>OY754304.1:28476615-30974961 GCA_963573255.1 Chironomus tentans | reverse complement strand
CACATGCTTCAGAAAACCGAAAGGAAATAAGCTTGTAGAAAAATTGATAAAACTTGCAGCGCATTTAACACAAAATGCTGATAATTATTAAATCAATATATTTTTTTGTCACCATCGTGAAATTAATACTGCATGTGTCGTTGCATCAATATCAACAATGTATGTAAATATCAGTAAATTTCCATTAAAAAATTTATAATGAATAAACATGACAAGCGTATGTGCATTAGACTTAAAGACATAGCGACAAATGACGTGAGATTATTGAGAAGCCAAAGGAAGAGAAAAAAATCGATAAAAAGAGCTAAAAACATGAGCAGAGAGATGTAGACAAAGATGGAGAGATAAAGTTTTATAAATTGTACTATAATAAATAATAATGTGATCATTCATTCTACTGAATTCATTTAAGGTGACTATTAAGTGATGAAATAAATTAATGATACGTGTAATGGTCTGTGACTTTAAAGTCTAGCTACACTGTGTAACATCAGAGATAAGATGGATAGTTTGATAGATTTACTGACTTGTTATTGACCTTAAAAATTATGGAAAAATAACTAAATTGAAGAAAATTAAAACTTTGACGATTTTATCTCATTTTGATCTAAATTGAATTTCTGAGATTTTTCAAAGCATGACTTCCAGGCATTAAAGCTACTTCATAGATTAATAGAATTTAATTGGATATTTTCAATATGAGAATCTGTAAATCAAAAAAAATCTGTCAAGGTGACTAAAATGATTCAAATAGCAGCAATTTATAAAAAATCTAAAACTGCATAATGCACTCAACTGACCAGTGTTTAAATCATATTAATTCAGCCCCAAATCAATCATTTAATAATTTTTATTGCATGCATAAATTTGCAGGCTTTAAATTTTTTATGCATGAGCATGCATAAAGACAACGAAAATCGAATAGAATGAGAGATTAAAATCTGTATGCATCTCATTATCAACAGCAGCCACAAAAGCTCACTGACTTAAGGCTTGTTTTCCTTCCTCTCTGTCTGTGAGACTCAATAATATTGATTTGACATCATAATGATTTCTCATGGTCATACAATGGTCCTTGATTAAAATTTCATTAGAATTTATTCTTAAGGTTCTGGCGATTTTAGAGTAGTTTTTACTTAAAGGATACCGTATAACCTGATCGGGACACTAATTTGGTTCAGGATTGTTTAGCACCTTGACGGTAACGCAAAATTTGCTTTTGGAACCAAAAATTCTAGTTAAACTTTTTAAATGATTCTAAAATTTGAAATATTCAAAATAGTTTAAAATTTCTACCAAATTTCTCCGCAAGGGATACAAATAATCGAGAACTGAACAAAGTTGCTTGCAATATCACGTTGCACATGCATTATAATACACTTAATGCCGCTTACTGTTGTCATAGTAATTTCATTTACTTACTTCAAGAACATTATTAAAACTTTTGAAAAAAAAAAGATCTGGGAATGAGGAAGAATGAAGTGAATGGAAGAAGAAGAGGAGATGAAGAATGCTGCTTATGGGAATTTCATGATGAAAATGGAAGAAGGAAAATGAAATTTTCTGATGTGAAAATAGCAAACGTGATTAATTAGAATTGCAACAGCATCATCAGCAATACTTTTTGAAGTATCAAGTTGATATTTGTAGAAATCATAGGAAAAAGTGTACAAATTGTTTGTCTGTCTGGATTTTACTGGATCTTTTAGTTTGGATTTGATAAATTTTTTAAAGCATTTTTTCCCAGCCTCTCGTAAAATCAACAAAAATTCATTTCAACTTGCCCTATAATACCAATATAAAGAGAATCAAGGAAGCAATCTTGTGTGCATCATGTCACAAGATGGAATAGCGATTCATTAATTTGTAACCGATACCCATTACCATTCATTCCGAAAAAACCACAACAGCGGAATGAATTGAAGACACGAGAGAATGAATTGAGTATGAAAATGAAATGAAACCACAGTACATGAACTTGTTAAAATCGTATCAATTTTCCTCTTATTAATGTATCAATATATTCTCCATTGCGGTAGTTTTTCAACTTCGTCCAATTCAATGGCTACTACATATAGAACCTTTTCATTCTGTTCCTTTTTAATTGTTCCGAGTGCGCGTGAGAAAATTAATTTATTTATGTCAATTAGGCAATAAATCACTTCTAAATTGTCCATTCATACATATATTGTTGATATGCACACTTGTACACACCTACTTTTTGCTGTATGCTGCATATTTATGCATGTTCATATGAATTGCCATGCTTTATCATAACATTTCAATCAGTTATTGCTGAAATGCTAACGAGAGTGAGGAGAGAAAAAAATTATCTGTCACTATTCTCTTTCGTCGCTCCATTTGAGGTTTATTCGGTTGCTGATCCATGTTTCTGATTTTTAAAGCATTTTGCTCAATTAGTAAAGAGTTTTATCAAATGCGTTACTAATTCTCCAATTTATTAACTATAACTTGAGACATGCCAAATTTATTTATAAATATAATTTGCTAAATTGGATGTTTGTTTTCTTCTTTTTTCTTCATATCGATTTAAATTAATTTTAAAGACGTCAGATGATGTCGCTTTTTATGGACATATCCAATCCATAACTCATACTGTATTTATTGTTATTTAATTTATTGGACTCAACAATGTGCATTGAAAAGTTCATTCAATTTTCTTTTTCACTGAGTAATTGTTTTTGAAATGTTGAGAGATTTTGACCTTGAGTAAGTTATTGGTTGTGCTTGTTATCGTTATTGGACATTGTATCGAGCTGATCGATTACATTGTAGATTTTCATTTTACTTATCCGATCAGCACAAATTTTTCTTGGCGGTATGGATGACGATAAGATTGTTAACATTCCATTTACATGGCTACCACTTGACAGCCATGAAGAAAATGTGCCGATCGGGTTAGAACATGTGAATTATTTGAATGTTTTATGGATCTTTTCATCCATATTTCATCTCCAATCTACTTAAAGACCGTAAATCATTGAACAACACTTATTATACCCATAAACAAATTAAAGAGGCAGAAAAAAGTCTGGTCATGAGAGTACTCAGAATTTTCTATAAAATTTCCTCACCTTGTGTTAACAATTATGCAGACATTTTCTGTTACTGTTATAAATTTTGCTGTAAGCAATGTCAAGAGTAACGAGAAGTATGCGAGGTATGAAATGAAATCCTTCTTGGAACTTTTCAATTGATTTGAATATTTGATGATCTTCATCTTTTTACAGAATTTATATGAAGATATATATGTATCTGTCTTAAAAAGGTATATTATTTTAGGATGGAATTTATGGCCTAGAATTTGAATGTGAATCCTAAACTCTTAACTCTAACGATTGCATGAAGATGTTGTGCAATTAGTTAACATTGACAAGTTTTCAAAATTGAATGAATCAACATAAAATAACAAAGTCTTTCCTTAACAGTCTTTCGATATATCAACGACTAAATCTGCGTCATTTCCACATTTCTTTGGAATCGACCAACTATTTCTTTTGAAAATTTTCACCTTTCATTACACAAAATGACGCACGCCTTAATGTGTAATATGTTAATTCTTTGAACGAGCAGGTAAAGTCCACATTTATATAAAAATGATTCATCGATCTTGTGTACGAAAGAGTTTATCATAATTTACAGTCTACAAGGTCTCCAAAAATATTTTCATTCGCAATTTCAGCCAACGAACTTAAAGAATCTTGTTTATTGTAGAATGAATGAAAAGAGTAGAATAGAAATATTTTCGATGTGTGTAGGTGAATTCCGCACACACTAAAATTCATTCTTGTTCTGCACAGAATGAAACAGCGTGTCAGCACTTTACAATCGTGTGTTAATTAAATTCAAATATTTTTAAGATTTTTTTTTTGTTGTTGTTCTGCTTTGGAATAAAACTACTAGAGATTAGCATAAATTTTAAAGCGGTGCTTCTGATGACATATTTTCTGTCTATAGAAAGAGGAAGTGAAAATTGAGCAATTTCTACTGTCGTAAAAAAATGGAATTCTTTTCCTCCGCTATTAACATTAGTGATTCGACTACTTGATAATCTGTAGACGATTATCGATCATTTTGTATGTAAATTTTTGTCATTCACTTTATGCCGTCTATTCTTCCATTCAAGAATTTAATTCTTAGATTATGCTTGTTCAACGTCATTTGTCTGGAAATCGGAAGATTGCGGAAGAAAGAAAGTGCTGTGATATTTACATAGAAATTTAAATTTTAATGGGATTTTTTTCGAATAGAATTTTTGTTAAAGTTTATTCGATCAATAAATTTTGATTCCGAAAGACTCATGTTGTAGTGGAGCTGCCGCGTGGTTTCTTTATTCGAAATTCAGCTCTAACACATTTCTTCTAGTAAGCTTTTCGGATTTAATCAAGGAAAGACAAAGAAAAATTCTAGACCTAGCAATTTACCACGCGGAAGTCTTGTGACTTAGTTTTAATTAACAAATTCAACATAGCTGATTATATTCCTCCATGAAATATCCAGCACAGACAAGTTAAAGGTAGAATATCCAACTAAGTTGCTGAAATGACAACTTAATGCTATGAATTTTTTTAAAACTATTAATAACATAAAGAAAAATAAATAGCAACATTGTAAGAGTATCACATTCATAATCATATCATGATATTTGCACGCAAAGCTTTTTCTCATTTTCAACTCAAATAATGTCAATGAAATGAGCAGCACATGCAGCGAGAGTGAATGAAAATATTTCACATAGATTTATGTCTTTTTATTATTATTGTAATTTATTTTTACAAACAAATCCCAATAGGAAGAGAAAAATAAAACGGCGAGAATGAATTAACGAGCACATAAAATGTGTTATTAATTGCAATTCTCAATTAATGGTTTCAGTTTTGAACACAAATAATAATCTATTTAATAGCATAAAAGTTGGAGAAAGGAGACATAAAAGAATTGAGAACTTGATTTCATTTCCCCATAAGACACCCAAACAAGACTGCGCCTGAATACAGAATGAGGCAAATGGTATAATTTTCAATAGCTGTTTGCTTTTCTTGAAGTTAAGCATCATCATCTAGTTTCATCATTTTTTAGATCAGTATTTCTCAAACCATAGTCCATGACACACTGTTCACGCACTATTAATGGAGCCTTTACTCTAGAAATTTTCCACTACGTTTCTAATGTGCAAAAAATAACGAGATCGATATCTAGTGCCACGAGAAAAAATGTCATAAATGGAATAACAATAAAAATTCCACACACAAAATAATTAGATTAGAGAATCATTTTGCAAGCGTAAAATGAAAATTTAATTGAGCGGGAATTTATGGAATAAAAAGAAAGAAAGTGAAATGAAAACAATAACAATAACAGTATAATGAGGAAACGTTGAAGTGAAGGGATGGAAAAACTTTGAAACAATTTTTATATCGCTATTTAAATCTCATGAAATGTTTCACAAGATTGTGTAACGGGGGGAATTAACACAACCAATATGACACGAAAGTCACGATTCGCTAATAGAATTCATTCTCGAAACTGAATTTGTAAATATTTTTACGAGCTTTTGCTTGGCTTTATCGCAATGAGCGGGTTTCGTGTGTTCTCATATTAAGTTTCTGATCTACATCAATACTAATAAATTTTTATTGAGATTTTCGCTCCTTTCTGTCCAAGGCAGTCGTAAAATGTTACAAAAAAAAGCTTTTCATCGAATTTTCAATTTCTCCTCTCTTGTTCATCGTTCTCATCTTTATCTATGAAGCAAACTTTAAATCTTTTTCATTTTTTCTACATGCTCGATAACGAGACAGTTTGTGATGTCATTCATTCAACTTAACTCGTTTAAAATCAATAACCTTGATTTTGAAAAATGGTATTTTTCATCCTTTACAGAACTTCAAATAGATGATGCCGTTTTTTGAGGATATTACTCTTAATGAGAACTCTTGAATAAAATTTTATGACACTTCTCAAGACTTTTCTCTCATCACTCATCTAAAATTGTGTGACTGAAGTCAGCCTGCATGCTGTCACCAATCGATTTGAAACCTTTACCATAATTTTGTCATAATATCGTCTAATTTCGTCAAGCAAGTTTCGAATTTTGTCAAGCCTTCCTGTTCGAGCTACAGCAGGTTCCATTTTAGGTATTTTACCGGCTAACTTCAGCTGTTAAGATTTTTGAAAATGAACTTTATGTAACATATTATATATCAAAACATATCTAACAATTTCGTCTAATTTTGTCAAGCAAAAATTTTTCAAATCGTAAGTAGCAGGCAGAAGCTACAGGCTGTCAAAGTTCCGTACCAATGTCCGCCATTTTGAAAAAAATCGTCTTTGTCAAGTTTAACTTTATCTAACATATTATATATCAAAACATATCTACAAATTTCGTCTAATTTTGTCAAGCAAAAATTTTCCAAATCGGAAGTAACAGACAGAAGCTACTGGCTGTCAAAGTTCCGTACCAATGTCCGCCATTTTGAAAAAAAAAATCGTCTTTGTCAAGTTATATGTCTAAACACATCTATTTTTACCAAGGATATTGAATATGTAAAAAAAATTGCAATTGGACCATCCACAAGTAACTTATGTCCATTTTTATATTTGTGGATGGCCATCATGTCCAAAATTTTGAAAATTTTCGTCTAAGTCGTGTTATATATCTAAAAATTTGTAAATTTTTCAGGAATTTAGAATATGTTAAAATATTTTTGAACGGACCGTCCACAAGTGACTTATATCCAATTTTGGTTGTAGAGGTTCATTTTTGAAACTAATATTAGCAATATGAGATTTGAGATTATTGTTGTTGTTTATTTATAATTCTAGAGATTATCAATCCAAATATTTCTCGAAGTTTTTCCGAAAACTATTTTTTAACAGGGACTAATATCATCAGGAAAAATCATGAGCAAAAAAATTTTAAAAAAACCTTCTCCGTAGTCTCCTGAAGTTAGCCGGTAAAATACCTAAAATGGAACCTGCTGTAGCTCGAACAGGAAGGCTTGACAAAATTCGAAACTTGCTTGACGAAATTAGACGATATTATGACAAAATTATGGTAAAGGTTTCAAATCGATTGGTGACAGCATGCAGGCTGACTTCAGTCACACCTAAAATTGATGGCCGTACTTTAGTAACAACCCAGCACATTGACCAAGGAAATCAGATTCAATCTTCGATAAGAAGAATGAGAAATTTCTCATATTTTTTTATGCTTTCTTCTTCGCTGATTGTCATTATCGAAGATGATAGATTTACTTCAGCAAAAAGAAATGCAATTTGATGATAAATTGCTTTATGTCAGTCACAAATAGAGCGGTACTTTTTTATCGTTTCTTAAATTGTTTCAAGGCAGAAAAGTTTCATTTTTTTTAAGTTTGAGCAGATGGACAGCCTATTTAGGGGTCATTCGTAAATGATGCTATCACAATATAATATTTTTAGAACCACCTCTTTACCCTTTCTGTTAAAAGAAGTGTTCCAATTTCTCCCTAAAGTAAAGCTTCACTTATGAACGACCATGAGATCACTGATTAGTACTTTAGTCACATTAAATGAAATACTTTTGTATGAACATTTAGGGTCGAAAGCTTCAAGAAACTTATTTTTTTGGATGTAATTTGTAAAAGATAACAAGGCAAATTAAATTGATATTCTTCTATATTTACAGTTAGTGAGTCCAACAATGTTGAAAGAAAATTTTCCACAAACTCATACATTAATCATCATACAGTTCTAACAAAATGCTTTAAAAATTAAACCAGCGTCTATAAAAAAAGATAAACAAAAAGGCACTAATTGTATCCATTCACAATAAAACGGCTCTTAATGGTGTCATTTGCCTTAGGGATGAACATCGTAGAAATGACTTTATAGATAGACAAACTCGTACGATAAAAATATCCATGAAACAGTTAAGTCTCTTGTATATTTTGTGTGCCATACTCAAGTCAATAAGTGCATAAGCAGTTAAACAACTTCGATGATTTCAATTCGATTTCCTCTTGTTTCTTGTCTTCCTCCCGGCTATTTCTTGCTGTACATTTCGTATCTATTTTGTAGTTTTTCGCACTAAACAGCACAACAAATGTTCACATTGTGATTTATGTATAGTTAAGCGAAGGAGAATTCTGAACTGCTCTAAATTCGATGCTTAAAATATCGAGAGAGCAAAAACTGAATTGAAGGTTAAAAGAAGAAACTCTGAAGGTGAAGTTTATGCACAAAATTGCTAGCGGTCAGTAACAATAGATGGAAAAATAAGGATTGTACCATAACATTCAGTGCTCTATTTTTTCGGTAAATAAATTATCCATGTTAAGTGAGCAATATATTCTATGTACATGCAGAAATGTTTTCAGATGCATAAGCTAAAAAATGTGTGCATAAAATGTAAGATCAGAATTTTTCCATCTAAATTGCGGTTGGCTTGAAAAATGAACATGACATGAGCATTTCTGAAATTTAAAATGGGGATATTTTGCAGATTTTTTTGTATTTTTTCAACCAGAACTTGATTTAGATTTTGAATGAGTTTTTAGAGATTTGTAGTTAAAAACAGAAAATATCTGAGTTAAGGATTAAAGTATGCTTTAACCTTTTACTAGTTTTAGATTGTAAATTTTCAAAAAATAAATCATTATAAAAGCACAGGATGAAAATTGTCAATGGATTTTCCAAATTTGTATTTATGTCTATTCTAATACCGAGAACCTTTTCACTCATTCATGACAACAAAATCTTCAATCTTTTCACTTGAAAAATTTATTGACTTCAAAATGACATGCAAGGAATAACTTTATCGATTTATATTTTACAATTTTCATAAAATGAAATTGAGGGCAATTCAAAGTTGATGTCCAAATTTTAGAAAGTTGTATGACATTCTATACAAAATAATTTTTTTAATACAGAAATAGGAGTGAAGATTATAAAAAATGATTAAAATTTGAATTTACATGAATGTCATTTGTAAATGAACCCTAGGCCCCAATATATACAGAAAATCTTTTGAGCATGAGATTTATTCTCATTTCTTGTATCATCATTTTAAAGTGTTCAAGTAAAGAGACATTATATTATATTGCAATAAATGTGCTTATTCATCTCAACATCCTCAATATTCTGTATTATTCAATGACTTTTGGGAGAGTCTACGAGTGAAATAAATTGGAATTCAGTTGTGAAATTGAAGGAGCAAATGATAAAGTATTCAATCAGAACAAATGTTCAGCAATATTGGAGAAAGATGTCATGTATGGAGTTTCCCTGTAAATCACTTCCTTAAAGATGATAGCATCGTTTTCAGCACAAAAAGTGCTTAGACTAAAAGCTTTCCGTTATTCACTTGAATGATATAAGAAATTTTCAAAGAAAAACGAGAACGAGAAGCACGAGAAAAAAGAAGACATGACACAAATGCAAATTTCTAAATTTTAATTTTAAGCATTCTGGCAATTTTTCAATCCATTCACATCCCATTTCAGTTCCATAATGTAACATGAGACAAGCTATTGATTGTCTGGATGTCGTGACAATTTCAATTTGCAACTTAATGGAAAATTCTTGTCCACGTCTGACTAAGGAAATGTAAAAGCATTTCAGTTCTTTTCTTCGAATTGACTCTAATATTTCAACTTATATGAGAATTTTTCTCTTCTCAATGGTAATTAATTGTCATCGGTGACTTCAATTTACCACCTCAAGAATGTAAAATGAATGCTGGTGGCATTGATACTGTGTACACTTTTGTGTCTCTGTCTTTCAACATTCTCCACTTCTTACTCATCATTTATCCATTTTACGAATGGAGCTGCGATATAAAAGACTTGTGTAAATTGGCATTACTTATGGCATAAAATGAGCAGCATAGAAAGGATGTAAATTGTAGAGGAAATAATTTGCCTTTTTTGTAATTTTAGCGATTCGAGGATGCATGAAATTGCTGTGAATTAAATGGTGACTTTCATTTAACGCTCATTTTAAGGTTGACTGGTTTAACATCTATTTCATGACATTATTAGCGCTGAATATTACGCAACAGAAGAGATTAAAAGTTGATTGTTTTATGGATTAGAAAGGATGGATTTATCATAAAATTGTGAATTATTATGATATTGAGGTATACAGTAAATACCCAGACAGGTGCTGGACTTAAACATTACTCACAAATTTGATAATCTTACATCACAAAATGTCTCTGTAATTATATAATTCCATAAACATCCGCAATATTTCTTTGCAGTCCTCAAATATTTACCATTCGCTATTTAATAGCAATTTCAATTAACTAAATACTCTTAAAATCTGATGAAAAATGTAGCTTAGTGCTCGTAAAAAATAATTTTACTATTCATTAAATTGCCAGTCTGTATAGAGGAATGGAAATACTATTAATTCATTAAACTTTTACCTCCATGGATAAACACATTCTTTAAACTTCACAACATCTCACACTCAGTCATTGTGTAAATATAAACTTTTTAATAGTTCCAACAATAATAACAGCAACAGAGAAGAAGAAAACAAACAACAGCAGAGAAATAATGCAAAAGCGAAAGCAAAAATACGACAATAAACGCCGTTTCATTGCGCTTTAATAAATTAATTGTTATCCGATACAGTTTCAAGGATCACTTACTTCCTTGTTCTTCAACTCTCTCAATTTTTAATTTTGTGACTCTCGCATGATTGTTACTTGCAATACATGCTGAAAATGCGAGCAGTAAAAATTAAATTATATAAACTTCTTGTCACACAGTCAATCGATCGGAATTGGGTTTCTTTGCTGCTTCAACTTCATAAGAGATGGGAAAAAAAATACATTGAGATGTAATTCAAGCAAAATGCTCTACGCAAATCCTTATTCTTATTCTCTTGGCACATTTCCGATTTTTTTCCATCTTGAGAATTTATTTGTCTGCTTTGCTGGAATTTGGGGACATAGAATGTAAGAAATTTCTTGACTTTTTGTTGCTAACAATTGTTACACAATTTTTTTGATAACAAGATAGTTGGAGCTGAATATTGCTTAATGATGAGGAGAATTGAATCAGTTATGCATAATAAAATCTTGAGTTACTGAATGTTTTTGAGGGTTTCATTTTTGAGGCTTCCGAGAAGGACTTTTTGCTTGATTATTTTTTATGTGAACTATAGACAACAGACATGACAACAGATTTATTAAAGAGTCAGCACTTAAAAAATTGAGAGCAATAAAATAAAAATCAAAAGTTTATAAATTGTTTACAGACAGGGTCATGGAAAAATAATGAGGGAATCTGATGGGTTCCGGATCCCTTAAATTATTTTTAAAAATCTAATTAGAATAGAAAGGAATTTAAAGATTGTACCTTTTGTTACTCCCATAAATCGTAGGCATCATAAGTAAATGACCCCTTATCACATAGGCATCAGCAAGGGGTGGGGGTCCGATGAGGCCCAGACCCACCCTCTATAAAATAATTTTCTTTTAAATTTTTTTTCGAAGTTTTTCCAAAGTTCTGATTTATAAGTTAATTATTCACATACCGTTAGAATTAACAAAAAGTACAAAAACATGAGTATAAGATCGAAAAAAATTTGGACCACCCCCCAAAAATTTTTCTGGGTAAGCCCCTACCTTATCGAAACCTGACATCTCTAACAATCCAAACAAAAATCATCGAAAAACCACAGGTATTTCCGGAATGTCTCACAAAAAATATTAATCATTTCAAAGCTACAAAAGAAGTTGCTTATTGTTCTTTTCTCTTTCTCAACATGGAAATGAATTAGCAAGAAAAATTCCACAAGAATAAATTCATAACACGAGGAATGTGCTGACAATTACAACTCTTGTCGTTCTTTGCTAACAAAATTAGTTTACACAGGTTTCGCAAGTGCCATGAAAGAGCTCAGAACTATTTTTTTTTTCATTTGGTAAATCTTGTTTTCAAAAAAAGAATAAGAAGTTGCATGAAATTAACATAACAAATTCAACGTTGTCTGTGGAGAAAGACGTTAACATTCGTTTATGACAAAATAAAAAAAGTACAACTAAATTATTCTGGACTAATAAAAAAATCCATTTTGTAAATTAATTAATTTTACTGTGAGTCGTAAAGATTTTCAGAAGTGGAAAAGTTTAAAATTTTATTAAGATCGTTAAATAACAGAAGCTTGAAGTGCATTTAGGGTAAATAAACAATTAAAATCATATAGAAGGTCGCAAATATCAATTTATAACGTAAGAACTTCAAGCACTGTTATCATAATCACCTTAAACAAAATATTACAGCGTTTAATCCACAAAAAACCCAAAATCTTGACTCCAGTCCGGTCAATAATTCGAAAATATTTTCATACTGGCCTTTCATAATATTATGCATCTTCTGAGCGTGGGCGAAGCTTAAAACCCATTTATTTTATTTCTCTTCAAAAACAAAAGAGATTCTTACGTAAACAGAAAAAAAAATTTATGTAGACAAACATAATCAAAAGTCCATTGATTGCTTTTCATTTCCTTCGGCGATGAAAACGAAATTTTTGAACGCGAGATAATAAAGCTGAATAAATCCGACAGATTTTCATTGAGAGTGAGAGTTTTTCGTCTGGAGAAGACAAAAGACCAGCATCACCGAAAAGAAGTCAGTCAATCAAATGAGGATTTTTTTTGTGCATTTTGGCTTATTTGTATGAAGATTATGATGGTCTTATTTCGTGCTTAATGTTCCTTGAGTAATGGCTTGGATGATAAATTTGTGGATATTTTGTTAAAGGAAAAGAAGCTACTTTGAAAAAGTTAATGACGAAATAAATTAAGTCTAATTCATTTAGAGTCTCAGACGCTTGAATTTGCTGAACATGAAAATGTAATTAACGATTATTAAGAGAGAGTTCTGCGTTGGATATAGATGATAATGGGGTTGCTTCAAATCTTATTAGTCGTGGTTTTTGGGGTTCATTAGCGCTAAATTTAAGTTTTTTCAGAAAACTTTTTCCTTACAAATTGGATTTTAATTTAAAATTTGTTACACGTGCAAGCACTCACTGCTAACAGGCTTAAAACATAACTGTAAAAGCCAAACAAAGTTCAAAATAATTTACAAATTTTTCAGCACATAAATCATTCTTCCTGTCACAAACTTTCCCAACCTACATACATATTTCACAACAACAAAAAAAGAGTCAAATCAAGTTCACAAATTGAAGTCAGCTTACATGACAAAACTGTTAGAACCGAATGAAAAACTCGTGTATCTAGTAGCCTCAATAGATGTAAAAAGCATCCGAGAAAAGAACCATTAACATCAAGTGTTTGCATGACTTTTAGTTAAATTACCGTATGACAGTAATTCCTACACACTCGTGAGAGCACTTGCGGGGATGTCACACAAAAATTCTCTCATTTCTCCTTCGATCATCGTTAAAGTCAGGACAGTTGTTTGCTCTGTAGATAACAAACGTTCATTGAACTTCATTTGGTGAACTTGTTACGTTTATGCATGCAATAAGAACATAATTTGTGTGGTAAAAATGAATAAATGGATGCGAGTGCGTAAAGTTTTGCTTATATTGTGTATGGTAAATGGATGTATATGAAGGAATTTGTTAAAGTCTCTACGAGAGCAATTTTCAAGTTTCAAGCATTAAAATCATACTCAGACAGTGAGAACTTTTAAAGTCGGCTGTAAAGCATCCATCAAAAATTTCATTAAATTTATTATTCTACGAAATTTCATTCAAAACTGATTCTTCAAGTTTCTTTAAAGTATCAAATAAGTCTTTTTAAGTATCATGAAGATGATTGCACTTTTTGTTCTCACTCTTCTCCGTGCTTTGTTCAAAAAAAAATTTATTACAGAAAGAAGAATACTTTTGATGGAAGCAATAAAAATGAGTTTCCGCATAAAGCTTTGATGCTTTTGAATGAAAAACAAAAATAATGAGAGTAATAAGTTCTATGTGCTGCGGTAAGAAAAACTGATTCTCTTGAATTGGTGGGAAAATTTTATTATAATTGGTCCACAAAGAAGAAAAAATTTTATTTTCGTGAGGATTTGAAATGTTTACACTTCCTGCAGACATCTGAAGTTTATTTTTTAAGAAACTTGTGCAAGGTGGGTAGAAGAAGGGATGGGTTGTGGAGCCTGAGTCTTTTCACTTACTTTCTTCAAAAATTGATACAAAATATTGAACTTTTCTAAAATCTTAGACCTCAGAGCTTACTCGTGAGCATGCTTAATTAGTACATTTAAGACATCCTTTTCGAGAGCATGCTCTCTATCTGTACTATTCTACTCTCTGGGTGCACTCAGGTTCTTAATAATCAAGATCAAAATATTTACTTATTTTTTCTTCTTTTTCTAAAGAAACATTAAAAAAATTTCTACATTCAAAAATTTCTTCCCTAAATTTAAAACTGTCACTTTCCATCTCGTTTTTAAGAAGAGCAATAAATTCGTATTTGGAATACGACACCGTATCATATAACTTTCATAATGCATTATGACATCATGTCGTGTCTTATGACTACTAAAATATTTTATTTTCAAACCTCCATTGAAGCACAATTACCATTATTCAATGCACAATATAGAATGAGAGTACGATATGATAAACTTTAACATGGATGAGAAAAAGAATCTTCAAACTTCTTCTCTTTCTTCTCTCCATTCAACCAGGATAGCATCAAACTGTTCAAAAACTCATTAAGTCATATCATGTCAGCTTTTCATCCAATTCTTCGATATCTTTTAAATGTAAAAGAAAAGGCAATATTCGAATGGGTGGTTAGGAGATGTGATGGAAAGTGAGATGGAGATATAATTAAATGTTTATTGTGGCGAAAGCGGAAGAAATTGTTGTAGCAATTTTTCATGACCAACACAAACATGAAAAGAATGAAAAACTTTGAAGCGTTTTGTTCAGAAGAAAAATTTGGCATATTTTTCATATTTTTAGCATGTTTTCTCTGTTGGATGGGAGATATTATGACAATGTTGTCTTGGGTTCAATAAAAACACTCAAATTAATTAGATTTCATCAGAAATTGTTTGAACAATGTCAAAAAGAATTAGCATTTAATGTGCTTAATGTCCATAATGTATCGAAACTAGCTTTAGTTAAAATCTCTCCAAATATAGTCATATACATCATATTGCAGTCGTAAATCGAATACAAAACATTCTTTACTTATTCCATTCATATCGAAGCCCAAAGATGCAATGACTATGGACATTACGTGAAATGAATTGAAAGAATTCTTCGCCTTCTTCCGAAATGAACATTTAAATGTGCAAAAATAAATTGTGGGTGGAATTGATTGAAGTTTTTGCTTATGATTTATGACACAACATAAAAAAGGAAAATTGTGTAATTTTTATAAGACATGAAATTTGATACGTTTGCTGTAAAAATCTCATTTTCAGTAGCTTTAGTAATTTTCGCTTTGTAGAAGTGTTTGTGTGATTTTTTTTTGTTGCAAAATTGCTTATTCATTAAGCAAACCATTAAAATAATGACTTTGTAAAAAAAACTTCTTGCTAATTGCTGACAATTCAATTATTAATCCCCATTTCATCAGGTCATTGAATTTTATGTCCACGACAAGAAAACATGAAAAGAAGCTTTAGTTATTGTTCTAAATCCATTAGCATTTCTTTGATCTTTGTTTATTTAAAACCGACAATTATGGATTAAACATTCTGACCGAATGATGTAATCGCTTGTTTCTTGAGAGAGTTTTATTCAAGTTTCTGAAGATGCACAAAATTTTATGATTTAAAAAAGACCATTCAAAATATCTTCAAGGGTCAAGCTTTATTTTTGGAAACAAAACCTCCGTAAGTAGCTTTAACTCAAGTCTTATCACAATCCTTTCCATTTTGAGATTTTACGTATTTTTTTGTCTATCGTTTTGTCATTATTTCTGTTTCTCTTCTGGTTGTGCAGTAAAAATGGAAACTTATGGACATTAAAACGACGTGATTATAGCCTTTACGGTTTAATGTTTGTTAGTTCAATTTCTTGTATGCCTTTTTAAATAAGATTGTTTTCTTTCCTTTACCATTACTTCTTTTTCTCGATGTTTTGTGTAAATTGTGATGGAGGAAAGACCCAGAGTGGTTGATATGCTGACATGAATTGATTGGTCAAATCAAGAGTAAGGGTTATTTGCCATTACGCGGTTTTTAATCTATCCAAATAAACATTAATTCCAAAAAAAAATTAATTTTTGACCCACATGTATCATGGAAGACAATACATGCTCATATATAGTCTTTTTCACATGCATCGTTCTAACATCCAATCTAATTTTTCACTTTAATCATTTTGCATCACTTAGCATTAATTTCCATTTAGCTGGGTTAATAAGCAGTAATTGAATGTGTAAAAATATTGCTTAAACTGCATGTTAATTATATATTTATTATGAAAGCATTTAACTTTATAACACAAGACGAGAGGAGCAGCCACAGCAGCAGCAACCTCTTAAGGCTAAATGAACATGCCACAAAGTCAAACTTACACACAACTATCGCTTTCAATTTTCTTCGAGATAATCGCATTATGAGCACTAAACAGTCTCGACGCGTCTCGGAAATTCCACTTTATATGACTTTTTTTTCTCTTTTTCTTCTTTCTCGACTATTTCAACTTTAAAATGAAGAAGTGGAGATGAAGAGAATCATCACTTAAGAGATTTACTCGATTTTGCATATGATTGCGACTAAGGCTAGACAACAAGCAGCATTATTGTATTTACGTTCACATCTGACTATGATTCATGTTGTTTCTGCTGATCACATCACATTTTATGTGTGACATGATTTTTCTTATAGTTATTTCTGTTGTATAATTTATATCATTTTCTTAAGATGTCCTGATTTTTGCATAATCTTTAGGAACATACCAGTTAAGAACATATTTCAAGTCTTCCTTATGTAAAAAAATATTTTCTAAATGTTATTCACCTTAAATGAATCTAAGAATCCTTCAAAATCTGAAAACTTAACGAGTACTTCCACTAGTTTCGTATTTAAACTCATTCGTGTGTGGCGCAGTGGATGTGCAATGAAAAATCATCGTCATCAATTCAAAGGTGTTGCTTTGTTAATGAATCAGCATATAATTGCTAATGATGTGCGATATAACGAAAGTCAACGGCGGAGATATATGTTTAATTAATGTTCCACGCATATGTGTCAATTCTTAAATTAAATTAATTAAAAAATTTCACTTTTATCTTAATATTTCAACAATAGCTGCATAATTATGTCTCATAAGTTACTTATTAACGGTAATGGCAAAAATGGGGATTTTTTATACTTACAGGCTCTAATGAAGTAAAAGTAATTAAAATGAGATTTATATCTTCATCGTAATTTTTCTTGATTTATTGGTGAGATTCATTAAGAAAATTTCCTCGTAACGAGAAAATAAAAATCTTTTTGTGGATCTCTCTTTAATATGTATGGGGAATGTCGGCTTTTGTGGTGAAAATTGTTGTTTTGTTAAATGCTAATTTATTATCAGAAGATTACAACATTTTTTAACGGAATTTAAACGAATTAAGTTTGCATTTCGTCAGTAAGCGGAATTAAATCCTGAGGATTGAATAATTATATTCATTATTGTTGAGGTTTTATTTATTATTAAGGAACTAATTGGAATTTCTAGACAATTTTATTTAAGCCTTGATTCTTTCCTCATGAAACCCTATGAACTTAGGAGTCGTTCACTTATTACGTTATGCAAAAAAAACTAATTTCCAGACCCCCCTCCCCCCTTTGTTACAAATTTTCCAAGAAAAAAATTCTTTGCATGATCTGTTACAAAATCTCAGACCCCCCTCCCCCGTAAAAAGTGAACATAATAAGTGAACGACCCCTTATTATTATTATTATTTGTTTCAATCCTTAAAATATATTTAATGAGCTTAAGACAGACCCAAAACTGCACGAGCAAAAATGAAAGAGATATACAAAAAAATATGCATTCATAGTGTCTGACCTCATCCAGCAAAAGAATTTTAAGCCACAATTCACAAGCAGAACGAGAGAAAAGGTTAAACAAGAAGCAGGTTGGAAATAAAAATAAAATTAAAAATTTTGAATCTACTGTTATGGAACTGATAATCCCACAATGAAATACGGCACTATGATAATCCAGTCTGAGGCTACAAGAAAAGATATATTCTCGAGCCAATAGTTCTGCCAATGAACCAGCATTGTGGGAATTATGAAATAATTTTGCATTTGTTTGCAACAATTTTAAGCACTTTTATTGTTGTTTATTGTCACATTTAGTCATGTTGTGGGATAGTGATCATTAAAAATTGGAGATACGATGAAGTGGATATATTTGTTGGGTATCATGTGGTGTTATTGAAAAGTGATTGAAATGGCTGTGGATATCATAATTTTAAGTTCAAAATTTGACAGCACTTTTTGAAAATTTCTTTTATATTTGAAAACTCAAATACGTGTAAAATTCGGGATTGTCTAATTGAAAATAATCCTAGCTTGCATATATATGGAGCACATTCATTGTCAATGTAATAAACTCAGCAGTCGATATTATTCTGCTCAATACCATTTGCTTTATTAATTTATTGAACAAATGCTGATT
This sequence comes from Chironomus tentans, assembly GCA_963573255.1. Taxonomy (NCBI): domain Eukaryota; kingdom Metazoa; phylum Arthropoda; class Insecta; order Diptera; family Chironomidae; genus Chironomus; species Chironomus tentans. The sequence continues at coordinate 30,956,328 of OY754304.1, read as the reverse complement.
CAGAAAATATTGAATGTATAAACAAAAGAATATTTTGAACAAAATCCACATCCACAAAACCAGAAGCAAATAGAATTTGTTGACCATAATAAAAGGAATTAAAGCAAAATTCTGAAAATTATTAAAATGTCAAGCATGGAAATGATGTTCAAAATATTTGTGTGTAAATAAATCAGAAATGAATTCAGAAGTAATTTAATCGAATTATAACGTGTCAACCTCCATTACGTACATATTGAACTTTGATTATATACATACCTGACCCTAATTGACACATATTTAAAATTTAAACAAAACATCGGTTTGGTACTGCAAACGAATCGAGCTGTTCGATGTATGTCCGTATTTGAACAGAATAAATAAATTGAATAAATTTACGAAATTAAATACCAAATGTGAGAATTCGTTCATTTAGAAATGGAAATAAATTTTTAACTCATTTTGTTCATCAGAATTGAAAAACACCGGGCTAGTTCCCTTGGGAGAATTTTTTAAGCAGACGAAAAAATGTTTATTGTATGGAATCACTTTCTGGATATTCAAATTACTCCCACAAAATTCAATTCTAAGGGACATTCAAATTTCATTTGTAAAATGAGGAATGTTGAACTAAAAATATTCGAGTGAGAAACAGAAAAGGAGATCTACAAATTGCAATTTATGGGAATTAAATTGCATTTAAATGTTCACTTTTTTCACTCATTCCAATGCACATTCGGTGTCAAATGAATGGAAAAAAGAAAACAGAGACATAAAAACAATTTGTGTGTATATTTGTGATAACATAATGCACCGCAAATGAATTATACATGTTCTGTGCATGTGATTTAATTTCACTTGAAAATTATTCTACAAAAAAAACGAGGCGAATGAAGAAGAGAGAAAAAAAATGTTTCTTGCATGTTGAGGATGACCATTGACATCAGGTCAGAAATTTAATTTTATTTAAATAAACTGCAGTAATTTAATTTTCTTTGCTTTGAGCTACATTTGAATTTCTAATGAAGAGATGGACGTAGAGATATGCATGAACTGTCTTAGTAATCTGATGAATAATTTCAAGACACTTGCTATCATCTTTGGTTTATCTTTTGTCGTTGAGAATTCAGGAATAATTGGAATGTGAGGACAATTTTGATTGTGCTTGAATTATTTGCAGCTCCAATAGAATCTGAAGAAGGACGTTTAAAATTTCATACAAGCAATATCTTCACATTTATCTAGCTTTTTTAAAGGATCCATTCGGATGTTTTGTAACACCAAAAAGAATACTCTTGTATAAGATGCCCGTGGAGGAGGTTTTGGGATTTTTTATCAAATTAGCACAATGAAGGAAATTTAACTTCAAAAGGAACTTATCATCCAGAACCTCTCTAGACACTCTCTAGTCTAAGAGCAACTTGTAATATACAAACGGCTCCTAAGCTTCCTGACTCCTAAGACTCTGCATGTCTTCACAATTTGATTAAGAAGTTGAATGAATTTAATTCCATTATCTCAACAAAAAATATTTGATTAAGTAAAGCTGAATTTGATTATAAGATCCACAGAGAATAGAAATAAAGAATCCTCATCTAACACTTTCAAAATTAAATTTTATGAAATAACGAGAAGAACTCAATACAAAATGCAATGAGAATTGCAAATGATTTGAGATTTAAATTTAATCAGCATGACATCTTGAAAGAAGAAATTTCAATTCTGAAGACAGATTAAAGCGTCTGTGAGTGATTTTCTGAGAAATATTGGATAATTTTTGAAAATTGTTGAATATTTTTGATCACTCAAAAATTATAATTTAATTAAAAATTTCAGGAAAGGTCATTGCGTCTACCTGCACATTCATTACTAAATAAACCTTTTAACTTCACGGATATCCACTGGTAAACAAATCGACATCATTACCTGCAATTAATGTCAATTTCAATCCAGTCATTAGTGTCTTAATTGACGTTCATTAACATATAAATAACGAAACCAGCAATTTAAGGTGATCTCGGTTATTAGATTAAAATTTAATTCTCTGCACGGATTTTAATTAAATCTAATAATGGAAGAAGAAGAAAAATCAGGAACGAAAAGAATTTTAAACTCTTAATTCCTTTTTTGCGTTTGGGGGTCATTCACTTATGATGTCCATGATTTAGGGGGAGAGGAGGGTCTGAGATTTTGTGATACTTTATAAAAAAGAAATTTTTTTGAATTTAAAATTTGTAACAAGGGGATGACGACATAAGTGAATGACCCTGTGCAGAATAAGCTAGATAGAAAGTTTGTAGAATAAGTTAGATGCCAAAAAAACAGAAAATTAATTATTGATAAATTGATCAATTCAATAAAAATCATGAAATTAATTTCCGTGTTTTCATGTTTACACTTGTTAAAAATTTTCGTACATCAAAAATTAAATTTATTTATTTTTTTCATGCACGAATCACCTCAATGCAAAAAAATTCTTCTTTGCTCTTGCTGATGCATGTTGAACATTTCATTTACTCAAATAAATAAAAATAAAATTACTAGCTATGGATTGCGTTGAGCATGATGCACGTTGGGACAGAATCGAAAATTTTTTGCAAAAATTATTTTAGTAGCTTATCTGAAAGGTCTTAGTCTAAGGTATAAGAAAGTATAAAAATTTTGGACCAGAAGTCAGCAGTGCTGGAGATACAGCACAAAATGTATCTTGATGACCATTGATGGTGGCCATTTTCAAATCATCATAACTTTTTACTGCTTCCACCGATTTTTCTAAACTTTTTTTTTTATTTGACAGCTATGAATAAGAACTTTATTAAAAATATTATTTTTTATAATTTGGAGCTATGCACAGTGCATAAAAACCCGAAAAACCGAAAAAATACCTAGTTGGTCACACTAACTTTAGGTATGCGGATCACGAGTGTGATTAAAAATTTTTATTTTTGTGCTAATTTATAGATCTTAGCTTGATCTACAATAAAAACATAAGTTTTGATTTTAGTTTTTCTACTTTTCTGCCAAAAAAATGGAATTTTCTCGAAAAAATCGATTTTTTTTCGAATTTTTAGCTTCAAAGAGCCATAACTCTTGGTAGAATATGAGAGGGGAAACATGTCTTGGCATTTTCTTATAGCTTGTTATTGTAGCTTTAAAAATATGTAAAGATGTTGCAATTCGACTTGCTGTTTTTGCACTTTTAGGCTACTTGAAAGTCAAAAAATAGGGGTACCTCAACACAAATCTTTAACATTTTTCATCAAAACCATACTCAATCGTAATGAAACTTTCAGTATTTATTTAAATATTGATTATCTTACGATTTCTGTCAAAAAAAGTTGATACATGGTGAAATTTTGTCAAAAATTGGCAAGAAATGATTTTTTTGGTTTTTGAAACCATATAATGGTACCTAGGACTACTGAAACTAAATTTTATAATTTTTTCTCTTCTTTTATTTCATGGCACAATAAAATACCTTTCCAACGAGGTATAAAACATTATGAATGAGTGAGATTTGTCTGATTTATTGCGAAAAAACTGAAAAAATGTTCAAATTTGGGCGAGTTTGAAGGTCCATACTTTACATTTTTGCTTATATTTCTCGCTTATCTTAAGTAAATGTAATAAATTTGGTATCGTTGGAAAGCTTATAGTAGTGGCTATTCAGTAATATAAACATTTGAGTTCAAAAAGTACACAGTGCATGGTTAGGGTATGTCAAAAATATCAAATTTTGACTGCCCTCACGTTGGACAGCAAAAATAAAAAAAAATATTTTTGGCCTGTTTTCTACAGAATCATGCCTAAACTAACATATAATAACCAAAAAAGTATTTTTCAGTCATAATTGGCAGTAAACGAGCTCATAGCAAAAGCATCATTTTTTTTTTGGAATTTTCGGATTTTTTTTAATTTTCCAAAAAACTTGATGCTTTTTCTATGAGCTCGTTTACTGCCAATTATGACTGAAAAATACTTTTTTGGTTATTATATGTTAGTTTAGGCATGATTCTGTAGAAAACAGGCCAAAAATATTTTTTTTTATTTTTGCTGTCCAACGTGAGGGCAGTCAAAATTTGATATTTTTGACATAGCCTAACCATGCACTGTGTACTTTTTGAACTCAAATGTTTATATTACTGAATATCCACTACTATAAGCTTTCCAACGATACCAAATTTATTACATTTACTTAAGATAAGCGAGAAATATAAGCAAAAATGTAAAGTATGGACCTTCAAACTCGCCCAAATTTGAACATTTTTTCAGTTTTTTCGCAATAAATCAGACAAATCTCACTCATTCATAATGTTTTATACCTCGTTGGAAAGGTATTTTATTGTGCCATGAAATAAAAGAAGAGAAAAAATTATAAAATTTAGTTTCAGGAGTCCTAGGTACCATTATATGGTTTCAAAAATCAAAAAAATCATTTCTTGCCAATTTTTGACAAAATTTCACCATGTATCAACTTTTTTTGACAGAAATCGTAAGATAATCAATATTTAAATAAATACTGAAAGTTTCATTACGATTGAGTATGGTTTTGATGAAAAATGTTAAAGATTTGTGTTGAGGTACCCCTATTTTTTGACTTTCAAGTAGCCTAAAAGTGCAAAAACAGCAAGTCGAATTGCAACATCTTTACATATTTTTAAAGCTACAATAACAAGCTATAAGAAAATGCCAAGACATGTTTCCCCTCTCATATTCTACCAAGAGTTATGGCTCTTTGAAGCTAAAAATTCGAAAAAAAAATCGATTTTTTCGAGAAAATTCCATTTTTTTGGCAGAAAAGTAGAAAAACTAAAATCAAAACTTATGTTTTTATTGTAGATCAAGCTAAGATCTGTAAATTAGCACAAAAATAAAAATTTTTAATCACACTCGTTATCCGCATACCTAAAGTTAGTGTGACCAACTAGGTATTTTTTCGGTTTTTCGGGTTTTTATGCACTGTGCATAGCTCCAAATTATAAAAAATAATATTTTTAATAAAGTTCTTATTCATAGCTGTCAAATAAAAAAAAGTTTAGAAAAATCGGTGGAAGCAGTAAAAAGTTATGATGATTTGAAAATGGCCACCATCAATGGTCATCAAGATACATTTTGTGCTGTATCTCCAGCACTGCTGACTTCTGGTCCAAAATTTTTATACTTTCTTATACCTTAGACTAAGACCTTTCAGATAAGCTAGTAAAATAATTTTTGCAAAAAAATTTCGATTCTGTCCCAACGTGTGATGTGAGTTCTTTGTTGGTTTAAGATTTTCATGCAGAAAAGGCTCAAAAGTAAGATTGGTTGCATTTAGGAAGAACGGAGGTTTAAAGTACTAATGAACGTCACTTACAAATGTCCCTAAAAATATGAAAGACGATTCATTCTCAAGAATTAAGAAAACATTTTGCCATGAAATGAATAGAAATACAAAACAAGCTAAGAATATTCTGTACTATAAATAAAAATAATATACACAAATAAAAGTAAATTTAATTTTCCATTCTTTACCGTCACACAACAGTTGAAATAGATAACAGCAAGCAGTGCAAGAAGAATGAAAGAATTGTAAAAACATCACGTACAAATTGGAGCGAGCAAGCAAACAACACCAAAAAGAACAAAAAGGAAGCATGCAAAAAGTGAGATTTTTTCTGCATGTCCAAAATCCCTGCAATTTATTTTTCGTGCTTTAAATGTAAACAGAACGATAGAGCATAAATGAGAGTAGCAAAAGGCAGAATAAAATGTTTGTTTTAAAGAGTGAGAAATGTGAGGCCTGCCAAGGTAAACAAGTGAGGCAGTTCATTCATAAATTTAATGATCTATATCTTTCACATTGCATGCATCGGTAAACTTTCGGCTCTCTTATTTTATATTCAAATGTGCAATTTAGTTAAGGGCACATGCAATGTCTGTGTGGATGTAAACTAATTTTTTTAAAGAAAAACTCTTTTTGACATGCTGTGACTAACTGTGAGGAAATTCCAAGGTTTATTATATTGACGACTATCTAAATGGACATCTGAGAGTGTCCATTACTACGTTGCCATGCATTAATATTCGTCTCATTTGTTATTGTCATATAGGAAATGAATATTGCAAAAAGAGATTCTGTGGAACAGGAAGACAGATAGCGTGACACTTCTTCCATCTATAAATACATTTAATGGAATTTTCAATGACCGAAATAAAATTTTATGTGAAAAACTCACAAGCAGAATTGTTCTTCTTGATTTTGATGTCTGCTTATCTGACTGTTCCGTCTCACATTCAAGAAAAACAGCCAAAACTAAGAAGAAATGGTGAATGAATTTAGCAAGTAAAAAGGCTATTTTATTGCTTTAAAACGCTGATCTAGAAACATCAAGGCAGCAAGAAATGTCTGAATTCATCAAGCGTGAAATCCTACAAAGTCTGGTCACTAGAAAAATGATGGATGATAATACATAGACTTCCTACTGAACTTGTTCGGTATACATTCATGTTCTAGTCTTCTTCTACCTGTTAAAATAATTCTCTTCAATTATTTCTGTGGGAACTGACAGGTAGACAAATCATCTCATGCATTAATTAACCAGAAAACGTTCTAATTTCTTAGGAATTCACAAAAGAAGACATAAAACAATGGAGATGAAATTTTTGCACGCAAACTACATCAGACGTCCGTCAATGAATGGAAAGAGCACTCACAGCTGGACGGAACATGTAAGAAGAATAACAAAGAATGGAGAAGGAAGTGCGATGATTGATGAATTTGTCAATTCTTTTAGATTCATTTTTATTTACTGCATGCGCTGCCGTTGGTATTATTCAAGGTCTTCGTCTTATTCTTGCTCTCTTAACAGAAATGCTTTTTTTTATCGAGAAGTCTTATTTCTTGTTCTTGAGACAACAAAAAGTTGAAGTTATTTATGCGGATCGCAATTTATCATCATTTGCAGTCTTAATGAAATAAAACAATTTTTTTGTTGTGTCTCATTCTTGTTCCTTTTAAATCAGTTCTCATTCTTCGATTTTTTTTCTCTTTTTCATTTTTATGTGAAAAATTAATGTTGATGCACCACACAGAAATTGAATGTCGAACGTGTCTAGCCATAAAAAAGCCACACAAAATAATGTGCATTAAAATGCTCCAAATATTTTTCTCGGTCTGTTTATCTCCCCGAAATGAATTCACAGATTTTATTCTCTTTGAATTTATTTATTTATTTTATTTTTAAGATTTTTTGTGCATAGACAGAATTTTTTTGTTGTTACTGAGGATACTCAAAAAAGAATTTGGCGCCATATGATGCTTTAAAGCTAAAATTTGTGTCAGTGTCCTTCTTTTTAAATTGAGAAATGATTGAACTTTTTTGCTTCAGTCTTTGTACTCTGTTCTGATTTGATGAATTGCTTTTATTTACTAAGATTAATTTTCTTCACAAATTGGAGAGATTACAAAGAGGAAATTTAGTAAAATGATTGAGTAAAGGAGCTTACATGTGGGCGACTAACAAGAAAAACTGATTGAAGAGAAAATTAAGAGCAATCTGCTGACTAACTAAATTATATCTTTTTCTTTAATTAACCAAATTTCTGACACAATTGAGTTCAACTGTGAAATATTGAGAATCCCTTCTGGGATAGGAAAGATCACTGAACTTGATGAGGTTTCTTAGGAAATTATAGATGAGTAGTCTCTGTTGATTTAGGAATGAATTGAATATTAAAACTAAAATTTTTCTAAAATTCTGATTATTAAGCACATGCAGCATCTTTAAAAAATATTAACAAATAACCGAATCTGCCATCAAAATTAATTCACCGTCATCATAATCTTTCAGTAAGATCATTTCACAATCAATAAAAATGATTTAAATTAATTCGTTAAAGTCATCAAAATATCCAATGAGTCAACATTAATCTCCAATAATCTCCTTTAATGTTCAATTAATTCTCATATTTCATTGAATGATAAAAGAGAGACAGTCGCAGTCATCGATAATTGCAATCTGAGAATGCATAAAAAAATTTTTTTATTGCAAAATGTTCAATGAACTTTTGATCGTCCACAAGATGCAATAACTTTTATGAGGAACAAACAAGAAGCGACCAAAACTTTTCCTTTCTTTTTTTATTTGCTTGAAAATAAAAGAGGAAGAAATCTCGATTGCTGATGGTAGCATCGGTGACCAGACTCAGTTCTCATTGGATTCATAAATGTTCATCCACGCGGAAAAGGAAAAAAAGAAAAATATCTGTCGGTTCTTTATGTATATTCATATTACAAATTTGCGGATGAGGGAATGGCAATTACAGCAACAAAAACATTGTGTACTTTTATAAATTTATTGATTGTAAATAGTTTAAGTAAGAATAAAGAAAACTTTTTGCCATTTATCAGACAAAGTATGTTGGAAGAGATTTTACCGCCAAGAACTGCTAAGCTTTAAAGCGCATTTCTTTAAAGATTTAGATTAAACTAAATCAGAAATCCATAAGATAGAAATTTTTATGCTTATCATTAAACTTTTTTACGATATGTCACATAGATTACATATCTAAATGAGCTAATAAATTCGCTAGCTGAATTACTTTCGGCTCTTTAAGCCATGGGTGTATTTGATATGCAAATCTCTAGAAAATTCAGAATTGTAGTAAAATTCTATTGATGATCTTAAAATCTCTGATTTTACGGCATTTTTATTGTATATTCAAATAGTCCAATATTTCCCGATCGGCACACATCGAAATGTTGCCGAGGCGGCGCCTGATGGCGACGTGGTGGCAGTATACTTAGAACCAAGCGGCCGCCACAGAGCAATGGCAGCCACTTGGCCGCTTGGTGTGGCGGCTGCTTGGTTCTAAGTATACCACGTCGCTGAGGGTTGGAGCAATGTGACACGTCACAAACTTTATAAATCCAGTCACATGGACGTCATAAGTAAATCCATGGACGACCAGAAAAAAGTACCGCAAAATCAGCTCTTTTCTCTTTAAAATCTGCACTAAAATGGAATGAAAGTCTATGACAATAATTTAAACAATAAATTATTTGTAAACAAACCGTAATTATTGCTTTGTTACCTCCATTCTATCTGTTTCCCTTTTTTGTAGCGAGTGATATTTTTTGCAGGCAACAAAAACCATAAAGTTATTTTTATTGTAACCTTTTTCTCTTTCTTCCTCTTGTCGTCTCACCAAAATGAGAAAATATTTTAACATGTGTCATAGTCATATAAGGGCATGCAGTATCAATAACCCGAAAAATAATACAATATTATGATATACCTTAGAATGAACGAATTATGGAATGAAATAAGACGGTATTAAGTGCATTTTTTCAGCATTTGATCATTCCTTACATTCCATAACATATGAGTCATCATAATCATCATCATATTACACTGCATTTAGAAGAAGATGAAGTAAAAGAACAAGAAAAAAGGTAAAAATATGGAGTGATGTGGGGATTAAAGAGATTCTTTATTGCTATGTTCCTTTGTTGTGGTTTCTTCACTTCAGCAAAGACTAAAAGAACATAACAAAGTGTTAATATGAAATCATCAGTGTTAAAATTGTTGTTGTTATTGCCGTCGTCTGGTCTTCCAACCTTTTTTTATGACATACATCTTGTTTGTCTCAAACCACCACCGTTGAGGTTTTTCTTGAGGAATGATAGAATAAGGGAAAAATTCCTTTATTAGATAAGACAATTAATGGCTCTAATGAAGGAGTTTAGCTTTAAATGGAGGCATAAAATATGTAGATTAATTAATAATTCTTAAAACTATCCTACTGCTTTGAAAATAAATTAGAGTGGATTAAATAATTGAGATAAAAAATATTATTAAAAAGGAAAAGTAAATTGGAGGAGCTGCAACAAAGTAACAATTGTGTACACAGTAATGCATACTTTATAGATATTTGTCTTTAAAAGCTGCTCATAAAAAACCTTTAGCTTTTCAGATACTGAGAATCCATTTAGCTGCGCTCACTCGAACTCAACTTGAGTTAATTCTATCTAGGTCTGGCTGCACTTGAGTGTTTGTGGCTAATGATAGTTTTACGCTCACCAGACCAGTGGAGTAGCCAAAATTTCAATTTTTTGTATGAAAAGATGAATTTATTTGAATTTTTCAAAACTCTAGTAAATTGAAGAATTTTTTTGTCAAGAGGCCCCCTGGTTATGCGCCTGAACCAGACTAGTGAGAAATTGTCAATTTAAAACCTTTAAGATTCACAAGCAGAGCAGCCAAAACAACTGATTCAATATAACAAAAAAGGCAAATCTCAAAGGACCTTCGTGATCACCTACAATGTCGTAAGGAATTTCAATGCTAATGATATAACAGCTCACAAAATTATACAAACTAGCATTCACGCTATCAACAACTTTTTCTATCTCTTAAACTCTTTAAGCTGCATATAAAATAATAACTATTTCTACTCCCAACTCCATTCCAAAATGAGTCACAAGCTCAAATTATTCAGACCATTTTATGATAACGGAACCATTAGCAGTAGAATCTATTTTAAAAACGTTATTAAAACTTTCTCATCGTCAGTGCATTTAAAAAGTTTTTAAGAACATGAAACTTTGTTTATACATCATTATAACAGCAACTATGCACATTTGCAGTCCAGACAGAAAAATAAGAATTTTGATGTTCAGGGTTGTGAAATGGATTTTTCTAAACTTAATTACTAAGTATAGACTAAAAATGATACATCAGATTGTGGGATGTGAGATTATCAACTCTGCATGAAAAATAGAGGATGAAAATTTCCTTCATTGTTACACAAATATTTATACAAGAAAGAGAAAAAATCTTTCATCGTCTCTACAATAAAACTATGAATGTTATCTCACAAACAGAGAAAAATTCTTTTGCTTGCTTTTTTTCACTTTAATTTTCTGCAACTTTCTTTCATTACTTCATTACATTACGAAATCATTTCTTGGCAAAATTTCAAACGAAAAGCAGAGTAAGAAGCAATTCATATTCAGAGATGAAAATTAATTTTGTTGCCAGAAAAAAAGATATTTATTATTCAATTGCTGTTTTTACAAAAATAGACGATTCGCAATTATATGAAACTCGCTTTCAATAAAATTGACCCTGAATTTGTTAACCAGAATGTTAATGATGATATGCGGCTTGCCATCCATAAATCTTAAAACTTGAGTGGCTTTAATTTGTTTGATCAACATGCACGCATGAATGACATGGATTTATTGACCACAAAGAAGTAAGTGAGCTCAATGTTGTGAGTACACAAAGCAACCGCACTTACATATCATAAGTGGTTTAATTCTATTTATTGAAGTGGTCATTATTGAGATTATTATTAGATTGTCTGCATGTATGCTGTCTTAAGGACTAAACTGCATTCAAATCGTAACAGGATTTAACACTTATTGAATATTAAGAGCAATAATCTTGCATATCCGGTTCAAAAATCACTCAATTAACTTTTCATGCTCATGTTAAATGAACTTCAAAAATTCGCATAAAAAATTGAAATAATAAAACTTGAATGATCCTCGATTAACCTCCCAGTTTCACATAAAAATTAATAAAACTCAAAATTTACTACAGTCTTCAAGTAATCATAAAAAATTAATTTTTATCATTTTGAGCATCAAAAATTCATTTTGACCCCAATTTATGCATCGCCAAAGCGAACTGCCATGCACTTTAACATGCTTTCTATCTCATCCGCTCACTGCCATTTCTTGCATAAATTTCTTTAGTCGAATAAATTTTAATATTCATTGAAACTTCAGCTGTCATGAAAAAGAAATAAAAGTTGCACCAAATTTATTGCATTGTGTACCCCGAAAAAAAAAATTATTGCAGTTCAAAATTGAAAATAAAAATGTTCATTCTACTAAAGGCGTAATTTATTGATAAAAAAGAAACTTTCACAAATGCGCATGGAAAGAAAATTTTTCATTTCAATTAAGCTGAAAGTTTTCATCCTCATCTATCATTCATGTGAGTGTGCATATATCCAGACGCAGGTCAACGATGATCATAAAGAAATCTCACTGATGTTTAATGACAACATAAAATGTGATGCAAAAAAGAAAAGTTCTTCGACCACATAAATATGGACTAACGTAATCCATGCATGAATCACTTTTTCGGTGTTTCACACTTCATGTTGTGTTTATGCATCATGCATGCAAGTGGTAACAAAAGTCTTAATATGCTATATAAAATAATTAGTGGTTGGCACTATATTCACGAATTACGCGACAGATTATGGTCTCCTTTGTGCTTTATTTCCATTAACTTTTGTATTCTATTCTGGCTTAGTGTGAGGTTGTTAGGAAATTTATTAGAGCCTAACAATCCACGCAACATGAACAAAGATTGAAGTTTTTCAAAAAATTGGACGAAAATACTTGGATGATTTGAGATTTTCTTAAAATCCATTGCAAATTAGAAAAAATGCTCTACTGGAAAGATTTTCGGCCACAACCCCCTTAATACGCCTCTATCCCCGTCATTCAGAGAATTTCCAAAAAGATATTGAATGAAAATCTCTTAAACAAATTCGAAAAGCTTTGTAGCTTTGTGTGTCATAAATATAATGATCTCATAAATTTTGTCACTTGACTTATTCTGTTGTGTTCATAAGCACAATGTAAAGTTCATTGAATTTTCATCAGCAACGTAAACAACAATTTTCGCTACCATTATTATCTTTAAATTGAGCTAATTTATCACACAAATATCTACCATCCACACTCAATATACGTTTATAATTTTTATGATCAAAAGAAGTAAGCAGAAAAATAACAAATTCAAACTGTGCTGTTTGTTGTAAAAAATGCAGACACATAAATTTTTTAATGGATATAAAAGAAAATGTTTCTTTCTTTCTTCACCCACGAATCAACACTAAAGATAAAGATTTGCTACTGACTATGGATGTCGAGAAAGAAAGAGCGTCAACGATAAAACATAAATTTTTTTCGTACTTAAATGCTTTCATTTTTCATCTCAAAAAGTCATAATATCTCACATATCAATACCAGTCGAGTTTCCTTTATGTGCAAGTCTCTTTTTTTTCTTTAAATGACTGGAAATGGTCAATATAATATATGCAGGCACAACAGGCGGGCTGAAGTCTGATAAAAGTATTGTAATAAACTTATCTAATTTATTGACATTACCCTTTGGTGAATTTTATGTGGAATTTCTTGAACTGGATTTCTTCAACTGATCAGACGAGTTTTTTTAGGTTTTGTGGATCCTTTAGGTAGATCCAGTTTGTTTTAATGCAGTTTATTAACAAATCTTTAGCAAAACTCCAAAAAATCCGACAAATCAAAAAAATCCACAAGATTTCAACACAATTCTTCCTCAAGGGTTGTCATTTGTGATAGTCGCTTACCTTTTGGATTACAAGCGGTGTTCCAAAGTCCTTTCCACCTTGTAAACGGAAGCCCCAAGGCTGAGAGTCAATTCTTGCTAGACGAGCTGTTATGATTTGCGCCATTTCTTATCTGCAAATATAAAAATAGAAAGAAATCATAACTTAAGTCATTTGATTTTCATGCATCATTTAAAGTTATTTATGGACGTGCTTATCGCTGCATTTAAGTATTATTTTCAATTTATATCTGTTTTTGCATTCATGTCTTGTGTTACATGAATAAGTAAACAAAGCATTTCTATGTGTACTGTGCATTATTTTGCCTCTAACAATTGAAAATGTTTATAAAATAAAATCCGCAATTTAAAGGAAACGGAGAAATAAAATAAAACTTGAATTTCTGAGAGACTTTTGTTAATCATTAGAAATGCATTTTACAGTATAAGCTCATTTGAATAATTGAGTGTTTTGCATAAAATTAGCAATTTAATGGGCTGTATGTGTAAAATTTCAATTCCCAGTCTGGTGATTTTCAGCTGTTGAAATTTTAAGGATTTATTATAATTTGTTTTGTATTTCACTTGAAAAATTGTTGCAAATTTGAAGAATAAAGGCTTAGTGACTGCTGACAGTGTTTTTTAAGGTGTAAATTCTGAAGTCCCATGAATTTGCATTTGACAGTAAAATTATAATGTTTATATTGATCATTCCAGGAAGAATTCATCTGACCCGGCAGAACTTTCCTTGGTGATCAGTTGGCATTCAACAAAAGTCACCCCATGGACTTGTGTTTTCACCTTGCTGTCGTGAAGAAAATGTGTCTAACGGAATGGACAAAAGAGACAATTTGAGTTCTACTAAGGAATAAACTTTAGTTTCAAGCAAAATTTTGATTCATTTCAGGCTTCAGAATATGATTTGCAAACAATGCATTTTTTTCCAAACAATTAACTGCATAAATTGACATAAATTAGCAACCTTAAAATCACTGAATCGGTCTTTCTAAATCGCTTGTCAAATGCTGATTGCTTATTTTCTAATTGTATAATAAATGCAGTGTAATTGAGTTGTATACTCCCCTATGACAGTAAGTAAACAGTTTGTTCATTCAATTTAATATTGAATCATTAATTTCTCTCCATACGATAATGAGAACTGCTTCAATTTACTGTAAACTTTTATTGCTCTTTTAAGAGTTGAAGGATTTCTTATTGCTTTAGCACTCAAAAAATTATCAGTTGCACTTTCTCAAAGGATATCCAATTTTTACAACTCATGAAATTTGATTACTAAGTTTCGCCTTTAAAATTGCAATTTTTGTAGCAAATAATTTTTTGTGAAACATGAGTGCATTTTCAATTAAGTCAGCAAATGCACAATAATGAGTTCCATGCTACTTTATAAAGAATCGATCTCAATTAGTAGCACCAATGTGCACCGTAAATACTTCGTGTACATTTAATGATGAAGTAAAGAAAGAAAACTTTTTCTCTTCCATTTAATGACACGTTCTTTCTCTCACAGTGGCAGATTTATTACGTGATTATCAAATGACTGACACAACATGAGTTCATCAACAGCACTCGTCTCGATTTTTATTCCTTGTTGCTTGAAACAAAAGTGGGTTTATTGACTTGTTTTGTCTAGATAGGAATTAAAATGGATTATAAGGTATTATGTAAAGTTTTTATCGCTAAATAGTTTTGTGATATGAAAAAATTCTAGACAATTTCAAAGGCAGACACAAAATGCGCTTCTCAAAAAATTTCAAGAACTCAATTTTCATGTTCTTTAACTTCATTCAACATTTTTTCGTCATAATACTAAAATTTATTTTCTCACTCTCCTTTTTACTGTTTATATCCATCAGCAACATCATGCGTTTGTCGATGATATCATAATTCATGAAAATATGTGTATTTGTGAGCATGAATGTCTGCAAATGAGTACTTGTGAGTAAAATCGACATTTTTACAGCTCATACAGTAAAAACAACATAGAAAAAATGATGCCGGAAATTTCTTTAATCTTTTCTTCATATTCCAACATGTGCAGATTTATGAGCAATCCCATCTTTTATTTGCGCTATGAATGATCTCACTTAAATGATAATAAAGCAAATGTTGTTTCTGCTCAAGACCGAAAAATGGTCTAAACGACCGTTCATTAGTATCATGAATCGAAATTATTCTACACGCATCTCACGAGTTGCAAAAAATAGGAAGAAAGTGAAAATGTTTGCTGAATGAAAAGATTGGCGAGATAAAAAATGGCAGTAGCGGTCTGAGTTGAGTAAGATGTTTTTTGAAGGTTTTTATTGTGACGCATTTTTGAAGTTACTGATACAAGGGTGTATCCAGGGGTTGGGGGTCAAACTACATAAAAATTTTTTCCAGGTTTTAAAAATTTTCTACAGAATCACAATTTTTGCCAGAATATCACTCAAATTCAGATTCCATAAACTTCATGCTAACATAAAATTCGTGTATGCCTTTTCATACACGATATCATATCGCAATCAAGTGAATGATTTATACATTGTACGAGCTTTTCTGTTTCATCGAAAAATGTGCTTAAATTTTTAATTTTTTCATTCCTTTAAACATCGCTTTTGGATGAAAGAGAGATAAAGCCAAGAAATTCGAATGTCATGAACACTTAAGTTCAAGTGTGTGAGTGTCTTGTTCTCTCCGGCACAAAAGATAGAGTGAACGAGACAAGAAAACTTTTTTGCATTACTTAAATCGCAATAAAGATGAAGATAATAATATCAGCAATAATAATATTAATAATATTCATCTTTTATGATGAGGAACAATTGCTGTATTTAAAAAAAGAAAGAAACAAAAAAGAACGAAGAGAAAAGAATTTATAAATGGACTTTTATTGTTATATGACTGTTGTGCTTTGTGTATTAGCAGATAGAATTGAATACATTGCAAGAATGTTTAACAAACTCGGATATTCTAAATATTGCTAGAGCAAATTCCTTGGAACTCGTTTTTTATACGTGGTCAAATTGGCTGGGCTCAGGAGAGCTACCCGGCTTTAATAATATTGATTTGATATTCTATTGTGATTCATTCATGGATTTCCTAAAAAAATAGTATACCCATCATTTTTGAATAATTTAGAAATTATTTCTCACATCCGTAGCAAATTTCTCAGAAATTCATTAACTACAACATTTAAACAAACTGTTTATTTCCCTTCAGTTCTTACTTGCAATTGTAAAAACATTATCTTCCTCTTTCACTTCAAATTCATTTTAATTCTATAAAGAGTAAAAAATAAATAAAAATTTTATGATCTTCTTTGCCATTTCCTTCTCTACTTGTATAAAAATTTTAAATGCTAATTTTTTTCTTCTCACTTTCAGAAGGAAATAAAATATAAAAAATAGTGTTTGTAAAATACACTTCTGTTGAAAATTTATTTTAAATAAAGAAATTAAATTGCTAGTTTTTTAAAACTACCTAAGTTGAGCAGTGGCGTAGACAAAATTCTTTGAGGGAAGTGAACATTTTTTTCTTTAGGAAAACTCTATTTTAAATAATTTTTCGATTTGGACCTTTTTTCCAGGAAAGGGGGGTGAATTTTCACCCATTCACCCCCTGGCTACGTCACTGAAGTTGAGTGAAAATTTATTTTTATTTCTTTTACTTTGTAACTTAATTTGTATTAAAAACAGAGTTTCAGAATGCTTATAATTAGCAGTGGCGTTGAAGGATGCAGGGTTTGAGGAGTGCGATCGGGGCTTTGTCGTCTTATATAAAGGGTACAAAATTGTATATAAAAAGTAGCAAAATATAATATAGGGTTAGTATATTTTTGATTCAGCCTCGGGCCCCAAAAACCTTTGCTACGCCACAGTAACTTACTGAAAAACATAAAATGTTCTTCATAATATTCTCTCTCAAAACTACTCTTCAAGCTATCAACATAACTCAGAATCAACACTAACTTCCCGAGAAAATTCACACAAGTTAATAATAAATTAACAAATATTTAAAGTTTTCATCTTGTGTGCTCATCAAAAGTGAGCATTTGTGTATCGTCTTTATTGAAATGAGATCATTTTATGGAACACTTGTTGACTCGATCGTTCTTTATTACAGCAATTCCAGACATGTATTCATAATCAAGTCTGTGATGAGTTTATAGAGGTGCTGTGATGACATCAGCATAGTATATGCTTCTAAATCAAGTTGTTCGTTTTATTGATGCATTAATAAATTTTTTTCTTGGATTTTAATGACTTTAGTTCCCTTGAATTAATTTTATGAAGATTCAGTTTATTGCAAAATTTTATAAGAATCTATACGAAGAATAACCAAAAGAATACAAAGAAGATGTATAATCTTCGAAAATTCCTATCAGTCAATAAACTTGACATAAAACTGACTCTTCTAAAAAAAATATCGACTTGCTAAATTAGTTTTTGCATCTTTATATAACTAACTATAGATTCTTTGTTGTAGCTGTATTAAAAAAACTGAAAAAACTTTAAAAATGTTCATCACAGACTGTTCCTCAAGTATTCTTAGTAAATATACTTTACATCAGATCAAATGACTCATTTTGTGCTAGGAAAATGTAATTTTCTGATACAATGTTATGTAAAGCATCAAAAACTTTATTTCCTTGAATACAATATAGAATTACAAAGGAAGGAACGTTCGTGTTTTAAGCTGGATAAAATAGGTTTTAAATTTAAGGGGTTTTTGATGAAATATTTATGAAAATACAAAATATTCCAACATCTGTGTGCATCATTAAAAAAATATGAAAAATAACTTTAAGAAAACGTGAACTTAATTTTTAATCCTTTAAAATATTCATAACACTATCAAAAATATCACAGTATAAATCATTTTTGACAACTTTCTTTTTAGTTATGTCATGAGATCAATTTTCATATTTTTTTTGCTATATTTTATCATTTTCAGGCTTTTTACGCTTTTGCTTGGTTGCACTTATTTTGTGCATTTATTTCTCTTCATTGCTATAGTATCTGAGTCTATAGCAGATGAATATTAAATAAATTGTCTTAAAGTGAAATTTTTAAAAATTTAAGCAATTTAGGGATCATTCAAAAAGGACGGCTTGATGATTTCCACCCTGTTTTAGGTTAGGGACGTCTAAAATAAATTGATTAACATCATTTATAAACGGCATTTTATTTTAATTATTTGTAATTTTGCTAAAATCTCATTAGCTCACTGTCCGTGCTATGCGTGTCAAATTATTCGACATTAATGTGATAAAATTTTGGATTATCTCAAATAAAATTAAAAAAGTAATTTCACAGAATTTACAAAGGATTAAAAACGGTATGCTATAATTTTATCAATCCAATCGTATTTTTATGTTAATAAAAATATAATATTCAATTATTGTACACCAAATAATGGTCCAATGAAAAACATATCATAATTGCGTTAAGAATACCGCAACTTATACAATAAATTTAAAAAAAATTGATAATGCCGTTTTATTAATTTTGAGGTCTTTCAAATATTACGTATCACTTAGGGAGGGGAAAACGTGGAGGTTGATAAAGCTTTGTTACGCTTTATATTAAAAATAGCCATTTTTAGTGTTATGTAATATTCGAACGACCCTTTTATATTCTAAAGCTGAACTCATTAAATAATTTTAATGAGATATTAAGCTGAATTGAAACATTCGTGAATTTTTTACAGCTTATCGTAATTATCTGCATTTGTACACAATCCTTGGGATGTTATTTTATATAAACTGATTAATAAAGTGCTCGAATGTATTTATTATTTCATTCAATTATTTAAAATGTTTATTAATTTTATATGAAAAATAAAGTTTAATTCAATTTAAATAAGAATGAATGGTTGTGAATCTGACACTATTTCCTTAGATTAACTTTGTCAGGTTCATTTATTTATTTAATTTGTAATCGTTTATGTCGTCTAGCAATTTATAAAGTAAGGGTTGTGGAGCTGAATAGTTCTTCGATATAATTTTTCATAGGTGTCATTTCTGAACGACCCTTAAAATTTAGGAAAACTATTTTTTAGATGTCCCTAATATCTTTTTTTACTACCCCCTTAAACTAGGATTGCAAAATCTAACAAAATTAGCCCTAAAATTATCCTAACTTCCAATAAAATTCTATTGAATCACAATTCTGAGATCTACAGCCATTTCAAATGGATATAACAATACTAAACGTCTCATATATGGAAAAGATGAAAATTAATGAAGCAAATCACCGGATTATTGTGTCTAGTCCTTTTGTTATACAACAAGATTTTGTTATTATTTCCTTAAAGATTTAAGCTCATGCAATAAGAATTTTATGCATGAGACGATGACTTTGCGTTTTCAATTAATGCTTATAAAATTTAATGTTAGTCCTTGGAAGTTTCTTAACTTCCTGACTGTCACTGAATATCATCTCAATCCTTACTTTTGAAATCTCCCTCTCTCAATTATTTTTAATCAAGCACGTGCTCATCCCATTTCACGTTTTCAATCATCACGAAATTCATCCAGATTTTATGTCATTACATCTGCAGTTCCGTTAATAAAAAAAAATCTCATCATTAAAGAAACATAAATGATACTTATGTCCAATTATTTTTTTATAATTTAAACTACAAAAGAACTCAATAAATCACTTGAACAGAAATCTGAAAAAAATTAATTGAATGCAAACTTTTTTCATTCATATTCATTCCATTTAATTCATTTTCTGTGCATATTCAGTGGAATGAAAAGCATCACGATTTTTCGTTGGAAATTTGTTCAGTTTCAGACGACGAGTGAAAGAGCTCTCATGAGAATCATCAAAGTTTAATTGACCAAGGAATTATAAAAAATGAAAATAAAAATTTTTTTTGAGCCTTCATTGCCATTATTGTTATGGATCGATCACAAATGACGTCCAAAACTTTGATGTGGAGGGGGATAAAGATGTTTTCGACACACCACACATAGGAAATTCTTTGTTTAAAAATGTAGTCACAAAAGTGGATCTAAAAATCCTATTTTTAAAGGACGTCATTTATGAACGGGCCCTTATGATGAAGAAGCTCATGAAATCTTTTCCTCTATAGAATTAAATTGCAACACTCATTTAAAATGAATTTTTTTCTTCTTCTTCTTCTTTGTGTTCATTATGAAGTAGCAGAGAAAAATTAAAGTATTATGATGAGAAGAGTTTTAAATTGGAAAAAAATGAAGTCATTGCAAGAAGATTCGTTAGAATTACTTAGAAATTTTTAAATTTTATTGTGAAGAGGTTGCAAAGTTTAGATCTTTGAAAAATGTATGAGCCATTTTCAGATATGGCTTTAAAGTATAGCCTACTACTCAATGAGGTACCATTAAGATTATGTTGGTCAAACTAACGGAATTTATTTCACAATTAGTGACATAGTTTTGCGCTAAAATTAAATTCAAACACAAAACTTATGACAAAATAAAGCATCAAAAGCTGAAAAACGGAAATGATCTTTGTCATAGTTTTAATCCCTTAGAATTCCAGGCAAAATTCTCCACAAGGAACCAAACAAATAAAGCACATTACAAAGTTGTTTAATGAAGAACTGCAATATAATAATCATCTCGAGATGAAGAGACAAAAAAGCAATTTTCAACAATGCATGACAGCGTTAATTGATTTTCTTTTTCGTGTCCTTTGCTCATTTTTTTATCTCACTTTGTGCTTCTCTTTTCACTCATTTGTTTTTATCTTTATAATCAACGGTCCATCGTTGTTTTGTGCTGTGGCTGTGATGGTAAACAACAATAATAAGAAGAAACTAGCATTAAAATTTAATAAAATTTCTGAAAATTTTTCTGAGATTTTTTGTGAAATTCATAAGTATACTCAGGAACGTAGCCAGAAATTTCTCGAGAAAATGCTAGATTTTTTGAATGGATGGAAAAATAAAGTGAGGGTTTTTGCCAGAGCTCGAAGTAGACTAGGATTTTTTATAAAGTTTTTGAGATATTTTTCTCAAAAATCCTAACAAATTGCTCAAAATTTTCTATTAAAATTGGATTCAAAAAGTTTATTAAATTAAGTTCTATTAAAAATATATTTAGCACTGTTCAGGGTATTGTTAAAAACATTAAATCCTCTTAATCCTAAATATTTAAGAAAACATTTGCGGGAAAGGCAAAGAATAACAAAATTATGAAATGTTTACCTCAGCGAACAACCAAATATTCTTAAATTTTTAATGCTATTTAATAACATGATGGTAGACGAGAGAATACCTGAAGCCATCATCTATTCTTATACCTAAAAGATCTTAAAGCAAGCAAAGGGATCGCTCACAAAATTACGTCCATGAACCCCCATGAACATATGCAATTTCTAGATCCCCTCCTTCCATTCTTCATCCATGTTATTGATTGAGCAATAACGCTTAATTATATTTGATTTGTTTTAATAAATTTCAAATTGTTAATCATTTTCGCGTTTAACGTATTTTATGAATTCAAATTGATGAATCCACGCGAAAACTGTTTCTATTTTAATGCGTCACTCCCCATGGATTATGTCCATAGTTTTCTTCCTTTTGGAAATTAATTTTGAAGCGAGTGGACGCACTTATAATTTGTAAGATCTTTTTTTTATTATATTTTGTGAAATAATTAATTATATTACGTTTCACGTTTTAGTGAAACGTCAGCCTACAAGCCCTGAAATAAAGAAACCGTGAAATTGGAGATTTCTGGTGGTTTTGGAACAATTTTATTTCAGCGTTTCAAGCTTTCTGCGTCGCCATCTTTGACTCGTGAACAATCCATTTCAATACAACAGGAGATTCTCCCTCGTTTCTAAAAAGCTGGACGTCATTTGATAATGGCCCCTAAGAAGACGCCTTAATATGACGAGATTTTGTGCTCAATTTCTTTAACCTTATTGTTTTGAGCCTTTTAGAAGAAGAACGTGAATATTTTTCCAATGGTAGGAAAAATAATGCCACATGAATAAGACAGTGAACATCAAAAAAGATATCAGACTTGTAAAAATTAAGACTCGTTTTGTTTGATCTTCTCGCTTTTATTTTTGCCAGCATATTACATACAAAAGGCATCTCTTATGTATTTAGAATAAATAAGTCAAAGCCTGAATATAATGTGCTTTTTAAGAACTTTAAAAGCCTCTTTTCATTCACCAACACATAAAAGTTCTCATTCATATAATTTTCATGATGGAAGTACACATTTTGGCACTTAATTAATTGCTGAGTGTAGTGGGTTGATGTCTTATTAAATGTCAACATAAAGAATACATAAAGGTAAAGATTGTATGTTTATGGTTTGATATTTGATCCAAAGTAAAATGAGTGATTAAGTACAAAAGTCTAGAATTGAATCCAAAATCCTTTAAAATTATTAAAAAGTTCTAATGATCTGCAAATAATCCCGTTGGAAATATTCCAAAAGTTTCTTAATAAAAGGGGTTAAACCATATTAAATATGCATGACTATCAAATTGCTACAAATGAGTCTCATTACCCAAGCCTGGATCATTTTTCTAATGTCTTAAACATAAAATTATTTAAAGATCAGAAATTATTTTAGAAGCCCATTTTCAACCATCATTAAAAGTTTTCTTTATCCTCTTAATTAAATTCTTTTTACCTTCACCTCCTTTTTTGGCACAAAAGAAAGCTCTTGACTAGAGCAGGAAGTAGAAGAAATGTTTTTTTACATTTCAAGATCGGACAGAATTAAAACAGAATAATAATTTATAGCTACACAGTAGAAAAAGGCAACCTTAAGAATTCTTTTTACAGTAAACAGAAAAAAAGACACAAAAACATCCATTATGGCAGTGAAAGTTGAAATTTGTTTTCATTTTCAGTCATGTTACATCCGCGTACCTTTATGTACAATTAGCAAAATGAAGCATATTCCGAATGAATGTAATTACAGGACAATGACTAATTTATTATAGTTAAGCAACATATTGCGAGGTCAAATTAAGAAAGAGTGTGACTTTCTTGTTTAACTCGTCTTACTCTTCCATTATGTTCCTTAATAATAATAATTTTTTTTGCCTTAAAAAGTAGGTAGACGGTAAACGGAAAGCGAGAGTATATTGGTTAAATATTGATTTTCTCTGAAGGTAGAAATTCATAAAATGATTTTTTTTTTTCATCTTCTTTTCGTTCTTCAAGACAATTTGGCATTCAATGAACGATGATAAAAATAATAAGAAGTAAAGCTGACATTCGGCTGTGCTGATGCTATTTTTTTAAAGCAAAAGAAAAAAAATATATAAACATGTTTACGAAAAAAATGTACATTATATATTATACATAAAATTTCCGCATTTTAAAGCACTGTACGCACGCAATCTTAATTTTATCTTCCTCGAAACTGAGCAGTGGAGGATGGCAATTCTAAATTATTTTTGTGCGCATTTTCAAGTCCTTGTATTTGTGAAATTTGTGACCTATAATGTTAAAGGCAAGCTGTTTCATGAATTGACAGGTCAATCCTCGCAACGTGCTTACGTAAGTCTTGCATTACAGTATATCGACCTTCCTTTAAATACCCCATAAAAGTAAAAGACAAAGTGATACACTTAATCCAATTTAATTTCGACATTAAAAAAATCCACTACAAAATGTAAGAAGAGGATCTCGAAATTCCTGAATTTTTTTCCTCGTTCATACAAAATACATATCTGTATGGTCGTTGATTCTCGTCTCAACTCAACTTTTTTTTACTAAAAGTAAAAGAAATAATTTTTTTAATGTTTATTCCAAAAATAAAGCTCCAAAGTGTATCGCAAAGGGCTTTGACCTTTTTCTCTTTTACTCTTGCAAAATTTCAATACTGTTGAAAAATAATTTTTGCTCGATTTTATTTTCAACAGCATGAAATCGGAAGTATTTATGGATTTCGTGAAATTTATGATGGAAAATTTTTCGTAAGTTAACGGATCTTGATTTTTTGCTACTGATTTAAGGTAAAGTTTGGTGCTGAATATTACACTTTATTAAGGAACATTCATTACAAAAATGCGACCTTGACAGGAAATAATTTATAGATTTACACGAGCTTCCATATATTTTAGTTTATTGATCTTTTAGGCTCATACCCAAGAATTTAATTTAAAAGTTATCACGAATTTTTTTCAAAGGATGCATAACCCTTAACTATCAAGAACACGAAATGAATTTTAAATGAAGACATAAAATTTAAATAATTCAGTTCTATGGCATTCGAAATACAATGTTGTATACAAGTAAGTACTTGAAGACAGAAATTCAAGTGGATGTGGAGATTCTCTTTCAATGTCAATGCTCTCATTTACGATAATGATTATTTTTTTGTATTTGTCTTAGAGGGAGAGATTAAGAGACTCTTTTAATGGTGTAAATAAATGTATATTATGAAATTGCATTTTAAGGTGAAATAATTAATAATGTATATGAGTATAATTAACGTAAGTGGGCAGCTCTTGTAGGCTTAAGATGATGCTCAGATTGTAAATGCAAAATACTTGGTCACGCATCGAGTTACGGTGAATTTATTTTACGGTAAACATTCATCAGCTATCATTTTAGTTTTTAAGTAAGCAATATTTTATATTTTGTCAGAATTGCCACAAATTATTTTTTCTGGCGACTAATCTAAAATTATATTCTGCTGAATTTTATCTCTAATTTGCAAAAAAAATATAGCTCTGAATTCTTATCTTACGGATCATCAAAACATTAAAGGGGTCGTTCACTTATTACGTAACGCTTTTAGGGGGGAGGGGTCTGAGAATTAGTGACAATTCAAACGAAGGAAATTTTTCTTCATGGATATTTTGTAACAAATGGGGGAGGGTGGTCTGAAAAGTCGTTTTTTTGCGTTACGTTTTAATTGAAAAATGCCAAATACAAAATCTTGATATTCCACATTTCACGATATTTAACTAATGATTATTCAAATTTTATTAAGTTTAAGTTTCGAGCTTGTAATTTAATACTCAATATCGATTAATAAAATACACTTGTCTATCCACATTCCATTTGAGTAATTTATAATTTAAAAGTCATTATAGTTAACTCATCAATTTTATGACATTTATAATTAAAATTATTAGACGACTTCATTAAGACCTAGCCAAAAATAATAATCCACTTATAGAAACTTGAAATCTTTTGAAAATAAATTGACACAATAAGTTCATCGTTCCAGATCTAACATAATAGATATACAACGCAAAAAGCAGCTTTGATTCCCTTTTAAAATCCAAGATTAAAAACTTCTCTAATAGAATAAATAAGACAAGAAGAAGAATTTAGAAACAAGAAGCAATCAAAAAGAGTTTGCACAACAAATAGAGAAAAAATTAGGTCAGCAATTTAAAAAATTTTTAAATAAATCTCTTTTGTTTTTCAATTCATTTCGCATTATTTTTTATGTGGGGATTCATGCTTCTTAAATCCCTCAATCGTGATTTAAATCCGATACTGCTCTAGTTAGAAGATCCATTTTTTATAGAAGAAATAGGGGTCATTCGCTTTTTATGTCCAATGTTAATGTCAGTGACACTTTTTGGAGATTTTGTCAGAGACTGAATGCAGATGAGTATCCAAGGAAGGTTGATTGGGTAAAAAAAATCACCGAATAATTATTCAAATTTGCTAAAATCGAATGAAAAAATTCACATCTGCTTCCCTTAATCCTGGCTATGGAGTTGACTGAATAAAGGTTTGCTTGGCGTCATTTACAAACAATCCCAATGCTTTGCATGAAAAATTATTGTTTTATATAATTTGATGAATGGGTAGACTTGTCAATGAACTTTTCTTTGAGGTTTGTTATGGCAGACGTTTGTAATATTTTTTATAAACATTTCAATTTTGAAGAACGCTTCCCTAATTTTATTTAGAATTATTGCGGTGCTATTTAATACAATATTATTGGATTTTAATCTCCTTTTGCAGTTTCGAACCAAATTTTATATACTATCATTAATATAATTTGCCAAAATTATTCAACAACGTCCCGAAAAATAAAGCAAACTAAGTGAAAAAGAATAATTGAGAGTTTTAAGGCACTCAAGATAAAAGTAATTTGGCAAATGTTGGTCATTTAAGAGTCTTTTCATATCTCTCAGTTTTGTCTTCAACTTAAAGTAAATTTCTTGTTTTCTGCTCATTAATCAACATTAATCTTTACTCTTGCTACTGTATGTCCAGTGCCATTTTATATCTTATGAAAAAAATCATGTTGCTGAGAAAATAAGAAAAATTGCGATGAAAAATTTTATCTTATATTTGAATTGATGGTTATTTTTCCTTCGGGATAGTGTTTCTCGTTTTTAGTTAGTTTTTATGTAAATTTTATTAAAAACTTTACAATGATAAGGATGAGGGCAATGTCATAAATCTTCTGGATAATTCTTATAAATTTGTTTTAAATTAAAATTAAAAAATTCTTCTTTTTATTTTCCACGCTATTTATATTATCATTTTTGAGTTTATTTATAATTTCTTAAGATTTATCTCTGTTTTACTCATAAAATCTACAGTTAATTTACCAACCAGCAGTCATCAAATTAGCACAATTTGCAATTTTCCCGTCAATTCCACAATTTTCTGAGAAAATTTTCAAAGTGAGCATTTTTCAACGACTAATTGAAGAAGGGCAAGTTTTAACATTCAAGTCAACGCTCAGATGAAAATTTTCCTCACTAGACACAAAAATATCTCGACAGTCATCTAGTGAAATTTTTCTACACAACCCACAGACAGTTGAGTGATTTCATAATGTATATTTTCGCAAGAGAAAAAAAAACTTTTCTGAATGGGGAAAAAGGCGAAGAAATTAACGAGCGGCGAGAAAGAAAAAAGAATTTTCTATTTTTAACAATTTTCGCGCGGTTACAGCAAGTGTTTGTGTTCGTAACATTCCTTCTTTTCTCATCGCATTTCTACGATCTTTATACAAACAAAACATTGTGAGTAAAGATATCACGAGATTTCTTTGATGAGGCTAGTGCGATTCATATGCTGTGAAATTAATGCCATCCTACATTCGTCTGACAGGAAGTAACACCTGTTTGATTAGATTAACATAAATCATCATGATCAATAAAAAGTTCTTTTTTTCTGAAGAAAACTGCGCTCAGTGAAAATTAAGCATTTTCTCTTCATCGCCAAAAGTTCTTCTTCTTGTTCTTCAACTTCACAATCCGAATCTTGTTAATAGTCGTTTGAAATCTTCTTCAATTATCTGTTATGAAACATCGTCGAATTGTTACAAAATAGCTGTGTGTGTCGTATCTACTCACGAAATTCTCATTCGATTTGTTGTTGTTGGAAGTGAATGAAAATAGAAACAAAATAGTAGAAAAAAGTATTCAGTTGTGCATGGGAATGTTGTCATCTATTAATACATTACTGTTATTATTATTCTTATTATTTCTAAAGCATTTCTATTCCATTGTTCAATGTCAATGTGAATGCGCATCATCTTACGTTGTTGTCGTTATAAAATGAGAAAGGTGTTAAAGTTCACATAAACACATATAGTTAAAAAAACTTTTTCCCTCGTCTTCTTTCCTCTCGTGTATACATGTCAATCGATCATTTTCCTTAACCTTTCTCAAACTTTCTATAATTGTGCAACAATAAATTGATGTCACATGGACTTTTATATTAATTCTCAGAATGTTTAATTTATGTCACATTAATTGCAATCAATGGGTCTCCAATAATGTTTGATGTATGTTTTATGTCTCATTTAGCTGGATAGGAACATTTGTTAGCCATTTTTTTGCAAGAATAGTGGTAAAAGTTCATTGTGACTTACTGGGTTGCATTCAGGCTAAGTGATTATGTGGAAAATAACAATCTTATTGATAAACTATTTCTTATCTTGTATTGATTTATTCTAATCAATATCGTAGTACATTCAGCTCATAACTCATCAAAATGCTGAAATTCTTCCACATTTTGACTTACGAAACCATAATTTTGAGATAGGAATGGTACCAGATTCTACCACTTTATTTCAATTTAATAATCCTTGCAAGTTAGCAAAATGCGCTCTAACTACTCTATAATATACAACATTAGTAGCTTTTATCCATTTTTTTCTTATTTAGCCTTCTTCTAATGAGTAAATTGCGCACTAATGTTTAAGCTTATATTTACAATATTGACTATAGCTTTAGTCGAGGCGTCTATACGACTTGATATACATCCAACCGTGTAGCTTTCTATCTCCCTCCCTAGTTTACTCCATAGAGCAATTAATCAACTTGATATCTCCTTCATCCATTCCCACAATAATTTTTACTCTCCTTTATGGTCTCTCATTGCCATTTTTCCCTATCGGCAAATGAGGTTTCGATTTCATGGAGAAGAAAAAAAAGTGCAATGTCGGCAGATATACATTAAAAAAGTTTTATGCTAGAAGATTTTGTTTTTGTTCATTTGTTTCCCATACAGAAGCTATTTTATCTCATCAATTAGTGGCTAAACTGTGCAATGACAAAAGCGCAATTTCTCTAACTTCAATACTTTTTTTAATTTTAAAATTGCAACAATGTGAAATTGAGTGAGTGTGTCATTCAAAATGTCGATCAATTTGAAATTTGTTCTGCTTTTTTTGCGTTGCGTTTAATTGAGTTTTGGTAATTAAGATCACGTATTAGTGATTGATTAAAAATATTTTTTTTAATTTACTGTTCATTTAATGGGAGTTTAGCTTTCGAAATTTTTCAAGAATTTAATGACTTAATTTCAAATAATTAAAGTTTTTTATTGTAAATTTTATTTTATTTTTTAAATGCGAGTTTTTGGTGTGGATGACAAATTTAAATGATTCCGCCATTCACTCCCTCATATACTGAATACACCCCTGACAGTGACAAACGATTCATTATCGATAATAAGCCATCCCTTTGTTTATTTTACTTAATCAGCGTACACATCAAAAAAGAAAAAAGTTCCAAAGCAAAGCGAAAAATCTTTATCAGTAAATCCACACCCATAAATTATCATTTCACAATTTATAATAAGTAGCATGTCATAAAAATAAATAAAACCCGATCCAAATGAAGCAGCTATATGATATCATATCGTAAACAACATCAGCACGATATGAACTGAATCATCATCTAATGGAAACATCCGTAACGATACGTGTGACAATTTCTTTTGAAAATATATATAAAGATGTATGCAGTCGTCAGATGATTTGCGCTGAATCATGCATTAAATCGTGATTGTTCGAGTCAAGTCAATCTATTTTAATTAGATGCGATGACTTTTTTGTGTGATTTAATTTAATGCCCCAAATTTTTCTATTTTTGATCCCATTTTTTTGTCACATTGACATTTGAATATGTCGAATTTTTAATGTTTGTCATCACATTTCAATATGTAAGTCATTAATTTTCATATTATTAATAATAAATTTTTTCTTTTATTTGGTTTTCTTGTCAATTTTTTGTTAAACATTTTTGATGAAGCATCTACAGTGGTGCATCCAATAATAAATAATATATGATGACGATAATGATGATTACCTAATATCATACAACATACTGCCACTGACTATGATGTTGCCACTACATAATTTAATATCATAGCGCCAGAGAGAGCATGCATTATTCATGAGGTGAAACTTAAGTCAACGTTTTTTCCCTACTCAAAAAGAGAAGTGCATTATGTGATGAAAAAAATGTACAAAACGATGAGAGTGAATTTGAAGATTTCATAATATTTTGTTCGTGCTTTATAAAACGAAAAAGGAAAACTAGTGAAAGAGAAGTTATTGATTGAATCTAGATAATTGAATTAAACGCATTTCATTTACCATTTTCTGCTTATCATAAATCTTTATATCACGAACCAATGTAAACGTGGTGAAGTGACGTATTAAGGATTTTTGTTGACAGGGGCCTAGTCTCCAGTATTCCTACTAAACGAATATGCAAATTATTCAGACAAAAATACTATTTTTACATATTTCAAGCATATTACCCGATTGCATCATATTCCCTTCTAAATTACATTACTGTCGGACGTGATTATTTTTTTTTTGTGTGTGGCGTCGGCAGATTTATTTAGAATAAGAAGAAGACGAAAGGAAAACAGTTCAAATATAATCGACGACTACTGTAGGTAGTAAAAGTGAAGACAGAAAAAGAAAAATAAATAAATGTGCAACTCACAGTGTGGACTTTATGGCTGAATAGCAACTACATTGTATTACATTATTCTTCAACTTACTTTTACTAGGTCATTGACGACGCTAAAAATGCATTTGAAATTCTTATCGCAAAAAAAATTTACTTCTGAGTTGAAAATTACGTTTTCTTTTGCAATTCCAAACGTTATTAATGCAAATTTGCAAGCTATTGTAAATCATAAAATATAATTTTATGTTCGTAATGACAATAAATGCGCTTCACTGATAAAGAAAATTGACTTTTTTATTATTACAGTTTTTTGTGCAATTTTTAAGTGCAGATTTTTAAAATTGTATATGGAATTGTATTACGTAATGGTAGCCTTGGATGGCTAGACTGTTTATTTCATTACTGGCGGTCATTTCAATAGGAACTAATTGGATTTTTCAAATAGTGACATAAAAACAATTTAAATTCAGAATTGTACCGATTTATTCGATTTATAAAGGTGCTGAATATTGACATTTCTATTCTATTTCGTTTAAACAATGCATTAGCTATTGTTGTTGTTTAGAAAATCTAAGTGTGGGTTAAATATTCAAAGAAATTCCGACCCACTTTTCAACTTTAAACAAATTTTTAATTCCTAAAAAATCCATACTCTACAAGCCGTTAAAGCAGTACCGAAAAGACACCTCAAAAAACCATTTAACAAAGGAAATGAAATCAACAATTTAAAGACTGAAAGGTAAATAACACAAAAGACTTTTCCATCCTCTTCTTAATCCTCTTCGTTTGAAAAAACATTCTCAATGCTCCCATTGATTCCATTCATTGGTTTGTTTGCTCATTGACAATTGAAAATAGTATTGCATTTAAAATGAGTAGCAGGAAAGAGATTTGTTTTTCTGTTAGGCAGGCACAATTTTATTCATTGTATGTTTTATTGTTTGCTTGTGATTTCAATCTGAGACCGCATTTCCATTGACTTTTCAATTTTCTTCTTTTATTCAGGTTTTCCATTTATTTTCTTATTCAAATGAGCAAAAGTATTTGATTCTGCTTGTGATTTTGCTTGAAGACATCGTAGGAAGATTGAAGGAAAATTATTTAATTTTACATGCGGGATGAACGGAAGTGAAAATGTAATTTGATTTTACAAAATTTTCGTCTTTGGAAATTTGAACTGAATATTCAAAAGTTTGCTTGAAGCACAAGTCACAAAGTGTAGGAATCGCTAACAAATAATTCTAGTCACCTAAGGGAATCAAATATTTGCAAACCCACATACCAATTATCACACTTCAGTTCTCAACAATGATAAAACTTAATTACAGACATTTCAATATTTATGTATTTTTAATAAACTTCACACTATGAATAAAGAACAGACGAAGTTATTGGATATTAGTTTTTTGTAATAAAAAGTTTTCAAAATAAAATTCAAACTTTGTCATATTAAATATTTTTGAACAAAGAGGAAAGGAAGAAGTTTTTCATTGTGAAAACCACCATGGATGGAAATTAGTTCAAAGTTCTTCGGGAGACATCCATGCTTGCCCACTGAATGCTATTTTTAAACGTTATTTTTATTTATACTTTTCAGTATTTCAATACATTTTAAGAGATTTAACATCAGCTATTAAAACTTATTTGTGGATTTTAAATTTATTTATGATTTATATTTATTTATGATGCGATGAACATCTAGATCTGATTTTGCTTTTTTTCATTGAAGACGATTGATTTCCAACTCTGCACAATTGCATGACCCAGGGTATATCAATACAATGTACCTAGTAACAATTTGTGTATTCGATATCACACAAATCGAGGTGTTATGACTATAACAGAGAAGAGGCACCCAAATCTGATTTGAAATTCCCCAAGATCGAACCCAGGTTGGTAAAGCTAAAGACCGATACTATAACCACTGCACCACAGCTGCTTTTCCACTGCATCTTACTTCACATATCCTAACAAGCCATGAGCATTGAAAAACTTGTAGAAAAGGACCTAGAACAGTCCATAGCGTCTAAAGATTGACATTTTATAATATTTATCCTTTCACTGTGTCTAATGAGTCATAAAATAAGTGCTTAATCAACTGAGTCGACTTAATGCTTTTTAATTAAATTAAAAGCTTTGTGGAGGAAGTTTTTAGAGCTTTAGTTATTGTTGTTTTGAAGTTTTTTTTATGTTTCAGTTTATTTAAAGTTTTAAACTTTTGTTTATCGAAATCAAGGAAATGTGAAATGCAAAATGATGTCAACAAAACAATTTTTGACTTTTAAAAATAAGCATTTTCATAAAACTTTAAATGATGTTTTAAAATGATTGCAGCATAATAAAAACAATATAAATTACCTTTTATGTTTTCCTTTCAAAAGCTCAGAATTTGTGAAATACACTCAAGCAAACCTGTAAGGAGATAAAAATACAGAAATTCCGTTAACATTATTTTTATATGCAAAGCAGATACATTTTATGCATGAAAATTTTATATTTATATTTATGCAAAAATAACAAAAACTTTTTTTAATGATCCTGAAAATTCTCTTTCAAAAATTTAACACCTCATAAAACAACACCAAAGACGCGTGTTGGATATAATTTCTGTGATGCTAGATCTTGATATCTGCTACAACTAAAAATGCAGATTTTCTTAAACGACTATCTAATACATTTGATATTAAAGAAATTTAAATACGAGACAATGATGTGGATATTTTTTCGAGAGGTCATCACTTCCATTAAAAATTTCAATCTTAGATTGTGTGGTCATGATAATTTTAATGAGTTCCGTTAGAAATAATTGGAAAGATTTGAATTTGATATTCATTATAAATTGTTGTACCTTTAACCTTATTAATTTTTAAGAAATTCAAAATTATCGTCCGAAATTCAAGCAACAGTAACTTTATATTCATACAACAAAATCCCTACCGAAAACCAAAATCTCTTAAAGTATTTAAAAAAACTTTTCTTCTTGAAGCTCAAAACAGTGTCCCTATGGAAGTTAATCTGATTAATTAAAATAATTTCTTTTCTTAACAACCTTTCATAATTGAAGGTTGTTAGTCCCTTTTTATTCCTTAAATATTCTGAACAAAGTTTTTCGCTTCTATAATTATTTATCTTATGGTGGATTTTTGCAGATTAATTAGATTTTGGGCACATTTTGTCTTGTTTCAATCTAGTGTGTTTATATAAAAGAATCATTGATAAATGATGTCAAAATGGAATTTTAAATCCATCTCCGAGTAGTACGTTATGGCAAACCGCACTTTTTACTATGAAGGCGTACAAAAACCAACATCATGAAGCCGTCAGCACACCCCAACGTCATTATGGCGTTTTACCGTTATAACGTCGACGCAAAGGTGCACTAACGACTAGGTAGTGCTGCTTGGTATCTACTTCTTCTTTACATAATTATAGCACTAGGAATCTACTCATTAAATGCTGCATAAAATGCGCCACATACCTTTTTTTCTTCAAAATCTAAATTACTCTTCCATAATTACTCATAATTAATATTAAAATCATCCCAAGTGTCTTGAATTCAGCAGGGAAAATAAACTGTATAGAATGAAAATCTCCACGAAAAAAAGTTACATCAATAGAACCGACACTTTTTGATGTTGATTTGAATTAAATCTTGACTCTTCCTATTAATAAATTTCCGTAATATTTTTTAAGTCTGCTACTTATTTTCTAATGATAGCTCCCACTATTCTCCTAGACATGAATGAATTAATTGAATTAAATGCGGAACAGATTATAGAAAAACAAGTTTCGTTCCTTACAAAAAGTGTGTATATGAATAAAAATAAATAAAATAAAAAGGGAAACGAGGCAGATAATTCTCGATAATAAATAGCTTTTTAACGATAAGAAGTTTACAACTTTCGCGTAAATTTTTCTTTCTTTTTCTCCCTTTTTATGCCTACTAATAGCATTAGTGGGCTCCCTTGCAAAAGAATTGTGCTTTAAAAAAAATTAAATAATTTTTCTAAGCCAACTTTTGTGAAAAAAATTGTTCTTATTGCTTAGGGGTCATTTACTTAATAAATCACTTTTTTGCGTAACGAAATAAGTGAATAGTTCCTTAAGATTTATTAGAAAACTCTGTTCATACTGAATAAATTCGCACAAGGAAGCCTTCTTTATAAAAGCAGCGCTTATATTTAAAACCATGCAAATTATTTATTGTTAAGAGATTGAGCCATGTAATTTATTAATTCGACTTAAACTGGAAGTTAATGGTACTATTGAGAGAGTAGAAAAGATTGCTGCTGCTGCTTTTGTTCATTGTGTATTTGCTGAGATAGAAAATAGAAAATTAAAAATAGAAATGGAGCAGTTAAAGCTTTTGCTCTTTTTTTAAAAATTTATCTTTTGTTTAAAAGTTTGAGAGAAATTTTCAACATTAAGAATTTCTTACGGGTTTGGGAATCATTTAAACTTGAAGGAAGTCCATTAAAATTTCTTTTCGCAAACAAATGTTTAAATATATTAGTTGTTGGGGTGTACTTTTGGAAGCAGTAATTCATGTCGTTCGGTAATTTTCTTTACGATTGTTTATTGGTGCAGATCATTATGAGCTATTCTATAAAGTGGTGCAACAAGATCAGCGACCAGGCCTCAAGTATCATATATAAAGAGGTGTAAAATTCCATATTTGAAAACGCCAAATTATTAATTAGCCTCAAAAACCTCTGGTCCGACACTGCTTTTACACAAGAGTATAAATAATTCTGAGCTAAGCAAAAGTGCATGTGGAATTGAACTTGCAAGAAATCGTGCATTATTCTGTTCGAATAATTCTCAATAAATATTCTTCTTTCTACTGAATCATCCATGCCTATTCAGCTTAAAATATCAACCATGAAATATTGCCAATTGTGTACACATAACTAGTAGTGAAGCAAATCATGCTTCATGAGAATATTCACATCGTAAATTAATTTTTTTCGATTGGATATTTTCTTTAAAAAAAATTATTGACCAAAAATTTTAATTTTAAGAAAATTTAAAAATGATTCAAAATTTGAAAAATTATATTGCAAAGAACTTTATTTTCAGGTACTTATTTTGGATAAACAATAAACCAAAACAATTTGTACTATTTCTACCTGCTCTGTAGTTTTTGTTAATATCTCTATAAGTGAGATTACAACCGTTTAAATACTGTTATTATTGGATCTTCATTTATCATTTACAATTTAGAATAAACTAAGAACACATCAAAAGCCTTAAAACATCAAGAAAAATGGAAAATTTCGAACAACATAACCTCACTCAAATGGAGCTAGAATTGGAGTATGACCTGGATTTAAATTTTGATTCAATTATCAATTCACTCTTCACTCAGTGACTTATTCAACAAGCGCGATAATGAAATATGGAAGACAATTACCAAGTACGATGGAATGCGGAAGCAGATGCTGAAGGGTTTGGAGATAAACGAATTTCCATCCGAGATTGCCATAGATGAATTCAGTGATCTCATCAACTACATGAACGAGAAAGTTAATGAATTCAAGAGCTTCATGATCACCAAAAACGAGGAAACTCAGCGACGATTCAGAAACTATAGAGAGAAACAGAGGATGCATAACTTTTCATTTGAAGAAAATGATCACAGTGAACCTAACTTTTGTCCAGCTGTAAGTAGCACATACATCGCTCCTGTTAAGTTAACCTCATCAGCTGTGCCTCATCTACGAAAAACTGAGGTTGATGCAATGCCAGTTTTAACTAAAAATGAATATAAAATTAGGAAAGACGATACGATTGGTTCAAATTTTTGTCCAGCATTAAATAGCACATTCATCGACCACAAAAAAGGAGTTAAAGTTAAAGAATTTGAATGCAAAACTTACAAGAAAATTTATTCAAACCAGGAAAGCTTAAATTGTCACAAGAATGCTAACCATAGAAATCCAAAAAGTTTTGAACGTGAGATTTGTGGCAAAAAATTCAACAAAAAATATCAGGCTAAGATTCATCAAAGAACCAACAACATTAACCGTCAAACCTCCTTCAAGTATCAACAATATAACTATGCAACTGATGAAAAAAGATGGCTAAATAAACATCAAAAGTTTGACGAATATTAAGATAAAATATTTGCATTAATCAATGAACCATTGATATGTGAATCGTCAAATAAAACATGTTCATCATAAAGTTCAACCAAAAACCACCTGAAAATTCTCATTTTACATGAAAAAGTTTGACAAATTTTGCAATATGGAAGATGAAAAATGGAACTCGTACCGAAGACATAATCAGATGAACAGACAACCTAATTTCTAAAATGCAATAAAATGTAAAAAAACATGTAAATACCTACTAAATAAATACTAGTAAAATACAAAATGATTAAAAAAGGATTTTCTCGATTAAAAATTTCTATTTATATTAAAAACATTTATTTGAGTAAATAACGTTAAAAATATGACAAATTCAGTTCGTTTGAATATTTATGATAAAAACGCAAATCTTTATTGACTTGGAGAGATTACAGTCTTTCCTTAAATATTCAAAATCGGTGTGAATATGAATCGGAATGAATAGAAATGAAACGGCAGACTTATTGATGTTCAACTAAATTCAATGAATCATTTCCACAATATAAATAAAAATGATGATATGGACACCCGTGACATTCTTTAAATTAGTGCGACATTTCTTGTAGCTGTTATAAAAAAATAAATGTTTGCACATCAGTTCCGCTTGTTATCAATCATTATTAATTGTATCATAAAAAAATTGCTTCGATCGTGTTATTGAACATCACAAGTAAATGAATATCGAACCTTAATTTTGATGAACATACAAACGCGAATATGTATTTAATGATGACTCATTTTACGGCGTACAAAAATTTCTGGATATACATCATCATCACTATCATTATTGTTATTGTGTTCTCTTCTTTAAGTACTTCTTTGTTTACGTTTGCCGATATTTTTGTTACAATTTTTTTTATTTATTAGTTTTTTGCCCAACTTTGTTAAGAAGATTGACAGGAATTTAAAGGATAGGCTATTGGAGACTTAATTAGCATTAATTTTCATACTTTTGGTATTTTCTAATTTTTTGATCTAGATTTTCTCTAGCACAGCATCAAAAATATTTTTTCAAAATAATATTGCATGACAAAATATCCAACTACAAGTGTGTATCAGCATGCGTTAGATTCCATTGTTGTTCATCCCTATTTTTTATTCATCTCTTCTCTTCTTTAACTAATATCATACACGAATATCAAATATCCACAAAAATAAAGATACACCACTTACACAAGGTCAATAACATTTTTTTCGTACCTTTTTTAAAATTATTTTTTAGATCGGATTTATGCTTATGTATGAGTTAGAATTTTCTTTTTTATTGCTGATGTCAATTTTTCTCGCAAAGAATAAAGAAAATTGCAAATTGACTCAGAAATTTATTAAATTTTTGACTTATCTGATTTTATTGTTTCTTGGCAGTGGTGCTGTCCACAATTTTTTTTTGAGGGGGGGGGGGGGGGAGGGAAGAAATTTTTTTTTTCACCTGACCTTAGAAATTTTAAAAAATTTGAGCTTTGGGAGAGAATAATAGACCAATCGTCTCTAAATTGCAGAATCATTAATCAATCATTAAATAACCAAATGCGCTCCAATAAGTATAAATTGTGTGCTTTTTTCTCAAATTCTCCTGACGATTGCAAAATGTCACCTTGCCTCGTGTTGGAATGAAAAATTTCATAAAAATGCTTTTTCTATCAACGCTCATGCTATTTGCGTATACACATATTTTTTGCTTGTATATAATATCCAACCTACATGCTTTATAGCACATGAAGAAAAGTTTTTAAGATAAAAAGATTTTTTTTTCTTTCGTGGGAAAAAAATTCGGAAAATTTTCATCGTTTTTCTTTAAGTGTAGGATTGTATAGCGAGAAGGCGCACAACACAGTCAAGACAAGATAATTACAGAAAAGAAAAATTCACACAGAAAAGATTGAGAAGATAAATTACAACACAAGTAGAGTGTTTCTTACAACTTCACATGTGTCTTGTCCCTTTTGAGGTCGCAACTATTTGAAACATGCCAAGTTTCATCAAATCTGAGTGGGATATGGCAGATGAGTCGTCTTAGAATTTTTTAGGTCAAGATTGAGCATAGAAAAAAAGTGTAAACAAAAAGTTGTTGTAATATAGGAGCAGTTAGATTGACTATGGAGTAGTGTAGTCAACGTGATGATCCATTTTCTACACCTATTGAGCATGATAAATTACTTAGCAACACATAGCTACACATACATCAAAGGGGCGTCAAGATAATGCTTGATGCATTAATTTATAATAATTTTACTCTGATACAGGTATTTTTGTGCTAGATAGGATGTTATTCACAGCTGATATCCATGAGAAGTTTTACTCCATCATAAAATCAAGAGTGCGGAACTGATCATTTTTGTTATTTTTAATCAGTTTCACGCCCTTGCTTAAGAGCTTTTTCTCACACTCTAAATATTGGTCTTAATATTATATAACCCCCAAATTAAAGTGATTACATTAATGACAAAATTGTCTATGACGTAAATTTTTAATAAACAAAATTGAATTTTTTCATTAAATGCGTCATTTTGTAGGCGTCGGTTCATGAGAATTGACAAGCTAATGGCACATCATCAGTCACTGTTTATCAAATCCTGAGAAAAACTCTAGCTAAGTTTGATATTATTTACACACCCACTTGTTATGGCAATACATTTTAAAGTTTATGGTGTAGTTTAAAACAAATTTAATGATATAACATTTTTGATATTTTCTTATTAGAAAAATCAAGATTTAAGATTTTTATAGTTAAGTTTAAAGTGTCGATTATCAATAGCAGTATTAAATTAAATTAATTCTAATACTCTAAATTAACTCATCTTCATGAATTCATCAACAAAGTCGTGAAATTCTAAAATTAAAACCAATGAAATTTGAGTTTATTGAAATTCTATCAGGAAAATTTTATGAGTTAAAATTTCCAGCTGTTTTGATAAAAAAAAAGTTTGTTTTACGACCTTGAACGTCTCTGAATGTCTGAAACTTTTTTCTTATTCTTCGATTTAAAATTCATCATTTCAGCTTACTTTAAGCTAAAAACATGTATAATGAATTAAAATTTATTTGTTCATGTAAGACTCCGTCTACATAATATTTGATGTTTACGATGAAGAGGAACTTTTGATGAGCGAAATCAAATAATGGAAATAATGTCTGCTCATCACGCGAGCACGCCTTTAGTATGAATTATAAAGAAATATTCCTCTTGGCTTTACTTTCCGAATTCTTAAATGCTCATGCAAAAATTACTTACAACTGAAGAATTTTTGTATTTTAGTCATAAAAACGTATTCATAAGTCAAATTTCTGTTAATTTAGAAGTCATTGATATTGATGCAGAATTTTTTGTTTGAATTTTCGGATCTAAATTTTTTTTATCAGAGCAATGACTTCCATCCGTTATTGCTTTGGTCAAAAACCTCCATTTTCCTTCCCATTTTTCGAATCTAATAAATTTCTAATAACCAATTCATCTTTTCATCGATGTAGGTAAGGAACTGCCATTTTATATCCATTTCTATTGGCAACATGAAATTATTACAAAACATAAAATGAAAGAATAGATCCATGTAGCTCATAAAATCCACATTGTAAAGTACCAATCGTGTAGGATAATAAAAATAAATTTATCTCATCCAATTTTTCGATTTTTTGTTTCTTTTTTAATAAAATGTATTGAAAAAATTTATTATGGGGCACGGTTGTATTTTAATGTGAACATCACATGTCGAAATGTAGCAAAATTCTCGTCACCGTAAAATATTTATTTTGTGCAAGAAAAAGTCAAAGAGATTTTGTTTAAATAATCCGCATGTGATGTCCACCAAAAATTAGACAATTTTTTTTTTGGTCGCATAGACTCAGACAACCCTTCTGCCCTCTGAATATTGACGTCATAAGTAAATGACCCTTCATTTGGAATTTTCCCAAAAGATTCATAAATTGAGCGGAAATGACAAAGTTAAAAAATAAAAATATTTTTTGCAGTTTGAAAGTCATCAATTTTTTTTGCAAAGTTTCAAATCTAATAAAGTCTGAACAGGTGAGATACTAAAAAATTTAGAAATCCAGACAAACTAATGATGGCAGCATCAACACAATAACTGTCATTTAAACGTGCATGGATATAAATATTCATAAAATAATGAGAAGCACAATAAAAAAGTCGTGAGAGGAAAAAAATAGAGAAGAATTTTTCTCTACATGCACACATAATTTTCTATCCTATTGCACATCACATCCGACCTTCAAATTCCCTAATTATGAATAACAATTATAAGATGCACTTCATAATGTGTAGTTACTCGCAGTCACTCAATTACTCGCTGTATGTATGTGACTAACCTTGCTCTGAATTCTTCTTTTTTCTCGTATATCTCTCATACACACTACTTTTATGTGACCACTTGCGATGAAGAAGCAAAAATAAAAAAGTTTTTTTTTCTTTTGCTTTCTCGTCGCTTGCTGTTCCTCTCGGTCGTCGATTGCCGTTTTATTTCTTTCATTTCTTCTTGCAGATATATTTTGTGCACACCAAATGAAAAACTGGTTTTTTAGAATCAATTTTTAGAATATTCGCCTCGCATTGTAGATACTTTTTTTATATTTCACGAAGGCGATTAAGACGAAAAAAATTCCCGTTTTTGATGTCATCGTGCCATGAGTTCTTCACAGCAGAACACAAATAAATAATAACAAAGAGTGATCGAATTTTTTTTCTTCCTTCATCTACAATTCACAAGTGAATAATTTGAAGAATTCTCGTTCATCCAATATTTTTGTTTTTCTATTCTGTTGTCTACTCTATTTTTGCAACGGTGTCGCCGTAAGAACCAACGATCGTATTTTCTAGTTGATTGAATGAGAATGATTCTTATATGTTGTGGGATTCTCGGAAAATTTCTTAGTGAGAGTTTTTGAAACTTGTTGGATATTTTTTACCCAATCATGTAGAATAGATTTTTTCGAGTTTCTGTTGGTCATTGATCTATGTAAGTGAAATTTTGTGATCGATGATTTTATTTTTATAATTTTTACTAGGGGTCGTCCACTTATGAAGTCCATCAAAATTATAAACCCCCCCCAAGTTTATTTTGAACAGCCAAGTTCTTTAGCTGATTAATCTAAAAATTATTTCGGATTTGCCACACCTGCTTCCGTAATTAAATTAAATCTCAACTTGACTTATTTCTGCTCCTGTATTTGGCATTCAAACTTCAATGAAACTTTATTTATTAATAATCACAAATGTCAATAACAAACAGTTATGAACGATAAAGTCATTCAGAGTTTAATATACCGTGCATCCGTTTTTTAAATTAAATTAATTTGATTATTCATTAAATTGGCTAACTGTGAGATTCAAAAATTCATTGCAAATTAATCAAAAAATATTAATGCATTGAAGCTAAATTTTAGATCATCATCATTGACGGCTGTCTAGTTGCAACTTGGAAATCATAAATTATATTTTTATGTGATCATTAAATGACTGAAGTCAAGGCTTAATTTGCATAGATTAAAGGATAAATTATCGAATTTCAATGACCATGAATCTGAAAATTCAGAAGTGAAAGTTTTAGGAACTTGCTGCTCCTTGAGGATATCAATCAGTCTGCCTTCAAAAAATTCAATTAAACCTAAAAAACAATTTAATCTGATAATATTATGATACATCAAAGGTGAGTTTTTGAACACATGAGCACATAAAACATGAGGTCGAGGAAATTATTTTGTGGAATCAATAATCGAAATTTGTGTTCATTATGTGCGGATGTTTTGCGTCAATCATTTTATTGGGTGATAAATTTTAGCGTTTGTGATGTAATCGATTGGAAGTTTGAGGTTATTGTTAATTGCTATGATGTTTTGGATTAAACTGAAGGTTATTGAAAAAATTGAATTTAAAGCTGCAATGATCACAAAAAGATGTCAACAACCTTAAAATTTGCAAATTAAAATTCCAGACGAGCCAAAAATTCAAGCAGTGATCAAAAACCATATGCTAGAAAATGTATTCAATTTTCAGCACGAAAGCCCTCGCACAACATAAACAATGTTTATCTTGAAAAATTCCAAAGACAAAAAAAATCATGTGGATACAGAATATTTTGCATCATTTAAAGCTTTTATTGAATCGATTCACTGTTGCTCTATAAATTTGATGTGACATTTAGATTGTCAATATTTTCAGTTAAGATTGTTTGAATTTAAATGACATTCATTGAATTCAGCATTTATGATTCTTGAATAAATTTGAATTTTTGCAAAATATTTTTTTGAATAATTTATTGAAATATCTGAGAATCTAAAGATCTGTCAGGTATTTAAAAGAGGTGGCGCCGTGACTCATGGTCCTGAATAAAGCTTTCTTAAATTTGAGGAAAATTGAAAAAAAAAATCAATTTTTCAGCTAAAATGTCACAAAAAAATAAATCACCATCACCAACCTGTCACAATTCAGCTAAATTAATTAAACAATCTAATGCAATTTCCGACACATCACTCTCAATGATGACAAATTGATGATGTCGAAAAAATAAATATCATCAGTGAATGGACAAATATTTTAATAACCCATAGCGTGAAATTAAACATCCATAAAAATATCGCAAAAATGAAAAATGCATGCTCCTTTATTTAAAAATAACTACTAAAAAAAGTTATATAGCATTTGAGGAAATAAATCTTTCTAATATTGGAATTTTCTCATTTTTCATACAAAAACTTCAAAAACAAAATTCAAAAACGAGTTAATGAAAATGAAGGAATCATTTTTTTTTGGCAAAATTTGTTTTTCTCGCCGCCCAGGCACAGCTCAGTGAGAGAGAAAATTAAAGAGAAAATATGAACTTCATGAATGAGATAACGTAAATTTATGGAATCAAAACAAGCGGAAAATAAATTTTATGATGCTGAATTATAGAGAAAATTGAGGGTCAGTTTTTATAAAAAATAGACTTTCTTTTAAGAGATTGCTCTTGAGCGATAATTTACAGCCATTTTTATGAATGATTCAATAAATTTTGAAATATTCAATAAGTAAGAATCTTGAAAGCATTTTCTTCACAGATTTGTAAAATCTCAAACTTCATGTCAAACAATAAAAAAATAACTAAACAGTTTCCCACATACACACACATTTTGTGGGTATTTTTCGTGTGTGCGTCATTAAACATCATCCGAGCTACCGAATATTCCCCA
This sequence comes from Chironomus tentans, assembly GCA_963573255.1. NCBI lineage: Eukaryota > Metazoa > Arthropoda > Insecta > Diptera > Chironomidae > Chironomus > Chironomus tentans. Next base: position 30,912,498 of record OY754304.1, on the reverse strand, counting down.
AACCACACAAGTAAACTGATGAAAAATTATATCATGCAATTTAATCGCCTCAAGCGATCGATCACCAAGCAAAGAACATTACATGCACAAATCAGTCGTCGTTGTGTCCCAATTAACTTCCAGGAAATGAAATTACACGATTGATTCTAAAAATAAAATCGCAGTGTCTTTTCTTTCTCTCTCTCACACACTTTTTTGTTCTGTTCCTCTTTCTCTTCATTCTTCACTCGTTTTTCATGTGCAAATTCTCGCCAACATAAGAAAGAACCACTGAACTTCCTGATCAACTTGTGATTGCGGGATGAAACGAGTCTTCTTCAATACATTATTTTATTTTATTTCATTTTGCGCGCAACACAAACATCGACACAAAAAAGAATCTCAGTCACTATCGCACATTAAAAGTTCGAGAGTGAGGCACAACAGAAAGAAGTCAATGGGATTTGTGTATGTGTGTAAATATATATAATTCAGTTCAAGAAAAATAAAAGATAAATTTAGTACCGATTACGCCATTTCGAAATGTGAAAAAATGAGAGTTTCACATAAAAAAAAGTTTTTACACACAAAATTCAATTAAGTAAGAAAATTTTTCAAAGCCAGGCAGATGTGAATATTGCCATGGATAATCAGCATGACGATGATGTCGAGAGAGAAAAGAAAGAGAGAAAATATCAAATTCCAGCCGCATGAAAACAAGAACTTTGATTACGCTCCAAGCTGAATTTCAATTCGATATCGAGAAAGAATTTTGTGTTGTTCGTTATTTGCCAAAGTCAAAGAATCTTTCCTTTATTCTTTTTATTTTGTGCTGTTTGGAATGAAGCGAGAGAATATAAGTGGAAAGGTCATCAGACTTGAATTTAATTAGCGCACTTTTCTCATGACATTGAAACTATTTTTAGTTTTGGTTTTCCCGGACAACACTGTGCGTTTATTGCTTCCTAATGGTAGCATGCTCTGAATAGTTCTTATTGAAGCACTTTAGCTCATTGTACCCCCATGAATTCAAAAAATATTTAAAGTCGAACACCAACCCGAACAAATTTTGATTTTTTTTTCTATTTTAATTTGTTAAACCACTGTCGATAGTAAAATTAGGTTCAAGAACAATCAGCTATGAACTTTTAATTGGCAATTTTATTGCGATTATTGAGTCGTTAAAAACTGTCCCCAATTTTGATTATAAAAATGATTCATTTGATGATTAAAACAATTTCTTGTTTATGAGTCATTTATTGAGCTATGCATTTCAATGATCTTGATGATCAACCTTGAATTTTTGTTAATCATATCAGCTTGTTTTCCAACGCTACACAATTGCATGAACCAAGGCATCAATACAATGTAACTAGCCATAATTTTTGTGCACAAAATTCACATAATCCGAGTTGCATAGCTAGAAAAGTGAAAAGTTACTGGAATCTGACTAGATATTCTTCTGAATAGACCCAGGGTCATCAATATGGTAGGCCACCATCATAAACTCTACGAAACAGCTGCTGTTCACTGCAACTCAAGGAGGGAGAGGATTCAACCTTGAGTCAACCTTTTCTATGAAAAATTTCAAAACCCCACTTAAAGCACCCAACTTCCTCATTGAAGACCCCAGATTTTGATAAAACCAATAATGATTACTTTGTTTTACTGATTTAATAAACTTACTCAATACAGTTCCAAGAAAAATGCTTACAAAACAAAATTTAATCAAATGCAATTAAATTAAATTAATCTGAGAAAATACCAAACAAATCTAATAAAATTGAACATTTTTACTATCGATCATAAAAGATTTTTTATGACATTTGGTCACATTTGAAATCCACCAAATATTGATAACCGCTAGTCTAGTGATAACGTCCCAACACTTGTTCCCATCATCATGATCCCAATCTGTTTCATCAGACCGACTTAATCCCAAATTGAATCACACAATTTTCTATGGAAATCACGCTACTCAGAAAAATAAGAAAACTTTCTCGGATGTGTGAGCAAAGTGGAGTATTGAAAAAATATCGATCGTATGGCGATATAATACGAGAGAAAAAGATTTATTTTAAAAAAATTTGTGCTGTGATGTAATCCACATTATCTTTTTAACATATTGGCTGCTACTGCCTGCTTATAGACAGATGATGATGATGAAAATTTTATTTTCTTCACAAAAAAAAAGTTTTCACGAGTTTCATAATTTATTTATCATCTTTGAGAGGATATGGCACATGTACATTATCATAATTGAAATTTTGTCACAAGAAATTTTCATTCAAACTTGAAATATCTCGAGAAATTTTTTTTATCTTTTAACTCACCTTGAATTTATTCTATTTTTACTTTCTCGATTTACAGTGAAATTTTTCTTTCAAAATTTTTTCTTTAATTTTTTTCGAGCTGCTTTTTTTGATATCCAAAAATTTTCACTTCAATTTTCTTTTAGATTTTTTTTTTCACAAAAATTTTCTCTTCGTTGCTTTTCACTTTTTTTCTCAAGAAAAAATGCACAAATAAACCTGGAAAAATAAAATAGAAAAAGTTTTGTTTATTTTCAAATTCCGAACTACTTTTTTTTATTTCACAAAATAATTCGCACCGAAAAATAATTTTTTTGCTATCCTTTCGCTCTTCTTTTACCGCAATTTAAAATTTTTTTGTTTCCTTTTCGCACTTGATATTCCTTCGAGACTCGACGATCGACTGAAAGAACGATCACAACACCACATAAAAAAAATTCATACTTGAGGGAAAAAAATTTGTACGATCACTGGTGTAGTCTCGTAGAAGTAAGCGAAAATCTTTCCTTCGGTACGTTCCGTCCACCCAACAATTATATAGCGAAAAGAATTAAAATAAAAAGAAATTTTTCGAAGATGAATAAGAGAAAAGAAAAAGAAAGAAAGACGTTTGGGGAGGAAAAAGAAGCAAACTTATTTTTAATTTTCTTACAAATTTAAACTCGTGAATGCGACAAGATTGAATATATACACACAAAAAATTGAAATAAACAAGTGGATTTTTGTCAAAATGTCAGTGGTTTTGGCGCATTTCCTCTGATCACATAACGCAAAATTCTCAAAAACATTCCAAAAAATCAACATTAAATTTTGATTTTTAATTACAAGTTTATAGTTGCTTATATCAAGCAATATGAACGAGAAATTTCAAATTTTTCTATCTTTCACATACAAACTGCACCCATGAGTCCCCTACATCACACAAAATTCACATAAGATTGAGCTAAAATAAGAAGTTAATTGTATATTTATTTTTAATTTCTTTTTTTTTCGTTAAAGTTTGAGCCAATTTTACTATGAACTCAATTGATTCTCATCTCTCGAGTGTGTTTATTGTTTTTCTTTTTCTATTTTATTCTTCGAGTGAGAATTGACACTACATTTTATGGCTGAGTGATATTTAAAGGAAAAAGAGTCACGACGAACGAGAAAACAAAAAAAATGATGAAACTTAATTGAGCATTTAAAGAATTTCTTTAATGAGTTTTCAAATATTTACTGTGCATTTCGTGGAATAATGCGGTAATATTTGCGAATGATCGAATTGTCATTGAGATTGTTTATTGAGCCTTTGTTTGGGCTCGGATGTATGCTTGTGATTTTAATAAGTAGACCGTACTTGCCATTTAAAAAGAGCAGAGTCGATGCAAAATATTTGAAGTATTTTAGAACCTCAAAACAACCATGAAGACATTTAAATAAAAAATTCCCATACGGCACTCAAAATTATTTGACTTAATAATAATGTTAAGTTCCATCAACTATATTTAATAATTTTATTTGACGTTAACTTGCTCGTAAAATTTCAAGACTTACATGTCATATAGCAAATGATGTTCTCATCATACCACACTTAAAAAAATCACAAAGAAATAGCAAAATTTAGTGATCATAAAAAGTTCTTCCATGAGCCTTAAATTCTTCTCTTTTATCATAATAATCTCAGATAAACGAAATTGTTAAGATGTGTTCAGTATGATAAACATTGAGGATGATACGGTACAAGAATATGTGTCGCATTTTATTGAAAACATTTTTATGTTTACTATGAAGAGAGAAAAAAAAATTTAGGCTCGTAAATTTCAAAAAAATTCATGTCTGCATCTCTCGCATAAAAAAAGCTCTTTATGGCTAATAAACGTGTGCTTTATGTCTAATTATAAAATGTTTGAGGATTTTTTTATTATGCTAGGATTATTTTATATCCGATATAACGTTTTTCTGACTCTTATTATTTTATTTTCTAGGAAACTCCGGACTGTAACTGCTAATTTTGCTGACTTTTAACGACGTTCAAACTTTCTCGTCAATAAAACATCAGGTCTGTATCTTAAGGTTTATTAGCATAGAATTTATGGATTTGCAATATTTTTCAGTCTAATTTGCTGATTCTTTTGAATTTTTCACATTCCCATATAGAATAAAAATGGTTAGGTTGGGTTTTTATATCCTTATTTGAATCATAATAAGGCTTATATAAAATATTTTACGTTTGGAAATTCAAGCTTTCGTATTTCCTATGAAACTGATACCTAAAGTTGTAATCTCCTTGAAAATGGTAGTCAATAAAAAGTGATTTACTGGACCTCTCGATGCTTGGAGAACTTTTTATGCTTTTGACACATTTTTCGGGTTTAAAACAGCACGAGCTTGTTGAGGTTAAATTTCAAAACCTGACATGAATTAGCAAATGCCAACAAGTTTATTAGTGCATTTTATTGTCTGTTTTTGTTCAAATCATATTTTATAGAAATAGATAAATAATTTAATGGTTTCGATTTTGAAATCTCGGTGGTCGAAAAATGTGAGTCAATATGTCAGAATCCATCTTCGGATTAGTTAAAATTCTATATTTCAACATTAAATTCCATTCAGAATATTCACACTTCTGTTTGTGCAACAAACGACAATTCATTATGATCGCAATGTCAGCTTCTAAATCAATCTTGAAGTTTGTTTGAAAAATAACTGCAATGAATCATGCAATACAATTTAGAACATAATAAACCTGCATGCCTATATTATTTTAAAACTAATAATATACAATTTAAATAATTCTCCATTAACAGCATAATTTAAGCATTTAGCAGCCGTCTGTTGTCTGGCTCTAATACAATTACAATTCTAACATAAGTTATCATTAAAGTATCGTTAATATTATTTCACTGCATGATCGAGGAAATTGCATTATTCTACGCATGTAACTGTTTCGCAAAATAATTGAAAATGAAATTAATTTTTGCAGATTACATTTTTAAGAGAGAAAAAAACTACAAATTCCATAGCGTATAATAGAATTATAATCATAGTGTCATATTCGGCATGGTTCAACAGATTTATAGCCACATTTCATTCAATGCTACAAGCAGCATACTGCTTTTTTTATTTAATCTTTTCAACATTCAACAGACTTTTTTCTTCTTCTTGTTTGTTGCACCTTTTCAAGTTTAAGTTCATTCGAAACGTAATTATTGTGATCTATTCAGTCAGACTAAATATATAGCCAGAAAAATGAAATGCAAAAATCTTCATGGTGTGAAGATTGAAATTCTTATTTCCTAAAAAAATATTTAATTAAAGTATAATAACATAAATAAACCGATTATTCATACAGATGCCAAGATTTTGAATGAATGAAGCTAAATTACTTGTAATCTGCTGATCTTCTCATAAGTTATAAAAATTTGTCTTCCGGAGCTACATGTACATGATATTATCCTACCGATTGAAGTCAAGAGGTTCATTGTGTGTACTTATTGGATTGAATTGTAAATAAATTTGAAACTATTAATTGAGTTTGGTTTAAATTGAGGAAACTAAAGAATTTATTGCAAAAAAAAAATCTTTTCTAAGTTATGACTCAATTTTTAAACTCATAAGAAGCTATTCTTGGACTAAAACCTGGAAGTATTTAGAAACCTTTTTCTAAATTAACTTATTGTTTATTCTCTAAGTAAAAGAAAAATATCCATTAATTTCTATAAACACATGATTCAGACAAAATATAGTAAAGTCATCACGAATAACGCAAAACTAATTGTTCGCAAAAATATTACAGAAGAACGAAAAGTTTGAATGAGTCATAAAAATGTGAATACTTTATTTTCTTGGTGTTTGCTTAGAAAGCAGAAAATATTTAAACTGTCTGTTCTGTCGAAAGATTTGTTAATGATTTTTAGTTAGGCAAAGTATCAATAATTATAGCAGGAAAGTTTTAATTTTGCTGATTCGAATATATGAGTATCCAATGGTGTCTTGAAGAAGTTTCTGTAACGATATGAAATTTCAAACATCCACGTTTTTTACATTTTCTTGAATTTGATTTTTAAGGAAGACTTGCAGTCTTTTCGTCACTTAGTGTTGGTTTTAGTTTTGAACTGACTTTGATTTATTCAAAATATTGAGCTACAAAACAAATGTTGATATTCACTCGCAGTTTTCCGACGTAGTCCTCGATGGAGGGTACTTTTGCTTCTGTATGTAGATATACTCATCACAATTTGTCCCATATTTTAAAAATGGTTGCGAAATTCTTAGTAATAGAAGATTTTTGGGTAAAAATTTCGTCTTCTTAAGTTCAAGCCTTATAGTAAATAAATTAATTATTATTCATGAAAAATTTGGTCATCTCTGCTTAAAGTTGACCTTAGTCTATCCCCTTTCAATTATTTTTCTTCTACTAAATTTAAAAAATAAGTTGTTGAAAAATCATCCGTTGTGAGAACGGAAGGATCATCGATCATAAGCTACGATTTATTAGTTATGAAAAAGTAACAATGTCAAGTGTGGACATGAAAATATTTCAAATTTTTCTTGCTTGAATGAAAATCATTCTGGTTAAGTGAAAATAAAAAAATTTCTTTCGAGTCAGCAAATAGCACAAGAAAGTCTTTCACGAGCCTCACAAAATTAATCACACGATACAGAAAAAAATTTATTTTTATCATTTCATCACTTCTTATTCTATTTTATCGTGTATGCCATTCACTGACAACTCTCTTGTTGTAGCAGAATTGGATCGTTTATAATTACTTAATATACAAAAATACATCAGCACGTACACACAGACATCGTTTTGAGGATGAAAGAGTTTTTCTTGGCAATCGAGAAAATCTCAAAAAAGAATTGGTAAGCTATAAACATTTAGTAGAGAGAGGAAAAATCTGATAAACAATCACATTCAAGCTCTTGGAAAAATTCCATCAGATTTTGCCAATTTATGATCATCAAAACGACTTAAAATTCTGAATTTTAATCGTTCGTTCTTTGTGTGATAAATCAAAAATTAAGATTCATAAAAAAATTAGCAGTTCTTAATTTATTCCATTTTTCTAACGTCTTTTTGCATAGCAGACCACTCTCGATTGCGCTTGTATAACCCGGTTTCTTGCTTGGCTCATCAAGGTCGTTCAACTTCTTTCCGAAAATACACAAAAATACGAGAAAATGATCATGCAACATTTTGTCAAAATATTATTGCAAGTTACTATGAATTCAATATTTTGTCTTTAAAAAAAGAAACTAAAGTGGGACTTTGTTCAAAAATTAATTTTGTGTTCATTTTTTTTTTTGAAATTTGCAAAATTTAATAACTTTTCTGTTTGAACACTCAAAAAGTTAGTAAAAATCATTTTTCTATAAAAAAAATTATAAACGATTTTTACAATAAATAAATCATGTAAAATACACTTAACCGCAACGTCAGGAGGAATTCTAACAAAATTTTTACAATAAACCACCACTTGAATATACACAAACTCGCTAGATCTCTCATCATCATCCTCATCGTCATTGTGTAAATAATTTACTTCGCAGAACAAAAACAAAAAAAAATTCCGATAGAAAAAAAATTAACAGGTTTGTCGGTGCAAATTTATTATGAATTTTATGGCATTTTCGTGTGATAACAGTGACTGTTATCAATAAATTTAATTTCGATAAGATTAAAAATATCATCGAAAATGTGCAACACTTACACTTTTATTTTATACACAATTTCTTTATTGTCAATTTATACGCACGACTCTTGAATAATTTAATTATCGATATCCACTTTATTTTTTTTTATCAACATGAAATGATTGACGAATAGGCAAAAAACACGAAAATTATTTATGACTTGATCACTCGTGGAGAGAATAAAAAAGAGACGTCAAAAAATAAACATGCGCGGTTGAAGTATTGCTGTCGACTGGATACTTGTTGTTACTTACTTAGCTGCATGTTTTTAGCGCATTTTTGAAACTTGTTTTAAAAAGGTAGCTTAATAATGCACTTTGTCTGTTCGGCTGGCTGGCTGGCTGGCTCCAATGAAAAACTTTTTAACCAGACATCGTAGAGAGCTCTAGTTTTTTGCATTAGTTCCGTGCCATCGAGTTATTGGCCCCCCGGACATTTAAAAATCTCAATATCATTGTTAAATACTATAATTAATGATTTTTTTGTTTCTATGAACAAAAATTACATGCATAGTACGCATAATACGCGCGTATTATGTGCGCAAAATAAGTTTGAGTGACAAAAAACCGTTAAATCACAAACCGTTTTGTTATATGAAAATTCACCGTACAATTTGTTAATTATACTATAATTAATGATTTTCAAGTGCATTTACGCGGGTAATTTTCAAATATATTTTGATCGTTAGAAAATTTGAATGTCAAAAAACCGTTATCGAGCCGTCGAATTTATTTAAGTCACAAAATATTAATGATTGACTTATTTAATATGCAGTACTTTGCTAATCAAAAACTGATCGCTAACACAAAAATGCGCTGAAGTCCCTCGATCTATAACACGAGGACTTTCTTTAAATTTTTTCTTCTTTCTCTTTCTTTTGCTTCTCTATCGTTGTTTTAAACATCATTCGTCGAAGCAACGATCGAGTTGAGAGTGTTCGGATGTGTGCATGGAACGTAACGGTTTTTGAAAATTCAAATGTTCGAAATTCGGATTAGATTTGAAATTTTTTTAGCCGTTGGTTTTAAACCAAAATTAATATCCTTTTGAGATGAAACTGTTGCTATTAATTAAATTTTTGAACTATTTAAAACGTTTTAATGTGTAAAATTATTTAGTTTAAAAAATATGTAGACAGTTGACCATGTTCATGCATGTATGATTATTAAGTTACAATTTTATAATCACATTAATAAATTTTAAATTAATTCTAAAAGAAATTACTATATTTTAAATAAAAATGAATAAAGTACACCTTTCTAATAGAGTTCATTTGAAATATGGAATTTCATTAATTGCAGCCAGCATCAAGATGTATGCAAATGTACAATAAATTCAGTTAGAAATCAAAATTTTTAGTTATATCAAAAAAAAGCTTTATTTCTTGAATTTCTAACATTTAAAAACTTGACCTCTCAATCATTAAAATAATCATTAATGATTCAAACATAAAAAGCTTCTCTCCACCAATACAAACAGAAGATGAAAAACTCAAACAGTGAAAAGTGAATGGTCAACATTTCATATTGTTCCATTTTAGTTCGCTCTCAACGCTCGCGCGAGAAAGGTTAACGATACGCAAACGGCCCCGAAAAAACAAAAATTCAGAAGGAAAAAAAACTTTTAAAAGAAGAAAGAGAAAAGTTTAATAGAAAGCTATTTAATTTATTTTTTTGGTGAAAATAATTAAAAACAATTGAAAACATTTTAAAACAATTATTTAGTGGATAATTTTTGGATAAAGTTAAATGACAGTATTTTTGTTTGTGCCTTAATGATTGAGAAAAAAAATAAATTTACATGAACAAAATACAGAAAATCATCTAGAAGACTAAAGAACTTTGAGAAAAAAATCAGTGCTTTTTTGTTCCTCTTTTGCTTGCTTCCAAAAGAACTACAGAAATTAAATCCAAAAAGGGGGACATTTTCCTATCCGAAAACGAAATTTATCATAATCATCGCAGTCAGTTGTTGTATCAAGTCTAGGATTTTCTCCATAGATGTCATGGAAAACGTAATTCTTTTGTGAAAGGAAAATAATACAACAGGAAGAAGAACTTCACCTTAATTTCCCCGACTTTGCTATCAAAAAAAGAAAAAGGAATTCTCTCAATTTTCTCTCAAAAAATTTACATTTGTGTCAGTGACTGTAGAAGATTACCATGAGTCGTTCTTGTCTCGGTTGAAAGAAAAAAAATTTATGGGAAAGTAGCAAACTCGTTACAGAAACTGTCTGCTGACTGAAGCCGAAGAGCTTTCTAGTCTGGAAGTTTTCATATATTATCGCCTGCGTCAAAATATCGATTCATATAAAGGGGGTGCGCATCACATCTGTACGGAGCATAGAGACTAGAAAGTCGAGCAAAATACAGTTCTTGTGCTCGACTTTCCATCGAATCTTTTCGTTTTCTGTCTTGGAAGTAGCGTGAACACTTCCATAAAACTTCATTCCCAAAAAAGCTGATTTTTGTGTGTTAAGAAGGACACTTTTTCGAATATAGTCGTGGGTCTCCTGAGTGTGTGTATATGTGTATTGTACATAATATATGAAAATAATTTTAAATAAATCCCCTAAAAAGAAATTAGGAGGAGATATTAAGTTTGGACCTACAAAAATATTTTAAAATAAAATCCAAAAAAGAAAAGCAATCATAGGAAAGAAAACGGGAACAAAATTTGTGTTTGTCAGTTCAGTGAAATCTTAAACTCACCAAAAAAGAAAAGTTCATTCAGTGTGTTTTTGTGTTCGTTAAATTCGGTTAGGAAAGGAAATATTGGAAAGGCACACACAAGAAACAAAAAAAAGGAAAGAAAGGAGAATAAAAAAAATTTTCAGTATAGTTTGGTCAGCCTAGCAGCTAGCAGCCGCGCGCACAACTCGCACGGGGGATTGTCTCTCTCAAATTCTGAATGAATGATAAATTTGACGGATTAGCCCGGTGGTCCTTATCGATATTGCCATCAAATTCGCGTTGGTCTTACGTTACATCATCATATATTTCGCGTTCGTTGTGTCAAAGTATTGATTTTGGTGGTTGTGCAGGACCTAGATTACAACACGTGTGCATAAACGAAAATTACGGCAGTGCTCAAGATGGCCGACAGCGAAGCAGTAAAGGAATTACGAAAAAATATCGAAAAAATTCATTGTTGTCGCGTTATTGTTGTGGAAAAATTTGTGAAACAAAGTGTAAAGCCAATCATCTTATTGCAAGTGCAAAATTGTGGATTGGTGCATTAAATCACCATCGAAATCGGTGTGTGGTCAGGTGCCATCAAAAATGGGGCGGCGATGATCCCCATTTTCAATTCACAGTTGTCTGCTCAAGGGCCTGGCCTGAAAAAGCAAAAATGCTAGCGCTTACGAATCGGTCAATATGCGGCCAGGACCCAGGTTGGTCGTGATGGTTGCGCTTGCGTTTATTTCGGGGGCTCAAAGTAGCACCAACCAGCAACAAAGAGAGAGCAGTAATAGGGGCAAGTTGTTGAGCAAACGGGACGAAAGTGCAAAATATGAAACATCACAACAAACATCCACATCGTTTTTGTCCAATATAAATCCGTGGTTATCAGCGTGCGATCTGGCGCAACCAAACACAGCACCGGATCTCCAGGTAATCAATCAATCAATCTGTTTCAATATAACAACTTTCATTTGTTCAACGTGAATCAAACTAGTGCCATTACACAAACAATTTTTATTTTAAATGTGATGAAAAAAATTCCAGTTTTTTTTAAATGAGTGAAAAAAGTGACAAAGAAATTTTTGAACTCATCGTCAATCAAATAAAGACGATTGATGGAACGAAAAAAAAGCTCATCAATACATGCCTTGCCTGCGATTCAATTCCATATTCTCTCTTCGTTTCACTTACTCAGAAATTTTCAATTTTTCTCTCTCCTTTTCACTCTCTCAAGTGTTACTCAACAACTCCTCCGCATTAAATGAAAAAAAAAATGGAAATTGAAGCAAAATTGTAGATCATGACAATAATGATGGAAGTATAAGTTTAAATGTAAAAACCACAATTGGACATACTCATACATATTTATTATAAAAAAGCGGGAGCATTATTAAGGATGGGACATTTTTAGTGCATTTTTATTATAAAAACGTGCTTTTATGATCAATTTCGGCGGCTGGTGCGTGAAATTGTTTGTAGTTTTAATATTTTTAAATTTCCTGTGCTATTAAAATTCATGTCTTCAAATATTGAAGAGATTCCTTTCAAAAACAGACAAATAAGTTTTATGTACCCACCAGTGCACGTGTACTATAGAAATATGTACAATCTCAATTATTCGCTCTGATTATCATGAAATTTAAATGAAACTTCAGTTATTGACTTTTCTGGAACAAAGCTGCACCTTATTCTTCCATAAAACGTGATTTTCTACAATTTTCCTTTTCCATTTCATTTCACCATTAAAGTCCTGAATAAGATTGCTCTCTCCTATTCTACAACTCTCGACAATATTTCATGTCCTTTTACCATTTACGGTTAGTGGCTACTCACACCATATTAATTCAACATATATGATGATATGCGAGGTTGTGGGGTAGCTAGTTGATGTAAGCCGTTACAACAACATAATAAAAATTGTGTAGAAAAAAATGACAATTCAAATAAGAAAAAAAGAGGAAAGAAACCACCTTTACCATGATTCTCTCTCTCCCATTTTATTCCATCTTTTTTTTTGTTGTTGTGTAATTTTTTCTACATATTTATTTCTTCTTCCAAGAGCATAAAAAAATCGTCACTCGTCCTTGTGTGTGATTAATCAATAATGAAATCAGTGTGGTTCATGGAAATGATGAGGAAGAAGAAAAACTATTAGTAATGTCTATCCCAATTGTCTCATCGTGACACCATTGAAAAAAATCACAATTTTTGAGTTATGAGCGGGCAATTGAGTGACAATTTTGCGTTATTACGACAATTTTGTGAGTCGTAAAATTTTTTTTATTTGTTTCTCATAACAAAATATAAAAAAATCTGCTCCGGCACAACAGAAATGAACATTTTCTCTCATTCAATTCAATTTCTTTTCTTTCTGCTTTTTGCTTTTATTTTTTCCTTTTTCCGATATGTATTCTTTTCCTGCTCGTCTTGTGTATCCTACACAACAAGACATCATCCTCTACCTACTTTTCTGATACATAATTTTTCATCGCAAAATTAATTTGTGAACTCATTTTGTCTTGTTTGTCAAACATATGTGAATAAAAATTGATTTGAAATCTCCCCCTGAATCCAAATTGAAAGGACATGAAGGAAAGGTTCTGTTGAAACATAATTTACTCCGTTGCGTGACTAACTCATCGCCTGATGTGACGATGGAAAACCTGATTGACTTGACAATTGAGTGATAAACTGTCAGCTCTGGTATTTAACTAACTGGCATGTTGACTGATTAAATGGTAAATTAACACTTAAACTTTTTGGACTGTTGTACATTTAAACATGACTTCATAAAATTTTCATGGTTGATCCTTTAAGTTTTTCGAAATGAAATTGCGGTTCAGATATTTGTTTCCAATTCTTTATTGACATTTGGTTATGAAATTAATTATTTAAATTAATATTTCTCAAAACCTCCTGATGCTGTCTATTTAATGAATACACCGTCTTTAAAAGCTTCCCTACTTGCTTTTCCCTTTTCATTCCATTCCATTCCTTTTCTTTTTCCCATGACTGCTTGCTTTTTCTTCAATCTTGCAAGCGAACAATTTTTTATACTCAATCAATTATGTACTCATCATATTGTTGTTGTTATTATCATTTTATGATATCTTCAACGGTATGATGGAAGGAAATGTATGTGTATATATATATATTTTATACATCGATACTATTATATATTTTATTATGAAGAAATCTTGTTGAGTCATCAAGTAATGAAAAAAGGAAGAAGAAGAAGAATTTTTTTTCTCTTCTTCATAAAAAAACGGAAAAATGATTGAATCAAAGAGATAGAGACGAAAAAAAAGGAAAATCGAGAGCGACAGGGAGAGAAAAATTATATCAATAAATGAGGGCAAATCGATTTGAATTTTACATCAATATTGCTAATAATTTTTAAGGTATGAGGTACTTTGTTATCACCCTATCAATGTGCTATAAAATCTATTGTTTGAGTCATTTAAAATTCATTTTCTAGACTCTATTAAATCCAGGTTTTATATCCTACATACATAACATACTAATATAGTTGCAACGGGTCGAGAAAAAAAAAACGGCACGTAAACAATTAAAATTGACAGCTTTCTGCCCCTATAAGGTTCAGGGTTGCACAAACTTTGTTTCATTATCTTGTCACATTTAAACATTAATGCAGAGTAAGCTTTAAAGAGAAATTAAGTTTTAGATGCTTCAATGTGATAAAAATGTAAGAATAACTTTATTACAAATTATCTGTGTTACTTTATATTGTGATCTGCCTTATCTACAATCATATAATGTAAGAGCACTTAAAAGCCGTAATGCTCTAGTGACAAGAGCTTTAATGTGGTAGTGATTTTTACATTCTATCGTTGTAATTAAGTTGTTGATGATATTAACATAGTGAGAATTGAAATCGATCGATTTTAAATGCTTATAGACATACATGTTCATAATACAGTCGCGATTTATTGAATTCTAGACGCAGATTAACTAAAATCCTAGGTGCCAACAGATAAATTTTCAGTTTGAGACACCCCCCATTCCATGCATTCCTTTCAATAAAAACTTACTTTAATGTTCATGTTCAGAATCTGAAAATAGAACCAAAATTCTTCAGCAGTTATTAAACCCATCAACATCTACTGCCAAAAACTATCAGCATCATTTGCCAAATGCATGAAAGAGGCAACACAACTCAACCATTTCATCATCGCAAACCGACAATCACAAAAGCTAATAGTATCATGAAAAGTTTTTCCTTAACTCCAAATGGCATTCCCTTCCACAACTTCGCATCCATTAAGCATCCGTCAATTCTCGAGGAACTAATTGAGAACATCTGACAATGCAACATTAAATAATTGAAATAATTTCATTTTAAATTCTCATTACCACATTTTTCTGTGTGCTTTTTCTCTCATTGTTTCTCTTTCATTCTCGCATATCTCATTGACTGAATCTTCAAATGAAAATGAACAAGCACTGAAATCGTGCAAGAAAAAATTTTACTTTTGGGAGATTTTTAAAAGGCAACAACCATAAGAAAGGAAAGAAATTTTCTTCTCCTTTGATTTTCTTTTCTTTAACGTTTTTTTTCCTTTTCTTTTCGTTCATGACGCGTGCGGATCACTGTAAAAGACATGCGATGAAAACATCCTTTGCTATTTTCCCATTCCCCTTTTTCAATTCTTTATTCTTTAAACGGGAAGATGGGGATGATGTGGGAGAAAAAAGACTGAGAGTATTGTAATCAACTTGCCGAGTCTTGTGAAGATAGAAAAAGTAATTCACGCATTTCTTTTACTCATCCTTTCTCTCTTTCTCTGTCTTTATACTTGATACGTTCATATTCAGTTGCCGTTTTTTGTTCCTTTTTTTAAAAGCTTTGAGGTAAAAAAATCTACTTAATGTCAATATTGAAGCGCATTTTATATTTGTGGATTAACATTTTTTAAGTAGTTACAGGAAGGATCGTTCACAAGTGACGTGTTTCTAATAATTTATTACAAAGCTCTTGATCCTCTTTCCATTTTTTTCTTATCTTTAAAATAAATGACTGAAATTACTCTCCAGTAAATAGAGTATATCTTCTCAGCAAATGTAATGAACGATGTGTCTCAATTACAAATTTTACTTTCGTTGTTTTTACATTATTTTCTATTACAATCGAGACGAAAGGAAAAAAGTCTTCTTTATTCATTTTACACATGCAATATATACAAACGTGGTGATGAGAGCGAAGACGAATGTAAAGTAAAAAAGTAACGACGACTGGCATTTAATGGTGTAAAAAAAATCAGAATAGGCAGCATTAAATCGAATCGAATCGACTTGACGAAATAAATCAATGGTAAAGTTTTTCACTCACATCTCTTTGATGATGAATGCATGACGCGGTGTGAGTTTGATATTAAAAGCGAAAAAAAATGCCGAATATCAAATCATCTCAATCTGGTTTACTTCAATGTTGTTCTTCTCCCCTCCGGATTTCATTTTCCTTCAAAATGTGCTTGCTCCCTTCTAAATATTTTTCTTTCATTTTCTTATCGTTCTCCTTTTTCAACTCTGCGATTTTTTTTAGTTTCTAAGCAAAAAAACGATGTAAATGCTGATATACATGTGTATATATGAGTATTCAATGTGTTTCTGTAGCGTTCAGGCCAATTAATCTCGATTTCCATTTATAAAGAAAGGAGAAAAGCACACACAAAAAAGGGGGGAAATAAATTCTAATTGATCACTGCAAGAGTTAAGTATTAGAGAGGGAGCTGTGAATGTCGTTAAAATATATATTATATTGAAGGCAATAGAGAGAAACTAATCGATGACAATTGTAATAAAAGAATTATCGGATTATTTTTTTGTAGCTAAATTCAGTGGCGTAGCAACAAAGGAGTCCCATTCCAAAATGTTTTTTTCGTTCTGATACTCATGTTTTTTTTTGTTAATTCTAACGTCACGTTCAGGTTCACTTGAATAAAAAAAATCATAGAAGATTGGGGTCTAAACTCATTCGAACCACCTCTTAATACGCCCCTAGCTAAATGTGATCTCAAATGTAGTATGGTTAAATTGTGAAAAAAATTCACTTTCAATCAACATAATGTACAATTAAAAATAAAAAATTGAAAAAATATCAACTTAAATTATCATTTGGCATTTAAGAAGATTTTTAATAAAATTGTGCCTTGCTCAGAGACATACACCTGTAGCGCTTTGTGAAATTGACTGTAAAATGGATTAAATCATTTTTTGTGTCAGCTTATTTTTTATGATCGAATATTAATCGATATGATTTTTTTAACTATTTGGATATTTACGAGCAGAGAGGCAAATTGCCATAAAGTGCCATTTTATTAGCCACTATGACTCTTTTGCGATCGATAAAATGCTATTTTTGGATAGTGAATAAAATTACAGCTTAAAAATCTGCAATAAAAATTATAAATCTAATTTTAAGTGCTATCAAATTTGAGAGCTAAGAGTCTTTTTCAAAAAATGAGCTAATCGAGTAGCTTTAGTAGCTTAATGGAAATTACTGGAAAAAAATTCACCCTTGCTCATTTTTCCCAATACACATTCTTCTCATATTCTCAGTTGAAGAAGAGGATTTTTACTGTGCAGATATCTCACATACTCCAACTCATGCTCAATTGTATGAATGTGCATACATACATGCTGGAAAGACTCAACATTATATATTAAAGTTATTGATTTTATAGCTCTATTAACGAAAATAGGATAAGTTACAATAAGTGGAACTATTCTACTTCCCGTAATTTTCTTGTTCTGTCTCTTGGCTAGAAATTCAAGCCATTTACATTCACATCTTCTTTTGTATGTGAAAATGAATCCATCGAGGATAATAAAATAATTTTCTTTCCATTTCCTTTTTCTTCGTTTTTCTCATAAAGAGAATTTTAATAATTTATATTAAACTATTATCTTCTCTTTCTTTCTCGGTGTGTCTTACACCCACATCAATGTGTATCTATATACAAAACACAAAATCTTTCTCGAATCTATAGACACAAATATGTGGTGAAGGTTAACAACAATGAAATAGAAATTCGTATTCAGGGCAGCATAATTAAATTAAGACTCACCATAGAATGCCTTCTCCATTTAGGGGTTTACGATAGTTTATGATTACCGGGAGATTAAAGCTAACTTGATTTGTTACATAATTTTCTCATCAGGTTTATACTCGTTTTTTTAATAAAACATTTTTTTTAAAAATTATGTATCTGCTCCCAAAAATGTGCAAGATAGCCTCTAAGGTGCTCCGGGCAAAATATTGAAAAACCTTCCTGCAAACAAAGTTTTACTCGTTTTCTAATTTTGAACGTAAGCATTTTAGTAACAAAGCAAAATATTTTAAAGAAATTTCCGTGAATTTTCAAACTTTTTTGTGAAAATTCACCAAATCCACCACTGATAAGGAGAGTAAAGCTCGAAATTCACTAGAAAGATGGCTAAAATTTAATTAAATGTTGTCAAATAATGAAAGCTCTTCAATAATTCACCCCACAATCACTTCATTTAAATAAAATCTCGATATCGGAAAGCATAAAAATCAACAGATCTCCTAATACCACATCCTCTTCTATACGTTGTGTCTTCTATCGCTCTCTCATTCGATGTATCTTATATTCAATTGCCTTTTGCTTAATGTTCACTCTTTTCCAAATATCGTTCATTAAAAATTGAAGCAGTAAGTAAAAGCTTAAGGTTGAAGGTTGGGCATCGATATCTGGATGGAATGTAATTTTCGTAACAACAGTATTCAGCATGTTTAGATAAACTCGGTATGGTTTGTCCGTTGGAAATGAAATTATTATTAACTTAAAATCTCATAAAATAAGAAAATAGGTCTATTTTTAGTCTGACTAACAGGAATCGTTTATGTGTAGACAAAATTCCGTAAATTCGTCATACGTAAATAAGTCATACTAATTTCGTACCAAATTAACATTAAGGCATACAAATGCGTTATAATCGTTCACCTACGCCAAAAATCTCTACTAATATCCATTTACTCCCAACACATATTATGTGTAAGCTCATACGTATATCTTTGTAGGACAAATATTGGTTAAGCGAATGACGTAATGGAAAGAAATGAAAAGGAACAAAAAAAATTCCACGTATTATCGAGTTATCGACGACAAAATTTACATTCAGATCAGTTAACGATGATGATAACCAGTTAGTGAGATTAAATTTCTCAATTTTTTTCATTGCTGCTAGCATTCCATTATGCCTCTCTATCCGTCCTCACCCACACCCCATCACATACGCATATGATGGGCAAGATAAAAATATCAGTCACAAATTGTGTGATTGCTATCACATCTATATATTTATAGATGTACACACAAATCACTAATTGTGTGTATATCATATGAAATCGTAATAAAAGCATTCATTTATCATTTTTAGCGCCATTTGTGGAACTAAATGGATTATTGAATGTGATTTGGCTTCACAGTCTTAATGTTGTATACGGATCTTTTGAATTATAGTATCAGAATTATGTCTAAGTCTTTAACACAGTAGAAAACAAAATAAATTTTTCTATAATCTCATACAATCAGAAAATAATGCCTATCCTTCCAGGAATGACATTTTGAAAGAGGTTCAACACTTTTCATCCTAAACTAAACAATATCCTTTTGAAAAAATGCGCTGTCATTGAACACAGTTCTTGTTCACAACTTATTTGATTCTCATCTATTCCTCTCCTATTACACATGTTCCAAAAGAAGAATGGAATAGAAA
Organism: Chironomus tentans; assembly: GCA_963573255.1. Classification (NCBI taxonomy): domain Eukaryota; kingdom Metazoa; phylum Arthropoda; class Insecta; order Diptera; family Chironomidae; genus Chironomus; species Chironomus tentans. The sequence continues at coordinate 30,893,081 of OY754304.1, read as the reverse complement.
AATCATCAGAAAGAGGTGAATAAGAAAAATTGAATGACGATGATGATGAAAAAAGCTCTTTTTTGAAAGGACAAATTTGACATCTTTTTCCTCCTTCTTGAAAGGATATTGTTACTCATTTAATAGTAATTTATGTACGTTTTTGTACACGTCACTTGAAAGATTCCTGTACAAATTTCTTGCATTACTCCAGTTCATTCTACTTAAAGTTATCATCATCATCATCCGATTATGTCTGTTCTCATTCATATTCGCATTTTAACTCACATCTCAGTACTTCATGTATGAGTGAATGAATGAGGTGAAATAGCTCACATCTCTTTTCAGAAAAGGGGGAAGTTGTCATTGCGAAAATTTTGAGAGAGGTTTGAATTTTTGAAAATATCATTTTTGGAGAAGTTGCAAATCACTATGTCCTCGATGTTGATGACAATTTAATAAAAAAAATCAACACGAAAGGTCTCTAAGGGAATTGAATGTACATTAAAAATATGTACATATATAATAACACCTAAGAGTGAGTGAAGAAATAACACTTGAATTCGCCATAATGGATTGTCAAAGGAATGACAAAGTGAGTGCGAAAAAGGTAGAAAGGGGTGTAAGAAAAAGAGAGAATGAGAAAAAAGAAAGCTCATATGCATAAATATATACACAATTACAGTGTACATACATAAATGTATGTATATATACATAAATTTTTTCTCTATCTCACACTTTTCTACTTCTTCCAATTCCTTACTTACTTCGTTACATTATGTGATGTAAGGAGAAATGGAAGGAATATTTATGTAAGAAACTTCAAGCTTAGTAACAACGTGAATGATAACGAGAAGAGAAAACACACTTTTTACTCTTTCCTTGGTGTATGAACCATAAAGAAAGTGCGCGATGCGATGAGTGGAAAGAAATGTGGGAAAGAAAAAAAGAAGAATGAAATTTTTTTATATGAATTCAAAAATTCAATACTTTTTTTTATGTTTTTTGAAGCTATAGGTCGGGGAGCAAATCAAAGTCTTTAAGGGCATTTTTAGGATGGTGAAAATCTTAAAGGTTATTTTAAAAAAAAAATATAATTTAGAATAAAACATTAAATTTGAAGATTGAAGATTGATTCCAACCATCGAGACATTTCTGAGATTTTTCTTTGTTTTCCAAAAGCAAAATGTTAATATTTTATAATCCCGAAATTTAATTCTGCCATCACATCAGCATGAAGACATACATATATACTTTTATTTTTTTTCTGCTAAAAAATTGTCATAAAAAGTGATGAAAAATCACTTAGAAAATTTTTTCCTTAAAAAGGGAGAAGAAGAAAAAAAATTTCATTCAGTCGAGGCGTGATTTTGAAAGAATTTTTTCTTATTCACACATAAGCGGTAGTATTAGCAACAACAAGAGCTTTACATATGAGATTTCTATACAGAAGACTGCAATAATGAGAATGAATAATGGATTTAATTTAAATATGTCATAAGATGTCATTAACGATAGACAATTTATGTGATTATTATGTTTCCTTCAGACACGTTAAATTGAAATATTGAAAATAATAAATTCCGCTATTCTTGTGCTATTTTATCGATTACGTTTATTAAATATCACTTATTTTGATTAATCTTGTTGATGGAGAAAATTAGTTCATGAGATAAGTATTTAGTAATTTTTTTAATGCAAATGACATGAGCAGTAGCCAACTCTGAATGGCAAAACTCTTAATATATTGATTTCTACACAATAAATCTTTGATTTTTAAAAAAGAAAATCAAAGCTTAGACTCGAATTTATTGCTCATGAATAACGGATCTGTAATAAATAAAATTTTGAAAAGCCACAAAATTGACATAAATTCATTCTGCATCCCATTACCATAAACGTCAGAATAATAAAATTTTGAAATTGTAAAAAATGCATGAAAATTCCACAAAATTTAAAGTGAAAGAATCACAAAATCGAAGTGAAGATGGAAATGTTAAACAAAGCAGGAAGAAAGAGAAGAGAAACTCTCATATATCACATATAGTTTATTTTTCAATATACAAATTCTGTCTTTCGCTTTTTATGTTTCACTGGAAAATTACTAAGAGCGCGGATGATGCTGAAGTTATTTCTTTTAATTTAAGTATCAATTTATTTTTGGATTTAAGATGTGCTTTAAAAAGTAATAATTTCTAATGTGATAAACATGCAGAACAGCACCTGGGATTTACAACAAGTAGTTGGTAGTTGGATAAGTTCCATACCATCACACCAATAATTTTCTGTCTTTAGCCTATAACCATGGACGTGCCCAACCCTTCCCCTCGAAAAAAAATTTGGATTCTCTATAAAAATTTTACGAGATTTTTTCTCAGCTCTAATTAGTTAGCTAATCATTCATGTACCGCTAGAATTAGCAACTAGTATGAAACCATAAGCATAAGGAAGCAAAAAATTTAAATCCCCCTAAAAAAATTCTGAGTACATCCCTGCCTACAATTTTCGACTCTAAAATGTGCAGTTAATAAAAGTTTTCCAGCATAAGATTCACTGCTGCTTGGATATTGATTTTTTTCCATCAAAACGCGTTAAAATTCAACACCTCTGAAACACTACATTTCCAATTTTTCCACTATTTTCTCATCTCCTTTCTCTCTCCTCAAACACAAACTTTGTATCTTTTTCTCAAATGCAAATAGACGTGAACTAAATGTATGTATATGTACAGTAAAAAAGCAGGAATGCGAAAGAAATGACATGAAACATCAAAGCACAATAATTCACATTTTGATGTGGAGGATGAGTGACGAAGAATTGGAAAAAAGAAGAAAATATAAAGTGTAACACATGCAACCTTTTGCAAATGTGATTTCTCCAACATTTATCATTCTTCTGCTTGCTTGTATGAAAATATTTCAACTATCGTCTATCATCCAAATGGATTTTCATCATCATTGATGAGTATTGTCATTATGGAGGGGAAATTGAATAAGAAGTAACTAACTGCCAATTGATGACTCAAGTACAATTATTCATTTTGTTGGTGTCATTTTCGTAAATTGACCATATGAGAGTATAAAGATGCTTCATGATGAGTTTTTCACATATTTTTCTTTAAATAAATTATAGAGGGAGTTGTTTGGGGGCGTTAGTATATTTATCGGAATTGATTGTATGAATAAAAAAAATATTTGAGTTTTTTTTGCTATGGAAAGCATTTGTTGATAGCTTCATATACTTTTAGGAATTCTTATTGACTTTAAGATTTATGAAAATATTTTTAAGTAGCAGATTCTTTGTCGTGGAATCCCTGAATTCAGTGGCATAGCCAGGGATACTGCAAAAGGCGCTCTACGCCCAGCTTGTATACCTTCCTTCGATACTTTTTGAATTTATAGAAAATTGTTAAAATAATGAAACTGACAGAGCAAATAAAGCTAGTATAAAATAAGTCTTAAACAAATATTTTACGAAGTTCATTTTAAAACTAAACAGAAAAGAAAAAGTTCATTTTATGAACACAAAAAAAATTATTTCTATATTTTTCACATTCTAGCTAACAAGCTTAGTCACATAACATGACAAAATAGACGAAAAAGCACTTTACGACATATGTGTATACAATGACAATGTTTACATGATCGTAGCCTATTTAATGTTGTGCTTATATAATTAAAAATTTATCTTTTCACTTTATAATACAATTTATAATGGAACAGTAATAATAACAATAATAATGGCGATGATATTGTATGCGAAATATGGGGAAAGAATGGAGAGATGGATGATGAAGAAGAAGATTGAAAAACTGATTTCATTTCACCATTTATTATGCTTTCATCATTTTTAGACTCGCGGCAATGACAGTGCACATTTTCCCTTGGAAAATATTCCGAATAAAATTCTTTTGTAAAAGGGAGTTTGTGAGGATTTCTATAAAGCTAATAGATGGATTATGTGGTTCATTTCAAACATTTTGTGACTTTGAGCTTTTGACTTAAGGATTTTGGATTTTTTTTGGTATAGTGGTATTAACTTATACTAACCCTAGGGATTAACTGTCCCTTATTGACGGGGCAAATTTGTTTTTTGTAGAAAATTCTTAGTTCCTTCGAACTTTGACAAAATTGGATTAAAGTTTTTTTTTGATTAAAAAAGAGAAATGTCGCATTTTTCAGGAACACAATTAAGGTTGATTATCAATCACTGACATTATCAAAAAAAATAAGGAAAATCACCACAAAAAACCAACAAGGGAGGAAAAAAAATAAAACTAAAAGGACAAAAGGTGGAAATTGAATTCCACATCAACATGCATGTGTATTTGTTCATGTTCATTTTGCTCACCATCCCGTAAGCATTTTGATTGACATATTGAGGCACATTTTATGATGCAATAAATCTTTACCAAGTTCTTTATTGACTTCAAAATGTTCTTCATTGAAACATAATGAATATATTTATGTGTGGGTGTATAACTCACCAGTACATTAGTGTGACCGTCGTGTGCAAATTTGTACAAGTCTCTGTACTTAAAATGGCGGGATTGTGGCAGTTAGTCAACTCTATTTGCAATGTGAACCAGTACAAACTTTCTCTCTTTTTAGTCTCTGGCATTTACATTATCAAAACGATAAATTATGTACAGTACATGTCGGAAAAAGCAATGAAAATGTAGACAAGAAACGAAAAGTGGGAGACAAGAAGGATATCGCCATTGGGTGATGAGAGACAGAAGAAGGACAGAGAAATGTACAATTTATGTAAAGAATGATTATGTCAAAAGCAAATATAACTAAAGTAGGGAATCAAAAACCAACGTAGTGTCGTCTTATTTATTTATTTATTTTTTTTTTTGAATTTTTTAACGTATTTAAATCTCATAAGGTATAAGAAAAGTTAGAAAGAATCAGTGTAGGTAGAGGGGTACATAAAAGATATAGAAAATTTTTGAAGTAGAACTCTCTTTATAAGGCTGATAAATTTTTTATAGGTCACAGTTGAATTTAAAATGATTCAAACGCCCATTATGGATTGTTCACTTATTACGTAATACAAAAGAATGAATTATAAAATCCCACTTCTACTCTTGTCATACAATCGTAGCATATAACACGAATATAATAAGTACCACATAGTCATACACTGAGTCAGTGGTGTAGCCAGCGGGTGAAAATACACCCCTTTCTCTAGAAAAAATGGTCCAAACCGAAAAATTATTTAAAATTGCTTGGGTTTTTCTACAGATTTTTAGCGCATTTTTGAAACTTGTTTCGAAAAGGTAGCTTAATAATGCACTTTGTTCGGTCGGTCGGTCGGTCGGTCGTTCGGTCGGTCGGTCGGTCGGCTGTGAATCGAGATAGAAGCAACCAGACATCGTAGAGAGCTCTGGTTTTTTGCATTAGCTCAGTGCCATCGAGTTATTGGCGTATCGATTAGTTTGAAAGCTCAAAACCATCTCTAAATACTATAATTAATGATTTTTTGTTTTCAATATTTGTTTTCAATACAATAGAGCCAACTTCAAGTGGGATAATTTCAAATATATTTTGACCGTTAGAAAATTTGAATTTCAAAAAACCGTTAAATGACAAACCATTTTATTATATGAAAATTCACCGTGCAAATTGTTAATTATACTATAATTAATGATTTTCAAGTGTATTTATGCGGGAAATTTTCAAATATATTTTGATCGTTAGAAAATTTGAATGTCAAAAAACCGTTATCGAGCCGTCGAATTTATTTAAGTCACAAAATATTCATGATTGACTTATTTAATATGCAGTACTTTGCTAATCAAATACTGATCGCTAACACAAAAATGCGCTGAAGTCCCTCGATCTATAACACGAGGACTTTCTTTAAATTTTTTTTTAAATTCAAGCTACGCCGCTGCCTTGAGTCTTACTAACAATTTAGTTATGTAAACTCAAAAAATAAAAATAATAAAATGATTTCAATTTTCAAGAAATATTCAGGGCTAAGATTTAAATCAAATTATATAAATGTGCTCATACCAAGTACACTTGGCCGTACGGAATTTCACACTAGTGTGCCGTAGCACACAGTTTGGACAACTGAACTGAAAACTATTTTTGAACAAAGAAAATTTTTCTGATTATTTTAAAAACTATCAAATCGTATGAAAAACTCATTAAATTGAAAACTCATTTTTATCATAATGTTAAAGTTTGCAATTTTGACCGTTAACAACGAAAATATTTTTTCTTTAACAATTTTTACTTTTAATGCCAAACACAAGAGAGATTTTGAGTTAATCCATATAATAAGTAAATGAAAATAAAAATTGCAAATGTGAGCTCTTGACCTTCTTTAGTTGTTTGAATATTTTATTATTTTTTTAAGCAATCAGTTTTAGTTTTACTGTACAAAGTTCAATGTTGGTGATCATGCGCATGTGATCTGGGAGCATTAAAATGTTGAAAAGGAAATAGCATGAAGTAAAGATAGCTTTAGTCGTTTTTGAGTATAAAAGTCGCAAATAGGTCATAAATGTTATGTCTTTGTTTCATGTGGTTATGTCAAGGAATGCAATTTTGTGGTTGGTATAAAACTTCATAAACTTACTAAATTCCAAATATTATGATACTTTAACATGCTTTTATAATCAATTTTAATTTAATGTGATGAAAAAAAAAATGTTTTCTTCAATCAAGTAATTGGATCTTTTTAGCAAAAATGTCATTCGTGCATTTGTGTTTATGTCTTATTTTCTTTTTCTCTCTCCTTGCACAAACCTTCCTATTTTTATGCATTAATCCAATTAGCAGCTTTCAAGTTTTTTTTTCTTTTTAAAAATGCAAAACTGTGGAGAATAAATGAGTGAGTGTAGAATCGAGGAGCTGAAAAAAATGGAAACAAAGACAGACAATGAATGAATAAAGTGAAAGGAATGAGAGCAAGAAATAATTGCTAAAGAATGCTTGAAATGTTCAATTATACAATTATTTTTCCCTTGCATCAAGTTTTCATAGGGTGACCATCTAACTTTTATAAAAATACAGGATATTCAATAAATTTTCTTAAAGAAATACAATAAAACAAATTTAAAAATTAGCGGAAATGCTCGTGAAAAATTACAGGACCGGGGACGAAATTTACAAATTAATACAGGACAGTGTTGAAATATACAGGACTGTCCGTTGAAAAACCATGCAGATGGTCACCCTAAGTTTTCATCTTTCTTGCACATTTCTTCTCTATTCTTCTACGGAATGATTGAACTACAAAGCGAAGATGCGCTATACATGCAAAAAAAATTAAATCGTTCAAAAATTTCATCTTCATTTCCTTTTTTCTTTGCAAATGACTTGTCATTTGTGCATCTGAAACTGTTTATTGTAATGATTATGAATGAAACTTTAAACTTTTTGTCTGTGGATAACTAAAAAGTATATGAGTGTAGCTTTATATATGAAATTGATTTTATTTCTCTTTCCTTGAACTTAAAAAAAATAAACTAGAAACTAATATAGCTATAAATTTACAAATATAACATATGAAAATAAAATTATGATGCTCATCAAAAAAAAATTGTGGGAATTCGCTCTTAATGATAAAATGAAAAATAAGAGAAAAGTTTTTTAATGACACAGAAAATGTGCAAAAAAAAATTATTATTTTTCACATTTCATCTTCTTTCATTCCATACATTTCAAAATGAATTTAATTTCTAAGACATTAAAAGAGATGAGAAAATGAAATGAAATAGGAGAAAAAAAATTCCTCGCTGCAAGCCGTTTTTTATTTTTCCTCGTGAATTTTTCCTCTCTTGTTACGAAGATTCAAGTGCATATGAACGATTGAATTGTTAAGTAGGTCGATGCATATTGTTATGAAAGTAGTAGCTGGTTTATTGAATTTTCAGCTGAACGATGTGTAATTTTATGAGATTTTCAATTTGCCAAAATACAGGAAAAACTAGTAATGAAGCAGATCACGCTTCATGGGTATATTCACACCGTTTCAAATTTTTTCATTCATAGCTTAGTATTATGTTACAGATAAGATAAAATAATATCCAGTATTCATCCACAGCCTCTCTATAAGATCCAGTAATCATCCACAGCCTCTATAAAAGATCCAGTAATCATCCACAGCCTCTATATAAGATACAGTAATCATCCACAGTCTCTATATAAGATCCAGTAATCATCCACAGCTTCTATATAAGATCCAGTAATCATCCACAGCCTCTATATAAGATCCAGTAATCATCCACAGCCTCTATATAAGATCCAGTAATCATCCACAGCCTCTATATTATCCAGTAATCATCCACAGCCTCTATATAAGATCCAGTAATCATCCACAGCTTCTATATAAGATCCAGTAATCATCCACAGCCTCTATATAAGATCCAGTAATCATCCACAGCCTCTATATAAGATCCAGTAATCATCCACAGCCTCTATATAAGATCCAGTAATCATCCACAGCTTCTATATAAGATCCAGTAATCATCCACAGCCTCTATGTAAGATCCAGTAATCATCCACAGCCTCTATATAAGATCCAGTAATCATCCACAGCTTCTATATAAGATCCAGTAATCATCCACAGCCTCTATATAAGATCCAGTAATCATCCACAGCCTCTATATAAGATCCAGTAATCATCCACAGCCTCTATATAAGATCCAGTAATCATCCACAGCCTCTATATAAGATCCAGTAATCATCCACAGCCTCTATATAAGATCCAGTAATCATCCACAGCCTCTATATAAGATCCAATAATCATCCACAGCTTCTATATAAGATCCAGTAATCATCCACAGCCTCTATATAAGATCCAGTAATCATCCACAGCCTCTATATAAGATCCAGTAATCATCCACAGCTTCTATATAAGATCCAGTAATCATCCACAGCCTCTATATAAGATACAGTAATCATCCACAGCCTCTATATAAGATCCAGTAATCATCCACAGCCTCTATATAAGATCTAGTAATCATCCACAGCCTCTATATAAGATCCAGTAATCATCCACAGCTTCTATATAAGATCCAGTAATCATCCACAGCCTCTATATAAGATCCAGTAATCATCCACAGCTTCTATATAAGATCCAGTAATCATCCACAGCCTCTATATAAGATCCAGTAATCATCCACAGCCTCTGTATAAGATCCAGTAATCATCCACAGCCTCTGTATAAGATCCAGTAATCAACCACAGCCTCTATATAAGATCCAGTAATCATCCACAGCCTCTATATAAGATCCAGTAATCATCCACAGCCTCTATATAAGATCCAGTAATCATCCACAGCCTCTATATAAGATCCAGTAATCATCCACAGCCTCTATATAAGATCCAGTAATCATCCACAGCCTTTATATAAGATCCAGTAATCATCCACAGCTTCTATATAAGATCCAGTAATCATCCACAGCCTCTATATAAGATCCAGTAATCATCCACAGCCTCTATATAAGATCCAGTAATCATACACAGCCTCTATATAAGATCCAGTAATCATCCACAGCCTCTATATAAGATCCAGTAATCATCCACAGCCTCTGTATAAGATCCAGTAATCATCCACAGCCTCTGTATAAGATCCAGTAATCAACCACAGCCTCTATATAAGATCCAGTAATCATCCACAGCCTCTATATAAGATCCAGTAATCATCCACAGCCTCTATATAAGATCCAGTAATCATCCACAGCCTCTATATAAGATCCAGTAATCATCCACAGCCTCTATATAAGATCCAGTAATCATCCACAGCCTCTATATAAGATCCAGTAATCATCCACAGCCTCTAAGTCATAAAAAAGATCCAGTAATCAATTTTGCGTAGCTTCTAGCCCCTCGAAATCCAAAATGGCGTCGGTTCCATATTCAGGCACAGCTAAGGAACCTACATACCAAATTTCAGCTCATTTGGTCAAAACATTCCTTTTCTATGAAAAAAATAAAATGTGTTTTGCAATAATCGGCTATAATTTGACCAAAAATCGCACCTTTTCGTTCCGTGTGCCTTACTGGCTGCATCCCATGACTCCAAAAACAATACAGTTCTTGCCATACATGATATCTACCAGATGCAAAAAACCGGAAGTCTTAATATTGAGTTTGAATCGAGTTATCGCACCGATTAACTAACTAACTTGCTAACTTGCTAACTTGCTAACTTGCTAAAGGACAGAAAGTGTTTTTTTGCGATTTCTCGGCAATGGAAGTACCAATCGAGATGCGGTTTTCACTGTTAAATTGGTAATTTAAAGCACAAACTTTCTATACTGAACACTATGGGTCGATTCCGCAAGCCTGAAGCAGCAAGTCCAAAAAAGTAGTTTCACTGAAATACCAAAAACAATATATTCACACACAATTAAAATTGGTGTGAATATGAAATCAATATATAAAGAATGGAGGAGGAAATGTTCAGTCAACACTCGCAAATAATCAAATTAAATTGAAATCTTTTGTTGCCAGAGAAAATAGAATGTATAATGCAATGGAAATATCTGCAAAAAGTTTACGACAATATTACATTATTTCGAAATTAAGTCACTATTTCAAAAATATGTAAAATAGTTTGGTATTAAATATCAAGTTGCCAGCTTCATAAAAATTTAAAATTTAAAATTTGGAATAGTTAAAAATTAAATAATAACGAGCATAACGAGCATAAAAACGCAAAAAACAGAAAACGAACAATATTAAAAACTTCACAAGAAAAAGGATTTTCCGGTTGTAATACGACCATAAGCTTCTCAACTTAATTGACCATCACAATGTCATAAATTTCTCATGTTGTATATATCTTGATTTTCGTGGACATGATTTAATGATTTTCGGCAATTAAAAATGAGCATGTGTTGGGATTTTTACAGTCGAAATTTGGGGTTTTTTGTATGGCTGAATGAAAAAAATTCGACGAAGTTACAAAATGGCTGTTTTACAATTTTATATGTCAGCACCCGTCAGAACTAGCATTTTAAGATGATTTTATTAAGGTCATATAAAAATGACGTTCATATCCTTCTTTGTCAAAGGTAGATGTCAAAATTCTCAACAAAATGTCAAAAATTAATGAAATATCCAAAAATAGAAAAGGTTTGTATATTATGTAATGCTTAAGGAAGAAGGCCTGCAGTTTTGTTACACTGTATAAAAGGAAGGAAGGTTAGTCATTTAGTACGATTTGTTACAAAATACAGCATGACGTAATATCCAAACGACCCCAAAGTTTTGTTCTGATTTTGGCATACAATTTGTGTAAAAATATCATTAAATTCTCGCAACAAATAATATTAGAAAAAGAGGAACACGTAATCTTATTTCTTTATGATATTATTAAAGTTGTGACAATTTTCCGACTATCTAAAAATAAAAACTCTTGAAACTATAGCCGAAGATTCATCTAATAGACTTTATGTTATATGAATACGAATTATATGTTTATCATATAGTATTGTCTCTACCAATTGCATTTGACTCATGAATAAAAATAAGGGGAGGAACTGAGACTGTGAAAGAGATAAACACACAAAAAAGCATCTCTGCTTGGGTTATTATTGTGATAGGTTATGTATGTATGAAGTAGACTTTTGTTTTCCATTGTCATTGCTATTTCTATGAGAAAATTTTCTTTTACAGTTTTGAAGCAACGAAAGAAATTTTCCCCTCATTTTCAAACACATTTTTTTCTACGAATTTTTTCCATTAATTTTTATTCATTTACATTTAAACAGCTTTAATTCTGCCAAGCATCTCATGTTGCAAGGCTCCATAATGAAATGATGCTAATTGAAATGTCATTAATGACGCCTCATTGCCTTTAAGTAGTGAGAAGTGAATGGAAATTAATGAACATCAACTCGAGGGCATAAAATATTTAGTATATGGATGTAGAGAAACTTAATGGGCGTCTACGATAAAGTAATATTTTTCTTATACGTTAATGAAATTGTGTGTTGCAAGTCCATTGAGTTCTCCACGAATCTGAGATGCTGTGGGGATAAAAATTGTATTATCTAAGTAATTGCTAGTTAATTGAATGGCTATTGTAATACCAGGAATTCTATGGTATTCAAAATGAATCTTCAAAAAGTATTCTACATAAATTTTGATAAAATCAAGATTTATAGTTTGAAATTTCGCTAATCATATGTTACTAATTGGGGCTTTTTGACAACACTTTCTAATTTGATAAGGTTTTTTAAAAATTAATTTGTATGAGACCAGGGGTTGCCCGAGGTAGTACACTAGGTAGGATAGGTGGAACCCTAGAATGAAGGTACCCCTATGGTACCCTACCCGGGTCAGTACCAAAAATCTACTGATAACGGTATATTGTGAAATTTCTAGTACTATACTAACTTTCGAAAAAATTTATGACCTTGAAACCAAAATTAGTAATGTACACTATTCAAAAATTGGCTTTCTAACTTTACAAAATCTCAAAATATTTCAAAATATTAAAAACTAAAACCGAATTTTAATTAAAACATCAGCCAGCCAAAAAATTGGAAAATTCCAAAATATTATTTCTCACTTTCCATCAATCATATGAAAAGAAAATTTTCTCGGAAAATAAAATAATCCATAACTGAGAGCAGCAGAGAGTCAGTAGCAAAACAAATGTATACGAAACAAATTTATTTTTTATGATTGAAAAATTACTTTTTCCGAGCAATTAAAAATGTGTTTTCATTCATCGATGATTTCATTTTTCATCAGTTGATTTTTTTTCCTTCTCCTTTCCTTTACTATTTCCATTTGCTGTCCGCTGCTACATGCTATATTACAATACAAACGTGAATATATGAGATTTATATTGCGAATGGTTTGTTTATTTATACTGATCACATCAAATGAATCGAAGGAAAAAGGAATGAAAAATTTTAAGTGTAATGCTCCCCTTTCTCATCCAGCTGCTTACAAAAATAATAAATATTGTAGCATTTAAAGTACTCGAAATTAATAATTTATTAATACAATTTTTCATCTCGAGGCATTTTTCATTTTTTTATTTCATCGATTCTCTCAATAATTTTTGCAATTTATTATGATTTTTGAATGAATTTTTTAAAGATTTAAGTTAATCTCTTAAAGGACCATTAACTTCAGACATCTAACTTTTAAGAAGAAAGAGGGGTCAATACATCTATGACCCTTCATGGATATGAAAGACGTTGAATTAAAAATTGTTTTGATGAACGTCATTTATGAATGACCCCCTAAGAAGATTATTGCTTTTTTAGGGAAAAAATCTAATTCTTAGTAATTTTTTTCGATCTTGATTGATGAATTTCTATGTGAGACACCCGACTGCGCAGTTTTGATTGAGATAGATTTATAGGTTTTTAGAGTTGTTGAAAAATAAAGACAAGTTCTTGTTTGAATTTTTTGTGGTTGTTGATGTAAGAATACATTGCAATGGGAAATGCTGTTTGATGATTTATCTCTTCTTTTACTATTTTATTAACATGTTGCTCAATCTGTGTGTGTTTAATGTCTTTATCTTCGATGCAGTTTCAAGCTTTTTATTTCGATTGTCGAAAGTGAATGATTTAGACATCCTAAGTGATTGACTCCTTAGTTTCTTACCTAACTCACTTAGAAGTTTGTAGAAAATTGAAAATTTATTTAACCTTAATATTAACAATTTTTATGAAGATAATAAAGTTCAAGTTTCTTATAACATAGAGACAAAATATCTCAATATAAGCATAATTTTGATTACATTAAATAAAAAATGTCGAGCGAGAAAAATAAAATAAAATGAAAATTGTGGAAAAATTCATCTTTTCTTTGTTTTTTCAGCCTCAGAGCAAGAAATTATTTTTTTTATTGCTGAAAAAATTCTCATCAGAAATTTAGAGAAAATTTGTTTTTCCAGACGAATATGCCAACGATACAAAATCTAAACAATGATTCCATGGATGGTGAATGATAAAAAAATTCAATGTCATTCCAATTTTTCTATTTAATGTACAAATTTGGACTAAAGGATAGTTTCTTTCAGAGGATCTGAGAATTTATGTTGTTTAGTATTAATCATTAATTTAAGGAAAACTGGAAATTGTGTTACAAATTTTTATAAGCCCTTCAAAGGTATAGATATGCTAAATCTCATAGAACCCAAAATTCATCACAATTTAGCAATCCAATCGGACCGTATTAAATTTATATGTTTTCGACATAAACTATTTCTTTTTTCATGAAAAACAAATCAGAACATTAACCACAATTTCTCTGCTCCATATTTCTTTTTTTCCGTAAAAAATGAATCGATTAAATAATCGAATCAAGTCATATGATTGCGTGTAAAGCAGCAGTCATAGACATACGTTCCACATGATAACACTAAATGACTACGCTTAGCATTTAATCCACATTTGTGGCAATTTTAGTCACTCTGTGTCATTTATCACACTCATAAAGCAAGTCTCATGCTTTATATCAATTTAACGACTATCAAGGTTACAATGTAAGCAATAATGTGTTTCCGAGTAGTTGGAATTTTTCTAACTTCTATAGTGAAGCCATAAATTGAGCATTTAAATGCTGAAGATATTATAATAAATAATAAATAAAAAGTGATGATATTAGGGGTTAGAAGTCGTTCACTTATGACGTCCAACATTTAGGTGGGATGGTGCAGGATCAAAAATCCCTAATTTTGATTAACGTCATGAACAAGTGACCTTAACATGATTTTCTAATTGCTAAAAAAATATTACCAAAAGGACAAGATTTTATAATTAAAATATTTCGTGGATATGTTGATAAATTGCATGACCTAACCCCCCTTAAGGCCAGAAATAAGCATAATGTAACCAAAATATCAGGACATTGTGTTTTCATAATAGCGTTCAACTCTTTGACATACTGTGTTTATAGAATCTAAGACATTGAATATGTGCACTTAAAAAACTGAAAATAATAAATTTTAACAACTAATTTCCTCAAAATTCTTATTTTACTGGCTGAAAGAGAATTTAGTTCCGTTTTTTCATTCACATCAAGGAAAAAAGACAGAAATGTCATCAAATATGTACATAATGTAGATATGTATCTATAACAAATCAATAAACTTTTTACAACAACACTTAATATGTGTATATGTCTGTATACATTGAATGTGCTAAAATAATTTGTCCCTTATATTCCGGTTACATGAGATCATGTAAACAATTTTTCTTTTACATTCCACCTATTAAATTTCCACACATACATAGGCTCGCAAATTATTATGTACTCGCCAGAAAAGTTTAACCTCATTCTCTTTATATATGTGTAACTACATTCAGCCCTATTTTATGTGTCTCCTTAATCATCTCTTGTTCTTTCTTCTCATACATCCACAGCGACTATCTCAATGAGACTCACAAAGATTCTCGATGTTGATGAAAATCGTTTTCAATGCTTTTTGTTTTTTTATTCGTCTAGTTCGATCGCATTCAATCATATTTTTCGTTTTGTTCCTTGTCAGACGTCCTTGAGAAAAATTTATGAGATTTTTAAGGATTTCAAATTTTTTATGTCATGTTTGTGGCTTGAATATGATATGATTTAGGTATGTCAGAAAATTCAGCCTCATTAGGAATGTCTGCTGAAATATTTTCAAGGGATGAAATAAAGATAAATTGCGTTTATCATAGCGCAAAAAGAATAATAAAGAAAAAAAGTGTGTGAGTGAGCATACAAGAATGTTTACTACTATTGCATGTCGAAAGGTTATTTTCATCACATTGTATTGTGAAAAAAAAACCCTGTTTTTGGATGCTCGCAATTTAATCAATATAAGGGCTTTTTATGAGGTGCCATTAAATCGAAATGAATATTTTTATGGGAAAGTTTATTTGTAGATAATAAATAAAGAGGGGAAAAATTGATGTGTAGGGAAAAAAATTCGTGGAAAATTTGTCATCATTTTTTTCACTTGACCTTGATGTTGATCTGATGTCATTGAATTTATGGGATAGTTTTGATCATAATAAAGTGATAATTTTATGTTGATTGGATAATTGATTAATCATCAATATAGAACAAGTCACCTTAGATCAGACTAAACTTGACTGAATAATAATTTGTTAAGATACATGGATTAGAGCATATGTTATCTCCTATTTCTTTAACTATTGAGTTTATTCTCGTTCTATTTATTCCCAAGGGTGTATCCCAAGGGTGTATTCAGGGAGGGGTTTTGGGGGTCGAAACTCCCCCTTTTTGGAATTTTTTGTTCAATTTGGTAGGGTTTTTTAGAAAAAAGATCCCAAAAACCCCTCTAAATTTTCAAAACTCCTCCCTCGAAAAATTTCTGGATACGCCCCTGGTGTATCCATCTAAGCACCTTTTGACTGAACAGTCCCGATTTTTAGTTGATTTTAAGGTCAGAAATTCTTCATTCAAAATATTATAAATATTGGCCCTTCCACCTTTCATCAATCATGGTCAGGACATTCTTCGCTTTTCAGTCTAAAGTCGATGGCTAGCCTGACCATAAAGCTGTATCTTCTTCCATTCTCTTTTAAAATTCATATAAAAAATGTCCATTCCTTTTCTTTAAATTTTCAAAAATTTCAACCAATAATTCAACAATTTGTCATCAAACAGTAAATTTTACACATACTTCCTGTGCATATTACATAATATTTTGTTAGTGTATACATGAAACATATACACACAATATAAATATTTCTCGAAATGTATCTAAACATAAAGTGATACATATCATCGCACGTTGTCTAGAAATAAAATATAAAAGGAAGGAGAAGTAAAATGACGTATAGTTTATATTACAATCAATTACAAATGAAAAAAGAAAGTGGAAAGGAAAATGAAATTGAATGCTTTTTCCTTCTTTCTGTTCTGCTATCGCGTGTTCCTCATAAAATCTATAATGTCGCTATTGAGACAAATTTGTCATAAAATTGTTTAATTTGTTTGTAATGGCTTTTATTATTAACTTTTGACATTGATGATAAATAAATCTTAATATTTAATGGATTTTGAAATCACGTTGAATTTAAAAATTTAAAATTTGTATACTAATAGACTATTTTAATGTTTTTAATTTCAGGGTTCATGTTCAGCCGGAACACTGCCAGTGGCATGGATTAATGAAGGCCCAGGGCCGCCGATGCAGTGCCCGCAATCATGTCAACATAATCATGTAAATGATCGTTATAATCAAAATACATTAAAAACTTCTAATGATAATAAAAATACTAATAATTATAATAATAATAATATTAATAATAATAATAAAATAAACAAGAATAATAACAATAATTTTAGTAATAATAATAATAACATGAAATATAATGATATAAATATGGAGAACCGGTTAAAAGAAAATCGACAGTGCCTTGACTATTTGGGGGGCGATAATAATGATGAATATAGTCCATCTAAAATATGTAATGTAAAATCATCAAGTGATATTGAGACCAAATTGAAATCGATACGTTTAAGACATTGCTGTGAACGTGATGTTGCGAGTGCATTACATAATGATGCATATATTGATGTATTGAACGGTGGTGCTGCCTGCAAAATGCGTCTCAACGAACTTATTGAAGCAGATAGATTGGCGGAGCGTTTAACTTGTGAATTTATGGAAATTTTAGTTAGATACGATTGCGTTTCTCGATATTCGTTAATTCATCGCTGTGGAGATTGTAAAGTGAGTACCCTTTTATCTGCTATTTAACCTCCCCATTTATGAATGTGAGGATCAATTGATATAAAAATCAAGGTATGAAAAATTTACAAGAAATGTAAACATAACCTAAAAGTTTATAATGTGGTCGTTCACTTATTACGTAATACAAAAAACAACTTTTTAAACTTCCCACCTCCTTTGTCACCACTTATTACTTATTACAACAATGTGATAAAAATTTGAGGAGGAGATTGATTGTGGAAAAAATTCATTATTTGTGGCATCACCTCCTTCCTCATCACTTTTTCATGATATGTTTATTGAGAATCGAAAGTGGCACTGTTGCTAAAGCACTTGTGGTCAGCTGAAGGCTATTGAATTTGTGGAATCGATAGTGATGGTGGATGTGTGGTTTGAGAAAGAATAAATAACATAAAAGATTGGAATTACAAGCTCTAATTGTTCCACTGAGAAATGCTATGCTTTCAATCTGTCAGTAATTGAATTTTTTCTTCTTCATCATTCAATAATTTTTTTATAAAAAAATTACTTCCTGTGTATTTTTTAATTTAATGATATATATACAATAAAAAGACAGGAAGAAAACATTTATCGGCCTAATAAAATTTCGATAAATTTTTTTCCTGATGGTTTACTTTATAATTATCTAAATAGTTTATCAGACATCATTCTTAGACATTACAACTTGCTGCTTATTAAAGCAATGTTTGTGCTATTTTAAAATGATTAGTCTAAATGTTGGTCAGGATATTTGAGCATTTTTCAAACTTATTTAATTGAGTATTTTTTTAAGTATAAGTTCTTTAAATCTAGTCATTATTGACTCAAAATATTGAAAATTCAAGAACTGTTCTGCAATAACATTCAAATAGTTTTGCATTAGTAATCCTACCGTAAACAAAATTATTTTCAAGAACATTCTTCAACCTCTTTGAATGAAAGACTAGTAATGAAGCGATCACGCTTCATGGGCATATTCACACCGTTTCAAGTTTTTTCATTCATAGCTTAGTATTATGTTACAGATAAGATAAGATAATATCCAGTATTCATCCACAGCCTCTAATTAAGATCCAGTAATCATCCACAGCCTCTATATAAGATCCAGTAATCATCCACAGCCTCTATATAAGATCCAGTAATCATCCACAGCCTTTATATAAGATCCAGTAATCATCCACAGCCTCTATATAAGATCCAGTAATCATCCACAGCCTCTATATAAGATCCAGTAATCATCCACAGCCTCTATATAAGATCCAGTAATCATCCACAGCCTCTATATAAGATCCAGTAATCATCCACAGCCTCTATATAAGATCCAGTAATCATCCACAGCCTCTATATAAGATCCAGTAATCATCAACAGCCTCTATATAAGATCCAGTAATCATCCACAGCCTTTATATAAGATCCAGTAATCATCCACAGCCTCTATATAAGATCCAGTAATCATCCACAGCCTCTATATAAGATCCAGTAATCATCCACAGCCTCTATATAAGATTCAGTAATCATCCACAGCCTCTATATAAGATCCAGTAATCATCCACAGCATCTATATAAGATCCAGTAATCATCCACAGCCTCTATATAAGATCCAGTAATCATCCACAGCCTCTATATAAGATCCAGTAATCATCCACAGCCTCTATATAAGATCCAGTAATCATCCACAGCCTCTATATAAGATCCAGTAATCATCTACAGCCTCTATATAAGATCCAGTAATCATCCACAGCCTCTATATAAGATCCAGTAATCATCCACAGCCTCTATATAAGATCCAGTAATCATCCACAGCCTCTATATAAGATCCAGTAATCATCCACAGCCTCTATATAAGATCCAGTAATCATCCACAGCCTCTATATAAGATCCAGTAATCATCCACAGCCTCTATATAAGATCCAGTAGTCATCCACAGCCTCTATATAAGATCCAGTAATCATCCACAGCCTCTATATAAGATCCAGTAGTCATCCACAGCCTCTATATAAGATCCAGTAATCATCCACAGCCTCTATATAAGATCCAGTAATCATCCACAGCCTCTATATAAGATCCAGTAGTCATCCACAGCCTCTATATAAGATCCAGCAATCATCCACAGCCTCTATATAAGATCCAGTAGTCATCCACAGCCTCTATATAAGATCCAGTAATCATCCACAGCCTCTATATAAGATCCAGTAATCATCCACAGCCTCTATATAAGATCCAGTAATCATCCACAGCCTCTATATAAGATCCAGTAATCATCCACAGCCTCTAAGTCCATAAAAAAGATCCAGTAATCAATTTTGCATAGCTTCTAGCCCCTCGAAATCCAAAATGGCGTCGGTTCCATATTCAGGCACAGCTAAGGAACCTACATACCAAATTTCAGCTCATTTGGTCAAAACATTCCTTTTCTATGAAAAAAATAAAATGTGTTTTGCAATAATCGGCTATAATTTGACCAAAAATAGCACCTTTTCGTTCCGTGTGCCTTACTGGCTGCATGTCATGACTCCAAAAACTATACAGTTCTTGCCATACTCGATATCTATCAAATGCAAAAAACCGGAAGTCTTAATATTGAGTTTGAATCGAGTTATCGCGGAACGTAACTAACTAACTAACTAACTAACTAACTAACTAACAAACTTGCTAAAGGACAGAAAGTGTTTTTTTGCGATTTCTCGGCAATGGAAGCACCAATCGAGATGCGGTTTTCACTATTAAATTGGTAATTTTAGGCACAGACTTTCCATACTGAACACTATGGGTTGATTCCGTAAGCCTGAAGCAGCAAGTCCAAAAAAGTAGTTTCACTGAAATACCAAAAACAATATATTCACACACAATTAAAATTGGTGTGAATATGATATTTAAACCATATTTTTTTTAAAACAAATTCGAATGAATCTACAAAAACAGACGTAAGCAAAAATGAAATGGAAAAGAAAATAGAAAAATGTTCTGCCTTCACCTTTTTGACGTTTTCCTCCTCAATTTTTTTCTCTCTCTTGTTTGAAATTCAATTTTCATCACAATGAAATCTAGGTCGCAAAGAGACGCAAAAAAGAAGAGGTATTGCAAAGAGGACAATAGAAATAAGAGAAAGCTTGATTTAACATCATTAATTAAAATTGTGAATTTATTTTATGGGCAAATTTTTTTGCTGATCTTGAGATTTGGTTACATATTTTTATGAATTTATCAACCGTATAAAAGTTTTAAGTCTTAAGTATCGGGCTTGGAGATAGGGGTGACTTTTCATCTAATCAAAAATTGTTCTTTTTGCTCTTTTTTGGAACCAACTGAAAAATAGTAAAAAAAATTTTTTTTAGTAAATTAAAACAAAAATTTTTCCCCCGTAATGCTACCTTGATTATCAAACATATCTTTAATTTGGTTAATCTGCAAGCTTGTATATTTCATACCAATTATGAAACAAAATCTGAATCTTATGCCCAAAAAACAAGTTGTCGATTTTTTTAAATAACTATATCTTAACGAGATGAAAATATTTATTTTTTATTTTAAACTTGTTAAGAAATATTCCAAAATAATGATGTCAATCTTGTAAATTGTTGACATCCAATCCTGCTCCATCCATCCCAAAAGGACAATGAACGATACTCGGTAGAGGAAAATTCACACGCATTTCTTTCATTCATCATTTTTCATCCATTTTCTTACGCATTTAGGGACAAGTGCACGCACAAAAAGTTCCAAAAAGGAAAAAATATGGAAAGTGAGTGACGAAAATGGAAATGAAAGAATGAAAAAAAAATTTAAACATAATGTGGAGCGATAATCATCATCGTGATCCCAAGTTTACTCCTTTTTTTCTTGGTTATATAAAAAAGGATAAAGTTTCCCTTTTTTATTTGGCATTTCCTCCGATTCTCTTATGCATCAGCAACCCTTATAAAGTTAAAGAAAATTTTCTTTGTGTTGTGACTTTTCAAGAAAAAGAAGTCAAGAAATAATTTTTCAATGTAATATTCAAATGAAATAGAAGTGGACTTAGAGAAGCTGAAAACAATGAGGCATACAGCATTTTATAGGATTTGTAGGAATTACTTTTTTACACGACTTTATTGTTTCAATTATGAGTTTTCACTCAATTTGTAATTTTTTTTCTACTATGTTGTGCTTGTTACATAAATGTAAGCCATAAAAATATAGAGAAAATTGAGACATCATTTGTTTGGTACTGCAAAAGTACTTGAAATATGAAAATATTTTATAGCATTAGAATTTTATGGAAATTGACACAAATATTCTAAATTAGGTATCTAGATTGTCTATTCTTATACATAATTTGAATATTTTCAAAGACTTTGCAAGTGTTTGCGGAGTGCGTGAAAATAAATCTTGAACTTTATCACAAATCTTTGGGTTTTCTAAAATTGGGAATGTTTCTGGAACGGGTATAATAATAGTTTTTTGAATATCTAACTTAAAATTTTATAAACCGTAATTTACATTATTTACAGAAATTGTTATCATATTGGTGCTTAATTACTTGACTGAAGAACTTTCAAGAAAACTAACTTTATTTACTTAAACATTCTAGAATAACTACTCAATTCCTGAATACATAGTCCCATTTACATGTAATTTACCCTTATCCTTTTCACTTACGCTATGTAAAGATGTTATTTTATATTATTACTTTTTAAATGCCTAAATTGTAACTGATGGGGATGTTATATTAGTGGGATGTTCAGTAACCATGGAGAAGGAAAATTGATTAAATATTTCATTTGAATATAGGATAGCATTTGGTAAATGGTGAGCAGCATTCATCTTTTGAAACTTTAAGGGATAAATTTAATGAAGGGATGAACATTTTGGGCGGTTCAAGGATTTCATAGTTAATATAATTCCATGTAATTTATTGGATGTTGAATAATTTGATTCAATTTAAAAAAATGGATCCCCTCGAAAAAATTTCAAGTATTTGTGAATTTGACCCTTATAGATGATATAAAGTATAAAACTAAGAGTATAAAAGAAGAAAAAAATTGGACCCCCAAAACAATTTTTGTCAATGGACCTGTCTACTTTTATAAACTTTTCAAAAAATTAGTTGCATCTAGTAAGAAAAGACTCTTGAATTAAATCAAATTTACTTCCAATTAAAAATTGATTTATGGCTCATATTTCATCGCAAGAAATCTCAACTCAGTTTGACTTCCTCTTCTTTTGAACGACATAAGATACTTCTTCTCTCTTGGAGGTTCTTAAAATTGTATATCATAAAATAAAATTCAATTATTATATTTTAGTATAAGGATATCCCATGAAAATACTTCCTCTCTAACATCCCTTTTTCTCATCCTTCAGAATGCATTTTGTATCCTTCTTCTGATGAATTCCCATGACATCCAGCCACAACTGTGAAAAAAATGCGAATGATATTTATTATGGCAAAAAATATATTTTTTGTAGATATTAAAGCTAGAGGTCTTCTTCCTCTTCTCATTCATCTGCCTCTCGTTCTCTCTTTATTGTCATCAATTTTACTCTTTCTTTCCTCATTGCTATATTTATATCTTCATCCACTAGCATATTTAGATAATATATTTCTATCATTTTAGAGTTGTTGAGTGTTCCTTAAGGATTTATTCCACAAAATTACATTTAAAGCTTGCGGTTGATAGGAGATAAAAGAAATTATAAGGGGAAATAAATGAAAATTGCGAGATGTCTGTAAGTGAGAGGGAGAAAACTAACGCTATAAAGAAATTGACAATGTCTGAAAATGGAAAATCTGTTGCGTAGGCTTACGTTGATGACAACATAAGCTCGTAATGAGTTTTAAGGTATTTCTATTCTTCGATTTCTATAGAATTGTTCTTTGGCAAATAAATTATGTTGGATAATCTGAATTTCTCCCTTGAAAATAACTTAGATAATATAAACTTACGAATGCTGCACGTTTTTAAGCATGGTGATTTGCAATGGCATGGAGATGTAAATTGTGTATTTATAAATAAATTTTGCAGTAATTATTTTTTTACGGTTTAGTTAATAAAAATGTCTAATTTAGCAAAAAATAATCCAAGCTAACCTCAAAACTATTTAGAAGTCAGTTCATATTTCCAATAAAATATCTTGCTCAATATTTACTCAAGATATCGATAAAAAGTGAAACAAAAGGGGAGATTGGAACGAAAAAAATATTTGAGTGCTCTTCTTATCGCAAACATACAAAAAAATTCCAATGTCCTTCACTTTCATCGACAAACAGTTGAAAATAAAATTAGATGTAGAAAATTTGTAGTTTATTATATCACAAAAATGTTGAAAAAGCTTAAATAATTGAGTGAATGAACAATACTAAAATATTTTATACAATTATTTGAACTTTTTTTTTTCAAAACTATGGTGTTATGTGACTATGTTTAGGTGTATGAGAGTCTCTTACATATTTTTTCTTTATACACTCATCTCTCGATTTTATGATAGTCGAGCGCATGCACAAAGAGAAGAAAAAAAGATTTTTTTGCAGCTATACAAGGAAAATGTCAAGGAATAAGAACTTTGATGGAAATTTTATAGAAAATTCAGACTTTTAGAAGTTATTGAAAAACTAATTTAAATTTTTATTGAGTTATACAAAAAATACCGGCATTAAGATATGATATTTAATTTTTTGGTACATTTGTTTAATAAATGATGTCCATTCTTAGGAAAATATACTCCGATACATGCAACTTACTTTTATATCGTCCAAAAAAGATAGCAGCAAATTAATTTATAATGAACAAATGAGTGCCATTTTGTTAAGTAAATTTCTATTACTTAGCTAACAAGTTCCATTTCTCTAGCAGAGTAGAGAGTAGGAACGACAATTATCGACCTTTTTTAGTGATTAGCAGGTCACAAACTTGCACTTGACACTTTTAATTACTTTCGTAAATTGTTTATAGTGCAAGCATAAAATATAATAATTTGAATTAATTAAAAGTTTATTTATTCACCGTCCTTTACTCATTCATTACCAATTAATGCATTTTAATATGCACACTTGCTTCATTTAAAATATTATTTTATTTTAATATTAAATAATTGATCGAGGTTGAACGGAAAAAAATATATAAAGGTAGAAGAAAATCGATTCGGCTATTGTTTGATGAAAAATTTGTATTTTAATCAAAACAACATTAAAATTCTTCTTTATAATGAATTCTGTTTAATCTATTGTTTGATCAGTAAACAGCTCATTTTTAAGAAACATACTTTTGAGATGCTTAAAAATTTATTGATTGTTATTTACACGAGTACACCTGTGAATATTAAATGATTATAATCTGAATTAGGCAAATGTTGAGAAAAAATTGATTTGAAGGAAAATTTGATGAAAAATGATATACATTCTGGATCATGTAAACAAACTTAATTAATTCACATTAGTTTGGTTAAGGCTAATTTTCATAATGACGTCAAATGATTCAAAAGTCCAACACTATTAAAAATTTAATTTTTAAATGAAAATTTTGTAACAGATCTGAAATACCCAATATCTGATTATGAAGGACCACCCTAATCCATCCACCTGACTACGAGTCTGAAGCACATTATGTTACTAATTTTTCCATTACTGAAATTCAAAAATGGAATTGCAATTGCGGAATTTTATTTAAAGAAAAGTTTGAGAGTTTTCCACTTCATATTCACTTTTCATTCATCGTTGGATTTACCCTTTTAAAAGTTTTTCACCTCAAACAAAAAGTATGGAAGTTTTCTTTCAAGTGCTTCTTTTTGTGGTTCTTTCCATTATTTCGTAACAAGTCACGTGTGTGTTTTTTTTTTGTTTTATTGATTACACGTGAGTAATTCTTATTACTTTGATTACCTTCATTGTTCATGAAATGCATTAGCTTATGCTTTCATAGTTTTTAAATATTTATGCAGGTCTTAAATGTCAAGTTTCGACAAATTTTTCGAAATAATTTGAAACGTTTTCCTATTTTTTTGTACATTTCTAAGTGTTGGGGTGTTGATTTCAACATTAACGTAAGCATATCACTCAATGCCTGGGACCTACAGCTAATATTGGAATCCGTACCACTCCTTTGATGACATTTCTGTCACCTTGTAACAAAAACCATTAAAAAGCTAGCTAAAAATTCAGTTACAACTAACTTTCGGATTGATTTTAACTATTTTTTAACGGTTTTGGTTGCTGGAGGTCTGTAATTGACAAAGAAAGGCTGTAAACTTTATTTCCAGTTATAAAAATCTGGAAAATTCTCAAATTCTCTATAATCAAAGCACAACATAAAATGCAGAATATTTTAATATCCATAAAAGCCATAAAACTACACTTTTATATGCTTTTTTAAAAAATAAATTGAGAAGTTTGATGTATTAAATAAAATTCCAATTCAAGCTATGACTACAGATGTTTATTATACTTTAATGATTTTAACAGTTTATCCTTCATCTTCTAATTTCATTTTTTACATAGAAATTGTAATGAGGCTTTAACTATCTATCTAGTTTTTACCACGTTTTTCTTAACTTGCTTTCTTGTCTGTCTTTCTGTTTGTCGAGGTCAAATCTTGCAATCGATTTTTCGACCACTTCCAATGCTCCAATTGAGCTGAAAATTTTTATACATATGTATTCTCGATGACAATACATTCTTTTAGCATTTTGGAATCATAAAAATGCTTAATTATAGTATAATTTAATTTATTAATTTTTATATGAGAAAATAATCCAATATCAATGATGTCATTTTCTCATGGACATTCTTGAAGATAATTTGATTTTTCCGAAATGTCATGGGTTCAAATCTCACCAATGACAAAAAACTTTTTTGAACTATTTGATTCTTTTTTACACTTTTTTGATGCCTTATGATGTTTCATGATTTATTTATGCATAATTATATTTTTCTAAGTCATAAAACAGCAAAAAAGTACAAAAAAGAGTGAATTTTGATTTTTTGTATGAAATGTCGATATACTTCACAAGAGCAAAAATCTTTCTTTATACGTATATTTTTGTCACTAAAATCTATAGTCGTACAACTTTTTGGCTCAAAATAGTGTGTAAATACATGCAACTCGTTTCATAGTTTGATATCGGTGAATATATTTTTGGGGACAAAACAGTGTACGGCTGTGAGAAATGAAATTACTTTGGTTTGGGTAGAGAGTGTGTGAAAATTTATCTTGGGTTTTTGCATTTCATGATATGTAACAATGAACATATATCACAATGCTGTGCAAGTGAAATCATTGTTATTGATAAACAAGTACGAGTAAAAAAGTCGAGAAAGCAGAATTCATGGATCAGATTAATACTAACTTTGGGCGAAATTTTAAAATAAAAGATAAAACGAAGTTTGGACTAGATTGGAAGTTAGATTGAGCGTAGCTCACAAAATTTTCACGTCCTGAACGAAACGTAACGTTGGCGTGAAAACTTTCCTAAATCGTTAGGAGACTGTGGATATGTGAGAAAGTATTGGTGATTTGAGTAATAATAGTTCGAGCGGAGCTCGAATATAAAAGTTCGAACGTAGTTCGAACTAAGTTGAGCGTAGCTCACAAATTTTTACATCCTGAACGTAGCGTAGCGAGTGAAGGCGTGAAAATTTTCCAAAGCCGTTAGAAGACTGCGGATATACGAGAAAGTATTGGTGATTTGAGTAATATTAGTTCGAGCGGAGCTCGAATATAAAAGTTCGAACGTAGTTCGAACTAAGTTGAGCGTAGCTCACAAATTTTTACATCCTGAACGTAGCGTAGCGAGTGAAGGCGTGAAAATTTTCCAAAGCCGTTAGAAGACTGCGGATATACGAGAAAGTGTTGGGAATTTGAGTAATAATAGTTCGAGCGGAGCTCGAATATAAAAGTTCGAACGTAGTTCGAACTAAGTTGAGCGTAGCTCACAAATTTTTACGTCCTGAACGTAGCGTAGCGAGTGAAGGCGTGAAAATTTTCCAAAGCCGTTAGAAGACTGCGGATATGTGAGAAAGTATTGGTGATTTGAGTAATAATAGTTCGAGCGGAGCTCGAATATAAAAGTTCGAACGTAGTTCGAACTAAGTTGAGCGTAGCTCACAAATTTTTACATCCTGAACGTAGCGTAGCGAGTGAAGGTGTGAAAATTTTCCAAAGTTGTTAGAAGACTGCAGATATGTGAGAAAGTGTTGGTGATTTGAGTAATAATAATTCGAGCGGAGCTCGAATATAAAAGTTCGAACGTAGTTCGAACTAAGTTGAGCGTAGCTCACAAATTTTTACGTCCTGAACGTAGCGTAGCGAGTGAAGGCGTGAAAATTTTCCAAAGCCGTTAGAAGACTGCGGATATGTGAGAAAGTGTTGGTGATTTGAGTAATAATAATTCGAGCGGAGCTCGAATATAAAAGTTCGAACGTAGTTCGAACTAAGTTGAGCGTAGCTCACAAATTTTTACGTCCTGAACGTAGCGTAGCGAGTGAAGGCGTGAAAATTTTCCAAAGCCGTTAGAAGACTGCGGATATGTGAGAAAGTATTGGTGATTTGAGTAATAATAGTTCGAGCGGAGCTCGAATATAAAAGTTCGAACGTAGTTCGAACTAAGTTGAGCGTAGCTCACAAATTTTTACGTCCTGAACGTAGCGTAGCGAGTGAAGGCGTGAAAATTTTCCAAAGACGTTAGAAGACTGCGGATATGTGAGAAAGTATTGGTGATTTGAGTAATAATAGTTCGAGCGGAGCTCGAATATAAAAGTTCGAACGTAGTTCGAACTAAGTTGAGCGTAGCTCACAAATTTTTACGTCCTGAGCGTAGCGTAGCGAGTGAAGGCGTGAAAATTTTCCAAAGCCGTTAGAAGACTGCGGATATGTGAGAAAGTATTGGTGATTTGAGTAATAATAGTTCGAGCGGAGCTCGAATATAAAAGTTCGAACGTAGTTCGAACTAAGTTGAGCGTAGCTCACAAATTTTTACATCCTGAACGTAGCGTAAAGAGTGAAGGTGTGAAAATTTTCCAAAGTTGTTAGAAGACTGCAGATATATGAAAAAATTTGAGTTAACACCTGTGATCTATAACAGTTGGACGAACGAAGCGAAGCGAAGTGGAGTCCAACACTACTGTGATCTATAACAGTTGGACGAACGAAGCGAAGCGAAGTGGAGTCCAACACTACTGTGATCTATAACAGTTGTACGAACGAAGCGGAGCGAAGTGGAGTCCAACACTACTGTGATCTAAAACAGTTGGACGAACGAAGCGGAGCGAAGTGGAGTCCAACACTGCTGTGATCTATAACAGTTGGACGAACGAAGCGAAGCGAAGTGGAGTCCAACACTACTGTGATCTATAACAGTTGGACGAACGAAGCGAAGCGAAGTGGAGTCCAACACTACTGTGATCTATAACAGTTGGACGAACGAAGCGGAGCGAAGTGGAGTCCAACACTGCTGTGATCTAAAACAGTTGGACGAACGAAGCGGAGCGAAGTGGAGTCCAACACTGCTGTGATCTATAACAGTTGGACGAACGAAGCGGAGCGAAGTGGAGTCCAACACTGCTGTGATCTATAACAGTTGGACGAACGAAGCGGAGCGAAGTGGAGTCCAACACTAATCTGATCTATAAACTGTCAACTTATTATCAATCATATGAACAAATTAGTAAAATATTTGATTTTTAGTCTAAAAGTTATATTTATGGTATCTGAAAATGTAGCAATAACAATAACTTTAATAGAATAATCTCTCAATAATTAAAAATTTCATCAATTATTCAACAATAACTTCAAAGAATCTCAATGATTACTTTGATCATAAATAAATCTTCAGAAATGTTGTGATTTGATTCAACAGTATCATCGAAAGACTAAAAAGTAGAAAATAATTTACTATATAAAAAAATATTTTTTTAAAAAAACCACGTTTTTCCCGTGGACTAAAAAGTAGAAAATAACTTCTATTTTTTATTTGTCAGAAATTAATTTTAAATTTTCAGATTTTATTTTAAAATTTTTATCCTCTTCCATGAATTCATGACCGTCTATGAATTGCGAATAAGTACACTTCAAAATTATCGTATAGTTCGACTACTAAAAACGTGGGCGCATTTTATAGGAAGTTATAAATTTAATTAGGATTTCAAATATACTAAATTTCAATTGATAAATTCAGCATTACTGTATAGAATAGAAATTTCTTAAGTTACTTCTTATAAAATGCGCCCACGTTTTTAGTAGTCGAACTATACGATAATTTTGAAGTGTACTTATTCGCAATTCATAGACGGTCATGAATTCATGGAAGAGGATAAAAATTTTAAAATAAAATCTGAAAATTTAAAATTAATTTCTGACAAATAAAAAATAGAAGTTATTTTCTACTTTTTAGTCCACGGGAAAAACGTGGTTTTTTTAAAAAAATATTTTTTTATATAGTAAATTATTGTTCACAGTTTTCTCTTTATATGTGCCATGCATTTAAAGATAAAGAAAAAGAGCTCGAATAATTTTATTTTATTTGTGAGATGAGAAATCTATTATTGACTATATGTGCTGCATTTTATTATCATTGTGATCATCTACATTTTTTCCCATCTCTTTCTTCTTCCCCTTTTTATATCACATGATTTGTTTGTTTTTTCTAGACAACTAAACAATATACGGTATATATACATACATATATATGAAAATATTATTAAAACTTTTCGTATAAGTAAAATTGTCAGCGCATTTTTCAATTTTCCTGTTTCGATCCCAGGGAGTATCTATTCGGATTTCAAAGATTTCGATCTTTTATTGTTCTATACAAATCGTTTTGTATTAATCGTGGCTAGGCACAGTATGATTGATTTAAAAATTTGTGAAAAAGTGGTCAAAAATCTATGTTTTGGACATCATTTGTAGACGATTCCTAAACTGATTGAATAACTTCTCAAAAAAGCCAACAAGTTAAAGATGTTCATTGAAGGTAAAAGTTTTAACCCTCCAAAAAATGTAAAAATACATAGCATGTATTACATGCCCCTATCCCATAATGTACGACAATAGTCAATAGTAAAAATCTGTTTTCATCATATTCAAAACATGCTAACCATATCTAGTGGTGAATATATAGATTTTCCAAACTTACTTATCTATACTTCTTTTATGGCTGTTTTTTTTTGAAAATTTGTCTGCTCCAATGACTATAACCATAAGTAAGTCTATTATGTGATGAAATGTTTATATCAAATCACATAAAACTTGTGTCAAGAGTGATTTGTAAGAGCTTTTAAATAAAATTTGGCACATTACTTACACCAGTGCTTCTCAAAGTTTTTATTCTCGCGGTACTCTATTCACCATTTTATGGATTTACCTTCATTTACGTTTATAAAGTAATATCAAGTATAGTTTAAGACTTCAATGATTATTTTGAAAATTCTTAGCACGGAAAACTAGTGAAAATTTGATGAAATACCGTAAAAAATTATAAGTTTGTAGTAATTTCGCGGCTCGTCTCCAAAGCTCTCATGGCACATAGTTTGAGAACCACTAAATTAAGTCGTAATATCGAAAAATTGTAAAATTTTATACTTTCCTACATTTTCAATAATAAAAAAATTGAATTTGAATTTTCCATAACAAATTTGGATTTCTCGTAAATATTAACACTGAAATAAAAATATGACGAATTTTGATTTGCAAAATTTTACTATGATTGTCCCAAAGCTCCACACCCACCATTTTCTCTTCGAAAGTTGGAAGTCGTATGTTAACGACGCTTAAAATTAAGATATTCTAGACAATTCTATTCTTTGGTTATTTGAGCTTTTTTCATAATACTTAAAATTTAACCCAGACAATCATGAATCATTTAATTATCATATATTCGAAAGAAAAAATGGGAACACTGAAAAGGCTGAACACAGATGACTATAAAATTACAATGTAATTAAACCTTTTGTTGTCGATTTATGACTGTGTCGTATAGAAGACAATTAAAATCATTAACCAATTTTTTTTCTGGTATACCAAGATCCATTAAATTTTTTCCGATCCATCTCATCCTCTTCCTTTTTTTGACTCTCAATTTTTATCAACATTATTATAATGCATACACATATTTCATAATGAATAAAAATGGGTTAAATGATATGAACGTAGATAAATGAGCACATAAACATGATTACGAATATAAATATATGAAAGGCAAATATCCATCAGCTTACTGACAGTTATTGTCTGTTAAGTAATTAAATATTGTCATGTTTAACAAATTATTAGCGGTTCTGACTCATGCCCTTGTTGTTGATGTTAAAAATTACAGAAAAATTATAAAGGTCACTGGAAATTAGTGATTTAATCCTTTATTGATTTTTGAGAGTTTAATGAGCATTAATTTCAATAATTTTGATCTAAATATTTTAAAAGCTCAGTTCTAGAACATGATTTTTTTAAATTTTGTGCTATTCTTAAATGTATAAAAAGAATCGCACAGCTAGAAGGCCAAAATGGTAGACTTAGTAGGTCGACGACCTCTTTAATGATTTTCAGAGTCGTATAAAAAATCCTGAAATATTTTTTAAATGCTTGACGATGAAACCTAAAGCTTGAACGAGTTTTAAACCAAATTTTAATCCACTCTGCGAAAGAAAATGATTTCCTAAGATTTTGATTTCAAAGTTTTTAAAAAAAATTGATGAATTAAGTTTTTTTGTAAAGGAATCAAACCAACAATATATATTTAACCAACTAAGCATAATTACTTTCAATCAACTTACATTTGCATGAATCTACATGGATATGATGTCTCTCAAGTCCCTTCAGAAAGACATGATAACAAAAATTTACAAGGCGTGTCTGCTCCTCATTTAGTAGGTGGTTGATTAAATTCAAGGGACGAAACTCATACAATGTAAATTGGTTTTGTTACTTGCTTTCTCCTTTGGTGAATTCTCTGCTTGTATTTCCTAAACAGATTTCATTCATAAACAGTTTTTTCTCTCTGCAAATATAAAGACAGAAACACTTTATGATTGCATGATGTCATGCTTGAGTAGAGTCAAAATGTATTCGGTGTCTGTCTGCAGACATATTTTTAAGCTAGCATTTGAATGAAAATTTTCTTATAAATGTTCAACAATTCGTTTTTGGATTTAGTTGCATGACATGCATAAACTGTGAGAAGAATAAGGATCAAAAATGTGTAGATTGCTAATAAAATGAATTTGTAGACAATAATGCTTAAATTTCATTTTTATAATACAAGAGAAATTTGACGTTTTTTAAATTTAAGAAATATTGAATTACAATTGGTTTGAATATGCAAAGGTTTGCTTCTTGAAGGGATTTATAAAAAGAAACTTAAAAGTGACATAACTGATGGGAAAGAAATAATCACAATTGAGATGTTTGAGTAGAAATGCAAATTACCAAAGGGGTTAATTCCTTTATATAAAGTATGTAAACACCCTTGACCATTATCAATTCTCCCTCACATTTTCATTCAAAATTGTTTAATCTCTGTTGGGGTTTTGACAAGGATGCTCTTCAAACAAAATTTAAAATTCAAATGTCACAATTCCTTCCTAGTTAAATTTCAATTTATTAACTGACTTATTATTCGTTATTTCAGGAAATGTATCGACGATGGGTTTGCAGTACATTTATTCCATATTTTGCAACGCAAAATGATATTAAATCAGATCCATTGCCCGAGACAACAACAACAACTGTACAATCAACGAATAACAATGTTATGAATAATATCGACAGTAAAGCACAAAAAATGTTTATGCAAGATCGCATTCTAGAGGACTCCAATGAAATAAAGAGGTAATTTTATTATGACATACCCTTCATTCATATACTGTCGCTGATTTATTTTTCATTGTAAAATTGCATTTGTGCAAAAAGAAATAAATTCATTTTTTATCCACAACTTTTTTTTACTCAACCATTTTTCGCTATTTTCCATTATTTTCATTCTTCTCACATTTATTTATTATAGGTCAAGAAGAAAAGCTCGCTTGGAACAGAAACGAATTCGAATACGACCGTGTATAAGTGTTTGTCAAAGGGTTGAACAAACATGCCCATATATGTTGCCTGCTGATCGCGCTCCTGCCTACCCAACTCAATACGCTGGTGAACCAACTTTCTTTTGCCTCGGTAAGTAAATCTTCATACACAATTGTTCATCTCTTCAGCCATGAATTCATGAGTTTAAAGTTGTCCAAAGCTGCAAGATTCCTCCTTGGGAATTTTGTGACAGAATGGAAAATTGTCCCAAATACCCTATATAATACTCAATTAAAGAAGAAAAAAATTAATCGTATTAAAAACATGGATGATGTATGGCAAAGCTTACATCGCTCTCTAAAAATATCAATTATAAAATTTCTTAAGCATACTAAATGCTTGAAATAATTGAGTAGTAATTCATACTTCCATGCATCTCATTTAATAAAAGTATAGGTATAAGCTCTAAGAATGAGAATCCTTGACCCATTACAAATCATTGAGATCATCATCGTCATCGTCATGAATTCATAAGAGAGATTGAAGAGAGAGAAAAAAAAGAGAGAATCGAGAAAAACTTTTCATTCATTGACTCTTCCTTTTTCCATTGTTCTCATTTTAGATCCCAACATCGATGAGACTGGAAATCAGTTATATAAATCGAATCATGGTCCATCAGAATGCTGCTACGATTATTGCAAACATAAAGA
Organism: Chironomus tentans; assembly: GCA_963573255.1. Taxonomy (NCBI): domain Eukaryota; kingdom Metazoa; phylum Arthropoda; class Insecta; order Diptera; family Chironomidae; genus Chironomus; species Chironomus tentans. Next base: position 30,858,733 of record OY754304.1, on the reverse strand, counting down.
TGGATTATGTTCGAGTAATTGCGATGCTATATTCAATATTAACAATGAAACTGCCATCATAGTCGATCGCAATCGTTCAAATACATCGAAACATCATACAAACGAGACGAAAACGGATCCTTTTATGAATCAAACGCCAAGTATATTTGTCAAACTAGACAATGGAACGTATGTACTAAATGATTATAGTAATATGCCTGATCTGAAGGACATGCAATGTAACATACTCTATAACATCACACAATCAACGCAACAATGTTCAATATCACAAGCGCAAGTTGCTGCTGTCACATCTAGCGCAAATTCTTTTAACTACTATCCCTCGTCATCATCATCATCCGTTATGTCAGTATCAATATCAATTTTAATTCAACATCTAACAACTTATAATAATCTTATTGATAATTATAATGATAAATATGATAATAATAATTATAACAAAGAAAATAATCATCATGATAATGACAACAACAACAACATCAACAGAAACAACAACAGTTTTACCTATCAGCACCTAAATCTAGTCGAAAAATTTTCAATCAGATGCATTGTCGCACAGCTAATAAGCCATTGGACGAATCTCGTGTGGAATTTAATGAAAGTTATAGCACTACAACTAATACTGCTCCAACTTGCCACCGGATCATAGTTTTTGAATGAAACATACGACATATTTTGTACGAAATAAATAATAACGCATTCGGAGCAAATTCGAAATAAATAATAAAAAAATATATATATAACACAAAAAAATGAATCGCGCGCGCGCAGACTGCAATCATTCGAGCAAACGGCACCAAAAAAGCACCACATATACATGACTATACGACGACAAGTGGTGGTGATATGTTGAACAAAAACTGAAATGAAAATAATAACGATAAAAAAAATAACAAGAATAAAAGTGTATTTGTGTGTGAACATCATTATTCTCATCATCGTCATCATCATCATTTGTGAATGGTTGCGATGAGAATGCACATTAAAATTGAACAATTTATTTTTGTCTCTTTAACACAAATACACACATATGTATTGAGAATTGCACACATCTACGATGAGACATAATATACTTGAAATGAAATGAAAAAAAAAATGTTGAAAAATTTTTAATGAATAAAGCAAAAAAAAACGTGGAAATTTTTTTCTCACGGAAATTTTTATGGACCACGAAAAAAATGTTAAAAGTGAACTCAAAACCCCGAAAATGATGAAAAATTTTAAAAATATGAAAAACAAGTGAATGCAGGCACAAGAATTTTTTTCTTTAATCCCTGTTATGGAATGGACAAATAGTGGAGAAAAAAATTATTAACGGATATTTTTGTTCTTTCGTTTCAAAAATTTAAAAAAATAAATAAGAAATTCCGTTAAAAAAGTGAAAAATTATGATGAAAATTTTTAACAAAAACTAAATAAAAAATTAAAAAATTTAGGTGAAAATTAATTATTAAAAAATAACAGTTCTTAGTTAAGGATGATAAATAAAATGTTTTTATTAAGTGAAGCACAAAAAAAACTAATGAAAAAAATTTTAGAGCATGGAAAAGTGGTGTGAAAGTGAAGGAAAATAATTATTAGTCCGTCAATTTATACATAAAGAAAGCTGTTAATTAGGAAACAAAAAAAATATTGTAATAAAACTATTCATGAAGGCACAAAAATGAGAAAATGAGAACACGAAGAAGGATATTCAGTAAATCTCGAGTGAGTAAAGTGTGACAAAGAGAAATAACAAAAGGCAGATCAGGATTTTCCATCATCAACGACAGGAGAAAAAAATATCATCATCGATCATTAATAAAGTCAGTCATTGAAATGTAATGGAAAATGGAACAAACACACACACAGACAAACGCAAAAGTCGAGAATGAAAAAAGTAATTTTTTTCTGTGTTTCTCTTCCCCCTAAGAGAGAATCGAGAAAAAAAGGAATGAATTATATAACCTTTTCAATGAGAACGAAAAACGGAAGCTGAAAAAAAATCCTATATTTCTATGATATCAGCAGAAAGTTTTTTTTTTGACTGCTTGATTATCTTTTTATATTTGAAACACAAAATAAAGTGAACACACATTATACAGTTGGATAGATAATTGAGCCATTGAATAAGTACAACATACATTTTTAATAAAATTCGGCTCTCTATCGGATGGGATGTATAAATGTAAAATAAAATTGGGGTGTCCATTGATGATTCTTGATAAAATGAGCAGACGTTCGAGTGAAAATCAAGAGCAAGTCTGACTAAATTTGATCAACAGAATTTTTGCTTAAGAAAATTTGTTTCTGTCATGACTAATTTTTCATTGTCATACAATAATCTTTTTGAAGCTTAATGCTATAAGCTTTGGAAAGTCGACTTTGAAACAAAAATTTTATAAATTAAATCAGAAGATTTTGGAAGGAAAAAAAGTCGATAATACTTACAGGGTATAATAAAATTTCAAGTTATGGACACCCCAAATTGTATGATGAAGGGATTGACAAGAAAGGAAATCTCTGTCTATTTTATAAATGAAAATTTCATTGCAAATGCTAAATGAAATGTGAATGAGAGAGAAAGAAATGATGATGATGATGAAAAAGGAAGAGAAAAAATTATGCCATGTTATGTAATGCTTTGAAAATTGCCTCACAGATTTATATAATTTTTTTTCTATCTTTATTGAAAGAAGAAATGTGTCATCTCCACACTGATATTTATGTGTGTGGGGATAATAAATGCACATACATAATGTATTTTATTCTCGCTTTAAAAGCAGAAAGAAAATATTGTCATATATGTGTGAGATGATGATGATGATTTTACCTTGAGTTGATGCATTTCGTTCTGGTTGCATCTCGAATTATGCTTCAAACCATTATTTCCTTCAAGATTTTTCTTCTTATCCTAGCTTTTCCTTCTTTTTTTTTGAGGAAAATAAATCTTGAACATATTTTTTTTGTTCTCCCTCAAAACTTTCATTTATGTATGTATTTATTTAGAAACTTTTTAAAAATGTATTGAAGAAGACATGGAAGTGGTGAAGACGAAGGAAACTAAAGAAAAAGTTTGCTTTAGATGAGGAAAAAAGTGGGTAAGAAGAAGGAGGGGGAAAGAAACTTTCGAAAATGTAATAAAGGAAGATTTTATGCGGAATATCAAAGTGAATTTTTATTTCTCGATATATCGGGAACGAGAGTGGTAATATTTCGCCCACACACATTTTTTATTGTACTTACATATGACTCGAAATGAGAAACTTTTCTTCTCTGCACACTCGTCTTTTGCTCTCGCTCTTATTTGACTTATCTATCTCTCGAAAAAATATTTCTCGTCTTCCTTTCTATATCAAACGGAACGCACATAAACACAAATATAAGTGAGTGTTTTTTATCTAGAAAAAATGGAAGAAGCTTAAACTACAACTAGTCTATGATGTAGGCATAATTTTATGCAAAATGTCTTCACTTCAGGAGAAAAAAAGATTGTAGGTCAATGTTGTCTCCACACACATTTATGACAGCAACAAATTGAGGAAATGGCATAATTTTCTTTCATTTTCATTTAATTTGATATCATTAAATCTAATTATCAGGAAAAATGTGAAGCTCTGTTACTTTATATCTCTCTCTCGTTTAAAGATTTAGTTTCACATCATACGGGTGATAAGATTTAATATGGATATGTGATGGGGAAAATTGTATGCTGGTGCATGATGAAAATTTGGATAAATTTTGTTCATTAATAATTTAATTTTTAATGAGTATAACTTTCTTTGTGAAAGTATCAATTTTCAGCATATAAAGCTGATAATTAAATGGGGGTTGTGATTTTTTGTTGTCTAAGGGTACCCCTAACTCCTGATTATAAGACGACATTTTTAAAACAAAATTTCAAAGTCACTCGTTGAACTAAAACTTGAATAATAAAAAATATGTAAAATTTACCAGCATACAAACCTCAATTCACAATGATTACCAGTAGAATCTTACACATATAAAAAGTTTTCAGGAAAGAAAAATATTTTTGATTCCACAAGAACAAAAACATGAGAAACTAGAATCAAAAAAGTAGTTCAAGGATTTCTTCATGCAATATCGACCTGATTTTTTAATGTAGATTGTTTTTTCAGCTTTCTGTTTAATTTTCATGCGGGGGAAGAGAAGGAATGGAAAAACGAATGCAGAAAATGTAGTTAAAAAATCATAGGAAATTTTAAAAAAATCCAAGAGAAACTGCCAATTTGAAATTTAAAAAATAAAATGAAAAAATAGGATTTTAAAATTTAAAAAAAAGCATAGAAAAGAATTTTTCCCAATTCAGTTCTTCTCCGTTCTCATTTCTGTAAAAAAAATTTAAATAAAATGAATTTTCCTTCCAATAAAAAAAAGAAAACACAAAATTGTATTAAGGAACAAAAATTCAACAAAAAGAAAAACTTAAAAAACCATTAAAAGTTAAGTAAAGTTTAAAAACAGTGAAAAAAGAAATAAGATAAAATGAAAACACATTGAGGCATGATGAGGAAGTTATTTAGATAATTGCTAGGAATATGTACGTGTTTGTAGGTGAAAACAATTTATAAATCAACTTGTAGCGAATCTTCTTAATAAAAAATGAAAAAAAAAACACACATAAAAATCAAATAAGATGGAATAACTAACACATAGGAAACATGCGACTGTTTATTTAAAAAAATAAAACATAAAATTTGTGTTAACATTTTTTTAAATTAGATTTTATTGAAAAGTTCACGTGACTGTATGATTTGAAATAAATTTTGAGGACAAGTCCCTTAATTTTTAATTCACAATCCTACCGTCGCGTGAACATTTTTCACGAATATCTATATATATCTTTATAAAATAGAAAGAAAAAAAGAATTAATCAATGAATGAATACGAAGATAATTATTGCGGGTATCTTTCATGCACTCAAACTATCAACTTTTTCTTTTATCTGATTGAAAAATAAATTTTTTTATGCTTTAAATTGTGCTGGGGGAAAGAAATTTATAGTGAAGGATTTTTACATAAAGCTTGAAGGTTTTGGTTCAAGGATATTTGAAGCAGAGAATTTTATGTGAAAGTAAGCTATAAAATTCCTAGGAGAATAAAAAAGTCTGTTGCTGGAATTTTTACGGTGTTTGTAATCTTATAAAATTTACATTCTGGTTTCTTTTGAACAGAAGTGAATTTCAGTGGATAGAGCCATTCAATCAAATGCAGGATATGTAAATTTCACATTCAGCTTGCTGGATTTTACTGTGAAAGCTTACAGATTTAAAAATTAATTTTCTAGATTTTCTTCACTTCCCCTAGCCAATGAAATTGTATTCATTTTAGTCTTTTCTGCCAAACAAGAATGTCATGAACTCTTTGATAAAATAGTTAACCACGATACATGTAAATTAAGTCAACATAATGAAATGAATCAAGAATGTTTAAAATTGAATATAAAAAAAGTTGAAGAGTAAATTTTAAGCTGTAAAAATGAATAAACCAAAACTAAAAATTGATGCATAAGGAGAATAAAAATGCAAAGAATTTATTTAGAATGATAAGAACTAACACAACAAGAAAAATTTATGATAAATCTAAAGCAAAGTAATTTTGGGTTCAATTTTTAAGAATGTTATTGCAATAAACTATAAATGGCTGGACAAGATTTGATCGGAACGTCATATTAATTTCAATTTTAATTTTAATCTCCCAACAACAAAACAGTTCAAATAGAAACTTTTGAGGATTGCAGGAAAATCTGTAGAATTAAAATTCAGAAAGAAAAAGTTTGAATGTGCATTTTAATGTGAAAAAAATTTCATTTTATGATTTTCTCCTTCAATTTTTTTTTATTCAGCAGAATAAATAGAAAAAGAAAAAGTTTTATGTTGGAAACAAGCCAGAAGAACAATGGATAAATGACCTTTGGAAGTATTTTGTCAGATTTATAAGCTGTGATCAAAGCGTTAGCACTCAAAATTGACCTACTTTTTTTAAAGCTTCCACACATGATAGCTCGGAAATCCTGAAACTCATCAATTTGTTTCAGGTTCGTTGGAATTTCTGGGATGTCATATATAGCTGGAATAATCTTGGGTCTTAACCCCGTGGCTATCATAACAAAAATGAATGACCAACGGATTATTCTGAAATTTCAATGCAAAAGATGACGATGAGGAGCATATCAGAGGCCGCCAGTAAATTCCAATTTTATTGTATGAACTGAACATTTGGGATCTTGCCTCGAAGAAACTTCAAATTTCAAATGAAGTTTTAAGTGGTTTTGACCCCAAACACACCGTTCCCTATACCCTCTTGAAATGTATTATCCACTGTGGTTGTGAGTGACCACCGCCTTTGGGCTTCACGTACAAAGAGGTATCCAAATAAAATATAATGATCCCATGCTTTAAAAACCCTTATCACCCCACTGATCCATTGAGTATAACAAATTGTGGCTTAAAATCTGACAAATTATTTCTCACAAAACAACAAACACAAAATGAAATTTCGTCCGTAACTTGAACAAAAAAAATAAAGAAGAAATAAAAACAAAATAAAAATGTTGATTTAAATAAAGGAAGAGAATTATTTTGATGATGCATGTTTTTACAGAAAAAATGAAAATATGGAAGAGATTTTTATTCATGTTAAGTTTTAATGAAAGGAAAGTAAACTGAATTTTTTTTGACTTGTTAATTTTTGTAAAAACGAAAAATAATTGCGAATAATATTTTCTTGTTTTCTAAATGATATGTACTGTATATGCCATTATGTTAACATTAAAAATTGCATGCACATAAGTATGTGAAATGATAACACATTAAACTGAAATGCTTTTATGCCATTTATTGATTCCTTAATAACTTTCATATTCACACCAATTTTAATTGTGTGTGAATATATTGTTTTTGGTATTTCAGTGAAACTACTTTTTTGGACTTGCTGCTTCAGGCTTACGGAATCGACCCATAGTGTTCAGTATGGAAAGTCTGTGCCTAAAATTACCAATTTAACAGTGAAAACCGCATCTCGATTGGTGCTTCCATTGCCGAGAAATCTCAAAAAAACACTTTCTGTCCTTTAGCAAGTTAGCAAGTTAGCAAGTTAATCGGTGCGATAACTCGATTCAAACTCAATATTAAGACTTCTGGTTTTTTGTATCTGATAGATATTGGTCAAATTATAGCCGATTATTGCAAAACACAGTTTATTTTTTTCATAGTAAAGGAATGTTTTGCACTATGGGAAAAAATTGAAAAAAAGCGGACATTCACTTCATTTTTGGAAAAGTTTCAAATATCTACTCAAAAGTATTTTTTTCTTATAGAGGACATAAAAGGAAACTTGTGTGCCAAATTTTAGGTCATTTGGTGCTGTTTCCGCGGTTCTAGGGCTGTTTAAAGTTGAAAAGGGGTGAAAAATAAGATTTTTTCATGTCATCTTTTAACTGAGAAATCTCTGCGATGGTAAAAGATATTAAAAAACGGTTTTCAGTTCCTAACATTGCCATATAAGAGCTTTATTTTGACATACTACAAAGTTTATAGATTTGTAGTTTTGGTACCGGTATGGTAGGAAATGTATGAAAATCATAGGAAAAATACCTTCAAACGTTCCGCAACTATCTTAGATGGCCGAGTCATAGGTAGTATTTTCATACCAGCATATAGCTCATGATTTCTAGTTTTCAAAACTGTGTTAACTTTTGGCAAAACCTTCGTCCAAAAAAAAGTTATGATGATTTTTGTGAGTCGATCTATATTTGGCTAAAAACTAACTTTTCTTAGAAAAAAATGAGAAATACGAAAATAAATATAGTTTTTGATGTTTTTTAGTGATTTAGGCTACTTAAAGACAAATAGCGAAGAAATTTTTCCAAAAAGTTTAAAATATACCGAGATATTGGGTACATGTGTTCTCTGACGACTTGACCCTTTTTCACCTCACTCAAACAGCTGTAACTTTTACAAGGTGTAATACTTTTCAATTTTGTTTTTCGATTATTGTAGCTTAGATTAGTACCTTTGTAATGATGTATAATACTTAATAGTTAGATATGGACTTGGTAATGTATTATGTCCTTGTTTGTGACCGACCCAAAACTAGTGAAAATCACAAAAACATAACTTCTTAATATCCTACTTAGAAACATATATAGACATTGTAATTAGGTTTTTTTTGTTAATTTTTGATAATTATGAGTATTTAAACTCAAATTTTGCGTTTTTAAATTTTTTTGCTACCTGTGGACAGTCTCTTGGTACCCTCCTAGAAAGTACCCTAAAAGTCTCTAGTTGATCAAGAAATCTTGCATCTTACAGACTTTTATCGGTTTATTAATTACACTTATGCATATTCAAAACAAAATTTATATGTTTAAAGTAGAATAGAGTGAAAAAATGGGATTTTTGGCTTTATCGTTCGAGATTGGCAAGGGTCGGTCACATTCAATGCACTACCATCGAAGCAAGGACTTAGATATATACAAGTATTATACATTTTTGTAAAGGTATTAAAAGCAGCTACCAAACAAAGAAAACAGAGATAAAAATTATTGCTCCTGTAGAAAGTTATGAGCATTTAAGTAGTCAAAGAAACCACCAAGTCGGCAACCAGCATAGGCAAAAATACAAAAAAGTAAATTTTGATGAAACTTTGAAAGAATTTGGTCCAAAAAACAATTTTAAGTCATAAAGAAACTCAAAAAAGGCAAAACAAGGAACCGACGCCATTTTGGATTTCGAGGGGCTAGAAGCTACGCAAAATTGATTTTTGCTTTAACTTTGACCAAATAAGCTGAAATTTGGTATGTAGGTTCCTTAGCTGTGCCTGAATATGGAACCGACGCCATTTTGGATTTCGAGGGGCTAGAAGCTACGCCAAATTGATTTTTGCTTTAACTTTGACCAAATGAGCTGAAATTTGGTATGTAGGTTCCTTAGCTGTGCCTGAATATGGAACCGACGCCATTTTGGATTTCGAGGGGCTAGAAGCTACGCCAAATTGATTTTTGCTTTAACTTTCACCAAATGAGCTGAAATTTGGTATGTAGGTTCCTTAGCTATGCCTTAATATGGAACCGACGCCATTTTGGATTTCGAAGGGTCAGAAGCTACGCCAAATTGATTTTTGCTTTAACTTTGATCAAATGAGCTGAAATTTGGTATGTAGGTATCTTAGCTGTGCCTGAATATGGAACCGACGCCATTTTGGATTTCGAGGGGCTAGAAGCTACGTCAAACTCATTTTTCTCTAATTTTGATATTTTTGACTAAATAAGCTAAAACTTTACGATTTTTCGTAAGTCTTGTTAGTAACATAATACTAAGCTATGAATGAAAAAACTTGAAACGGTGTGAATATACCCATGAAGCGTGATCGCTTCATTACTAGTTTTTGTTCTGTTTTACATCTTCGGTCGAGGGTTATCCCATGGTACCAATTTAAGCATCCTTTTTGTCTGTTAGAGTAAGAAACATTAAAATTTTCATTTTTATATTTATGACTCTCTTTTTTCGATAAGTTTATATGCTTAACATGAATTTATTTAAATTTAATTCTTGAAAAAAATTTACTCTGACTCCCAAGCCTGTCGCAAAAACAACCACAACTTCCTTTTTCCAATCATAGTTTTCAAAAAAAACTTTTCATAACAAAAGCATTTCAACTTTTGATTATAAATTAGGCCTTAATCATATGGAAAAAAATGCAATATTTCTACAAAAAATGAAAAACAAAAACATTTTAATTAATATAAATTTAACAAGAAAAATGAATTTTTTTGAATGAGAAGAACCAAAAAATTTTAAGAAAATGGTTTAATGTAAGACGATAAAAACAAAAAAAAAATGTATTATTAATTATTGTATTTGAGATGTGAAGCAAAAAACACATTTTATTGTTGTTCATGTGACGAATAAATTCTTTGTATAAATAAGTAAATTATTAATGATGTATATGTTTATAATAGTTAACATGAATAGTTGCCTGGAACATAACAAACAAAGCTTGATCAAAAAACAAAATTTGATAAAAATAATTCGTTAAAAATTCTTCATTTCCTTGATGAATTTCAGTTGGTGTGGGATTTTTGGGTTGGTCTTATGAAATACAATTTTCCACTTCTTCCTGAGTCTTTTCTTTAAAAAAATACTTTGTTTTCAAACACCAAACATTTTACAAAAATCCATTAAAACACCAAATGAAATTTAATTTTACCATTTTCATTCATTTCAATCGCTTTTTCAAATCGAGACAAATTTTCTTACTTTTCTCTGTAAGTTCTATTTAAATTTTAAAAATTTCCTTGAAAATGCACATAAAACTCTTTTTTTAAAATAACAACAAAACAAAACAGAAACTGAAGAGCAAGTCTAAAGAATTCTCATGAACAAAAACAAAGCTAGTAAAGAAGAAAATTGAAGTCTTCAATGAAAGAATGTAGCAGTGCACTATGGGCCAGGAAAAAAAAATCTTTCAAAAACTATCTCTGTAGCTTATATGATAGTCCTTACTCTACCAAGTATGACAATATTTAAAAAAGTGCTCAATTCGACAGCATTGTCGAGATATGGCAGTTCAAAGTTGGTTAGACGACTATTTTTAGGTAACATTCAAAATGCTCTTACCGATCACTGTATTAATGAATCTCTTTCAAACTTTTTTTATTTGGTAGCTACATATAACTGCTTAATTTCAAGATATAAAAATTTGGTAAGTACTTTGGAAAATTTGGTGAAATTTTCGATTTTTCTTATAAACCACGTGTTTGACACACTTCCGTTTGTCTAGGTCTTCATAATCATAACTAATAATTCTGAATTCTTTTTGATGTTAAAGCTACTATTAAGAACTATAACTTTTGTGAACATACATGTCAGTTTTAGTAAAGTTTTGATATTGAAAAAATCATTTTTCTTCAAAAAAAGTGCTATTTTTTGACAAAAATCACTGTAGCGCTTCAGGAGTATGCATGGTAGTGGAATTTTATTTCATGGTTTGAAAGCTCTCTAGAAATGCTTTGAATTAAAGCAATAAAATTGACAAGTGTTCTTGCGGCAGAAGGTACTTTTTTAGCTCTGAAAAATGCTAGTCAATAGATGTCCAAAATTAAAAAATTCACAAAAATTCCATACTTTAGTAAAATTTATAATTTTTACCTTAAATTGATAGATCTTGTCAAGGCGCGTATTTTGAGTATAAATATGTTATGGTTTTGTTAGATTTTTTGAGCAAAATTTTCGAATTTCACCGTTGCCATAGCAAAATCTACCATACCTCACTTAAACTGCTATAACTTTTTACCATCAAAATATTTTGTAATTCTGTTTTCTGTTTATTATAGCCTAAAACAATACCTTTCTAACAGTATATAATACTTTATTGTTCACTATAGTCTTGGCCCTGATATTGGTCCTTGTTTGACACCAACTTTGACCGACCCCGTTTTGAAAAAATCGTAGAAACACCATTTTTTGAAATATCATTTAAAAACAAAATTATATATTGTTTTTGAGCTTTTTACACTTATCTATGATAATTATGACTATTTAAACTTAAATTTTGGGTTTTAAAAATTTTCTGCTACTTGTGGGTAGTCACAGACAAGCCTTTTGGTAGTCTCTTAGGAAGTACCCTAAATAGTCTCTTTTTGACATTTAAACAATTAATTTTAAATATATATGCATTTCTAAGTCAAAATACATCTATTTTAAGGACTTTAATCAAGAAGTTGTGATTTTTAGCTATTTTACTTAAGTTTGGTCAGGGTCGGTCACATTAAATGCACTCTCATGGTAGCAAGAACTATGATATATGCAAGTGTTATATATTTTTGTAAAGGTTTTGACATCTGCTTGTAAGATCAGCAAACAGAAATAAAAAATGTTGCTTTAGAAAAAAGTTATGAGCTTTTAAGTAGTCTCAAAAGCCACCAAGTCGACAACCAGCGTAGGTTAAAATCAAAAAATGAATATTTGGGTACTTTGCTGACTTTTTATAACATTTTGACCTTTAAAAAAGGTTAACTATCGTTAATAATTACATTTTGTTTCAATTTCTTTTAAAAATTCATCATTTTGGATTTTTACCTAAGCTGGTTGTCGACTTGGTGGCTTTTGAGACTACTTAAAAGCTCATAACTTTTTTCTAAAGCAACATTTTTTATTTCTGTATACTGATCTTACAAGCAGATGTCAAAACCTTTACAAAAATATATAACACTTGCATATATCATAGTTCTTGCTACCATGAGAGTGCATTTAATGTGACCGACCCTGACCAAACTTAAGTAAAATAGCTAAAAATCACAACTTCTTGATTAAAGTCCTTAAAATAGATGTATTTTGACTTAGAAATGCATATATATTTAAAATTAATTGTTTAAATGTCAAAAAGAGATTATTTAGGGTACTTCCTAAGAGACTACCAAAAGGCTTGTCTGTGACTACCCACAAGTAGCAGAAAATTTTTAAAACCCAAAATTTAAGTTTAAATAGTCATAATTATCATAGATAAGTGTAAAAAGCTCAAAAACAATATATAATTTTGTTTTTAAATGATATTTCAAAAAATGGTGTTTCTACGATTTTTTCAAAACGGGGTCGGTCAAAGTTGGTGTCAAACAAGGACCAATATCAGGGCCAAGACTATAGTGAACAATAAAGTATTATATACTGTTAGAAAGGTATTGTTTTAGGCTATAATAAACAGAAAACAGAATTACAAAATGTTTTGATGGTAAAAAGTTATAGCAGTTTAAGTGAGGTATGGTAGATTTTGCTATGGCAACGGTGAAATTCGAAAATTTTGCTCAAAAAATCTAACAAAACCATAACATATTTATACTCAAAATACGCGCCTTGACAAGATCTATCAATTTAAGGTAAAAATTATAAATTTTACTAAAGTATGGAATTTTTGTGAATTTTTTAATTTTGGACATCTATTGACTAGCATTTTTCAGAGCTAAAAAAGTACCTTCTGCCGCAAGAACACTTGTCAATTTTATTGCTTTAATTCAAAGCATTTTTAGAGAGCTTTCAAACCATGAAATAAAATTCCACTACCATGCATACTCCTGAAGCGTTACAGTGATTTTTGTCAAAAAATAGCACTTTTTTTGAAGAAAAATGATTTTTTCAATATCAAAACTTTACTAAAACTGACATGTATGTTCACAAAAGTTATAGTTCTTAATAGTAGCTTTAACATCAAAAAGAATTCAGAATTATTAGTTATGATTATGAAGACCTAGACAAACGGAAGTGTGTCAAACACGTGGTTTATAAGAAAAATCGAAAATTTCACCAAATTTTCCAAAGTACTTACCAAATTTTTATATCTTGAAATTAAGCAGTTATATGTAGCTACTAAATAAAAAAAGTTTGAAAGAGATTCATTAATACAGTGATCGGTAAGAGCATTTTGAATGTTACCTAAAAATAGTCGTCTAACCAACTTTGAACTGCCATATCTCGACAATGCTGTCGAATTGAGCACTTTTTTAAATATTGTCATACTTGGTAGAGTAAGGACTATCATATAAGCTACAGAGATAGTTTTTGAAAGATTTTTTTTTCCTGGCCCATAGTGCAGTGAGTGGAAAAGAAACTTTTTTCATTTTACATTTCAACTTGACACCATTATTCAAATTACAGAGAGAATAGAAAAACATATTGAATGGATGAGGGCTGAAGAAAAGATTGAGACATAAGAGAGTATGAATGACAAAGTTCCTTTTCCAGTTGCTCATCTTGCACAGAATAGAAAACATGAACAAAAGAAAAAAATTCAAAACAAAGTAATGAATATCTGAGTTGGAGTCCCGAGCAATGCACATTGATCTGCTGGGTATTGATTAAAAAGTATTTTTTTCTCAAAATTAATGTTCTGGGTCAGCACAGAGCATATCTCAATCAGGCAATTCTGTGGTTAGACATTGTCAAGCTTAGACGTGTCTGGATCTAAAGATCAGAATTTAGGTCATTTTAAGAAATTCTAAGAAATCATTTCCGGTCTGAAGAGTCATATCAGTTTTTGTATGGTCAAGTTTAACAGCCAGATCACAAGATTACTCAAAAAATTTCATTAAAATCCTTAAATATTGATTTTGTTAGCATTGCTTGGGAATCCTTTACATTTTAAATTCTTGAAATTACATGAAAGTAAAACCTGTCGAATGGAACACAGAAAGATTGACGAAACAATGTTGAGAGTTGACGTAATAATGGACAAAAAATAACGCACATAGTAAAATTTAAAAAATTTGTAATTGAATCGTCTTTAAGAAGTAAATGAATTAATTACAATTTTTATGAAATAAAAAAATGAAGATGAAAATATCTTAGTCATTAAAGTTAGTCTAAAAATTCTTAAAACATAAAGAATGAGAAAGAAGCAAAATTAACTTCCATGCTGCGAAGTGTGGAAGTCCAACATCATTTTAGGAGGTATTTAAAAATTATAGAAAAAACTGATGGCATAGATGAACATTTAATAAATTAAATAAAAATTTTGTGTAATTCTCTAGAGAACAAATAAACATTCAACGCGGTCCAAAATTATTAAACAAAAAAAATAGAAAAACAAATTCGAATAAATTCAATTTTTCACGCGTAAAATTTTAATTTCATTTGCATCATTTGATTAATCGATGTCGATTTTTTGAATAAAGCTAAAAGGCACAGTTAATAAAATTCAATTTTCCTGTGAATCAATAATTTTTCCATAGTAAACTGAATATTTTCTCCGTGCATCATGTGACTTTGGCTGCTTCCCAAAAATGAAACCCAATAAAAAAGTCATGACATAAAAAATAAAATTTTCAACTTAAAAACACGCCTCGGAAAGCCACAAGTCTCATGGGGAAAATTTCTGATTAAATCATCAAGTGCGTTAAGTTTTCTTGTTTTTCGTTCAACAAAAAACAAACAAAATTTCCATCCATCTGCAATACATACAATGAAAACGACGAAGACATTAATCGATAACGTTATTGCTTTTCTTTTCCTTATTCTTTGCAAATACGACGATAAAAATGATGTAAGAAAATAGGAGATGGAAAAATTGCACAAATTAGCCCTTTTTGACACTATCATAATCTGATATGTAGTTGCTTTTACTTACACTATCATAATTTACAAAAACAATAAAAGAGAATATTATCTCTTTCCTCTCACACACTCTCTCTCTCTCTCTCACTCGTTCGCTCGCTGTACATCATCATCTCATTCATCTTATTTTCTCCTTTTTATTTGCGTTGAAAAAACAATAAAAAGAAATATTCTGAGTGACGTAAAAATATTGAGGTTGGCTGCTGACTATTAAGCATTACCTATCTGAAGTCTTATTTTCATCATTCATGACTAAATTGAAGCTCAATTAAATGATGTTGAAAAAGCTTAGTTACTTGATTATTTTTCGTATTGTTTACTCCGTGTCCTATTCAGGATATATTGTCAACACATCGTACTAGACTAGCTTTTTGAGGTATTATGCACCTTCTCAGTTGAGAATCTTAACTTAGGTGTTCAAAACACTCCACCACATTAACCAGATAACCGACATAATTTGCTCTAGTTAGCTAGCTCAGACAAACAACATTCTCAGTGGTTTTCGTAATCTGTACCAGTGAGCATGCTCTGTTAATGTTGGGTGCTGAGATTGTAATTTAAACAGATTTAAATTTAGCAGTTTTTGTTATTTTTCGTCAAGTGACCGGCACTAAGTTCAAGTTATAATGCAGCAACAGTGCCGTGTTGGCATGTAAGTGTGTTGTTCGGGTTAATCCCAAAAGAAGTTTATAAAACTATTCAGCAGACAAGATCAATATTTTTACAAGACTCAATCTGTTAAACCGCACAGCCACACAGTAAACTAGACACATTTTTCATCTCTCTCCTGCTATCTAATCTATATCTATACTTACTGACTCTTTCATAATAACTATACATATTAATGAATAAGAAGGTGAAGAGAACAGTAAATATTATAAATATTATAAATAAATTAAGTTAGAAAACAAATTAAAAGAATCCTTTTAGTTTTTACGAAAAAAAAAATAATATTATAAATAGCAGGAAGTAATAAAAAAAATATTAATAAAAATGAAGAGAAATGAATTTGTAACATTGTAGCGGCCGATAAAATGGAAAAAGTTGAAAGTAAAAAAAGAATTATTAATTATAAATTAATTAACAGAGAATGATGAGAATCCTTAGTTGACAATTTAAAATTAAATTGCAAGAAAAAAAAATTAAAAAGAAGAAAATGAAAATGTTGAATAAAAATTGAATAACAAAAAAAAGTCTAATAAATTAATGATGAGATGAAAACTTTGTTACATGTTGTTGTATCCGTAAATCGTAAGTGTTAAAATTATGAAACAAAAACTAATAAATTTCAAAATAAAATAAAATAAATTCTTGCAAAAAGTAATAACAAAAAAAATGAAGTAATAAGGTTAAACAATGAATGTTATTATGAATAAAAAAAATAACAAAAAAATTTTTGCGCAGAAAAATTATAAAAAAATAAATGAGAACAAGAGTTTTAGATTGATGCTGCTCTTCATTCCTCTCTTTTTAGAAAACTTTATTCCTTATTTATCTCCCAATCTCGTTTATATAAACTTCCCGAATCTTCAAAACCACATAAAACTCTTTTCTTTAAATACTTTATTCATGGTCCACCCCCGAAGTTAATTCACTCTCCCACCCTCAATCTTAAATCAATCCAAGTCTTCTTCCTCTCCAGCCCTACCATCTCTTCTGGTTATGTGCTTCTCCTTTCCATTGTGCATTAAAATTTATGAAGATAAACTTTCCACTTGGTTCTATTTCTGTCTATTTCTAAAAAGAAGTATTCTTTGCACTTTATTTTGTGGATTTCTAACATAATTGGATTTTTCAAAAAAGAGATAAAAATTGAAACAGAAAAGTTTTGCTGAACTAGAAAGTTTGACTTAAAGGCAAATTGGAACTGGAACATTGAAGGAAAAATATCTGAAAAATCAAGATTTCTAGTATAATTGATTAGTTTTATGCTAAACCGTACTTAACAATCTGATCAGCTGTTAGCTTGAATACGCCCCCGATGGGTGTAGGCTATGTAGGGAAATGGTACATATTTCAATTACTTGAGATTATACATTAATTCATTAGTTTGCAGGGGCGTACACAGAAAAAAATTTAGGGGTGGTCGAAATTTAATTTTCCTTCTTCCTGTAAATTAGAGCTTCGGAAAAACTTCAGAAAACTTTAAAAATGTTTACGTGTTAATTTGTCAAAAGGTCGACTATAATGACAGCTAGTGTATCACGAGTACTAAGTTAACAAACATTAGCTCTATATCTAAGGTTTTAAATTTGGCAATCGAGATCAGTTTAACGAGAAATCCTGGATGAAAGCCTGGTGCTTCATTTTAGATAATGCTTTGTATAAGCTGTTGATTTGTATAAGCTATTGTCAAATATACATCCTTCATAACATAATGAGTATTGTGGAGTCAAAAAGTCCCAAAAAAATGAAAATTCACCTAAAAGTTTTCAAAAAAGAGGAAATGAAGAAAAGCTGTAGAAAAAAATTTGCAATTTTTCCATTAACAAAAAAAAAAGTAAAAATAAGAGAAAGATTGAATAAATTTTTATGCTTATGAAGGATTCAAAAAGTAAATAAAATCTTTTTCATTAATTATAGGCATGTAAAAAAAATTACAACAAACAAAATTTATTCGCAGAGTAAGATTCTGGATTTTCTTACAGACAAGGAGCTGCTAATTTTGGGACAGCACATTGACCAAATGGTTAGTAGCTTACTAACTGTTTAGTTCTTGTCCGATGAATATCCATAAGAATGACTTCATGTCCATGAGAAAATATCAAAGACGAATAAATTTCAGAAAGTTTAAAAACTTATAATAATCAAGTAATAATAAAAAATAATAATTCTGAAAGAATTTGTATATTTTTCTAAGTTTTATTGAAAAAAAACACATAAAAATGAACTTATGAAGTCCTTTAAAAATGAAAATGAATTTTTTTTGAATGAACAAAAAGAAAATAAATTAAAATAATTAAAAAACTAATAATAAAGTTGTTGAAAAAAAAATCGTAGACGAAAAATGAGTTTAGGTGAACTTTTCATTTTTTGAAATACAAAAGAACTCGTTCATTAACATACAAGGAATAAGTGAAATTATCGAAATATGAAAATTTTTTGCAGTTCACTCTCGAGAAAAAAAATAGTTAAATGGAAAATTTGCAAAAAAATCACCATTAATTGAAAAATTGACGAGAAGGAGAAAAGCTTGAAAGTTGAACCCTTTTTTGTGCCATACATGCACAGCATCTGTTCTCTGAACCCTGAACATGATGATTTGCGCACATTTTGGAGGAACAAAAAGGAAACTTTTTTACTTTTTCTCCTTTCTCACTAACAAAAAAAAGAAAAAAAGAACCTCTCGCCATCTCGATATTAATGACTATTTGCGAGCGATTATTGTATCAACATAAATTTTAGTAATGAAACAAAAAAAACATTTATATACACACATATACAATCATATACTTTTACACTTAACATACACACATACACAAAAAAATACATAATAAAAAAATTTTCATTTTGAATTAACACAATTTAATAAGGAATGGAAAAAAATGAGAAATAATTTAGTACAGCATAACTGAAACATAAGGGGAAAACTAATTAATTAATTGATAGACAAAAGGAGGAATAGACCGAGAGGAACGGAATTTCACTAAGAATTTGAAAGGTTGCATAAAGATTATTAATTGACAATTTTTAGCATGGTTTTAAGAACGTTTTAGTCCTACATTAGTATTAAAATGTCAATTTCCTGAGGGGACGTTCACAAATGACGTACTTTTCCCACCAGTCATAAAGTTTTCATACAAAAAATTGTGTATGGAATATGAAATGTCCCTTATAAACTCCTTAAACGTTTGCCGTCATTTGTGGACGAGCCCTTTGACGTGTGCAGATGTATCTAGCATAAAAATCCACAACGGTCCATTTGCGTGGCCATGATTCAGTAATATATTGAATAAGTTCTTCAAATCAATATAATTCTTCATCACAGCTAGTTCCATCAAGTTATTATAACTAGATTAATCAAGATTGAAAGACATTATGAACAATGAGCCATAATATCGAAATTCCGTGTCTCTTGGAGCTCATGTACACATTTCACACACACACACATCATCCATACATACACACAGACAAACACATTTACATTGCATGAATGTAAAACTGTTAATTGAAGTTACGAAGAGAAAAAAAATAAATTAGAATAACATATTTAAAAAAAGAAAAATTTTAATTTTGAATGAAAAAAGAACTTAAAAACTAGTTTTTTAATAGAGGAAGTAAAACAAATAAAAAATTTGCCAATAGAAATGATGAAAAACTTTTATGCCAAATAAAAAGCACACACATTAATATTTAAAATAAACATGATGAGCTTTACCAAATGCAGTATTAGTTCTGAAATTTCAGGTTCTTTTAGAATAATAAAAATTGATATTCCAGGAAATACTGCTGCATTTAGTACAGTTTTGGAGTGGGATTCTAATCTGAATTCTTTAGTATTTTAATTAACTTGATTGCTTCTCTATTGGATCTTTGTCTTAACTGATTGCTTGCTATGTTTGGCAAGACTTGAAATAATAGAATATGTCCTTTGATTTCTCTAAAGAAATTATGTAGACATTTTGTAGCAACTTTTACTGGATTTCAATTCAATCAAATTTCATATAAAATAAATTTTTCAAATTTGTCAGTTGAGAGAACCAGTCAACTAAAGATATATAATGCTGAAGAGTAGAGACTAAGAACCCCAACTAGCCAAAAATAAAATCCTTCACATAAATCGCATCTACAGTTATTAAGTGAAGTTTATTCCGAAAACAGATAATGAAAAAATTATTAATAAATGAAAAAAAAAATCTAATCATGAACATTATAATATATTTTAAGGGTGTGAATGAGTTTAAAATAATTATTAAAAAATGCGTAAATTAAGAAGAAAGAGAAAAAAATCTAAAAAAATATTGAATGGCAGAAAATTTAGAGCATAAAATTTCTTTTTTCTTAAGAAAAAAAAATGTTTAGAAAGAAAAAAAGGAAGATGAAAAAATGTTAATTAAATTAATAATTGCGAATCATGCGATGGGTAATAAATAAATAAATAAAATTATTATTATGAAGTTATTGAAAATAAGGCATACACACGCATACACACACAAAGAAAAAAATGTGAGGATGAAGAAGAGAAACCCATTATTAATATTAATAAATTTAATAATAAAAAAGATGATGAAGAAGGAAAATTCTATATAGAAAAGACTACTTTTAAAAAAATGAAAAAAGGAGAAAATTAACACACAAAAAGTAAATAATTAATGATGAGATGAAAAAATAAATAAAATTATTTCACAGAGGAAAAAAAACTAATGAAAAAGTAACAAAAAAATATATAACTAAAGAAAAATATGTAATGTGTTGGTTCGATTAAAAACAGAGCAAAATTAAAATGTTAGACAAAAAATAAAAAAAAATCTGGAGTTGTTTTAATTATGATTATGAATTTTATATATTATTATTCCTTTTCAGAAACGTCTTTCACAGGTGGCTTGCCTTTTAAATTTAAAAAGTCCAAAATAGTTTACTGTTGTTTGTAATACACTAGGTCATTGTATTCTCAATCAGTGTGACGCGGCACACTACTGCTTTACAGATATTCTGTAGATCTAGTGTGTGTTTTCGGAATAAACAGACTTCAAAGGGCTGAGGAGACTCTGAGTATACTCCATTAAATAAGGTTTTTAAATTGGAATTTGTAGATGACTAGAGATCATGTGATTGGTTTAGACGTCAACTAAGGGAGGTCTTGCATCACAATTGATCTGTACGACCAGCGGAAAAAGTTAGTAAGTAGGACTCAAAAACGGGAACTGAAAAAATTCGATACTTAAAAAAATTTGGAACTAAAAGATTTCGAAGCAAAAAACAGTTGACAAAGACTGAAAATAAAATTTGGTACAAAGTTAAAATGAATAAATATTGTATAAAGAGGAATAAATAATTTTTATTGCATCTAAAAAATTTTCAATTTGATTTTTAAAAAACTAATTAATGAGAATAAAATCTGTAATAAAAAATAGACAAACTTTTTTGAAAAAAATGGAACCATCAAAAATTTTCAATTCCAAAAAATTGGAAAACGGTTTCGTTAAAACCCTGGGCAATGGACTGAGTTCACTTATATTTTTTCACTAAATATCATAGATTTTTATACATTTTATCATTTAAACTACTTTTTTAATAATTTAAGTAACAAATCATATCATAAACTTCAAAAGAAAACATGTTAAAAATTCGTAAATTTTTAACGGTCATTTAATATTTGAAATTTATGCTTTACTAACACATATTTAAATTCCTTTTAAGAGGCATATAATAATATGTTCAAAAACGTTTAATTCATTAAAAATGGTTAAATTGTGAATAATATTCAATATGTGACTCCATAGCATTTTAGAATGTTGTTTACTTAATATAAGTCACTAATTAGATAGTTTTTAGCTATATCAGAACATAACGAAAAGGATGTTTGGAAAAGTATGGTTTTTACTAACATCAAACCCTCCAAGGTTTCAACCCTAGATAACATAATTAATTCTTGTTTAAAAATTCCTATAGTTTAAGTCAAGAACTTTCTGAAAATATATAACATTATAGTTTGGATATAAGTTCATGGTTATATTAAGCAAAAACCAAAAAAACTCATGAGTCTCAATTTAACTTGCCAGCCCTCATTTGTGCCTTCAATTCTAACATCAGTAACTTTACATTTGTACCTTCATTTTAACACAAAAAATGGATTTGATACGTTATTTCTACAAAGCGAACATTTTATGGCAAACGTTTGGAAACTCCTGGATACAACTTACCCTAAGTCCCTAAAATAAACTTCCTGAAACCTAAAATTTTACCACTTTAATATTCAATTAAAGCCAAGGAACCTTCATTGCAAATTTTAACTTGTTTTGTTAAAAATATATAAAAGTTAAAGCCAAAAGTGTAAAATTTTGTATAATAATTTTGTATAATAATTTTGTACAAAATATTTTTGATTTCAATTTTTTGGAGTTGAAAATTTTCGATTTCAATTTTTTGAAGTTGAAAATTTTTGATTTCAATTTTTTGGAGTTGGAAATTTTTGATTTCAATTTTTTGGAGTTGGAAATTTTCGATTTCAATTTTTTGAAGTTGAAAATTTTTGATTTCAATTTTTTGGAGTTGAAAATTTTCGATTTCAATTTTTTGAAGTTGAAAATTTTTGATTTCAATTTTTTGGAGTTCAAAATTTTTGATTTCAATTTTTTGGAGTTAAAAGTTTTTTATTTCAATTTTTTGGAGTTGAATCAAAAATTTTCAACTCCAAAAAATTGCGTTCAAAAAATTTCAACTCCAAAAAATTGAAATCAAAAATTTTCAACTCCAAAAAATTGAAATCAAAAATTTCCAACTCCAAAAAATTGAAATCAAAAATTTTCAACTCCAAAAAATTGAAATCAAAAATTTCCAACTCCAAAAAATTGAAATCAAAAATTTAATCTATTTAACTTTTTCTGCTCCCTTGGTCTCTTTTCCATCGTACGTACCATGGAAAAGATTACAGGCCTCACCACGTGAAGGTGGAGCAGAGAGAGGCCCTCCTAACATTACGTTAAATGAGACTTGGACATACAAATTTACAAAAAGTCATTTCCTTTAAAATTCTCATCATTACTAACAAAAAAATCCGATCAAAGTCATAAATACCGATAAAAGTGAGTACAACCGTTCTCTGGCTTGAATCGCTCCTTCTCAAGTCGGAAACGCACTACCGGGATTACATACATGCCGCAGTGCGAAGCCTATTAAGGGTGTACGAAAGGCCAGAGGCAGCTATTTGAAACACTACCCGCAGGAAATTGCAATCTTTCATTGTCTCGGTCCATTGGCGTTCTCGTATGAAACCCGTCATTATGCTGTAATCCCGTAAACGGCATGTGACATAACTTCGTGGATTCAGAGCTCTCGCTACTTCTGGAGACTCTTACTTAATATAAACAACTCCTGAACAGTCCAGATTTAAGACTATGATAATGGATTTATTGAAAGCTCCAAGAATTTTAAAAGAATTGAATTTGAGCAAATTTGTACTTGCTGCGGGTTTAAGCTACGTTACCAATGAGTAAATGAAAAACAATTGGAGACAAAAAAAAGTATTTACTCACTTTTTTACGTTAATAGATTTTTTAAGAAAAAGAAAAAGCAATAAAAGGCAAAAGAATTTTACTTTAAATTAAATTTCTCCATTTTTAACCCAGCAGCGGTCCCTTGCTCATACTTACGACTTAAAAAAGATCAAAAAACTAATCAAACTGTTGAACACGGCAAAAAAATTAAATCGCTCGTTAGTGCCATTAAAAATGAATTTAATAAAAATGTCGTCGTAAGATTTTTTATGATGTAAAATGAAAAAAATTAAAAGTAAAGTTAACGAGCGATTAAAAACTAACTACAGAACTAACTAGACTTAATTATTTAAAAAAAGACCTCAGACGGAGAGACTTTCTGACTAGCTACAATATAAATAAAATATCGGACTGCCTGATTGAAAGAAGAATATCTCAGACAGAACGACCACTAACTACAACAGACTTAATTATTAAAAAAAAGACCTCAGACGGAGAGACTTTCTGATTAGCTACAATATAAATAAAATATCGGACTGCCTGATTAAAAGAAGAATATCTCAGACAGAGCGACCTCTAAACTAACTTAAATATAAATAAAATAACTGGCTGCCTGCTTGAAAGAGAAATACCTTAGACAGAGACTTCGAAAAAATTGTAGGAAGATAATATTAGAATACTCATATTTGCTGTAAGTTACTATTTACGTTAATTTGCCGCTGATTAAACGAAAAACTAATGGAGATGAAAAGCGATCTGAAATGCTTTTGAAAGAAAAAACAAACAATTTAAGATTGGAAAGAAGTTACATAACTTTAAATTAAAAATTTCTCCATTCTTAACCAAGACAACAGTCTTTAATTTGGAAAAAGTAATTGAAAGTATATCAAATGTGGGAAAAAATGTACGTTTCGCGTTAAGAAAAAGATGAATTTGAAGAAAAACGGGAAAGAAAAACTACATAATGTACGTTTGACAAGCGGACAGCCAGAATGACGAGAAGTAACATCAGATGGAGTTACGTGCAACTAAATATATAATAAATAAAATTAATACTAACTATTAGATTATCACATATAGAATATATTATTTTATTAATACCCTCCCACCTAACCCCCTCGGTCTACTAAGAAATTATTTTATTAAGATGAATCTTTTTAACGAGGGATGATAATCTAATAGACCAATGAAGATGATGTGCACGGGTCACATATCAGTGACTCTGAAAACTACCCTGACGTGTCTTACCAAACTGAAAATAGTGCACTGAAAACTAAAAATCTGAAAATGAAAAAATAAAACAACTGATGTGCACATCACTAACACTGAAAATACAAAATAATGTACTACCCTCACAAACACCTACTACCTGAAAACAAAGAAGAAAAGAGAAAGATGAAAGAAAAGAAAAGAAAAGAGAAAAGAAAAAAAATAGAAGACACTCACACGATGGAAGCTAATTTGCACTTCACTCAATAAATTGTGATCGCTCAAACGTAAAATACTGCACGGGAGACCTTATCATCATTCACATCCTTGAATTCTTCCACATGTCCTAAGCAGCCACAAAAAATTGATCTAACAGACCTTTTGATCCAGGAATAAATGGTCTAAAAGGAAAAGATTTTGAGTGAATCACTGACAATTGATTTATTATATATTATAACTTACCGATTCTTTCAACTCCTCACAAGGACTTCCAGCTTCATTCCCTTCATCAATTTCATCGTCTTTGGGCTGCATTTCAATCGTAGACTCCAACTGGACCGGAATGAACTAAAATAAAATGTAAGAGCTTATTAGACTTGAGGATAAATATGAATCAAAAACAGGATGGTTTAAAAGAAACAGGTTGAGTGAATCTTTTGCTTCAAGTCAATAAAATTCATACGAAATATCCCAATTTCCCTAAGTTTCAAGGGTTGGGAGGGTAGAAACTAATGATCTATTTAATAATATTTAGGAGTGTAAATTAAAATCTAAACTGAACTGAATTGAGTGTTCGTACGTGGCAATAATGAAATAAATAAATAAAACTTACCGATTTTACAGGTCCGTGGGCATTTTCGTCCATCTTAGGCTGACAGTTTGATGGTTGATCTTCATCAGGCGATAACAAGTAGTCAAGAAATTCCTCTCCAGTCATCCCATCAAACATCAGCAAATCAATCAGTTCCTGTTCCTGATCATTTCTACTATAGACGTTATCCTTTGATATCTCGAGATCAGCTGGCTTGACATCACACTGGCAATAAAATGAAAACATAAAGTTAGATATAGCTAATATGTTTTTTGAAAAACAATACCACAAAAATTTAAATGAAAATTTTAAGCAGAAAGACCAAAATTATCTTTAATAAAAAGCCGAATGGCCTAAAAGGGGAATGTGTAAAAGTGGTAGTACATTGTTTAAGTATGCGTATACCAATTTTGCGAACCCTAGGTCTAATACAAATTTAAAGACCTTGACTGGTATTAAAGTATTAAAAGTACTAATATTTAAATAAATTTACAAACCTTTTCCTCTTCCTTTTCTATTGCTTCGTACGATTCAGACTCTTCTATGAATGTTCGTCCATGATCTTCTTCTGATTTACTCTCTTCAAATTGATCGGAATCGTTCGAAAACAGTGACAATAATTCTTCATCACACTGGCAACAAAATGAAAAGCATAAAGTTAGATATGACTAATGTGTGACTAATGTGAATGACAATACTACAAAAACGTAGTAAAAATTTAATTGAGACCTCACAACGCACAAAAAACTCAATATTTAATCCACGTTTTATAGAAATCGAAAAAAAATTATCCCCCTTCCACCTTTCAAAAGCCCAAAGTAATTCAATGGTAAAAAATTTTACCCCCTCCTTAGGGGTCATTCACTTATGACGTCTATCAAAAAATGGGATTTTTAGACCCCCTCCCCCCTGCCCAAAAGTAGGAGGATGGTAAGAATAGCAATAAAATCATATCCAGAATAAGAATGAAGACCAGAATGATTCATAGTAAATTTAGAGGAGAAAAAGGTTAACCAACTTAAATAAAAGGAATTTTTAGAACTAATTGAAGAAAACTAAATATTCATCAATTAAAAAGTCGCAAAAGACTGTGATGACTTGAACTCAGATTATAACGAAGAAGTAAAGAAACAACAGTGGATATTTAGTATTACGTCCATCAAAGAATCATAACGATATAAAAAGTGATTTGGTCTGACTGGAATTAGAATTTGAGTATCATTCACTGGAAGTGACTCAGAAATAATACTAGAAATAAACCAAGAACAAGTCGAAAAATTTGATCAGCCCCAACTAATGCTCTTTCGAAACATTCCTCGGCCGTTTCCAAAAAGTTGTGTAAATAAAAATCTAAAGAGTTTAACTACACTGAATTGAAGATCTCAATTCTAGCCGACTGAAAGTTGTGTTACTGAAATAAGTAACTAAAACTTACCGAATCTTCAGTGTCATAATCTTCATTTTTCCATATAACCAACACCTGACAGTTTGAAGATTGATCTTCACGAAATTCCTCTTCCTGATTAATAAAATGAAAAACATAAATTTAGATATAGCTAATATGTTGTTTTTTTTTGAAAAACAATATCACAAAAATTTAAATGGAAATGGGGTATTCAAGAAGTTCCTCACTGCAGTGAAAATTTAATATTACGTCCATCAAAGAATCATAACAATATAAAAAGTAATTTGGAAATTTCAATGTCTGACTGGAATTTGAGTATCATTCACTGGAAGTGTCTCAGTAATAATAATAGAAATAAACCAAGGACAAGACGAAAAATTTCCTCAGCCCCAACTAATGCTCTTTCGAAGCATTCTTCGGTCGTTTCCAAAAGATTGTGTAAATAAAAATCTAAAGAATTCTGAAATAAAAAACTAAAACTTACCGATCCTTCAGATTCACCAAGAAGACTTTCAGATTTATTGGACTCATAAGTCTGAAGCTCAATCGATGGTTGATGTTTCGATGAAAAATGATCTTCATTTGAGCAATCTACAAATTCCTCTCCACTAGTGCCGCCAATCATCATCTGCTCAATCCACTCAGCAATTTCATCCTCTTTAGTCTGCAACTCATCTTTCGATGACACAACGGTCTGTTTAAATAAAATGGGAGGTAAGAAAGAGCTTATTAGACTTGAGGATAAATATGAGTCAAAAACAGGATGGTCTAAAAGAAACAATTTTGAGTGAATCTTTTGCTTAAAGTCAGTCTGATTCATATGAAATATTTCCCAATTTCCCTGAGTTTCCATATTTAGAAATTTAGAAATTAATAGCTAAAACTTACTGATCCAGTCGGCCAATTTGGATCTTTTTTAAACCATTCCCAATACTCTGAGTCCTCCATTTCGGGTACATCCTCTTCTACGTGATTCATCACATTCCAATTGAGTTGTGAGATAGGCAAACTTGGACAATTTCCGTATGATGCATCGGTGACATACTGAAATAAAATACAATACATAACCATAAGTTTTATATGATAGAAATAATGTACAATTTTGAAAGTTATTAATTACAAATCTATGTAAGGATGACAAATATGGCCATTAAAATCCTTTGAACTACTTTTTCGAGCAAACTTATGAAATGAAAGTATTAATGATTGTTTCTTTTACAAACGTGCATTAGATGCAACTAATTATTTCTGGAAACTCTTAGTTCCATTCTATTTAAGCCATTACAGCATAACTACAAAAAAAAATTTACCACTTAAATGAGTAGGACAAAACTTGTATTTACAAATGCTTATTGAATGCTTATGGAATTGAAAAGGTCATTTAATTTAAATACGGACCATCATAATAAGATTCATACCAATTCATACATCTCAAAATGAGAATCATAGTGATATTATTTTAATTAAAAATATTATGAAATGAGAACGCAGAAGAAATTCGCATCTCAAAAAGGAAAAGTTAAGTGGTAGGTATTCAGTAGGCAAAAAAAAAATTGTCTAAGAATCATGTAGCCTATCAAAAATGCGATCCAAAGTGAAATTAATTAACTTTACATGGACTAAAATAGCTAAGTAAACTGCTCAAAGTTTAAATTTAAGGAAATGTCTTTAATGGAGAATGATGAAAGAGATCAGATATTAAATAAAAAACAGTTTCTTACCGTATGTAAATAAATCCTATTGATAACATTAA
The DNA here is from genome assembly GCA_963573255.1 of Chironomus tentans. NCBI lineage: Eukaryota > Metazoa > Arthropoda > Insecta > Diptera > Chironomidae > Chironomus > Chironomus tentans. The sequence goes on along the minus strand of OY754304.1, from coordinate 30,830,295 downwards.
ACTCCGCATATTCAGTGGCAAAACCCAGATTTTCATTCCTAATGTCGACGATTCTTTCCTTGAAACTATCATCATCACAATGATCGCTCAAAATTGTGCAATATTCCAACAGTACCAGCTTAAGTAATGGCGCATCAATAAAGAACATCATCAAGTTCTCAAATAAATCATGCAGTTCCGGAATGAATCGCTGAAATACAAAAACGATAAATTAAAATTTAAGTTTATGAGCTTTTTTAAAGTTAATAAATGAAAAATTTTGAAAAACGTAAGCAGCAAGTTCTGGATGATTTGCCCTACATCCCCTTATATATTTTAGAACAAAACTTTTGGACATTATTTTGATCATGCTTTCAAAAAAAAATAATGAATAAAACAAGCAAAAGCCAAAAGAAATTTCTCCCTACACTACACGAAAATGACATCACAATGACGTCACAATTGGGCCACGATCTTATTTGTGAGAAGAACAAATTTTACAATAAACAGAATATTCACACGTGAATAACGGTGTGAATATAAAAAGTTGTGTATTTTTTTTGCTCCTGACAAACTTCATGTGAGATATTTAGAAAAATATTCTTACCGATAAATCCATTATCTCTTGATATATGTTGGAAGTCCTTAACATTTCATTCAGATCCATTTGATCTTGCTCCGTATTTATATAATTATCCTTAAAGTTCATAAATCCCAATTCAGTAGCAAAGGATGGATGTTTGCTTAGTACAGCATTGATTTTCCGTTGCAAATTAACATCGCCAAAATGCTCTACCCAAACTTTACAATTTTCCAAAAGGCCTTGCTTAACAATTAATGGAGCATCATTGAAGTACATCAGAAGGTTTTGAAAATAGCCATGTAGGGTTGGAATTGAATGCTAAAATACAAAAAAAAACGATATATTAAACTATGATTGTAAAATAAGAAGAGTGAAAATCTCAAGAGCCATTTTTTGTAAGCCATGAAAACCCAAAAAAGGCTCTTGTGTTCTTTTGCTCCCGAGAAACTTACCGATAACTTCACTATCTTCTGCCAAGTACCATAATCCATGAAAACATCATTCAGTTCCGTATGTTCAGCTAAGTAGGCTGCACAAATTTTCTGTCGGTCCACATGCTCGTAGAATCTATCCATAATATTCATGTATTCCAAGAATTCATCATAAATCTTCGGCAAACCATCAAGCCAAGGCGAAAACTTATGATAAAATTTATCCAGATCGCCGTGAGAATAAACCATCTGATGAAGAAAAAAATTTAATGTATTAATTGAGCAAAGATGATTTAGCTGTAAAAATTTTTGTTGGTAAAATCTGGAATGTCTGGAAGGTTTCTCAAAGGAATCACGAAAGTAAATCTTTATTTTGAACTCAAACGTGATCAGTCGAGTTCTTAGGAGATAAATAACGGTCATTTTTTGAATATATATTTAAGTGTAAAATATCAATAAAACTATTTAAATGTAATTAAAGTATATTTAACAGTGTTCTGTCTATAAATTTGGCGCTGTGATTATCAGAACCGAGATAAGAACGTGAAGGAAATGGAGGAACTTAAGAAAAAGCAACAGAATAGTGAAAAATATGTAATGTTAAAAATTGAAGATGCATGTAATGGACACAACAAAAGGAATGAATAAGGAATTAACAGATAACGAGACAAATCAGGCACAAAGTGACAATAAAGAAGATAACAGTGAGCTGGATAAAGTTGATCTTGAGAAGAAAATAGTACAAAAAGGTTTTTCAATTTTGCCATCATCAGAGCACAAGATAACGTATGGATCTCATCAAACAATGATTCCAGAAAAGACAGATGATTTTTTTGCTGCTTAACTAGAAGACAAACAACTGTTTATAACTAAAAATGACGAAAATGAAAATATATCCTCTATTAATAATATTGAAATGGAATTGGCACGAATGAATGATGAACCAATAGAAATGATAGACTATAGAATCGTAATAAAGTCACATCCAGAATAACAATGAAACCATCTAAAGACAATCGAAGACCATCATTCATAGTTCTTCATAGAGGAGAAGAAGGCTGACCAACTTTAACGAAAGGAATCTTTGGAACTAATTGAAGAAAACCCGAAATTGATCAAATAAAAGGAAGCACAAGACTGTAATAAGTTGAACTCAGATTATAACGAAGAGAAGCTCTATAAGCGAAAGGAAGAATTGGACATTGGCAGTGAGAAATATTGAGGCAATTCAGAACATATTGAGACAATAAATTATACAAAAGTATTCAGGAAGTTAGTTCCTCACTTTAGTGTTATTACGTACATCAAAGAATCATAACGATATAAAAAGTGATTTTGGAAGTTTCAACGTCTGATGATTTTACTGGAATTCATTTATTATTCACTGGAAGTGACTCAGAAATAATCCAAGGACAAGACGAAAACCAAATTTAAGATTTCCGGAAGTGAAAAGTCGACAGAAATTAAACGAAAGGATTGTGATGAAATCGAGTATACATATATCAGTGGTGATAAGACAAGGAAAAGAAAAGAGATAATAGAATTCTTAGCAATGCATTACACCTCATTACACAAGATCCAGAAAAGAAGAAACATTAGTGATTAGCGTTGGGATGAAAAGAATGAATCATAAGTGAGACATTAATAACAAATAGAATGAAAGAAAACTGAACTGAAATTATTGAAATGTAAGGAGACATCAGTTTGCTCCATAATTATGAATGAAAAAAATATTGCAAAAGGGTCATTGAAGCATTCTGTATAGTCAAAGCTGTCGGGTCAGTCATTGCTAAGTTGTCAAATTATGTGTCGTTTGAGATGTCTGGGGTGTTGTATTAGGAATTTTGAATCAGCGCAGTAATAGGCAAAGTCATGTACGGACAGCAATTGAGTGAGACTGATTAAATTCAGTTTGCCTATACTTAAAGTTCAAACGGAGATTATTGTAAGAGTAAGGAACTATAGCTAATCAAATAAAATTTTGAACGGATACATGATGAATGATAACGAGATAAAACTAAGATACCATGTGTTAATTATGGATAACATTTACAGATTAATTAAAAATGATAGATTCCTTGGCAGAAGCGATAACAAAAAAAAAAGAAATTATGATAGCAATAAAAGATAGATTTAAAGTGTCGAAAACTTAAGTCTGAGAAAGGTAATGATGTTAAGGACGGAGAAGTAACGTAGAAAGTATTACATCGTCGACCGTGTCGAATAGAGTACCGTGTCCATTTCAAACGCGTGTTAGTTTTTAAATCAATAGAAGATTCATAAAAACAAACTTATTAAGGAAGAGATCAAAAGAGAAAAAGGTAAAAGTTGATTCCGGTGCAAGTGATATTTTATTGAATGAAGATGAAGTAATAGCAAAAGGAATTTATATTCCAGGATTACTAGCAAAAGTTAAAGACGATGATCAAATGTCATTGTCAACGGAACCGATTAAACAAGAACATGAGATAAAATGAAAATGAACAGGATATAAAGTTAGGGGTCATTCGTAAATTACTTCACGCAAAAAATGACCTTTTCGACCCCCTCCCCCCTTGTCACAAATTTTCCAAAGAAATAAAAATTTTGTATTTGGACTGTCACAAATTCTCCTACCCCCTCCCCCCCTAAAGCGTTACGTAATTTGCGAACGACCCCTTATCAATAAGATTATTCACTAATATTTAACTTTGTTCTGACTACATAAGACAGCTCTTTTATCAGAGATGGAGGACATTTTAACACAAATGGAACCTTTCATAATCATGAAAAATATCAAAAATAAAGGAAAACCCTCTGAAACTAAAACAGATGCTAGCCCCAATCAATGCAGCAAAAAAGTCATGCACAATGCATCATATTTGTGTTGCCCTCTCCGCCCCCAAAGAAACCAAAATGTAACGGAAATTTTTTTTTGTTACATGCCTACTTTGATGAAAATTTTCAAGTCCTCAAATTCTTTTGAAAAACAAGGATTTCCCACAAAAAAGTTCTTCCAGACAAGATTTTTAAATTTTCACTTTTTGATTTTCCTCGCTATTCCTTCCAGGTTCCATTAAAAAAGTTTTCATTGGAAAAATTTTTCTCACAATTTTCCCCAATGTTACCTCCAATCCTGTCGTTCCATCCTGACTTCCATCCGATCCTGAATCCACAATGTCGATAATGTTCGACTCCGATGCTGTAAACTTCATTTTTGTTGATTCTTGATCCTTATAAGCTGCTTGTAATCCTTTATTTTAATTATTGAATATTTTCACTGACCACTCGCGTTTTTAATTAAACATTGAATGAAAAATTTTTTCAAAGGTTACTGGGTTTTTTATTTTTCTACTGTTTAGAATTGAAAATTGTATTTCAATTTAAACTGTCTGCCGCTTTATTGACTTGATTATGTTGGTGATACCTCTGAATTAAGATAAGCATTTATTTTCGATGAGATTCCCAGCATAATTTTTGGACCTTTTGTGTCACAACACAATTACTGAACATGATCACTGAAAATAAAATTAATTGTGCTAATTATCTGCCTTATTAAATTAAGACTGAAAGGGAATGATCCAAAAGAACCTGAATCATCGAAATACCTTAACTAATGTGTCGTGTTAAAGGAAATTGTTTGCTGGATTTTCAAATTATGGATGAAATCTTTTACTTCATTAATCGTGGGAACAGAGAGCTAAAAAGACAAGAGCTGTATAAGTAGTAAACACTAAGTGAAGCGAGGACATAACTGAGCGAAACTTTTGACAGTTTCCTATCCGTTCCTACAATTTTCTGCTATGATGAATAAAGCTTAGTTTAATCCAATTTAATTGACATGTTTTATGAAAAGATTAATTGCTGAATATTGGGAGTAAATGCAACAGATAATGGAGTGCAATTGTTTTGATAGATGTTGTTCATTACTATACCCATGATTATATTGAATTGATGAATGAATGATATTACCCATTGATGTTTTGAAGAGGATGATGGTTATCAAGGAGTGGTAATCAGTTTTAAGTAATTTCTCCAGTTCCGCAATTTCTGACGGATAAGTCTTGACTGTTTTCTTGTATACTATCCATCTGACTAATGAGAAATGAACATATCAAAAGGAAATGGTATGAATGTGATGAGAAAACATGATGAAATCACCTCCATACATGGAATTCTTGTCAAAGACCCTGTTGAATATAATAATGAAGGTAATGACTTGGGGTCTAAACGTTTAATTTTTTGTGGAAGTCATTTGTGATTGACTCAGACTGTAACGTTGTAAGCATTGTATGATTGAGAGATGAGAAACGTTGGTTTATTGCCAAAATCATACGGTTACAGATACCTTACTCAACATACAGATATAGTCAGACTGAAACCATATCTAATTGATTACCTTGTAGAGAGATAAGCGAGGCTTTAAAAAACAAATAACACTGAGTTTGAATTTCAGCTAGAGGGCTGCTGGTTACACTAATAGTTGTAAAGTTGTGTGACAAAAGCCGTGAGTAACAGAGCTCACACTGGACTCAGATTGCTGTATCCGTTAATCAGCAGAAATTCACAACTCGACGTTTGTAACAAACTTCTCATCTACAAGCTAGCCATCAGACCGATCTTCACGTACGGTTGTCCAGCTTTTGAAAGCATGGCAAAAACTCATCTTCAAAAACTTCAAGTTTTACAAAACAAATTCCTGAGAATCGTTCTCAACAAATCAAGATATGAAAAGATCAAGGATCTACACACAGAAGCAAAAGTACCCACCATCGAGGAGTACGTCAGAAAATTGCAAGCGAATTTCAACATTCGTCTTGCAGCTCAAAATTCTGAATAAAGCAAAAACAGTTCAAATCTAAAACCAAAACGAAGTGACGAAAAGACTTCAAGTCTGGTTCATTAAAAACCAACCTCAAGAACATGTATTTTAAATTTTTTTTTGTACATACTTAATATACAGAAATAAAATATTATTATTTTAAAAAAAATGTGTGACAAAAGGAATTTATGTCCTTCTTAAAAAAAGCTGTGCTTAAGGTGTCAAACCCCTCTAATAACCCATGAAAATCTTTGAATCACTAAACTAAAAAATAAAATAAAATTAAACCAACTTTCTGTGATATATTCATGTCCTCATTCAGTCGAAGATCTTCATGCCCTTAATACACAAGAATTACACCATAATTTGAAACCTTCCTATTTCCATTATTTCTATGTAAACTCCTTTATATACTCATGATGAGTTATTGATCTAAAAAATGCGCTCTGCAAACTCATTAAGAAGATTTTTTTGCAACTGATTATGTCCATTTAAACTTTTCGTTGTAAATGAAGTTGAAAATTCCAAGAAGAGGTTCAAATAGCAATAACAAAGAACAGAATGAGGGAAATTTATCTTCACTCTATGTATTAAATTTTCTGCTTCAATTTCCTTCTCATTTCTTACATAGGATAATATTCCTTTGTCCTCCTTTCTATTTTTAGAGGAGAGATTCTTTTTATAACATAAAGCGAGAATAGCAAAAAATCTTGGAAATAAAAAAATGCGGCATTGGACATCAGAAAGGGATTAGAACGCATTTTATATCTTTAGTTACGGTCGTATCCATAATTTTTGAAAGGGATGTAACTAAATTATTTTTGTTTTAAAGACATAACTGGTTGGTATCTGGAAAAGTTTGGTCCATTTTAGTTCAGATGGGGTATCTGGAAAAAGTGGAATCTGGGATATCGAACTATGTGTAAGTTGATCTGTCAGTACGAGGATAATTTATCTATGGCCAAATAGTTAGGCGAGGGACGTGTCTGTACATGATAAGGCAGAGGCGTAGCCAGAAAATGAATAAACTCTAAATTAGAGTTTTGGAAAAAATTTTAGAAAAAGATTTTCCATGTAAAAAATTTTTCGTGAGGGGGTCCAGAACCCCTTGGACCCCACCCTGGCTACGCCCCTGTGATAAGGTTCTCATCGTTTTCACTAAAATAAATAAAGAATGACAAATCTGCTGCATTTTACTGTCAAGTCAATCAGAAACTTAACATAATTACTTCCTAGTCATTATTAAGGCTTCCACAAAACCGCCAAAAACAGGAAATGATTAAATTTACCTTGAAAAAATATGCTAAATATTGAGGAGATAATGATGACTATTGTTGTAAATGAGAAAAAGGGGTGTCGAGTGGTTAACGAGTAAAGAAGATCGCTGCGCTCCGATAAATTCATTGAACTATTTTTCTTCTCATTATGCTTCTTTCTTCTCCATTCTAATATTATTCGCACTTCGGTGTGATTTTCATGTTTTCTTTCTTCCCTTCACTTTACTTCCCTCTCTCACTCTGAGTTGAGTGTCTTTGTCATCGGCAATCGTTGTCACAACTTTTCTTTTTTTGTGTGTTCGCTTTCGATATATTCGGTATATATTGCAGTCGTAAAAAACTTTTCATACTCATTTTTATCGGTGCTTTATTTGCAGAAGGAAGTAACTTTACATTCATTCTGTTCATCGCTGTTGCTGCTGATTTTTCTTTTCATCGTTGTAGTGCGCTTGTGATGTAAAGTTTTGTGGATTTGAAAAGTGAAGTTGAACAAAACGGTTGAGAAAAAAAAACAGGAAAGTTTGAAAAAGGAAAATTTCAGCAGCTAGCGACATCTATTGGGAAAGAGAGGGTACCTGAACTAGTGACATCTTTTGCTCAAAGGACTCAATAAGAAAAGGATTAAATTTAATTATAACCTTGACATAAACGAATACATTTACCGGCTATATTTATCATTTGAAGAATGATGCTGTTCCATAAAAATTCATTATTATTTTTTATGATGATTACATCAATATATTGTAATGGTAAGTGTTGTAGATTATTGATATCAATCTATTAATAGGGTGACCATCTTCGTGGTTTTTCAATGGCCAGTCATGTATTTCTGAACAACTAATTTCCGTTAATTTTAAAATTTTATTTTGGAGAAAATTGATCAAATCCTGTATTTTCATTAAAAATAGATGGTCACCCGGGAGGGGCAAAATAAAATTTGCCTCATAGGGATTCACCCTATCTATTAGCCAGAAATTTTTCGAGTTTGGGGGAGGGGTTGGAGATTTTCAATTTTTTTTTGTAAGAAAGAATTTCAGAGGAATTTTCAGTTTTTTGGTCGTAATCCCCCTCATAGCTATGTCCCTGTCATAAGTGAATGACCTGCAAGTGAACCTGTAAGGGGTCATTCATATATGACGTCCACAATTTAGGGGGGAGGGGAGTCTGAGATTTTGTGACACCTTCATACAAAAGAAATTTTTTTATGGACGTCATTTATGAACGGTCTAAAAAATTTTTTATGGACGTCATTTATGAACGGACCCTAAGTTAGTGATACCTGTACCATCTTCAAAAATTATTTCAGCATCGTGGATACAAAAGCGAAGTGCCTTCTCAATGAAACAAACAATTAGTGAGAAAATATCAAGCGTGGAAAAGCCATCTGTGAAAAATAAAAATCCCCGAATATCTTTCTCGAAAACATCTGATCTTACGCCAATTGCTTCCAACTTGTACAGATGTAATTTTAATAAAACTGAATTCGAGTGCAAGAACAAGACATCGGAATTCAAGAATAGAGTCGTTTCCGAGTTGAGAAAGAGCATGTCTCCAACTGGAACTGACAATTCATATAATGTTCAGTATACTGGACAGAAAATTGACAAAGACGTTCCAACAATTTCAATGCTGCTCAAAAATAAAGTCAAAATGCTGAGGCGGAAAGACAAGCCATTCAATAAGCACAAGTTGGGTGAATTGTTTCCAAAGAAGAAGCTTTTTCAAAAAATGCGAGGAAAGACTTGCGTGATTGTTTCAAGTGCAGGAAGTTTGGCATCATCAAATCTGGGTGAATTTATTGGTAATTATTTCAAATAATCCATTTTCTTTCTTTAAATGAGTTGATATTCTTTTTTTTCAACTAAAGATTCTCATGACATCGTTATGAGATTCAATCATGCACCGACAACAAACTATGAACTGGATGTTGGAAGTAAAACAACCATCAGAATTGTTAATTCACAAGTAAGTGTAAGAATTCGAATTCAATTTAAAAATTAATGGATATTTTTGGTAGGTTGTAAGCAAGCCTGAGTTTGATTTTCTAAATGCGCCCATTTTCAAAAATGTTTCAATCGCTGCATGGGACCCAGCTGGTAAATATTAAATTTTTGAAAGTGCTCCAAAACCATACAACAGTTTTGACTTTTTGGAAACATTTGTATGGTTTTAGATTTAAATTTTTTTAAACCGTTAATAATGTCTCTCAACAGCAATGAATGCATCGCTCCGTGATTGGCTGAAAGCTCCTGATTTTGATTTATTTACAAATTATGAGAAGTTTATGATCAACAATCCAAAAGCTGATGTCCATCTTATTGACCCTCGTTCACTATGGAACCTGTGGAAAGTTTTACAAGACTTTGCTAATATTCCAATTGTGAAAAATATTCCGTCTTCAGGATTTATAGGAATTGCAATTTTATTGCCCATTTGTTCTGAACTTGATATTGTGGAATATATACCGTCAACAAGGTTGAATGGAAGATGTCATTATTATTCTGATGAAGTAAGAAAAATTGTTCCTTTATTTTCTTCAGCATTATTCTAGTCGGTCACAAGTGATCTTGTCTATATTAGTTCTTCGTATTTGAATTGAAAATTATTATAATTTCAGATCAACTTACGGTGTACTTTTGGAGCGTGGCATCCGTTAGCGACAGAGAAGTTATTCGCACTCAGCATGAACTATGCAGATGACTTTACAGTTTTTCAGAAGGGGATATTGAGAATCCAAAATTTCAAATAATTTAATCAAGTTTTGGGTCCAAGTTTCAATCGAAAAGGAACTTCACTGTATTTGCTCTATCCAGAATCTGTTGTCAAAAATCTGTATGTATCTACGTATAAAATTAATATTCATGCTGTTTAAATTTCAAATACAACCCTAAAAAAATGTGTCAATGTATAGAATCTGTAACAAAAGTTCAATAAATACTTAAATAACCAAGACAAGTTTGTGTTTTATTACCATAAATTTATTTAATTCTTAATCAGTGATTTGTTTAATATTATACTTTAATTAATTTCTTACAGCTGAACAAAAAGCAGATTCTGAATACAAAAAGAAACACAGGAATCAAAAAAATTATTTGGAAAGATAAACAATTTTTTTAAACGATACTTAAGAAGAAACAAAAGCAGAAGTGAAAAAATTGGAATAGTCTATAATAATATATGAAACGTCCCAACATTACTAGCAACACACTTTTACCATTTACAAAATTGTCCATCGACAATTTTTTACTCATTAAGGTTGAAACTTTTTTTTAGTAAGAATAGACCTTACAATCAAATGTGTGGATGAAATAAGAACAAAAAGCGTGATTATTCATAATTTAACTAAATCAGCATAAATCAATTAAAAGTTAATAGAGTATAGAATTGATGAAAACAAAAAAATTCCATAAATTTTTATTCTCTCGAGAAGCAGAAGATCGCAGTTTATTGAACATTTTACAAATCCTCGTCGTCTTCGGGGAGTGCAGTCTTTTGTGCTTCTTCCATTTCCCTTTCCAATTGATCTTGCCATGCCTTGTCCATCTTGACTTCTGGTGGAAGTAATGCAGGCATTGCCACAAATTCCAAATTGGGATCACCAACCAATTTTCTTGCAAGCCACAAGAAAGGCTTCTCAAAATTGTAATTTGACTTTGCAGAAATATCGTAGTACTGTAAATTCTTCTTTCTATGAAATACGATGCTCTTTGCTTTCACTTTACGGTCTTTAATGTCGACTTTGTTGCCGCATAATACAATTGGAATATTTTCACATACACGAACCAAGTCACGATGCCAATTTGGTACATTTTTGTAAGTGATACGTGATGTGACGTCAAACATAATCACTGCGCATTGTCCTTGAATGTAGTATCCGTCTCGAAGACCACCAAACTTTTCTTGTCCGGCTGTGTCCTAATAAAAGAGAAATAGTTAATACATTAGCATTGTTATACATTTAAAAACCGTTAAATTTTAGAACTTACCCAAACATTAAAACGAATGGCACCACGATTTGTATGAAAAACTAGAGGATGTACTTCAACGCCGAGAGTAGCAACGTATTTTTTCTCAAATTCTCCAGTCATGTGGCGTTTTACGAATGTAGTTTTTCCAGTACCGCCGTCACCAACCAAAACACACTTGAATGTTGGAATATCTTGTTCTGCTGCCATTGTACTATTCGGGCTTTAAATTATCCTATAGAAAAAAAGCAAAAAAAATTAATGTAATTAGTTGAATTCCTTAGAAATGATGCTTAACGGATGAAAATAGAACATTCTCGACAGCTGACTGATGTCATGGCCTTGATATTTTTTAAGGTCTTGGATTCGTATGAAGTAAACATCCCGAAATAGACAAGCTTCTTCTAAAAATTCCTTCAGTTTTCTTGTTGGCATAAATTTTGTCTCCATTTTTCTTCCAAATCGAATGAATGATTCATCAAGCCAATCAATTATTTCGAGATTTATAGCAATAATTGTTAATACTGTTAACTAGCAATAACCTAAAGTGCTTTGGCAATATCAAATTACCACTTTACCGGTACAATTAGAGATATTTGAAGGAATTTAACATGAAATTTGACCGCGTTTTTAGATAATTTGCGAATCTCGACCTTAAAATGAAAATCCAGCTTGTCTAATATCAAAGGCTATTAGAATTAAATTGAATTTTTTGATGAAACCAACACAAATTACTGGCACTTAAACATTAATTCCAATCAACTATATCGAGAATATTATAATTACACTTTTACATTTATTTAATTACACTCACTTTAAACAATATTTAATAATTTTTGTAAATTATATGTAAGCGTGTTTTTGCCTCGCAAATGGTAAGACAGAGTAGTGCAAGGGGGTTTCATATGAAGGGCTTTTCCTATGGAATTCAGCAATTCAAATTTTTTAAAACCGTTAAAATGAGATGGTTTTTTTTTGCTTTTAGTCACTTCTTCTGGTGAAACCAGACAAAAGAACTTCCGGAATGTTATTAATTGTGCCTGGAACTGACGCCATATTGGATTTCGAGGGGCAGAAACCTGTAAAAATCAAGAACATGCTGAAAAAATTAAGAAGGTTGCGAAAAATCAAACCAAAAACTTTATTTTTCATTCAATATAATTTTATTTCACTTGTTTCTGTTTTTTTTTTAAATTTTGAACATGACATTTGTCTTTTATAATATATATTCTTGTAGCGAAAAATAAAGTTGATTTCACATTTTTCTTCTTATTATTTTTTTCTTACATAATTTTTACTTTTTTTTAAGGTGAAAGAAATTTGATTTTGCCAATATGCAAATTAACTAAGAATTGTTGCTTAATGGTACCCGCAAAATAAAACAAAAAACTTCATTTTTTTCTTCAACAAATTACTCGTTTTATTAATTTTCCATCATTTTTTTTATATTCCTTAAACGTTCTTCATTTTTAAAATGTTTTAGTGGAATTTTTTTTTTCTTATTTTATTGTTATTTTTTCAAAGTAGAGAATTGACATGAATGTTATATAAATGGTAAAATTAATGGCCCTAATCAGCTAAATTTTGAAAGAAAATGAACATTTCTTCGTCTCATCTAAACCTTTAGCCATTTTCATCATTTTTTTTATTTACTTTAGTAGTTTTTTTTTTTCATTAAATTGTAAACTTTAAACTTTAATGAATATAGTTTTTTTTCCTTTAAATATTAGAACTTTTCATTCACTTACCAAGAACTGAAAATTATAACTTTCTACAATTTTCTTTATATTCAAACACTTTAACGATCTCCATTTGACTATCATAACCGTCATGTGCAAATTATTGTTACTAGCGATGAATGAGATTCAATGGAATTGGAATTTAAAATTTAACAGCTATAAAAATTTAAAATTCACAATTTTTTTTTTAATTTTTAAACACTGTTAAATTTACAATAATGATTCCAAGTTCCAATTAAAAATCGATTCACAAAAGCATTTTTTTAAAAAGAGAACAAAAAGTTTAAAAAAAGAAGAAAACATTGTCGATGATAAATAAAATATTCTATAATTCATTAATTATTGTATAGTTTTCATTCATAACAAACATAAAGCATTATCATTATCAATATTTTAATATGCTAAATTTAATAATTTTTATATATTCAGTAAATTAAACTAAATCGATTAAAAATTTACAATTATTATTGCATGAAAGCAAAAAACGATGTTTTTAATATTTTTTTTATTTAAAGATATATGCAAAGATATAAATGGTGTTTTATCATGATGAATGAGAATAGTTTTTTTTTCTTTATTTCATTGATGACCCATAGAGATGCTTTCTTTTTTTAAATGCTTGGTTGTTGGGAGCAATTATAGATGAATTAGATGATAAGCGTCTTTTTTTCCTTCTCATATACTTGACCTATAATTACTCTATATATTTAAAGATGGATAAAGTGCTGTGATTAATCGCTTTTGAGATTGAAATCTGAGATTTCATGAACAATTAAGCGAAGAAGAACTGCTAATAAAATTTGTGATTTTTTTGAAAAATATTTCAAAATTTCAAATTTGAATTTATAGATTCAATTATCCAATTATCTAAATAGAATTCTGATTCCATGATGGTTTTGGGGGTCAAACCCTCTTTTTGGGAAATTTTTTTCCTATTAAAAAATCCCAAATCCGCCCCCTAAAATTTCCCTTCCATACAAAGAAATTTAAAAACCCCTGCCACAAAAAAATTTCTGGATACGCACCTGTTAAGGGTTAAGGCAGTGTATTCCAAACTGTGTGTTGCCAAATATTTTAGGTGTGTCGCGAGATTTTTTCGAAAAGGTCAAATATAAAAAATGACCCGTTCTTCCAGACTTGCTCTAAAAAAAGTCACGAAACTCAATTTTTGAGCATTTTTTGGATGAATTTACGACAAACATATTTTTTAACTCAAAAGTGTGTCGCCAATGAAAGAAGTTTGGATGACACTGGCTTAAGGTAATTATCGACTTGGGGTTTGTATGGAAAAGTCAATATAAAGTGAAACCCAAGTCCACACTGGATATAACCGATAGCATAAGCCACTTTGAAACAGATTCCTCTTCAACTCATACTTGATTTTGCACTCATGTAAATGTTTATATTTTTTGAAAGAGTCCAGATGCTTAACTATCTAGAAATTCCTTCAAAAACAAACTAATTTGAATAAACCCCTAAAAATTGAAGCAGTTAGCATCCACATGTGGCGCTAAGAAAGAATATGTGCTTTACTATCCCAAATGATTGATTGCATTTTAATTTGAAATTTTTTTGCGATTCGTAAATCTTTTAGCAATCGCAGTAACTTCATAACTCTCAAGAATATGCTCTCTTAAATACACTGACTGAGCTAACTCGTGATCATGCTCAGTTAGTACATTTAAGAGAGCATGCTCTTTGTCTGTTAGGGATATCTATTTCATAAAGCCAATAATCACACCAATCTATCCATCATTATCTTCTTCACATGATTGATCATTTTGTTTCCTTTTCTTTTTTTTTATTTGTAAAGTTAATTAAATTTTATCCTTCATTAGCTACGTTAATAATAGAATTTTTGAATGAATTTTAATGCAAGTTTGAGTTCAAAATTTTTTTTTAAAATTTCCTCATTTTGTGTTTTTTTTGTTCTTGTTCCTTTTAAAAATCTATGAAGAAGATCTAAATTTTTCTTTATATTAATGTGTCTGCGTGTAATCGGTATGTTATGTATGCACTTGAGTCAAGAGGACTTTTTTTAATTATTTTAATTTCTTCCCTTTTAATGTCACTGCTACAATTTCTGTTGTGAATTTTAATTAATTTTTTTCTTTTTGTTTAATTTTAGGATGTTCTCACTAATTATCACTTCTTAAACATTTAAAAGTTTTTATTCTTATTTTTTATTATTATTATTTTTTTGTTTAAAGGATATGCTGAAAAGAATGGCCACGTACGTACATTTTTAAACTTTCTTATTGCTGCTGATTAATGCTTAATTCCTTTCTTCGTCTTCATTCGCAATGGACAATTTTCTTCTCTATAACTTTCATCGTTTCAATGTCCTAAATATTGTATTTAAGTGTATATAATATATTGCTGCTTCCTACATACTTGAGGAGTCCATTGTTTCACTCTCGTTGTATTCATCAAATTTTTAATTTTTTTTTATTCATTTTTCATTTTCTTTAAAAGCACGAAAAAGATTTCCTCAATTACTCTTATTATTTCCGCTATTTTCAAAAATTGTGAAAGGTTTTCTACAACTTGATTTTATTTGATATGGATTCAGGTGTTAATGTATTGTGTATTTTGTCTTTTCATTAAGAGTTAGTTTTTGAAAATTATTGAAGAAATCTCGAATGAAAATTTCATACTAAAAGAAATTAATTAAATAGCTTGCAAAAATTAAAGGAATTATGCTGTTTTTGCAGAACAATTTAGGGCCATTCACTTATTACGTAACATTTTTTTTTGGGATGAGGGGGGTCTGATTCGAATGGAAGAATTTTTTTCATGGAAAATTTGTGACAAAAGGGTGAAGGGGGTCTAAAAAATCGCTGTTCTGCGTAACGTAATAAGAGAATAACCCCTTAGGGACAGTTCACTTATTACGTAACGTAACAATGAGGGGAAGGGGTCTAAAAAGTAGGTTTTTGGCGTTACATAATAAGTGAAGCCCCTTAGCAGTAATTTTGAAAGAATCGATCGGAAATTTTGGATTCTGCTCAGATAAGTCCACATACATGGACGTAACCATGGGGTCCGGACCTTCTCAGACCCCCCCTCCCTCAAAATTTTTTTTCGAAGCTCTACTTTCTTAGTTAATCATTCATGTACCATTAGAATTAACAAAAAGTGCAAATACTTGAGCATAAGAACAAAAAAATTTTAGACCCCCCTAAAAAAATTTCTGTGTACCTGTCCACATATTGTTGCACTTATTTAGTAACTTAACCAAACTCCAGCAGCCACATGATTAGCAATACTGCAATAATATCCAGATAGGAACGAAAAAATATCCGTTCATAATTCTTCAACATTTTTATTATAATTTGAATTTGAGCGGATTAATTTGTTAAAGTGTGCAGATTCAAATTTTCCGATAGACTTCCTTCTAAATTACTGCTAGATATAGCCTACAAAAAAAACCATATAGAATTCACAACCAGGGAAAATACTTAAATACTTTTTAAATTTCATCACATTTCCAAAGCAGCCAAAGAACTAATATTTCATAATAACGCAAGATTAAATTACATGAAAAATGGATGGAAAAATTGGAAGTGGATATGAAAAATGGTTGAAAAAATTTATAACGATGAATCATGAAGTTTTCATTCAGCATTCTTCTTCTTCTTCTTAATTGCATGTTTTTGTGTCTTGAAATCAATGAATTTAACGTAGGAGTTGATGAATGTCTGCGTCAGTAGCTCCATCCAACGAACTTAGTTTATTGAGCTCTGATGCTGTCTTTTTTGTTTAACTTCTTTACCAAAGCTTGGAAGCTGTTTTCCTTCATAAATATTTAGCGCAATTTTTCAGAATGGAAAATATTTTGAGCAGTTGATGTATTAACTCATTTTGTGGAGCATCACGTCAGTATCCTCTAGCTGCCGGCCATTTCATAGGATATCTTTAATTACTTTTAATCCGTAATGCTCCTCTGTCTTCCAAAATCTTCAAATTTCTTAATTCTTTAGATCTTTTAAATGTTTAATTGTGTATCTAATTTTATTTACACCATTTTTTTGGTTTTAGATCTTAAAATTGGCAGTTTGTTTTATAAATATCGCACAATAGCTTTTCTGTCTACTTCTCCTCTTCTACTTAAAAAACCTTCATTCCATCATCATGAACACGAAATAACTTTTTTTTATTCTTTTAAGATTAAACTGCAATCATTGAAGCTTGATTTATAATTTATAGATTTTTTTAAAAATTTTTTTGTTAGGTACAGTGAGAGAGAATATTAATTTTATTTAAACCTCATTTTTTATAATTTACTTAAAAATCATCGCAAAAGTTGGATATGGAAAGATTTCACTAGTTACTTTTTTTTAGATTTGAAAATCGCTATACAATAGTGAAACGTTCGAAGAGAAATGGTTGAGATAAAGGGAGAAATTAATATTGTTTTATCTAGACAGCTATTTGTCGCATATAACAGATACTAATCATTAAGAAATTTCCTAACATGTTCGATTGATTGAGATACAGAGACAGGATGTTAGAGTGCTTTTTGTATGAAAAAAGAAATGAGATTTTTACCTAAGATATTATAAGACGAAAAAATTTCTATTTTTTTTATTTCAAAAATGCACTTTTTGCTTACTTCCTTACATTCAGTTTTTTTCTTTTTTTATTTATATTTTCTACAAAATGATAAAAAAAATTTACTTTAATTTGTTCTCAGCTTGGAGAAGACTTAGAGATTGGAAAGTTCAAGTATTCAATTCAGGTAGGGGTTTTGGGGGTCAAAACCCCTACCTTTTTTGGGAAATTTTTTCAATTTGCTAGGGCTTTTTAAGAAATCATTCCCAAAACCCCCCCTAAATTTTCCCTTTTATACTAAAATGTTTCAAAACGCCTCCCTCGAAAAATTTCTGGATACGCCCCTGAAATTCAATTTAACCCCTATTTTATCTCCCGGTATCTAGACTGATCATCAAATAAATTTTGATGACACATAAAACTCTCCTACCCAAAAGAGAGCAGACATTTCATACAATTACATACATATGTATACACTACGTGACATAGACGTACCCAGAGAAGAAGGGGGGTCCGGAGTTTTCAAGCTCTTTTTTTCAAGAAGATTGTATGATTTTTTATTCATAGTTAACTAGGTGTAGTCAATTTGAAGGAATCATTAGTTTTTCAAATGGGTTCCATTTATACTGAGTTTCAAAATCCAGACCCCCCTCTGGGTACGCCCATGTTTACTGTAAAACAAATGTAGTAAGAATTGAGCTAAAGCTGGAAAAAGGGAGATTGCAAAATTTTAACTCAAGCCTTCATTTTAGACATACAAAGTTATGCTCAGAACTATGCCTTGATTATGGCATTTCGCCACATCTGAATCATATTTGATTCTAAAGACTAAACACTAGCTATTGCTTAATTTGTCGAAAATTAATCTACTTGATAAAACTGACCTGTGTCATAGCCAGAATTAAGTAATTTTTTTTGTTTTGCCCAATTTTCTTCGAAAGGAGGGGGGGGGGGATGGAAATACACCCACCCCCTTGCTACGCCACTTAAACTGACCAATCTTTAATTAACTCCAGCCAGGAATTTAATTTTTTTTTTAATTTTTTCATTTTGGAGCAAATGGAAATTTATTTTAATTATTATCGTTATTTCGTTTACTTTTTTTTAATGATTATATGGAAAAAGGAAGAGAAGAAAAATTTGAAATGCTACCTAATCACGCTAAAAATGGATTTATCATTACTAATTTACTCTTTTTTTCATTAACATCATCGTTATCTCATTGAATTAATTTTTCTTTTTTTTTTTCTAATTCTTCATTGTTTATATAAAATATGTTAACTCGGTTATGTACACATTTTTTTCTGATTTTATATCATTTTGCGATTTTTTTTTGTTCTTTCAATTGATTCCAACTTTTGCGATTGCATCAGTTTGGTGGTGATTATAGTAAATTTATTTACGACTTAATTGCGACACCTGCTTAATGATTGAATGGAAATGATCAGTTGATCTCTCCATATACCATGAGAATGATACACAAGAAGCAGAACACTGATTTTATCATTAATAATTCCTTCTATCTCACCGCATCTTCAAAGTGTCAACAAATTTCTCGAGTGTCGCACCAATTTTTGTTTTCCTTTCTTTTATAATTATATCAAGAGCTATTATCTACCGATTAAATAATTAAATGCTATTTAGAGGCGAAAAAGAGTTTTTAAATGTTCCTTTTTTAACAGCAAGAATTCATTTTTGTTCACATTATTTATTTAATTTACGAGAGAAAATTGCTTAACTTGATTTTTTTCTGCTTTTTTATGATTTTTTTTTCTCTTAAGTACTTATGTTGATTTTTTTTATCATGTTCATTAATAACATTAGATTTAATTTAATTAATTTTTTTCATCATTTTCATATTCGTAAATGATTTAATTAAACCAGGGAAGACAAATAAACAAAGTGGAAAATGGAAATAAACCGAAAAGAAAATTTAGGCAGATTAGATTGACTTTAGTTCTAATTATTAATCTTTCCTGAATCGTTGGTCAAAAATGATATTCAATTTGAATTAAGGAAATGAAAAAAGTAAAGAGTGACCAAAAATAATACAGAGTGACAAAGAATATTACATGCTCTCTTGCTTATTGCTTCATTTGCCAATTTTTACACGCTTTTAGTTCCATAATGTATATGAAAGCTTATCATTTGAAATTTTCGTATGATTCATTTTTAAAAAAAGTTTAAATTAATTCATTGTCATGCCATATAGTTACTTTTCCTTAGTTTGATTTTAGTTACTTTTTCTTCCGTCAATAAATTAATAAATTCAAGTAGAAATATGACCCGAGAGACGTGAAAATAAAATGACAATCCATTAGCAACAAGATCTGTTTGCTAGAGCAAATTTAAAGGAACAGGTTTTCGGTGCAACAAATCTACCTTGACAGTGCGTAAGCCTGACTCATAGTGACGTTGGAACTTAGCCTACAGCTTATGAGCTTCAAAATTAGGAAATAACTTTTATTGCCAAACATTTGTCATTTACATTCTGCTTGATTACAAAATGGATGCATTTTTAATTTATGTGTCACTCGAGGCATAAAGAAGAAACATAATTAAGGAAAAGGAGATGAGAGAGAATTTAGAATGAACATGGAAAGCCTAGTGAAATATTGTGTATATTCTTTTCTTATCTTTTTTTATTTAAATGACTAGTTAGTTCATTGTTCTTATGGGAATAATCATTTTTTATGTCCATATCAATGGAAAGCCTTGAATTTTATTTTTTATGATTTCAAATTTTTATAATTCTATCTTACACGTGTGTGAATATGTGTGTGTGTGTCTTTAATATAATTCTACTAACTAAAAGCATTTCACTTTCGTACAAAAAAACAGGCTTGAATAATTTTCTTGATGGAACTGATAAGGAAAGGAAATTTTCTTTTTTTTATTCTCATTGTTCATTTATTTCCTTAAAAGTGCAAAATACTACAAATTTTTACTCTTATATTCATTCATCATCGTGAAAATGCTACGGAAAGCCACATAGACGAACATTAGAAAGGAATTTAAATTTTTTTGTACTCATTTTTTGATTAAACTTTTTATGTTCTTCAATATTTATAAATTTTTCATTTATGCCAATTTTTTTAAACTTCTTAAAGTCATAATTAAATTTATCTCACAAGAAACTCAAAGCATTTCCTCAATTTCTTCTTTTTTTTTGACGCATATCGCTCGCTATAATTACATTCTACTAAACTTTTTTTTCCCTTACACGTTTAAAAAAATCATTTTCATCTCATCATGAAATGAAGATCTTTCTCTTATTTAGTCATAATAATTTTTTTCATTCAAGAAAATTGTTATCACACATTTTTTCATCTTTTTTTCTTAATATTTTTTTTTACTTATATAAAAAGTTCTTTAGGTAGAAAGAAAAGGGGGATTACAAGATGGGGATAGTAAAAACAGCTTTAGACTTTCTTTTTACTGCATTTTTGAAGCTTTTCAATTGACTGTGGTTAAACGTCCTTTTTGAGAAAATAAAAGTTTCCTTACTTTGAAAAGCTATATATAGCTTAGACAGAAACTTATTAATAAATTTTTTTGAAAGATTCTATCTACTTTATGTATCTTGAAGAACTAGCTATGAACACTACGAACTTAGAAGGAACTAGAAAACTAACAGATTTTAATCTCCTTTATCCGAGATGCGCATTGCCATAAAATTGCCAATTTGTTGACCAAGCATACAAATAAAACAATAGTTTGGCAACATCCAGCTCGAGTTATCCACAGTTAGTAATTTAAAAGCCACAAAAATACAAAAAAGCTCAATAGCAATAGCAGAAACGTTTCGTACACAATCTAGCTCCTAGAACATTATGAGCAAAAATTATTTATTCAGATAAAATGTAAATGTCACGAAGCTGACGCATTTAAACATTAAAATACATTTTAATACATCTAGGCATCTATGCAGCCAGAAATTAGTGAAGATTAAGCATTTTGATAATCTGCAGAACTCAAGAACCTATATAATTTTAAAAAAATATTTATTGTGAGAATAATTGCTATCTGAATATTAATTAGGCACTGCCTAATAATGAGGAACTTTCTAGTGTTCAAAACTATAAGATTTAATCAACCGGAATCAGAAAAAAAACAACTCGTGTCTACAGCAGGAGCTAGTTTTGTTGAGGAATCAAGAAAATGATTGATTGATGATAGTTAGGATTAAGAGGAAGTTAAATTAATAGGAAGAGATGAATATGTATAAATCTAATTTGTCGGTGGTAGTAGCTTTCATTTTCATTCAAAAAAAACCAAGAAAAAATTTATATCCATACAATAACTGAGATAAAAAAAAGATATAACAAATTTTATTCTATTTCCATTGTCATACCCATCCATCTGTCATCATCAAAATATTTTTCATATTTATCATGTATATTTCAAGCTATTATTTCCATGTTATTTTTTTTTAAGAAAAGCTTCATATAATATTACTTTTTTTGTCCTTTAATGTGATTTCATCAAATAACGTGATTATATGCAAGTAACTTCCATTTTGATCTCTTTAGTAGTAGATAATAAAGTAGATCTTTATTATAGTGACTTTTTGTGAGTTTAACGCCAAAAAAATTAATTGGTTTAGTAGATTTGAAGCTATAAATTAAATATCTTACAATATTTTCACTTTGCTTTCTGCACCCCATGTTAAATGTAATTACAAAATGAATTTCTTGATAGCAAGATCGTTTATTACTTTGTAGTTCAAACAGAGCTAACAGACTGCGACTGGCATGCTTGTTTAATATTCACAAATTGGGTCAATTGGATGACGAAGTAGATTTTTTTAAATATTAAAAACATCAAATTAATATTTTTTTAAATATTCATTGAGAAGTTTTCAATGGACGTTTTTTGGATGGTTTTGGCTACAAAATTTTCATTTAACATATTTATGGAGGCTTCATTGCTTTCAGTTATATTTAAATTAATTTGGAATTTTTTTAAGGGAAATTCCAGGATATGTATTTTTATCAAAGCAGTTTTATTAGTAAAACTGAGTACCAAGTAGACAAGAAAACAGAAATTTTAATGATTTAGATCAGCTATCAAGATAAATCCCTTGCAATTCATGTACCTACACTAAAAAACTGTATAAATGTTTAATGGTTACTCCTACAAAACAAACCTTCATGCTTACCATGAAAATTTATATTTATCGGATTCGCCAGAAGTCCATTTATACAAGCAATTTAGTCACTGATTTTAACTACACTTTCTTCTTTGAGTACTTTTCTATTACATTCACTCTCTGTATAAGATGGCTTCAATTTCATATTATTTTCAATTATTTATTTATATTCATTACACAAATTCGGAAATAATACGAAGAATATTTGAGATAGAGTGAAGAGAGAAGGAAAGAGATGAAATTGAAGAAGGAAAACAATTTTTTCGTTATTTTTCTTATGTTATGTCAATCGTATGTATCCATTTTCATCTTTTTCATTACATTACAAATATGGCTTATCAACCTTTAACAACTCAAGGAACAAAAAAAGTCTTCGCGTCGTTCTTATACACTATTTTTTTTATTCTTATTTTATATATTCTTCGGATGTTAAATTGGATTATCGTTATCAAAAATAGGAGAACCAAAAGGATGAAATGGTTCAATAGGAACCGATCAAAACCAAAATTTCTGTTCTTTTGTTTATCGAGAAAGATATACATTTGAAGCTACATACGCTCTGTCCATTTCTTTGTGACGATGAAAGCTTATTGCAAGTCAGCAAGATCCTTAAGACGATGATGATGATAATAATTATCTGAAAATGAGAAATTATTATTAAAATATGTGAAATGACTGAATGTGAATTGCTTCTATTCATTTAATACTAGCATCTTTCATACTTTGGGTTTGTTTAACAATGACTTCCAATGTGGAACAATTTTCATCAGAAAATATGGACGTCATTTATGAACAGTCCCTAAACACTACACAACATCATGTTTAATCAAATTAGCAATCAGACAAAATCAAAATATTCAAAGAAACTGAATTCTAATCAAATTTATTCATGAAAAATTCAAAACTTTATCGATTTCTATTTGAATTTTCTTGTAATTAATTTCATGAAAAAGCTTTCATCGTATAATAATTAATTTTGAATTATTCATCATTTAGAGCTTTCAGAAATGTGAAAAAAAGCTTACTCATTATATCATGAAAGGTCAGTTCTATAAAGTAAATTATATTATTAATGTTCACATTATTCACCGAAAAACTGAACAAACAGATCTCCTTGACAAGCTATTAAAAAGGTATTTGATGGAATAATTCATTGCATCAATAGCCATCGAAAATACCATCAAAGTTAATGATATATCACAATATTCTTTATTCATAATGTCAAGGTAAAGTTTTGTGTTTAATTAAATTTGGATATGATATGTAAACTTTTGAATTTTTATAACAAAGTCAATTTCAATTAAGTCACATTTGCAGCAACAAAAATAAATGTCAATTTAGTTTAATGGCCTCATATTTGTTAATGAAATTTATTACAAACGATAAATCAAGAATCTTTACAAATGAAAAACGTCCATTAAATAGAAATCGAAAAATAATTAAGCACATCGATATAAAAATAAATTAACTTTAATTATGTTACATTTTGGTAATCAATCTTTAGTATTTGATACATAATTCAAGTAAATTGACGAAATGTCCAATTTCTACAAAAGTCAGCCTCTTGCAAATAGGTTCAATATCGATTAATCGCTTAAGTTCTTATTATTTCTAGCAAATAGATTTCATTAGGTATATCAAATTACAATCCTCGGAAATTAGGTATAACCACTTGAGAATGCTTTCAGCATCATACGAGTTTCTTTTTAAGTAATTTTCTATCATTTGTCAGATACATATTGTACACTTCTTACTTCTTGCAGCTATATTTAATTTTCCTACCAAAAAAATATTTGTACGTAGTTTTACTATGACTGCTTTTCGCATTGAGTAAATATGAGGACATAAAAAATCTCATTTAGTTTCTTTTTGGCAATAAAAGCAAATAGAAAATTTTCTAGCGAAGTACACGAGAGAAATAAGAATTGAAGCTTTAGACACTCACGAGAGTTCCTTAATTTAATGTTTCCATTTCTTCAGCCATTTTTCCAAGACAATACGAAAAGTTTAAGATAATACGATAGTAAGCTTTATGGGAGCTTTTCTTTAACAGTTGGAAAATATCATTTTAAAAGTTGAAATATCCAACAACTGTTGATGTAATAACGATTAAGAGGAGTAGGAGGCAGACAAGAATGATAATTTTCTTCTATATTTGGTTCAAGATAAAAGTAAGGAAAAATAGACTTTAGATTCATAGCAAATTATCCATAGAAGCATTTTAAATTAAATGGTAAATGGGTGTATTGTGCAATTTTGATAAATAGTTTTGCTGCTAACCATATTCATGTCAACTGTTGAATACTGACTGAAAAACAGACTTTTCGTGCATTTCAAATTTTCCCTCAACAGAAGGTTGGGAAGGAAATGATTCATGAAAATATGTTTGTTTACAAAGAATATGTGTTGAACATAGTGACCTTGATACAATAGTAAATATCTTTGATATGCTTACTGATTTAAAGATTAGTTTCACTTTTTATCATTAATGGGTCGATTAAGAGAGAATTCAAATTATCATGAAAACATCCAGATGAGCGTACCCAAAGAGGGGGTCCGGAGTTTTCAAACTCGTTTTTCTAGGAAGATCGTACCTTGTTTGAATTATAGTTAATTAGGTCAAGTCAATTTGAAGTCACATGAGTTTCATTTATACTGAGTTTCAAGATCCAGACCCCCTTTGGGTACGCTCATGCACGTTCTCATTAAATTACATGACGTGCGGAAATGAATGCTTCACAATTCATTAAAATTTAAATAAAAAATTCATATGTAAGAAAGAATAACAAAATTATAAAAAGGGGGAAAAAAGAAGAGAAATTAAAATTAATTATAAAAGTTTTTCTCATACATGCTTACAGGAGCGTATCCGGGACCAGAGAGAAATTTATTCAAGTTATTATAATTTATCACATCGAAAAATCCTGGATACGCTCCTGCTTACTCGTTATGCTAATTTATCATTACTTGAATAAAATAATAATAATAATAATAATAATAATAATAATATGCTTGCCATACACCCTTTCACACACACAATAATGAAATGTTTATCTATTTACAAACAATGTGGTATGAAACATAAAGCTTTTGGTGAGCTTAAAAGTTTATTTAATAAAACTATCTTTAATATATTTTATCTAGCATACCTTATGTTGATTTTATGATGCAATGACCATCACAATCATAGCTCAGAGCGATGAGATTTTGTTGTATCATATTATCTTTCCATCCACATATTTATTTTATCCATACAACACATTGTATGTATATTCATTTTCGCATTAAGGACATACATAATGCGAATATAAATGGCGATGGCTGATATTTCTTCCTTATGTAAAGTAATTTTTTTTAGGATTCTTATGTAGCTTATAATAGGAGCTTGCAATACTTCAAATTACGAGAACTGAATTAAGCTAATTTAATGTTGAACTAATTGCGCTGTTCTAATTTTTTTATTGCATTTTGGAAGGTGTATTCTTCTTCTTCTACATGATGGAAATCAACAGACACGTCAAATGATGATGAAAAACTTCTTCTACAATTTTTGTTCATGGATGAAGATTGGAGAGAGAAAAGAAAAAAGTTTGATTAATTTACATTTTTATTATGTAAGGTTTCTCATTTTTCTAAATTATATCCACAATCTGTTGTGGATTTAGTTTAAAAAAACTTTTGCATGCACTATTTAAATATTAATACACTCAAATTTATTTCCAATAACAACGAGTTAATATGTTAATTTTTTTGCTTAAATTTTATGGATGAGAGATTTGTTTTCTTCGTAAGAGAAGTGAATTGAAATGTTATTAAATATAGAAAGTTGAAAAAGATACATAAAAGATACCTGAATTAATACTCGGGGTAGTTACATTTTTTAGATAGTTTTGTTAATACATTATATAGAGAGATATATAAAGATTAGTTATATTAATACATGGAGATTTTTATAATCCTGGAATCTTGGAATAAATGTATGCGCAACCGATTATACCGACGACCGTAAAACATAACAGCATCATGATTTTTTTCTAAAAGAGAAATTTTTCATTTAATTTGTTTTAAAAAATTCAGTCCAAGGATTCTTTAAACAATGCAAAATGGATTTTTTTCCATGATGAAATGGCTTGCTTAGTACGATATTCAATATTTATTGTATACATGCACTACTGATTTTTTTTTAATATAACAAGAAATTAAAAATTATCAAAATATTCTTGTGTGCTGCATAATTTTTTAATACGATTAGAAATTTAGATCTAAAATTTTAAGTTTATCTTTGGGGTCATTCACTTATGACGTCCATGATTTAGGGGGGAGGGGGGGTCTGTGACACTTTATATTAAAGAAATTTTTTGAATTTAAAATTTATGACAAGGGGGGATCTAAAAATCCCATTTTTTGATGGACGTCATAAGTGAATAACCCCTTTCGGTTTTGGTAAAATGTTGAGTTTATCTTTTTGTAAGGAAACTTAACTAATTTAAAAAGGGTCGTCTTAATAAAATTTTAACATAAAAATCGTCTTCATGTGTTTATAACCTTTTCAGACGGTTAGATTGTTAATGTTGCAAATTTATAAAAAATAATACCAGGGGCGTATCCAGTATCTTAAAAAACCCTAGCAAATTGAAACAAAAATACCAAAAATTGACCCCCAAAACCCCTCCCTGAATACGCCCCTGAATAATACTAATGAAAGCATAATATTCCAAAAGCTTTTATGTCCTCGATCAAATTCTCATATGCAAGTTAGTTTGAACTTATCAGAATACTACAATACGCTAGCTTGAACTCATAATTAACAAAAACCATTGTAATTCTCTAGTTACGAATGGAGTGTGTGCTTTTCACAATAGTCATTCCTATGCTTCTAATCCCATAATTAAAATTTTATCCTTTTTATGACCTTTTATAATTTAATTAAAATTCAGAACGAATAATGTGAAATGTTCCGTTAATTTGTGTGAAAATTGTCTCATCCTTACTTGTGACACTAAAATTCAAGCTGAATCTAGCAAAAAAGCTTCATGCATTTAAAAAAACTGTACAAACATGAAAACTGTCTGAAAAGTCACTGATTTTGAATGCTGAAATGGTGAAAACATTTCAGAAGAAAATTCTACAAATGAATCATGTTGATTTTTATGACCTCAGCAAAGTGTTGCTCAGCTTTTTCGTCATAATATGCAATCTGAATGCGAGAATCATTTCAAATTTATGATTTAAATTTTTTTTGTGATGATACTTCAAATTATTTTCAGTAGAAGGAAATAATAGCCATTTGAACTTAAAAGTTTTTTTTATACAATAAATCCTGAGTAACATCCCACCCAGATTCTGATATTTCTCTAACAGCGTTTATCATTAAAGGAAGGAACAAGAAGAAACATAAATTTCTCCAAGAAAGATACTTGTGAAAAACCAATAAGGGGTCATTCACTTATGACGTCCATGATTTAGGGAGGAGGGGGGGTCTGTGATTTTGTGACACTTTATATTAAAGAAGTTTTTTTGAATTTAAAATTTGTGACAAGGGGGGAGGGGGTTTTAAAAATCCCATTTTTTATGGACATCATAAGTGAATGACCCCTAAGAAGTCTTGGAAATTCAATAAATTTTAAACTAGATTAACCATAGTATGTGTTTCTCAAACCTTCTTGGCTCGCGGTACATTAACTTTATTCTGTTCCCTTTTGAACTTCTGTTTTGTAGAAATCCTCAAGTAACATTCAGGGGCATATTAGTGTACTGCGGCACATAGTTTGAGAATCATTGGATTGGATCGTTTCAGCAATTTAAATTATAATACAATTAAATAAATTATGAATGAAAAAGAACAAACAGAAAGAAAATATAATACAGAACACAGGTAAGCACATAATTAGTAATGTTAGTTAATTTGTCAGCTCATCCACTGTCAGATTTTAGTAACTTTCAGTTTGTTAGTGTCAAAAATTTACTTCATAAATTAAGTACACACAATCTTTTACTACCTTTTTTTCATTAACAATGAAGGTACAACAATATTCATGAAAATTATGTCATCTTCTTCGTCTCTTTTTGTCTTGCTTCTGTCCGTAACATCATGATGACGTAATAAATACAAGGAATAAGTAAATACGTTGGTAACAATTGCACATAACACATTTAATGTGATGTATAAGGGAACGGGATGATGTATAAAGACATACACGAAAGTCTTTTGATAATAATAAATATAATATAAAAAATGATTCAGAGAGAAAGAAATATGATGACATCATAAAAAGGATTATGTATTATCGTTGTATATTTGCTGAGCTGGTGCTATTATTAAAAGATGAGTTTGTATAAATATAAGAGCAGGAGCAGTCCTACTATCGTCAGACATATTATGATATAAATTTTTTTCTGCAAATTCAACAAATAAAAAAAAATATAGAAATTAAAATTTAATAGAAAAAATAATAGTTTCAAATTAAAAAAATAATAAATTTTCTAAAATTTGACACCTTCTTATTTTCTGTCATTTTACCATCACCAGTTATTCCAATAATTTTTTCATATTTATTTATAAATTTCCATTTAGTACCGTATTAAATTCATGCAAATTTATGTTGTGTAATCTAAGAAGCATGCATATTACATTTCCTTCGTGCGGTTTGTCACATAGCAGATTAAAATTGTCTGTATGCACGTCAGAGTCATTAAATAACTTTAATAGGATTATATTCGTCACGAATTTGGATGACTTAAGGGCATTTTCTTTTCTTAAAGCATTTCCAAACCGAACAATTGACAACAGTTTAGTATACAGCAAAGGGGTCGTTCACTTATTACGTTCGCTTTTTAGGGGGGAGGGGGGTGGGTGGTCTGAGATTTTGAAACAGGTCAAACAAAGAAAAAAAAATTTCTTGGAAAATTTGTAACAAGGGGGGGAGGGGGGTCTAAAATTTCGTTTTTTTGCGTAACGTAATAAGTGAACGACCCCAAAGAATAAAATGCTTCATAAATTCAGCCCACAATTTTATCAATAATTTTTTTCATATCTAGTTGTTATATTCCATACTTTAGAGTACACGAAAGGAAGAACACTCAAAAAAAAAATAATACATGCATAAATACAATAGCTGCAAAAATTAATAAACATGTTTTCAAATGAGTATGCATGAAATCTTTCATGTATACAAAAAGGATTAAAAAAAATATGAATATTCATCCGAAAGCAGAACAATTTAGGTCATTTGATTTCCGTTTTACAATATTCTCTCTATCCTTTGTTGAAATGATAATCATAAGGTAAAAAATCTCTCATCAGTCATTAATACATCGAATTTCAATTCACATGAACAACATAAAAGAGTGAAATTATAATGTGAAAAATAAAACATCATATAACACAAATATCAATAGTTTGTTCACATATAAATCCTATTTTTTTTGATACCTGATTGTTGTTATTTTTATTTGTTTTTGTGAAATGTCGATGATTATCCGATGTCGATAATTTTATATAATGTGAGTTATGGATTAATTCAATTATCACCAATTAGACGATTTATGATGAAAATGTGATGCATGATTTCTTTCTTTTTCTCCGTTGACTAATGTCCTCCTCTCAATTCACAAAATGAAATTATTATTTAACTGATATTATTTTTATGATATCAAAACCATAAACGAGAGCGTAAA
This sequence comes from Chironomus tentans, assembly GCA_963573255.1. NCBI lineage: Eukaryota > Metazoa > Arthropoda > Insecta > Diptera > Chironomidae > Chironomus > Chironomus tentans. The sequence continues at coordinate 30,800,137 of OY754304.1, read as the reverse complement.
AATGAACGAAACACATTTTTTTTATATCTCCTGGCGATTTCATGTTATTACTTTTTGTTCAAATTTTTAATGAAGCTATGCTGGCGTTTTTTTTTATTTTTTATCGTAAACTTTTTATAATCCAGGAATCCAAGTGGCTACATAGCCGCAAACGATGAGTCCAAGCACCGTCACACAGATCAAAATCATAATCTTCTTCTGCAAGTTTTCACGATGATTTTTTTTAAAAGAATTTGGAAATAAAAATTCAATATCGTAAGAAATTTAGAATTTTGTATGATTTTTTTAGAACTCAAACTTTAAATTAAAATTTTTTTTGGAAAACAAAAATTCAGGATTGTGTAAATTTTAACTTTAAAATTAATTGTTGTAAATTTTAAGCTGCATACTTTTCTTTGGATAAAACTTTATCAGATTTTTCCCAACAACTGAATTTTAAAAAAATTCAGGATTAATTTTTTTTATGCTTTTGCAGCACATCTGGCAAACTTCTACGTCACACTTGTATTTGACATTGCCGCCACAGAGTTTGGAACAGAGTTGCAATCTGTCACAGGTCATTTTCTGTCACAGAATGAAGAGTTTCGACAGAAAATGACCTGTGACAGATGAGATCTTGACAGATTCTGTCATCTAGCCTGTGGGAGATATCTGTTACCACAACTCTGGCGAAAAAATCCAATAAAGCAGAACTTTATTTTTTTCCAAAGAAGAAGTAATAATAAATTTGAAATTGGAAACTTTGTATTAAATTCATACACAACATTTTACTGATATCTAAACTTTAATGGACCATACTAAAATAAGTTAACTAACATCTATGGCCATCTGATGATAAATTGGATATATCTTAATAGTTCACACGTTACGTTCGTTCCTTACGTGATCAAATTATCAATTAATGCCAATAATATTAGATAACGAAAATCACATAAAAAAACTGCTGAAAGCTCAATATAATAGAAATTTTAGCGTTAAAAGACGCCAAATAAGGAACTTGGAAATTACTTTCGAAAGCTCAAATTTATTGTCTTCCAAATTTACAAATCAAAGTTTCCCAAATTCAATTTTTTTATCAGCAGCTCACTTAAACGTGTTCATAAAGGAGAGAAGTTTTATTGATGTAAAATCGATAAGAAAAATTATTTGATCGAAATAAATCAAAGGAAAAATCATGCAACTCATATTTCATGTAATGTAGAGAAAGAAATAATTAATGTATGATAAATTAAATAAAGAAATTAACTGAATGAGTGTGTACATGCATTAAATTGATTCTTATTGTGTTTATAACTCAATTAAGCGTTTCATGCTCCATTCTGTGTATTTCAGACACAAAATCGCTTGTATTAATTAATTATGGTCGTCTTTTTTCAATGCTATTATCTTCACAATTAACCGACAATTAAAAGAGATGGAAAGAGGAAAGAATAAAAATAAAGTAACTTTTTTTAATTAATTTTTATGATGAAAATGTCTTCCTCATTTTTCATTTCTACGCGACGAAACAATCATTTGCTGTTCAAGAAAATTAAGCTAATTAATTTTTTCTTGAAACATACGATTAATATGTACTTTAAGATTTTATATGAACATGTGCATCGTGACATTAACGTCTTGGTCCTTCCGTAAAGAATTTTTTTTATTATCCTAAAGTCGAAATTCTTATCAAAATGTTCTTTTCACACTGTTTTCCGTCACGCGACGTGATGTGATTAATAGCATGAAATTTCGGAAAAAAATAGCAGCAAGCTAGTATTATGACAAAAATGGATCTTCTCTGATAATGACTAATACATTACTTAATCTGCTTCATTATGCTACAATTTTAGACGAATTTTCTTTATTTTCCTTCAAGGAAAATCACGTTTCATCACCGAGGACAATTTTCGCACTGTAAGCTTATTTTCCAAACAAAAAGAAGTTAGCGATGAATCACAGCTTTGCATGACGAATAAATTTTTTGCATAGTCAAACATCTTCATTTAAAAGGTTTATCTATCATTTTCAGTATACGAAATAAACCTCAATATCACATATATTTAATATCCTGGGGATGTCTGCACAATTTTATGCTTTGCACTCTACTGAAATTCAACCTCAAATATCTTGAACACAAGTGGATTTCCTATTGAAATCTTTGAATTAAATGATTAAGGATGGCATATAGAATGAATTTAAACGAAAAAAGTTAACTTGTGCCCAAGATATTTGAGCTTGAATTCAAGAAAGCATATTATTCATTTACCTAATTATTAAATAAAACTGACAATTAGCATCAGTAACAAAATAAGTCAGAGAAAATCTCTAAAAATATGGAAATTATCCAACAGAATGGCTTCATAACAGTATACTGCTGCATTTTATTATCCATAATTGAAAATTATTTCAATTTTCTGTTTCCTATCGCACAACATTTTAATGAAATTTTCTGGATGGTCGATTTTTATTTCATCACAATTGCCTCTTGCGAAATAAATTAAAATTATCTTCATTTCAATTTTTTTCCACTAGTAGCTATTTCCTGTCACCCAATGAATTCTTTATAGCACGAAGCATTTTTGCGTACTTTTTTTATGTAATCATGTTATACATTAATGGAATTCCATTGTAGCTAGAATGGGAAACGGGTTGTAAGTTAAATACACATTTTCATGATAGTCGCCATTTGTTCAATATACGAACATTTATGATAAAGAGAAACTTAGTATTATTGATTTCTTTCCACGTTCATAAATATCATAGAAGGAAAAAAAATACCTACAATGGAATAGGGAAAAGTTTATGTCTACACATAACCATAAAAGCCGTAAACGATTAAATCACTGCTCGTATTTTTTCTTCAATGAGAGTTAAATTCATTTTGTTTGTCATTTTTAGCGGCTCAGGTGGGAATAAGGAACAAAAGAGAAAGAAAAGCTTTTCGACTCAGCCACCATTAAACTTTTAATCTTCTATCTTTTCTAATTAGAGCCTTACGATAAGAAAGGTGAGAAGAAGAAAGGAGTGAGAATCGATGGTGTCGGGTTCCTTTAAACCAGAGTTGGCAAGACGCTGAAAGCTGGTAGCGTCCGACGCTAGGACGCTGGTAGAAATTTTCGAACAATTTCCATCATTTTTTAACATTTTTCATCAATTTCCATCAATTTTTCACCATTTTCCATCAATTTCCACCATTTTTACTAAAGTTAAATTTTTTTCGAAAATTTCTACCAGCGTCCTATCCCAACTCTGCTTTAAACAATTTTAGCCGAATCTTGATCAAATTTTAATTATCTGATTTTAAAACTGGCAATCTTTCATACTTTGTAGATTTATTGCAGCCCTAATTTTTCTCGAGATTGAATTTTTTTGCCAGGAATCGATAATTTTTTTTATCTATTTAAATATTTAATGAGCAATTTATAATTCACAAGAATAAGACTTGAATCGAAAGAGGCAAGACACTCTAAAAATAAGCGATAAAATGAATTCAATTCATTCATAAAATTTACTTTTGTTCATTTTCGTCTTCTTTATTTTCACACTTATCACATACACACACCATATAATTTGAATAATTCATTTGAAGAATAAGGAAATGTCGTTATGATTCCTTTTTTTTTGTTTAAAAAGTATTTCCTTTTGCTTATTATATTCATTTTTTGAAGAAGATTGATAGGCTTTAAAAATCATATCGAACGGTTTATTCAATCGATTTGATTATGTACACTTTCAAAAAATTAATTTTTATTCTCTCTTACAATTACTTCCAATCACGAGATTAAAGCTCGCATTCTTTACCACTTTCATCGTTAACTTAATTACTTTTCGTATAATTTGAATAAAAGTCGAGTCGTCAGGATGCTACGAGAAAATATCTTGCGTTGGAAACCTAATCAACTCTTATAAACAGTATATTTATTCAGACGTCTTGTAAATCCCAGATTTTACGACGTCTGAGTTCAAAAAAATTCGTATCTGGTCCCGGCTAGGATTTAAAATCCTTTCAAGTTTTCAATTTTGAGCGTATTTTCTTTTACATCCTGTTTAACGCTCAACTATTGCCTTTGCGATTAAGTATAATTTTTTGTTATAATCTACACGCTAAAAACTGATAAAAATTTCGTAAATTCTCTCAACTGTTATTTTGTGCTTAACATTACTAATTGGCAGAGAATGATAAAGACTTTTGTTACTCGCATAATTTTTCTGGTATTTGCAGTTATTATGCTCATCAGTTTTAGTAATTAATAAAATTAATAATAATACAGAAATTATTAAAATTATAATTTATGTCCACCATGAAGAAAGCCAAGCAATCAAAAGTATTATTAAAATCACTGCTGTTATAACCAGACATATCATAATCAATATCTTTTTCTGTAAGCATAAGAAAAGAGAAAAGAAAAAGAAAAATTGTGTGTTATAAAAAGTTTCTCCTTGAATATTTTTGGCTTCTTTTTGCCAAATCAGCAGCTAAAAAGATAGACAATTGAATGATGGGAAACACACTTACACAGCGAAATTTTTTTAAGGACATTAGAGATAGAAGTTAAAGGATGGATATACAGACAATATTTTAATGCTCACTAATGAGGAACAATATAAATTACACAATATTTGAACAGCAAAATGTTTTTTTTATCAACAACGATCATAGAATGACGGTGAAACACACATTTTTTTATCCACGAAATATATATTGCAGCACAAAAGTTTGTAATGAAAAATATGTAAGATTATGATATACATCAAAAATATGGTAACACCCACACACGCCACAAACAGCTATGGAAATACATGGGATTATTCTTCAGGAATTCTTTTTGCTACACTCCTTTTTCCATTTCTAGACTGGAGAAGGTAAAAAGTTTATTCACATTTCCGAAGAGAAATGAAAACAACAGAAAAGCAGGACATAATTCATCTTTTAAGGATTTAATGAAAATTTAATTTTACCAGATTTTCTTAGAAATTTAGAATTATTTCAAAGTAATTTAATTATGGACCTAAAGCAGTGGTTCTCAAACTGTGTGCCGCGAAATTTTTATAAAACTAGAATTTTTCACGGATTTTCACTAGTTTTCCGCGTCAAGATTCTTAAAGATAATCATTGGATTTTTAAATCATGCTAGACACACTTAAGTTACGTTCTAAACAAAAATGAAGATAAAACTCAACTATTTTTGACTTAGGTGTGCCGCCAAATCCTTAAAATGGCGACTAGTGTGCCGTGCAGGCGCGTAGCCAGGAGGGTCTTGTCCCCCTCCAAAAAATTTTGAGCCGTGCTCTCGCTGCGGTTCAAATTTTTTCATAGGGGGACAAGACCCTCCCGGCTACGCCACTGGTGCCGTGAATCGAAAAAGTTTGAGAAACACTGACCTAAAGTGACGTCGACAAAAAATCTGGTTTTTAGACCAAGCTCTCAATTTCTCAAAATTTAGACTCGAAATCCCCCTATTGTGATAAGTCAGAAAAATTAACAGAATTTCTGTTTTGTTTCAAAATTTATTACCATGACCTTGCTTCCTCTTTCTTCTCAGTTGTGGAAAATTTCTCTTTCTTCCTTATCATAAAACATTAATAATACAGCGATAAAAAGTGAAAAGAGATAGAAAGTTTAAACAAAATTGAACACGTAGGAGCGTGCAAGAAAGGTTATCTAAGATTTTTTTCTAGTTTCATCTAATTTATTTCCACTTTTTACATTTCTTGTGAATGAGGAGGATTAGCATTATTGACATAAATATGAGTTTCAATCAACAATTATCAAATTATTATTTTTTTTGTCAATCCTTCAAATCCAAGACAATTTCATAAAAGACAAAGAAAGTAGACTTGTTTAATACAGGATGAAAAAGAGACATTAAAGCACTAATGTGAAAATCTATTCTTGATGACAAACGACACTGAAAAGGGAAGGAGAATATAACAAAACTATAAACAGTAAAAATTTATAGAGCTATTTGTGTCAAATGGAGAGAAATAGTGTGACCTTATAAGCTATTTCGTATCTGTAGGAGTAAAGAGTAAAATAGCAAGGAAAAGAAGTAGTAGTAGAAAAATAATATTGGAAGTGGATATATCACGTAGAAAGGCAAAATCTGTTATAAATATTTATGAAAATCTTTTACAGATTCTTTGAAATCTTTTTAATGATCTTTCACCTTATAAATACGTCTCCTTCTTTACTTTAAACGTATATGTATGCATAAATTGCTTCCAGCAACAATAGATGAAACGAGGAATAGGAAAAAATGTTTCCATCGTGAAAATAATTTTTCATCCAACCTTTGACTATAAAGAATTTTCCCTGCGTCTAATTTTTCACCTCAATGTTAAGGAAAATAAAAAGCTTGTGTACGGAAAAAGACAATAGCGGCAGTTTATTTGTTTTCACTCTCACGTGTAAAAAGCATGTAATGTTATCACAAGCTATTTATCATCGTTCGCACAGGGAGCAAAGGAAGCAAGAAATATCCTCATTAAAATAATTTAGCAACGCATTTTCTGTGAGAATAGCATAGCTGCAATTTGGAACGAAGTTTTTAAGGAATTTCGTCGGAAATAATTTCTAACTGCTTACTTTATAGGGCGGAAAATTAAAACTTTCGTTCATTTTAATGCCTACAAGAATATCAAACTAATCCTGACAGGAAGATTAACTATTTTTTGACGAAGTCTTTAGGAACATAATATTGTACAAGTTCAAGTCAAACTTGAATAAACTTTCGTCTATTTAATGGCAAAATTTGAAACTAAGGAGGAAGTAATGCAGTAAATTTAGAATGAAAGTCTTTTAAGCCCTATAAAAATGTGGCAAAAGGAGGAATTACTTGAAAAATATCACACGAATTAGAGATTACAATTAAGAATGTTAAAAAATTGAACAGAACGAAGCAACGAACCAAACGGTAATAGCAATAAATTACTTATCCTCCGCTATGCCAATGTCATAAGTTCTAAAGTCATGAGAATTCCATTCTATATATTTTTGCTTTTTAACATTTTCACATATTTTTTTTTTTCATTTACTTTAGTGCCTAAAGTCATGTAAAAGCCAGTATGTGTATTTGTGGAGTCGTATGCTTGTGTTTATAGCGAAATCGAAAAGCCCATCTGCTGCCACCAAGCAACATCTCGAAAAGCTCATAAATTATGAAGTATTAGAATGTGTATGTGTGTATGAACGTTTTTCTGGTTTTAATATGAAGCTATTCTCATTTCAGGATCACACATGCATATTTTGCTGTATTATTTTTGTGTGTGATACCCTGTGATACAAAAATATCTCGTTCCTGTGTACCAAATTTTCTCTTTACTAGATTATATCATATTCTCATATGGGATAAAAACGGAAACGTGGTTTTAAGGCTTTATGTATTCGTAAAAAATATGTACTTTATTCAACACATACATATTTCAATAGATGACCTACCATAAATAATCTACATGCTTTATTTTGGACGTTCAAATTATCTCAACTTAAATTTAATTTGTGACTAAATTTTGTTCCTCCACCTTATGTTAAATTATTTAATAATTAACTTCCTTGTTCTGTGTAGAAGTTCTATAACTAAATTTAGCATTTTTTTTATTTTGAAAAATTCTGCAGAGTTAAAAATGAATGAAAATAATTCCATCAAAATTTTCATTCATTTTTTTCGCATCGAATTACTCCAATTGATCGGATTATCTCTATTTTTGTCATGCACATAAAAGTTTAATACTCTTATTTCCTACAATCTACTGTACAAACGTTTTTTTCCGGGAAGAGATCAATACATTTCATAGCCAAGATCCAATATGATTTAAATACATCATAAGAAGAAATTATTATGTTAAGGTGTAAAGGTATCGATAAATGTGGTTAAAAATGTAAGGATGTTCTTATCTGACCTTTCTTGCTTTTTCAGCATACACTGACGCCTGATATATTTGCTTCTTTGCAACTTCCGTATAGTCTTTGCCCTGCTCCACATGATTCTCAATCCGATCAACCAATTCACCCTGTTATTTTATACGTTTGATGTTGCATTTGCGGTATTGTTGTTTTGGCATTTCATCCGTCGTCACCAATTGAATTACCTTAGTGGGAATTTTTTGTTTTTGTTGTGTATATGCAGAATATTTTATACAGAGCAGATAGCGGATAGCATTGAAGATTATTTTACACGTGCATTTGAGAAATTTTTATTGTTATTCATTTTATGTACATCGTAAACCAAAAAGAACCACGTTTTTTAAGGAGTTAATCCAGTACATCATTTTATGTGCATAAAGTAATTTATGGAGCAGTTTTTTTATTAACATTTCATGTTTTTTAGTAGAATTGCGTAATTGCGAAAATCAAAACACAGTTAGTTGTAATCACAGATTCGTAGCCGTTAGTAATGTATTATTATGTTAGTGAATAAGATAATAGCATTAAAAATCCACCTCCATGAAATAGGAGTACATAAATATAATCGAAATTCATATATTTAAGTAGATTAAAAAAGTTGTTTAAAATTATCATTATAAAATATATAGAACGTTATAGTCGTGTAGAAAAATAATTATCATAAAAAAGAATCATGCAAATTAATGTGAAAATAAGGTCACAAAAGAACATAAGAAAAATTAAATAGAAGAAGTTTAAAAGGATATTTTTGTATTAAAAGGGTTCATGTTACAAAAAGTAATGTGGAAAAATTTGTAAAAAATAGTTAAAAGCATTAGTATGATAATGAGTGTTCATTTGTATTGTGGGTTTTAAAATATAAAATGTGAAAATGAGGAGAATAAGTTTCAGATGAAATGAATATGACATAAAAAGCAACAGAATATATACATTTTGTTGTTGTTTAATGAAAAGATTCATGCAATTTTTTACAATGAACAAAAAATAATCATAATGATTGTGGAGAATATGAATGAATATATAAATATGAAAGAAAAAAAAAATTACACAACATAAAACATGTGACGTAAGAAAAAAAAGCAGAATCATAATAAATTCAGGAAGGTATCAATGTGAATAACCATAAAAAATGAAGGATGTAACAGGGATGTGACGGTGGAAAAATGAAATAAAATAAAAAGAAAAAAAAACACGCATTAATAATAATGTCTTGTCAACTTACCCGACGAGCTTTACTTTGGTATTTGAGTGCTTTTTTGGTATCTTGTGTTGCCGTTTGGACGTAATCCATTGCATGTTCAACATGATACTCTATACGATCAATCATTTCACCCTGTTTTCATGATTTATGTTTTAAATTGAAATATTTGATTTTTTTTAAAAAAAATTCCAAACGAATTCATTCGTTTACGATTTGCGAGCGTTAAAGAAAGAAATAAGGAAATATAAAGAGAGAAGAAAAGAAGAAATTTTTTTCAATTAATTTTTCACTGTTGTTTTTTCATTTCCACTGAAAACAACGCAGCAACACAAAAATTTACTTTTCACAAAAGCACTACTAAACCAAAAATAAATAAAGAAAAAGAAACACACATCAAAATGTGCAAACCAATTTTCATTACCTGACTTTCAACCAACATTGCCATATCCATAAACATATCGTGCAATTCTCGAATTGAGTTTTCAAGCTTAATGATATCAGCATGCCGGGCTTCAATATCTGCCAGGGTTTGTTTAGCTTGCTGTGTTTCCATAATAATCTAAATGAGTTGGAAAGAAATGAACAGAGTAATTTAAATTAGTGTTTTTTGTTCAACTGTATCTTCTGTTAAAGGTACGTACTCCTTGTGTAAACACTGCTGAATTTCCTTGCTCCAACATCTCCTCGAGTTCCTCATTTGTCGTAGCTTTACCAGCTATTAGGAATGAAATTTAAAATTTAGTTTTGTGAATCAAATAATGTGTGATTAAGATCAAAAATTATATGAAAGCAATAGGCCTATAGCACCTTGACATTGAACAGGCATAGGTAATTAAATACGAAATAAGTTGACAACTTACTGATTTCCAATTGACGTTGTATTCTTGCTTTACATCTTTCTCTATAATCAGTTTGCGTTCGATTATATTCTGTCATTACTTCAACAAATTTCCTTGATAATGTTGAATGCTGTGTTTTACGTATTCGCAAGTCAGCACTCGCAGATTTGCCTTGCTCTTCTTGCTCGATATTTTGTTCGATATTCTAAAAAGGGCACAAAAGAAGATGGGGAAAAACAGGAAGGTCACAAGAATTTATAAATAAAGCAATGTTAATGTGATTTATGATTGTTTTACCTTTAGTTTTCCTCTAACTCTATTGGCATTTTTCTTAATATCTGCCATCAGATCCTCTAACTCTTGCTTGGTTTCTGTTTTTAACAACAGAAATTATCATTAATTTATTTCAATTATTTTCAACCACTATATGTATCTACTCACTTTCATCCGTTTGCGGAGCGGATAAGATGGCGCTGTGTTTTTTCTTAACTTCCTCGACATTATATTGTATTTTATCTATCATCTCCCTAACCTCTTCCACCTCAGTGAAGAATTCCTCCATGAAGCCATCGACGTTGATGGCAACATCATCCATCCCCGCATCTTCATCGTCACTTTGAGCCTAAAATATGAGAAATAATACAAATATAGTCATATTATTGACATTATCTGGTTTATATGTTTTTCATGCAGAAATAAGAATAATGGACTATCGTTCCTAGTTTTTCCATTCTTAATTATCCTTTCACATAAATATCAGTTTGAGCACATATTACGTATATGCAGAATATCACGTCAATATTTTTTTCATACTCAAGTTTAACACGAAACTTCTATAAAAACAATGTACATAAATAAATATCATAAATCACCATGCTTATGCTAACAATATTTGTTTTTAAGTGAAAATATTTAATTCTCGTGCGGTTAGCAATGTTTTTATGATAGTGGTTCAGGGTCGTTCAGAAATATCGTCCAGCCTTTAGGAAGGAGTTGTATGACATTCCATACAAGGAAAATTGTTTTGTATGAAAATTTTGAGGCAAATTGGGAGACGGGGCCTGAAAAATCCCGATTTTTGTTGAACTTCCTTTATAAACGGCGACTCAAAATAAGACTCGAGAAACTTTCTCAGGTATTTTGTTAAAACAATCAAAACAGAACATATAAAACTTTCAAGTTCTTAATTGCTTTCTCAAATTGAATGAATAAGCGCTGAAGAATTCCAAATCTGTTATATTAAGTGCAGATAAACAGAATTCATAATTTGTTCGAAATTCAAGTGTTTCTTAAACATAAATTAAACAACATATTGATAGAATGTGACTCTAAAAAATGTATCAAAGTATAATATAAATAAAATATATGTTTACTCATCACACATGCTCAATATTCAATAACATGAAACATTCATTCATATCTATCATTCATTGGAATATCAAGAACCGAAAACATCATTAACATTCACTTTCTCATATTTAATAGAACGAAAACTACTTATAGAGCAAAAATATCAAACGTGGCGCCAAGAGCAATTTATTTGGGGAAATGTTTTAATAAAATTATCTTATTATAAGGCTAGAAAAAGTAAGAAGACACTAAATTTATCTTCAAAAAGGTTATAAAAATTAGGTCTATTAAAAAATGGAAGAATTCATTTATAATGTATCAATGCTTAAAACCATAAACTTAATAAGCGAACGACCCCTTATAAATACGGTTCAATACTTATGTAATCCATTAACCAATCCTGTCTTCAAATATTAAGCACGGGACATTTTTGTTATTGTTATAAACTAAACATACACATGAATGATGTTGTACTTTTGTTGAAAAGAAATAAAGACAGTTGAAACTTTTTTTGCGTATTTCCAATCATAAAATTTATTAAGATATAAAATTTATTCGGAAATCAAGAAAAGAAAGCACTGTTAATCCAAGATGGATATAAAGTAAAGGAATCAAAAAGTACAATACGAAGTAACAAAATGAAGAGTATAAGGAAATGAGAAGAAGTAAAGAGAACTTCATAAATGTCAAAGATTGAAGGAAAAAGGAACGAAAAAAATTACCGAAAAGAACAGCAAACAAGCATATAAAAAATCAATAATGATTGGCTTTTGGGAAAATAAAACTTGTTCTCTTTTTTCAATAAATATCGGATGGCAGAGCGAATTATGTTATCGGATCTACATAATAATAATAACAATAATCCACGCTGCATATTGAGAGCAATCAGTCAGAAAGAATGTATGGGAAGTGTCCAATGAACATTTTAAAATGATTTTAAAACAATTTGCATGAAATTTGGATTGTGGCTTGAAATTCATTTTGTACAAAAAGTTTCGTAAAAAATGTAGAATGACTTATTAATAAAAATGTAAGTATATATAAGCATCAAAGAAAAACGGCATACAGATTTTCTTATTTATAGCCTTTTCAACATTTCTCGCACAGCTACAAATCTCATTATTTTCAGTAGAGTACTGTGCTTGATAAAAATACATCAAAATTCCGTATCTTTTGAAATTACCAAAAACGGAAATAAAATGGCTTTAGAGCACCCGCCCACACAATTTTCCATTACATCGTTCAATGAAATCTATAAAAGAAAACACTACAAGTCATTCTTGTCACAACATAATACTTTAAGTTAGAATGAGTCACTGGAGAAGAAAATAAATAAATAATCATTGAGTAAATCCACAGAAAAAAAATTGAATCATCATTTTGAAATTGGTTCCTTATTGCTTTTTAGCGGTTCTCATAAGGCACAGTTTTTCGGTATTTTTCAGAATTTAATTTAATAACAACATGAGATGTATAACAAGACAAGTGGGATAAGTGTGGAGCGATAGCTGTGAACGGAAAGTGAGAAGGAAAGGAAGGTTGTAACGCGTGCGTTTTGCCTTCTTTCATATACAATCTATTTATTTAGCCCGTCAAATTGGATTAGCTCATTTTTCCATTGCTTCGTTGGTATTATTTTTGCTGTTCATCTATTGCATAACGCAAAAAACTACTTTTTCAAAGCCTCCTTCTTCCATTTCCTTGATAGTTTTTTTTTTTAAAAAAATTGAATTGGGACAACTTATTATTAAATGATATTAATCATGCCTAAAAGTGTTGTCTAGAACACATTTTAAACGCTTTCACAGAAATACATCTGTAATTCATTCAACACATCTGTTACGAATCCCTGCTTCCATAGAAACAAAAATTGCAGAAAGAGCTGATTCAACCATTTATTGTTGCTTTTCTTGACTTATATATTTCTTCGATACAGCTTGTTGTTACAAGAGATTATTGGAAAGAAGGGAGCACAGAAATCAATATTGCAATGTTGTAATTTCTTGAAATCATGAATCATTTATAAGGATCAAATTTATGCCACTTAAAGTAAGTACGATTGTCACACGTGCATGTAGCCAAGAAAATAATTTTTAATTCTTAAAAATGGAAGAAAAAGTCATCAATTATTATGTCGTGTGCATCAATTCTATGTTTACACAAAGTCATTTATGTCACAATATACAATGTAATTTAATATTTATTTAATTAAATAAATACATTAATATCTTTCCAACTTTATACTATATCAATAAATAATTTGAGTGTATTTAGATTAGTCGTGGTGTATCTCTTATGAACATATCAACAAGTCGCATTAAGGCTTCATATTTTATTCAGATATACTCAAAAATTTAAATTACTTTCAAAGTTCTCGAAGATTAAAAAGGGATTTTGTAGAAATTTGTTCGGAGATTAATATGCATTTAATTTGGAAAAATATCCGTGGAATTCAAATTTTACAACTGAGCGACAGAATGTCTTTTTCTAAGCCATCAGTGCAAAGCTTTTTTAAGTCTTCCTTATCAACACAATTATACGACGTATAATTTTAGATTATAAAATTCTTATCGGTTAATTGCTTTTGTCAAAAATGACTTCAAATAAATGGTAAAATTATTTTGATAAAGCAATCTTGCGAAATATAAATCAAGTTTGAATATTATAAATTGCAACACAAAGACGCTAAAAGTCATAATTACTAAAAAGTTTAAAGTCAGAAATAGAAAGGGGACTTTTTTTAGCATTACTAAGATCTTTCTGTATTTACATCTATGAGAAATAAGAAAAATGAAAAAGGTAAAGGTTCTGTTTGTTTATAACTCATCAGTAAATGTAAATATTACGAATCTCACAAGATTAGTATTCACAGACCACATCGCAACAAATTTGAAATTCTGTCTAAAAGGAATAAATCTCCCGTGAGGATACTAAATTTTACTAAATATTTAAGAATTCTTGCTCTAAAATTTAGATTTGTTGATTTTTCTCGGACACGGTTTTGCATATTTTGTATTCAATTGTACAAAAATTGTTCTTTATAAAATCTGTTTACCATGTTAGGTTTGCTAAATTTATGTTTGGATCATCATTTCATGAATTTTATCTACAATAATAACAGACATCATCCAGAAACAACGTTTTTTCTAGACAAAATTTGTACATGAATTGTGTTTGACTAAGATTAGAAACGTCCAACCAGAGTTGGCATGCAGGTAGCTAGACCAGTGGTTCTCACACTGTCGTGAAATTTTACTTGATTTTTCACAAAAATTTTCTCCAGTTTACCAATCTAGGAATGTCTTGAAAGTTTGTCGAGCTCCAAAATTCTACTCGAACATATTGATGAATTTTAGGAACTCTTGAGAAACACTGGTCTAGATCCAAACACATCTTGAGCTAGGCATCATTTCTGATAAATTTTAATATGATGATTTCAAACACTATAAGTATGTTCCGGATCAGACACAATGTCCACAAATGAAGAAGCTTTGCTTAACAAGGAGGATGTATTATTTTGATCAAAAAAAGCACTTATTTATTTAATACAAAATCGGACAATAAAAGGAAGCACCGTAAAATGAAATAATTTAAGAGCAGTTTTCTACTGAAAATTGGAACCAGCGAAACATGAAGTGGACAATAAAAATTAATTATTCATTCTAAACGGAGAGGAGGAAATTTATTATCATCATAAAACCATTATTTTTTCTAGCATTTTATGATATCATTCTAAGGAAAAAGAAATTAAGAAAAAGAAAAGACAGACGAAGAAGAAAAGTTTATGTTATGTTGTATACTTGAGAAGAAGGAAGCAGAGCATAAATTTCAACTCAATTCCAATTGTAAACGAGGATAAAGAAAGTGAGCTTTTTATAGTTCAATCACATTTACATTATCACCTTAACTAAATATGTTGATATGAATGTGCTGTATTAATTTATTTAATACTCAATTATCATGACAGTAATAATACTCGCGATTAGATTATTTCTATTGTTATAGCGAGTCATATGAGTAAACTTAGATTTACAAGAAGGAAAAAAAATGAGAATAAATAAATGTCACACATTCATGAATGCAAATTATTGTATTTATATACAGAGCATTTGCTGTTGCATGAAATGCTTGTTGATTCACTTTCATTAACCTTAGTTCTCTTCAAGTATATTTATTTGAGAATTATTACTTAACTAACTGATAAGTTCAAAACAAAATTTAAGACCAACGAGAATAATAATAAAAAGCAGCAATGATTGTTCACATAAACACAACGTTTCAACCCTCAGCTGAAGATTTATTGGAAGAGAAATTACGCTAGGAAATGCGCTCCATAAATCTTTCGTGCCATGACATTTTTACTAGACATTTATTATTATCTTGTAAGTGAAATCGAGAGAAGCAGAAAATAAACAAATACACTTTTTGTGTGTGATTGTTGAAATAAAAGCACAATCAATGAGTGTGTTTGTGAGAACATTGAAAAGCACGTGATATAATGAACAACAATGCTAAAAATATACACACAAGTTCATAAGAGGCTCTTACATAATTTTTGTTCTTATCGCCATCGTATGTGCTTATTGGCATTCGCATGAATGTGTAAAGATTATGAGACTAGATTTAGTACCTTCATATAAACGATAGAATCTGTGCTGCTAGAAAAATCACATTCATACGGGTAATCGTCATTTTTATGTATTTTCTTCTAAAACATTGAACGTTCATTGTGATTTTATTTAAACATAAATTTCAATGTCATTTATGAACTACCTAACATTAAAATGGAAAACGATTTTGATTTGTAATTTATGATAATAGTACAAGGATTCAGACAGTCTTCGAAATTTACTAAATAGAGCTTTAGAATATAGGGTTTTTTAAAGGCAAAAACGCACTGCGATCGATGATCTATTGTACTATCCCATGACACTATAAATAAAACTTAAAATGTATCGTGACAAGGAGAAAAGGGTCGTCTTCCTGATGTTTGTCGATAACAGTTTTCAGTCGTTAAAGTTTTCTTTAATTTAGAGATCAAGTTTAAATAAAGTTACAATGAAGCTGATTTATAGTAGGTATCATAGCCATGAGCTATAACTTAGATGCTACGAAAAATCTTAATCACAGACGCAGTTGTCATTTTTTTACTTAGTAAAATTACAGGAATAAGTTAAGTGCTAAATTTCTAATATTGAGTTAGATCTTAATTTTGAATTATTAAAAATATCAGTGGTTCTCAAACTTTTTAGCTGTCGCGGAACATAGTTTGCGTAGCACTGCTATATATGATAGGACGAGTTTAATTTAATGCATAGAAGATATTTTAAACAAGAAATCTGAAATTTTGCAACAAAAACTAAATCCGAATTTTAAACGAAACCTGAGTAATCTCCATTCATATTTAAATTCATACACCGACTTAAAATGAGTAGAAAATCGAGATATTCAAATTATTTATCTTTCAGAACGAAACGTTGTCTTAATCTTTTCATACACTTTTAAAATATCAACAGTCAAACTTTAGCAGTTTAATATGAAATTATAATCATGAATAAAACCATTTCTTTTAATCAAACTGGACATGAAAGTCACGAGCTTTATTTCGTATTCATTCAATACACAAGTTATGTTTTTCATTCCCTCATGCTTCACGTAGCAAATTTAGTGGGATAACTTTCCTTTTTTGTTGGCTTCTGCAATATCTATTCCTTTAGAATGCTCGCAAAAATTTATTTCCTTCTTAAAAATCCTTAATGGATAATACATTTGATAAACAGATCACGTATCATTTCTTCATTCTGTAAACATAATTACGTCTGTTACTGTCATCAGTTGGGAGAGCTTTTAAATCGATATTCAGTATTTTTAGGCCTTTTTATATTGATTTTTTAAGAGAGAGAAATAAAAGAGCTTTGTACATTCCATAAGCGTTGAATTGTCTTGCTTGCTTTCACTTTTTATTATTCGTTATAAGCTTTTATGTATTTTTATTACAAACCCTAACAGAAAAACATTTTTCTTTCGTCTCGTTTTATCTAAACCATGAATATTTATTTAGCAGTTTCTTTTTATTTTTTTTTTTTTTCTGTCGAAATATTTTTAGAATGGAAGAGAAGACGAAAATCTTCTCAAGACGAAAAGCAGAAACGGAATAATATTTTAGTAAATATTTTACGATCATTGAGAGTTAATATTTCGATATTGAAAAAGAAAATATAATCAATAGCTTGACCTCAAATTTTTGTACTTTAGAGAATGTTTCAGCGAAATTGAGGATAACAGCTAGTACAATTGTTGCTTCTGAATTTGACAAAATTTGTAGCTTCCAAATTTTATAGCATTATTTAACAATTTTAGGTTTTTAAAATCGATGTAAACTGAAGTGACTCGGTAGTATCTTAATTAAGCTACACATAATGATAATAATTTTTAAGGAAGAAGTTTTGATAATATCACAAGCTTTAGGTCTAGGTTTTTTGAATTTTATAATTGTTAAGCCATCAGTAGCCATGCAACACATTTCATATAAGCGCAGCTTTGATTATGAATGGTCTGAAAAGCTCATAAATTAAACTGGAAATCCTTTTAATATTTCAATTTTATCACACATAATCCTAACCGAAACAAATTAATTATAATAAACTCAAATGTGCATCGATTGCAAAAATTAATTATAATTGGAAAATTATTGCAATTGCTGTGTAAATGGATCATGAGTTGCAATAAGAGGAAGAAAACTTTTTTTTTGGAGACATGCCAAGTTTTGTCAATCATGGTATGAAAAATAAGACGAAAAAGTGAGCAGCATTAATTTTTTCCATGCTGTTCTTAAAATGGAAAACCCACAGCCTCTTTTATTTCATTGTTTTTCTTCTGTTCTTAGTCATTTTATAAAAAGATAATAGGGAGGAATTTTTTTCTTTTTGTTTGCGGTTCTCAAAATAAAAGTTTTATGGAGTGAAGATTGAAATAAAACAACACAATCAAAAGAAAATTTAAGGCGTGTTGAAGAGAAATGAAAACACAAACAACTTTGAGTGCATTTGAGAGGAATAAGAATGGCAATGATAAATTTTATTCTAGTTAAGATTGTTTCTTTTGGAACCATCACAGAAACCAATGAAAATTGATAAAAAATGACTGATTGTTAATTTTCTTTCAATTGTTCTACATTTTGCAGATGTTTCCTTATAGGGGTCGTTCGCAAATTACGTCATTCTTTTCGGGGGAGGTAGAAGAATTTGTGACAGTCCAAATACAAAATTTTTCTTTCTTTGGAAAATTTGGAACAAGGAGGGGAGGGAAAGTCGTTTTTTGGGTGACGTAATTTGCGAACGACCCCATTATGAAACGTCTAAATATACAGAAGAAATGATAAAATATTATAAAGCATTTATAAATGCATTAAAAATGAAAATAGATCTCCCTGTGCATAAATTGAATATTTTTAGTGCTTCTTCTTGTGAAAAAAATGAACGATACGTATTCTATTGTGTAGAATTGAAAGAAGCAAATTCACATTGAATATAAGAAGGAAGAAGTATCAGAATTTTTGAGCCAAAGAAATATATAACAAAATTAAATACGTGGTTCAATACGTGCATCTTGAAGACATGAGTGGATGATTTTTCCTTTATCCACTCTCAAACTATATTTGTGAATGAATGAATGAAACAAAAAAGAAAATGAGGGAGACGTTAAAGCAACTGATGCACAAAAATGTGGGAGAAATAAATTATGCTATTTCATTATCTATATTATCGCATCTGGGAAAGTGCTATTCTCTAAAACCATTCACAGCAATTTCATCTTCAATAATTTTGCTCTCTTTTTCACATTTTCTGTTGCGATTCTTGCTTGCAGTGCTCCATAAAGAGAATCTCTATCTGTCGATAGCAAGGAGTTTGAAGAGAAATATAATATTCCATGAAGATAACTTATGAGCATCATGGAGAAAAAATTCAATCTACACTTATTTCTATGGCATAAGACATGAATATACAACTAATAGCTGAAGGATGTAAAATCAATCTATGCTTAACGAAACGTTTCTTTGTATTATATTTTACATTTCCCCAATCGCGATATAAAGCAAATTACAATAAAATGAATTTTTTTTGAATTATTTCAGCAATTCATTTTCATTCCTATCATTATCTTTATTGATTGTACGATAAATTTTCATTGCTATTGAAATTTATACTTGCTCATTGTAAATTGTTAGCTTTTCAGTGCTAATAGTGAAAAAATGGGCTATTTATATTTTCCTGGCTGTGTGATTGTCAGCTTTTTCTCATTCATAAATTAAATTTAATTCTTGGAATTTTGCAGTGGCATTATATTTGACATTCTCACGTTTAACTGAAAATCTAGCAAATATGAAGACAATTTGAATGTTCACGTAAAGTACAGCACAGTCTTAGCATATAACAATAAAAAGTCAAAAGAATAGTGACGCAATGTCATAATTACTATATTTAGTGGCCTCGCTTGTCTAAGAAAATGGTAATGTGACACAATTAATAAAGAAACTAAGGTATGAAATTTCCTCAAAAATCAATAAATGTTGCATTTTTTTCCTTCGTTACGACGAATACTGATTTTTCGTTGGTTGTTAGTGTCTGTGAAGCTTTTTTAGTCTATGGCACTTTTTTGAATTAAATTTCAGAGCACATTTAGCTGATTTTTCTTTTTTTCAAGAATCTACTATAAAATCAACATTTTATTGGAAATTTATTGAAGAAGAATGCTTATCAAATTCAAGTTCACGGCCAACATGACAGTTTGTGGCACGTCAAACTTGATTAGCGGTATTGTTGAACACACACTGTCATAAAGTCTTAAGAAATGATTAATTCAGTTACGTCTAAAGTTTACAGTAAGTTTTTTTTAGCTATCTTAAAAGTTCACTAATCCACCTAAGGACTTAATCTCTCTATTCATATTTATAATATATATCCTTACATCCGGCCATAAGAATGAATACTATTTTGAATATATATCTTGATATCTATAAAAGCTCTCTGTCTTCATCTTACTCGACCCTTTTGTTTTTTTTCTCGTTCTACAGAAAACTT
The DNA here is from genome assembly GCA_963573255.1 of Chironomus tentans. NCBI lineage: Eukaryota > Metazoa > Arthropoda > Insecta > Diptera > Chironomidae > Chironomus > Chironomus tentans. The sequence continues at coordinate 30,779,782 of OY754304.1, read as the reverse complement.
CTCGTATTAAAGCGACTGAAAACTTTTTTTGCTTTACATTGAGCATACATGCGTATACATCCTGAAATCTCATGAGAATACTAAAGGGGAAGATATAGAAACCATAAAAGGGATCGTAAAATGGAATTTTAAAGAAAAAAAAGTGGATAGAATTGAATTTTTTTCACAAGTTTAGTTTGAACATCGTAAGGTGATAAATTAACAAATACATTAAAGCTTCTGCAACCGGGAAGTACATGAAAAATGCTTTGAAAATTTCTCGACTCCTAAGGATATATTTTCTTCGAAAACATTCAGGGTAATTTTAAAGAACAAGAAAGGATGAAAAAGTTATTTTCGAAAATTGCAACCGGAATGAAGAAAGGGAAAAAATTATAGGTCTTGCATGTAATCCTTAATCAAATTTCAGCATTTATCTTAATCACAGAGAATCTCAAGCGTGACATTGAAGGAGAACTTGAAAAAATAAATGAAGAATAACGATAAAGTTAATTTTCGTACCCTGACGTAGTAATCATTGTTATCGACAGTCTTTTTTTTGTCAGAATTGTATGATGAGAGTAATTTGAATTTTCTTTCATATCATGGACGTTGGCTAGAAGTTTGAGAATACATCTCATTATGAAAATTACATTTGGATGAAAAATTTCATAAAAACGGAAAGCTTTTTCTTTTTTCATTAGCATTCCCATCCGGAAAACTTTGCTAATAGAAAACTGAGAAATATCTCGATATCAAAGTTAGTGAAATTTTATCACGAGACGACAATAAATGAAATTCATTTACATTGGAATCTCCATTATGTCGTAAGACTCATGACATTTTCATTTCCATACTCTCGTTCCATAGAACAGCAAATGAAATGCTTTAATATATTATAAATACTTCCTTCTCGCATGCACAACATTCTTTTCCTTAACACTCGCCCTTCTGTCATTTTTATTTTCATTCATTCATTCATTCACTGAATACTTCTCACTACAAAGTGAAAAAAATATGAGAGAATAGGAGATGGAGATCGAATTTATTGCGTCACGCAGTATTGAAGTTGATTTTTTTTATTACAAGTAAATGTGGAAAGAAATTCAATGTTTGGTATCTTATGAGCAAAATCTTCTGTCTTGAATTCTAAAAGATGAACAGCAAAATACAAAAGAATGAATTTTTGGATTCGAGATACAGAAGAGAAAGAAGAAAACGAGTAAAATTGATGATTGTAGGCGGATGAATGTCTATGGGTGAACTGGTCGAGTAATTATTTCGCCACAAGAATATTCTTCTTTCCATATGAACTGGAACTTAAATTTGGATATATTCGTTTCCCGTTAATATTAGCTCGAAAAGGACCTAAGTAGTTTGTCAAATGTCAAAAAATAATATTCAGTAAAGTATCCCTTGAAAAAAAGTAACACAAATCAATTGCAACAGTTCGAACATTTCCTACTAAAATATGAATGACCCACTCAGACTGTCATATTAACACAACATCACATCTGCTTCTCTCATGCAAAACTATATAAAACCATGATGTCATTTCATTTTATTCACACATTTTCTACTCGGCAACAATGTCTCTTACATTTCATGCATTATGTGATTTCCATTTAATGTCGATAATGGGATATATGTGAATCCCTGGCTAATGGTATGTTTTGATATCACATTAAGGCTGTTTCTCTCCTCGACATTTTCTTATTTTCATAGTACGTAAGAAGAAGCAACAATTCATCGATTTTGCTAATAAAATTTTCTTTCTACTCATTTTACTTTTAAAAAAATACGTCAATTGCATTCGAAAAGCTTTCACTTTTCTTTCGTAACATGAAAATAATACTGTAAATTTATTAAATGAAAATGAAAGCTTTAAAAATACTTTAAGGTTCACCAGTGACATGCGATTCTTTTAATTTTATCGAGTAAAGCTATTTTTATGAAACATTCATGACGGATGCAATGTGTAGAGGTAAAACTAGCTCCACTTGCATGAAGGGCATTTTTGAAGACTCATGAGCGTCATTATTAAGCGGACAGAATAAAGTATGGTAGCTCGAGTAATTAATTAATCATTCATAAGCCTCTGGTTTAGCATTTCTTTTCATCAGCATTTTCATTCTATCCTATTTTCATGCTTTTTCCTCATTGTTATGAATTTCATAACAATAAGAACAAGAGGAAGACATGGATGAAAGAAGAAAGTCTTTTTCTTCACGAGATCAAATCACTGACAAACAAAAGATTATTTACTGAATGCAGTTAAGGATTTCAAGAAGTGAATGAGATGAAAAGATTGGAGATAACGTAATCGTCGACATTTTTTTCTCGTTCAATCATGAGCTATAATTAGATGTATTTTAATTGATGTGAATGTGAGCAGATTACATTGCATTTAAATGTATTGAGTAATTGATCGTATCATAAATAAAATCCCAGTCTCATAAATATTAACATGAAATATCTGATCTGTTAACATTTAATTAAATAAATGAATGTAATTGATGTGAGTAGAGATAGCTTTAAAGCCGAAGCAATCTAGAGAGCATATTTAAAATGTCAATAATGATTTAAATCAGGATCATCTTTTCGAATAGCAGATAGTTAGCTTAAGTATTCTAGAATGTGGCATACTCAGTGTCCAGAAATTAGCAGTATGAAATCAGAAGTTCGGTATGCATGCTAAAAACTTAATTGATCTATCGACCGAACCATTACTCATCCACGTACTGTGCTTTAATGAAATGAATGAATGAATGAAACTTTTATGGCGTGCATCAATCCAATCGTAATTGCAACAAATTGAATTCGATTTAGTGAAATATGAGCGAATAAACTTCTTCTTTTTTGACTGATATAAATGTGTAATTCACAGGAGAGTTTCCTTTTTGAATAAATTTTCATATCTGTAAAAGATTCTTTTCATGGCTGATGGTGGTGTTAGAGTAGCAACAGATAAAAAAAATATGCAAGTGGGAAGATCTCGTATAGTAGCATGATTCAGTGGAAAGGAAGAAAGCCAAAACCCACATTTTCAATAATGAAGCTACCCCAATCTCATTAAAATACCATCTATCTCTTCTTTTTTTATTCACTTGCTCCTCACTTTCTATGCTTATTCATTATTTGTTTCAAATGAGTGTTCTGTGTGTATTTTGAAAACGGACACGTAATGAAATGCACGAAGAAGAATTTGTCATTGTCAGGTTTTGCAATCTAGTCCAGGATAATGTGGAAAAAATATGATTGGATGAACAGCTCGTAATTATTCATATAAAGCTTTAATATGGCACATTTTAGTCAAATTTTTTCTAGCAGCATACAACTACAATGGCCATATTTTAAGTGACGACATATACAGTGAAGAAGAATTTCTTTCAGTAATGATGATTAAAGCGTTTGCAGAATGGAAGTAAATAGTTTCAAAGAGAACCATTGAAAATACTTATTCAAAAGTTTTTCATTCACACCAGCAGTAACGCTTCACAGTCAAAGAATCTCTCCCCTTGAGTTAAATTTGAGATTAAAAGTGCTTTTTGTGACTTTTTGTTTAAAAAAATTATCAGTCAAGTACAATTCGTTGGTAATACATTGACGCATTGCTTTAAAAAGCACCCATTTATATTTCATTTTATTTCCGCCTTGCGATATCAGCCAGCGTGTATACAATTTCCATAATTTCACAAGTTAACAACACACTGTTAATCATTCGTGAATTTCTTACTTGTACTGTATAAATTTAGAATTCGAGTAAGAAAAATCTATTTGCACATGTAATAAATAAAATTGTTAATGTGTCTTGAGCATTGAGCACGTCATAATGAGGTGTTAAAATAATAATTCCTTATCAAATCACCTGTGGAAAGCTTTGAGATAACAACACAATGAGTAATAACAAGGCGACAAGAAAAATAAGAAGAAGAAATGCTCAATCGAGCCTTGACAAAGTTTTTGAATGGGAATTTCAGACAAAAAGTTTAAAACATTGCGCAAAAAACAATGATCTGAGCTTCATCCACAACCGTCTTACGATTCAATTCAGTAAGCTTTATTTTTTATGACTCATTCAAGCAACTCGTACAATTAGAACTGTGATGACACATACCGTAACTAAAATACTTGACATAAGTCAATTAATGAATTTTTCAAAGGTGCGGTCAAGGTTTTAAGATTTTTGGGTTCATAGTTTGGCACAGACATGTCATTTCTGCACTTTTCTCAATGACCTCATCTAAATTTTCCTACTCCTTTCCTCTCTCGTTTTTCGAGTGAAAGAAAAAACGAGGAAAACAATTAAACCTATAGCTTTTTTCATCGATTCCTCTTATCTTTTCGCAAAAAAAAGAAAGAAATGAATTGTGGAAAAACTTTTCACTTTGCCCAGTTTTATGTCGTGAATTTCTTGAACTTACCGCTTGTAAAGCTGCTAATCTATCCTTCGTCATAATGCTTTTTAATGTTGTATTTCAATATATGTTGAGGCAGTCGCTTGATGCTAAAGAAAAATCACTTTTGGGATTTGCAATTTTTTTCTATATCAATTTTTTTCGAATGATGGAAAAAACTTTCCAATTTTCTCAATTTTCACCACAAATTATGCACTTTTCTCTATAACCCTTATATTATTTATATACTATATAGCATTCACTAGGCTTCCATTGATTTTAATTTGTGATTTATACACGCTAAATCATTAATTTTCACAAATTCACACACGAAATCGCGAAGATTTTTTTCACGATTTTATTGATTTTCTTTCGTTTGATTTGCGCATGAACAAATTTCCTAATGATCAAAATGCAACACGATATTACACATTATTAATTATACGATCCTTTTCATAAATCACATGAATCACACACACCACAATTAATATAGTTTAATTAATTTCTAATGGATTTTGTCCATAGCAAAATCGCACAAATTCTCAATATTTCAGCTTAACACATTTTTACATACCATTAAGGAGCTTAGCTCATTTTTACAAAACCAGGAGATTTAAATTTTTTATGACCGTTATTCGCTGGATGGATTTTGCAGGCACTTTGCTTTCTAGCCATCCTGACAGATCTAACTTCCTCAGAAAATACAGGACATTTAAAGTTTAAAACAGGACATAGTATAGATTCCAAAAATAACAGAACAGTCATGTGAAAAAAGCCAGCAAGATGGATAGTCACCCTATAAGCGCTTTTCGTAACGTTCTTTGAAATTTCAACTTTCTAAACATCCAGAGATCGGGTTTTGATATAAAAATAATTTAAAAACATATTTTCTATAATAATTAGACTAATTATAAGTGTATAAACAAGCCGAAAATCATAAACAATTGAGCAACAATCTTCCAATTATATTTAAAACCATATATTCAAAATGGGTAAGTGAGAACATTGAAAAAGAAGTGATTGATGATTTGTCACAAAATTTGAATGTAAATTATTTACTATAAAATTGGAATTTACTATCATTAACACTGTCTTTTCGTTGATTTTAGGAGGTCTTCTAAGCTATTTTCGTGGTCTCTTAGGATCCCGTGAAATGAGAATATTGATTTTAGGACTCGACGGTGCAGGAAAAACTACCATATTATATAGACTTCAAGTCGGTGAAGTAGTCACAACCATCCCAACAATTGGATTCAACGTAGAACAAGTGACCTATAAAAATCTTAAATTTCAAGTTTGGGATTTAGGTAAACATGCCTATATAGGCAATTTCCAGTGAAGAATTTTCATAAACTATAAATTTTAGGTGGCCAGACATCAATTAGGCCTTATTGGAGATGTTATTACAGTAATACAGACGCAATTATTTATGTTGTGGACTCCGCAGATAAAGATAGAATAGGAATTTCTAAAGATGAGCTTTTATATATGTTACGAGAGGAGGAACTCGCTGGATCCGTATTATTAGTACTTGCAAATAAACAAGATATCGAAGGATGTCTATCTGTAGCTGAAGTACATCAAGCACTTGGACTGGATGCGCTTAAAAATCGAACATTTCAAGTTAGTATACTCAAGTTAGTTGAATTTATCAAATAATAGTACAATTTTGTTTGTCTTGTAGATTTTTAAAACATCTGCAACGAAAGGAGAAGGACTTGATGATGCTATGAATTGGCTTAGTAATGTGCTGCAAAGCAAAAAATGAATTAAATAGCTTTAATTTTTACGATTATTCTTTGCTACTCGCAATTCGTTTCTATGTAAATTTATTTTCTAACTCTACCGTTCATCAAAGTCAAAAACATGGTATTGATAAAGAAGCCGGCTGCAAATTCATTTTAATTGTTTAATAATTACCTACATTATAAAAGTGAATGAAAAATCTTTTACATTCTGCATAACTTCATTATTTCATTTCCAACAATAAATAAATGAATGAGAAACAAAAAAATTGTATCTAAAAGAAATTAAAACATTAATTAATTAGATTGATAATAAAATGAATTATGATTAAACTTTATTGTCACCCATAAAGTGTTTCCAATTAGAAATGAATGTGACTCAGTTCTTAGCGGGTTAAATGTTTATTTGATCGACTTATTGCATCAATTAATAAAATTAATTTTAGACTAGGGGTTGTCTGTGATATGTTGAAAAAAATATGTTGCAGGAAGGCAGAGGTCAGACCAATCTAATTGGTCAGCAAGCAACTCGAACCTACATTGGGGGATTAGAATCTCTGAAATAGCAAAGGCACTGCTTAAGATGTTGAAGTTTCTCTCTTATATAGTCAAATGACACATTTAATTAAGGCAATGTGACATAGGGGGTGCACCTGGATGGTACACAGCTTTTAAGGATATAATCCGTCTTTAAATTTTGGACGTCATGATTCTATGACTGGAACAGGATTACTTTATATGGAGATAGAAATTCTAAAATTAAGGTTCAATTATTTATTCACAGACTCCTGGAAATCACTAAGAGAAATGAAACACCAATTTTTATTATTTTTCAAGATAACTTCTTCTTAGACTCTTCTGGTTTTACTCATCAAAAATTATAATTTACACAAGATTTTCAGTTACTTCACATATTCCATGTTTGCTTTGGAGTTTAATTATTGTTATATCATGCTACATCATCCTAACTCAGCATGTGTATTCAATCTTTTGTTTTCTATTATGGGGGATATCGTTTATTTCTAGGTTGAAGACTAGATAAAGATGCAATTTAACTTCCAATATTAATGCTGTTCTTAATATCTTTCATATTTAATTTTCTTGTTTTTTATAATTTGTATTACTCAACACTGAATAAACTTTTATTTGACATATTCGCATGTTATTTGTTTTTCTCGTTTAATGTAACTAGTTTGAATTTATTCACTGTTGAATCCATTAACATTGAGGTAATAAATTTTTTATGTTTTAAGATTTTTTTCGATTTCATTGCATTAGTTTCTCATTTGTGATTGCATTTTTAAAATGTGTGATTTTTTTATAATTTACTTCAAACGGCACATTGTGGGAAATTCTACAACGATGTGTCGTTCGGAAACATATAAACTATATAACATAAACGTAATGGATAATAATTAAAATGGTAATATATTTATATCTTTTTTATTGGCATAAAACGCACTTTAAAGTTTTTCTATAATTTTTAACATAATATATAGGTAATTATATAAAAGTGTAGAAACTAATAAAAATAAATCCATGATAAGTGAATATCTTTTTTGATCTACTACAAAAATCCTTTCTACTTTTTTTGTGTTGCTTATAATTTTTTTTTGTTAGTGACAAATCCTTAATTTCTGCACAAGAATAATAACGAGTTAGTTTATAACGAGTGTGTTTGTTTCCTTTAAAAGTGATTCTTAAGTCCCATCTATGCAATTGCAATATTATCAACGTTACAAGCATGTTCACCTTTGTTTTGCAAAATATATTTTCTCTTTCTTTAGCTAATCCTTAACAATATAGATTTGATCTTATCAAGTCAAACAATTCAAGCTTTTAAAAGCTCATTTATTTCCAATAAATTAACATTGGCATTTAAACCTTAACTTAATTTCAATTCAATCTAGAGATGAGTTTGTCGAGGAAACATCTAGGGGTCGTTCACAACAGAACGGCCTCCTGCCAATCATTTCACTGTCTTAATAAATTAAGGCATCCAGTAGCTTTTTTAAAAAAAAAAATTCAAAGCTAGTTCATTTTTTCATAGCAGCCTCGACCAAAACTACATCCAACTTCAAGATACCAGATCTTCATTCATAATTCCTACATCTTTAGAATCACAATATGATTGCTCATCACCATTCAAATGAATATTTTCCATGTAACGTCTCACTTTTAAAGGAACAGATAACAGTTTTAAATCATTCTCTGAATAGTTGCTAATATAAATATAGAGTGTTACAGACTGGAACTAATTAATAGCTTAATTCTCTTCGAAAGACTCATTTGTCATGTAATTAATTAGATCGAGAGATTAAAGGTAGTAGAACCCACGACTTAAAAGAAGAAGTTACCCGGGGTACCCTACCCTACCCTATGGTAGGTGAGGGCCCTAGCGGAGTAGAATAGCCCTAGGGTACCCTTGACTACCCTAGGGTAGGGTAGGGTACCCCGGGTAGCCTAAGAAACTGGCTACTGGTATGTACCCATTATACTTATAGAAACCTTCCTCTCGAACTTGCAGAATCGCCTACGACAAGGGTCAACAAACCAAAATCATTTCTCAGTAAGAGACCTTTATGGATTAATCAAACTTTCAATCAGTTTCAGTCTTGGCTTATTTTTTCTTTTGACAATTTTCTTTTAATTTTGCTTAAATATTTTATTATTCCTTTGACGCACTTAATGCGCTCTTTTAAATCTCATTATAAATTTTTCTCTTTTTAAAAATATATAAATTTCGTTCTAGTTTCATTTTTGCATTTTGTTTAAATTACATAGTTAATTTTATATTTCATTACGCACCGTTATTAGCTTTTCAATCGGATACTTTTTCTTTGTTTCAGATTAAGATTAAAATGGTAGGTGTTTGGATCTTCCTTTAAACTGATGTATGTATTAAACTTTAGAACACAAGTTGGATTTGATGGAAATTGAACTCTCTGACTACTTGATCGAATATTTCAACAAATTCGGTTACTGATTTGCTTCTCTCAATGCTAACACATACAATAGTTTATCCATGAGCCACAGCTACACCGCAGAGTTGACGGAAAACTGCAATCTTTAATAAATATGCCAATAAGCTGCTAAATTTCAATTCCAAATAATTTTTACTACTATTAATATTTTTGTTAGAAATATTTGTCGTTAATTTCATCATCATTTTTATTTGCGTCCATCGTCCTGTTCTGGTTTTGGATTAATCATATAGTTCAGCCTTTAACTTGATTCTTGTTTCATTTTTCAAAAGTAAGAATAAGTCAAAGGAAATGTGCAATATTATTCAACCGACTGAAATTTTTGACTGTAGTCAGTATCAGGGGTGGCATTTACAAAAGTATTGGTAGAATGTCAGACTATAGTAGACTGAAATTTTCTTAAGAATTCATAGATACACCCCCGGACTCAATCGAAATTGAAAATATGGAAAGATGTATGGCAACAAAATTTCTATGTCACTTATTAAAATTAATGAACGTTTTTGTATCTTTTCTTTTTTATTTTTGAACTGAACAGAAGATTTTTGGCATTAATTTTGTATGATCGTGTAGGAACTAATAAACCATTTATTATTATTTTTTGCAATTAAAAAAGCTCGATCATCTCACATTTTTTATTTTATTTTTTTGATTCTGATAAAGTTGATGATAAGCAGTCATCACATACTTTTAAGTGTTTCTCACATAAAGCACTCTCTGCATAGATTATTACTAAATTTCATTTAAATAACAAAAAGAATTATACTAAAAATAGTCAATGATTAATCATTTGTTTCTTTAAAATATTTTCATTTAAAAATAACAATAATTGAAAGGATGAGAGAGAGAGAGAGACTCAGCTATAGAAGTATCAATAAATAAAAACGCTTTAACATTGTATATTGTATACACGAGCGACAGAAAATTATTAGCTTGCACCTGGCAGACATTCAGCGCGTTAAAGGTAGATTTTCGTTGATGTGATAAATGGATTTTATCGTTTAACTTTACGACTGCAATTACGGTAAAGTTAAAGATAACATATTTCTATTGCTAATCTACTTTAACCGCAAAATACTCAGAAGCACCTTTTAAAATTCCATGCTACTCGATGCATAAATATATATATAAAACAATTGTATTAAGTGAAAACGCGTTGGAAATTAGCGCTTTCACCTAATAATATAATAACATGACGATAACATTCCATTAATCAATAAATAAAATCCTTTGATGAACGGTGTGATTAATACAAAAACGTGTTGCTCCACTGACGATGCCCTAGCGGATCGACAAGAGTTTTTGCATTTTCGTCACTAGACGAACCACCAGTCTCGCCGCTCGATGACGATGAATTATTTCCATTAGATGATAAGCTGTTATTGCTGTTGTCCAAAATAGGACTTGTCTTGTGTTTATTACATGGTAAGCATTGGAAGGAATAATTTGTACCGTAATTGCTATCCCAATATTGTTCACCCTTGCATTGAAATCTTACTGCCATTTCTACACGTTGGCCAACTTGCATTGAATTACCAAATAAGATGAAGCTGAACTTATCACTGAAGCCATCGCATGAATTTTCAACATAGCTCGCAGTTAAATCCGAATAAGATCTCCAATTGTCTAATGAATAGCGAAGGTGTACACTTTTATGGAAATCTAAATTCCTAACACGTACGCATCCAGTTATTGTAAGATTGATTGGATCTGTAACAGCCGCACTTTCAAGACATACTTGTCCATCACGCAATCGATCGAGAAAGTTTGGTAAACAGCCCGGCTGTTGAAAGAGTGGCACTAAAATTTTTTCTAAAGCAGGACCTAACTGTATTGAGTGTGTTGGTAAAGTTACGTCCAGATCTTCGTATGCAGATTTGGGAACTTTTGGTACTTCGTCGAGGAAGGTTCTTACGTCGGCCAAATCTAAGCCGAGAACGTCTGCAAAGCGTACAATCTTTTTCCTACCTGGAGTTCCCGGGGGCGTTTTTCCAGTTTTTAAGGAAGAGCATCTTCTCACTCTTGGTGGACGCTCGTATTCTGACTCTTCTGAATCCTTTCTTTTTCTTTCCTGCTCCTCACCCTCATTTGTAGGCTCGGGTGATGCTTCTTTTTCCACATTAATATCAGGCGGTTCCAAAACTTTTGTTCCTTCTATCTCAATGAGCTCATTTAGAACTTTTTCTTGATTAAATATCTCTTCGTCCTCTTGAGTTGGTGAAATATTTTCCTCTGCATCCTCATTTTCATTGTATTTAACAAATATTGTTTTACATGCATCAAAATTATGAAAAGTATATTTTTCTCTATCATCATCCTCTCCATTATTTTCCTCCTCATTATTTTCTTCTCCATTAACATTATTTTCATTTACAATTTCTGTTTCTGTCGTTTCATCATTAGTTTCCTGTAATGGTATTTCCGCTAATTCTGTTGCAATTTCATTCATAGGCATTTCACCTTCCGCATCCTGTAACGTTGAGTTTGAATTTGAGGTTGCTGTCGACATTGAATTGGTATCGTCACAATTCAGATTCGAACTTGTAGATTGAGATGGTGGAAGTGATTCCGAAGAATCACCAGATTCTAACAGTCTTACGTGTCCATTCATTTTACTTGTTGGTGTTGCCGATGATGAAGAACTCGATGGAGATTGGGCAATCGGTGATGGTGGACGAATGGCAATTTTATTATGACTTAAATGATGATAAATACGTCGCACAGGCCTATTATGTGGAAATTCTACTTGTGGGCAATCAAAGAATTCGGTGCCTGTGTCTGATGATTCTGGATCAAAGAATTGCACCTCAGAACTGCTTGCACTACCACGTGATTCACCTTCAAGCGTTGAACATGGCGACGCACACACAAATCCGGACTCAGGAGCTTGAGGCTCTTGTGGTGTTGAACCTGTTGTTTCTATTAATCTTGTATATTCACACTCATCAATCGGTGAACCAGGCGATTCTGGTTCCATGTCAAAGTCGAAATACGAATCTGCTGTCTCAACATTTAGCTGTGAACTTATACGAGGCTGTATCTCTGTAATTGCAGATGCGCTTGTGTTGTTGTTTACCCATGTTGATGAGCCATCGACTACATCTATTCCATCTGTTTCTTGATCCTTAAAATAAAACAAAAAAAAAAAAACAGGAAATGACGAAGAGAAAGTTAATTTGACAATTTATTAAGTGTGAAAAAAATTTTCGAGCAAGGAAAATGCCAATATTCAATTAAAAGTTTTAATCGAAAAAATTAAATTAATACTTACTTGACTTCCCAAAGTCCTCAAACGAGACTGAAGACTACGGGCAAAAGCCTCTGCTCGTCCACGACAAGACATGTTGAGTAGTGCTGTAATGTCGCAATTTGACTGATGTTCCAATTCAATATGTGTAACAGTTGCGTTGACTTTGCCAGCGTCAAATGGTTTCGAATTGTTATTGACAAGCGGCTGATGTTGAATTGGCTTTATTGGAAATTGATTGAGGTGATTTTGATATTTCTGTAATATTGTCGAGTTTAACTGAGCCGGTGGTGGTGGTGCTTGCGACGAATTTTTCGCCGACTGTGAGGTGTTCATCAACCCACTATGAAATGAGAATTCAAAGGAATAATGAGCAACGGAATTAGAAATCATTTTCAAGAGATAATAATGAGATAAGAGGATTCAAAATAAAAAAAAATCAAGAGAATGAGAAAATTTTGTTTTTCATATATTAATACTTTCTTTTCGTGTCATTACGTAAGGAAAAATATAAATAACTAATAGAAAAATATATAAATACAGCAATCTTATTGGTGTAATTTTCATGACACAAAAAAAAATTAATTTTTCTCAATATATACACACACACAGTTTGTGAGACAATAATAAAAGTGCATTAGCATAAACATAGCGCTCGTAAAAGGTCAAAGAACAAGAAGAAGGGCAACGACAGAAAAAGAAGAAACAAATTGCGCAAAAACAAAAAGGGACAGAGAAAAGATTTTCTTCGCAAGAACCGTGAAAATTTTCTCATCTATTTTCATCATCTGTTTTTACTTTCTTTACAGCTAAAAGTAATTTTAAGAGAAACGGAGTGAATTTCAAGCATTCTATAGTATGTGTTATGTGAATGAAATGAAGGTCAATTAGGCACGATTCATTACATGTCTTGCTAATCAGCGAGGCTTCAAGCATAATATTTACAATTTAATCAAGGATATTCAAGGTGCCTAATAAAGGTTTTATTTTTCAAAATGTATAAAAATGGAACCGAAATATGATTATCTCAATAATCTAGAGTAAAAATTCTAGAAATAATCACGAGCAGCATTCAAACAATTTTGCAGAACTGTTTACATTTATTACAATATTATTCAAATCTGTTCACGAGTGATTCTCATGTGACTCAGTATCCCTGCCTAGAGTGCTAGCCCCTCACGATCACATGATAATGAAAATTTACAATGTGATAAATGATGTGATCAGCACAGCGAGGATGATTATTTTAGAATCCTATAAAGTCATTGACCAATTGACATGAAAAAAAAAAATACAAAATACAATTAAATGAGATGTTTAATATTATGAGACTTAAACGTTGGAGCATGCTTGTTTCAAAAACTTAAACTGTTTTAACTGAAATTATTTTTTTCCAATATCAAAATTAAGCTGGATGTCCAAGAAGCATGTTTTCAATACGGGGTCATTCATATATGACGTCTACAATTTAGGGGGGAGGGGGGTCTGAGATTTTGTGACACCTTCATACAAAAAAAAATTTTTTTTGGGGGGGGAGGGGGTCTAAAAATCCCATTTTTTGATCGACGTCTCCTAGCTCAAACTAATGAAGGTCAATAAATGAAACAAATTGATATTATCACCTGACTGTCTACTGTTTCACTAATATTCACAAATAATTATACATTTACAGAAGATCTGAATTGCTTTGAATAAAAAGTATATTCGAGCAGCTTTTGCATACTAATTTACATGATTCTACAGTTTAGTGCACTCAACTTATTGTAACAGATTATGACTATGAATAGTTCTCAGAAGGTGTCATGCTGTGTTATTAAAAATAATAACATGCTTAAAAGTTCAAAAAGACCATTTTTGATCAACGGAAGAAAGACGAAGAAATTGTTTCGATATAAAAATATTCAGAATGTTCATTTTATAATGTGTATCACACGAACGTGTATCCAATAAAAAAGAAATATAAATCCGTTCATTTTGTCTGCATAAAACTGCGTGACACCATCAATGACACACAATTGAGATTGATAAAAATTATTCTACGAAGATTCCATATACATTGTTTTTGCATGCTTACTAAGTCACAAGAAAATCAGTAATTACGTCAGCAAAATGTGACCGAAAAATTCCTCTAAAATTTCAAAAAAAAAAAGTTTTCATTAAAAACAGTAACAAAATATTGAGGATTAAACAGTTGATGACGTTCGTAATTTCTCACATTTTAATGCCTTGTCAAGTCAATTTATTTTCGTAGCAGTGATTTAATTCATCTTCCTTAACAGCCTGCCCTAACAGACAGTGAGCATGCTCACTAATGTGAGCATTGTAAAGAGCATATTCTCACTTTGAGATAATTTGAGCATACTCATAAGAGCATTCTCACAGTTGTACTCAGAGTGTTCTCACATGTTTGAGACATTTAAACTTATAGTACTCATTTGAGCACATCGGGTAAGAACATGCTCAAAGCATACTTAGAATATTCTCATGTCACATAAATTAAAATCTTTAATGTTCTTATTGGATCATAATCAATGAGCATATTCTCAAAGAATACTAAAAATGTTCTCATAACTTGTAAGACATTTGAATTCATAGTTCTCATTTAATTATTATGGGTGATAATATGCTCAAAGCATACTTTGAGTATACTCATGTCACTAAGATTTAAAATCTTAAATGTTCTTATTTGACCATAATTATGAACATATTCTCAAAGAATGTTGTGAGCATTATCACATTTTGTAAGACATTTGAATTTATAATTCTCATTTGAGCATTACGAGTAAGAATATGATCAAAGCATGCTCAGACCATTCTCATGTCATATGGATTTAAAATCTTAAATGTTCTGATTGGACCATAACTAGTGAGCATATTCTCGTAGAATGCTGTTAGCTGTTTGATCATTTGAGCATTACGAGTAAGAATATGATCAAAGCATGCTCAGACCATTCTCATGTCATATGGATTTAAAATCTTAAATGTTCTGATTGGACCATAACTAGTGAGCATATTCTCGTAGAATGCTGTTAGCTGTTTGATCATTTGAGCATTACGAGTAAGAATATGATCAAAGCATGCTTTCAATATATTAATTTGTTTTTTTTGGACCACTAATCTGTGGTTATCATTTTTAAAAATTTCATTATTGACTGGTAAATGCAACCAAAGTGGTGTAAGATAAGCTCTAGTAATACTGAAAATGAATGTCGAATTTTTTAATGAAACTCACTCATAATTTTGTTAGCATTAAAAACCTTTAAAACTGAAATTTGAAAAATATAAAATCACTATTTAATGTGCTCAACTTAGCATATTCAGTTGAGCACGCTTATGAGTGTACTATGATTATGCTCACAAAAAGTATTTTTTTGCTTCATGTAACACTTATAATTTGAACATTCTCATCTGAGCGCACTCACTGAGCATGCTCTTGAGCACATACTGAGCACAACATACTGAGCATACTCAGAGATTTTTAAGCAAAAAAGTTAGTTAAGTTAACTAATGAATTGTCAGTTGTATCCTAAACGTTGTAGAACCGTTATTCTTTGAAATTAGCATGTTTAAAAATATAATAATTTAAATATGTCTTTTGCCATATTTAAATTATTATATATTTACAGATGGTGACTTCAAGGAAAAATGCGAGATCTCGAAAGTTAAGCAACGCAAGGACGAATTCAAACAAAGATGGGTGACCGGAAAAATTTCTAAGTATCAAATTTTCATTAAATAAAATAATTAATTCTACTTAACCCCCGCCACAACTTTAAAAAAATATACTCAAAAAATTCCGGTCAACTCAAAAAAATTGGTTAACTTAATTAATTTTTTTTATTTTTATATTATTTTAGCATGCTCAGTGAGCACACTCTAGAACATGCTCAGTGAGTATGCTTAGTGAGCATGCTCAATAAGCATTCTTATATATATTATGCTCATAGTATTCTCAGATTGAATGAGAAATGATTATGATCAAAAAAGATTATGTTCAAATAACATGCGCACATCATGTTCTCAAAGAGCATCTTACGGTACCGTATGAGCATGCTCTAATGAGAACAATGGTAAATAATTTTATTCACCATTATTCTCATTTGAGCATGCTCATTCGGTACCGTAAGATGCTCTTTGAGAACATGATGTGCGCATAGGCTTAGGGTGAAAAATTGTTATGCTCTGAGCATGCTCACTGTCTGTTAGGGCTGCCTTCTTATTCCCTTATTTTTGGCATGTAATGTTTATCTTTAAATTTCCTCTCCGTCTATTTTGAGCTTATTATTCTTTTGCATTGCGTCAAATTGCATTCATTAATTTTGCGTACTTCATCAAGCTTATCGTCTCGGCGTGGGCTGTTGATATAATTACCTATCTGATGAAAATAGGAATTTTTTATCTTTTATATTCTTGTGGGCACTTTGATAACGAAAGTTTTAAAATAAAATTATCACTATAATTTATGAAGCACACGAGCTTGCGAATTAAACAGTCTGCCGAGAAGTTTGATAATCATTATGAAAACAACAAGCTTGTTTTCGAAGAAGGTATATTTACTTTTTTTTCGTACAATACATTTTCGTCATAAGAATGTTATTTTGTATTTCTTGATAACAAAAGTTTGTGTAAGACTTTCAGCATGGATGATTGTATTTATCGTCCACAACTTTGTCTTACTCTTAAAGTTTTAATGATAGTTTCGGAAAGTGACAAATGTTAGTCTTTAGATATGGAATCACTCTGTCTATGATGCATGCATTTCTTTGAAAACTGGTCATGTTATCGCATTTAATTCGAGATGTTTTAAGGAACAAAGGGATTCGGTGTGCGCTCAGTTGGATTCACCGTTTCGCTGATACCCTTATTCATTATTAAGGAACAAATGGATATTTCAGGTACTGGTATTTTAGGTATATATTAGGATCCATTTGGAAAATATGAAATAAATCCCACTCAGGGGGGAAGGATCAGGGGACCCCCCTTCCCCTTGAAAAATCCTGGCTACGCTACTGATAAGGATCATTAAGTAAGCTGATAAGAAAGAATTAAGTACATATTCTAATTTAACAGCAAGTCTACTATTTCAACTTATCGAGTGCATTAATTTAGTTAATTCTAGAATTAAATTTAGCCTTGCGAGCATTGAAAACAACATATAATCTAAATTTATCAACACGCGAAAACATTTTAGAAAAAAACTTTGATCTTTGGCTGATCAAGCCGGCATGTGCGAAATTTATATTAGTTTTGTTTATAATCAAGATTATGAGTCAATAACCAGTTTTTGGTGTTTTTGTTTACGCTTTAGTCAATGACATGGATCAGTGATTGTCATTTACTATGAGAATGATGGTAATAAATTTTTTGTAGCACAAAGTTCTAATATACCAATGAGAGGAGTCACCGAGTTGTCTATTTATCATATCCCTTCAAGCGTTGTTTATTTATTTTTTTATTCACTTATTCTTTTCAATGTTATCCGCACAATAGATTCAATTTAACTAATGTCTGTATCGAAAGATAAAAGTTCTAGACCCACTGTCACTGATTTTGACACATGCCAAACTAATAGAGAATTTAGTGTACAGTAAATCGAATAACACAATTATAGAGCTAATAAAATATAGCAAATTCTACAGCATATCTCCGAACTTATTGTTGATTTCACCAATATTATCAAAAGTAAGCGTAAACAAAATAATTTACAAATAAAATAGACATCACCGGCATCGCACGAGTGACCTCTAATCACATATCAAACTTTTTTTAATGTCCAGCAACTTAAAGATTCTCAATTAAAATTGAGACATCATTTACAACTTTATCACGAGTTTGGATTTATTTATACTTAACTCGTTCAATGATTTCTCTTTTCTCGACTACTTTTTTTTCCTCAAATTAAAATGTCTCTTAAGCGTTTGATGAAAAATAAATCGCAATTCAGACTTTTTTTTCTTGCTTCTCGTTCGCGCAAAAGATTTTGTGACAAAACAGAATATTTTCATAAGGAGATGAGAAAAAAGAGGAAAGTCATAAGACCGCAACGTGGGAAATCGCTTGAATTTGCGTGGGGAGAGAGATGATATTGTGTATATATAGAACTCATATCGGCAGCCGAAAAAATAAAAACAAACAAAAATATTAAAAAGTGAATGTTATTTTTGTGATTGTGTTCGGGCCGAGAAGTAAGAATAGCAAATCAAATTAATTATCTGCATACTAAGGAGAATATTCCACTCATTCATTTTAATTCATTCATTTCTCACTCAACTCGTATGGTATTACCATTATGTACGCAAATAAACACATAAATAAGTCACACATTTAGGTGATAAGAAGCCCTTGATGTCAATAAATGCATTTACTTTTTTTTTGCGATAAAGACCTTTCTTATCACCTATTGCAATTCACTGTTGTTTTTAATGTGTAATCTCTTGTTTGATTTTACTGACTCCTTATTTTTTATTTTATTTTTTTATTGGAAGAAGACTGGAGAATGTTCAAGAAGGCATTATGGTGAAATTCCTACCAAAAACGGCTCGATATTTCAAAATGAAAAATTTTATTTGCTGGTATTCTTGAATTTGGTTTCAATGAATGCTTTTGACAGCTTTATGTGGGATTTCAATATGCTTTGGAAAGTTCTTAAGGATCTCTCGTAAATTACGTCACGCAAAAAAAAAAACTTTTTCGACCCCCTCATCCCTCCCTTGTCACAAATTTTCCAAAGAAAGAAAAATTTTTTGTTTGGACTTTAGGTGACCTAAAGCGTGACGTAATTTGCGAACGACCCCTTATCAGATATTGAGCTTTTGTATTTAACTTTTTCGAGATGTTTCAACAATTTCGTTTATAAATCTTGAGTTATTTGTAAATAATTTGCGTTCCAATTGAGATTCTTCTCAGGCACTAGTAAAATCGCCTACACATGACTCAACATCCCAGATTCTATGACATGCTAATGACACTACATAATAATCTAAGCTCTGATCATTCTAGGATGCAATTAAGCTATAAATCTTTTGAGAGATCTAGAGCAGGAAAATGTATGTAACCTGTAACCTATGATGTCATCAAATGTCACTTTGACCTTTATATATGGAAAATTGAAAGTTTATATATTTTTAATAGCAAATAAGTATACAATTTCATTCAAAGGAGTCAGTCTTAAAACGTGTGCTATAAAAAAATAATGTTTATTTAATTTCACTAAAAGCGTCATTTCTGACGCAATAAAAAAGCACATCGTCGATCATACGCAATGAAATTTCACTTTTGTTTGCCAATAATTCAACAACTCTTTAATTGAGGCTCTAATCATGCAGTGCAGTCCTATCTATCCTCATTAAAAGTAATTTTCTTGTCGCCTTGAATTATAAATGTTCATTTTGCTCTTCGGTTTTTTTTATTTCTCGAAAAAGAATGAATGGTGAAAGATGTAAGGAACAAGAAGAAGAAGAAGAAACCCCAAAGCAATGCCACGCGCACGCTAAAACACCCCAAAATACATTCCTTCTTCTTCTCCATTAGTTTTTTTCTTCTCTTACTACGTTGTACACATTGAATGCTTTTCAGAACACACGATGGAACCAAATACCATGCTCAATGAGAACAATAACATTCAGAATGAACGCAAGCATATCCTCAAAAAATAAAGTGAAAATTTACGAGCATAAACATCTAAGAGTCATGAGGAAAATTTTTAATCACAACACGCGTAAATTTTTTTTTTTCATCACATTTTCTCTTCAGATTCGTGTATGTATGTATGTATCTCATTCATTCAGTAATAATAATATTTCAATTCCAATCAAGTTCACGGAAAGGTCATTGATATAGGCTTTAAATTGATCATAAACAAGAGAAATGGAAGTGTGTAAATTATGAATGAAGGACTCACCGAATTTCCGAGAGGAATCCTAATAGAATAACGCACACGATGAATGACTCTTCAGCTGATTCGCGTTAATACAAAATTCCTGTGTTAAGGAGAATTTTTGTTGAGATTATAGGTATTTAGGATTAAGTTTATTTCCTCGTCTATGTTTATTTTATTTTTCACATCAGAAAGTTCATTTGAAACTTTTTAGGGTCACGTAATAGCCGAAAATTTAGTTTAGTTAGTACTTTTTGCTTTACTCTACTCTGAGACTATGTAAGTTTGAAATGTAATAGATAATATACTTTAATTAAATGAGAACTGCTTATAAAGTAGGACAGCAGAGAAAGAAATTTATTTAAGCTCGAGACAGAATCAAAACGTACGATTCTTAATTTTTGGAACAAAAGAAGCCACTTGATGTACCAAAAAAGATTGACAAACTGATATTATTCGGAGAATGAAAGAAGAAACTGATTTTTAAAATTAAATGTCGATGACAGAAATGCAGAAAAAATTAATATATGTGTGCAGTTTTGCGATGAATCTTCTCTCGTTCTCTTGATCCGATTATGTATGTTGTTGTAAGAGCAAAAAAAAAGTGAAGAAAATTATCGTTATGGTTCGAGGAACTTTTAAGTTGTTCAAAATAAAGTCATTTCTGTGATGTCACAATTTAATTCATAAATAAATGTTCATTAATTTATTAAAGCATCACACAGCACTTGATTATATATCTTTTATGTTATCTTTTGTCGATTCAGTTCATTCAGTTACCAAATAAACAAACAAAATTCTTATTTTTTCCACTCAAACTATATTGCGAATTTTTTTCAACTTTTATGCAGTTTAAACGCATTAATTAACATAAAATTGAGTTAATAACGATTTAATAATTACATTTTAAGCTTTTGTCACAAATTAAACGAAGCAATAATTAAGTTATCAGTCAAAATTTTCGGAACTTTTAATTTTTTGTATCTCCTCTCTTTGAATGACAAAAAGGTCATACCGTAAATGTCGACAAAATTGGTTCTTTTTAATATTCACACCGTGTACCACGTATGTATGAATATATAGAAAGGTAGCAAAAATGCTCTATGCAAGTAAACATGCATGCAAGTTAGTCAGCAAGAAATAACTTTAGTAGTTTTTATTCGATCCGTGCCGCACTATAGAAGAACTGATTACATTTTGTTTGATCACCGCCCTCATTTAAATGATGGACGTCATAAGTCAGCCTATCCACTGGACATTGAAACGGTGTGAATATGTCCCCAATATCATGATCGCTACTTTAATTTTTGTAGATATTTTATTAAAATTCAAAATAGTTTAATTACACTACTGTTCACCTCACTTGACAACTATTTGATTACATTTGATAAAATTAAGTCTAATTATTAGAACTGTACATCTTTTATCTTCTTAAATTTAACTTTTATTATGAAACTCAACGGAAAATTTCAAATTTACTGAGTTATTTTGTTCGTTTATCCGACCATTTTTTACTTATTAAACTTGTTTAAGGCGCATTTAATTTCGTTTCCATTTCAAAGCTAACTTTGAAGAGATTTTTATTTTACGAATAAATCTTTAAATACACATTTAACTGAGCTCCTCATTGACTAACTAAAGTCTTTTATTAATTTGCCGTAAATTAGTCTTTTATTGTCGTAAAATAAAAGTTGAGGACAAAGTGACGAGAAAGTAAGACTGAGCTGTACAAAAACACGCTAAATCTTTGTAAATATTTTGTGATAAATTTATTTAATTGATTACAGAATTGCTTAGACTTAAGTTAAGCAGCCAAAAAGTTCAAATATCTCATCAGTAAAAGAACAATTACGCAATTTAAATTGTATTATATCAAACAATTGTTTTTCTTGACGATAAATTGTGATTTTAATAAAAGTACACGACATAAGAAAACAAAACATCCAGAATGGAAAACAATGAAAATGGTCCGAGCTATCAAGCCTTTTTGGAACAATATTATAAGGAACAAGAATGTAATAAGGAGATTGAAGAAGCAACAGGTGGAGTTGAAGGAGATAAAAGTCCAGACTTTGAAGAAGACGAAGAAGGAAATAAAAACGAAACAGACATGATGATTAGTAAGCTGTGTCGAGTCTGCGGCAATAGAGGACAAATTTATATCTATTCAAACATTTGTGATAAGTATCTCTCAATTCCTAGAAGTCGATTATCTAAATCTACGGAAGTCACGATTGCTGATATGATTGAAAAAATATCATCAGAAAAGGTAAGAATTTCACAATATTCCTTAATCAACTAAAATAATAATATACATATTTTGCTTTCCAGGTTGAAAAGACAGACATGCTGCCTCAATTTATTTGTCCACACTGTCTTAGCTATTTGCAACATGCATACAATGTTAGACTAGAGATTATTCACACATCAAAGAACTTAACGGAAGCTAGAAAAATAGCCAACGACGAATCGGTAGTCTTGGAAACTAATACCCCATCATCCAAACCACTTACAGCGAATCAACAGGAAATTATTAATACAAGGGAAGAAATTGAAGGCGATAAATATATTTATGAAAACTTTGACAAGAAAAATGTGAAAATTAAGATACAGTCACCAACGAGAAATAGAATTGATCAAAGAAAAGTAGAAGAAATCAAATGTCCAGGATGCTTTAAAAAATCTTACGGCGCCAGATCACATAACGAGCATATGAGGAATTGTCTAATTAATGTCCTCAAAATCTTTTTCGGTGAATTTCAACTACTTTATAAAGCTCGATTCGAGAAGAAAATCACACAAGAGGAATATTTGATAAACACAATAAGTTTGATCTTTAATTACACAAAAAAGATTCAAAATGTGGCCAAAAAGGATGAAATTGACATTGAAGCTATATCAAAAATTTTACCAGAAATCCCAACTTTACAAGCATTTTCTAATCAACAACAAACATTCAAACCTAATGGGCAAAACGGTACAAATAGTTATTGGAATAATCGAACAAATGCACAAGACCGCTTTAATAATTCGCCTGACAACGGGTATTACTCCAATACTCAGTAAATAATTGACAGGTTTTTACAGCAAAATTTTGCCAATCAAATAAACTTAATGTGTAATTTCATATTTTTATTGTCTATGAAATAAAATCAAAATTGTAAGAAAAATCTTTAAATTCTGTTCAAATTATCAAACTTAATTCTTTGTCTCGTAATAACCCAAGAGCTATGGATAGAGTAGTCGAACGTTAAACGCATATTTTTAGCGCATTTTTGAAACTTGTTTTAAAAATGTAGAAAGTCCTCGTGTTATACATCGAGGGAATTAAGCGCATTTTCCCGCACAGATCAGTAAATAAATCCATAATTCAGAATGTAAAAATAAGTACCCACTTAATTTATTTCCCCAAATGAATTGAAAACATAGCATAAATGCTTGAAATATATAGTTGTAGCTGAAAAAAATTCCGGAAGCTATTTCAAAACATTTGTATGGTTTTAGTACAAATTAAATCTGTCACTTATACTTCACAAGTAATGACAGCAACATTTGTATGGTTCTACATACATTTACATTTCGAGAAAATAAAATTTATGAAAAAATGTACTTTTTTGCTGTTTTATGACTCAAAAAAATTTAATTATGCATTAATAAATCATAAAATATCATAAAACATCAAAAAAGTGTAAAAAAGAATCAAAAAAGTGTAAAAAAAAGTTGCCCGCGGAGAGGATCGAACCCACGACTTGAAGGGTTTTTTAATATAAGTATTCTTTTTAAGCGTCACGTTAAACTTTGACTAATCCAACGTCAGTGATTTTTTACACCAAAAACAGAAAAGTTAATTTAATTAAGTTTAGGTGAGGATTTTTAAAAAACTAAATACGTTGCGCACCCCTACGAAATAGCAGCTATTTAATGCAAAAAACCCGAAGTCTCTACGTGCTTCCCCTGCCGAGTTTTTGAGGCAGCCAGCCAGCGGGCCAGCCAGCGGGCCAGCCAGCCAAAGTGGACCTTTAAGCGCATTACTTTCTAAGGAAAATGCGCTAAAAAGGTAGCTTAATAATGCACTTTGTTCGGTCGGCTGTTCGGTCGGCTGCAAAGAAAAACTTTTTAACCAGACATCGTAGAGAGCTCTGGTTTTTTGCATTAGCTCCGTGCCATCGAGTTATTGGCCCCCCGGATATTTAAAAATCTCAAAACCATCGTTTAATACTATAATTAATGATTTTTTGTTTTTATTATGGTGTAACCTGTCAAAATTTTATTTTACCTCTATAATTTCACCATTACCTCTATAATTTCAAATATATTTTGACCGTTAGAAAATTTGAATTTCAAAAAACCGTTAAATGACAAACCATTTTATTATATGAAAATTCACCGTGCAAATTGTTAATTATACTATAATTAATGATTTTCAAGTGTATTTACGCGGGAAATTTTCAAATATTTTTTGACCGTTAGAAAATTTGAATTTCAAAAAACCGTTAAATGACAAACCATTTTATTATATGAAAATTCACCGTGCAAACTGTTAATTATACTATAATTAATGATTTTCAAGTGCATTTACGCGGGAAATTTTCAAATGTATTTTGACCGTTAGAAAATTTGAATGCCAAAAAACCGTTATCGAGCCGTCGAATTTATTTAAGTCACAAAATATTCATGATTGACTTATTTAATACGCAGTACTTTGCTAATCAAATACTGATCGCTAACACAAAAATGCGCTGAAGTCCCTCGATCTATAACACGAGGACTTTCTTTAAATTTTTTTTGAAATTTCCCGCAAATTTTTTCGAAGTCATTTACGAATTTTTCGAATATTGATATTTTGAAAATTCTTTAATTTATCATTTTACAAGCATTTTTGCTCCACTCTAAGCATGCAATTAGCTTAATTAAATTAAAATACTCAATTTGCAACTATTCTGATTAAAATTACCCTTTAAATAAGCGAAAAATTTGCAAACAAAAATTTTCTATCAAAAATGTAAACAAATTTGTTGTTGTTTACAATCATTGCAGAAAATAAATTCATGAAAAAGAATCCGTCAAAAATCCACTTTCTATCATTATTAATCAATATGAAAAGGTTAAATTTAGTTAAATTAGACTGTAATTGATCATTTAAAATGTATTTAAAATATTAAATGTGGGAATTTACAAACTTTTGTAACGTATATAAAAAATTCAAACTTTTTCCCGCAAAAATTTTCTAACTCAAAAAGTACGTGAAAATTCGAAATCGAATTTTCACGTACTATCCATAGCTCTTGGATAAAGTGGAAAATTTTTGCATACAAAACCAGAATTCAACATTTTGAAATTGAGTGACGCTTACAAAAATCCAAATATTTCATTAACTAAAGCATATAGAATGAAGAAATGAATCAATCCATATGAAAATGCAATAACTCCATAAGTTACTTTTAATTATTTTTCTCGGGAACTACGATTTGAACTATAACATATTTGGTATCGTTGGAAAGCTTAGATCAAGGGCTAGCTACAAACTTAAAAATTTTTGGATTTGGACTTAAGCGGTTCCTCCCAGAGCACCTCAAAGGGCGAAAAAATGAGGTATTTTCAAATAAAAATTTTGTATGTCCACTATGCACAATTTTTTAATTTCTCTATTGTATTCTCTAGTACTAAGTAGGAACTAAAACCCGCCACCTCAAACAATAAATTTGAATGAGATGTCGTCGAGATATAAATTTTTGAAAATTTCGATTTTTGCAAAAAATTTACTTATATTTTTCATAAAAACAGCTATAATTTTACTAAATCTGGACATTTTTTGAAAATTTAAACGGATGATTAATGATTAGTACAGCAACTATCAATTTCACATCTTTTGGAAATATTTCCAGTACAGACATATGCTATTTTTATGCAAATATTCAAAAAGTCAGTGTTTTAGTAAAAGTCAAAAAAGAAATTTAGCTTTTTTTTTTTTTTTTTTTTTTTTATTTCTGTATGTTAAGTATGTACAAAAAAAAAATTTAAAATACATGTTCTTGAGGTTGGTTTTTAAGGAACCAGACTTGAAGTCTTTTCGTCACTTAGTTTTGGTTTTAGATTTGAACTGTTTTTGCTTTATTCAGAATTTTGTGCTGCAAGACGAATGTTGAAATTCGCTTGCAATTTTCTGACGTACTCCTCGATGGAGGGTACTTTTGCTTCTGTGTGTAGATCTTTGATCTTTTCATATCTTGATTTGTTGAGAACGATTCTCAGGAATTTGTTTTGTAAAACTTGAAGTTTTTGAAGATGAGTTTTTGCCATGCTTTCAAAAGCTGGACAACCGTACGTGAAGATCGGTCTGATGGCTAGCTTGTAGATGAGAAGTTTGTTACGAACGTCGAGATGTGAATTTCTGCTGATTAGCGGATACAGCAATCTGAGTGCAGTGTGAGCTCTGTCACTCACGTACTCCACATGCTGCTTTAGAGTCACTCTCTTGTCGATGACCATTCCCAAATATTTTGCTTCGTTTTCCCACTTGATGTTTTCGTTGAGAAATTTGATGTTGTTTCTTGGAAGTTGCCTGGAGTATCTGTTTGTGATGAATAAGGCTTGAGTCTTCTGTTTGTTTAGATTTATCTTCCATTTGTCCATGTATTGTTGGACTCTTCTTCCTGTGTGTTGAAGGTGTGTCACTACATCTGCTGAATTTTCTGAAGAATGATACAACGCTGTATCGTCTGCGAAGAGCGCGATGTTTTCCGTTGTCTCTCGTACAATATCTTGAGTGAAGATGTTGTAGAGAGTTGGTGAGAGCACTGCTCCTTGTGGGACACCGAATTTGATTTTCTTGGTTTCTGACAACTGACCTTTTATAAAAACTGAAAAAGATCTTTCACTGAGAAAAGAACTAATAGTTTTTATGAGAGGCAGCGGAAAGCTGAGCTTGAGCATTTTATACAACAGTCCGTTGTGCCAGACTCTGTCAAATGCTTTTTCTACATCTAGGAAGATCATTCCTGTTGATTTCTTCATTTTGATGTTTTCTTTTGCTGTTTTGATGACTTTGATGAGTTGGTGAGATGTTGATCTTCCTGTACGGAAGCCACATTGCTGATTTGGGATGATGTTGTTGTCTTCTATATGTTCATTGATTCTGTTCAGCAACACTCTCTCCAATATTTTGCTTATTGAGCTTAGCAGACTTATTGGTCTGTAGCTGCTTACTTCGTTAGCTGGTTTTCCCGGTTTTGGGATTGGAATTACTTTTGCGTGCTTCCAAATCTTTGGGAAATGATTGAACTTGAGACAGGAGTTGATGATGTACTTCAGGTATTCAAAACCTTTAGGTGGAAGGTTTTTGATGAGTATGTTGTTGACGTCATCTAGACCAGGAG
Source organism: Chironomus tentans (assembly GCA_963573255.1). NCBI lineage: Eukaryota > Metazoa > Arthropoda > Insecta > Diptera > Chironomidae > Chironomus > Chironomus tentans. The sequence goes on along the minus strand of OY754304.1, from coordinate 30,752,178 downwards.
CTTTTGGATTTTTCAGATTTCTCACGATGCTCAGGATTTCGTTTACGTCTGTTAATTCTGGACTGTCTTCATTGTTCTGTTCTAATGCTTCCTTGACTGTGTTGTTTACTTCTTGGGTATGCTCTGGGGCGTTTTGTTCAAGTGGATTTTCGTGTGTTGAACGAAAATACTCGCTGAGGACGCTGGCTTTTTCCTTGTTTGTGATGAACGTTTTTTCTGAGCTTGTCAATGGTGGCATTGATTTTGTTCCTTTTTTGCAGTGTTTTGCAATGCGCCAGACAGTTTGATTCGATGGTTTGATTTCTGATAGGCGTTTGTTCCAGTTTTTGTTTTTGAGTTCTTTTATGTTTTCATTGATGATCTTCTGCAGGATATTCAATTCAGCTTTAATTTGATTATCTCTGCTTCGTTGCCATCTACGTCGAAGACTTCTTTTTGTTTTGATTAAATCTTTGATTTCTGGTGTGAGTCTCGTCGATTTGAAGTTGATCTTTTTCTTTTTCACACTTAGATTTCTTGCCTGCATAATGAGATTAGAGAGAATGCTTATGTGATTCTCAATCTCTTCTGCTGTGCTGCAGTAGTTTTCACAGATGTTGTCTTCGATGCGACGAGCGATGTATGATTTGAATTTTTTCCAGTTTGCGTTTCTGTAGTCATATCTGTAGACTGTATTTTCAGTTCTGTCAATTTTTGAGGTTTTGATTTGGAAGTAGACAGCACAGTGGTCACTCATTGCTTCTGTGCATCTTAGTTCTGTCGTTTCGAGGTTGGAATTTGAGAGCATGAGGTCGATTGTTGATTCTGACTTTTTTGGATCTTCAGGGTAATACGTTGGCGAGTCCGGGGAGTAGATCATGAACTCCCCAGACATGTCTTGCAGTATTGTTCCTGCTTTGTTAAGAAATTTAGCCTTAATTGATAAAAGTACTGAAACTCCATAATGTCACACAAAATTAATAGATCTAGTGGTAATCTTTCCATATTCGTTTAAATTATCAGAAAATATCCAGTTTTAGTCAAATTATAATTATTTTTGTAAATTTTCATCAAAAAATATTAAAAAATTTGCAAAAATCGAAATTTTCAAAAATTCATATCTCGACGGCATCTCATTCAAATTTATTGTTTGAGGTGGCGGGTTTTAGTTCTTAGTTAGTACTACATAATACAATAGAGAAATTAAAAATTTGTGCATAGTGGGCATACAAAATTTTTATTTGAAAATACCTCATTTTTTCGACCTTTGAGAAGCTCTGGGAGGAACGGCTTAAGTCCAAATCTAAAAATTTTTAAGTTTGTAGCTAGCCCTTGATCTAAGCTTTCCAACGATACCAAATATGTTATAGTTCATATCGCAGTTCCCGAGAAAAATAATTAAAAGTAACTTATGGAGTTATTGCATTTTCATATGGATTGATTCATTTATTCAATCGATATACTAAATATTAACTAATTAAGAAATAAAAAAAATTTATTAAATATTTCGATTACAATTTCCCTTTCGAGCGTAGTTTAAAAGGGATTATTTTTTGAAAGAAAACTACGCTAAAATTCCGTTACAAATATTTATGCTTGTTCCTTGCACCAATGAATGTTAATTGTTATGTAGAATGAATGTGAAGTCAAAAGTTAAAGCATAAGATAGTTTCGTGAGCCGTCAGAACGCCTGGAATTTTATTTACAATAACGGTCAAAAAAAATTCAAAAAAAAAATCAAGGGATGACTTTACGGTGAAAACAGTGTCAAAAAAAAGTAAATAAAGGAAAAAGTTTAATTTAATCACATTAAAGCCTGTTTAAGCACATTATTAAATGCAACAGCTGAATAAATTTAATAATAACATGTAGTGACTGTTTTAAGTGCCAAAAATTATAGTAATTCGGTCATAAGGATCAGTTTTGTTAAAAAATTAAATTTTTACGCAATGAGAAATTTAAAAACCTTAATTCTGCCTTTATTTATACTTTTAATCATCATCAAAACATCTCATCAACAGTATTGTAAGTACAAATTAACATTAAAATGACGAAATCTCTTAATATTTGATTTAAATAACAAAAAAATGAATCATCAAAATATTACTGGATCTAATTGTGTTTGTTATTCTCTAATTTTTTAGTTCGACAAGAATGGCTAGAGCCAAATGTATCGATGTTTTGTACCCAAAAAAGACAGCTGTCGACATTATTTTCTACGAAAATTAACAAATATGAAATTAATTTAAGTCGCTTGAATTCAGCTATAATTCTTAATTTGAGATTTAATGCAACACAAGCAAGAAAAGTGAAAAATGAATGCAAATTCACAATAAGTACGGAAAAATTTGATTCCAAAGGTGGCATATACGTGAACATCATGAAAATGAATTTAAGAAAACACAAATACAGCGAGAAATGCATTGACTCATTGCAGATTAAATACAATAACAATATTAAGCAAAGTATTTGTGGAAGTATATCGAATGGGAAGATAACATCGTATGAGGATCTTTCCGGAAAAGTAAAAATTACACTCACAATCGATTCGTATGCACCATTTACAGATGATTTCATAGAATTTCAGTTAATTGCAACTGCATTCAAAAAGTGCTCTAATGAATTTGAGGGTGAATTTAATTGTAAGCCAAATAACATTAAAAGTTGTATTGATAAGCGTTTTGTTAACGATTCATTTGTGAATTGTGTCGAGCCTAATTGTCTGGATGAACCATCATCGGGCTGTGCTTCTTCGTCCATTTTCGTGACAGATTTAAATGATGAATCGACATCAAGTGAAAATATTATTCAGATCTTCCTAAGCGCAATTACATCCCTCATACTTACCATGCTTACATGTGGTGCATTAATTTGGATAATATATAAAATAAAGCGATGTCTTGCACCTATTCCTCAAACGACAACAACAACAGCTATTCGACCACAACGTAGAAGACGAAGACATAATACAGAAATAGTTTCAACATCACAAGACACATCGCCAAGCGCACCACCGCCTTTTGATAAAGATGATTTACCGCCAAGCTATAGCGAACTGTTTCCAGAACAAAGTGCTCGTAAAAATGATGCTGAGAATGTTTAAATTATTAACGCACAATGCCTATAGTAGTTAAAATTAATTAAGGATTCCGTTTTTTGAGAGAGAAAATAAATTCAGCTTGGATACAGTTCATCGTTTTGGGAATATTTCTTGAATCAATTGTAGTTCTGAGAAGTGTTGAGCAGATGCTTCTGAGTGATTCATCTTACAAAAATTTAAAGACCTACCGAAAAATGTTTCCAAAATGATCTTATCCCAATGCCATTTTTGTTAAATTGAAAAATTGACTACTATATTAGATTTAAAACGCTAAAAGTAGATATTTTATAAAACAAATGAAGAAAAGATGCGTATTGCAAAAGAAATTTAATCGAGTCACAAATTTAAGTATTTAAAGTTTATGTATAAATTTATCAAGTCATAATTTCTTCATTAGTTTAACTATCTGAACCCAAAAAAAGAAAGAAGGAAGGAGAGCAATGAAAAGAGCCATGCAATTGTTTTATGTTTTTTGTGATCTCTTGTATAAGAATGCTTTTGATTATTTACTTACAATTTGTATAAAAAATTTTGATAGCTTTTCATTTATTATTTAGTTTAATGCTCAAATTCGAACAGATAGGAATAAACCAGAAAGAATTAGAATAAGAATTAATTTAGTTATTCATGAGATTCCAGTTTTTTTATGGAATTTTTCAATTAGTCACCATTGTTTGTTTTGTCAGTAAGTTATTGGACGGTTGGAAGTTAATCGCAAAAAAAGTCATAACGCAAGCACATTAATTAATGTAAATTTAAAAGGGGTTGAAGTTCTCTGAAACGTAAAGAAAAATTAGAAACTCAATTATTCGAATATTAGTAAGAAAAAATTTACAATAACGTTCTTGTGGCAATATTTATAAAACAAAATTCTTATTGAAAATTTAACTTAGTGCTCTATTTTATACAATTAAAGTTCTACTGTTCTATCAGTTAACAAAAGTTTTTTAAATAGCTTCAAACCCCAACACAAAATTGCAAAAAAAAATAGTATAAAGTTGTAGATCTACGATATTAAAATAAAATTGCGATTTCGCGATAAAAATTAACACCACGAGAATAAAAAGATGATTGAAAAATAATTTTGTGATGATGTTAAACAATTCGAAATAAAATAGTATCGATAAAAAAAAGTTATGATAATGCAATGGTTTTAATTAATACTCGTGGACACTTTTTCCCACAGCTTAGGGGTCATTCACTTATGACGTCCATCAAAAAATGGGATTTTTTAGACCCCCCTTCCCCTCTTGTAACAAAATTTTAATTCAAAAAAATTTCTTTAATTTAAAGTGTCACAAAATCTCAGACCCCCCTAAATCATGGACCAAATTTATTATAAACTTGGACATGGAAAGACCTGAGACTGAATTTTCCTGGAGTTGATCACTGGTCTAGGTACAAATAGCAAATTAACAAGTGAACAACAATAACGCTTTACTATTTTATTCGTCAATATATTTCGATAGCAATGCTATCATTATCAAGACTCAATTGTTACTGAAAAGCTTTTGCTTTCGCTAATGTGAACTTGCATTTTGACCGTTGCAAGTTCAAATAGATTTGATCTAATAGGTGTTCACTAGGTCCTGTCCCTTCTCGATATAAAGGCTTTCCCATGCATCCAACTGATAGTTGTTCCTGACTTCCTTCAATAGCTTGTATGCTTTCAATGAATGTCCCTCCTCAATGCAATGTGCCGCTATTGCTGACTTCTCCACCTGCTTGTTCTTTAGTGCTCTTTCGTGTTCCTTGATCCTCGTTTCTATTCTCCTTTTTGTCTGACCAACATAATTTCCTGAACATCCAAAAAAATCTTAGGGCATAGTCTTATCGCTTGCATTAAATGCAGAGTTCATTAATGTGTTCCAAATTCCAACACTTGAGTAACAAAGTAACAATTAAGCTTTAAACGTCTAGCAATATAGAGTAAACAATTTGACTCATTCATTAAGATACAAATTCGATTAGGACCTTATCACTCGTGCATTTCCTGCACATAGGTGTACTTAAGTTTATTAACAAGATAATCAAGCCTAATTGAAAGCTAAAAATATTCCTTCAAAACAAGCCCATCATTTTAATCTGAAACACTTGAAGTTTTTTGTTCGCGAGACCACTTATGAATGAAACAAAAACAAAAAGTCATCCATCAAGAAGTGACGAGAAGAAAATAACATCATACTGTACCGTCAAACGAGCCAAAAATACCACTTTATGTACCTTTGTTAATCCCGGAAAGTTAGTCAAGTGGGTACTCTAATTAATTCTCTCAACAGCAAACAGCACCTATAATAATTGTTATCGAGATATAAAAAAGAAGTATATAAAAGCGTGGCGATGTGATAACGTCTATCTCAATTAAGAAAAACAGCAAAACACTTGTAAAGTAGAAAAAGCAGTTCAAGTGATTTAAGGTTCACATACTTGTCTCGATAAGATAAAAATATGCGCACAGCACACCGTCTTTACTATGAAATTTTTGCTGTTTTGTCACTGTGATTATCAATTTGTGAATGAATGAGTCTATTAAGAGAGACACTTTGCTAATTACAAAGTACTTAAAAGATTGTAGAAGAGGAAAATAAGAAACGATCGATAGCTTAAACTCCAATTATTGTCGATTCATCTGATTTACTACGAGTAAAATTAGTTTCGATTGCAAATTGCAGTGGGAATGTTAGTAAACCAGAAAATTGGATTCAAAATTCATTGAAGCAAGAAGCTAAATAATCAGGAAAAAGGAGAAAGGAAAACCTGACTATTTTTGTCGACAATTCGCAATGAAATGATTCTAAAAACGTAAAAAAAGCTATGGAAAAACCTGCAATGTTAAAAGTCTATGTATACAGGAACGGCTTATCGTATATATAACAATAGCACTTGAAAGTGAATTACTTCTTTATATTTTTTTGAATTATAAATACAGTATTTTACGTGTTAACAATTTCTGTTTGAAATGAGACTCCAAGCTGTAAAGAAGGTGCAAAGAGAAGAGAGAAAAAAATAATAATAAAATTATTGTAACAAAGGGCAAAGAATAGTTGCATAAAGAGAAAAATCCTGTTATAGTTCAACCAAAAAAAAAATCAGTGACCCAATAATAGCATATTCTCACATACTTTAAGTGATCAAGAGCAATTAAAACCCCCCACAAAACAGCATTGAAGAGAGAAAAGAAACAAAAAGTGAAACAGATTCCAGTTCTTTGTTGTTGTTTCTTCATCATTCGTTTATCTCTGATTTGCCTTTACTTACTCGCTGGCTATTCCGTTCACTCCACCAAAATTTACTCATTTTTGAGTTTTTGTTGTTTTTTTTTGTATCGAGTGCCGTAAGCTCAATTGCATTACAGTCGTTGGTGAAGTGTCGAGAGATTTGTGCTACTTGGAGAATAAATTAGACTGCATTTGATAACGACTGATTATTTTTTCCTTCAACACTTGACTTTCAAGAGATAAAACTGCAAGTGACTTGGATTTTATTTTTATAAATAGACGTGTGGCTGATTTACGTGATTTATTGATAAGAAAAAAAAATCACACGAAAAATTAAAGTATCAAGTTTAAAAAATGAATTTAAGAGGTAAGAGTCAGTCAATAACTTTTATAGCAGACACACACTTGAGTCATAAAGATTTGATTTTCGTGGCGTAAAAAAAATATTCAAGTGCACGTCATAGATCTTATATGAAATTGTGATAAGAATTAAAAACAAAAATATTTACGATAATATGAATAAAGCAATTGGATTTTTGATAACAACAGGAAAATACGCTCTAAAGTGGATAGGTGTTGCGAATTATTAAAAATCTTATTAGTGCGCGGTGTATTATTAGGCCAATTGAAAATACGAAGCTATCGGCTAAAAGTTTTAGTTCTTTGCTGAGAGGTTTTGAGGATTTTATCAAAACAACTGATATCTTGCGATTACGAACGTCACTTAGGTTTATGGAACAAACGACAATCAAACCGAAACTAGTGCGACTCACTCTAGTTTTTAAAATTGAAACATGCTCTTAACCAGTTATCTTATCTTATTTACTTGATCAACTTATTATGCATTTATTATTGTTTTTTTCTTAATTCCTAGAAAACACAGTGTCGACTCAATGTCATTGTAAATTGCATAATAATTTCTATAAACCGACCGGTATGTAAATTAATTTTTGTCGAGTATGTGTATTTTGACCATCACTGAAAAGCACTTCTTTCGATGCAAAGATGAATTTGGTTTCTTGGATTTTGTGGATTTGTAATATATTATTATTACTATAAGTAGCAAAAAAAACTGAAAAAATATAAAAAGTAAAATAGGGTAAGATATTTGGATAAGCCACGGGGACGTCAAAGAATTTCAAATTTTTACTCCTTTATCTTATTTTTGAAATGTTTGAATATGGGACAAATTTTTGTAAATAAATATTTAATATGGACTGTCCAGCGGCGTAGCCACAAGTTTTCGAGGGGGGATTTTCTCAAAGGATTCTCCGGATTTTTTTCAAAAACCCTAGCAAATTGAAGAATTTTTGGGTATGAGGGGGGCACAAATCCCCCAATCCCCTCCTCAGGATTACGCGCCTGTGACTTTGATCCGTTAAAAATACTAGCAAACCCTTGCCCAAGTCAGCTCTACTTTCCTAAAATTTACTAAATTTTTTGAATAATTTCTAAAAAAATTTAAAGTTTTGAAACATAATGCAAAAAGGGCATATACATGCACAACTTATATTTTCAATTCATTTTTGTTTTGTCAATTTTAATTAATTTTTCTTATCGAAATATTTTCTTATAAGCCGTGGATTCAAGGATTCAAAAATGATTCATTCTTCAAACAAATTAATTATCATTACTTTATAGATTTTTATATTTTGCGTTGTATCAGCACTAACCGTAATCGTGCTTAATTTGTATGATTACGAATTTTTACTTTTACAACAGTTGTACTGAAGTAAATTATCTCAATAACATGAAACTTAATAACAAATAGTAAAATGAATGTTAATAGCTCTAATCTATGAACTTTTAAAGCTCATCATGAAGTTTAATCGATTAATTTTACTCACAATTTATTTAGCATACAATGCAAATTTATTTAACAGACAATGAACTAGATCATATAGCACAGTGAGGGATTAAAACCTAAAAATCTCACGAAAGACATGCAACAAATGAAAAAAAGAAATAAATAAAATGGCATTCAAGGATTTCACTTTTTCATCGAGTCCAGTGGAACAGGTGTCCATTAAGACTACTAATCTCACTTAAAATTACTCATGCGTGCATACACAATTGCCGAAAAAGTTAACATCAGAATACCGTTTCGTAGAATTGCGGTAAATTTCACATAGTTACAAAAATAACGTAATTACTAGCTTTCTTAGCTTTGATATTCTTCAGTCTATACTTTTAATTTCTCCTTGACTTAATTCTCTCTAATTGTTTATACATAGTTTTAAGCACTAACAATAGAGAAATTCATCTTCAATTTCTAATATTGACCTTAAGCAGGCAACAAATATATCAGCATTTTATTTATTCTCTACACGTCTGAATTAATTTATAATAAATTAATATCATGAAGAAACGAAAGAATAAGTGCCAATTGGAATAAAAGATGTTTCTTATTATCCGATTTTTGTAAAAATGTAATAGTTTAAGGTCACTTTGGAAGGGCTTTCAAATATTTTTCCATTATTTTTAAACAATTTTTCCCAAAACAGGGGGTGGGGGGTGAATTTTCACCCATTGACCCCCTGTTTGCTCCAATAGCTTGCGGTAATGCGCTTTAATCAGGGCTTTAATCATTAAATTGATAACATTGCTTATGAAACTTTAATTTCTCGTGAGCAAAATAATTACTACGTAATACCAAAATACCACACCCGACTTTCGAATGGAGGGTTGACATGCTATACGTGCATTTCTTATTAAATTTGGAAAAACTGATCAATTTTAATATTTTGTTTTAAAAAATCTATCATAATTAGAACTTTTTAAATCACATATATTAGTAGCAGTGACGTAGTCAGGGGTGTATGGGTGAAAATTTATCCCAAACGGTCACAAACAAAAGAATTATTTAAAATTACTAGAATTTTTGAACTGATGAAAAAAAAAATCACCGTGTCCAAAAATTCTGGCTACGCCGCTGATTAATAGATATTATTAAATTCTGAATCATCTTCTGCAATTCATTTTTTTGTCTTAAAATCTTATGTGTCTTATTCCGGAGTACTCTTTAATTGATTAAATTAGAAATTCATTTAGCTGCGCAATCTAAACTCCACTGCAATTCAATGTCTTCTGAGTATTTTTACTCGCTCTCTTATTGCTATTTTGAAAGCGAAAACTTCATGCATCTTATTAATTATTCTCATAATTCTTTTCTTTTTTGGTTTTCTCTGAAAAGAGTTCGATTTGATACACAAATCGGAAGTGAGAGCCGAGGTGCTTTAATGAATTTATTGTTTCTGTTTTTCTCTTTCTTGTTTCATTAATGACGATGATAATTCTTATTATTATCGCCTAAGATTATTATTTTATTGATTTCTAAAAGAATTGAATGGATATACTGAAGCAACGGAATTGAACAGAAAGTTTATTGATTTCGACTTCAAATTTACGTCTCATCAGATGTATAATATGAAAATTAGAATCTCAATAAACGATTTCCTTGTAATAGTTCCAGTTATTTTTGAGTTCAGATGATCTCTATCACAAATATTCTTCCCATCTATTTAATATTCTCTGTGAGTAACTCTTGCAAATTCAATTTACACGATTAATTGCATTGAATTTGATGAGCATGTTAATTAGATTCAAATTTATGTCACATTGTTACCATAAATTTATGCGTATCACCATAAAAGTTATGATAGAACAAAGAGGCAAAGATAATTTTTTATAGTTGTGCTATAAAGATATGGAAATCATATACATTAGAACATGTGCAAAGTGTTTCGGATCTTAATTGCTGAGATTTATTTTTGGATCACATTGTCAATTTAATGAGATAAACAAAGAACTTGCTTCAATTTAGATAGTTCATCTTTAATAATTTCAAACGCTGGCTTTTCCTGTATACTCTAAGGTTTATTGCTCTGTTGATGTTGTGAACTCGAAACTAAATTTTGCTAAAATCAATTCACAGAATTCTGAACCATTTTTCTTGCTTATCTCATAAAAATATTTACATTTCAATTATCTAAGTAAAGAAATGTGATTGTAACGTCATATGTGTTATTTAAACTTGACTTAATTATGCATTCACGTGATTTAATGTTCAGCCATGTTCAGAAATTCAAACTTATAAAACAATTGAACTCAATTTTTATCTAAATAATCAATAGAAAAACAGTCTAGCTTCAATTGCTCTGAATCGACGATACTTCATATTTGCTATTAAAGTTAAAAGCCTATATGACTTTTAAACAATTCAATTAAATTATTAAACAAATTTCCTGATTCATTGAACAAGTTTGTCGTCATCAATTTTCTCAATCGATTTGCTAGATACATCCTTCTTTGTCCTTCCTCCATCTTTAAACTTTGAGCGATGCAAGCTTAATGTAATATAAATTCGAGCAATAATATTATGACCCAGAAAATGAGAATGATGATGATGAAGAGGAAAACAAACAGCAGTTGTCACGTTTTATTAAATTGCGTGCGATGATGGCTTTCAATAAATCATTATATAGATGCATATGGTTCGCTAGAATTGTCTGTCATGTTAAGTATTGAAAACATTTGCAAATTTCAAATCCAACGAAGGGGTCGGTTGGATATGACGTAACTCTAACGACTCCATATAATTCAGAAATTCATCATTCAATTCAAACTGCTTTAATTGTGGAAACAGCCCTGCTAGTGATAATATAATTTTAAACACACATTTCTCGCGCTTTCAGCGTTCAACAATAGCCAGATCGTAAACATTGATTAACTCACTGTTATGATTTTGTTAATATTATTTAAAATTTGATGCATTTTGCGTTTAAATTGCTCAATTCTTCAAACTCGTTTTATTTATTTTGAAATTTATCATGAAAATGAGGAGAATGTGTTATGGAATGTGTCAAATCATGCGGGAAACCGAATATGAATTATTGAATTAATTTTGTAATTAAGTTATATGCGATGCTGATTATTTCCATTTACATTTCCCAACCAACCTGTAAATGATTGAAGCATTTTGAATTTATCCTATCAAAATTTGAAATATTTTTTGAATTCCCAAAGCTATCGTTCAACCTTCAAAATATGCTTAAACAATTTTTTTTTCCTTGATAAGAATACGCAAAGCAGTTGGCAATATCGAAAGCATTGAAAATTTAATTTCCATTACATTTGCAACACGCTTTTTTTTTCTCGCGCGCGTGCTGTGACGATAGGATGTTTTGATAATCATGCAATAAAGCACAGCATAGAATCGAATTGAGAAAAAAAATCAAAATTGAATTAACGTGATTAATATTGTTGAATAAGCAATTGAACAACGAAACCTGCAATAAGTCACGTAGAAAAGAAATTTGCGAATGGGTAAAATTAATTACGCGCAAAGAGTTCATTTAGTTAAGTGCAATATTTGAAATTCGAAATCTTTGTGCAATAAATTTATTTGATGATGAAATTTGACAAAAGTTTAACTTGAATGAGAAGTTGGTTAATTTAATTAATGATAATTTTAATCATTGTTCTTTTAAGAGGACATCCATTTGAGAATACCTGACAGTTATAGAAAAGAATCGTTTTTTTGCTATGTGAAATTTGGCAAAAAAAAGTTACAAGCAAATTTTGTACAAATTTTTTTATAGGGGTCGTTCGCAAATTACATCACGCTTTGGGGGAGAGGGGGTAGAAGAACTTGTGACAGCCCTGGTGACAGCCCAAACACAAAATTTTTCTTTCTTTGGAAAATTTGTGACAAAGGGGGGGGGGGGAGGGTCAAAAAAATAATTTTTTACGTGACGTAATTTGCGAACGACCCCTTACGTATTTTCCCATCACTAAATTTAGAATCATCATCACACCTTTAACAGAATTAAAAATATGAAATGTTTACTCACATGTCGCAACCGAGTCCTATAGATTCAATATTTTGAAAGGAAAATCAATATTCCATTTATAAACACTTGTGATGAAGAAGGAAAGAATAGAATATTACGGATATGATGAAATTGGTGACACTTATAGGAATGAGATTCATATGTTTTTCTCAGAATAAATACAGTAATATTAGAATTAGATTAATTAGGCACTTTAAATAAGGTCATAATTAAAATTGCAACTATAATTTGATGATCCTTTCTAGTTCCAACATTTTGATTTCACAGCAAAATTTTCCTTCAAAATATTTTTATAATGCAGGAGTTCTATTATTAAGTTTGACGTAAACATTTCTATAATTTCCTTTAAAATACAATCGTTCCTTTCGTAATATTATGTTACCTTATTATCTGCAATCTATGAATCTCAAAAAATGATGAGCACATTCAGTCGGCGAGATGTATTCATCCTTACAATAATGGATCTATATTTGGTATAAGAGAAATTTGATTACGAAATACAGAAAGTACTGTTGAGGTAGTAAAAGTTGTTATCAGGAAATTCGATTTGCTTTATATGTAGAGCTGATAATAGAGAAAGATAAAAATATCAGTATAAAGGCATACAAATTTTAACACAATGATTTCATTTGTCATTTTGCTTGCTTACTGTCAGTTGTGCAGTCAGTATTATCAGAAAAGAATACACTTGATTTATTTGCTGAAAATTTACTGAAAATTTTTATTCAAATAATATTTTTTACAGACGGAGACATTTTTGTGTGCTTGCTGGTTATTTCTTGGATAGTTCGAGCGACATCGAGCAATGTACAGGAGTTTAGTGACAATAAATTTCTTAATAATGTAATTGAAGACAAAGTATTTGATCAATTGGATACTAAGACAGGTATGGATTTGTTGGCATAAGATAAATATGAAGAATTTTTAAATTTAAATTATTTTTTCAGAATTTTCTAGTAATTTAACAATAACTGTGCAGCAGGAAGATAAGGAAAATATCGAGCCTAATATTTTTGGCAAAAAAGATAGCGAGGAACTAGGGATGGATACAGTGACATTAATTTGGTACCTCACAACGTTCACAGCTCTATTTGGATTCTTTATTGTTATGGCATGTACAGAGAATACATGCAGTCAAAGAAGAAACCAAAAACCAGCAGAAACTAGAAATCCCACGCCTAGTCCATGTCCATCATATAAACACTTTGCACCACCAACTTATGCGAGTGTAATGAAGAAAATTCATGACCCAAAGGTCTTTATTGTCCCAGTTCACGAGGGTAGTAACAACTTCTTTACAGATCCAGCTGATGTTCAGATCCACAATCAAAATAATTTAGAAACAACTGGAAAGAATGAAACGACTGTGACATTGTCACGATAAAGTGTCAACTAAGGAAAAAAATGATAAATGCCATAAAAATCATTCTTAGCAATCAACGCTTTTCAAGTGACTAGAAGAAAAGCATAAAAATATCAAATAAGAAGATAAATTCTTTAAGTTTGAAGAAATTACCTTAATTGAGGTTAAGTTATTGAAAATGGAGAATGAGATTCTCAGCGTTTTAAGGAGAATATCTGAAAGTTTAGAGGACAATCTAAGCTACATCATGAAAGTTCAACAGAAATTTCTAAAAAAGTTTTAGAAATAGACTTGAAAGTTTTGAGAAAATCATTCAGGATAAGATGAAACCTTATTCTAATCCATTAAATAAACAGCACTTAGAGACAAAAAAATGCCAAAGAAAGAAAAACAAAAACACCGAACACACGGAAGGGGAATTACTGTAAAGCTTCTTATCACCTCTATTTTAATTTCGATTCTATATTTGTTTCGGCAACAACACCACACTAAGTAAGCGGGTTGAACGCAGCAAAAACAAAAGGCGAAACAAAGCAAAAGCAGACGGTGATTAATGTGGTTCAAGGTCGAATGGAGTTCTATTGACGACATTTAATTACATTCAATGGATGCAAAGTAAAGCTGAAAACAAGAAGAAAATGAATTTGTGTGAACGGATCGATTGCAATTAAGTTAATTGTTAGTTTTCCTTCCCGATAACTCAAAATAATTGATCACTATTAGAATCGATTTATGAATGTCAGTGAACATAATGGGAATTTGAGTAGAAAAATTGATAAGATGTAGGAAGACAATTAGGGTGGGATATTTTTTTGTGTGTCGTACAACAATCGGAAAACAATGAAAAAATAATAAAATTAACAAGAAGTTTGAGGAATCACGTAGATAAGATTTGTCGAATGTGATAGCGGAATTGATATTGAAAATTTAAGGAACGTGACGTTGATTCTAATGTGAAGTTTGTGCTAATGTGGTGAAATTTAAGAAGCTTCTCTTGACGAACTGATAATTCAGATTAAGGCAAATTATTTGATAATAAGTATGATTAAGTGAATCTAAGATCCAGTTACTATACATGTACGACTTTAGCAAATTGAAAAAATGCTTTGTATTTGATAATCAGCTCGAGAACATAATTATCTTAGAAATGTCTCTTTATTTAATATCACTATTTAAATTTGTTCTGTCAATAATTGATAAACTTAGTTCTTGTATTTTCATGGAAACTTTGAGCATTCAAGTATCAAGTTCAGCCAGGAGTGAGTGCAAAACTCAGGAAATATCAACATTTGTGAATGTAGGTCACTTTATAAGTTATATCATTAAAATAACAAAAGATAGTTGCGCTGTAATCAAATTGTGTAAAAAAACTTAATAATAATTGTCAGATGAGCTGGCAAAACCGGTCGACGTGACTGTTTTTCTCATTTTGTCGAGTAAATTCAATAATCAAATATTTTTCTAACAATTGAATTGTGTACTTTTGAAAATTTAATAAGTACAAAAGGGAAGTTAATTACAGCATTTAAGTATCAGAATAGAAAAATCAATGTTTATAGAAACAGAGGATAGAATTAATTTGCTCCTGATTAAAAAGCATAATGACAATTTACTTAAGCAGTAACTCGTATCTATTAATTTAAGGTTTTTAAATGTAAATAGAAAATAATGAATATTCTCAGCCACACATCATACCAATGGCTGTCATATGAGTGTGGTAGTCAATGGCAACGACTAAGATCATGAGTTGCTCGGATATTAAGCTTGTGAAGCATTTTTCAACTGAAG
This sequence comes from Chironomus tentans, assembly GCA_963573255.1. NCBI lineage: Eukaryota > Metazoa > Arthropoda > Insecta > Diptera > Chironomidae > Chironomus > Chironomus tentans. The sequence continues at coordinate 30,736,878 of OY754304.1, read as the reverse complement.
TTGACTCAAAATCATGCATTTACTGAGATTGTTAGTACAACTGACTTGAGTTTGTTAACAAATAATGTACATACGTAACTTTAATTAGAACATTATATTTTGTACTTAATGACGAATAAATTTAAGCACAGTAAAACATCAAAGAATGACCGAAATAAAAAATTAAGATTGAATTTTTTTAAAATTGTTTTAAATATTGAAAACTAAATTTAGCCTCCAGAACACACTGCGAATCTTGCTCATTGACAGGGACGTATCCAGAAATTTTTTGAGGGAGGGGTTTTGAAATATTTTTGTATAGAAGGGAAGATTTAGGGGGGGTTTTGTGATTTTTTTCTAAAAAAACCCTAGCAAAATGAAAAAAATTTCCCAAAAGGGTAGGGGTTTTGACCCCCAAACCCCCTCCCTGAATACGCCCCTGCTCATTGATATTGTAGCTTAATTATGTTGCCGTCCTTAATACACTCAGCATAATCATCCAGATTCTGCCAAATTTACAGTATTTTACTTCAACCATCTATAAATGTCCATCTTTTCTCATGACCATGTACCAATATAAAACAATCATGTTGAATCATAAAACAATTCCTCATTCGTATTTCAATTAATTGTTTATTATTGGGTAACTGACCTTATGTATGACCAAAATAACAAAGAATAAAGGAAGAGAAAAGAAAAATTTGCTCCACATTTCTTCCGCAGAAGCCATAAAAATTATTTTCTCATCTTCTCAACTTTTATTGATGTCTCTTCTTAGAAAATTACTTTGCCTTTACGTTATCCTTTTATCGTTTTTCCTTTTGTATATCCTGAGCCATCCATCTTATGTGCCTTGTTCATAAACATGTGACTGTAAAAATTTATTGGCGTTTGTTTGTTTAGTGTTATGTTGTACATCTACGAATAAGAGAGAAAAATGGAAACAAAATGAATTGACCGTTTTGTTTACTCCTCAATGTTTTCACTAGTCCTATCTGTCTTCTTCATATTCCCTTTTCAGTTTTTGTCCTCATATGTTTATGTACATGTAATCTTATCGCTTCAAACAGGATATTTAGAGAATTAATGTGAAAAAAACCAAGAACATCTTTATATTGCCTCTTATCTATTACTGCTAAAAGCCTTTATTTCTACAAATATAAATAGAAACATAAGTCCAAGGGCGTAGCCAGAATTTTTTTAGTGTGGCTCAAAAATTATTCTTTGTTTCGTAATTTTTATTAATTTTAAAATTACGAGAATGATTCCGCTGAAAAATTAGAGAACAAGAAATAACTCAAAAAAATTAGAAATAAAAAAATATTGTTTATATATTCAGAATTTTCTTGAAGGGGGTCTAGTCTTCTTTTTCTAGAAACCTTCCCCTAACTACTCTACTTTATTAATTTTAATATTGTACAAACATTTTATCTTTTATAGATTTTATGGGATCTTACATTACACTAAGGGTCGTTTGTAGATTTCGTCACGCAGGGGCGTATCCAGAAATTTTTTGAGGGGGGCTTTGAATTTGTTTTTGTATAGACGAGAAAATTTAGGATTGAGTTGGGATTTTTTTTCTTAAAAACCCTAGTAAATTGGAAACATTTTCTCAAAAAGAGGGGTTTGACCCCAAAACCCCCCTCCCTGAATACAACCTTGACGTCATACAAACCTCCTCCCCTTGTCACAAATTTTCCATATAAAAAATTCCAAAAATTTGGACTGTCACATATTCTTCAACCCCCTCTCTCCCCCCTAAAGCACGTCGTAATTTACAAACGAAACCTTACAAAATTATGACTTATGTAATAAAAGTATAAAATTTAATTTTATAAAGAAAGCAGCAATTTAAATATTTAAAGAACCAGTAAATTACTGAATTACAGTTTATGTCTGCGTGAGGTGCATTTTGCAGGTAGAATGGCAACAAAAAAATCAGTGACCATCAAATTTCTTAGAATTATTTCCTTTTTGGAGAAGCCGGCTCCGGAAGATATTTTTTCTGGCTATAGACATGCCGTGTTAAATGATTTCATGGTTCTTAATATATCCAATGAACTTTTCGTCATCCTTAAAGAATTATTCAATATGACATACACATTTTTAACTCAACTTCAAGGATAATTTTTATCACATCCATTTTTTAAACACGTTTTCTGAAAAATTTTATTTTTGCTCTCATTTCTTGTTCATTGCACCATGAAAATGGTCTCGGTTCATTATTTGCTGCAGTTTTAAATTTCATCCCTTCTTGTCTCGTCTTATATATCTATCTAACATAAAAGAGATAAAGACGAAAAAGAAGACGAAGCAAAAATCAGATTACACTCAAATCAACATCAACTATCATCATTATCATCATTATTGATGCTTTTTCTCTCTGATGTGTGTATTTTGTGGGTTAAACGAAGCGAAAATGTAAAGAATTCCTTTTCTCCTTGCACTTGCCTGAACTTATACTACTTGAACTGAGAAGCGAGGAGAAAACAAGTTTGTTTGTACAATGAAAAGTGAATTTTTTTTTCGGATGATTGCGAAATGAGTTCCAATAAAACATACTTGAAGATGTTTTCTGAGTTTTCAAGTAAGCACACTGACTCTTCTGTATTGTGGATGTTTCTATTTTTGAAATATTCGCAGCTATTCTCAGAATCTCATAACTCTAATTTGTTTTGTCTTAAAATATTTTTCCTTATAACAACTTTGATTTTTTTAGTTTGATTTTTTTGGAGAACATTTTGTTCACATTCGGTAGTTATTTATGAATCATTAATACATGGTAATATAATTCAAAGCAAAATGTAATCCAAACTAAATTATGGAGCAACAAAAAATGCTTAAATTAAGTAAACCAAAACAAAACAAGAAATAGAAATTTCTAAATTGAGCTGAAAATTGAAATTGAATTATATTTTAGGCATGTTCGTACAAAGTTTCTCTCGAAATCAAATAATTTCTTTTTACGAAAAATCTCGAGCAATTTAGAATATAACATGACCGAGAAAGTCAATTTCTTGTGAAAATAGCTGTACGAAATGTCTTAAGAAGACATAAAAGTGTAGGATATACCAGAAGTGAGCAATTTAAATCTATTCTTGAGAGTATTAAATTAATGAGCGTATAAAAGATCTTGATACATTCTTACAATCCCACATGTCATTTTTCACACCTTTTTAACTTTCTATTATACACTCATTGTTCTAATCTGATTCTCATAAAATCACTTAATGATGAAATTCTTTACGTCTTTATGCTTCTCCTTCTGAGCTAACAGCAACAGACTACAACAAAAAGTATCAAATTTATGTTGATGATTTTGCACTTTTATGTCATATTTCCAATACATTTTCAAATTGAATACCTTTGTTGCTCTATTGTGCAATTAAATTGGCAATTTTGCTTTCTTTTAAAAGCTCATTTCTCTTTCTTCAATTAGTATGATTAAGGACCAAAAGAAGATTCCGTTGTAATTATGAAATCTTGCAAAGAAACTTGTTGCACTTCTGCAATGAAATTATTACAACATTCTGGTTATTGCAAGAGCTGGGCTGCGCACTTTTACAATTAAGCGAATCACTGTTTCAATTTTTGGTTGAAAATTTTTATTAAATTAAATTTAATTATGACCCGAGTGACACAACGTAGTCATTATGGCTCCGCTACGTCGACTTATAAATACAAAACGTCAAAAAGACATGGGGTGCTCTGATGGCATCGCAATGGTGGTTTTTGCTGCTCGGGTGAATTTCATTAATTTTATTACATTTTAGAAAATTTAAGTTCTGCTATTGTGACTTTCGTTCGGCTATATTGGTAGGTGTGATATTGAATTTTTTCATTAACAACTGACATAGCTAGGAGCCATAAATCCTTCAACAAAAATATATTTTTACTGGAAAATGAAGTTAAAAATGAGGTCATTGTTCTCATTTTAGCAAATAATACAAAAACTTTGCATTGACAAAAAACTATTTTTTATTGACAATATTTTAAATATGAATGGAACACAAAATTAAACAGTATTGTAATGCTACATTTGTTCCAGTACAAACACAAATTTTTATTGAAAAATGGAATGATTTTATTAAATTTGGTACTAATAAAAACATTTTATTATTAATTATTCATTAACAAAGACACTAAAGTTCCTTTGGGTTTTCATAGCAGTTTCAAATATTTAGCAATGTTTTTTTGGAATTAATGATATATCAGTTCAAAATCTTAAGCTTAAATTTAATTTTCCATCTCATTTACTTACAAATGATAGCGGAAATCATACTGAAGAGTAAATGAAAGTGAAGCAATTTTTTCATTATGAAAACCAACCGTAAGATGATTGATGACTAACAAACTCACCAAAGTGTAAAATTGATTTGATTTCATTTTCACTATCAAAATCAAAACGAAAAGCAAATAAAATGTTTCATTGTTGGTTTTGCTGTATGGAACTTATTTTATCAATTTTTGATTCTGTACTGTGCATTCATTTACCTATGACGTGAAAACTTAGATCCTCTCTTTGACTCAATATTTTTCATTCAATTTTTTTTATTTATTTGACTATTATTTGACTTATTTCTATAGAATAAGAAGTAACGCACATTTTGAAAGATTATTTGTTTCATTCAAGATCATGAGCATATTGACAAATTAAGCATAAAAAAATAAAATTGTATTATTTCCCGGAATAATTTGAACTTGTATAGAACTATGAAGCTGATTTAAATTGCGAAATCAATTGGATGTAATGGATAAATAAAAAAATTGAGAAGTATCAACAAAGAAAGTGAATCAATTGAATCAATCGAAAAATGCGTTTCAATTGTATTTTATTATATACTTAGTTTAAGATATTTTCACAATTTGTTCCATTTTATACAGTACAATACTTCCTGATTATTTAAATTATTTTTTAAAGGATACTTATTGAGAGCAGCAGCACATATATTATTTTTATTTCACCATCATCATTGAAGTTATATCAAAATTAAGAAGATTTTTTTTTCAATCTTATGTTTCAATATATCTCTGAACTTAAATTATTAAGATTGGTACTTTTTGGCGTTGTATGAGCATCCATGTAGTTAACCTCATCGTATTACTATTAACTGAAAACCCTAACTACAGAATCATTTATGTAATACTGGTATTTCAAGTGATTTGAATTAACGTACTGAGAGTAAGACACATGGAGTAAGTTTGCTAAATCGTAAATTCCGCTCTAGTTGACAGAATTGAGAAAAATCAATAATTATTTTGAGTCGTATTTTCCTTACAATCATATATTATTATCATTATTCTCGATAGTACACCTCGCCCAACTGTCAGTTCTTGCTAGAGGTCGATTTTTTTATAAATATTTAAAAAAATTGTATTACCTTTATTAAAAATTTAAGCTTTTGTGTTGAATATATTGTTACACATATTTTGAGATCTGAGAATAACTCACTTTCAATCAATATTCCTCGTCCAAGCTTGTCAGTTCTAACTGAAATTTCAAAGTGTGTGGTGCAAAAATCGCGGATTAGTTTTGTGATTATATACTTAAATAAGCACATTTTTGGAAATAAAAGTGCTGCAGATTAAAATTAAATCACTTTTATTCAATTTAAGTTCAATGCTTTCAATTGATCTCAATTTTTATGCAATAACATTTTTAATTGATAATAGTAAATTTTCTCTTATTCTAGTATACATTCATTCAATTTTGTTGTGTATATTTGGATCACTTGGAATAATCTGCTCGGTTTTATTGTTTATCAAGAGAATTCAGGAGCAAAGAGCAAATATCATGATTTTTTGGATTGGTCAAAAAGGAATTGGAGTTTTTCATGAAATAATACTTGCACTTGATATCATTCTTGCCATTAGTGCGAAAACAAGTTCTACGACAACTAGAATAATTGTGATTTTAGTGTTAATAACTCTCGTGATTATTGATATATTATTTATAATATTTATTATAAAATATTATCAAAGTGCTGAGTCAGTTGAAGATCAGTCAGCAGCAACAAGACCAAATTATTTAACAGAGATTTCTATTACTGGATTATTTGGCGATCCTGGATCACCAACTTCTATTGTTATTACAGATCCCATGACATTAGCTGCTTCTATGACACCACACGCAAATATTGAAAATAATAGCAGTCATTGAAATTCAGATCTTAAAATATATTCAAATAATTAGTTTGTTAAGAAAATTTTGGTGTACTAGAAAAGTTATCGGATCTGACAAATAAAATCGTTTTAGATTTTTTCAAGCAAATTTTTAAAACACTATAAACTTCAGCTATAAAAATAGAAAACCCAAAGAGAAGTATTATGAATTAATGAATGTGACAACGTGCTTTGCTGATTAATTGCTGATTAATTAATTGTTCATTTAATCTCACTTCTTTCAATGTTCTCAGAGAGAATTCTATAAAGCAATGTGCATCATGTATAAACAAATCGAAGCAAAATTTTCAATAATTATTACACCATAAGATGAAACATGGTGCAAAATGAGAAAGAAATCAGAGATATGATGATTATGTGCAAGAGAGAATCTTTTTTCCGATTTCCATGCTTTCAATCTTAAATAGACAAGATAGAGGATCACTCAGTAGTTTTTAAATCCTCCGATCTGAAACATTAAAAAAGTGAAATTAACAATTTTTAAAATATGACAAGAACATTTTGTAGAAATCTTGATCAGCTGCAATTAGTTGCCTGTTTGGCTATAATTGTTGATGGATTGAAAATTTCATTTGCACTTACGGACATTATTATAGAAGAATTCGAGAATCGTCATAGTATATTAAAGAGAGGTGAGCTGAAATTAAAGTAAAACATGGGACGTAACCAAATCTTAATTTGTAGTGATTGCCGGGTGAAGTTTTCTTGTTTATACTTTGCATCAGGCTTTGCATGCTCTAATAATCGGTGTCGATAATTTAATAAATCTTGAAATATGAATTTAAATTTCTTATGTCTATAAAATAAAAAAATATTCTTATAATATTTTAAAACAAATCTTTTTCATTCTGATCATGCCCTTGTTATTGCAAATATTTAAATCAAAGATTATCAGTGACCTCAAATTAAAGTTTATTCATCCTTTACATTTTTTAACATGCTCATAAATCACAAAACTCCTAATTATTTGTTTTTTATAACTTTTCAGTATTTATTCACTCCGTATTGATGAGCGTTATCGGAACCTTAGGATTAATTTGCTCAATAATGTTGCTAATCAAGCGAACTGGAAGTCAAAAAACAAATTTCATGATATTTTGGCTTTGTTTAAAAGGAATGGCAGTTTTTCATCAAATTTTTTTCTCACTCGACATTTTCTTCGCAGTCAATCAACAAAGTGACGTGTTGTACCTTAAAATTTTAGTAATCATCGGACTATTATGTCTTATGGTTATTGAGATTTTATTCATTGTTCTAATTGTCGAAATTTATCAAAATATTCCTGTTGATGAGGCATACAGCACAGAAACTGAATCTAACGATTTCAGCAACGAGCTGGGCGTGAATAGGCTACTAGGAGATTTTGATTCCGATTCAATTATTACTGTAGACGCAATGACGATACCAGCCTTAATGGTGCAAACAAAATCTGAAGCTATAATTACAAATGATCATCCAGATCCTATTCATAATTCAAATAGAAATAATAGTGAGATATCTTAGAAAAATAAATATTTATAGTTGAGGTTAAATTAAATTATAAGAATGCATGTACTTATAATTAGCTATGTGTTGTCAGTTAATGTTAAATTTATAAAATTAATTGTAAATTAGATTAAGTTGACCTTACTTAAAATTAAGTCAATAAATCATCAAATTCCTTATTTTTATATTGACAAGAGTGATAAGTCATATGTTTATGTTACTATAGAATTCTCAAAACAGATTAGAGCAGAATATTTATTGAACTTTTAACTAGAACGAGTATTAAATGCTGTTTTTATGTTAAACATGTGATTTAAGGCATTTGAATGACATTCAACTTTTAATTGTCTATCTGTATACGATAGGGCATAAAACGAATATGTGATTATACATTTCTCTTCACTTCTCTGATTACAATTTATCAAATAAATTTCTTGAGAATATGAAGGCATTTATGTGTAGCTTACATCGATGAATAAAATACACGACACATCATATATTTTTACATGATTAATTTTGTTTAAGCATAAAAATCAATTAGGTAGTTCACAAAAACCTTTTAACAATTTTTCTCTCTAATATGTAGCCAATTTTCGTTTTTATTTGACAAAGTAATAAATTACCACTTTTCCCATCAAAGAGCGAAATAAACGGTCACAATTAAATTTCAAGTGGGGATATACAGAAATTGGCAATCAAATCTAACAATAGTTTGGCCGTTCAACTACTTTAGTATTGAAGATTTTAAGATGACAAGAGATGAAATTATGTCAATGACAGTTGGACTTGCTTTCCAAAAACTATTATTGACTAAAAAGTTGATGTAATATGTTAGTGCTTCTCATATGTTAGTGCGCGAAATGAGCATGATGGTGATGATGATGTCCTTTTACTTCACTATGAAGTGTAGGGATTCTACGAAACTTTTGAATCTAACGCGATTATCAACGTGTTTCGTCAATGCATAAAGTCTCGCTTTGCTTATGACCTCCGGGTAGAAATTGTAGCATATTTTTCGCAGAAATTTTTTTACGAACACTGTACGTGACCCACTAATTGTGCAATTTTCAAGACTCTTTTCTCTTCTCAAGCTTCTAGGGTTTTCAGCATCGATATTTAAATGGATGCAGTTTGTGTTGCTTAGTGGGGTTATCAAATTTTTGTAATGTTTATTAGGGGTCATTCACTTATGGCGTCCATGATTTAGGGGGGAGGGGGTCTGAGATTTTGTGACACTTTAAATTAAAGAAATGAATTAAAATTTTGTGACAAGGGGGAGGGGGGTCTAAAAATCCCATTTTTGATGGACGTCATAAGTGAATGACTTCTTAGAAAAAATATTGTAAGGGCTCGGCCGCTAAATGAGTTCCATCGATTTTCAACCGTTTTTTAAAATTTGAATTTTTATTTTCTTCCCCTTGAAATGTTGAAAAATTAATTCACTTATAACTTGTTTAAACCATTATAAATCCTTAAATTGAAATCTTATTAAGCAAAAAACAAATTTTCTGCAACTTTTAATCTATATTCTAGCCTTCCAATCGGTGAAGTAAACACTTTTTGCAAGGTTTCAATATTTCAGAATATTTTGTTGTCGTAAACAAACGAAGAGAAAAATTTGAATTTTTTGACAGTTATGAAAAGTTTTTCAGAAAAACATTAATTTAACTAAATTCTAAAGCTGTTTTCTTAAATTATGATAAAAAATCTTGTAGAAAATTGAAAAATCTATGATTTAGTATAACAATTGTTTGGTAAAACACAGTTTTCACAAAATTTGGACGAGTTTTCTGAAAAGTGTAAGAAAATGGAACAATTTTTAAGAGTCAGAAATCGGAAATTTTTCCAGTTTTATGCTTTAACTAAATGGCTTTGAGCTACAAGTTACACATTGAACTGTGTGTTTTCAGTAGCTCTACATCTTAGTCTATTTAGATTTTTGGTTAAACATATAGAAAAAGAGAAAAATGTAAAAACTCCTCGATTTCTGACTCTTAATCGCTCAGTGGCCAAGCCCGTAAATAAATGAAATATTTCAAAATCGTTCCAAAAAAAGTTCAAAACGATTTTTTCTGAATAAAACAATTCAACAAAACCATATTTACAAACCCATGCCTACATCAACCTTATTTATTATAAAACGTTGCCTACGTCAAAAATCACGATTCTTCATATTTTTTAGCATCTAAGATTGGGACATTTGTTAAGAGTTGTCTTTTCATGTACCAAATGCCTGTAACAACATTCGTGAAAACAAAAATTGGTAATCATGTTTATTTTCAATCTCATCTATTTAACTTCCTTCAATAATCGACAAAGAAATGAATTGAATTAAGCAGAATGAAATCTATTTCTTTACAAAGTCATCAAAATAACATTTTTGATTGAGAATAAAAAATGATTGATGATTTTAAAGTAACTAAGGGATCATGATGATAATTATTGACATAAAAGGGATCGAGCCTGATGATAGGATTGATTTCTGAATGAATTATAAACATTTACTTTGTAAAAAAATAATAATTTTGTAAAGAAAATAAATTCATCAAGGGGTCATTCGGAAATTACGTAATGTTTAAGGGGGAAGGGAAGGGTCATCGTATAAAATTTTCCAAATTTACTCACGAAGTTTGCTACGGAGAGGAGGATAGGTCGGGCTTGTCAATTTTTAGTGTTACGTAATATCCCAATGACCCCTTACATGTTGTTGCTGTGCTGGATTTTACTACAAAATTCTCTTTTATGATCACGTCAATGATAAACAGAAACTAATGGTAAACATTTTAAAAATGATAAAATATTCAGAGGATAAATATTAAAATTCAATATTCTGTCTGTAGATGTGGGCAAATAGACTCTATATAGCATTAAAGTTGGTAATATATTTTTATATAAAATCATCTTGTTTACAAGTTAGACAAGCTAGTGTATGAAAATAATAATATAGTGACAAAATTATACTATGTTGTTGATAATTCTAATAAAATTAATCACAGAATAATTTTCATCCTATTTGATGCATCTATTTTTTTGCTGAGTATTACAGATATTCATGGGTCATAAGTCATGGGAAATTAGTTTTCATAGTATGAATATTTCTCATAAAAATCTCATGTTGCTAATTGACAACAAATTGCACTCAAAATTGCCTTTGTTAGTTGCTCATAACTATTTGTCCCAAATAATTCATGAAAATGCCCACCTATGAAATCAGGAAGGACCCCCATGTACAAAACAAAAATTTGTTTATATTTTTTCAAGCTCAGAAACTTTCATATTGCGCATAAAACATCCCTTATATCTCGATCGACACGTTTCTCGTATTTGTCGTCTCCGACTTGGTGTCTTTTCAGTTTCAACTTCTTCTACTTTTACATTTTTACTGTTTTCGTCATGTACAAGGTATTTTTTGTATTTCTACAATTCAATTTTAGAACATTTTAGGTAAATTTCAGTTTATCGATTGTTATTGATGGATATTTGTCTGTTTACGAGAAGAAAGAAAACAATATTTTTTTAAGATATGGAAGAAATGCAAACTTTTCTGGTTCCTTTTTTTTTTAAAAAAAATATGTGTACTTATAATGAGTCACAATGAATAAGTATTTTCTTGGTGTAAAGTCACAAAAATTATTTTTTTTTTTGGATAACATACCACTAAATTTACCACTCTGGCTAATTAAACACTGCATTTAAATTTACCACTTAAACTTTTGCCCACTGGGACTACTGCCACATGGAGATTGCTAACTTTTAACGGTTTTGGTTACTGGGACTGGTTTCTAGGGCTACCTGAGGTACCCAAACATAGGGTATCCGGTCTCTAGAGTTACTTTTTGATTACTAATGCAACATCAGGGGGAATACAACTCAACGGCCGGGAAATTTTTTTTTGTCCATTTTGTCCTTTTTGCCCATTTTGTCCATTTTTTTCCATAAATTTGTCCATTTTTTCCATAATTTTGTCCATTTTTTCCGTAAATTTTTCTGATTACATTTTTTTTGTATTTTTATAAAAGAAATGTTTCTTAGCCATGATTTTAATAATTTTATCAACAAAATATTAACAATAAAATAAAACATAGTTAAAGTTCACATTTTGATTAATAAAATGATGAAAAATTTTCTTTAACTGGATTAATAAGATTAAATTTTAAGAGCTAAGATTAATCAGCAAACATTGCTTGAAATATCAGTATTCATCATGAATTACTTTTTACTTATTCTTCTTACTTTTTACTGGATAAAGCTATCAATCTAAACCGAATCCTGAATTTACAGGGAGATAACTCTGAAAAATTTTCATTTTCTCAAAGTCACTGAAAGTTTACTTTAAAACCGCGCTTCTGTTTCTAGAAGATTTCCCCCAGCTTCTATGAACAAATACGTTACCCCTTATTTTAGTATCAAATTTGAAATAGTGACTTTCGTTATAAAAAAATTAGTTATTTAACGCTAAAATATAAGTCATAAACTATAAAAATATTAATAATATAATAAAGAAAACCCAGTTAAAAGACTAAATTTTATAGAAAAACAAAAAAACAAAAAACTCAAAATTTGTAAACAAAGATTCGAAAATTTGAAGTAGCTTTTAATACTTCAACTGCCAAAAGTGCTGTTCATAGTAGCTGGTAAACAAAATTTCACTTTTTCTAACCTCATGAAATTTTTTTCTCAATTTTTTGAAAAATATAAAATTCTTAATAACAAAGCAATGAATTGAAAAACTAATATTATTATTATTACAAGCAATATTTGGTTTGATTCTAAGATAATGAAAAGATAACGAAAAAGTTTAGTAATGATTTCAGTAACTTAAAATTAAACCAAATCTGTTTAATCTTACATTAACTAAGTAATAATTATGCATTATTAGTTTTTCAATTCATTGCTTTATTCTTCAATTCTTTATATGCTATCATAATTATTTTATAATGAAAGCAGCTAGTTCTTGTAAAAATTGTGTTTTTATTTTGTAAACAAATGAAATGTGTTTTGCAATAATGAGTTGAAAAGTTGACATTGAAACGCTATTTTGATGAATATCTCCGTGATTAACCATTAATATAGAATAAAATATGCATAAACTTAAAGCTGAGGCAAGCGAAAATCTATTGTATGTCATTCCAGTGTTTTACAATGAGTTCTTAGCCGAAAAATTGAAAAATGTAATGACATTATTAAAAAATGTTATATTAGAAAAAAAAGTATATTAGAAATATCTGAAAATAATATTTTTGATTTTACGAACAAATTTTGTCCGTTTTGTCCATTTTGTCCATTTTTTCCACAAATTTGTCCATTTTTGCCTTAAATTTGTCCATTTTTTCCGTAAATTTTTCCCGGCCGTTCGGTTGTATTCCCCCTGTGCAACATTTTCCGAAAATTTGAATTCCAACCAATTTTAACTGAGATTTTAAAAATGCGTTTTTATTTCAAATTTTTGCAAAATAAATTACTTTTGAACTAATTTTCATGTATATCAGCACATTTTTATCTTCTTTCAAAAAGGATATACACATTTTACACACCAGCAGTGTAGATGATTCAGGTATGTTTCCAATCCATTGTTATGGTGCACGAAGGAGTAGAATGAGAAGATGAAAGAGGATAGAAAGGCAATAACTGCACAAATACACACACGAATGAAAATTATTGTACAGAAAATATGAACATAAAAGAATATCCATACATTGTGAAATTACTGTAAAATTAAAGCGAATTCGAAGAATATCTCTTAAATTTCTTTTGAAACACATTTTAAGCCGTGTTGAGTGAAAAAAGGGGGATGTAGTAACAGCATACAGAGGTATGATGAGTGATGAGGGATAGCACAATAAAATATTTATAATTCTAATGTAAGTAACAAATTCGATCGAATTTAGGCATTTCATTTGTGGGAAAGGCTATGAATAAGATGGATTAAGAGGGTGAAGGAAAAGAAGAGTATGTTGAAGAAGGTTCATTAAAGGATCAAATAGATTTTTATGTTGAGGTTTTTTTAATGCTAAAGATATAAAAAATCTAAATCAGAGTTGAGATTTTTAATTTTGGTATCTAAAACTTTTGTTGCTTCTTTTCGTCTTCTTAATAATTTTACACCAACCCTGATTTTATTAGAAAGGATCATCATTACAATACCAGTTAATGAACTCAATTCTAAACCATCCTCTAGTTCTCTAGTTGCGGTTTTAATTCTCAACGTTTGTTCCACTTCATTCTATTTTTCTTCTTTTCCCTACATTAATTAGAAAATCTCAACAGATTGAAATCGAGACGAGAGTTAAGGTAGCTTGATGTATTTTTCAAAAAATATTGATTCATTTAATGCATTTTTAATGCTGCACTGCTTCTTGATAGAAATAATCCTCTTGTCTATCAACAATCGAACATTCCAGAGTTTTGGATTGATGAGAAATGATTCATAAGAAAGTGGAGACGTTTTTGTCTATTTTGAGTGCCATGACAAATACTCATCAATCTGATAGAACTGGTAATCACTGATATTTCAATGATGAATATTATATAACTGTGAGACAATCGTATTGAATTTCTGTCTGGGATATTTTTGACAGTTAGAATCTATCTTATGAAATTCGAATAAAATTTGGTGTAAACACTTTTGTGATGAATTATATACATCAAAAGATTCTGAAGACTGAAAACTGTCTAGGATTTAGATTTGAAATATTTAATTTACTATAGCAACTAGCCTGTATGTTCTGCAGGCTGCTAAAGTTCATGACCAGCATCAATTACATTTGATCACTTTCTACACTCACGATTACTTCTGATATGATTGAATTGGCCTTCAAACTTTTTCTTACCATATTGATCCAAAGATCATGCTACCCAAAAATTATAATCTTATTTCTATTACTCTTCTGCGCTCAATTATAGTTGCGATGTATTTCCAACACCTTACACGCTTCTGCTCAATTATAGACACTTTTCATCTCTTTTAATTTATGTATTATTTTCAATCAGAAAGTTGGATTTTAGGTCAAAATTTATTAAAACACCTTGAACCCATTTGCTAGTTTGATCATTTGTTTGGAACCTTGCTGGTTTAAGGCAGAATAACAGTAACACCATTAAGAGATATAATACAAGAAATAAGTTGATGTCAACCTATAGCTCTAGGGGGATTTTTGAGGTAATATAGCACTTGGTTTAATACTTTTGAATGACTGACAAAAATAGAACTCTGCACACATTTCCTTATAATTCAGATGACGTTTGAGCCTCCGATGACATCATGAGATTTAATTCTGTTTGTACAAAATATTTTGAGTCACAGATAACAACCGCAATTTATTTGTAAATTGCCGGGAACTTGATGACTTGATTTTGATTTCATCAATTTGTGACGTAGAAAAAATTTAGCAGACAGTGAATCTAAATTTTACTTTTTTGCTCTCATAACAAAGAAAACTAATCAAAATTTTAGACAAACTCATGGAGAAAGAGAGTGCAAAGTCACGGCGACCACGCAGTAAGATGAAACAGGCAATAAATCTCATATAATCACGAGTTGAATCATGCATGAACAAAACTAGGAATTAAGTTAATTTCAATTGTGTCGCATGACTCACAATAAATTGTTCAATAAAGAAATGAGAAGATGATGATCATGAAGTGTGTGTAACATTAAACTGTAACAACTATTCACGGCTAAAAGGTAAGAATAGTTTCTTTTCCTTATGTAAAAAGATCCCTTAAGAATTAAGCATTAAGGCATGAATGATGTAGATTTATAAAAAAAGTTCTCAAATTACTAAATTTTTTATGCAAGATAAATAGCGTAGAAAGTAAAAATGAAATGAAAATAGACTAGTACAAAGCAATAAGACCTTATGCATCATCCATTAGGAGAACATCGACACAATAATGGAAAAAGTGTGAGGTGCTATTCATTGTGAAGTGATGTTCAAAGAGCGCAGTTAGAATTAGGATTTAAACTGTAGATACAAAGCGTTTCTGTACTAGATCTTCCAGATTTGAAGCCGTCTTGAGACATTTGAATTAGAGGTAACAAAATCAGGATTATATCATCAGGTGAATAAAGAGATTTACCTTCAGAAACCTCCAAATCTCCTAAAAATAACTCATAACTTGATAAAATATTAATTAAGTCTAATTTGACAATTTTTATTGAAAAATAATCCTGGACCATCAATCCCTTACAAAAATATCTTAGTTGCCACCAAACTGACAAAATCTCCATCACAAGTCCAGCCGAATTCAGTAAAATATGTTAAAAGGTATAAGTAAAAAAGAGAAAAAGCAATTTTGTGATGGTTCAATTAACAGATGTTTTCTGATCATCATCAGCATTATAAATGCGTTTATAATAATGTTGGTGTTACTAGCAAATAAGTAGTTAGAAGAAACTGTATACATAATACTTTACACTTCCAGTATTGGAAGTAAGCATGAAATTCTCTCTCAAACAATATTAACTTCCATTGCATGTGATTTTTCTGTATATGTATGGGTGATCGTTGCTGATCTCTCTCATTTTTTTCCATTCCTACATGCTTCTTTTATGTTATATTTCTGTTGTTCAGTTATTTCGAAGAGCTTGTAATGTGTAGATCGCACTGTGATCGTTTCTTTTAGTAAATGTTTTTCGGTATTGTAAATGGTCAAAAGAATTTTGTCTCTTGACAATGATCGCTGAGGGTACTATGGATATTGAGGATTAAAATTTTAAAAATTCCATTCTAAATTAAAGTGTGTACCAGAAGCTATACAAAAAATTAGATATCATCATATGATCGGCTTTAAAAATTCAATTTTGCAACAAATTTAACATAGAAAGTGAAATTAAAGTGAGCTCAAAAATTGCAAAAAAGGTATTAAAGAAGCAATTATTTTTGCTAAAATAAATACATAGCTGCATATAAAATAAAAATTACGAAATTTTTGTGATGGAAAATTAATTCCACAGACACAAGAGAAGAAGTGCACAGAAATCGTGAAATATCAAATTAGAAAAAAGTGAAAATAAGAAAAAAAATTGAGTTTAAGTGAATTTAAAGGAGTTGAGAAACAATGTTGGATATAATGCCATTACAAAGATTAATGTTGCTACATTGGACCATAATAACGTTGTCAACACAACTTGTTATATGTGCATCATTATATTCGAGTAAGTGAAATAAATTTGAAATGTCTATTTCCAAATAATCATAGATTAACCTGTTAATGATCGTGAGGTCAATTTGGTAGTGCTCTTTTTACTAGAATTGGTTACTCATAGCCCCATGTAGAGAATATTTTTTGATATATTCAATTTATTGACATTGTAGTGAATTAAAGTTTGAATTTATTACTTAAATTGTTATAATCAAAAACACTCTTAGTATCTAATCCAGAGGGAGTAACCAGGATTTTTGAAGGGGGTGCCCAATTTTTTATTTTTAAAAAAAATCACTGTTATATAAATTTTTATATAATAGACATTAAAATTGATTTTGCGAGTAGTCTTCAACATTTTTTGTAAAAAAAATTAATTTTTTAAATTTTAAAAATAGATTAAATTTAAAAATTTGTATATTTGGTACCAAAGTACCACCCCATGGCTACGCCCCTGATTGAGTCATATATTCTTCTGAAGAATTCCGATAAATTTTAGTAAATACGTTTAGTAACCAGTTTATGGATTTTTAGAACAGTAAATATAAAATGCAAAACATATTACCCATGTCATATTAGTGCTTTTTGTAATAAGTGAACAAAATCCAAACACTAATCCATTGGACAATTATACAAACCAGCTTCAGACCACAGAAAATGCATTTCCATTATAGCTTCTGATTACTTTTCAAATCGTCACACAAAATAAATCTCATTTACAACATCTCAATTGTATTTTGAGAAGAAAAACTAATCCGACATAAACCAGAACGAGTCATAAAAAATTTATCCCCAAATGCTACTTACGATCAATATACGATAAATGGTATTGAAAGAAAATGAAAATGAAAAGAAGAAGAAAAAATAATCATCAATCGGTTTAATACTTATCGTTCATTAAAGTCCCGTCTCATACACATAGCACGCATTATATCCATTAATTACTCACGAAATATGTTTATTATAGCACAACAGTCAAAAATCCAAAAAGTTTGTATGGGAAAGTGAAGTTTTTTCGGGGTCAAATTTATGAATGCGTAGGGGGTTAAACTGATCCAAAACGAAAGAAAATCGAAAGGAATTGAAACTTTCACATAGAAAAATAAATTTCTCGTCCATTTATGGCACACATGTTGCGAAGTAATGATCGTACAGAAAGAAAACTCAGTCAGTTGAGAATAAATCCTTGTCAAAAATACACACATGAAACTTGTTTCTTTTTACACGCTTTTTACTATTTTTCTTCGTAATTCTTACTTCTCATTTCACATGTGATTCATTGCTGCATGAGGACCAAATGACTGCAGGAGGGCTCTCATTTTTTTTTTCATTCTCTGTCTATGCATCTTCTTTTTGTGTCTTTTTCCTTTGTGAATGCATTTTATGATCTCAATTTCTAATGTTTATTTCTTCTATCTGTTGACATTATAGATTTTATAAGTGGTTCACTTGAATTGTCTGTCTTGGTTGTGTGAATTTATTTTTCACTCTCGATTCTTTGGAAAAAAAAATTTGTAGATGAGAATCATTTGTCTTTGAAGAAAAACATGGAACTTTGACTACTCGGATGATTTATGTCAATCATTTCCAAATTATTTATCAGATGAGAAACTGGCTTGAGTATTTGAATATCAAGATTGAGCATTCATATTTTATGAGACAAGAATAATTTGTTCACTTTAGGGTTTGAATTATGTAGGCTTGAAACTGTGGATTACAATTTTTTAGAAGAATTTTTAAATTCGAAAATGATTTTTAATGCGACAAATTCGTTAAAATTCAAAATACCAGGAACTTTAACCTAAGAATTTCTATAGCTCGAACGGCTCCTATAAAAATACCGGCATAATTTGAGACGACTTTGAGTTCTGAGCATCATCACATTGGCGTAAAAATTAAATTAAATCAAATCTTTCTGTCAAATTACGAAAAGTTAAAAATTTAAATAAAAAAAAATAAATTTAAAAATTTAAATTGAGTTTCAATAAAATCATGTAAGCCAATAGTGTGCAATATTCAATATGTGATTTCATCAAACAGTTTTGAGTAAGTGTTTTGGATTAACAATTTTGTAAGTGAAATTGAATAAATATTAATTATGAAGCTCTAAATTTATTGCTGTGAAGGAAATTCAGAGTTATTAGATTTGTCAAAATAATTTTTAGGTAAATTATAGAATTTAGCAATTATAATAAAAATTAGCAATGAATAAGTTTCGAAAGTTTCATTTTTTAAGAATTTAACATAGCTATCTAAGAAACAGAATTAGCAATTCCGATCAAAATAACTAGATATGACTAAATGATTTGGGATAAATTCAGGGGGAAAATAACTCCCTGTAAAATAAATTTTACAACGATTTTACATCGTTTTACAACGATTTTACACCAATTTTTTGATGTAAAACGATGTAAAATCGTTGTAAAATTTATTTTACAGGCAGTTATCCTCCCCCTGGATAAATTTTAATTTTAAAATATATTTCAAAAAATTGACTTTCAATTGTTCGAATTAAAATACATCATTGCCAACATCTTTAAAAACTGTTTCTATTTTGGAACCTTCTAAAATAGCACACGAGTTTCTATGAATTGATTTTTTAATTCAAAAATCTCCACTTGTTTAGCTTGAGAATCATTCACAAATGGGTCATCTTTGTTCACAGAGGAGGTTTCATATTGATCATGCTGATTTCTCATATTTATCTTCATTTATCTCCTGCACTCAATCGTAAACGTGCCGATAAAGTAAACACGCAACTTTGATCATGACATATTGTTGATAAATTCAGCAAATCGTTGAGTATAATGTCTATACGTTATTTTGTTTGTATTTATTGAGACATGATCAAACATTAGCTTTCCATATCGTATCAGTTAAATGATCAGTTTTCAAATTAATTATTCAACAAAAATGATGGACAAAATTAATTGAGCATAAAAATTTTGACCTAAAACAGAAATTAAATCTTAATTGTAGGTTGAGTTTGAAGGTAACTCGAGTCAATAATCATTAAGTATAAAAGAGAATAGAGTTCAATTTCCTCAATAAACATCCAGAAACGATGGAAATGTCAATATGAATTTATTTATTTTCTTTCAAATGTCATCGTTTTTTTATCATTTTTATTAAAAGACGATCAAGACAATTTATTAAGTCTTTCCAATAACTGACTGCTGTGCATCTATAGTCATTGTTTACATTTACTTTATTCTCTCAAACCCATTCAGGCATTTGACAATCGAGGAAAAATTGAGATCTTTTTCAATTAAGTACAGAAAAGTATTTTATAACAAAAAGTAAGAAACGAAAACAAACAAAGAGAGGAACTGAAGGTGAATTGAGAGATCTCTTGCAGTGTCAAAAAAAATTGATCTTCCTTCTAAAATTGTTTATTTTTCAGTCCCTTATTATTTACCTCTATTTATCTAATGAATTATGATCATTTTTTGAAAAACATTTCAATTTTCGTTCTGAACTGCTTTGTTCTTGAATGAATAGTATTTGGACAATCACAGGCTTCCTGTGTACCATTTCAAATGAGATGTGGAGAAAAATGATTAATTGTTGTATTCATCTAGACTCTGTGACAATCAGTTCTTATAATACGCATTTAGAATGCCTAATAAATGGGAGATTCTTGTCAAGGGTGTGACATTCTCTATGAAATATGTGCTCAGATTCAGCTTAATTCAATTATAATAAATCGTTGTGATTCTATTCTAGTTTTGGGATGGCTGAAAACTTGTTTTTGAGCTTAAGATTGACTTGAAATAATTAATGTAATCAATTTGCAAATTTTAACCTGCGTAGATTTGGAATTTATGAATAATCTTAGAAATAACTAGAACCTAGTTGAGTATCATGCAATAGATCTGCTTTTACAGCAATAAAACAAAATTTATTAAAATGAATATCATTCAAACAGTTTGAAGCGATTCTCAGTTAAATATTCTTCTTAGCCTCATCAGTCCCTTTTTAATGGACCATCTCCCGTACAATAATCAGCTTTGAATCGAAAATTTACTATTTATAACAGTTAGATGAATTTTATTACATCTATAAAATAGTTTTATTAACAATATAAGATTGTAAATTGAGAGGAAGATCTAATCTCTGCGTGATATCACGCACCACATTTATTTAAATACTCTAAATTTCCAGCAGTGCTTAATACATAGATCTGTACAAACATGCTGTGCAATGTGCTTATCACCTGTCAATGTGTAACGTTCTTTTTCTAACAAGCCACTATAAAATGTACTTGGCAGATCTGTGCAAAATTGAGTCTAGTTTGAAAAAAGTGCATGTAACTGACAATTCCAAAATTGTTAATAAATTACCGGAAAAATTCAATGTTGAATATTAAATAAAATAGACTTTCAAATCCTTCTATACTTTGAGCTGACGGACGTAAAACAATCTAGCATAAAGCGTTGCACTTCCTTGAAATACTCAGTGCATTGATTTATTAACAAACAGAAAAGAAATGAAAATAATCAATTTTAATTTGATTTCTCAACTATCAATTCAGATTGTATGTTTTATGGATGCCTCGATTCTTGAACTGCATAATTTAATCAAATTGAAGATTGAATTCTAACTGGAATTCCATGCTTCTGTACAACTTAATTAGACATCTCTCGTATCACTGTATATGCTACACTGTAATTATATCATTGTATCCCGCATGAAAAAAGTTACAATAACTGGAAAAGTCATGAATACTGTAATCAGTTGCTTTAAATAAATGAATATACAAGTTTTCATAGTAATAACAATTATTGAGGCATAAACCACAACCATATCAGTAAAAAATAGAAGAATTTCATAGAGAAAAATGTCGTCTTCTTGACTTCTTTTGTGACGTACGATAATGTATTTATGACTCTTTTTGGTGGCACTTAACGAACTTTTCGTTTCCCTCACACGTAAATAAACATTTCGTTCATAAGATTCTTATGTTTTGTTTATGTGTTCATGAGAAATTTGAGATTTTCTTCACTTTTAAATGTTTTCTTTTACATCTTCTTATTTTACATCATGTTCTCTTTTTGAGAACTGTCTTTCATCAAAATGCAATCAATTCGAGCTATTGAAAAACCAAAGGAACCAAGAATATGCACTCAAAAAATTTCCATAATTAATTTTGATTGCCTCTTTCTCTGATCTATTTTTATAGTGAATATGTGAAATAGTTTTTCGTATGGATTTTGGGATGTAGATTCAGAAAAAAATAAGCAAATCTTGTTTTTATGGTCGTGTAGGCGCATTTTGTGTGATGTTATAACTCATCACATTTCAAATTAAAAGATAAAAATTTTACATTTATTTATGGTGCGGTATGCTCTGGTTCTCACGATCTGGAAGAGATCAGTAAAAATATTTCTGGATTTTCTGGCTTTAAAACACGTAAATTTGTTAGACAAATTACAGTAGATACATCCCAAAGAACATTCATATCATGGTGTAATTAAAAAGCAAAAGGTCATTTGAATGTAAATACAGCGGAACAGAGTACATTTTACATGCACATTTGTGGTTTGATACATCAGTCTCAAGAGAGATCAAAAATTGCACGCATCGCTGAATACTGTAATTTTATAGGGAAAATATGTGATTCAATAACTACAGATGTTTACTGCAACTCGGAAAATTTTGATTTTTATTTCCATAAATGAATGGAATTTTTCCATATTTTAAGTTATTTAAAGCATATTTTTCGTGAACCATATGCTTTCTAGCATTTTTGAGTACTCAATTTGTCTGTTGGAATTCATATTAAAACTTCTCATATAACATGCTCGTTTATGCATTATCGTCAGCGGCAAATATACAATATTTCCGTTCTTAAGAAAAAATAAATCGCATTCTATATCCACATGCATACAATGACTTCCAATCTGCATTCTTTTCATTAACCTTTACATCAGGAAAATAAATAAAAATAAATGAACAGAAAAATGATATTTATTACACAAACCTGCATAATTGGACTGTAAAATCCAGTCATGATTAATGTTTTTAACCATTTTTTGCCACAGCAATTCAACAATTCACGATTTTATGCGTACAACTGTGTTCTCATTAATTAATTAATTAGAATTGTACCGTTTAATGTATACAGACACATAAAGTCATAAAGTTCTTGTCAAGAATTTCTATCTGTTACTTCTTCAAAAAATGTTTAATTACTTTAACTGCTGTCGTCGTCTCATTATGCATAAACATTCAGTCTTGCAGAATCTCTCCAGTGACATATGAAACTATTTGCAATTAGAGAGTCTAAAAGTGTGGAAAAAATTCTTCATGCATCGGAACCTCAATTGTTATTTGTCACAGCACAGAAAAAAAATCAAAGAGCTTTTTGCGGATAGACAAGCGAGAAACATCAATTTTAGCCAATTAACGTTCTCGCAGATTTAACGAATAAATCCACAGTTTTTAGTAGCTTGTGTTGTGATTCAGCACGTTTGTGGACGCACTTTATTCCTCCCACTGAGCTCTAGGAATGAAATACTCTCATGTTGTCACGTTGATGTCATCGTTTCGATGAGGAAAAAATGTCGTAGAAAAATTGCCTCCTACTATGGCGCTTACTTTCGTTAATCTATTAAACTGTGCCTTGTGTACCGTTTTTAGTATTTTTATTTTCATTTCTCTTCCTCGTTTTCGCAAAACCATCAATGTGTGAAAATCTCGCACATTTTTCACGGCTCAGTTCCGCAGAAAATGTTGAACATGTGAAAGGTATTAGAGGTGAAGATATTCGGATTGTGAGTCGAAGGTTGGTGCTTGTAAGCTTGCTATGCGAATTTATTCTGTTGCAAATTTATAATTGGGAATGGATTTTAAATGCTGTGATTGAGTTCAATTTTTTTATAGAAAATTATTGAAGTTTGTGGGTTCGTTAAGAAAATTTCTATGTGTTAAGATCAGTGCTGTTTGCAAAGGGTTGTCAATGACTAGGTAAAATTTTAGAAAAGGTATTTTTCGATTAGGTCAAAAGCACCGCTAAAAGAACAAGAATTTATAAGCAAGTATTAACATGAAGAAAATCAATGAGCATCATATCATTAGACTATTCATAAAACGTAATTGTACCGACCTGATGATGGAAATATTGGAAGCTGAGCATATTGTTTGAAACTCCCATTTTACCCATTGTTAAAAAATAAGTAAGCTCTAATTACACCATTTTGCATACCTAAAAGAAATTCTTTAATTCTTCTTTTCTTTCGTCTTAAAAGAAAAATCATTAAGACAAAACATCTCGATTGAGGAAATAAGAAGAAGAAACATAATCTTTTCATAAAGTTCATAGAAGCGTGGAAAAAATATTTTTTTTCAGATTCGTGCGAATCATAAAAAGTTACAAAAAAATTGAAGGTTACATAAGTTCAAAAATATATTTTGTATTTATGAATTTCGGAATTGTTTTCAATTTGACGATTTCCTTATGGTCGAGACAGAAAAAAAGCTAGTCTAAGTTTTCGTCTATAAATAACTTTTCGATTGATATTTACAGACTAATAAATTAAGTCAATTCTGACACAATTCGGAAATTGAATGAGAAATAAGAAGAATCGTAATAGAATTAATTAGAGTAACAGCAGCAACAGCTGTCAATGCCAATACGTTCGAGACTTACATATTTATATTCCACACCCATTCATCATATGGATCTGCCCTCCTTTTTGTTGAAGTATGAAATAAAAAATTGGAGCTGAAGAGCATTTTTCAATTGAGTTGAATAAAAATCCAATTAATTTTTGCACAACTTTCGAGATCACTTTTGATGTTGAGCACATATGTGCAAATTCAGTTCATTTTGCACGCATAATCAAAAGTAGTGTAGATGAATTTTTCATTATTAAATTTTGAATGCCACAAAATTGACTCTTCTAGCCTTCAAAAGTTCAAACAGTGACAGCTAATTTGTAAGCTGCTCCTGCAATCATTGAAATTGAATTAAATTCCTTTTAAATCCTCTCTACACAGCAATCAGAGAACATAAGAGACTTCATAAATAAATTCAATTAATGCATCATCGATCAAATTAAAAATGCTCTTTAACACACTGGTTTGTACTTTTTTTTGTATGTACGATGCGGTTTTAATCTTCGTACTCAGAAATTTGTTTTTTATTTCATTTATTTACAGTTTTTGTAGCTTAATTTGCAAATTAATTAATGGGTTTTTAATCATAATCAAGTATTTTGTTTTTCGGCTGTTCTCATCGCATTCAGGTCAATACATAAATATTTAAATTGAAAAATAAAACCACGATTATGCGTAAATAAATCTTTAACACAATGAATGAAAATTAAGAGGAGTTGAAGCGGTGATACCTAAGAGATTTATGAGAATGTTAATTGGTTATTATATTTAATTACTTGGCGCTCATTAAACATGTGCCTATAGTAATAAAATACTTTAAAGGATGGTTGAGTGGGATGATTTTAACGCAGTTTTCATTGAACGTTTATTTGCTAATAATCAATATTTAAGTACTTGGAACTGAAAGTCATACGTGTTAACTTAATAAACATACACATTTTAAATAATTTTGTATTAATACTTCATCTAGCAAATCGCTACCAAAGCCAAAATGTTAATGACGGAGCATATCTCATAGTAAATCACACAAAATTACAGTAACAGTATTTATGTTACATACAAAAAAATAAATAAACGAGAAAATCAAGAAAAAAAGACAATATCAATTTTCATTCACAAAAAATTGTGGATTCAAGTTACATTTAAGTCTTAAAAGGCAACGTCACAACAATTAATATGAAAATTCATGTAAAATAATACCGCAAGTAATTAATTGTTTATAAAAGGTAGCGAGCGACACAAAATATTCAAAAGAAAAACTACTTTTAATGAATTTTTAATTGCAAGTTCTTTCAAGCAATAAAAAGAAATTTGTGTGACTACTTTTGGGAAAGGCGTAAGTTGAAAGGTTTAAAGTAGTTTTATTGGTCATTCTCATATTCAAAGTAATAGAGTACTTACACATGAAATGATAAATTCTACTCGTCACTGATTGACGTTAATTGATCAGTCTCTCTATTACTTCAAATTGAGTCATGCAAACTTACACACAATTTAAACTTGAATAACTAATTAAAGGTCTAATAAATTACAATTATTGTGAAGCTATTGCCACAGAAAAATTGAATATTGTTGCTGCACGTATGACACAACAAAAAAATCAAATACTGAGTTGCGTTTGAATGAAACTGCATTAATAATGATGATGGTAGTGCATGTTAAGTAATTTGAGTTGCGAATTGCTGAATTTTTAATTTTTTTAATCAGAAAAATGCAGTTTTCCTCAAAAAAAAAATCCGACACTTCCTTTTGGGAAGTTTCATCAGATTTCAGTTTTATTTATGATGACTTTGGGGAAGTTTTTGCTAAATGTTCATCAATTCTGGAAGGCTAATCATGGGAAAACTTCAGTATCCAAATTGATTTTAAAATAAGGTAAACGTGTCAGTCAGTCAATTTGAAATATGTACAAATTACGTAGTCACAACAAACGAGAAGATGTTTGAACAATTTTAAGATTTAAATGTTAATTTTAATTGTGAGATATTTGTCGGTTAAAGATGTCTGTTATTACTCAAAATACTTATAATAATTAATCTGCGCACTTGATTGAGGTTTCTATTGTTTCAATAATTAATGATTTTGAGATAAAACAACGGTTGGATTTATGCGAGTTCTATAATTTTAACAGCATGTATCAATAAAGTATGATTTAATGACATTTATTCTCAAAAATAATAAGGAACTTCCTACTCACTTCAGGTTGATAAAGACAACGCAACCCTTGGCAACTTAAGCTCATTTTTCGTAAGACTTAAACAAAAATCGAGACCTCGAGTCCATATCATAAATTACTATTTTAAATGGCACAGAAAATTTTGAACTTAATCACATATTTCCCTCAAAAAAATTCCCATCCTACATTGAAAGTTTAACTGACAAATTTAGCCCCAAAAAAACGTTTTAGGTAATAAAATGGGATCAGAATACAAATTAGTAATTTCTTATAATATTTCTAAATTAGTTGTATTGAATATTCATTTTTATTCCTGCAAAATTCACAATTGTGAATGACTCATGGAACTGTCAGCTTTTTTAATCAACATAACTGTGTATTTCTCGAGCGAAGCTATCAAAAGACAAAATCTTTCGAAATCTTCGCATTATTTTTATTTTTATTAACATAAATCATCTGACCGAGCCTCTTAAAAAATTCAACGCAGTTTCCTAGCTATGATATTCACATCAACAGTAAATCGATACTGTATCCGCATCTGAACAGTGGATATACAGAAAATCCACATTAAATTATCAGAACAAATTAATTATCATTGTACATAAGCTTTAATCATACTCTATACTTCTTCCGCTAAGTTTTTCTTAATTAATTAGTGAGGAAAATTAAGATGATAATCCAAAAACAAAGCTGAATGATTTTTTTACTTCTTTGTGTAGTTTTGTGTAATTCATAATGAAATGCTGTAGGTTTTAATCTATTTTTGTGGTTGGATATTTCATATCGTATTACGTTTGAGATATTTCTATCTTTAATCGAAAGTTTTCAGTCAATCAATTTCAATTTGGGATGTCTGTGTGTTGTATTAGATTACAAATGCAGTTTTACGATAGTTTCATCACTAAATTCATTTCCCATAGTCATCTGACCCGAGTGATGTGAATAGGCAATGGGTTATGGAACATTTTATGAAATTTTGAGGTTAGTTTGTCCTGTGTGGTGCTCTAACTTTAAAAAACTTCTGTTTTTATGATAATTGTGAGGATCTAAAGTACAATTATTTAGTGGACGTCATTTGTGAATGATTCACAAATCATCTACTGCTTGAGTAGCTGACCAAATGCTTGTAAATCGTAGAAAATAAAATATACACATAATTTTGAATCTCATGAATATAAATCACATATGGATGGGAACTATCTCAACATTATTGGATATTTTAATATTCAGAGAATTTTTATTGAGATTTTTGCATAAATGGTCTTGCCAATTGACATACATAAACTTCTTGGCATATATCGATACAGTAGAATTTTTTTCTTGGCTTCTATTCAATATTCGATATCAAAAAGTGCTTTAAGTAGGAGATAATGGAATGAAAGGTCGGTCAAATGTGATTTTTGAAGGCATTGCATATTATTATCTTCTCGACATAATAGACTTTCAGTCTATCATTCTTGGATTTTTAATATTTTTAAAACATAATTTTATATTATTTGAAAGCATCAGTTCATGCCAATCAGACCTAGATTCCAAATTGATTAGCTTTTGTTCTCTTTTTGTGACTCAATTAAGAATTGACTCATATGAGACATTAAACATCCGAAATATATTGAAAGATAATTGATATCATAAAATTGAATTAAGTAGAAACTAGATCATGTCAAAAGTTCAATATACTCTAGAAAAAAATTGGCAAAATAATGTAATGGATAATGTATAATTTATTTTTTTAGGCATATTTAATTTGACAATAGATGGAAAAATAAATATTAGTGAATGAATGAGGTTTATTTGAACATTTTTGCAACAAAAACTACATGAAATTTCTGTACTTGAAAATTACGCTAAACAGCACAGCACATGTGTTAATAAATTGTCATTATCGTATGATTGTTGTGCAATTATACTCTTATAACACCACATCATTCTTTTATATTCCATAATTTTCTCATTTTATTTATTTTATGCGGCATAATTTTGTTCCATTCCACATATATTTGCACCTTTGTTTTAATACACAAAAAAATAAAAATAAAATATAAAAATTTAGCGCAGTCCAACAAGAAAAAAATCGAGAGAAGAAGCATACATGAGTGAAAATTAATGCAATAAATACAGAAAAAAAGTGAGATAGAAACAATGTTAAACAATAGCGCACTATTTTACGCAAAAGCGGTTTCAAAATATCATTCAAAAAATTAAACATACAATTTGTTCATTCATCACATATGAACAAAACGGCGATGTGTGTCAAGCCGGTATATATTTGAGTACAATGTGTGTCAGTAGTAAATTGGATTCCAAATCGCGTTTGTGCCCACAAAATGCTATATACGATTGTAAAAAGTCATTAATTTGTCGCACACGCTTTGTGGGCATCATTTCGTAAGATAATTTCCAGTTGATGCACATTAGAATGCCTTTTACTGTAGGAGATGCTACTTTTGAACAATATATTTTATTTTTTGGCTTTTATCACGTCCAACGATAAGCTGGATTTCCATCCTTTTCTCATCTGTCAATAAACCTTCATGAATAACAGTTTTAAAACCAAATTAAGCACTCTAGTTTTGCAATCCATACAGTGAAATATCTAAAGATGTAGAAAGTCCTCGTGTTATACATCGAGGGAATTAAGCGCATTTTCCCGCACAGATCAGTAAATAAATCCATAATTCAGAATGTAAAAATAAGTACCCACTTAATTTATTTCCCCAAATGAATTGAAAACATAGCATAAATGCTTTAAATATATAGTTGTAGCTGAAAAAAATTCCGGAAGCTATTTCAAAACATTTGTATGGTTTTAGTACAAATTAAATCTGTCACTTATACTTCACAAGTAATGACAGCAACATTTGTATGGTTCTACATACATTTACATTTCGAGAAAATAAAATTTATGAAAAAATGTACTTTTTTGCTGTTTTATGACTTAAAAAAATTTAATTATGCATTAATAAATCATAAAACATCAAAAAAGTGTAAAAAAGAATCAAAAAAGTGTAAAAAAAAGTTGCCCGCGGAGAGGATCGAACCCACGACTTGAAGGGTTTTTTAATATAAGTATTCTTTTTAAGCGTCACGTTAAACTTTGACTAATCCAACGTCAGTGATTTTTTACACCAAAAACAGAAAAGTTAATTTAATTAAGTTTAGGTGAGGATTTTCAAAAAACTAAATACGTTGCGCACCCCTACGAAATAGCAGCTATTTAATGCAAAAAACCCGATGTCTCTACGTGCTTCCTCCGCCGAGTTTTTGAGGCAGCGGGCCAGCCAGCCAGCCAAAGTGGACCTTTAAGCGCATTACTTTCTAAGGAAAATGCGCTAAAAAGAAAGATAATCAATCTTTCAAACCATAAACTATACATCCATTCACATGCAACATAAATGTGATTATTTGTGCAATAAAAAAAATCTCCCAAACGACCTTCATCCACGACTTTGTGCGTCTCTTTCATTCTCCTTTCTCGTAATTAGTCACAACAATCAGTTTACATTGATTGAAAAATAAATTTTTCAAAAAGTCGAAAAATGATCACTTTTTAAAGGGCAAGTATTGTGAAAATTGAATGGATGCGGCGAAGCAATCAGTTCAATGTTATTTGTTGAAAAATATGCTCTTATGTAAAAGTCGTAGTAAGCCACTTGTGGGCTCTGAAAAAACAACTGATTTTTTTTCGTCATATACGTTTTGTGACATTAAAGTAAATGTAGAGCCTGATGTAGAGTGAATGAATTTTGATGAGTGAATAAAGTGCATCAAAATTTAATAAAGAAATTATTTCTGCCGTTAAAGATGTAGGACATGTTATGCATGCCAATTTGACTGTTCAAAAGTAATAAAAATTTTAATCGAAAAATTCAAGTAGTTCAGCATAGCCAGTCACTATATCTTCCATCAAATAAAACCGGCATAAACAAAACAATACGTTTTGAATGAATCGTAAAAATCAATAAAATTTGTTATTTTGCTTTTTTGAATGCAGTTTTTTTTATCAATAAAGTGAAGCTTTATGAAAAAGGAAAGACAGAGACTTACATTTTTCTAGGTCGATGGAGTATTGAATAATGATTCCGAAATAAAAAACAAATTCAGGTATTTTTGCGCGTGTTTTTGGCATTAAAGATGGAAGCATACATCACAGAAGCTTTACGAATTTCCTTTTAATGCCTATCAAAAACATTCCATTCATTTTCCGCAAATTCCAAAACATTAGAATATATAAGTGCTGTTTATGCCGTGGATGGAGATGGAAGAAATTCAAATCCAACTCATAAACACTTTAAATCCATTCAATAAATTTTTCATGAGGAAATCTTCATGATAAAGTATTTTTACATTGTTGCTGTAAATGATGTGCTGCTTATTTTTGTTTAACCCGTAAAAAAAGCAATTTGAAAGCCTTTTTACCTTGGAGGTTAAAGTACGATAATTTACTTGTGGACTAACTTGTTGTTTCACTTACTTGCTATTTTTATCACCTGAAAAGATATTTTTTGACATTGAGTAGGGAAAATGCGCTTGAGCCTCTTCATTAAAGTGATTCACGTGCTTAAAAAATTATAGTATTTGTTTTCTACCTTTCATCCATAACTTTAAATTGAATGTTAATACTTCCATTATAAAACTCATCATCTTTATTACAAATCGCAATAAGCAGCAGTGCCTACCTCAACAAGCAGCCAAAGTAAATTTGTACAAGATGTAATAAAATGCGCCCTAAGGTTTTTCAAAGAAATAATGAAATTTAATGTCACATGTGATGTAAATGTGCTTAAATATCTCTATCCTTGTCTCTTGTCTAATACGTGATGTTTGTAGAGTTTGATTATATAACGTAAAGTATGCTTAACACTGAACTTTAAAGGCAATGTAAACATCAGAATTTCCAATAATCTAAATGATGAATGACATACTTACAATATTATCCATCCACAATTATTTATCTTTGAATGATTGATATGAACAAATTGATTAGGGCGATTAATGTCTGAAAGTATAGGATGTAGAGCTTGTTGACCTTTCTAAATATGGTAATTTTATGGCAAATGCATTGACAATATTTAATTTCATAGTAAACAGTTATTTTTAGCTTGAAGGACATTTTGTTCTCTTTCTCTGAGAGGGATAAGACCTCAATATTAAAGTTTCTCAAGTCTTCGTCAATTTCAGCTTAGGATTAGCTCCAATAAACAAAATTCGTACTTTACTCCTATAAAACTTTTATTTACTAAATAAATATAGAAAAAATTCTCATCAAGTCGATTGAAAGTCAATCGGAAATTGATTTATTTTTCTACGCAATAAAATGTTTACAATTATTTTTATATTCTGCACTTATAAACATGCATTTCATGTTTGTAAGCACTTCGCCTAAAATATAAATTTCAAGGTATGGATACTTACATAATTTTATTTTTTAAGTTACTGTATGGATTTTGTACTATTTATTATTGCTTAACAATCATGTTTCGTGATCATTTTAGCACATTTTGTTAACATGAATGTAAAAAGTTCAAGTTGATATGAAGGCTGATGTACGGCTTGTTAATAATCATGCCGGGTGAGATATTGTGTGCAAGCTATAGGCGGTGCTGTTGGGTAATATGTGCGACTCCTTTGGTATTCATTTGTTTACAGATTATTAATTATCTATCAAAAAATTAGTTTCAGATAGAAATTGATAGCCTTTTGTGTTTGTTGATTAAAGTGCCATTTTTACGTTCCAAACTTGATGTGAGGATTTTTGTACTGAAACAAGTTGCGAAAAAAACAAAATAATTCTTAAATAAATTAATATTTTTTATCAATTTATTAGACTCACAATGATTTTATTATTTCCTTAGTGTTGTTTTTGCATGAACTGAAACGATCTTCAGTTCTAGCAGCCCGCATCTACAAATAACTGATTTGGGGTCATTTACTTATTACGTTTGTGTTGTAGGAAGAGGAATCAGAGGCGTATCGAAAGGGGGGTTTTAGGGGTAAAACCTGGGGAAATTTTTTCAATTTTATTAAATCCCAAACCCCCCAAATTTTTCCGTCCATAAAAAAAGGAATGATCTGAGGTTGTGGAACAATTCAAAAAATATATATTTTTTCCCTGATTTTTTCCTATTGAAAATTCGTGACAAAATAAGAAGGGACATAAAAATTTGCTATTTTGCGTTACGTAACAAGTTAACAACATACGTGCTACGTGCTTTGTATAGGAGGTTTGTTTTCATGATCAGCAAAAAATCAATGATCATTAAAAGTCACTGCCGGTTAAATCAGGCAAAACATCTTAGTTCTCACATATGTCCTGTTTACAAAGCCAATAGCTTAAACTATCCATACACAAAAATATTTTTAAAATTCAAAAACAACTGCACGTGTCTTTATTTGGGGTTGAAGAGACAAAAAATCATTGAGAATTGAAAGTTTGCGAGCTCTTGTCAACATGTTTACGATAAGCGTCAATAGAATTGAGTTTCTGGCAAGAACTTATGACAAAAAAATATATTTACATATAAATTCAACAATAATTACGCCAAACAGGTAGAAAAATCAAGAATTTTATTTTTTAAGTCAATATTTTTCCATTCTAGTTGATGTATCCTTATTTAGACAGCAGAACAATCAAAATGTTTTGCTTTTTCTTCTTCTTTTGGCAGCAATCATCATTATTTGCTGAAAAATTTGGCATAATAATTATCAATCAATTGTTGAGCAAAATCATAAATTTCAACATTTGATAAATTCTACTTTAATATGCAAATTAAAATGCTTACAGTATAATTTTGTATTCAAGGTTCTATTATGATTTGTTCTCTCAGCGAGTATCTTAGCTGTCTGATAGAGCACGTTTTTATTCTAAGTTATGACTCACGATGTGATCAAATTGTATCTTTTTCATTGATGATATTTGAATGTTGAGTTTATTGCTATTGTATTCAAAGACTTGCTGATATTTCCGAACAGAATTATTGCTTCTTTGCCAATTTGAATTGACTTAATTTATACAAAGAGATTTAATTGTTACTACTGAGATAATTATTGTAATTAAATTTGTTTACAAAACACCCCATAAATGTACGTTTAATGAGATATATTGAAAAACATTTGAAGCATCTTGTAGTCATAAAATTGGCCAAATCCTAAACAAAATGTGTGCATTAAAAAATAATGTTTAAAAAGTCTTAATTAGGTTATTCTGTCATGTCCCATTTCTGCCTCCCACAATTGAGATTTCAAATAAAATCTGCCGAGCAATAAACTGTGTTGCTTTTAGGTCATCATTGATAATGTGCTGAATGGCCAATTCTTCTTCTACATCAGGCTTAACCAAAATCATTGGCCTTCAAAATGATCTCTTGTTGAGTCATAGCTACACGCGTTACTGCCCAAAAAGAACAAAGTTATACAGTTTGAGAACAAGAACCGGAAATTTTTTTCTCCGTCAGCAAAAAAAATTAAATGACCGCATTTTAAGTGAATCGAACAAACAGCAAGAGTCGATTCGTGCATAAGGACAATTACACAGATGGGGTTAAAGAAAGGGCAAAATGTGAAGTTTTCTTCTCTTAAAAATCGAACGGAAATGTATTAATTTCACATTGCATATCGCAAATGTGTTCCTTCCCCTTTCATTCTTGAAATGCATGCACATGAAATGAAATAAAAGGAAGAAATGGAAACAATTGAAATGAATGATGAATTTTTATTATTCTTTAAATTTGTTTCTCTTCAATTGCTTCCTTCTTTTCAATTTACGAACATTTCAAGAAACAGAACCGAAAGACTGGAAAGAAAAATGTGTTGAGTTCACGTGCAGCCATTATCGTTATTATTTGTTATTACTTATATTGGAAGAATTCTAATAGAGATCGATGATTGCACGTAATCGGAAATGAGAAACAGTTGTTAAGAATTTTTAATAAGCAGCACCCATTGTACGAAAAAAATATTATTTCTTTTCATCCGTAATTTTCAATAAATTTTTAACAAAAAGGCATTTATGTAGCTTTGTAGCGAGTTTATTGAATTGTAGCTGGGTGGCAGAAAATCCCAAATAG
Organism: Chironomus tentans; assembly: GCA_963573255.1. Taxonomy (NCBI): domain Eukaryota; kingdom Metazoa; phylum Arthropoda; class Insecta; order Diptera; family Chironomidae; genus Chironomus; species Chironomus tentans. The sequence continues at coordinate 30,702,225 of OY754304.1, read as the reverse complement.
AATGTTGACTTAAGTGCTCAAATTTTACGATTTTTACAGAAATTAATATTTTCGACACTTCCTTCTTTGTTGATTTTTCAGTTCCAATGTTCAAAACCATTAATATTCAAAAATATTTTCAATAATGCACATTATCCACACAAAAATGTCTGTTATCTCAAGTTTTCCTGTTCGTTCCTTATTAACGCATTATACCTTAAAGAATATTTTATTTCTTCCTGTTAAACAAAATTTTAATCTTAAAACTTGAATTTTACACCGAAAATGTCAATAAACTTTTACTTGATTCAATTTCAAGTTTCTTCTTCCTTCTCCCAATGTCAATGAATTTCATCAGCTGATTTTGCAGCAAGCCCAATTGCCTCATCAACTTTTCATGTTTTGATTAATGTTATATTTTAGGTTTACAAAAAAGTTTTCTCAATATATTTTTGTTCATGTACACAAAAGATGCACATACGAGTAATTAAGAAATTGTTTTCGATTTCATTTTCACTCAATGACCTTCATAAATGCGAATATTGTGTGCTTCTTGGCTTCCTAATGAGGCACGCTCGGTGGCGATGGAATAAAAAAATATAGCGAAATTGTGGAAAAAGGTTCAGTTTCCGTTTTTTACTCGTGGTTATATCATTTAAAAAATATTATTAAAAATACTTTATCGGCTAATTAATTAAAGTAATTAAGTTTATAGTGTAAATTTTGCAACTTATTTGATTTATTTGCATTTAAAATGACTTGAAGCGGTGTTGGATGTTATGCAAAAATTCACAATGTTTTGAAGATTTTTGGTTCATAAACAAATTTTCAAAATTACTCTTCTTTGATAAATCTACTAAAGAGTCTTTTAGCAATGGCATCCATAAATAAAAGAATTTCATGCCTCCATCCTGATTGTCACATAAACAGAAGTAAACCTTTTGGTACCAAAAGTAGAAAATTTTATTAGATAGAGGTTTTAAGCCAAAGACCTTTCACACACATCCTCCATATCACTCCTTATTCCTCCTTAAATGTTAGATATCATAAATGAATGACCCCTAACAAGAAATAGTTAAACGCAAAATTTGTCAAGCACTAACTAAAATTGACAATCGTTTAAATTTCACTCAAAAAAATTCACATAAGCACTCTAAGTGACTTAAGCTGTTAAGTAGTTGAGAGGAAAAAGAGCACCGCACGCGCTTAATTCTGCTAAGTGGATGAAACGCAAAAATGCGCTCGAGAGAAAAAGAGATTTTTCAATGCCACTGCATGTGTGAGCTTACAATTTTGCTATTTTACGGCTCAAACAATCGCATAACCGTTGCTTTAAATTACCACATTCTCAATTCGCGTAACACGCATTCAATTTATGTAATTTTTGTCTTCTACATTGCAAAAAACTTATTTTTGCCCTTTTCGCTCTCACTAGCTATTAGATGCACATGAACACTAACTTTTCATTATCGCGAAATTCCGTTTGAAATTAACTGTTTGTGATTTGCAATGACATTAAAAATCTTGTGTTTCTCATTTCTTTAAATTGTTCCCAATTTTCGCGAATTATATGCAAGACTATATGACAGAACATTACAAAGAGTTAAAAGACCATATTAACACCGATTCATGTCAGTGAGAATTCTCACAATCAAAGTAAAATTAAGCCATGTGTGCGAGACTAAAATTTTACTTTTAAGAAATTTTTGGAGCACAAATGACTTAAATCCTAATAAAAATTTTAAATTATTTTCATTTTTCTTGCAAAATCCTGCTTTCATATCGTTTGGTTCCGGCACTTTCATCCCATCATCTTCGTCAGCTAAACGGCTGCAAATGAGAAAGTTTTTTTGATGAAACTGAAAGTGAATAGTTCAAATTGATGTATGGATGGGTGGGATGCTTAGATTGTTCGGCATTTCCTACTTGTTAATCTTATATGTTTGAGAAGCTACGCCATTAAATTGACAGATTTTATTAATATTAAAATGAATCATTATTTTTTTTGCATTAATTAATTTTTTTTCTTTCGATTTCTTTGCAGATATGGACTCAATACCAATGCCAATGAATGAGCAACAATCACAAATAAATCCAACTATGGCTCCATTAAGGAGGGAGTTTTTGTGCAACAGTCAAGAACAAGAAAAGTTTCTCCCAGATGACGGCATTGACTCGAGTGTAGTGATGGATTTGCGACCAGGCAGGACGTTAAATTCATGCAAACGGTACTTTGTTGCACCCGAGCCAAGTGGCTTGTTCATACGACTCGTTAGAGGAGATAATTATTTTAATAACAGCACGAGGAGAAATCTGACTGAATTTTGTCCACTCAGTATTGTAAGTATATCAATGTCATATGACCTTGACACTGAGTCTTTTATTTTTGCTGATTCATATCTGATAAATATGCCTAGTTTATTCATTCATTTCTTTTTATATCCAACTTTTGAATTTCATGTCTCATTTATGATCTTAATTAAATTTTCTAAACTAATGAATGAATAAATAAATGCCATGAGAAGAAGAAGACTAAGGAAATAGTTTGTTTAGTCGTTGAATTTATATTAGGTTGCTTATTGCTTATTCATCACTTAGAATTTTGTTATTTAATTTATTTGAAAGTTTACTTATTCAAATTATCAAATGTGCGATAAATGTGAACTGTTTGTTTCTATTAAGCAAACAGTCAACGACATCTGTTATTACGTCTCGTAATAATTTAACATGTCTATTAGTTTGTTGATTCTGTTTGTGTTAAAATAATAAACACTCGCAAAGATTTGTAATTTAATTAGACACTTCATGCTATTCATAAATAATTTTGAGAATGCAATAAAATATTTTCAATGCTGTTGATGATTTTATTTTTATATCTAGTCATTCATGTACATATGTAATATATCTTCATAACAAAGCAATTAAATGAAGGTTTTGATTTATTTTAGTAACATGTCATGGCTTCATATTGATATTTTGATATTTTTATAAAAATTCTTGTTTGAAAAAACCAGCATTAAAATTTTGTTATTAATAAACACAAATAAGAAGAAAATGTGATAAAATTAATTCAAATTTAATCACGTGGTTGATCAAAACTAGCATTAAAAATTCAAATCTTATTTTTCTGAGTGAATCTTGCAAATAATTCCCAGATTTCAGGTCTTCTTTAGAACTCACACAGAAATAAAACTTAAAAATGTGCAAAATTCTCTGCAAGATTCTATTGTCTTTTGAAAAATCATTCTGTAAAGATATAAATTAATGAATTTAAAAAAGAATCAATGTTCCGGTTCTAAATGTACTATTCTAAAATCGTTTAGGTTTGATGAATACTCAATGAAGAATGAGAATATCCAGTAATCAAACGGATTTGGATGAATAAAGCCTTCTCGGCACTTGTGTTAAGAGCTTATTTTCATATTAGTAGATTCTTGCAAGATTCTTAAATATAATTTAGAATAAATTTAAAATTCTTGAATAAAAAATGTCTGTTTCTAAATAATTAAGTTTGTTTGGTAATCTTAGCTTTATCTAATCTGTCATTTGTTGATCAAAAGTTTAATCATCATTACAAAAATTATATAACATATTACAGCAGCCTAGAATAAAAAAAAATTAAGTTAACATCTTTTTTCAATTCGTAAACACAAAACATGCAAACTTTAGTATTTCGAATCAAATTCTCATCACACATTGCTTAACAGAACTTTAAGGTACCATTTTGGAATATCCCATTAATGTCAGTAATTTAGTCGAAGATAAATCGAGTTTTATTTCCAAGATCAAGAAATATAACACATGCAATTAAGTAGTAAACAATTCTCAATGATTTTACGTAAATGACCGGCATTTTGAACGCGTATCAGCCATAAAAAAGTCATTAAATCAATGTTAAGCAAAATTATTCAATTTATAATTCCAAAAGCAATTTTCTTATTAGTTTTGTTATTATTTTCGTTAGTTAAAGTTAAATTCACAAGTAATTCAGTTGTTTTTCTTGTTCATCTCTTCCAATATAGAAATACGGTCACGATTATAAATAAATCTTAATCTTTAATTAAGCACAATAATTTTTATTCATCTACAAAATTGGAACATCTAATTTATTATTTAAGATAATCCCGTAGGCAGCCAAATATGGATAAAGTTTTTAATAACATATGAAACTGTTTCCTCCTTTCGTATTTACTTCTTGTTTGCTAATTGTTGACAATGATTTAACCTACTTTCCGATCGTTTATAGATTGTTAAAATTAATTATTATCCATTATTATGAATTAATTAACCGACATAAAATCAATCATTGTATCATCCACAGACACCATTAGGCGATGAGCGGCAATCACCTTGGAGATTTGATCCATGTCAAATGGAATTAAATAATGTAAATGAGGAACAAATGAAAATTCTTCAAGGTCGTGTGAAAGTTTTGTGGGTTCACGGATCAAATGAGCCAAATTATAAATTAATCATCACTGTAGTGTCAAAAGGGGATTCATGCAGACATAAAAGCAAGCATCCATGCTTAAAATTTGGGTTAGTATTTATTCATCATTATCAATTATTACATTCATGACAATTCATTTCACTTTTATTTTTATTTAATAGAGATGATCCACTTTTGTGTATATCCGAAGACCTCATTTGTGATGGAATCAGGCATTGTCCACTTGGTGGAGGAATGCTGAGTGATGAGGATGACAATTTATGTAAAAAACATAAAATTGATGATCATGACATCAGAAATGTAAGATCAAATTGGACATAACTATTTTTTCATGCTGCTAACATTAAATTCCTTACTTCCAAAAATATTTTAGAATCTACAAAAGTCATCTATATGGCAGCATTTAACGCTGGGAATATTTCAGAATATTTTCGGACCAATCGAGTCAACGTCAGCTATCTCATCAATGAATCCACTTCCAGGTCATCCAGATGCAGATGTTCGTCCAACACTTGCCACTCATCATTATCCTGATCTCAAACCAGTCGAGTCAATTAATGACCGAATTGTAAATAGTTTTAATAATAGACCAAATAATAATAACAGTAATAATAGCAATAAGCAGCAAGAACAGAGTGAAGTGCGATTTATTAAAACACCCCGAAAGAACGCAAAAGCTAATAATCTCTCACGATATGGATCGTGGGGATACATGATGCTTGGTATGCTAACCGTTAGTGTAGTGCTTTTAATGTGCGGCATATGGGAATGCATACGACGCGTACAGAAAAGTGATGTGCTAGAGCATTTCAATGCAAATGGTGAACCTATTGAGACTATAAGTCAAGAGCATGGGAATGACAATAATTGTCCACAATATGATCCACCACCACCATATTCAAGTCTATTTCCACTAGCAAAAGATTTTAATTCAACAACAAATTCCGACAATTCAGGGCCGCCATCGATTTATTTCACAGCATCATCAGCGACATTTTTACCTTCTGCACCATCACCTCCAGGTTCATTAGAACTTCAACTACCTCATAATGGACAGAGACAACAACAAACGCATCAGCGAGTTGATGTTGATACATCTGCCAGTCCAGCTTGAATTCTTTTAGATATTAAATGAATTTTCTCACACGACTGAATCAATACTTACTATTTTTTACTATACTAGAAAAATCATGTGGTTTTAAATTTCATTGTATGATGAAGATTTGCCTGTTTGATTGGAGAAAAGGAAAAAAAAAAATTAAAAATTGATTTTTCACTCAGGCAGTCACATCCTGATCAGGGACGTATACAGAAATTTTTCGAGGGAGGGGTTTTGAAATATTTTTGTATAGAATGGAAAATTTAGGGGGTTTTGAGATTTTTTTCTGAAAAAAACCCTAGCAAAATGAAAAAAATTTCCCAAGAAGGGTTGACCCCCAAAACCCCTCCCTGAATACGCCCCTGATCCTGATCATCATCTATCTTCAAAAGACCTGTAAATAATTAGCAACTTTTTAAATATCATAAAAAAAATTTTAATTTTTAAAAAAGATGGAAAACTTCAATCCTCAAATTTTTAATAACTAAAACAAAAAGGAATCAACCAAGAGCTGAAACCAAAAGTGTTGATTGTGATATAGAATATAAAATAAAAAATTTTAGAACAAAGATTTTTGTACCATTACATTTATAAGTGAATCAGAGTATCAAGGATAATTTGTAAGGAAATATTTGACTAATAAAAAAACAGATTTTACTGTTACCTAATAATTTAATGAAAATATGAAAAAATCAAAGAGTTTTTATTTTTCAATTTAGTGCAAATTTTTATTTTCAGAAGACTGTTTTGTAATTTTATCCAGCATAAATATTTTCTTTCCCAGTCACGTTTTTCCCAAAGCTTTGTTCATTCATCAAAATTTAAAGGCCAATTTTCCCCTTATAAATGAAAAGTTTTCACACTTCACTGAATAAAAGAACATAAAATGTCCATGAATGAAAAAAGTGACCCAAATTTATAAGAAAATTTCCTTGAGGTGTTTCTAGAGCTGTGCAGACAACAAGGATTGAGAATGAATAAGAATTTTATGCTACCCCATAAAAATCAATAGCTCTTAAAGATTCCATGTACTTTCGTGCATCAAATCGAGTTCAAGTGGTTTCGTAAATACCCACAGATTTTATTCACGTCGACCCTTTTTTGTTCCTTTTTGGATATGAAAATTTAAAAAAATATATACATAAAAACCATAAAGAATGACTTTGGTTGAATTTTAAGGTAAGTTGGAAATTATTTCTTCCTGGAACTTAGAAAATATAGATAAGATCAAACAACCCACATCCACACAGAAGTTTGTCTTAATTTCTAGGTTAATTGATGTTAGGATTATTTACTTTAAATAATTAATACTTAAAAACTCCATTATACAGTATGAATAATTCACACAACACATTTAAAGTATTTATTCTGAAAACTTTTTTCTTCTTCAAAAATGAAACTTTTCGTTCCGACTTGCACTTCTGAAAAATGCTTTTAAAAATTTAATGAAAACATAAAGCTATAACGTAGAAGATTAAATACCAGCTATGTGAAAAATGGTGAATAATCTATCGAATGCAGGAGCGTGGGGTGTTTTAGGATTTTTTTCTCAAAAGACCCTTGCAAATTAAAGAAAATTTCCAGCAAGAGTGGTATTTTGACACCTAAATCACCCCCTAGATACGCCCCTGATCGAGTATTTGCATCAATCTTCATGAAATAACAAGTTAACTTTAAAAAAATCCACAAAGAAATATTCGCTATTAAAAATGTTCAAAATATTTCTGAATTTCAAATTTAAAGCAAAATGGTCCCTAAATCTTTATGGAAGTTTTAAAAAATTTGGTACTGCCGATTAACAGGATGTCTTCTGAATCAGAATTCACCGAAATACAGTTATATCACAGATATCACCCTCTAGACATGCCATCAATTTTCCCTTTTGAGATTACGACGTAACAAAATGTCCTGTAAAAATGCCTAAATTCATAAAATACTTTATCGTATACGAAGAGCCTGAAACAACAAAAAATTGACAAATTTTTAAAAAAATATTTAAAATAAAGTAAAAGTTTTCAACTTTTAATTTTTTGCTCCATTTATTTCATTTATCATTTCAGTGTATGTATGTGTGTGTGTGTGTTTGCTCCATATTTCTAGTCAATGGATGCATTTATAACATTAAATTATCGCCACTATCCTAAAATGTATTTAATAATTTTTTTCTTTCGTTATGTATATGAATGTTAGAGAAGAGACTTTTTGCACAATTGGGATTTTTTGGATGAAAGTTTCACTTGTTTCTTGGATAAATGTAAATATCATTTTTTTCATATAGTATAAAGTATATAAAATGTTAATAAGGAGTTCATTGTTGGTGAATTTTTTATGGTTTTTTTCTATGTGATAAAATTTTCATCTTTAACCTTACATTCTAATTTTTTTTCTCATTTTTAATCTTTGAATGCTGCTTTCTTATCGTACCTTAGAAAAAAATAATTTCTTTCATTCTTCTCGTTCGTTTAAAAAAATTCTTAAAGAGTTTTTCATACTTTTTTTTTACATTTCCTTACCCACAAGCCAAATAGCTGACACAATTAGTTATAATTTATAAAGTTCTTCTTGATATTAGTATCACGTTTTGTAATAAATTTTGCAATAACATGAATATGAATTTTTGTAAAATTAAGTAAACTGAAATTGATTGGTTTTGGATTAACAAATCAACATTATATCAAAATTTTTCAAATACGGTGGTCATGTGTAGTAATAAAAGGATATTTTACCCTTTTAATAGACTTTTTTGAAAAAGAATCAAGTTAACAGTTAAATTTTCTATCTCAAAAAAATCAAATTAAATTCAATTTATTTTTAAAAAATCAATTTCAGCTATTTGGCTCCGATGAGGTTTATTTAAGTTATATTGAGAAAATTATCTCATTTGCTTTTATATTATAGATTTCATTTCTTTTTAATTCCTATTTTTCATTTATTTGTTTTATTTTTAATTTGTGTGATTTGTGGATCAGGAATATGAATGTTTTCATGTTTATTTTAAAAATTCTACTCTCTTCTAGAGGGAAAATTGAAATGAAGGAAGGTCTTTGAAAATTTGAGTTCTAGACAATTATTTAATTAATATGTTTTTTGTGGTTTAAAATTTAATTTAAAACTTGAAAAAAGAAACGAAAATTTAACAAATTATTCCTAACCATTTCATAAACAAGATCATGTCGAATAAGGAAATCAACAATAAGGGCTTTGATCTAAATAGAATTTTTTTGCATATAATCATTTAAATTTATCCATTTTCAGCACTAAAACATAGTTATATTCTATTTTATATAATTTTTACTGACATAACAACAATACAATTATAGTTCTTTTTTTCTAAAACATAACATTTAACAAAGATATTCCATTCTGTCATCTGTCGAGTGTACTGCTCAGTGTTTTCTGTATGCGTGTGAATTAATTTATTTTCTCGTTTATTATTTATGTATGTGCATTAATTAACTACTGTATTTTTATTTCTCATCATTTCTTTTCTCATTTAAATTAGCATGGAATTAAGAAGAGAATCGCGAATATTATGAAGCTTTTTGGTCTTTTTTTCATGCTGAAAAATAAGTTTTTCATTTAATTTTTTTTCTTTAGTAAAACTTTATCAATATTCATGTTTTTATCGTACTCATTCCAAAGAATATCAAATTTAAGGACTTAGAGAATAGTTTGATAATTAATTTTATTAAATTATTTAGTCTTATTAGAAAATTAAAGCATTAGAATTTCTAATAAAATAATCAATTTAAAAGCTCTAATTTCACGTCAATATTAATTTAATGCTTTTTAAAAATTGACAAATTTAGTTAAAATATTTTTAAACTTCTATTAAAATTCAATAATATTATGATGAAATTGGAAAAGTTTAAAAAAAACTACAGAAAACTAAAAAAAAACTTTTTTCTGTTTGCAAATACAGCAAATTAGCATCACGTGAACTAAAAATGAAATCAAAAACTTTATAGAAATCAATGAATAAATAATTTCCAACAAAACTTTGTCTTCCGAATGGAAATTCAGAGACAATTTTTTTGAAACTTGTTTAAAGTAGTTTTATGAATATTAAATTTTAGAAAAAAATATTGAAAAACTTAAATTAAGTTTAAAAATCACAAAAAAATAGATAAAGGTGAAACTTCTTTAAAATTTAATACTTTAAAACAGGTTGGTCAACTTTTTTTGAGTTATGAAGCACTTCGACCCTAGAAGATTTTCCATGGCATTTAAAACAAACTGAGCATCTTGTGTACCGTAGCTCACCTGTTGGCCCCCACTGCTTCATAAACCTATAGATGCTATGCTTTACTTAAGAAAAATCAGACAATGAAATTTCGTTTCAGAACGCAAAAAAGAAGCTAGAAGAATAATTGTTCATAAGAATCAAAGCCTAAATTGAAATATTGATTATCCCAATAAATTAATAATGTAGCAAAATTTCCAGCATATCTATCGAATACATTACTAATGATTCGCATGCACACAGGAATAAATCATACAAAAACTGAGAATTTTACTCTCATTTCATGTTTTTGATCATTTTATCATCTCTTCATTTAAAATTTTGTTCATAAGATCCGGCATAATAATTTCTTTATAAATTTTCACAAATATTTTATCATTTTTTTGGTTTTGTTAATACTAAGTTTTTTTAAAGTTAAGAATAATTTTTCTTTCAATTTCTACACAATTATATATTTATCTCTATATGTTTTATCATCGTCGGCATCATCATATTTTCATCATATTTAAAATAAAGGATTTTACATCCACATTCTACAAAAGGTTGTGTTTCTGTGTTTCATTCAATTTTTTGTATGCTCACGATATGCAATTTAATCTAATTCATTTTTTGCTCCTTAAATAAATTCAACTTTGTTTCCACAATTTAAACTTTCATGCGAGTTGCATGCAAAGCTAATTTTATCAAATTTTTAAATACTTATTTAAAGAATGTATAGCCGCGTGTGAATGTTTTTTTTCATTTCTTTGCAATAAATTCGAATGCAATAAAAAATTTCCTTATCAACCTTACAATAAATTTTAGTTTAATTTTTTGTTTTCATTTAAAAAGCTCCAAATAGTGTCAATGATGCTGTTATTTTTTTGGCATTCTTACAAGCTAAACTTCTTCTCATCGTTTTTACAAGGAAAAATATAATCAACAACTTACAATCGAGGATGTCAATTTTATCTTCCTAATCGACCACAAAGCTAATTAATTTTTTGTTCCTTAATGAAATCATCACAACATAGAATTTCACATTTAACAACTTTTTGAATTTATAGACTTTAATCTTATTGGATCTTCTCAAAGAAAATTTGTTATAAAGAATATGGGGGTCATTTACAATTTACAAAAAAAAAACAACTTCAACTGGGTATAGGGGGGTATCCAGAAATTGGGGGATGTTTTCAAATTATTTTATAACCAAGGTGTTTTGAGATTTTCTTCTCAAAACTCCCTAGCATCAAAAAAAAATCCATCGAGGATGGTGTTTTAAGCCCCAAATCACTCATTTGGATACACCCCTGACAGGATCTCCTCCTTGAATCATAAAAGAACGACCTACACGATGAATTTTATTTTTCAAATTTATAATTTTTTTTATAAATTGTATAGACTGGGGTAGTAGTTCTAAAACTATGTGCCACGACACAATACACTGTGTGCTGTGAGAGTTTCACATTTGCACTGCCAAATTTCACAAATATTCCAAACCATTAGTTCTTCAGAAATCATTTGACTGCTAGTCACAATTATGCTACTTTACCCACTAAGGTTGAACAAATTTTTTCGACTAATATATTCCGCCAAATTTTGAAAAAGGTGGGTCAAGTGCCACGAGTGAAAGAAGTTTTGAGAAATACTGGATTAGGGGTTTGAAGTTGTTCTAACCATAAAGATTAACATCGATTGTAATCTTTCATCCTCAGATGTATTTTGTATCATTCAAACCAAAATTTATCAACTTTCACTGATTTATAAAGATTGAAATATCACATTTATGCCAACAATCGATTTTGTCTAAAACATAAAATAATTAAGCATAAATTTACCACAAAAATGATCAGCAAATGAGAAGTTCTAAGAAAAGCTCAAAGTTTTTAGTTTTTCTAAATTTCTCCACTAACTAAAGCTAAATAGTCAAATAGCAATTATAAAATAATTATAAATTTTCTCCTAATCTCACAAAATCCCCCTCACTGTGCTCAACATTAATCACCAAAAGATTAGCGGACGCGCCGTACTTTTTAATTTGCATGTATTACTGATTATGCTATTATGACAGTTATCAAATTCAAAATTGTATAATGGTGAAATTTTAAGACCAGTCTTTTTTGGAATAATTTCAAATTTTGGATGTTCTGTGCTCTCATCACAATTATTATACGTGAACGTTGAATCATGAACGGGTGATTCAATTATGTTACTTAATGTCAATGGACGTTTCATTGATGCTCCATATTCTACATGATCATTTGGTGTTACGAGACCTAGTGGACGTGCTGTACTTGAAATGTTAATCTTTTTTGGTGGCAAAATTTTCTGAAAGTAGTCAAGGCGCTTGGAATTTAGAGGCGAATATTTTGTTGGTTTATAAAAATCGTTAATAAAACTTATTGGATTATTGTTAGCATCACTTTCATTGTTGGAATGATCGATATCTTGATCCGTGCTCTTACTATCCATATGATTATTGTTATCATCATAATTCTCATCCGCAAGCTCAAGTGTTGACGACGTTGAAAGATTCTTATCTTCAAGTTCCTCCCAGTATTTCTCAAAATCAATGTTAAAATCATCTAGCTCCAGATCCGTTGAGTCGGATTCAGTATCGTCATATTTATTTGGAGGTTTCACTTCCAACATTGCCTTTGATGGCTTCAAATTGTGCCCATGTATTGTTGTTTTTCCTTCATGAAATAAATCCTCAAATGATTTTTGATAATCGTCCGTAAACTCATCACTATATTTATTAAGTTTATCGAATTTATTACGTATAAGCACCTTTGAACGTTCACGACGGAATAAATCATCTAAATCACGATCATAGACGCGTCTCCGTCGATGAAATTGATCTGGAAATTTCTGTGCGCAACACATTGATGAAAAATATGGATTATGATGTGAACGAGGATGTCTTGTGTTGGAACGTGGTGGCTGACATGGAAATTCTTGAAACGAGAATCCATCATTGAAAATAAAGTCGTCGTCATCAAACGTCTCAACATCATCTAGAAAGGTCTCTCGTGGTGGCATGTTTCGTCTAGAATCACCTCGATCTCGATAATTGCTATTTTTGTTCCTCAAATCCCATTCATTTATAATATGTGAAGTGTTAATGTTATTATTATTGATTATGTTATTGTTGATTGAAATGTTCTGACTATTATTGACATTTTTTACGAGACATGTCTCACTAAAGCAACCTTCTCGATCACAAATTCGCATGACACGTGGTTCATTGTTGTGCTGTTGATGTGATGACGCTTGAGGTCCAAAATATCCAGCACTCTGTCGTTGTGCTGCCATCATTCGTTTATAACGTTGATACTCTATCAAGTCCATGTCATGTTGATGTGTCAAATTTGTTCGATTTGGTCTAAATTTTATTTTTAAGGGTGAGAAAGTTTTTGTGTTAAAAAATTTATCGACAAAATATGAAAGGTGTTTGAATTTTTGTGACTGCTGTCATTATACTAAACTAATAAACTTGTCTGTCACTGAATCCTAATAATTGTGACATCCATGTTTAGTGCAGTCAAAAATGTCAAGAAATTAGAAACTTTATTAGCAACTTACCCAGTAAATGATTGTGATTTTGGAACACTTCGTGAACGTGCATCAATTACCGTCCTCTCTCGTTGTCGTTCAGCAAAACTACAACTATGGGATTTCGGATAATTGTGATGACGTTCAAAGCATTGTTGTGTATCCATATCGAAACCGTCGTCCTCAAATGATGATGAATATCCATGGAGCTTTGTATTTGCCGTATTGCTAATGTTAATATTGATATTGTTCGTTCGATTATTGCCATTAAAGTCATAGTGATGAAAGCTATTTCTGTACTGATTATATCGATTACTATTTCTCGTATTGTAATGTGAAAATGATGCAGATGTCGTCAATGGTCTCTTGATAATGCCACTATCGCAGTCTGAATCGTCCATTGATTGATTTGTATAAATATTTTCCGTATACCAATTCGGATGGAGTGAGATTTTCGGTCGACGTTGTGCTGTTTGTGAGCGTTCACGTTCTCGATGGTGATGATGATGATGATGATGTCGCGATGATGATTTGTGGGATGTTGCTGATGTAGTTTGTTGCGGGTTGCGGGGCTTTAAGGGTGGCGGTTGTATTGTCTCTTGGTGATTATATTTTACTAAGACGGTCGGCCGTTCCTCCCTCTTTGGCTGTGGTAACGGTACTTGTAGTATTTTCTCTTCCTTTTTCGGCGGTGGAAGCTGTTGCTGCTTCTGTTCACTTTTTGCTGGTGTTTTTCTCTTTCCAGTCTTTGTGTTGATATTCAATGCTTCTAATTTTTTTGCTCTCTGCTCCTCCCATCGTCGAAAACTATCATCTGTTACTTTTTTGGCCGTACTGCCTTTTAATTGTGACGTTAGCTTTAAGAGATCTAATTTTGCAGGTGGATTTGGAGTTTTACTACCGCTACTACTCGTTGCTGCAGCTGCTGCAAGTTGGCAAAAACTAAAGCTACTAGATTTTTTCATCATTGTTGTGGTCGATAATGTTGATGTTGCTGGCTTATTTATAGACTTTATTGATAATCCCAAACCCCTCTTATCACGATCCCTATCAAGTTTCAGGTCTTCCGGTTGTCAGACTTCTTGTAAATACTTTCCAGGGCATACGCCTTTCCGACCTTCTGCTGATCGTACCATTATCATGCCATTCACTTCATCTCCAGTCTAAATTGTGGGCGAAAGAAATACAAAAGGTAAATTTAGTCATAATTTTTTCTTAGAATATATTAAGATTTCCATTCGAAGGAAAAAGAGAATGAATGAAGTAGAATACGAATATGAATGGAGAAGAAGTATGAATGAACATGAGCATAATCACAGAGCATTAAGAATATTATCATTGTTATCGCTCGTACTTTGAATTTGAATGAGATTTTAATAAGATTTCTGAATTAAAGTCAACAAGTACATTTTTCTAGCTATTGGAAGGTTTATACTTTGTCATCAGAACTCGAAAGTTGTGGATCGATTTCAAGCTCTGTGTTAGTGCTATAGTTGTAATTTATCATAATCCAGATTAGAATTTTCCATCAATTAAAGCAGAAACTGTTCAATCCAATACAGAATCAAACAACAACAAAAAAGTAGAAGAAACAATAAAGTAAAGTCTGAAACCCATTTCTCTTCATTAGAACGTGTTTTGACAAACAAAATTTAGAGCATAGAACATCACAGGAGTGAAACATTAAGCGCCCGTATTCATAGAAATGGTTGTGAATCATGGATTAAGTTCTTCATGTTGCGTTGTCATTTATGTTGTCGGGTGTGCAACAAGTGTCTTATGAAATTTTATTTCCTTTTTCTCTCTCAATGGATGATGATGCTATGCGGAATGGAACGAGGGGATGAAAAAATACTTGGGGCTCTTGAATAAACAACTTTGTGTCGCATTGTTTTCCTTTCTTTGTCTCTTCTTATTCCTCATCACGTTAGTCGTTTTCCTACCCTTCACTTGGAATTTTTGTTTTTTTGACTGTCATCTCGTTCTTTGTTTTCAACTTCAACAATTTTATGTTTAGATGTGATTTTATGCTCTATTTATAACACTTTCTGTTGATTCATTTTAACCACTAAATTTAACTTATTATAAAATTCAAAACCTTTAAACAAATTTAATTTAGGTTAACAAATTTCTGAAAGCAGCTGCTTTTATTGGTTTTTCCAGTCTGGGAAGATTTTAGATTTATACTTGATGGATTATGACGATAGTCACAAAAATTCATCAAAAACTAGCTTTTATCAAGTCTTTTGAGATTTGAATCCAGATTCTTTGCTTATACCAATTATGTTCGTATAAGACTGTCTTAGACATTTAAATTACCTATATTTTCATCTTAAGTGTAGACGCAAAAGATATTCTAAATAATGAACTTCTCATTACGGTAAAAATTCCTCTTTGATTCTTGTTATTACCACAAAATATTTGAGGGATGTACCTGAGGAAGTGTATCCTCAGACTTACATCTTAATTTATACTCCAACTTATTTTTTTTTAAATTGCCGCTAAAAATCTATTATGAATATTTTAAGTTTCTGTCATTTTTATTTTTAAAAAATAAAATTTGCTCAAATTTTGTCTAGTTTATACATAATTCATAATATTTTATATGTGCAGGATATGAAAATACCATTCATGGTTTCCATAAAAGGATTACATTCAAAAAGTTTTCTGTAAGCAAAATTAAATGCAAATGTGGAAATAATGAAAAAAAATTCCTTTCGACTTTCAAACAGTCATGAATGAAAAGAGTGAAATAAGTGACTGAAATGCAAAATAACTCGTTTTAGGTTCTAAAAGACAGCAAACAGCATGTAAGAAAACTCAATTTACATTCATAAAAATTGAATCTAAGGTATCAATGTACAGCCCTTCAGCAAAAACTTTTTGTAAGCTTTTGGAAAATAAATACAAGCAAGTCACAAAAGTCTGATGATTTTTTCCTACAGGCACTCTATTGTATGCAATGTTATGAATGTTAAAGGATGCTTGAATCTTGGTTATAAACATGAATTCTTTCTTTTTCCATCCATGAATGAAGCTTTACATTGCTTTGCTTTGATGGCAATAGAATTAAGGTATAATCTTATGAGATAACATACAAGATTTGATTTTCTGTTTTCTTTTATTCGTAACAGAAAATATTTTCGTTTCTTGTTGTGCTTTTTAAAGCTAGATCGACATCTACAGATGAAAATGTTGATGATTTTAAGAAGAAGCATAAGTCGAGAATAAGGATAAATTTATTTTATGTTGTTGAATGACGTTAAAGCTGATGACTTTAAGCACACATACGGATATTTTTAACTATTTTAATTACAAATTATTCTACAATATATTTAATTTGGAATTTAATTATTTAGGTGTAAAATTATTCAAATTGGCCTGTAGAAATTCAATTTTGATAGCAAACGCCCCTTTGAGGTCATTCAATGTTATCCGTGTCATATAATATGACATTCCTTAAACAACTTCAATTTTTTCTATGCTTACAATTTATAATTATAAACATGAAGTTCATCTTATTTATACAGAATGCGCTTCATTGTATATTGTCTTAAGTATCATCAACTCATCTCTTCATAGTTTGTAATTCACAAACACTGAGAAACAGAACTAAAAGAGACTTCATCATTTGATGAGATTTCATGCTCCAATGTTAAGAGAATTCATTCTCAGAGACAAGATTATACATATGGGAATGTTAATCAGTAGAATTATTATGCTGGTTTAAGACTCTATGTTGCTATGTTGTTATTCTTCTCTATTGCTATAAAAAAGACAGTTTCTTATCTCCAAAATTTCTTTTACGCATGAAAAAACTTTATTATTGATTGTCAAAAAACAACATTTTCTTTTTAAAATTATGATTTTTTTGTAAAGACATTATCATGATTAAACTCTGATTTCTAATTTATTTCTATTTCGGACATAAAACTTCACTAAAATTTCTCCATAATTGGCTTGATTGTCAACTGAGTAACATTGACATTGTATGGAGTACTTAAAGCATACAAAACACCTGCTGAAATATCCTCTGGATGAATATGGACCCGTTCTGTGAAAAATTTGTCTAAATCTTCAACTCCAACAGTTTTGAAAACATCAGTTTTAACAGTTCCTGGACTTAAGTTTGTAACTCTTATTTTAGAATCACCATCGATAATGAACTCTTGTCGAATGACTTCTGAGAAGGCAGACACTGCGTATTTTGTGGGTGGATAAACAGCTGTGTAATTTGGGTAGGGGATTATGTGACCCAAAATTGAACTAATGTTTACAATAAAACCATAATCTTCAGACTTTTTCATTAACCTGACAGCTTCGCGAGTGCAATGAACCAAGTTTGTAAAGTTCACGTCAATCATCTTATTTATGGATTCCGTGGCTTCATCACTAAAGTCAAAAACTCTTTCTCGTTGCCCTATTCCTGCATTGTTTATTAAAATATGAACTACAGAAAATTGTTCCTCAATCCATTTAAACGTTTCCTTCAATGTAGCGTAATCGGAAATGTCACATTTTCTAGCATAGATTTTCCCATCGTAATGACTTAATTCTCTTGCCAATTCCTCGACTCTTTCACTCCTTCTTGCCAATCCAATGACATTAATGCCATTTGAAGCTAAATCTTTCACAATTGCTGCACCAATTCCACTAGAAGCGCCTGTAACAACTGCAATTTTGCCGCGCCACTTTTCCATTATTATTTTTATTTTTCTTAAGTCTTATCGGAACAACCACAGAAAGTGGACTAAACCCAAAAGCAGTTATCAGCAGTTTTTTGTTTAGACATGAGAATGAATTTTTGATTCTCTTTTTTTTGTGAGATAGTTTTTATACAAAAAAAGAGTTAGAAATAAATACAATTAAAATAGTAAGGAAGTGGTAAAGCTTTGATTTCAGAATTTTTTATTTGCGGATTTTTTTAAAGATTTTTAACATTTCAAAATGGACTTTATTTTTGCATGAATTTTTAACTGCTGTAAATTACATAACTATATTCATAATGCGTTTAACTTTTGGTACGGAAATCTTCCTCAATATTTCGCTCCAACAGGTTTAATTACCATTTCTGTCACGTTCACATGATATGGTGTGCTCAAAAGATAAGATATAGCACCAGAAATATCTTCGGATTTTAAGAATGGTGTCAGAGCAAAAAAGACTTCAGAATCTTCCATTCCAGATTTCTCAAAAATTTCTGTCTGAACGAGCCCAGGACTTAAGTTTGTCATTCGAATTTTATCGTTGTTATTAACAATCAGCTCTTGACGTATTATTTCAGAGAAAGCAGTTACAGCATGCTTTGTTGCTGGATAAATGTTTAAGAAATTTGGGAAAGGGATGCTGTGACCAGCCACTGAACTAACATTGACTATAAATCCATTATCATTTGATGCTTTCATTAAACGGAAAGCCTCACGTGTGCAGTTAATGAGTGCCTTTAAATTTAGATCGATAACTTGATTAATTGTCGTAATTATTTCCTCATTTGAGTCCAGGACATTTCCACTAATGCTTCGTCCTGCATTGTTTATTAAAATGTGAATGACTGAAAATTTTTCCTCAATCCATTTAAACGTTTCCTTCAATGCAGCGTAATCAGAAATGTCACATTTTCGAGCATAAATTTTCCCTTTACAATGACTTAATTCTCTTGCAAATTCCTCTACTTTTTCACTTCTTCTTGCCAATCCAATGACATTAATGCCATTTGAAGCTAAATCTTTTACAATTGCTGCACCAATCCCACTTGAGGCGCCTGTAACAACTGCAAATTTACCGCGCCACTTTTCCATGACTGCTTTTTTCTGCAGACTCACTAGCACAAAATGTTAGACTGTACACACGAACGTTAGCCAAGTAACTGAATGCATTTTAAAGATTTTTTGAGCGATAACGAAAGTGAAAGTTGAATTATGAGTAATAAGAGTTGCAATGCAAGAAATAAAAGAGAAATCTTTTATGCAACTATGGAAATTCCAAGTAAATACAGCTAGTATGTACAGTTGAATGTAGAGATTTAAGACACTCAAGGTAATTTGTTGACTCTTTTATCAGCTATTTATGTTTCTTATTGTATAGTGCTATGGCCAAAAGGAGAAGCAAGTAGTAAAGGATATTTATTACTAAATGCTATTATTGAATGTGTTTATAATTATGCATGATACTATCAATCGAGCATGTAATGACTGAGTATAGAATTATTTTATTTTATAGAAATTTTGAAAAAAATTTGTGAACCCCTTAATTGCATTATTATGGTGCTATATCTGGTAGTAAATAGACTCATTATTGATTTTTCTATCTAACTACCTTCTCAAATGTCAAGCAATCATCATTACTATTTTCGTTTCCTTCAGTGTCACTAAGAAAATCAACCTTCAATTTTGACTTGCTCTCAATAAATTTATCTTTACCATGACATTTGCTGACTTTCAGTTCATTGTTATATTATCAAAACCATCTCATCAATTTTCATACAAATCCCATCTATTCTTCCATTCATTTGACGTAAAAATTCAATACAAGAATGAAACATCGTAGGGAGAAGCATAGGAATAAATCTATGTCGATTTATTTAACTCACCTGAATGACAATTTGATCCCTTAATAAAGTCATCTCGCCTCGTTCTCCATCCGAAACTTGTAGATTGTGTGTTACCTGTAATGCTTTCTCTCCAGCTGCTAACTTTGTACAGTATTTAGATGGAAAATATCCAAGTCGCCCGAGACACTTTCCTTTCCACCAATCGGGATCAGATTTGTCAATGACTGTGACCTGTGAATGAATGAAGTTGGATTGAAGTTATTTATAAAAATTGATAAATTGATTCGTAATAGTTGATAACTTTGATTCAGAGTAGTATGGTATTGCATACCTTGTATCCCGCCTTTAAATCCAATTCATCTTGATGCCTCGACTTGAAATTGTAAAGTACAACATACAAGTTCGTTGGCAGTAAACGTTGTGGTTTCTAATTTCGTTTACCAATAAGTGATCGATAGTTGGATCATTTTATAAAATAGCAAGGAGATAAAAAGTAAGAAAAATTCTTTGTTAAAACTTGATACCAATAAAATTAAATTGAAAACAATTAGATTATATCGAAAAATGTTTCCAGTTTTCATGATATTGAATTTCGAAATGTACTTCGACCTTTTCTTATTCTTCTTTAAAGCTTTGTCAGACTAGGAAATTCACGGTTAATGCTCGACCAGATCTCATCTTATATTTGTACAGAATTTTTTTTACAAAAATTTGGCATTAAAGAATCGAGAAGATACAACTTAGGCAATTACGTGGCAGTATACAGCTCGGGAAAAATACAACCATGAATGTATGCAGTCACTGGATCAATGATTACATTTAAAATTTATAGAATTCCCAATTCACTGACAGATATTTTTTCCAGTATAACATCACTTCCTGCATTACATAATGTTCTCGAAGTTTATCATGCAGCAAAGGCAAAAAATATCCAATATCATGACAACGGATGTAATTTAATCATTATCAAAACGAGCACTAGTAGCAAAACAGAAACAAAAGAGTAACAAAAATTTAATAGTAACAAATGGCAATGATAAAATGCTATTAGCAGCAATTCTACAAAGTTAATGTGACTAAAAAGATTGAAAACTGAGAGAAAAGAGGATTAAATTGTGCAGAATTCGTTAACTCGAGCAGAGAAAACTTCAGGAAATTGAAGCGATAGCGTGCATTGAAACTGATTATTGTTATCGAAAACTCATCAGGAAATTAAAATATTTTGTCAATTTTTTTATCAGATTTGAGAAACTTTTTTTTTTGAGAATTTTGCATTGAAAAGCTTTCGCAGGGCACCTGAATTTGTCTTACGGGAGATGGACACGGAGATGTACTGGCCGATGATAAGCTCTTTTCTACCTCGTCTGGTAAATCCACAGAACCGGTTTTGAGGCCGCGTGTGGCATAAAGCAATTTCCTTTGATTTCCGGGACTCGATGGAGCTGTAAAAATGTATGGAACCAGAAAATTAATTAATCCATTAATAATTCAAGATTAACTCTTACAATGCAACCGACTATTATTTCTGCTGTTGTTCCTACTGTTATTTGATGGCGGTGTGCTATGTTCTAAATGACCACCTGATCCTCCATGATGGTATTGTGCTGATACTGTTGGTGGATATCTCCGACTTCGCCCATGCAGCTCCGTCGATTCAGGTGAATCCAAACTCAATGATTTCATCCGAAGATTTAGCTTTTGCCTTCTAGGCGAATGAGGTGCTGCTTTATTAGAGGAAGAAAAAAAAACTATTAACGCTTTGTGCTTAAAAATTCCATACAAAAAATTTGCTGTTGTTAGAACTTGCGATTTTTTTTTGTGATGTGAAAAATGAAAGAAATATTTTGTGTGTTAGGAACAGAAATAAAGAAGAGAATTGAGAGTGATGAGAGAAAACAACAAAAATGATGTGACTAAAGTGAAGTGGAAAAATTAATTATGTTAAAAGCGTTAAAGAAGAAGCACTGAAGCATATAAAAAGTATAATTAAAAGCTATTCTATTGAGTGATGTGTACAGTTTATCAAATTGTCCTTCTGTGCTTATTTTGTCAGATTTTTGACGGAGGTTCTGATTTTAGTTTTTGAATTAAATTTAAACATTGAAAACTCAAAAACTTATTTTTCCCTGCAACATCCTCGAAAATATTAATTAATTAGCTTTTCTGAGCTACACAAAAAAGCAAAGACAGCCATATGGAATCCAAATTTGAATTCATTTAAGGATACTTTTTGCCGCACGAGGTTCAAGTAATTCACGAGTCATTTGACCTACTTTTTACTTCCCTAGAACAAAATTCTGACAAAATTGATTCTAATGGAACTCAGAAAGACAGAATGAGTAGTAATTTTGACGAAGAAACAAAAAAGATTAATAATCGTATTTTATCTGAAGAGAGTTCTTAATGAACAAGAAACTTTTATGCTTTACAATTATTATGACATTGCGACATTCATTCCTTTGTTTCTTATTGTTACAATGAATAAGCTATTCATTCTTTTTTGTGTGTTCATGTCTAGAGACAATGTCTAATACTTATTAAATCTGTTAATCAGCTTGGGTCTACATTTTTGTAAGGATGCAAAATGAGCAACAATTAAACAGACATGCAAGCATGCAAATTATCATATTTTATGGTTTAATAAGATTTATTGTAATACAGAAATGAAATATTGTTGTTAATTTGAATGTTTTAGACAATAAAATTGTCAACTATCATTTAGAGCTTGTACAACTTAGTATCCATTAACATTAGATTTGCTTCTTTATATTCAGTTCCCATAATTTAAAAAAAGTCTTTCCAAAATAATTTAAATAACTTTCAGACATTTTATTTTCTAGTAAACTTAAACCTTTTAAAATTAATGCTTTTTATCTACGAAACTTTGTTATAACTCCAAGCAAGGTGATTATTAAATTACTCTTCATCTTAATTAACTCTTCAATTACTTTTTACGCTTTCACAAAAATAAATTAAGATGGAAAAATTACTGAGAATTTTTTTCGAGAAGAGAAAATGAAAAAAGTTTTTCGCGTTGCTTGAGGTTATCGAATTAGTGAATTTTTAAGGGAAGATAAAAGAAGAAATTGAAAGCATCTCGATAATTTTCTAGAATGTTTAGAGAAAGTTTTTGAGAAAAAAATTGTTAGCGTCAAAAACATGATTTTTTGTTCAAAATTTTTATGTTGAATTTTAATGTTTAAGGATTGTTTGAAAATTACGTAGCGCAGAGGTGAGTTAGATTTTTTTAAAGCGTATCCAGACGAGATTTATATGGACGGGAAAATTTAGGAAGGTTTGGGATTTATTTTCTTAAAAACCCTAACAAATTGAAAAAAATGCACCCCCCCCGGATACGCCTATGTGGCAGGTTGTACGTAAAGAGAGTTCTATTTTTTATGTCTTACGTAATATCCAAGGCAATATCCGAATAGCCCCTAAAATTACGATCCTATTGTTTGATTTAATTATCAGAAATAGTCTAAAAATAAGATCATTAGCTAATGACGATGTCTGAACGTTTTTCATGTAAATTAATAGTTCCCAAATTAATTTTCTAAAAGAAACATGAATCACGCTGGTAATTAAATTAAATTAACACCTACACAAAAATTCATCAGCTTTACAGTACAAGAAATAATTAAGCAACAAGATGATTAAAAATATCATGTACCAGGATTTTCCACCTTTCCACGTTTTAATCACTTCATCCCTGTTGAGCTTTACAAAACACCTCCGCGAATTCAAATTGAGAAATTTTTCATCATTTAGAATGAGCATTTTTTTTGCTTCTCTTAATTGAAAAGTGGATATTTTATCATTTTCATTTGTATCAAGCAACTTAATTTCTTCCTTATCTTCCACTTGTCGGTAAAAAACACGACTAAAATCCTCATTCGTAATTTAACGATGCTTAAAAACCGTAATAAATTGGATTTATGTTGAAAAGTCTCTCCATTAAATATTTTCTACTCCTCACAGTGGGAAAAATTGTTAAAGCCGTACTGCTCTTTTGTTCTTAAGATTCTAGATTATGACACGCTATGAGAATCATTTCAATATTCATTATAAATTTAGTATGCATTAACACGTTATTTAAGCACTTTAGTGCTTACGTTTTATGATACTTTTGAGACTTTCTGAATATTGAATATTTTTTTGAGAGGTTTATAGATAGTTTTATTATGTCTATAGAATTTTAGTATGTCTAACGGATTATGAACACTAGTCAATTGTGTAAACTGTGAAGAATTAGTTTAAAAATTTGTTGATTTTATAGTTATTAAATTTTTAAGTTATCAGTGAAATAACATCGCTTATTTATAGCAGGATGCTTGACAATTACATAACCTAGACTATGTCATATAATGCAACTAGCAATTATTTGTATGAAATATATACACACAATATGAGTTGGATGGCTAGAACAGTGAAAAAGCTGCATGAATTGAACTAAATATTTTTAAGATTGAGTCGCTAAGTAAGGTGGCTAACAACCTGCACCTTTGAGCAATTTTTCACTGATTTAAAATATTAGTAACACTTTTGTTAGTTTCATTGGAACACTCATATTTTTATAAAACTCATAAAAAATGGACTTACATTTAGGTGCATCATTACTGCCAACATTTATCATTCCTTTGAAATCACAACAATTAAAAACTAATAAAATGACATCAATTTTCAGTCAAATTCATGAAAGTCAACAGAAATTTAGAACAATTTTTAACACAATTTTTTTAATCAACATGAAGTACATGATAGTAAGATATACAACCAAACAGACATCCAGAATACCGGATAGGATTAAAATGAACGTAAATAAATTATAAAAAAATAGTACATGTAAAAAGAAGAGAGTTGCAATTTCAATGATATCCCGGAGTTAGTCTAACAGAAAAATTTCATTACATCAGAAGATTAAAAAATTTTTTTGTTGCATTTTACAACGTAATTAGATTAAATGTGGAAACACGATGGTAACGAAATTAAATGGATGGTCACAATTTAATTTCAGTAAGCTTGAAAAGTTGCGAGTTGAATACAACGGTGATGCACAAGTCAGGTGCTTTAAATGTACAGAAATTTAATAAATATAAATTGTTATGCGAAACTTTCTTCTCTCAAATGACCGTCCGGTATTGGACCATAATAAAAATGTGTCATTTTGCTTGATAAAAAGAGGATGGGCAACTGGTGTAAGAAGAATTGAAAGGTCAACTTCTGGGAATTGAGCGCATTTTGTATTAATTAATTCACTGCTGGTTGTAACCTCAAATTTGTGAGAAAATTTTAAACTTTTCGGAATCTAGATTCTTTTATAAATCTCCGTGCTTATCCACATGAAGTTATCAATAGCAGTAATCTGACATACAGAGCATTTCTGCTCATTCCTCATAATTTTTGTGAAAAAATGCTTCCCCAAAAAAGGGATTCCATTCAACCAGTTGTGTATCATGGAATTATAGCATCCATAAAACGTGAATGAAAAATGGAAACGTGATGGAATAAATTTAAATCAGGAAAATGACATTATTAAGACCATACTGAGCAGTTTTGTTCGCTTCCAGTGACATCCCTTTTTTTCCTGATGACTGAGCAGATTTAGGTCATAATTTTTTATATCTCTTTATTTTCAACATTATTTTATAACTCAATTTTAGTTAATTTTGCTAAACATTTTTATTTACAATTCCTTATTTACAAGATACACGTGGCATTGGGTTGCTGCTTTATAATTTTTATGATAAATTCCTGTTTTCATATTAAATTTTTTACGACATTCTGATGATGAGATGCTAGGTTACGTGTTTATAAGAATGTGTATAATTTTTTCTAAGGCATTAATTTTTTTTCCTTAACACATTCCTCAAATGTTTGTGTGTGGTTAACGATCCAAAAATATAACATAATAATATATTAAATAAATTTATACGAGGAAGATTTTTTTTCTCAATTTTCATGTTCAGCAAAATGAAAGGAAGTAGCATAAACATTATTCTTTTAAGACAACCAGAACAAGAAGAAAATTTGCTTCTTCACCATAAAAAGCTTTAATGTGTGTGGAAAAATAATGTTATAAACAAATTTTTTATTAGAGAAGAATCTAGCTGTGGTGAGCTCTGAAACATCATTGATCAATTGAGATTTGGGGAACCAATTTATACTACTAGGGTTTAACCAATCGATGGCAGTAAATCTATATCGATTTTAAGGTGAGACTGATTTTTCAAATATTGCAGCATAAGCGCTTACGATAAGAAAAAGAGTATTTAAGAAAGGAAATCAATGTAGCACAGCTCCCTGAATCATTTATGCTTGTGCATATTTCTCATTCCTATAGAATTGATTAAAATTGATGTACATTCAATCTGCCATAACCAAAATAGTTTTTAATCATAGGTAATATCAATAAAATTTTCAAAAATTTTTTCAAGAATTTTCTGTCATTTTTGTAAAATTGGTCAAAATAATTTTCTTAAAAATAAAACAAAACAATTTTTTCCTAGAATTTCTTTTTTCGAGCTCCGCGAGCAAACATATCCTGATTGGGTTCTTCCTCGTCATCACTGCCTAATTTCAATGGCATTCCAAACGGACGTGACGTCATTTCATCTAATTTCAGAGAAAAAAGAAAGGAAGTAGAAGAGAAAAGACTTGTCAGCATTAAATGCAGAAGTTCATAATTGAAATTGACCAGAAAGAATATAATTTTCTCTCTCATGACATTCTTGTTTCTTTCTTGCAACAAATAATGATGGAAAGTTGAAAATGTCATAGTTTGGTACAAAGAGCGCATCTTATTAACGGAAAGATGAGAAGTTTCAGTTGAGAATATTCAATTTTTTCTTGGAAAATTCACAGAAGTTTGAGACAAATTTTTTTAAACTTTAAATGCTTTTTTGAGGACATACTATTTACAGTAACAAGACAGACAATCAAAATTCCTCAAGCTACCTCCGAAAGTGCCTCAGTCATACCACATTAAAGAAAGAAAGAAGAATTATGAGAGAGAAATTTCTTTCTATTGCTGCTACGTTGTGCAATTTATATCCTTTTTCCAAAAAATAATGTGCAGAGAAAAAATTTACGGAACGAACTCACGCAAGCTTCACTCAATTTAGCAACACGAGGGAGGAAAAGGATGAAAAACTTTTTTTTTCAAATTAATCAAAAACACCACACATGAATCGAATTTTCACATCTCATTTGAGAATTTAAGTTGGAAAATGATTTGGAATTTAATTTTATGATGATTAATTAAATCCATTTTTTTGGCTCACATGATTGATTATTATTTTGATTGAGCAATCAAATATTAGCTAGCAATTCATAAAATCACGCGGAAAATATTTTCAAACCATACCGTAAATACAGCAATTCAAATCGGCTTATCATAAATCATTAAGCACATTCTTCATTTTTCTTCTCGTCGACTACGACTATAAAAATTCAATTTAAATACAATTTGGAGATAAGCGTGGGATGGAAAATGGAAAAACAAATGTTTTAAGATAATTCGCCTTAAATCGAATATTAAAAAGGCATTTGAAGCAGCAGATGAATAAAAAATTGGAGTAAAGCAAGTGATGATAAATTTTCATGAGATGAATAAAGCGCATTTATGGATAATGTTGGAAATTCTGACTATTTTGTCAAAATTAGATGTAAAGGAGTCTGAAAAAGTTTAAGGAATCGAAAGTTCTAAAAAGTTTTGACCTAACCACAGTTGCTCATTTTTTCTATCAATTCCTGCAAATCCAAAAACAAACGAGAAAGTAGGAAAAGCAGAAAATTTATTCGAATAAATCATACTTGTAAATAAACGGATGAGATATGCAATTCGGATATAATTTAATTCCGCTTTTCATGCGGTTACAATGAGAAACTTTTGGTATATTAAGGCGTGTAGGTGTATCTCCCATATAAGAGTACCACAGAGGGAATGAAAAAAGTTTTCTTCTAGTGCTGGGTGGAATATTTATTGCTAACGGTAGTAGCGATAGATGTCTGTTTATTTATTTCATTAAGTTTTCATTTTTCATTCTTTTATATTTTATTTTCGTTCGGAAGTTTTCTTTTTTGTTCTACTTTTTTTAAATTTCTTTTCCAGTGGAAAATTTTCTTAATTGGAAGAATAGAAAATAAGGGAAGCGTAAAACTTGTTAATAGCTTGGTGCAGGTGCATAGCCAGAGGATTGATGATGAAACTTCTTCAATTTGTTAGAGTTTTTGGGAAAAAATTCCTAAAATAGCAAAGATTTTGAAAATTCCTCTTTAAAAATTTCTGGCTACACCCCTGGTTAGGTAGAATCAAGTAGGTATGACAATACCAATTTCATTAAAAAGAATCAAAAGTTAATTGAAATATCCATGTCAATTATTTTAAGAAATACCTTCAAGAAATACCCAGGATGGTACGATAGGGTCAGGGGTATGCAAGAAAGAAACTGGATTCCTTAATTTTTTATGGAACTGATATATTTGATCATTTTGATTCAGTTCCTCACTCTTGACTGTATTCTAATTTTTATATTTACTGAGTATTTCTATGAAGGTGCTATTCACAAAAATTCATTTCTTCTTCATGGAAGGAGACAGTTGCAAATGATACTGGAAATTATTAGACAATAGACAGCAATTGCCTTAGCTCCAGGCGACAACTGAGCAAGGTAATGATTGAAATTTACTTTCTTCTAGTTCACATAATGTATATTAGGTACTAGAAAAATAACGCTCACAATATTTGTTTTAATGACACAACATTGCTTTTGTTGTGCTAGTTACACTTTAAACTTATCGACTTGCTCAAAACCCGTATCATATTATACAACAAAATTACGTCTTGAAAAATTCTTAAGTTTCTCTTAAAAGCTCATTTTTCAGGAGCGGAAGAAAGAGTTGTAAAATGATGCTTCAATTATTTTCATTCTTCACTTCCATCTTCATTCGTTTTATTTTATTGTTTGCTCGAAACTTTTAGTTTTCATTTTCTTTTCTTTTAAAAAAAACCTTAATTTTATGGGATGATGCATTTAAAATGGAAGAAAGAAAAACTATAAACAAAGAAAAATTAATTAAAATGGATGGTGAAGAACAAAAGTTTTATGATATGAAAATAATTCAATGCTTCTTATTTTTCAAGACAAGCTCAGTTTCGTTTCTCCCAAAAAAATGCAATTTCATTGAAAATAATTATTGCAATCATAAAAGAACAAGTGAACATTTTGAGAAAATAAGGACAACGTTGCTGTCTAGGCATCGCTCTATGCAAAAGAGACAAATTTTTGTAATTTTGTGTAAGATTTATGATATTGAGAAAGTTTTTTCGTTCGTTTGAAGAAAGTATGCAGATTATGTAAACTTCCTGCTAGTTTGGAAGTTAAAATTTATTTTTATTGGAGATAAAATATTTGCTTAGTAAATTGAAGCTTAATAAATCATTGTTAGTTTTGGAAAAATCACATAACCAAATCTTAATTGAAATTCCTGCCTATTTCATAATAATAATGCTTCTGTATCATTATTCATGCTCAGTAGGAGAAAAAGTAATTGCAAATTAAGAAATTCGACTCTCGTTCTGTTTAATTTTATTTGAATAATTTATGACAAGCCACAGACAATAAGAATAAAATTAAATATCTCATAAAATGTCAGTAGATGTACGTCTACAAATTATTTAAATTGTGGTCACAATTCAAAAGATATGACAATAGATAATATAAAACAAATGGAAGTGAATAAGAAATGCAGATGTCTTAAATTTCATTTGAAATAATTCTTGAAGCCTGGTTTACAAAATAAATTGAGATTTCTGGTCAATTAAGGATTATTTCTGGTGTAATTTTTAATGAGCAGCCATCATAATTTTTTTGTGAGAGCAAACAGACAATTGTAGCCTTATGACTATAAAAAGCAATAATGTTGATTAAAAAAATTTCCATTTTATATTTCACATTCAGATACAGAATGCATGAAAATTTTTATTAACAAAATATTTTCAAATCAATCAGAAAATTTCACAAACAGAGAAAAAAAATATTTTATATTCAAAACCAGAATAAAATGTTTTACAAAATGCAGAACATGTCAGAACACCAATAGATATGGAAAAAATATTATCGAACAGTCGAAAAATACCCACTGCAAATGCTGTATACATTGATTTCATGCCCAAACCAATCGAACATTTCAGATACAATACACAGAAGTTTTTACACAATATTGCAATATCTTGTACAGATAGGATTGAACATCAATATAGGCTAGCAGCATCAGCAGTATGACCACAAAATGAATTTTACCACATCAAAGATAAATGTTTTGATACAGTCTGCACATTTAACATGAAGTTTTGTGAAAATGAAAATCAAAATGTCAAATACGGGATATTTCCATTTATCATTTAGCTCCCCTGAACTCCACCCACACTATCACATAATATCTCGGGCAGTGATTCAATTCAATAGATTATATTGATGATGATGATGTGTCTATTGCAATAATATTAAATAAATATTTGATCTAAATTTGTGGTCAATGGTGTGTATATGTGTGAATGAATTTTGTGGATATTTCATTTAATATAATATTTTAAACATTTAATTTAATTTATTAGACATGACCGTGTTTCACTCAATATCATAAAATCATTTATTTAATCAAGGAAAATTAAAATGAAAACTTTTTAATTAATCCCAGCATTTGATGAGTAAACTGGCAATTTGATTTATGAGAGGACGTTGATTTTTAATACATAGGAAAATTTTTGGATAAATTTGGGTTGTTCCAATCAATTATATCAAACTAAATAAAAAATAAAGGGCTGATTCCCAAAACCTCCTCAAGTTGCATTGATTTATTATTTTATCGATTTTTTTAACACACTGAATTCTAGATTTTAAATACATTTTCCCATCAGCAATATTTTTATTCCTATTTCCCATTAAACCATTTACAACGGAATTGCATATTCACCGTAAAAATATAGTTCAAGTCAGAATCGTTTTGAGATAATAAATTTATATCCGACAATAGAAAATTTCCATAAAGCATAAAAAATTGGTTGGTCATTCTTTATATCGAAAATATGATCAATTTGTCATTGTCTGTGTGTACAGAAATTTGTCATTGTTCATTTCCTAACAACAAATCCGCCACATTCTTCTCATCTTTAATAAATATTCTATAGTTTTCTACTGGATGTACATGTATTGAGAGCAACAGCAATGCGATGTTCTTCTATTGTAATTTCATCATATCAATAAATTGAACACTCAACAATAGAAACCCATCGATTGGGCTTTTATATTCTTGTGAATCCTTACGATAGCTTTGGTCAGGAATTCTGCTCAGATGATTATTCTGCAGAATCGTACATATTTTATAGAATTTTAAGATTTCGACAGAAACCTGGGGTTGCCTTCTTGGTTCCTTTTTTATTAATATAATGATTTTTAAAATAAAATTTCCAGGGTATACCTTGAAGAAGTGACTATGCTCTACTAACTCGTTACTACCGTAAGGTATATGTACATATGAAATCGATTCTTGGTGTTGATAAAAGTCCATCATTGATTTAACTACAATGGAACTAAATCTTGACAAAATTTATTCAAGGACATAATCCAATCAACAAAATGTAATTTCTTCTTTTATTCTGTAACTTTCGTCATTGTATATGTGTGTGGATGTGTAAAAGCTTCATGCTTCAAATAATAAATACAATATTTTATGGTACAAGAATAAAACGGGATGGATATTTATTCGAGAAGAAATGGGTGATATAAATTTTGAGGCTGTTGAATTGACTTTATTTTGTTGCTAAAGCAATGTGGATCGGTTGAAGGTGAGCAGCCGTTTTTTTTTGAAATTATATCTTTTGGAAAATTTATTGCTTCATGTTTGTTCAGCTGCATGAAATCGCATTATCAAATTTACATGTTTTATTGGCTGCAGATTAGAAAAAGATCATAAAATGAAAGATTTTCACTGAATTTTATGGTCGAAAAATATTTACATGGCCTGGCTATTAATGCTCAAGTTGAATGGCCTCGTGAAAAAGGTGAAAAGTATTGAACATTATTATTAAATATTGCTCTGAAAGTATTCTAATATTATAAATAAAAGCAGTTTTACTAAGTTTTGCTAAATTTATACAATACCTAATTTTAAATTTATATTTATCAAACAAGTCTTATTAAGTTTTGTTGTCAATCATCTCTAATATCTAAAGAATTTTCCAAGGAGATCAATTCTAATGGTCTATATTCTGAAGATTCTAATCTAATTTTTTTATATCTATCAACTAAATGCTATCATTAGATACTATATATTTCGATATTTTACAATTTCTACAGAATTTTTTAATATATAAAATGAGAGAACTTTTGGAAAAATATTACAGGTGAAAAGGATGATGTCAACAAAAGTTAGGGGTACATCAATGTGTTATGAGAACGACTAAAGTGAGAATGGTGAACATAAAGTGTTGGGGGAGTCCTAGTTGCAATATTTTTGCTAATTTTGTTTGACATAAAATAATTTAGTTGAAAAAATTTCTCCATACAAACATCAAATACAGCGTCATTTCGCTCTTCAAAACATGACATTTTAGATTTTTTTATTTTAATTTTTTTTAGTTTAGAAAAAATGGAAAAAGAGGAGAAAAAAATTTTGAGTTAAAAACAATTTTTCAAAAAAACAAATTTAGATAAAAACAAAATAAGAAAGTTTTTTTTAGAAACCGAGACACTTAAATGAGCATCAAAAAATGGAAAAAAATTAAAATGTCTACATCTAAGAATAGGAATTTACTTTCTGGCAGCGATATGGACCGGTTTTGTGAAGAACGCATTCTCAAAAGACCAAATCCGGATAGTGGACGGAATCCAGCAAATAAGCGACGTCTAACGCCTGGATCATAAATTGGGGGTACTGCTGTGGACGATGACGTTGATGCAGCAACATTTTGACGGTCTAATTAAGGTAATTTCAAGGTATTTCAAATAAAATCAATTAGTTGGATAGTTGCAAGCTTTAATCTTGATTGTTTTAGAGGAATTAATTATTAGTGTGACTATTCTAATGGGATAGTCTATATTGTTCTAGGATATTGGGAGAGGATCAATTATTATGTTATTTATTGTCACTTTTTGTAATTTGCTCTTTTTGTAGCGCTATTTCTAAATTATTTCAAAAATCAAATAGTTTCTATAGTAAAACTTGAAATGAAAATTGTTATTTCATCTAATTTAAGTATCTTGAGTGTATAACGTATACAAATTGAATCAATTCAGATTTTTTAAAATCAGTTTTCTTTAAACACTTTGAAGCTGTTCTTAAAAATACGATCAATTTCCGTCAACAAGCGGAAATTCATTTTGCATCATTGATTTTTCAACTCAACGCTAGATTCCTAATAAAATTTATTTAAAGTTTTAAACTTTAACTCAAGATACGAAAAAGCTTTCAAGTCATAAATAATCAAATAATCACAATAAAAAATACGCCAATATAAAAAAATCAAATTGAATTTAAATAAAATCAAAAGAGCACAAAAAAAATCGGGGGTAGAAAAAATTTATGCATGACAGTATGAATTGAAAAATATTTCTATAGTACTATTTTTTATTCAGCATCTACAATGATGATATTCAAAAAGCAAAAAAATGAATGGAAAAAAATAAATTCACAATTTGCCAATAATTTTTTTTGCATCTATTCATACACATTTGTATGGAAAAATCAAGAAATGAAAGTCCCGAGAGGCATAGAGATGGTAAGGTATTAGCTGATTCATTACAATAAAATCATTAAAAATTTCTATCGATTGGTCAAAAAAAAACATTAAATTCACTGACCTCACACCTCACATACCACTCAGGCATAAATGAAATCGAGGAATTAATACTAAGGACTGTGATAGTTCAAAAAGCATTTCTACTGAGAGCTTTTAAATTTAATTTTAGCAAAATTTTCAGATCAACATTTAAAGCACTGTTTGACTTCATAATAATAAATCTTTAAACTCAAAAGAATTCCATTGGATATCTAAAAAATCATAAATTCTATATTCTGAATACAAATTTATGTTGTATAAGTAGCGGTATTAGAAGAGAGATGTGTGTATACAAAAGGATTTGAAATATTTTCAGCTCATATTTTGCATTCCTCAAAAAATGGTGAAAAGAAATAAATAAAAAATTATTTTGCTCTGCATTTATGTGCTGTTGCATAAAAGAGCCTTTCATTGTCTTTCGTTTTTGGTGGGTACATTTTTCAATGGAAATTAAGGAATTCTTGCTTTAAACTGTCTGTTATCAAAAAATGAAGAATCTCACAAAAAATGAGAATTTGGTTCTTAAACTTAGAGTCACTTCAATAAATTAATTCGTGGATTTTTAGATCTAATCTAAATGGACCCTGTCTTCAGAATATCCACAGAAAAATGCGCCCACACAAACTCATATTAGCATCCAAGTGATTCATTTAACTTGTTTTTTTCTGTACATGAAGTGGAAAAAAGCTTTTCGGTGCTTTTTCTTTGTTGTCCCTTTTGGGGCCTTAGCAAAATAGCAACTGTGTACATGTGAATAATATTTTTTATATATTTCATACATAAGACGAATGTGAGAATAATAAAAAAAAGAATAATCTGGACATAGTGAAGGGTGTTTATAGGTACTTTTCACATTCTTGTCATGCTTGTTGCATGGATGTTGTGAATACTTAAAATAAGAACTTTGAAATATGCAGAATATCGTGTGAAAATTACAGAAGGAGGGAAGCGCAAGTAAGAAGAATAAAAAAGGGACAGAAACTTTTTGTGTGCATTAAAATGTATGAAATTGCTTTTATGAAGAATTTTCGGACCTGAACAGGAAATGTCAGTCAACGGAGCAGTAAGTCCTTGTTTCTGCTGTGGTCCTAGTGATTTATTAAGTGGTCCTCTTGTTGTTGCACCAGTTGAACTTCTTGGTTCTCTATCTGGATAATCTGGAACGTTTATATTCACAACTGGAATATCCATCGGCGTCGACAATAAATTCGATGATACTGTTCCACTCATCTGACTCTTTTCTGTAGCTGCTGACATTTCACCCGCCTTCTTTAATACTTTATAGATTGTATCGAGATCATTGGGTTCTAAATTTTTGCAAGATGAGGATGATTTTTTTTTGCCACATATGAAATAAATTTTTCGGTTTGTTATTTTTTTGGAGGATTTCGCGGAGATTGGAAAATGATGAGAATAAATATGAATATTTTTTGTTAATGGGAAAATTTTTTGGTCTTTATTATGAAATTAATTTTTGTTTTCTAATTGAGGAAAATTTTCTTCCCAGTTTATAACCAAAATAGTAAGATAAGTTCCAGTTTCTTGCCATCTTGCAGGATATAATTGAGTGTGTTACTGATAATAAAATATGTAATAATATCCTAGGAGAACTTTTTTTATTGAACATGTATTTAAACCTAATAATTTAGGGTATATTCTAAAAAAACCTTTATAAGACGGCAAGAAACCAGACTTTGAGACTATAAAAATGTAATAATAATACTTAAAATATTTTTTTAAATTAATTTTGGAATAGAATTAAACAAAAAAAAACATCATTTGAGAAGAAAATTTTACCAATTAAATCGATTGATCATTAAGCTATGTATTGCATATTTTAATATTTTTTGTTCATCAACTGAATGAACAACGTGAAAAAAAGCATTATCGCGATGCAAGGATACAATTATACATATTAATTATAGTGATAGTATGCCATACACATTATATTGATTATTACGTTATATATATTTTATATGTTTTTTATTTCATTTCAAAATACCAAGAAAAAATACATTCAAAAGCATGATATTCAAGAAATCATAAGAAAAATGAAACTCATAATAACAGCACACACTATTTTAATGTTCATGGGAAAACCCAGCGCAAACACCGCTTTCATATTCATTTTTATCGAGTTAATATCACAGAACAAAAGGAAGTAAAATGAAGAAATAAAAAAAACTAAAAAAATCCATAAAAAGTGTAAAAAATAAAAGGTTGAAAAAATGAAGAAAATGTCTAACCTAACTCAGGCTGTCCTCGATTCATTATGAAACGTGATAATAGCGTTGGCCCTTCCACTAAAATAGGATTTCTTTTTAAAACATCATGTATGTATGTGGTATTAAATTTCATTCTATGATTTAACGCTTGATTGTATTTACATTAAACGTAAGTATGTATAGAAAGGTTTCTTATCATGGAATATAGAAAGAAGGTGGATTGGATAAATAAAAAAATTTCTCAGCTTCAACAATTTCAAATGTAAAGTTGAAAAGGTATTGGAAGATTTAACAAGCATCGAAATTTCAATTCGAATTGAGAAGTTCCAGAGGGGATTGTTAATTTGGTATCATGAAAAATTGTAATGGATGCTGTTTGAGGTTTAATGAAAATAATTGAGGTGCTGTAAATTTAGTCCTTTAGAAGCACAGAAGCATTTGGGAATGTTTAAATCCGACCGGCACATTTTCTTAACAACAGTCGGGTGGCAGTCACATAGGGTTAATTTAGGACTTTTGTGGGGTTTCCATCACCTGGTCGCCATTTGGTTGCCATAAAAAATTTGTGCAGATCGGAATATTTTAAAATTAATCCTTCAAAATAAATTAAGACGGTCAGCATTCTCAAAAGCATCAGAACTATCACCTCAGAGCAAACAGATTAAAAGCCCTTCAAAGAACACAAATCTGAACCCTTAGTGAGTTAAAAATAAACTTTTCAAGATCACATTCGAAATTGTTTTGATGCTGTCGAAACAAGAAAAAAATAACTTAAAAATTTTCATGCAGCAGCTATTTGCGAGCTGCCTCAAGGGAAATGAATGGGGAGAACAGCATCTTGATACATTCCATAATTGGGTACATTTAAAGACAGTCAGTAGAATCCACACAGGGCTAAAGAGAAAGGCTGTCAAGCTGAAATATCTTAAATCGTTGGGAATTCACAAAAATAAAATAAAGAAAAATTTAAAAGGAAAGAAATAATGCACAAAAAAGAATAAAGTAAAATCTCGTAGCAAAAAAAAATAGAAAAGTAAAATTTTCACAACTTTTTTTCTTTCCGCTGATTTCATTCCTTTTAAAAACAACAAAATGAAAAATCCCAGCAGCGAGCAAAACAATTCACATCATTGCGAATTAATTTCTTTTTATTTTTCCATGTAATCAACAAATAATGCTGGGAAAAGCCAAACAAGCGCTTTAATTTTTTTTTCTTTGGCGCAAAGGTCATTAAAGCATGACACTTGTGTAGTCGTGTCTCGATGGAATATTTCTTCGCATTTTGTATACTATTGCTGTATACTCAATACGATTATTATGTACCTTATGCGATTATTGGTTATTTATACGTGATAATAGTATGATTTATGTAACAATCAATTTATTTGCTTGCTTATTATAAAATATAATGGATTCAACTTGTTGGATTCTTTTTAAGGATGCGATATAAATAATCAATTATCCGATCCTTATCAGAGTGTAAAATTGTCATGATTTCTCAATTATTACCAAATTTTCACATTATATACTGGCATATATGGTTATATCCAAGTTTTGTGTATCAAGTACCAAACACAATAATCGCATATGCTACACAATTTCTAGTTCCTTGTTCAATGTATTTTCATTTTTATTTGGATTACAAATTTTTTGAGGAGGAAATTTAGGTAGAATTTAAATTTTTTAAAAAAAATTTTAGCACATAGAAAAATTTGTCATACGCCATACTCACTTTCTTCCTCCTGTTCTATTCTATTTTCTATCTCGGATGTACTCTTTTGACGCCTTAAAAGTTTCGCCTTCACTTGACATTTGGGTAATTGTGGTGCACAGTCAGCATGAACATTAACCTTACATATTCTACATCTGAGGCCTTGTCGTGTGTGTCCTGTATCACGTGGCATAGCATTGTGTTGCGACAATTTTTATTTATTCATTTGACATTGATATTTGAAAAGGTTTTTTTTGTCATTTTATTTTTTGATGAGGAAACAGAAAAAAAAAAGA
Source organism: Chironomus tentans (assembly GCA_963573255.1). Classification (NCBI taxonomy): domain Eukaryota; kingdom Metazoa; phylum Arthropoda; class Insecta; order Diptera; family Chironomidae; genus Chironomus; species Chironomus tentans. Next base: position 30,664,298 of record OY754304.1, on the reverse strand, counting down.
TTTTATGAAAGAAAAATTGAACAAAATTATTAACAATGTTGTTGTTGCTGGGGATTTTTTTTATCCACTAATTATTTGTGTGCGGTTGAGGGAGGAGAATCATTGTGGTGACGATAATAAAAGGGTTTATTTCATAATTTCTTTTTGTATCTTTTTAACACAATGTAAATACTCATAAAATATGAGGTTCAACTTTAAATAAGGAATTGAAGGAAATTTTTCTCGACTTGTGAAAATTAATATTAATGGCTTATGTCGCGGTTATCCTGTTTTTTTATTCTTTCCCTTCTTTTCGGTTTTTCTTTGTACTGTTTTTTTATTCACATCTCTTCATTTTCTATCAAATTTAAAGAAGAAAACTTTTTCAGACAGAAAATAAAATAATATTATACAGCAATAAAGAAGCTTAAAATGGCTCAAAATACAGCTCATTTAATTGTGAAAACAAGCAAAAGTTGTTTTGTGGTCAATTACTGCATTGAAGAAGATATCATAAATGCTAATCATTCCATAAAATTTTATAGTTTAACATGATATTTCTGATATGTATTTTTATTGAAATGGTTGCAGTTAATGATGTGTATAGCAGTGGGATATGTCTGAATATAATGCAGCTGGATTAATCATTTATTTTTTATTAATTTCTAAACTGTTGAAAGTTTTTGAATTTTGTAAAAGTTCCTTAAAATAAATATTTGGGACCTGTTATTACATAACGCCAAAAATGAATGTAATCCTGATATTAATGTTAGGATTTCTTCCAATTTCCATTGACCTAATTCCCCAAAAAATCAAAGTTTGCTATACTTTATTGCCAAATTAACCAACCTATCATAGAAAATCAAATAATATTTATATGTCAGCAATCACTGTTGATTAGCCATAATAAATATTTACTACTTGATACATCACAATCAACTTGTTACGTCTTTTTATTGCTGTGTAATAAACTTTATTCCCTGCGATAACGTAGGTCGACTCGAGTTTGAGGGAGACATGAAATAAATAGTAGGAAGTGAAAATTAACATGCTTGAAGTAAACTATCGTTTATGAAGTATTTAGGAAGTTCTTGAATATTTATTTTACTGCACTCAAATACTTTGAATGAGCTGTTTAAATTAAGCGAAAGAACATGAATCATTTAAAAAAAAATTGAATTTTTTATTTCAATGATAATGTTTTGCTCTTTCAAAAAGAAATTTGCACGTAGATCAGTTCTCTCTGTTTTATATGTTGTTGATATTCAGGAATATGTTCTCAACTAGTCTAAACTATAAAATACGAAAACGAGAAAATTTCTTCTGTCTACGTTACCAAATAATTTATGTATGAGAATAATAAGAAGAATATAAGTGGAACTAATCCATCTAAATATAAAGATAATATATTCCTCAATCTATCTATTCGTTCTACATGAAAATTTTCTCTTTTTTAAGAATATTTTTTTTCTAGCTATCATCTTATAAATTTTCACTGTACTTTCTAAAACTATCACTAAGTGAAAAATAAAAGAGAATTTTTTTCTATAATATATTTTTATATTATAAAGATATATGTTGAAACGGATTAAAAAACTTTTTTTTTATCCCTCGAAGTGGGAATTGACACGTTCACATTTTCTAGGAGGAAATGTGAATGTGTGTGAATAAGTACTTGTATTTGGTGGATAGATGAAAAATAGAAGAGATTAATAAAAAGTCGTGGTTAAATTTATTTCTTGAGTCTATATTGTAAGATAATACCATGTTGGAAAGCTTAAGCACATCTTTGGAAATAGGATATCAAATTTATCAAAAAGTTGTGGGTTCTTGCAAATATGTTAAACAATTGGAGGGCACATTCAGGCATTAAAACCATATCAGATTGGCATTAGTTTTGAGTGTATGCTTCAATTTCCGGCAATTTTGACGCTATAGCTAGACCAAGGCTAGTTGCTCATTATACCCAATGGTACATCCTAGTAAAGTAAAGTAAAGCATCCTTAGTAGTACATCTAGACTAGGTGAAGGGTCCGTGGTAGGCCATTCCCCACGGTATATACTAGCATGTAAAGAGAATATACAATCACAACTCCTCCATGTGAGTTTATCACTTGAAACGTTATTTTCCAATTTTCCATCTAACCACCCAACACTTATGTACTTAAACAAACGAGCATGAAGGCGTTTGTTTGAGAATTTATCATTGAATACTTAAGAAGAGGAAAACTATTTTGAGTTCGGAGGGAAAAAGAGGAAGTAGAAAAAGCAAACACACTTACCCCTTAGAACTTGTGAGCAAACATCGCATGGTGTTATCTTTTTATATGTATACTCTTGTAGGTTGTGTTCAGCGTCTGTACGAATGGTTGAATTAATGTTGGCATTACCATTTTTTCTATAGATTACGATAAAAAAGAAGAACAGAGAAGAGAAAAGAGAAATGAATGAGAAGATTAAAGGACATCGTGTTAGCTTTTGAAAAATTTCTTTATAATGGATGTGCTACTTAAAGGTCATACAGTGGATTTATCTAGAGTTATTGTAAAAAAATAAGATTTATTAATATTTCATATAACTATCAAGCTTGTACTGTAGTTGTCGGATGCCTTTCTTTTGAGTGTTAGAGAAAAAAAAAATCCAATAAAGTTTGCTCATAGTCATGTATCATATATGATGCCGAATATAATGAAAAGTATGTTAAGCTGATGGCTCACAAAATTGCCATAAATTTTCATTTTGTATAAGCTTTAAAATAATACATTTTGATATTTGAATCTAGTCTGCGAGAGCATTCTATTTCTCAGCTTTTGTTGAGAATTCATATATGGACATTAATATATGAAAAGTTTCTAGCTTATGTGAGGATTAGGAGAGAATTTGAAATATTCGTTAAACTTACCAAAACTTACATAATTCATAAAAAAAACTTTCAGAATTAAGCAGAAGAGTAAGAAAATTTCACCTCACAATTCGACATCCGAAAAGTTTTTGTAACTTTCACCAACTACGCACTCAAATAAATTGTGAAAGATCTCATTCTTTTACTGCGTAGACAAATCCACTTATCCTTAACATAATAAATATTTTATATTAGATTATTTCGGTAGCAAAAGCAATACATAATGAAATAATAATTTATATAATATTTTATGTGAGCTGAATAATAATTATTATTATATTTATTTCTGGTGAGACTAAAAGATATATAGATTTAGAGAGTGTATGAGCTTATGCAGCATATTATTCGTACATAGAGTAATAGTATAATATAGAAATAGAGAGTGAATAAGAATTCATTCATATGGATAGCATTCACATACATTTTAAAATCGGGAAATAATAAATAATAAAAATATTGAGGATAAACATTTTACCAACAAAACAGTTTCATAGCGCATTTTCCTTTTGAATTTATTAGTATAGCTAAATCATAAAACTTATTTCCATTTAACGGAAATATGAGAGCATGCTGAAGAATGTGCATGCTAAGTTTTGTTGACTTTTCTTATGGATTATTCATTTATGACTTCTAATGAATCCCTATATATGATGGACTAGGTGCCTGTGTTTGGGTATATGTGGGAAATTTGATAAAGATTATGTCTATTCGTAGGCTGAATCACAGGCATATTCATCTGATCAAAGATATCAACCCTGGTTGGACATAATAAATGAACGACTTGAAACAAAATGTGAAATTTGAACTAAGTTCAACAAATTATTAAGAACATCTCGAACGACACAAAGTAGGTAATGACAGCCATATGGAATCTACTAATGTTACTAGGAAAGCTAATTCTGAAAGTCTTCCAAATGGCTGCGAATGGTAGCCTTGTGTCACTCAAGTCTATGTGGTAAAGACTATTTTTAATTTTCTTTATTAGGGTTCGAAACTTGCATACAGTCTGCGTAGATTTGCATGCAAGTTCCGAACCCTACTTTATTGACTGTGCAAAAGTTCTAGCATAGCTCAATAACTTTTCAATCTGCAATGGGAAATCCCCATTTACAAAATTACTAGCAATAAATTTTCGAATGAATACAAAAAAGAAATTACACTAAAAAATCAATAGCTGAAAAATATTTGGATCATCAAACAAAAATATTTACTTCCATAACAGCATTAAAAATTCATTACATTTCCATAACCAAAGACTCTCATAGTCAATATCAAATGATGCAAATAATCAGGGTAGAACTTTTTATGTATATCACATGAGGAATGAAAAATTATTTCACATGAGAAATGTCAGTCATACAAATAAAAATGAGAATGAATATTTTAGCTGTCAATCAGTCTTGTAATATACTTGCAGCTGTAGTTTGTGATGATGATTACAAAGAAAGGAATTGTAAAAGCTTCATCAGATAGAGCAAAAAAATATTTTATTATGAAATGTGTCATGTGTGGTGAATATTTCTTCATTCCATATCGAATTGTTAATGGTTTTGCTTCCATCACTGGCAACAGCACCACAATAGCATGGCATGATGATGGAAAGCTCTTTTGTAGTACAAATCATAAGAAGAAGACAATTTTCAACTCATAAGTGCTGAATTATTCAGATATTATCATATACTATGCTCTATCGTTGCATTACTCCTATTGTTATTGTCATCTAATGCCTTTTGGAAATTGCAATTTGTGGATGATTTACTTTGCAAATTTTTGAATATGCTAGATACAATTTTCCCTGTATCTACATATTCTAGTTGTTTTCGAGATGATATTTTTATTTGAAAGTGAAATTGATGCAAATGCAGTTTGTGGTACAAATTGTTCTTAAATTATGCATCACTAACCAAATATTTGTAATCATGATTGAAGAATAAGCGGAGGTTTTATTGTTAGGACCTGATTTTAAAACATAGAAACATAAACTTCCGTATAACGGTTCGGTTGGGACTAGAACAGACGTCCAACAATTTCTGGTCGAATGCTTGAACCACTAAGCTATCTGGGGTTATTCCAAAGCTTAAAAGAATTCCAATTTAAAATATTTTCTGCTATGAACAATGCTTGGTACTATTGTTGACATTCTTGGGAGCTTCCAACAGTTATGTCTGACTTTTCCAAAACCAATGGAAGAATGATGGATTTACATTCAGATTTTGGGTAAATTAAAGAAAAAGCTCATTTGAAATTCAGAAAATTCTTGAATAATTAACAGACTTATCCATTTTTCAAAAAGTTTCAGAAAGATTCGGAAGCATAGGATCCCATAGGCCACATAAAACACTTTCACGTTCATTCAGTCACACATTTTCAAAGTCATAATACGATTCATTAGTACCAGAATTGCTCCTTGAGGTGTATTTCCAAACACCACAGACATCATGTGCGATGACATAGAAAATGCGTGATAAATCCTTTCCAAACAGACAAATGAATGCGACATGAGAATATTGAGACATGAAAATACATACAAATTATGTTTGTTTGTGTAATTAATTTGAGGAGAGAATTTTCTCGACATTTTGTTTGAATTTGAGATGATTTTTATGGGGTTCTGTGGTTTTATGAGCTATAAAAACAAGGATGATGATGGTAAAGGATTTGTTTGAACAGAGATTTTTTAAAGCTTTGGAAGAAATTGCTACTATTTCTAACCTTTACATAATGTGGCAGATTTTTAGGTTAGAGGGTCATGCGGAAAAAATTTAACTTTGTTAAACAAATTTTCCAGTCATTTTAACGTTGGATTTAATATTTAATATTTTAAACAGTCTTTGCTGAAAATATCAAGCATCCGGAGTTATATCTGGATTAAATTCACAAAGAAAAACAAAAACTTCTTATCAAGTTTTTTTCTTCTCTTTTTAAGTGGCAAGAAAAAGCTCATAATTGTCATAACTTTGTGTTTTCATTTTCATCGTTATGCAACAACAAAAAAAAAAGTTGATAAAAGTGGAGCAGATGATGAAAGAAATTTTTATTATGATTTTTTTGTATAGCTTAACACTTACAATGTAGTTGAATTTATAATGATGCGAATATGAAGTATTTTTGAGCTTTGCGTTTTTATGAATAACAATTTTCAGGATCACAGATTTTTAAGAGTTTATTAAAAGTTTAATTATTTATTTTACATTTTCTTTAATTTACATTGAATCTTTCATGATTATATGAAGTTTTGTGAAATTCACAGATAATCTTTTAAATGACATTTTGGAACTGTCATGTACTTTGTAGCCTCAAACTCCCTCAATTCTATAATATTGTAAGTGAATGAGTAACTAAAACTAAAGTCGAAAAATCAAAGTCGCTGATACAGGGTACAATTTTTTGAGGGAGGGGGTTTTAAATTTTTTTGTTTGGCTCTTTTTTTCTTGAAAAACCCTAGCAAATTTTAAAAAAAATTTTCTCCAAAAGGGGGACCCCCAAACCTCCCCTCCCCTTTACATGATCATAAAAGCAATAGAAATTTGTAATAATTTAATTTCTTTCAGTTCCTTTCAAAATATTTTATCGTAAAGAAATGAAAATGTAATAAAATATTAATTCTAATTTTTTTCTTGAATGAAAGTGCAGCCTTGAGGAAATTGTAAATTTCTGAAGAAGAATTTTTATTTGTATACCAACAACAGGAAGTTTATTTTCATTAGAAATAAGTGTTGATAACAATTTTATAAATTGGTTCGACCTACGGCAGTGAAACCGCAGTACGTACTTAATCACCATGCCAATAAGCCACTTCAGCTCATGGTTTCGTGTGGATTAATTTTCCTTGAAATTTGAAGCAGTACAAATAACAAATAATGCATGAAATTTGGGAACAAAATCAGAATTTCCAAAAAAAATTATTAAAAACTTTCATAACCATCATCATTAAATTACATTACATCCGTTGCTACATTCCACCCGCTCAACATAAATTGTCATAAAATCATTGTTGGAAAAAAAAACAAATTTAAAACTTTTTAATGAAATTTTTCACCAAGCAAAACATACAAAGTTTAAAGATTCAAATACAGGCTATTTTCGTGTCCTTATGTATGCAGCTATATGTCTGTCAGTACAGAATTAAACTCATTCAAAAAAGACACATAACTTTTGCAGACAAACACGAATATTTTTCTGTATAAACTACATATAAAGTGAATTAAATAATGACATTGTAGTGAGTGTACAGTTCCATTATAATTGGCACAACATATAAAAAGTCTGGATAAAAGAGGGCATAAAAGTGTATCATGTCGAAACAAAAAAAACACAAAAGTGCTCCAGGCAAATGAAAAAAGTTAAAAAATAAAAAAAATTAATAAATGTAAAATGAAAATTGTGAATTTTTTGTGTCTGTCTTTGTCTCTGCACTGACAAAATGGGGGACAAAATAATCAAGTCTGTGATATGTTGTTGTGTTATTCAACCAAAATTCAGCATGAAAATTGCATTTTAATCTCAGTTAAATGGATTATGACGACGAGTAAAATGAATTTATCAAATGTGATAATGTGCAATAAATTTTAATCGAAATTTATGTTTCATTATAACATAAATCCAATAATCAACTTCATCATCAATCAGTAAATTTGATTATGCATGAAATTTTAGTTTCATTTTGGGATTTTTGGTGGAAATGTTTAATGTGAATACGGTCACCACGGGATATCAATTTTCTGTATTTTTTAATTAATTAATTAATTTGTTTTTATAAATCATTGAAAAATTTCATTAAATATGCTGTTAAATAACTAAGTTTTTCAGAAGTTTTAAAAAATATTTTTTTAGATTTTTATAGAGCTTGATTAAGTTTTAAATAAAATTGCAAATTTGAACAAAAAAATTTATTAAAAAAATTATCCAATCTAATTTTAACTGAATTTTATGATTAAAGCATTTTCTCCTACATAGACCAAAAATGAATAGTTCATACATAATTCAAAAAATAATTTCTCATCGTTGATAAAACGACAAAATCGTCATTCAGTCTTATGTCATTCAACAAAACGAAGGATAGACGATCTGGATCAGGGGCGTATTCCCGATTTTTTTGGGGGGAGGGGTTCCGATTTTTTCTGATCTTTTCGTCATCACATCCTTATTTAGATATCTTTTTGGATGATGACAGTTAGGGGCGTACCCAGAAATTTTTTGAGGGCAGTGTTTTAAAAAAAAAATTTTATGGATGGCAAAATTTTGGGGAGTGTTATGGGATTTTTTTTCTTGAAAAATCCTAGCAAATAGAAGAAAATTTCCATCGAGGGTGTTGTTTTAACACCCAAATCTCCCTGCTTGATGTGCCTTATCTGATTTTATCTGTCACAGAATTAAAAAAATGGAAATATTCTGTTTTTTGCAACCCTGCCTCTGATGACCGTATTGGTTTTTCAAAAAATGGAGGAGGCGGGTCTCATTTGAATGTCTTGTGCCTTCCGAGTGATTTACAGTTTGAAACAATGTAAAAAAACCTACTTTAAAAAAGTCAATCAATAACCTTAAAAGTAAATAAAAGTTCAAGCTGGTTCAAGCCAATAATTTTCATTGAATTGAACAAAAAAAAAATTTTATTCATCAAATAAAAGCTTCAGAAAGAAAGGAAAATAATGGAAAGGATGTTTAACAAGAGAGCGATAGAAATGGTGAGAGCAAGAGGAAATTTGCAAGGCATAAAGGAAACATTAAAACATTTATGCATTCATGTGTACATGAGAGTATAAAGATATGTTATGCAAGTATAACAAGCAACTTATGCTACTTTGTTCAATGCATTGTTCATAAATTGAAACAAAATATTGTTTGTAGGCATAATACAAGCACAGAATAACATAAAAATGGAATATTTAATGCGGGAATTTCGGTAGAAATAAGGAAAGGCTTTATAGGAAGCATGTGCTCGAAATTGTGTCTAATTAAAAACCCAACAAAAATTCTTCTTCAAGACATTTTCCACACATTATTTATCGTGGCAATTATATCGATCGAATAAATGAGAAAAAATCATAATTATGCTTAATTGGAATTAAATTTTTTATTGAAATTCAAATTAAAATTGCTTTTTGTTGCTTTGCATGTGTTGTGAACTTGGAAATCATGCCTTTATTTATCGCAATAAAAATAAAATTATTCATTCATTTCTGAGAGTGCTTTTGTGATGCAAACTACCGATGTCGTGTTGAATCAGAAAAATTCTACTTCTGTGAAGTTGATTCTAGTTTTTGAAAATTCAAATTTTGGCATAAAATTTTACTTTGTGTCAGGTTTTTTTATTGATAGTCTTAGACAGGGTTTTGTTGCTCAACTCCCCATCCTATTTTTTGAAAACCAATTCTGTCATCTTGCGAAAAGATATCCACAAAAGGTCATGACGACAAGATATCCCAAAAATCAGAAACCCCCTCCTTCAAAGAAATATCCTGGATACACCCCTAGTCTTAGGTAGGCTCTTATATTATTCAGATAGATCCTGATTTAAAAAAATCAGTTAAATATCTCCAGATAGTTTTAATTTAAAAAAAACAATTAATTAACAGGTCTGTAACTTTTGGTAACTTTCCAAAAATCATGACAAAATTGATCCTCATAGCCACTTTTTTCGACCACACACGACACAATTTATGTGAAAGTTAAAATATGTGCAACAAGAGAGGCAAAAAAAAGGTTCATTAAAACATATAATGTGACAATTAATGCAAGAGTATGTTGGTGTTTATGCACTTGTTTGTTCATAACAGTAAAAATTATGCAAAAATCAACATTATTCGATAAATAAAAGCATTTAAATGAATTTTGAATGAATGTAATATTTGCATGAATGCATGAATGAATGACATAGTTTAGTTCTCATAAAATTTATAGATTTATGCAGAGCTATTGACTGTGGTATGAAATTTACAATTTTGACAATATGTGATTAATGCTGCAAAACAATTCAAATGCCTTAACTAAAACTGTAAATAATTATTAAAGCCTCATAAAGCAACTAAAAGTATCAAAGTCAACAACTCTGCATTTAAAATCCAAAAATTATGTTGCGGAAAAATGAACATTTATCACAAACATGACAAAAAATATTAAAAGTGGTTTGGGAAGTGCTCGATAAATTTATTGTCACTGAAATTTTTATATTCAGTGAATGTCCTACCGAAAAAAGAAGTACATTTTCAGAAAGGACAGATAAACAAATAAAATTATAGCCGAAAAGTAATAAAATAACGACAACAAAAAGAGACAAATGAAACAGATAAATAAGACATAATAGATATGGGTAAAATGTAATTGCTTGACAGGTTTTCATAAAAAGCATCATTTGAATATTTAATTCCTTTATTTTTAGGAGCTTTTTGAATTGCAAAGCGTGACAACATCTATCAGTCTTTTAATTTGTGATTTTTTTGTGTTTGATCAAAAATTGAGCAGTAAAATTTTGATTTAGCTTCTTAGCCAATAAAAAAGGAGAATGAGTTATCAACTACATTTACCTCATATTAAGAACAGTAGAGACAGCATGATACATGTGATTTGCAGTGGGTCTGTTTATGTTTCAATGGATTTTTTTTTTGGATTTTATTTTAAAAGTTTATTTTTGGGAAAAGATTTTGTAACAAAATATAAAAAAGTTTTATTAGATACGAATTTTTTAATTAAGGAAAGAAATTTAAAGGAATTTGAAAGGAAATTAGTAGTTAAAAATATTTTATGTAACCAAAAAATAAACGATTTTCAAAATAAATTTGATGATTTTTTAAAAACCAAATCTTAAAAATCTGAAATTTTTAAAAAATTTAACATAAAATTTAAAAAACCAATAAAATTTCAAATTTTATTTTTCGAGTTATTTTAAAATAAGATCTTTTTTAACTTTTCTGTTTAATTGATGACTCGTGTAGTATTTAATGGTTTTATGTTTTCAGAATGATAGACATTATTATTTTTATTTCAAAGATCAAAAAGAGAAAAGATAGAAAAGTTTCAATCAAACAGCTTAACAGAGAGAATAAAAAATTAGAGTCAAGATTTAAAAAATTGCTTTGATACAAAAATTATTAGAAAAACTGAAAATTCCATTTGCATCTCAAATAATGCTCACTTCATTCATAGATTTTGCTTTTAAAAAACAAATTTTCGATTTTAAGACCTTTAATCTATAGCTGCGCGTTAAATATGCGTTTCATGGCTAGTGGTAGTTTGAAAAGTTTAGAATCACAATTCCTTAGCTCTCAAACCTAGACATCCAGTTTATAGTGAGATCTGAATTTTTGAGAACACTTCTTTATCATATGATTCGACAAATCTTGAACCAATGAACGCTGTATCGGTTTTACAGTAATTAAGGACCAAAATACTAAACTACTGCACTATCGAGTCACTCCATGTTGATTAATCTAGGTTTAATTAAGCAGGAGGTAAGACACAAATTTAAATCCATTTTTTGCAAATACTCTTTTAGGCTACCTCGTGCCATTTTAGTTATTTCAGAGAAGAGCAAATTGAATATATTTTAGAAGATGATAAGGTTCTTCAATAAATAATATTTATCCACATTTTATTAATTCTGAATAATTTCATATTGAAATAAAAAATTATTTTAGTACTAAAAGCTTTCAATAATGTGTCATTTCAATGAATCTTCATACTTTTCATTTCGAATTCATCGCATGTAGTAAATTATTTTGATGTCATCAAGTCAAGCATTTGGAAAAGATCATCATATATTTGGTAGTAATTCAAACCTTATCAAAACATGAATAATTCATCATGTGAAAATGAAACGTAAATGTTGTATCATGTCATGAATAGAGGAGGTCATGATGGTCACTTTCAGTCATTCTGAATTATTTTTGTATCAATCAAATCCAATGAAATCTCCAGTAAGTCACTCATTATGGTCAATAATATGACATTTAATGGCAATTTTCTTGTTATTTGAATAAATAGCTAAAGTTCATGTTGACGGTCACAGTATTGATTTTCCAGAAAGTTCGGAAAAGAATAAGAAGATATATAACAGAAATTCATCTAAATCTCAAGAAAAATTGGAAGCTCTAGTCTTAAAAGATTATTTTTCACCTTGAATTCTCATTAAATCAAATCCTCACTGTGTTGACTACAAAATTGTATTTTTCCTTTTTGTTGATTCTACTTCGTCCTCATAACTCCAAGTGCCTCATAAATATTTCTATGCTGCTTTAAAAAAAAGTTTATTTTTTTTTTGTGAGAAGAAAAGGAAAAAATTCCATTTTTCATTCTTTTCACTTCAACTTATGCTAAACAATTATTTGTAAACATTTTTCACGCCTCAATGAATTTTCTCTTTTCTTTTATGTTTCTTGTGCCTTTCAGACTCACATAAAAGTGGATATGACGCTAACGATGCATGTGTCAGAATGCACAAGTTAGAAAGTCTCATTTATTTTTGTAAATTATAGCTACAATGACTGACATTTCCTTTAAATCTAGTCAGTCTCTAGCTTTGTCAAAATGAAGACACATTGTACTCCTCATTGCCAAAATAACGCTTTACAAATGGCTTTTATGATGAATATAAAAGAACTTGTAAATAAATGACTTGCATGACGATAGTTATGCTGGCATCTTCTGCATGTCACGCGCTTTATAAGTAGGGAAATTTCTATTGCCTTTGCTTCTTCTTGCATGAGAGCTTTGTTCCTAACTAGGATTTTTTTAATGACTGATTTTTTATTGCATTGTAAAGAGCACTTTGGAAAATGTCACATTAGAGTCATGCATATGATTTTTTTCATTTCCAGTGCTTTCCTTTTCGTAATTATTAGAGCATTTATGAAATATTTTCTAGATGTATGTAAGGCTTTTATGTTTGACTCATGAGGGTGACGTGAGAGATAATAAGCATTGAAATGAAAAATACATAAAAAATTATTATGTAAACTCTTCACCATAGAAATAGAGGACTTAAAACTTTTAAGAAGCAAATTAAATTTTTTTGAGTTTTGCTCCTTGAAATTTAATGGTCCATAAAATCATACATCTTCATGGTGTAAAGAACTTTTCGTTGAAATGACATTAAATGATTGATGAATGAAAAAGATTATTCATAAATGTAAAACATGAGTCGTCATATTCATCATTATTTATGCTGTTATCAATGCTGACTCATGAGTCATGTAGGGCTCGATATTAGTATTCACAGTGGAAGTAATGATAAAAGTGTCGATCAAAAACTCATTTTGAGGAACTTCTCGGAATATAAAAAAATAATTCTGAATCTTATTATGAATCTTATGCGCGGTGGCCAAGCAGACATACCAAAAAAATAGATCGGATGATCACATCCAGCTGTAAAAGCAAATAGCTGGAGGAAAATGCAAATTTATGAGAATCCAAGACAAAAACTTTTCATTCCCTTCCATTTTTCTTTTTTTCTTCATTCGAATAGATAAAATCTTCAATTTCTTCTTATTCCTTCTTCTCCTTATTATTATTATTATTATCACTAATGTAGGATAAATTTCATAATAATATAAAATAAACTCAATTATAATGAAATGATGCAATATTTTTTAATAACAAATTCCAAAACAATTTCTATTCATTCCAATACTTACTTATCATTACCCGATGGTCCGGAAGCCGGCTTAAGGCTACGAAAAGCTTTTAACCACTTTGTCTTCATTGATGACGAGGAGGATGATGACATTTTACGTTCACCAAACTTCGGTGAACCAGGTTCGAGCTTGGCCAAGAAAAGTTCTTTCTGTAATGAAATTGTCAAAGATGAGATAAGAAATTAGAGAAAGTGGCAATAAAAATTTGTATTTTATGATAAATTCACTCGCGTTTTTTGGCAATAGCAGATTTATCAAATTTTCATATATTCATCTCATGATTCTAACATAATAATATTTATCATTATTTATGCTCGCTGTTGCACAGCAAAAAAAGCTACTGTGTCTTCTTTTTTTAAAAATAATTGTAAGTATATTGTGAGTTCTGCATCGTGGCTGAAGGCTAACGCATATCCTATAGAATTCACAAATGTCGTCTTTTTAAGCATTAGACAGACTTCACTTTCTATCTCTGCAAAAAAAAACTTCAACGTAACTTAAGACCCCTCCAAAATTAATATGACCCTGGTATGACGCTTTGGTACAATTAAATTACAACTTCAGCCAAGCAGGCATAAGCAAGCACCCAAAGTGAGTACAGCAACACCTTAACGATTTTCCAGGAAGTTACCCCCAAACAGAAAAAATTTATCTGTCGCTTAATAAAATACGAGAAACACAGTCATGAAGGAAAAAGTTCAACAGCACAAAAAAAGACGGAGAAGGCATGTAGGAAATTTCACTCAGCCCACACACGAATATACACACATTTTTCGGATGCACAGAGTATATAAACAGAATAAAAACAAGAAGATATATTTGTCTGCCCATCTGCGGTTTCTGAATGGAATGAATTATGAAATTTAATAAAGCAAATGAGGGTCTTCATCCTCATACTTTGTAGCTTTTGTTTATGCCTACTTTTTTCATACAAAAATATATGTACACGTAAGGATGCTTTTTCAACCCAACAAAAAAAGTCGCGAGATACGCGCAACAAAAACTTAAACTTGGAGATAACAGAGGGGAACGGAAATACTGAGAAGTATGAAAACTTTTTGCAATAAATCGTGTGAATCTTTTTGTTTTAAAGATCTTTCTTCCCCTCTATTTGCCTATTTTACGAACAGTTTAGTTGAATAGCTTGCTCAAGCAAATTTTAAGAATGAAACGATTTATAGCTCGTGTTTAATATTTCATTCTTGACTTTTGAATTATGACAAATCACAGACATTTTTAGATAACTTAGATTTGGAAATCAAAAATTAAGAATAAACATTAAATTTTCACATAGAATTACTTAAGACATTATTAAATTTAATATAGGTCTCCTAGTCGTTAAAATTAAGATCTCAGCGACAAAATTGAAAATACAGAGGGGCAAATTATAATATTCATGAGATTAAAGCAAAAAGGTTCCTTGCAATGAACAGTCTAATTTAAATAATTACCAATTAAGAGATCAAAGGTGGGTTTAGTGAATTTTCAGATGATAGGCTATATGCAATATTAAATAGACTAAAGAAACTGGAACAATTTTAAACAAAACAGCATGGAATATGGAACACAAAGCTTTACGTACAAATCTTTACGTATTCATAGTACGAAAATTTTGAAATATAAAGTGAAAACTGAATTCTCGCTTTTCTTCATTATTTAATTTAATTACTAAATTGTCATAAATGTAGGGGTGTATCAAAAAAATTATTATTTTTTTCTTATACTCATGGTTTCTTACTTATTGTAAAAGGTTGTTAATTTTAACGAAAAGTGAATGATTAAGTAATAAATTATTGTTTCGGAAAAATTTCAAAAAAAAAAAATTAAAAGAGAAATAATTATTTTTTAGAAAAATATTTCCATTTAAAAAGTTTCTAAGGGGGCTTCGGACTCATGAAAATATAATGGAGCTGTAGGCTCCAACCTTTCATTTGTTATATTGGTAGAGCTTAAATACAATAAATTTTAGATATTGAATCCGTTCTTCTTAGACAAAATTCTATAAAACCGTACCAAAAAGATGCAAAAAGTCAACAGCACGTAGCGTTCCCAAGCGGTCACCCATCTAAGTACTAACTACGCTCGACGTTGCTTAACTTCGGTGATCGGACGAGAACCGGTGTTTTCAACGTGATATGGTCGTTGACAAAAGCTGTGATGGCAGAAAGTGGAACAAGAATTTTATTTTCCACACATTTCATTTATGTGTTTCAAATATGCGTTTTGTTCACAGCCTTACATATTCAACATCACGCATTGTTGGTTCAGTGGTAGAATGTTCGCCTGCCACGCGGACGACCCGGGTTCGATTCCCGGACAATGCAGTTGAATTCTTTTTTGCTATTTTTTGTTTGAAAAATAAAAGTAAATTCTAGACGAATTAAAAAACTCTAGACGAAATTTTAGTCACTATTACTACTATTTTAGTACTATTATTTAATAATTTCATAGAACCTCAATATTCTCCCACGAAATATAACACAAACTCTTGAGACTCATATTTAAATTATGAAAAATTTTCATCCATCTAGTAGCAATAGCAACATAATGTTTCGCAATAACATGAAGAAAAACATCACAATTACTCATTTTAAGTCATTAAATTCAACCATCATATTTAACATCTCTGATTGACTTCAAGATTTTTTCACTTTTGACATATGCGATGATTTTTGGCATGTATGAATGTTCACTTTTATTGTGTGGGCGCTCGTAATCCTTTCTCTTCAAATAGCATCATTTCACTAGCGTATGTACCATAAATGTGTGCGAAAGGAAAGAGAAAAGAAGTGAAGATAATTCATCAAGCTAGCGGAAGTATTTTGTTAAGTGTAATACACATGAGAAACTTTAATTCCCCAAGTCGATTACTTAACATTCATCCATCCTTAAATAATATTTCCATGCGATGCCAAATGTTTAGAAGTGAAAATGAGAAAAATGGAGGAAGCGAAAAATATGAGGAAAGAACGGAAAATGAGTTTACATTTTTATGGTCCATTTAATTACTCCATAATTCGTTTTAAATTGTCTCTCTCTAGAGTCATAAATATTATGAACATAAATACATTTTATTTTATTTGGGGTGTATGCTTGTACATTGTTTTGTGTGCTAAGCTTTGCGGATTTATAAACGAAAAATTGAACTGATTTATTCAGATTATACATTAGAGTTGGGGTTTTGGGAATATCAATGGCTGAACATTATTTTGAGAGTTAAAAAATTGTGGTAGAAAAAGGAGCTTTCAATATTTTCATGAGAATCTTTAACTAAGGAGGCTATTTGTAAATTGTGGTACGTCCTAGATTTTTTCACAAAAATTTCCGTTAATTTTCAAATTTTCCTTTAAGTCTCTCTCTAAAATTAAGTCACGCTTAAAGTGGTCAGTTTTGAATTTTTAAATTGCCTGTAGCAAAATTTGTGCAAATACAACGTTGATAATCTGCAGATTTTGCCAATTTTTGTATCCAACCGACATCATTCATTGAAGGTCGATGCCCAGTCAATTGACGCAATTCAGCGTTTTGTAAAATTTATTTTATGAAGTCTGTTCGAAAGTTATCCACTGGTAACTGGAGGCTTTTTAAGCTGTTAGGTGCCTATAGTACTGCATACCAACATGCATGAGACATAAATCTGAACAAAATATTACAGAACTTTCGGTTGCAGTGCCTCTAGCTCATCACAATTTTTCACATCCTTTTACATAATTGGAGCTTTTTGTGTACCAAATTTCAGTAGACATTTCCTTTTAAAAAATAGTTCCATAAATCGCTTCCATTGCTTAGCTTCAATGACTTTTCTTACTTCCCTACAGCAAACGATATCAAGCATAATTTACTGTAAATTGCACTTTCGAGGTATGCATGTGAGTGACTGAACTGACTGGCAGGAAGGATAGAAAAAGAAGCTAAAAGAAAATAGCGAAACTGCATAGAGAATAATGTATGAGGCATGCAATTGGAATAGAGAAAGTTTCTGGCAAGAAAAGAAGGAAAAATCTCTTAAATGGAAATTCAAGCTTGAACTTATTTTTATGGCACAATGAATTCGCAATCAATATTCTTCGTCCAATAATAAGAATTTTCAGATTTTACCCGAATGTTCTGATAATATTGAATTATTAATTGAGGACCGAAAAGTCTAGAATCGAAAATTTATGGGACATTGGAAATTTTATTGGAAGACTTGAACAGCTTGTCTTTTAATTAAGCTTATTGTATGAAAAATTAATTAACTTATTAGTTTAATGGACGGTGAACTTGAACATGTCCAGACATACAATAAGTCTGTCCTCTACTTTAATCAGTTATACATTTTTAATCAGTTCAAAAGAATATTCTTGTGCCTAACTTGAGAGCTTTAAGCTCCCTCATCGATTTTATTTTTCTTTACAATTGAAAATTCTATAGCATGTCAATGCCTAACTCGTAATGTCTTCCTTTTTATTATCAATTCCTTTTTGATACTTTCCGAGTTTTCAATGACTTTCTTCTTTTTATGGCGACAAGTCTTGCATTAAGTATGAAATTGATTATTTTTCGTGACTTTCATGACCTTAGAAATTATTCAATTTCCATTTTACTTCGGTATAATCTTTTTGATTTAAATACGCCGATCACATTCATGTAAAATTGGTTTTTATGTCGATTTTATGGCATCTGTGACATTGCAAAAAAAACAATGATTTAAAAAGGAAATGAGATGTATGCAGAATTTATTGGGAAATAGTAAATGTTTGATTGACAATAAACACGATAATGTAAAGTTGATTGGTTTTTTTTGTCGAAAGCTATATTTTGGAAGGAGGATTGCTTTTTATGATAAATGGTTAATAGAATTTGGGGTAAGCATGTTCATGTCGATGACTAAAAAATAGTTTTATTGGTTAATTTATGACTTTTTTATATGAAAGGGTGGAAGAATTTTAGGGATACATAAAGTAGGCTTTCAACATTTTCAACAGTTTAATAGTCAAGATATATGTAATCAGGAGTGCAGCCAGGAGGGGCACTGGGAGTCCAAGCCCCCATTCCGAAATCCAAAACTTATTCTCAAAAAAATTTAGGTCCCCCTCATAAAAATTTCTGGCTAGGGCACTAAAAGTCATAATTTAAGCAACGTTAAGTGATGGAACAGGTCAAGAAGATTCGTGTAGCTTTAAACTTGATAGAACAGCATATATTTTGAACAATTGGTACAAGAACCTTCATTTTTACTGAATATATTTCATTTTTTATGAACCTTTACATGCCAAACATATCGATCAAGCCGAAAAGTGTGTTGTAATTTCTCTGATATTCCTAAGAAAATCTAATCACTCCATCTTAAGTTTGAGTAGATTAAGCTCCTTTTCTAACTAAAATTGAGATTAAGCAACTTAGATGTGAATGAACTCTTAGAAAATTTTGTTTTTTTTTCATTACATCATCATCCAAAAAGAAGATTAGGATACTGAAATGAAAATCGTGTATTTTTGAAAGCTTCATGAAATCTCAGTTAGACATCCAACAATATTTACGCATTTGTGCCTACATTATCGTATTATTTTTGCACATGAACATTAACAATGTAATTCTAATGCTTGACACAAGCCAATTAACATTCGTCTTGACATGAATCGCTTGTGTACTAGGAAAATGTACTTTTCTTTCAAAGTCTATGAATGCTCCTTAAGCCAATTCTCAGAGAAGTGATATTGAAGGAATTTGCTACATAAAAAAATTTTCTTCACACGAGCAAGTTATAAATTTTTTAAATGAAATCAACGGCATGGAATTTATTCGATGCGCAATGCTTTACAATTTCCTTCGTCTTTATTCCTTTGGGTGAAATAAATCAGCAACGAAATTTTGCTTTAAAAAAAGAATGAATCGACTGATGCCGTAACAAAAGTTTAATTTTCATTTTTCGTATGCTTTTTGTGCTGATTTGATTATTTCGTTTGAGAAAGCTTGAGATGTTAAATTTAAGGCAAGAAGTTTAATATTTTTTGAAGCTTCAAGCTGACTTTAAAAGGCAAAAAAAAAATCTAAAAATACAAAAAACTACTTACAATTATGTGCTTCAATGAAATCAAACCCATTTACCAGTTTGCAAAAATGTATTCAACAAAACTTTCAGTTCTTTGTTCTATTTATTCAGCCTTTCACATTCGGCTGTCTTAAAAATCTCACAAAATATTCCATAGTTTATTCTGCACAGAACTTTTTCACACAAAATCACAAAATTTTATTTCTGGCTAAATAAAAACAGGAAAAATTGCTTTTTTCCTCCTTTGTTCCTTTTGTAACCAGCAAAAGAGCTTATTTTATGATACTTTTTCAGTTCCAACAAAACCAATGCAAATTCTTTGACTTTTTAATATACAAGTATAAAATAGAGAGGAAATAATGACGATAAAAAGTTCCTCACTGTTCCACCGACCGACACACAAAAATCTCTCTTCTTGTCGTTTGTTTTACTTCCACACAAAAAAAATCGGAATGCTTTTCAATTATATTCAACTTTTTAAAGTCTCTCTGAGCTCCACAGTCTCATTTTGTGCCCAAAACAAAGTTCCTTTTTGATGCTATTAGTTATCGCATGCGGTTAAAGTCTTTTTTAATATTCTTCTACGAACGAACTTCCACTTCTACTTTTGGTTTGTTGTTCGCTCATTCAAAATTCAATAAAAATTGCAATTCACACACATACACAAGCACATATACATTGGGATAGGATGAAAAAACAGAGGAATTTCCTTCATTGCACAGCTTTTTTAAAATGAAAACTTTTTCTATGTTTTCATGTTTTATTCTATCACTGCTATATGCTGACTGACTATGATGATGATGATGATGAGTGCGATGCACAGTAGGGGGGAAGCAAAAGTTCCTTCTTTTTTAAAACTCGTTATCAATGTGCCGGAATGTGATTAAGTTCCTCTCTCAATGCACAGATTCCTTCCTTTTTTTCTTGTCGTTTAATTTTTTTATTTTTTATGTCTCTATTTTCGGAATGCACACTGGTCTAAAATCGAAAAAAAAGTGCAATAGAACTTTTAAGGGACCTTTTAGGAAAAGTTTCACCAATATTATTCTGGATGGTTTCGTTTGAAAGCTGTTATATATGGGAACAAATTCCCGAAGTTTCAGACTTTTTGGTCCATCTGGTGCCGAATGGCAGGTCCTTAAAGTTGAAGTGGGTGAATTTTCGGAAATTTTTTGCAAATTACTTGACCTGAATTTTCGCAAAAACTACTCAATCAATTGAAAAACGGGTTTTAGTTCCTAAAAGAACATATAAATACCTTTAATTTAAGGTATTGATATGTAAAAAATTTTGAGACCTTGTAGAGTTATGTTGAGATATGTATGATATTTTGGCGAAAAATCGGTCTAAAAGTTATTTCAATCACCACAGCGGAACTTTAATCAAAGTGTTAATGATTTGGAAAGTGTTTTCTAATAGTAGAAGGTCCCAGGTTTCCAAAATGGTATCAACTTTTACAATCGGACTGCGAAAATGGGAGTACTGGTCGGTCAAAGTTTGGTAAAAATCCGAATCTCTCAAATATTTAATTCTAAAATTTTACCCAAAATTCTCACTTTTTAACCAAATTATGTCCATATGCATTTTTTAAAATGATTTTGGCAATATTAATCTATTTTTGATTGATATTTGAAGAAATTTTATGAAATAGGTTGATTTTCGACACCCTGTGCTGGTTGTCGAGCAGCCCCTTTTTCGACTCACTTAAACCGCTACAACTTTTTTTATCATAAATATTTTTCAATTCTGTTTTAATTTTTTGATAGTATATTGTATTACCTTTAAAATGATGTATAATACTTGATGGTTTGATATATCTTTGGTTATCAAATTGACCTTGGTTTATGATCGACCCCTTTCTGAAAAAATCACAAAGAGGCCATATTCAGATATAGCATTTAAAAACCAAACTATTCATTGTTTTTGTATTTTTTATCCTTAAATATGATTATTATAAGTACTGAAACCAACATTTTGTACCTTGGGAACTATCTGATGCTTACAGGTAGCTACTAAACAATGTTTAGGTGGTACTTCAAAAAGGTCTACCTGTAAGCATCAGATAGTTCCCAAGGTACAAAATGTTGGTTTCAGTGCTTATAATAATCATATTTAAGGATAAAAAATACAAAAACAATGAATAGTTTGGTTTTTAAATGCTATATCTGAATATGGCCTCTTTGTGATTTTTTCAGAAAGGGGTCGATCATAAACCAAGGTCAATTTGATAACCAAAGATATATCAAACCATCAAGTATTATACATCATTTTAAAGGTAATACAATATACTATCAAAAAATTAAAACAGAATTGAAAAATATTTATGATAAAAAAAGTTGTAGCGGTTTAAGTGAGTCGAAAAAGGGGCTGCTCGACAACCAGCACAGGGTGTCGAAAATCAACCTATTTCATAAAATTTCTTCAAATATCAATCAAAAATAGATTAATATTGCCAAAATCATTTTAAAAAATGCATATGGACATAATTTGGTTAAAAAGTGAGAATTTTGGGTAAAATTTTAGAATTAAATATTTGAGAGATTCGGATTTTTACCAAACTTTGACCGACCAGTACTCCCATTTTCGCAGTCCGATTGTAAAAGTTGATACCATTTTGGAAACCTGGGACCTTCTACTATTAGAAAACACTTTCCAAATCATTAACACTTTGATTAAAGTTCCGCTGTGGTGATTGAAATAACTTTTAGACCGATTTTTCGCCAAAATATCATACATATCTCAACATAACTCTACAAGGTCTCAAAATTTTTTACATATCAATACCTTAAATTAAAGGTATTTATATGTTCTTTTAGGAACTAAAACCCGTTTTTCAATTGATTGAGTAGTTTTTGCGAAAATTCAGGTCAAGTAATTTGCAAAAAATTTCCGAAAATTCACCCACTTCAACTTTAAGGACCTGCCATTCGGCACCAGATGGACCAAAAAGTCTGAAACTTCGGGAATTTGTTCCCATATATAACAGCTTTCAAACGAAACCATCCAGAATAATATTGGTGAAACTTTTCCTAAAAGGTCCCTTAAAAGTTCTATTGCACTTTTTTTTCGATTTTAGACCACATTCGAATGTGCTGATTTTTACTCTTTCACAACTTTATTGCAATAATTTCTTTATTGACTTTTGAAACACACTTTTGTCTATTGAGTTTTATGAATCTGATTTAACTTTTTTGTTAGCATTAATAAATTTTTCATTTGAAATTCAATTTCTCGTTTTTAAAAAACTTTGCTAATTTTCAATTATTAATTTAAAGTTTATGAATTTTTTTATCTAGAAAAAAAAATGAAAGAGTTTGTATAATTTTTATTGCATTCACTTTGAAAAAACTTTCATGGGAATTTAATCGTGAACCTTGTTTCAAATTTATCATTTTTCAGCTTAAAGCAGTAGATGGTGTATTTTTTAGCTCGGAACACAATTTAAAATTATTCAAGACACGTATAAAATAATAGCACTAGTGCGTCTAGTGGATCGTAGAGCATAGTTTGAACTCAGTAATATGAAAACTAAGCATTTTCTGAAGCATTTGAAGTATTTAACTTTTTGGAACTAAACCATTCGATGACTATATTCATAGAATTTATTAAACTTTGCATCTGAGCCAAACTAAGTGGATTCTAAACCTCCCAAGCAGCAAAAAGAGGCAAAGTCAGCCATATAGAATCCATAGACTCGAGTCTACTTTACGAACAAAAGACAATTGTGAATTTAGATAAGTAATAAAGTTGTGTGGTGTCTGAGCAGAGTGGAATCTGGGGTATCAAACCATATATAGGCGAATCTACCAGTGCGAGAGTAAGGCCTCTGTGGCCGAGTGGTTAGGCAACAGACCGGAAATCTGTATCACTCTTTTTTGAGTACGTGGGTTCGATTCCCACCAGAGACCGATCTCTCAAACCATTATATAGAGTGTTTAGATATGACAAGTATTCGCACAATGCTCACGACATTATAAGTTGCTACAGAGATTTCTGTTTCAAGATATAACATCTTCTACGACTCCTTCTCATAGCAAGATAATTTGATCATTTGAGGATCAAACAATTTTTAAGGTCTCCATAAAAGGACTCCAAAAAAGGACTTTCGAACTCTAGTAGAACGTGGAGATTCAATGCCATAACAACGTAAGTTAAAACATTATGAAAGAATCTTGTATCCAGCTTTAAACATTTACAAGGCAATAAAGGCAGAGAATTTCAGAGAATTTCCCAACAAAAATGGCTCATTATTGCAGCAATAAATTCGCCACATTTCACAAAGTTCTTATTTTCCGAAATTTATCTGGCAGCAATTTGAAATTTATTCGACAAATGAATGAGAATGAACAAGATAAATGCATTTTTGAGGATCATTTTAGATTTATTACGTCTCTGAGTGTCGCAATGAATGCAATGAAAATAAATTTATCGCAAAATATAAATTTTGAATTTTTTTTATTCTTACATTTTTTTATTTCTGTGTCTCGCGGGAAAAACACTCGTAAATGTGAAAAGCCGCTTCTTAAAATGGCTTAAATTGCTAAAATTGTTTCAAGCCGCGTTAATACTTATTGAAATACTTGAATGAATGAGTTAAAAACATGCAAAAACTTTGTTCTAGCGAAGAAGAAAATTCTTTCATTAACAAGTCAAAAAGTCTGTTTAACAAATTTTATTATTTTTCTAGTTCTTGAATCCTTTTAATACCTAGAATTTTTGTGCGTAATTATTTCACTAAATTTATTTTAATAAACTTTATATTTTTTAAGTAGAATATCACAAAATTTGTTTAAAATGTTCTTGTTTATTTTGACAGGTTTTGGTCACTTTTTTGTTAAATTTTCAAATTTTTTGTAATAAATTTTTGATGAGCGCTTTGGTTCACAAGAGTTTTAAAGTTTCGTGACACACTTCAATGTTTTTTTTTTCAAGTATTACAGAATTTTCAAAGTAAAGCCTTCAAATTTAAAATGTCTAATGTCTGTAACAAATTTAAAATTTTCAGAAAAGTCAACAAAAGTTTTTTTTCACTATTTTTCAACAAAACTTATCGCTGTTGCTTCACAACACCGAGCCCGTCTCATAAATTTTTTACGTATAATTTTAATTCCTTATGTTCACGAACAAAAAACCGAAAAAAAATTGCACACCCGCAATAATGAGTTCAACTTGCGACTATCGTATTGAGTGGCAACACTTAAAATGTGTCTAGTATGTGAAACTAGCAAATTGCATCAAGCACCGTACTATGTTCAGAACTGATTTCAGTCTATCTCTTTCACGTCTATCTTCCTTTTCTCTCACACTTCTTCACTTTCCCACTGTATGTAGAATATGTATTGGAAATCAGTACAAAAATATATAATAATTTTTTTTTCTCTCCTCAATGTTTTTTATCCTTATTCTATCTAGCTACACATATTTTCAGTCATTTTGACGCAATCATTGATAAGTTTACTATGTTATCTTGAATTTAATAAATGTCTGATGACTCTAATGTTAGTGGCAGTTGAATAAAAATTGAAATTTTACAAAATAATAATTTCTAAATGACACGGCAACAGCGAACAAAACCGTACAAAAATGTCTCATCGTCTTTTTCGGGCTATGGGAAACACAGAACTGAGGAAAGGATAATTGTGAAATGAAGTTATTTGCTTTGGAAGCTTTTTCAATGCAAGATTCATTTCCAGTGAAAGTTTAGTCATTCCAGTCGCATGCGCGCATTGCGTGTGAATTTTCCACCAACCTCATGGCCTTTCCTGGACTGGAAATCCCCATCGCGTGCTTTTATATGATCGTCATAAAAATACATGAGGATTTAAATTAATTTTTATTGTTTTAAGTTTTGATTTCCTTTTGATTTGACTGTTTTTCGTGACATTCCATTTACCATTGCTGCATTTTAAATTTTAAAAAACCGTTACGATAATTTTTAAATTTTTCAAACTCAAAAGCTTCCTTTCTGTCCGTATCCAATGAACTTTTTCTTCTCCTGCACAGTTCGTCTCGTAATGGAAAGAATGCAATGCATATGTATGTTGAGATAAATACATGTGGGTGTGAAAGCTTTCACACTTCTTTGAAACTTTTTTTCCCTCTTTCTCGATGTCTCGTTTAAAAGCTCATTAAAAAATTTCTTTTACACTTCATTCATGCATATTCAAAGGGGTCGTTCACTTATTACGTTACACAACCCCCTCCCCCTTGTTACAAATTTTGAAAGAAAAACATTTTTCTTGGTTTGACCAGTTACAGAATCCCAGACCCCTCCTCAACCCTAAAAAGCGAACGGAATAAGTGAACGACCCCAATGAAGTCTGTTATTTATTTTTTCTTCATATTTAAAGCACATTTTGTTTATCATTTGCAATAAATAAGTATAATAGCTTTTAAGATAATGAAAATGTTGATTTTTATTTTATCAGGAAAGGAAGCGAAGAAAAAATAATGAGGCTGTTATAGAATGTTCACTTTTTAGACCAATTTTTATTGACACAATTTAATTTATTAGGTAAGCATATTGCCAATTTTTGGTATCAAAGCTTATGAGCCTGCTTAGGTTTGTTCAGCAAAAAAAAACACCCCAGCAGAAACTGTCTTTATCACTCAACGAACCTGCCTCAAAGCTAATGTTTTGAACAGTTTGAAATTAAAAACATCAAAGGCTTGTTGTTTAACTATGCACGTTCATAGTAAGAGAATGACAAGACTCATCAGACTCGTTTAATTTTCCTAGATTTAATTTAAACCAGTAGCAAATCACATTTTTAATTAAAAACCAGCAATTAAATGCAGTTATGGTGAGAAAACTCTGTGCTCAAAGAAATTACAGTTTTGTGTGGGAATGAAAAAATTGTCATGGTTTGATTTAATGAGATTTCTTTTAACAGAAATGCATGAATGCAAATTGAGTTGAAAAGATGCAGCACTCTACGCAGTGACGATATAAAAAGTTAGTTTTATTCTGATTAGAAACTCTTTAAAATCAAATTTTGTATCATTTTGTACATGCAGAATTAATATCTGGTAGTTGAATTGGAAAATTTGTCAATGACTCATTTAACTCTTTCATTCAGTTTCTTACAAGTCATAAAATGGACAAACAGGAAGCTTCCACTTTGTTTTTGCTAGAACTCATTGAATTTAATTTATTTACATGCAGAAACTAATTAAAGAAGAAAATAGAAATGGTTTCTTGCTTTTTTCAGTCCGATTTCCTCTCATTTATTGTGTAGTAATGAGATGAAAAAGTATTTATGTCTTCTCTACCAGCATCATTATCATTAAGCATGAAAAAATGTAAAATTTTCCGTTTATTTTACTTGCAGTTTTGAATCAACTGAAAAACTTTATTCGTCTCTAAAACTATTGCTAATTTTTTTTTATTAGATATTTTCCTTCAATTGCATTCTTATTTCAATTAATTTTCATGTCCCTTTAATCCAAGCAATCATTACTTAAAAGTAATTTGTCTCCACGTTTCAAGCTATAATCTACAATATCATTATCACCATCTTGATCTCTAACCACATATATGTCGAGTAAGAACAAGAAATTGTAAGGAATCAATTAATTTTTACTACATAATCGAGATATGAGCAACGAAATGGAAATAATATAAAGAAGATTTGCGATTTATTTTGATGTACAATAAGTGCTATTAAAGTTGTTATTAAAATTTCAGTTCTACAATTTTTTACCCTCATGTGATTTTATTTCTAGATGGTTCACTTGGATTTACTGAATTTTTTTATGAATGTACGGGCTGACATCCAATAATCCTGAAAATATGCATAAAAATCCATCTAAAACAAAGAATAGAGCAACACAGATTCACTGCATGATAGCAGCATAAAATGAAGCAATTATGAAGATGTCGTTAAGCGATAATGTTTATAGCATACAATCAGGAGATATTACACGAAAATTTTATACTTGAGTGAGTTAATAGAAATAATTATGGATGCGGAGAAAAAGCGTATAGCGTGAACTAACTGAAGGTTACTGAACTCAAATTTTTTGATTTTTTTCTCGCATATAAAATTTTATTTCTGTGAAAATTTGAAAATAAATTGAAAATAAATGCGAAAATTTGAAAATAAATTTTTGATTTCTTCATTATGTCTCCAAGCATGTCATAGAAAGTAATAAGGAATGATATTAATATCACGCAAATAAAAAAGTCATAAAATACACATTTGTAGAAGTAAAACGAATAAATTCAAAATTTTCACAACATCGATCGTAAATTTTCCAGCCGTCTTGATTAAATGTAGACGCGTAAATCAAACGGAATTTTTATCATAGCAATAAATGAGTTTGTTCGTTGTAGCATCATTAGCATTAAATGATGACGTAGATGGTGAGGTAGTCAGTGAATTGTGCATGACTGTTTGGGAGAATCGAAAACTTAGTGGTCGTGAACAAATGATGTCTTTTTTACCCTTTTACAAAAATGTCACACAGCTCATTCAAAAACAGGTAAAAAACATGAAGGAAATTCTACAAATTATTTTTCATTTGAAAACATAGCAACTGGTGCATTTCGTTGATGGATTTATAGAGTCTTTCGTCCAATTTAACCAAAAATGAATCCTTTTTCCACCGTAAATTTATAACCCTTTACATCCTATTTCCACACAATAAATGTGTACACTCTTAATAAAAACGATTTTATTGTCATCATTTCCTGTTCTGTCCTTCCTTTTAAATTCCATAAAGAGCAGGAAAACATAAATCTACAATCATTTCTCAAACATTCATTGAAGGACCACGAAAGCAGCTTATGGTTAAATGGAGAGGATTTCAAATTCTTACTTTATTTACAATTTTGTGCTGTTTACTTACTTCTTATTGAAATTGCTTCTTGTTTTGAGTATGATTATTTTCTGTTTCACTGCAATTGTGTTTGTAAATATTTGAGAATAGAGTATAAAGGACAAAGTCGCTAGGGATTGAGAATTTTTAAAGTAAATGTTTATGGAGGACTTAAGGGGTGAAATTCAACACTTTTCTTTTTATAAAAGCTCTAAAAATATATGTGTAGCAGAACTTTCTTTAACTCAAGTTTAAATTCACTTTTAAGCAACAAGATGGATTCCAAAACTTGTTCTTTCCAAAGTGTTTACCTCAGACCACTTGATCGAAAATCCTTCCGACTACTGAAGCTTAAGATTTAGTCAGGGGTCCAGCTATGTTCATGAAGCACATAAAGAAAGAACAAATAGATTATTCAACATGTTGAATATTTTTTAATCGTTAGAATGGATCAGCCTTGAAAAAAGCAACAGATTGGAAACTCCTTTAACCATTCTATTTTTGGAAACAAACTTAATGACTTTACCCTTCTCTCTCTCTCTCCTCACATAATTTTCCGTATAAAAATCTCAAACAAATTCCATCTCATTAATCTCATGTCGACTAATATTTTTTTCGCCTCATAAGTCGCAATAAAATGATAATCTACGACCATTTAAAGTTATGAATGAAGACATTATTACCCACACTTATACATCTTTATGAATGAGTAATGCTACATCGTTTTTAAATATACGCAATGGTATAAAAAATAAATCAAAATTCATTCAAAACTTGTTTGAAACATAAACAAATTTTCTTTAACATTTATGATAAAAATACAAACATAAGATAAAAAAAATTATGGAGAACGACAGGGAGAGTCATAGTAAGAGTGATAAGCTACATTGGAGAATCTTCTTGTCGTATTTTTATGCGTTCATAAAAAATTGATAAAACAAATAACATGAAAAATTATTTCGTTGACATATTTTTGAATTTCCATCTTTTCACCATGTCGCTTGTATGTTGCGCATAAATGCGTAAAAATATAGAGACGTTGACATACACATTACATTAAGATATTTACTTTTTATTTTTTTTTAAAAAAAGAACTCTTCGCTGGTGAAAGGAAGAAATACTGACAGAAATTTATGAAAGATTGAACTTTTTCATCAAAGGTTGTTTGGAGGAATTGAAAATTAAATTTAGAATATTAAAGAAGTGCTGTTGAAATTTTAAAGTAATATTGCTACAAAGATATGAAGAAATTTCCTGTTTTTATGATAAATTGGTTTCTTTGGAGCACATGTGCGTGAACGAGAATCTCGCAATCCCATTCTATTTATCTTAGCATCGAATTTGGAAATGTGGGAATAAATTTTGCACTCAAGTTAATGAAGCATAGGACTTTTAAAAGAGGTTCCTTAAAAATAATATTTAATTTCATCTGGGAGGTTTTTAAATCAGAAGCATAGTCAGAGAAAGAAGTCTATCAAAAATGTGAAATCCTACATTCAATTGCCTAGTCAGACGGGGTTCTAAATTTTAAAATTGTCCTTTTTGAATGGACTAAAAAACCACTCTGACTCCTTTTTTGCCTCACTCTCGCAAAATTTTAATGAATGATTTTTGAATTTTAAACCGATTAAACTGTGAGATTCTGAGAGAATCTCTTAATTCTTTAATGGAATTCAATCCAGTGTAATGGAATTCAATGTATCTAGTGGCGTAACAGGGGTTTTTACTGGGGGTACCCCCCAGTTTCCCCCTCAATACGCCACTAGATGTATCTTAACCAAGAAACATGAATTATACTTTACAAATATGTACATTGAATTGATATTTAAATGAAATTGCATGATAGACAAAAAATTTGATGTCAAATTTAATCTCACCAACCTTTCATGTACATTTTCAATTCAAACTAATTTTATTTTAAATTTCAATATTTGATAAGGTAATGTCTATAAGAAGAAGCCTTTCATGTAAAATTACTTTGAGTTTAAAACATCAAAGAGAAAGAAACCCTCTTCAGTCTGACAAGTTTTTGTCATTCTCCTGTCGTAAAGTAAAATTATTTCAAAATAAATTCAAAAGCCTTTGAGCGGAGATTTTTGAAATACCTAATTGAAATTCAAGAATATAATTTTATCAACATGCTTGATTAATTACTAAATAATATGTTTTCATCTTCAAACTAAAGTTCAAAGCAGAGTTGGGAGCGTCCTATTTTAGCGTCGGAAGCTACCAGCGTCGGACGCTACTAGCGTCGGACGCTCAAAAAAAAAATTAGCGTCCGACGCTGGTAGCGTCCGACGGTGGTAGCGTCCGACGCTGTGAGCGTCCGACGCTGTGAGCGTCCGACGCTAGGACGCTGAGCATCCGACGCTAGTACAAATTTTCGAAAAAAAAATTAATGTTTGTAATTTTTTTTTGGAAATGGAGGAAATTGATGGAAAATGGTGAAAAATTATGGAAATTGTTGGAAAATGATGAAAATGGTGGAAATTTATGGAAAATGGTAAAAAATGGTGAAAATTGTTGGAAAATTGTGTATATTGATAGAAAATGACTGGAAAATGATAAAAATTGTGGATATGATAGAAAATGGTGAAAATGATAGAAATTTATGGAAAATGATGAAAAAGTTGGAAATTGATGAAAAATGGTAAAGAAACGATGGAAATTGTTGGAAAATGATGAAAATGGTAGAAATTAATGGAAAATGATGAAAATTGATGGAAAATGGTTAAAAATGGTGAAAATTGTTGGAAAATGATGAAAAAGGTGGTAATTGATAGAAAATGGTGAAAAACGATGGAAATTGTTGGAAAATGATGAAAATGGTGGAAATTGATGGAAAATCGTGAAAAATGATAAAAATGGTGAAAATTGTTGGAAAATTGTGTAGATGATAGAAAATGGTTGAAAATTGATGGAAAATGATGAAAATTGATGGAGATTGATGGAAAATGGTAAAAATGATGAAAATTGTTGAAAAATGATGAAAAATTATAAAAAATAGTGAAAAATTATAAAAAATAGTGAAAGTTGATGGAAAATGGTATAAAATGATGAAAATTGTTGGAAAATGTTGAAAATGGTGGTCTACAATTTTGCATCATTTTTAACCATTTTCATCATTTTCCAATAATTACCATCGTTTCTTTACCATTTTCCACCAATTTCCACCATTTTCATCATTTTCCAATCATTTTCTATCATATCCAACAATTTTCACCATTTTTATCATTTTTCACGATTTTCCATTAATTTCCACCATTTCATCATTTTCCAACAATTTCCATCGTTTTTCACCATTTTCTATCAATTCCCACCTTTTTCATCATTTTCCAACAATTTTCACCATTTTTAACCATTTTCCATCAATTTTCATCATTTTCCATTAATTTCTACCATTTTCATCATTTTCCAACAATTTCCATCGTTTCTTTACCATTTTTCATCAATTTCCAACTTTTTCATCATTTTCCATAAATTTCTATAATTTTCACCATTTTCTATCATATCCACAATTTTTATCATTTTCCAGTCATTTTCCAGTCATTTTCTATCAATATAAACAATTTTCCAACAATTTTCACCATTTTTCGTAAATTTTCACCATTTTTCAACAATTTCCAACCATTTTCTATCATATACACAATATTCCAACAATTTTCACCATTTTTATCATTTTTCACGATTTTCCATCAATTTCCACCATTTTCATCATTTTCATCATTTTCCAACAATTTCCAATCATTTTCTATCATATCCAACAATTTCCATCAATTTTCACCATTTTCATCATTTTCCAACAATTTGCATCGTTTTTCACCATTTTCCATCAATTACCACCTTTTTCATCATTTTCCAACAATTTCCAATCATTTTCTATCATATACACAATTTTCCAACAATTTTCACCATTTTTTACCATTTTCCATAAATTTCCACCATTTTCATCATTTTCCAACAATTTCCATAATTTTTCACCATTTTCCATCAATTTCCTCCATTTCCAAAAAAAAATTACAAACATTAATTTTTTTTCGAAAATTTGTACTAGCGTCGGACGCTCAGCGTCCTAGCGTCGGACGCTCACAGCGTCGGACGCTACCAGCGTCGGACGCTCAAAAAAAAAGTAGCGTTTGACGCTACTTAGCGTCCGACGTTTTTGGGTTTTCAGCGTCCGACGCTCAGCGTCCTGCCAACTCTGGTTCAAAGGTAAGTTTTAGCATTGAAGCCTTCAAAAATTATAATTAGGAGCTAGCAGTAAGCCAGTGAAACAAAACAGCACGTTGTCTATAGAATATTTCAAAAATTAGTTTGCTTTAATCCTTTAGTCGTGAACAAAATTATTTAAATACCTTTAACAATTCCTCGAATTTTCTTCATAAAAAGGATTCGAAATCTTAAAAGCTTACAAATGTGAATTTTACAAGCAGAATTAAGGCACGACATAAAAAATTTATTTCGCTTACTCAAGCACTTTAAGATTTATTTTACTTAAATTTTGAATAGCACAAGAGCAATCTTTGTAGGCATTCTAAGAAGGAAATGAGACGAACGATATAATCCTTCAAAATTTCCTTATTTTCTACAACAATAAACCTTGATTCACATCAAGGAGGCATATGAATTTGATAAATGCTGCTTGATTGATTCGCATATCATCGAATTTCCTTTTACTTAACAAGTGAACTCACCTGTGCCTTTACAGCAGAGAAATGAATTTGTTTCGCTCTCAGATCGAACTTCTTCATTGAAATGTCCTCTTGTAATTCATTGGCCTTATTGTATAACGAACTGTCGAGTCCACGCTGCTGATTTCTAACCAAAGCATCTATTGAGTCCTAAAAACGTAATGATTGAGAGGATTAAAATATTAATTTATCATAAATGTAGGCCAAAAAATATTCTTAATTGACATTTCTATGTGAAAAATTTATAAAAGAAGACAGAAGACCTATATTAGAAGTAGAAAGATGAGATGGCTTTAACTTTAATTGCCATTTATGTCAATTATTACAAAACAAGCTAATAGCCACTTCAATTTGCCTCATTCGTGTGATTTTTTGGGACGTATAGCTTCTGTCAATTAAAAATGAATAATTGTTCTATGTAATTTTACCTGTAATTGTCTTATTTGAATCTCTAAATCCTGTGCCTCGCGTTTCAATGCCTCTAACGATGGACGTAATTGGAGACTCGCATCTCGTTCAATGACAAGCTCATTTTTAAATATAGGAGGTAAATTGTCCTATGATTAGGATACAAAAATAGAACAAAAAGTTTTAAGTACTCATTGAGTGCTGTTTAATGCTTAGAGTGGTACGTTGTTGAAAAGATATGCTCAAATTTACATTAAAACCTTGAAAAAGTCGTGTTTCAACAAGTGTTCTTATGTTAAAATACTTACATTAAATTCAAGTGATTCTTCTCCTTCAGGCTGTGGCGGGTAGGGTGGAGCAAAAATTTTCTTCGGGACACGCAATGGATTGGCCGGAACGGGCACAATTCGTGAAAAATTACTGAGATCCGTTTGCCCATTAATATTTTTACTTTGAATTGCTAAACTATCGTAGCGTTTTGACTGCTCAATTGCCTGTCAAAGAAAATGAAAAAGGCGAGGAAATTATTAATTAATTTTATGTCTGGAGTATTTTTTCCATTAATTAAACATTTATGTGATTGTAATGGATTTCCAGAAACGAATAAATCGAAATTAATGGATATTGGCATTTAATGATACGTTTACTAATTAGGTCAATTCCAGTCGACCCTTAGGAAAACTTGGGAACACGTCTACTAGACGTCTTTAATATTTTTGAATCTAATGATGTTGCTAGCTGAAGAAACTAGGTTTACCATGATTTTAACAACCCAGACACATAGACGTACCCATGGGGGTCTGGATCTCCCTTCTAAAAATTCCTTTAAAGTTCTATTAAATATTTCAAGCTGTTTGGGTTATTCGCTCTATGATGCTCCGAATTTAGGAAGAGAGACGCTGGTGCTACGTGATATCTTACAGAAAAAGTGAAAGCAAACTCAACGAACTACCATAGAATCCCATAGAAAAAGAATTTATTAGAAGCTAAAATTCTGAAAAAATCATAGCAAGGACAAAATATTTAGGACAGAATAGTAAAATTAATCATTTATAGTAAATAAAAATCTCATAAATTATGCATTTGCAACTACATCTTCTCCATCTTCCTTAATAGAATTGTCTTCCCTCGTATTTTATTCTATCTTTATGAGTATCACTATATGAAATTAGAGATCATTGTTTACATAACGTTGTATTTTCATGTCATGTTGAGATAAGTTTTTCATAATTCATTCAATTTTCTTTCCTTCTTCATCTTTTTGAGTTCAGTAGATGTATGACTAAGTTAATGTTTAACTAGCAATTTTCTTTTCATTTTTATCATTTGATGTGGGAGGAAACGAAGAAAAATAAATGAAATGAAGCTATTAAATAAATTTTATGGCTTGTTAATCAGAGCAAGTTAAATGAGAATGAATATAAGTTCCGAGAAATAAGTTCCTTTCAATTTATGATGAAGTTTTCTTATGACGTCTAACATAAATATATGAAGCACTTCGGAACTTTTTGATTTTGAATATTTTTAAGTAAAAATAATCGATTAATTTTTTTGAGGTGCCCAAATAAAATTATTAGATCTTCAATTTTTAAAGAAAAGACTGATGCTGTACAAAATAAAACCTCAGCTTTTCCAACACTACTAATCCAGTTACTTCATCCTTCTGTAAATCCGCAACAATTAATTCGAATTTCTATACCCGAAATGAATGTGGGTGGCAAGAGCATAAATATTGCGTCAATTAATTAATGACGAGCTTTTCTAAATTAATTTTCTTCTTTCAACATTTGTAACGGACAGCAGCACTGCAAACGGAACGATTTCAACAAATTTTATGGAAGCATTTTCTAAATGTCAGAGGACTGATACGATTTTCTCTTTTGTTCGTAATGGCACCATTCATTCATGAGTTGGGGATGTCTATGTATTCTTAAGGTTTTTTTGGAATGGGTAAGTAGATAAATGGAAGATTTTATTTTGTGCTGAGAAGACTTTACTATTTATTATTATTATTTTCTATTTCTTTATAAAATTCTTCTATTACTAATTTGATTATTCCATTAGTAAAGGCATAACATAGGAAGGAAATGAAAGTTTTGTTGACGTAATTCTCAACAAACCAATTAGTAAGTTTATCAGACAGTACAGCAGAGTGTATTGAAACGAACGTTTCGAAACTGCTTTTATCCAGAATTCACATGCCAATTCCGGTATCAAAAGATAATTTGCTATAAAACTATTTCAACAAATAATTTTATAAACCGCCGACCACTGCGGAAAAGACCACCAGTAGCCATTGTCGACTAAGCACAATAACTGCTGATTGGCACTTTTGGAAATATAAAACGTATAAATCCTCTGATTACCTAGTTTATATCCAAATCAAATATTATCTATGTTCAGTTTTTAATTGTTTGGAATTTACCAATTATGGTGTAGTATACAACTTGATTCAGTTGCCCAGGGCAAAATCAAAAATTGGTACTTCCCGGGAGACAAGCACCGGAGCCGTGCCCCCTTCCTACCCTGACTACTGACATGATT
The DNA here is from genome assembly GCA_963573255.1 of Chironomus tentans. Taxonomy (NCBI): domain Eukaryota; kingdom Metazoa; phylum Arthropoda; class Insecta; order Diptera; family Chironomidae; genus Chironomus; species Chironomus tentans. Next base: position 30,628,292 of record OY754304.1, on the reverse strand, counting down.
TTATTCTAACTTAACAATTTCAACAAAACAGCCCATGCTTTTTATCGTTCAATTAACGCAAACTATTTCGTTTCTCATCAAAATTGTTTGCTAAACTAATTTTCTTTATGAATTTGTAATATTCAATAGAAATTCATTCGTCATATCAACACCATCTGACCATTGATTCAGAATAATTTGTAATATTCACGAAATAATTAATTTCTTAACCTCAACTAACTCTACTATTATATTTGATACGGTCCTTACTGTAAAATATATATATTATTCATTTGACAAATGTCGACATCAATTTCGCAAGTTTTCCAAAAAAAAAATACCACAGAAATTCATTAGGAACATCAAAACCATACACAAAATTTCACCCAATAAAACGTAGAAATAGCTTAATTCACTCATGAAACCAAAAATGCAAACGACAGGAAATTGGAAATTGCCATTTAGCTAATTGCATGAATATTTAATGATGAACATGTGTGTAAGGCATGTGGGCAAATAAGCTAAAGACTAAAATGTCAGACGAAAATAATGAAAGTGTAAGGAACAAAATTTGATGGGATTCATTCACCTGATGCTAGAACTTTTTCATCAATTTTAAAAAAGGTGTGAACAATTTATTGCAATGACTTCAGAGGTTAACGATTTAAGCTTGTTAACTCCAAGGTGGTTGACGTTATCTCAGCAAATGCTAGATATCAACCTTACGTAAGTAAATAATAAATGTAAAAAGCTTGACTGCACTAAGTCACAGAAAACTGTCTACCCTTGAAAAATGTGAACAAAAATAAACTTTCCAAATTGATTATCCAGCAGTGCTGTTTTACACCTCAAATTTAATCTAAAAAGCATCAGGTAGGATGGATAAGTGAACTTCACAGCAATCAATTTACGATGTGCGTGAGTCGAGCCTATTCCATTGCATGCTCGTTACATGGAAAGCAGAAAAGTTCAATTTTTGATTAAGTAATAAACCAAAAGGTCATTGCATGAATTTCGTCAGTTCTATTCAGGTTTTGATTAATTAGGAATAAAAAGACATGAATACACACTTAACTGACTGCAACCTTTACACTTAATTGAAAAAGCATCTGGATTTCATAACATTCTGACAAAATTTGCACAGAAGAAGCAAAAACAAAAATGTCGCTGACATGTCACAACTTCATGTAAATTTCAGGTATCAATTTACCTCGGTATATAGTCCTCAACATCGCATACACAATATGAACATTTGAGGGTTACTTGCCCTTGCAGCAATTTGGAACGAATCTTGCGGGATTTTTTTTCCATCCAAATTCTTCCACTTTTCCGACCAGAAAATGAAAGATTTAGAGTGGAAATTTTTCCTGGCTTTTTCTGGCAAAAATCCTGGGTGAAATTCCGAGCTGAATTTTTCCCCCCAAAATCTGGCTCGAAAAATGAAAGAATTTTGAAGGATTTTTTCTTGCATTTTTCTTCCCAAATTCGTCCATTTTTCCAGTCGTGAATTTTTTTTGAAAAATTTCAGTTTCGGATTTTCGGACGAAAATGGGCGGAAAATTTCCTTGGTTAGAAAACTGTTAAATAAATTTTTTAATGTTGAATAATTTGAAGAAGTCGAATGAATAAACAAGGATGACGCGAAAATAATGGCCCAGACAACTTATAGATCCATAAAAAAGTGTTAGGTTAGTTTGTAAGGTTTTGGGATTATAAAGACCATGATTTGATACTTTATATATTATCATTACTTAATATTCCAGTAACTCAATAATTTATTGAAATATTACTCGTTACTCAGATTGTTTTGAGATTTTATGAATAATAAAACAAGAAAACTTTCTTTCTATGAAATTTCTTGACAAAGGTGGGAATGGGGTCTAAAAACTAATTTTTGCGTTATGTAATAAATGAACGACCTCTTAAGTATCAATTCCAAATTTAGGACATATTATTTGGGGGTTTTGATCAAGATTTTTCCATATACATTTTATTTTGTATCATTTTCAACTTTTTGCCACTCGTTACATTTTAAAAATTAGCAAAGAGCAATAAAACCCAAAACTAACAATTTTATCCAATTTTAGTTAAGCAAAATTAATTTTTTTCCAAACACTCGTAATTTTATGAAATTTTGACTAAAGAACACTAATTTTTTTTCAAACGAAAACGATAGAATAGGCACCTTTCCATTCTAGCTGAATCGTTTTTGTATAGGCATTACCTAAATCAATACGTACTTAGTCAAAGTTTAAAATATTAGGTGTAAGAATTATTTATATTTAACTAGGAATTGTCTATTAAAGTTTTCTAAGATATACCTAATAATAGCTTCTGGAGACAGCCTGAATAAAAAAAATAATTTTTTAATGCTTCCCTGTAATTTTTGAATATTTTTTCAATAAATTCTAAAGTTAATTTATTTTATTAAAATTTAATTTTAATCTAGTTAAAAATCCCTCAAAAAAGGTAAAAAACGAAATTTCATGTTGAAAAACTTGTCTAATTAATTTAATTAAATGCTAGGATTCAGCAAACTTATTCACGAATGCCAAAACATTGAGAAAAGTACACGAGAAATTGTTAGCAACTTAAATATGTCTTTTCGCCATATAATATTTATATAATTTCAGATAGCGGTGGCTCAGAGGATAAGTTCAGGACTTTGGTTTCAGCGGTCATGGGTTCGAGTTGGCAGAATTTGGGCGGAAAATTTCCTTCAAGAATCTTTCATAAGAAAAAATCGGTAAAGTGTTAGAAAAATTATTAGGAAGGTAAAGAAGTATTAGAAAAGTAAAAAAGTATTAAAGGGAAGGTAAAATAGAAGAAAAAAGAAATAGGAGAAATAAATTTTTTGATTTTTGCAACGAAAAAATCCCGCAAGATTCGTCCATAAATCCCGCAAGATTCTTTCAAAAATCCCGCGATATTCTTTCCAATTCGTTCAAAAATCCGCCCGGAAAAAGCATCGTTTTCCGGGCATTCTCGTGCAGTTAAGGCCGAAATCCGGGGTATTTTCCTCATAAATTCTTGCATTTTTCCTTCGTCCAAATTTCCGGTCGGAAAAAAATCCTCACAAAATCTGCCAGATTTTAGTGATTTTTGCCGCAAGGGTGTAACATTCTACGACGTGTAACAACACCATACGTACAGATGGATGAACAATATTTGATATGTACTGTATATGTGTGCATACACCATCATCATCATTAAAATAAATGAGAAACATTGTAGAATGAGTGAGTTTTATTCAGGGTCCTTTTCCTTTTTCAAGCATCTGTATGTGACAAATATGTCTTTATTTTCAGAAAATGCTCTTGCATCCCTCTCAATAAAAGGCAGAGGAAATGAATGGCTTCATTTCTTAACTCTATTTAATGCTTCCATATATATAGACATTTATGCTTATTTATTATTGAAAGGATACTCAAGTCCAATGGAAATAAAATTGGTTTGTTGTTTAAGTGTAAATCTATCTGCAATTGAGATGCTTTTCATGCCTTTGTACATATTTATTATAGAGTGTTTAAACAAAGGATTAAGCTTTGTTTGGGTATATTAGGTAGGATATTATGAAAGGATAATGGAAGACAGATTTGTTGATAAATTTCTAATTCTAATTGATGTTGTCTTTACATCAGATTTAATTGCAAAATTCAAATCCTTTTAAAATCTTTGAGAATGAAGTAAGCTGCCTTAATATTTCCTGAATGTAATTACTCTTCAAATTTTAGACATATCAGACAATTATCATCTAATTTACAGCCTTTCCATGGAACTTTATGACAAGTTCTTTTTATCATGATAATCACGCAAGAATTATTATCCGGCTCTTATTTATTGACCCCACAAATATCTTCATAATTCTGTGCACGTAGGAGAAAGTCACAAAATGACAGAAATGATGCATATTGAGATAAGAGGTTTCATAACATGTCTGTTGATTCTCATAATTGTTGTGACGAATTTTCTACGAGAATGTCTACCAGACTGACTTAATTCAACGTCGTCTGTGAAAGTTTTCACATATTCATTCAAAGAATTTATTAATATACAGCCATAATGTGTTCACTGATATATATGCCATGCGATTTTAATATGACTTTAGGAATGACTTCATTATGACCTTTCTTGATCAAATATAAAGATACTTAGTTAAAATATAAAACATTTTTGGGGTTGTTTACTTATTGTCTACAGCAGGCTGGAAGTTTTGGGTCTGAGGTTTTGTAAGGGGGCCTGTGTGGCTTCCTTTGTAAGGAAACTTGCTATTTCGCGGTATGTTGTGTGTCGTGTAGCATTATTTGAGAAATACAGCTCAATGCATGTACTCAATTTTCTTTTTCGCATTTCTTTGGTGCTAGTTTTGTATTAAAAGTTAAATCGAAAGCTTCTTTAATTAAAATTTAAGTTTGTCTAGTATTTTAAAGTGAAACTTTCTCGTTTATCCTTTTTTAATCCTGAATAATTAAAAATATCTCTAAGAAGCTTAAACGACAAGTTATGATTTTTGTACTTTAATTGGTTAATTAAAAATGTAAGTTTCTAAACATTTAATGAGCTTATTGCAAGCTTGCGGTGGTTCAGAACAAGAAATCACAATATCTGTTTATCTAGTATTAAAATCCATAGCAATTGATAAAATCATCTCGCATTTCAACACATTTTTTGATGCCCACATAAAAACGATCATAGCCCCAAACGGGTCAATGTCAAAGAGTGCGAATTTCCCACCTTGATTTCTGTTAAAAATTATTATCTCAATTATTTTCCTCCTAAACACATAATCCACTGTATTCCGACCCTTATAAGTATCCTTTCTACATCATCATTTGTTTTAGTCGTAATTTATGAGCTTCAAACAGCAGCGAGAGGAAAAAAATTTTAATTAATTTTTTTCCTCCCTTTTCCATCAACTGTTTCCGCTTTGTGTTTTGCATTCTTATGTATTCCATGAAATATAAAACATAATTTATGTGCTTATCCAGCACACAATAAAGGATAATAATGTTGTTAGTTCATAATGATATTTGAGTTTTATACTTACACGTGATGATATGGCTTCTGCACCTTGCACAATTGCCTCAGCAACAATATTACATAAATCATTATATATTTCCTCTAGTTCCTGTAGCAATTGCGGTACTGTATCACAATTGTATGCTTCAAGCATGGCGTTTGTTGCATGCAATTGTTGAACGTATGCATTATGTGAATCGATATATTGCATTAGGGAATGCTGTGTTGGATTTTGTCGATGCGCACTGTAGCATTGTTTATAATCGATTCGGCACTTTGATAATTTCTCTTCAGTCTTTGCTACAATCGTTTCAAATGATTCACGATGCGTAAAAACTTTACGACTTTGCACCTTACGGTGAAATGAGCGCTCCAAAAGAGGACGGGAAACCTGTGAATAAAGATGGATTATTGAAATATGAGAAAATGTGCATTATAAAGTTTGTTATGATAAATTGCTGTGCCATTTTTACCAGAGTTACCATTAAAGATTTAAAGCTTAAAATTAATGACTTGTTGCTCTCGAAACATTTACTTTAGTGGAGTTTCTAAAAATAAATACACAACGATATCATTTGCACATATTCCAGTTTGTAAAACCAATTATGCTTCTGTATACATTTCTATTTCATTATTATTAAGGTTCTCTTCTCTAACAAGGAAAACGTAAGATAAAGAAACATTCAACACGTTCTTAAAATAAAATTTCTTAATCTCTTCTTCTCATTATCTTTTAGGTTTGTATCTACGGACAGTAATGAATTTAGTCGGATTTAAATGAAAGTAATTTAATTCATGATCCTTACTTTGTAGGTACTTGATATTTATTTCAATAGAAAAAGTTTTACAGGAGCATGATAAAATATAGCAAACATTTGTGAAGAAAAATATTTAAAGGTTCGCATTTCAATGAGTCATCCTGAACAGGTAAGGGATTTTGGGGTCAAAACAACTCCTTGATAGAGATTTGAATTTATAGTTTTTCAGATCAATGTGACAGTGGTGTAGCTAGGGGGTAAATGGGTGAAAATTCACCCCCCCCCCCCTTTGGGAAAAATGGTCCAACCGAAAAAATTATTTAAAATTGCTAGGATTTTTGAACTGAAACAGGGTTTTGGCACGTGGGTAGGGGAAAGGTTAGTTACATAACTCATTCCATAAGCAAACAAAAATTCCAATTTTACAGTCAAATACAAGATTACAATTAAAGATTTCAAACTTAGCAACTTTTTCCTCCCTCTCAAGGTAAACAGTTGTAATTTAAAATTAATGAGTAAAATAAAACAAAAAATAGGTCATCCATTTAATTGAACTTTTCATTTTGTTTCAATTCTGATTATGTTCTTATTTTTCCATTTGAATTAAAATAAATGTAGTTGCGAGAGGAATCTGTGCTTGACAATTTTTCAAACATTTCAATTATTTAACATTAAAGTCTTCAGGTAAAAGTTTGTTGAAATCTGTAAATGTTTTTAAGGCTAAAGGAACAAATTCTTGAAGTCATGGTTATGGCTGGTCTTGGTAGATATTTTGTTACATAAGATTTGTTGAATAGAAGTCACCCAATTTTTGTATATTTTGAAATTAATCTACAAAAAATAACAAGGGCGACCGAAGAACTCATGGATACAGGCTGTGTATAGAAACATCTTTGGTTTTGTGATTGGAATCGAGAATCAATCACAACTAAGGCAGGTCATTTCGTTAGCAAATGATTTATGTCACATAAATACAACAGTTCTATAAAATATTTCTATAAATATTTTTAAATCTGTTGAAAAATATTTGATTCTAAAAAAATCCAATCAATAACTAATTTTAATGATGAAATAAGCTCCAACCATAAAAAAAACATATTTGAACATATTCAATTTATTATTATCATCATCATGAAAACAGGCTTTATTAAACCAAAAAAAATGAATAAATCCTGTACTGCGATATGGCAACAGCAACAATAGACAATTATTTTAATTCAATGAGCTGAAAATTTATAGCAGAAATATTTTAAAAAGCATAATAAACTCTGGTAAAAATATGCATACTGTTTATTGTACATGAACAAAATATATTTTTTACTTACTTGTTTCGATAGCAAATTGGACAATTCACTTGTTGATTGTGAATCTGCTTCGACTTCTTGTAGGAAAGTTTCCCATGCATGAAATAGAGTTGATTGGCATGCTGGCCGCTGTTGTAAATTATACAGAAAAAGTTAGTTGTATGTAAATTCAGGCATGCAAAATAATCCCACAAAACACCAACCTCTTTCCGTAATTCACCATTCTTCTTGCGAAAATTAGAGACGACAACCTGCAACTCCTCCGCATGTTTCTCATAAAGTTGTGCTAGCGTGTCAGTAAAATCGGAAACTGAAATCAGAAAAAGAGAGTAGAAAATTATTCAGCAACATGTTTCCATTTTCATGCGCACACAACTTGTTGCATACACAACAGAGTAGAAATGAAAATAAGAGAATGTGATTTTCATTCTCAAAAATTTTATGGAGCGGAATTTGCTCATTTTTATTTAAATTAATATTTGGAGTGCTCTGACCTCAATATAGTTTGAATATGCTGCTCATAATTAAATAAAATTGCATTTGAAATGTAATTATATGGTAATGACATCTAATATTGGCTTAATAATTCCAATTATATTTAAATTCCTGTTTATGAGCTATTTTCATAATGTTTTGTACACAAGTTGAAGGTACAGCGACCATATTCCAAAATAATTAAAAATCAATCAAATTCAAACTTCGAGGAAAATTTATCAAAAATAAACAATTTTTCAGTTTATTCATGACCTGATTTTGCATTAAAAATTGCTACATTCATGCTATGACAACAAACTCACAAAGTATTTATCATTTTTTCCAGAGGGTATGTTTCCATTTCAAATTACATTTGAAAGATTTCTATAAAAAGCACATAGATACACAGCAGTAACCTCAAATCATCCACTATTTGTATAAACTTTTCTATGATTTCTGAATTCTTAAGAATTCATTTTAATTTCATTTTTCTCCTCGAAGGAGTCATTCAAAATTTACGACAATCATAAAATTGGATCCACATGTTACAGCATTTAAATAGACAGATCCCTAAATGTTACACATCATTAGAGCACGACCCCTAATGGTACATGTATTTGAAAACTGCTATTCATAGATATGAATCTTATTTTCTCCTTATACATTCTCCTTATACATAATGGATCGCATTCACTGCATATGTAAAGAAATTACGTTTCAACATTTTTTAAATTCACATTTTTGAGAATATGAAAATTTAATTTCCTGTGGAAAGTTTGTTATGCTCGAGACATTGGTTTCTAATGACCCGAAGGAAATATTCAAAGAAAATCTCAAGCATGCTTAATATTTTATTTTGCAATTTTAAATAATTCATAAAATTTAATAAATGCAATAAAGTGGGGCTTTAAGAGGAATTCACTATGTGGGATGATTTCCAATAAAAACTTTCAAATCTTTAAAAGTACAGCAATTCAAAAGCTCCTGAAAAAACTCAATTACTTGATTCATTTGAATGGAAAATTGCAAAATCAGAGCTTTATTCACTGCGAACCCACAATTCTCATATCAAACAGAAATGATCCAAAAAATGCTGAATTTTGGCAATTTTCCATATGATACTGCCATCATGCTGTGACAATAAAGCAACATCAAAGGGATATTGCGGTTTCCATGTCGTTCAATATGTAAAATTAAACTGTTGTCAGTCTTTGATATTGTATCATTAATCAAAGATTTTTTTGTGTATTTTATTGGATTTTTCAAGCAGCTTTCAACTCATATTGTTTGTCAATTTTCTTTGTCTTTTAAACCTTTTAAACAACTCAACAGTCAGAGATTAAAATTTGTATTGAATTTCAAAGAAAAAAAAACAGAATCATAAAAATTCATTAAAAGCATTTTGTTTAAAAAATCGCTTTTCTTTTCAAAAATTCCTTCATAAAAAATACTTGACAAAGTTCTTCAAACTTTTTGAAACAACGAAAAATCAATTTCCACGACTAACTTTGCTTCATTTCTTTATTTTTCCACTTGTATGCATGCAAACACACATTATTAAGTCATAAAAAAGTTTTTCTTTCATCCACCCACATTTTAACTTACTCTCTATTTTCATAATTGAATTTACTAAAGTGTAATGAATGTGCAACTAATGAGACCATTTTTATCGCATGCTTAATGGTTTCTGCATTCAAAATTTCTTTAAATTATTCATAAAATGTATAATTTTTATGTAGCTTTAAAAAAATCAAGCAGGGTTGTTGAGCACGGATTTAACAGACTTAACCCAATTAGCGTGATTTCATTAACCTTTGTGGTTCAAATTTGTTGCTTTAAAATGTAATTTTGATTATGAAGTACATAATATTTCTAAAATGCAATTCTGGATAATTATAACAATTAAATCTAATAAACATTAAATTCCTTGAAAATTCTCGATTCTAAATTGAATAATTTTCTAAATTAAAAAATTATTAATGTGAATATTAACATGTGTTGCCTGCATGGCTTTAACTTCCAGGTTAATCTTCATTTCATTCAGAAAAGCTAAATTTAAAACTTTTCCAATAATCTGCAAAGTGCGCATAATTGAAAATACTTTTCTTGAACACAAACAAAAAGATTCGTGATTTCGTGATATTTTTTACAATTCTATATGTTATATCGAGCGTGCTTAAAGTTCTTCAATTTGAATTATGTTTGAATAGCAGAAAAGTATAAAAACACATGAAATGAAGGAAGGTGAGGGGAGAAATATATTATTTCATAAAAAGTTGTTAGCAAAAGCATTTCTGCGACTGAACATGTGCATTTTAAATATTTAATCATTGTTCATGTGAAGGTGAAAAAGTAGATTATGTATGTGATAGTTTATTATTTTCATTTGAGTTATTATTTTGCAGGATGGAAGAAATTTTTAATGGGTAATAATTATGCTGTGTTGGAAATAATACAGCACTACAGGTTTATTAGATGGAATGTGTTAAAATATTCATGACAATATTTTTTATAGTCTATAGTTTGAACTCGTTTGAACATTATGTAGTGAATTGGGCTCTGTTCACAAGTGACGTCCATCAAAAAGTAAAATTTTCAGCAATCACCTCAAGCATGTAAAATAATTTTAAGAATACCTGCTCCCATACTCCCTAGCTTCGTAACAATTCATTAATAAATAATTCCCATGTAAATCTAGCTTTAAGCATGACTTCTAAAATCACAAAAATAATCCTAAGCTTAAAGCATGCTTAAAGCGAAAAATTTTACCTTTTATCATTCACCCCTATGTCAAGATCAAATATCATTTTATCTTTATTATCTCATATTTTGCTCCACATTATGCCATCAGTCTTTAAGCTTTGACATGTGTGAGATCAAAATCCTAAAAGGTTTCTTCGTTTTCTTACAAATATATGTAGACAATTCTTAAATTTCATTTGATGTTCATCTTTTCATACATGTGAAGAACAACAGAGAACCTAAGTGGATATTGAGTACACATTAAAACTCATAAAAAAGAGTAAGAAGCTATAACAAAATTTGATTTATGAGCATTCGATTAAATGAACCCAGACAGATAATATTTATTTTTGTTTTATCTCATTCTCAATATCGCTTATTTATTTTCCATTATCCCGATCATGTTTGTGAGTTTTGCCTGAATCCATTTTATTTTCAAGAGTATTTTTGTATCCGCAATAAAGTATCTGACCAAACTTTACAAGAAAATTTTCATAACATTATAATTGTGTTACCATTTTAGATATGCAGAATAATCCTTTTTCTAGCTTTTTATTCAGCATTGAACCCTGGTCATTTATCCAAGAAATCAACTCTGTAGTAAACTTTTCATAATAACTTGATAAGTCTTATAAAAATAAAACTAGCACAAAACGAGATTAAAGCAAGAAAAGTAGAACGGAAGTAAGTTGATGGTAAGTCATAGTGAATTCCTTTTAAATCCATTATTATGATATGAACATTAATCATGTTAAAAACTTTTATCATAGCCATTAGCTTCCATAAAAATAGTTTTATATTGATTTTTTTTATTTGCGAGAATTGTTTGTTATTTATTTTTTCAGCTATAGATGTCAAATGACTGTTTTTACTGCTTCCTGAGCAATCTGTCGTAGTTGCAATTTGCTGCTGATAAACTTAGTATTTCAAGCTTTCCCTGAAAGTATCTACGTGTATGCCAACTCTGTGTTCAAAAGTATTGACCGTATTTAGGCTTTATAACACCTACTTATCAACACGCAGGATAAAATATTCAATTTTGTTGACTTTTTCACCTGCATTAACCTTAAGGTAGGAGGAACATTTCAATCAACAGAACAAAAGGTTAGAAATGCTCTAAGGATTTACTACGACTTACAAGACTTGATGGATTTAAAGACTCAACTCCCACAAATTTCCTGTGGTTTCAAAATGTTTTTATGAATTTTCCATCTGAATCAAAAATTATTTTTATTTTTCAGAGAAAAAAAATATTTTTTGTTGCTGTAATTCAGAAGAACCAACTCAAATAAATTTTAACGCATACTCCAGGGAAATTATCTTTATCCTGTTTTGATATATAGGAAGGACTCTGTAAATATGGTCAGCTGTAAATTTCAATATTATTAATAAGTTTATCAAAGCATCCACATACATACTTATTTTTTATATACGGTTGAATTCTTGATTTATGTGGAAGTAAAATTTCAATGACTGAGAAAATTGAATTCTAACCTACATTTAGTTCTATATCCTTAAAATGCTACCCCAAAAACACAGGAATGTGGAAACAAATGCGTCAAAAACTTTTATAAGTACACATTTAAATCGATAGGAATTATACTAAAACACAAAAAGAGAGAAGAATAGCAAAGCACAAAATAAAAAAGTTTTTTTTATTCATTCTCATGTAGAATACGAAAATAGGGAAGCAAAGGCAGTAATTTTCTCTTTCATCATATGTCAGAGGAAGTAGAAAAGTTTAAGTTGGGCTTAACATATTAAAGTTTTTTCCCCTCTCTCATAACAATATCGATTTCAACACTCATAATACGACGTTAATGATTGTTTATGAACCATAATCACTATAAAGTCATTTTGCGGAGTCATTTCCGCAGAATTTAACAGCTGTGACAATGACAATGGATTTTTGATGTAAAACTTGCTAGAATATTTTTGTAAGTGGAAAATTTAATGGTAACGGATGTGAGAAAAATCACCGACGACAACGAGCGAATAAGCTCCGTTTGATACAAAAAATTGAGTGCTTGAAAAATGTTCGAGCTTTGCAATTTATCTCCTGAATAACTCAATTCTAATGGAGATGTTTTGTATGACAATTTAAAGAATTTATTAAGTAAAGTGTAACAATTGACTTTCGACACCATCCTTTCTCATTGCTTGTCAAAATATTTTGAAAAAGAGGAAGGAAAAGTTTTTTATTCAACATAAGTGTTACTATATGACAAAAGCTTCCTCTTTATCATGGGAGAATAAGTTGTGGATTGCAGGTGTTTGGAATATTAACATCACTTTTATAAGGGTTGTATGGTAAATATGAAAATCAGGAAATCACAATTTAAAACGCATGCATCAAGCTGTAAACTTTAAAATGAAAGGTAATTATTTGCATAATTTATGGCAAAATTTATCCACGAAAATGTGATTCGGGAGTCTTAGACGTAATTGGTGTTTCTTTTCTGAATGAAGAATTACTTTGTTGAATTGTGTTAGAGCTTTTCAATTAGTTAAACATTGAAAACTGAAAATAAAAAACATCAACGTTGTCACCTATTAAATATTAACTACCAAAGCGAAAACTAAATAAGGAGTCGTTCACTTCTTACGTTATGCAGAACAGCGACTTTTTAAACCCCCCTCGTTGCAAGACTTAACCAACTTTAAACCAAAAAACAGACCCCCCACCTCCCTACTAAAAAGCGAACGACCCCAAAGATCTTATTTGCTTTTAGCATCTCATTAACCTAGACGTTTTTAAGATCACAGAATTAATTCTTCAATATTATAAGCCTTTATCTTGCTTTAGTCTTACTAATCATTGGAATCATTAGAGAAGATTTATAGAAAATTCCGGAAAATTCTCTCAAAGTATCGATTTCAATCTTAATTAATTACTTCCAATTAAGCGGTAAAGGTTCAATATTACACCTTATAAAATATTTAATAATGATAATGGCTTCGATACACGCATCGAATGATGAAAATTTATTTTACAAAAAACTTCCTTATTTTTGCTAATCAAAATTTTGAATTTCTTTAAGAAATTTCCACATTTAGTATCACATATGCTAGCCATAAAGCTATTTCAAAAGAACAATAAAGTTTTTATGGAACGTGCTACATCTGAGGACTTTAGTCACATCTTTATACTATGCAAGGTTGTCACGATGCCGCAAGTAATTCATCATGTTAATTTGTAAAGAACGAAGTAGAACATATTTTGAGTATCATGATGGAGGAATAGAATATGTGCTAACGTGTGATGTTGTGAATTCTTTTTATAAATTTGTTAGAAATATTGAAATTAACAATTTTTTAAAGTTGAAAATTTTCCCGAGAAACACAAAGGCCTCATTTCAAAGTCATACACAACCCTAATTGTGACCCGTGGAGTGTTCAACCATGAATGATTTTCAGAGTTTTACTACACACTTGAGTGATGCAAGATGCTAACGCAAAGCATGGGAATAAAAAGTGTCACAAGAAATATGTCTCAAAATCCTTTTGCAATTTTTTCATTCATCGACTCATCACCCTATAATTTATTTTACGTTTAATCCAATTTTTCACTGCCGCAATTATCACCCTTTCATTAATTTACATCTCCTGAATTTATATTCATCGCTTTCATCCGCCATAATAACATCAATCTTGAAAATAAATTTTCTCTCCTTTTCTTCCATTTAAAAATCACAAGCCGTCAATTCTCATTTCAGTCTGCAAGCAATGATCAATCCATCCATCTTTTTATTCAGTCTACATCATTTGATTAGTGAAAGTACTTGGATTAAACTGCCTCGAGCATAAATTTGTGTTTCAGACGTTCATCGTTATGATTTTTTTCTTTCTTCTGCATCTTCCATTTTAAAATTTATTCATTTATAATGAAATTTCATATTGGATTAAATTGTGTAAACAAATTGGAGTAGTCGATTTATTATGGAATTTTCCATTCTCGCATTTATTTCGTTTACAGTAAGTCTCATTAATTAATTGACTAACTGTTTAATTTTCTCTCATTTTCCACTTTATTCATTTCCCAACTGAACAAATTGTAATTATTTGTATTTGATTGCTCAAATACTACAAACATTTGTACTTTATTGAATGTTTTGACTGCTCATTTTCACGGCTAATTAGGATGAGCTTAATTGTTTTTAAAGTTAATTTGATATGGTACTAAAACTTGTCTATAAAAAATCATTTTAAATCTCATTAACGAAAACGATAAATCATTGATTTTATTACCGTTTTTGCTGTGAAAAATCATCATATTTAAAGTGTGAAAACTGCAGTGTGTCATACAAAAGATATAGGATTAGTTAATTTATGTCGTATTTCATGGGTATTTGTTTAATGAACTTAACATTTTAGGATATTAAAATTTTTTGACCAAGATTCTGTCGCTTCCTAAGATCTATATTAAATAGACCCCTAGGAGCTGAACATTTTGATTTAACTTTAATTTATTTTTGAACGACTTTAATGAATAATAGGAAAAATATGTAAATGACAAATTGTTAAAGGAGGCACTTAGAATTACAATAATTAGCTTCTAATTAAAAAAACATTCAAACTTTTTAATGAACATTCATCGTTAAGTCGAGAAAAAAATGTTCGTTTATACCATTATTATTACAAATTGTATGGGTCCATTCATTAATTACGTAATACAAAAATACGAAATTTTTAAGGCGAGGAAAGGGGTCATTCACTTATGACGTCCATGATTTAGGGGGGAGGGGGGGTGTTATTTTGGATGTATTGATGGACGTCTTAAGTAAATGACCCCAAACTCACTTTGAATTTATACCGAAAAATCCCAAAAATCCTAAAAAAATTCCAGAGCAAGGATAGTAAGATTTTTGGAAAATTCCAATATATCCTGGGTATTTGACGAGTAGCTTTGAGATTCATAGGGATTTCTTAGATATATTGCTTTCTTGCTCAGGGATGTTATTTTATGAATTTTGAGATTTTTCGGGATTGATCCTGAGTTTCCTCACCTTGAAAATTTTCTAACTCCCTTCTTCTCCTCTTCTCATACACTCTCCACCCTAAAAAGCAAGCAAAGGAGTGGAACTGATCAAATTTAAGTTAACGACCCCCAACAAAATTAAGTGATTTTTATTCACCTTTCAAGAGATAAATGTAAAATGCTAATCATTTACTCAGAGGAGTTTTTGGATAATTTTGTACACTAGACAATAGCTTATCATCAAGAAATTTCATTCAGTGCCGTAATGTAAATTTCTTTATTGTCCTTCAACGAATCACTGAATCGTTGTGGGAATTACAGTAAAAAAGTCTGATTTTTTGTTGTTATTCTGTAAAATTACGTCAAATAATGTTTCGGGTAATAAAATCTGATCTTCAAATTCTTTTCTTTTTGCCATGAGCTCTTAAAAAGTGTATTGCTTATTTTAATTAATCTTTTTCTCACTGTTTTCGTATGTTTGGGTGTTAATGAGACAGCGAGTGTTGTGAAATTTTGAAACTGGGTTTTGTAATTGAAGATTTAAAGAGGGATTAAGAGTGTGTCATGTCCTTAGTAATAAAAGCTTTTTTGTGCTATGAATTCATTTGAATTAACGTACTTTAAAATGAATTTATATCCATTCTATATTAAATTCTCATATCAAACTGAAAATTAACTTGACATCTATATCTAACTTTTCTACAATCCCTAGTCAATAAAATTAAAATGTTTTCGTTTCTTTCTAAAAGTGTCACGTCAATCAATGTCAAATCCTTTTTCTATTGATATCAGAATATCAAAATAATGTAATTTTTTCCTAAATTTGAACACTTGATAGCTAATGCAATATTTATTCTAATCATCAAGAGTCTCATTCAACTTCTATGGAATACTTTTTAAGAGGGATTCTTGGAAGTTCATAAATAAGATAAGATATTTATGGCATTTACCTGAAGACGAAAGAAAAATTCTGCCGTTCGAGTTTGCTAAGATTTGCTGAGATTATATCGAAATGGAAATACGACACAAACAATTCAAGAATACCAGAGAAATCTTGTAGTGAATAAAGCTTCAGAAAAAATAGGACTTGAACTTGAGTAAATTTCTATTTTTCAGAAATCTCAAGTGGCATTCGAAAGGAAAATATTTATTATACATCGGAATATTTATTGAGCTAGCGGAGGAAATATATAAGATGGGATTAGAGAAGATAATGGTAGAAATAGAAATAGGAGTACAATGATGGAATGGTTCACGAATGATGGAAGTCGAAAAGAAGAAAATGTTTCTGAATTACCTTTAAATAATTAAGGTAATCAATAGAAATGAGTCTAGAAATCTATTGGGGTTGGATTTATTTTAGATATCAACTTAGTGAATCTGCAGAAGCAATACTCAGATAATTGCTTCTAATCGACAGGTATTACAAGATTGCTTGAACACTAGACTTAGTGAAAATTTTAGAAAATTTGGACTTTTATTGCACAATAGGCAGCGTGTCAGCTCTGCACCTGACACGCAATAAAACATTCCACACCAGAAATAAAATGTTAGTAGCAATACCCAGACTATACAGCAGTGCATGAATAAAACAGAATCATTTGTTTAAAACAAAGCAATCCCAACCATCACGTACGGCTGTGAAAAGCAAATTTTATTCTCATTCATTTCCTCAAAAACAAAATCTATAAAAAATTCGATTATTGACCTAAAAAATATTCTCTAGCTGTGAGAAAATCAAACAACTCTTCACATTGTGTCGATCGACATAACATCCAAAAAATGGCGAGAAAAATTCCCACTCAATTTTTAATTGCATCGTAATTCTTTCCTGCAAATAATCAAATAATAAACACGAAATCATTGAGAGTCGAAAAAGAAAAGGAAAACAAAGCGAGAGAAAAAAAAATTTTATGAGGAAATTCACCGCAGTTCACAAATAAACATACACTTAATTGTTTATTTAGATGATTATCGAGTTATGGATCGTTGCCAAGGTATTTTCATGCCACGCAACATCAAATAAATGTCTGTCGGTAAACGTTACAATCGTTTTGCTGCAAGAACTGAATGCATTTGTGAAATGGGTTAAGATTTAGGTAAACAAGAAGACTTTTGTGGATAAAATGGTTTGTGGATGATGAAAAATGACAATTATTTGACAAGTTTAAGACCCACAAGATTTACTCAATCTTTTGTCGTGATTTAAATTGCACATTTACAAGAAAGAGAATGCGAATTTTAATTTAATTTTCTTTCACAAAAATGCTCATTTATAATGTGACTAAAATAATTCATCATGTCTGCTGCATGCAATTTATTGTAAACAAAATTAAAATTCGTAAATCTTCTTTTTATATTGTGCAAATTTGACGCCATAAGTCGCTGAGTAATTCATACTTTAAATATTTAACGACTTCATTATTAAAATTCATTTCGCTCTACGTTTCTCATTTCCTTACACAATTTAATGATGTTTGCGTAAAAATGACGATGATGATATAATGTTTCATCTGCTAAGATTTGAAATTAATTGCTGTGCGGCTCAGAAAAGCTTTGAAAATGTCATTAAAAATATTACTTGCTCACGAGAGTTGGACGTGTTTCTTATTTAATTCGTGATCTTCAAGGAGAAGGAAAAACAAATTGAGAATGAGAGTGGAAATGAAAAAAAATTTGAGAGTGAGCGAAACAAAAATTTTCCTCTCAATTTTTTATGTTCTCAAAAAAAATGCCTGAGAGGAAAATAAAAATGAAAATTGAGCACGATTTTTATTTCCTTAAATCAATCCCAACGGTCAAGAACATTAGTTAGTTGTCTGACGATCCTAAATGGTTTCAATGTCTAGCTGCGTTTATATTAAATTGTGAAATCATAAATCAATCGATACGAGAACTGATGAAGCTGATAATTTCATGGTTTTATTTTCATTTAAACAAAACTAAAGCTGTTATCGACCTTCAAATGCTTTCTTCCGTTCCGCAAAACAGAACAATTTAATAAAAAGAAGAACTATAATGAAAGGGGAGCTTAGGTTGATATGTTTGTTAGTTGAGGTATACTTTTGGGTGTGACGTTGGCTTTAAGAATGTTTTTAAAGAATTTAAGGTTAAGTATGTAAGAAATAGACAATGGATTCACTTATTTGTGGATTTTCAAGCACAAAATGCAAAAAATGTTCACAAAACTGACCCAAACATCACAAATGACGTACAGAAAAATATGACGTAGAGTTTTAGTTGTGCACTAGATTAAGAAAATTGTTTTGTTCAAAAGTTTTTTGAATTTTTGATAGACGTCATTTATGAACGACGCCATTGCTTGCAAATTATCACAACCATTTAACGAAAAATTATTATTTTTTTCACTAGGGAACAACTCATTTTAAATATTTTGTTAAAAATTTTGGATTTTGTCACACAAATCATGCCAAATTGTCATGACAATCTAGACAAAACGAATATGTCATTCAAACACGAAATTCTTTGATGAAAAAGAAAATTCGCTAAGAAACAAAAAGAAAAATTTTATCGACTAAGAAACGAAAGAGAAAAGAAAAATATTTTTAGCAGTAAATATGAAAAGTAGAAGAGATAAAGAATATACGTAAATCTACGGCATCGTAAAATCAACGAATATACTCCTAAAAGAAGAAATATCAAGTGCTTTACAGATTCGCCGTAATATATTAAATAATATTTTTATGGCACACAATCTTTTTCAGTATCTATGACTATTTTTCTTCTTTTTGGACAGAGTTCACACATATCTATGATGATGAATAAATATTATTTATAATGATGCCGCTCGATGCTCATGACATTGAAAATGTTTATAGAGCATATGATGATGTCTAGTGGCTCTATCGATTTTGTTCCGTATACCTATAACTTTTTCACAAGGTTGTTATGTTGAAATGTGATAGGATGTGTTAGAAATGATGATAAGTCAAGTCAATTTAAAAAGCTCCTGAGGAAATTGAGTTTGAAGGTATTCTATAATCACGAAGTAGAATTTTCAATCAATAAACATGTCATGTTCAATTAGTTTTCAATGATGATCTTAAAATGGGTAATTTAAAAACTGATCAACAAAACTCAGATTCAGTTTTGTTGATAAGAAAAAAATTGACTTGATATATTTAATTTCAAGATTTTCAACTGCAGCACTCTACGAATTAGTATACAAATATGTAGTCAAAAGCAGTGAGAGAAGGGTTCAAATAAGCGAACATAAGTAATCGGTGTTGAAAACCCTACTAAGGTTGTTTAACCGTTAATGTAAAATAACATCTCAACTGATAGGTATCAATTTATGCTTCCATCTTTTTATATCATAAATATTTTCAGTTTTTTTGACAGCTTCAAAGTTTTAGCCTTTCAATAATCAATTTATTGTATCGATTTTGTTATTTACATCATTTTTTCATTATTTAGGTCAGAATCACTTTACTAAATTATTACAACATTTCCACAAAATTCATTCACATTTTCGTACGATTCACAAATAGAATTTTTCTTTTGAATTCATAAACTTGTCATGAAATTGACATTTTTATTATTGTTGAATAAGATGAAGGTTCATTTCTACCATCACTTTGTTTGACTTAAAGATTTTTATTCCGTATGGTAAAAAAAAAGTTTTGTAGCGTCAGAAATTGAAGTGAGAATTCCCTAGCTCAATAATATTTGGAATGAAATGAATTGTAAAAAAGTCTATGCAGGAAGCAATAAAAAGAAAAAGGTAGGAAGTCATTATGAACCACTATTAATATATATTGTGGTCAATGTTCTGGCAATATGGGAGTAGTTGGGTGATCATAGAAAAGATTGGAAGTTTTTATTGCTTTTTTTGTGGGTAGATGATGATTTTTGGATGTGAACATTGTTGATTTTTTATATAATTTTCTCTATTCTAGAGTCCTAATAGAAGGTAAATGATCCTAAAACAAACCATAAAGCGGTAATTTGAAGTAACCGAGCTAACATTGAATCCCATCTGACATGTAATTTTCCATTAACCTTTCGTACTAAAATTCTCATTCCTCCAATGATTTTATTCAATCAAATCTAAACAACCACTCTCCCTGCCCCTCTCTCTTTATCAATTCAATCGCTATTTTGTTCTATAAATCTCAAGCGATAACAACGAAAACAACATGTATTGACGTAATAATGATTTTTTATACACAAAAATGTCATCATCGTAAAGATAAGGTAAATATCATACAGAATTGTATTGAATGACATCAATGACGTAAAAATTGTTTCAGTTATTTGCTCGGTACAAATGTTTGCTGGTATCACTTTCATGGGATTACCGAGAGGGATATCTGTAGCGTCTATTTTTGAATGGAGCTTAATTGTGTATTGAAAGAATAATACTACTGTCGAATGCCACTGAAAGCATTGATCGTATCATTAGCATTAACAAAGTTGAATGGCACATAGATTTCATGATGTAGACTTGAATGCATGTGTAATATAGAATTTCCATACAACACAAAAGTTTTATGAATGGAAAACTGATTGATAAAACTATCAAGAGATGATTTTTATGGCAGCATTGGAAAATTTTCAAAATATTCTTAATTCTCTTAAGACTATCTAGGAAGGTATAACCATCCTTTAGTTAATTTTGTTTGAGTAAATGATTCATAAGCACCTGACCCAAGCAAAAATTTAGAAATACAGATAAAACAAGGTACAAATCATATAGAAAAAAGCTGAGTAATTCTCAAGTATATATTGCCTATAATAGCAGATAAAGAATGACTCTAATTACTCCACTTAAGAGAATTCAGCATTTTATTTTCCTGATTCAAAGCTTATTACTCCTTTGACACTCGGTCGTCACATATTGAAATGTTGACCACACCGCGGTCAAGTGTACATCGCTACGTGGAAGAATGTCAGTTAGTCACTCATATCATCAATTTCTAATCAGCAATTGTAGATATTTCTACAGGGAGCTAAATGGAAAAATTCATGAAAAATCAACAAAAAAAAATCATTTCACGATTTGACTCCGATTGATATCGATTATATACACATAACTGGTTAGATCCGTATTTGCCATTTCTGTCTTCAAATCTAATCACGACACAAATTTGTAAATGAAGCTTTCATAGCATTTATTGCATGCAAAAGAGCTTCGAGTATGAATTAATTGGGTAGCAAAATGAAAAGGAATCGGAAATTGGTTTTGATGTCGAAAAGGAAATGGAGCAAGGAACATTTTAATGGAAATGAATAAAAGTTTTGTTTCTTTAGGGGACATTTAGTCAGAGCGATGACAAAAAAATGTTGAATACACAAAATTTGATTCGAATCTGGGTTTAAAATCTAATGAAATTTCTAAAAGGGTTTTTTTTGGTTCAACATACAAAATGTAATTTAGTATTCCCAATAGGATCCATCAACAAGATCATTATCGTTTGTAAGTAATGGAACAGAAAGTTTTGTATTTATTTGACTCCATTATTCTGTCATATAAACAAAAAACTACACAAAAACGAATAATTTGTCTATTGTGTGACACTTTTGTATAACACGTGCTTATTATTTGTTTGCACTCCTTATTGAATGCTTCCAAGTGTCAACAGTAATATCATTATTAGCTGTAAACTTTTCTATCATGACAAGAAGTGGGGCGCATGAGGAGTGGGAGTAATTTCTCAAATTGATGCTATTCTTGGATTTAAATTGTATTTAAATATGGAAAGCCTTTATTGAAATTTTTCAGAAAGTTAGTCATTAGATTATGCAAGTTAAATTAAATTTGTAAACACAAATTGTTTAAATCACATAATTGAATTGAAACGATTTATTCAATTTGTTTGAATCAATTTTCTGGGATTCGACTTGATGTATATTGTAAATCTTAAACGTTACAATTGCGGACGAAAAAATAAACAGAATCCTATTTTAAATAGCTAACAGCTAAGAATGAAATTGCGATAGTTACAGTTTATCTCTATTTCTATCTGTATTGTCGTTAGCCAATACAGTATTTAATTAAAAACTTCCTTAAGAATTTCCCACAATGAATCAAAGTCCACATCAATTTGAACTTCCATAGTCAACAAAATCAATAAAAAACACTTAAAAGTTCTCAACTCTACAAAAAATAACAAATTTCATCTTTCCTCAAAGTCATTTTAATCATCGATATTTCATTTCATTTCTCACACCGATAATCTCATATAAATTCCTTTGCAAGAAATAACATTCTCTTCTACAATATATCTCAAAGGAAAAGTTTTCTCAGTTTCCAATGGGATATATGCTGGGAATGGATAGGTGTCGAATAAAAATGGATTCTTGTGTATTGTAGAAATGAGTAAAAGATACATTGGGGATATTGAATTACATACGTGTGTCTATAGAGAATTAAGGCTATGAGCACAAAACAACATGACTGTGCTAAAAACCTAAAAACTTCCCTTGTGTTATAAAAAAAGTTTCGGAAAGATTTAGTTAATTACTTTTCTGGGTATTGATTATGTTATAAATCTGTAACAAGTTTATAGCTACTCAACTCTTCTATAATCTTACACAATGATTTAACATTTTGTCCAGAAGTCTAGCAAAATCTCCACAAGAACTCAAATCACATTACTTGTTAAAATAAAATGAATTTTGCTTGTTTCGAAATTTAATATAGTCGACCAAAAAACAGGCAACAGCAAAATGCGGTAAGCTTACAACAACAACACCATTAGATTGTGATATCTGTAGTAGGGGAGAACGATAGAGTTTTCAGATAGACGTCTCAGTGTTTACAGTTTGGCAATAAACTCGTTAGGATTAAAATTAAGGCTGACGATGGATACAATAATAGTACCGAAAAGATACGACAGAAATTTTTATGCAGCTATTTGTAAACATATTTTTAGCATCAAATTGCCTACGTCATCGGCATCAGCATAGTCGTGTGCTTGTAATTGTTATACAGCTTTTGTGCTTTATTTCAGCTAGTATGTGTTTGTGAAAATGTTCTGAAGAATTGAATGCAATAAGAACTGCGTATGAAAATAGGATATTTAGAGATTAAAGCTTTTTCAGAGGCGCTAAAAAATTTTCTGAAATTATTTAGGGGGAATCCCCCCTTGGCTACACGCCTGAACTCACTGTTAACAGTATTCCTATTCCAAATTTCGATAATTTTTTTTTTTTTTTATTTTTGCTTGCTATGTTCTGTTAAATACAAAAATAGCCATGAATTCTGTAAGCATAATCGCAATTGTATGAAGGCATGACTACCTTTCTTATCTAGACAGTTTTTAAGCATAAAGAAAATCAAAGACTTTCGAAAAATTACTTGATCAAGAAAATACCAAAGAAAATTGAAATATTTTTATGACAAAGAATCGATAAACATCAATTTCTTTTTTAAGTGCTGCCCACGTGGAGAGAAAAGCAGCTTTCAAGATAAGAAGACATCCAATATGGAAGTTTTAGTATAAAAGGAAATAATATTTTGATATTAATCTGAATATAAAAACAGAATTCAAGTTCACAAAATTGGTGATATAATCTCTTTACTTTTGCTCATTCTTCTTTGTCTCCTGTTTGTTCCTCATCTCACAGGCCTGTGTTTAATCTGAGATATTCCTTTATTAAATTCCATTTTCTGAACATATTCATGTTCATTATTTATCCAAAATGTGTCTGATAAGCTTTTAATCTCGAAATATACCAGATTTTTTTATTGAAGTCTTTAAGGAAGTCATTCAGAAATGATGTCCAATTTTTAGGGGGAGGTCTGACGATGTGTGACATTTCCATACCAAAAAAAATTTTGTATTGAAAAATTGTAGCAGAAAGAAGAGGATGTCTAAAAATCTCATTTTTTGCGTGACGTCATTTATAAACGGCTCCAAGGGTAGCTTGATTTTAATTTCAATTTTGTGATTTCTGAGAATTTTCTTATGTTGGGGATTAAATTGTCATTATGTTAATTCATTGAAGCATTCATCTTAACTTTAGTAATTTCCTCAGATCCTTTTGATTCAATTTGTGGTTCTTACATTTGGTAATACCTTTAATCTTGTGTTCTGAATTTAATTTCGCATTTATATCATCTTTGTCCATAATTTCAATTCCGTGAATGGAAAATCCTACAGAATCTCAGGTTACAACATCAACAAAATATGTAAAAAATTCCCAGAATATTTAATTCAATAGTATTTTAGGTGCTCACCCTGCTGCTCATTCAAACTACCTCAAGTAAAATCTTGAGAATTTTTTCACCCTTAATACGCAAAGCTCATGCAATAATAACTCTTAAAGACTTCCTCATTTATTATTTAATTTTGAAACAGAACTACAAAATTCATCTAGTCCATAAATTAATTTCCTTTCCGGATTATTCAAATTTATTTCAATCTCATTAAATTTCCACTCTATAAATCTTCCAAGCAAATTCCATTAAACATCAAGCTTGATGTGAAATTTCCAACTTTAGCATTCATTTACATTTCCACTCGTCACTCAACAATCCAAACTATTACAAACGTCATAATGATTTAAAGTAAACATGAACGAATGGGAGTAAAGTTTATAGTAATTTGCTATTTCCTTCTTTATAGCTACAATCCAGGGTACAATCATTCGAGTGTGTGAGTAGGAAAAGAAATGAAAAAACTAGTTCAAAAGTCTTTAAAAGCTGGACAGTCAATGTTTGTATTTGACGATGCAGAATTTAAATCAACAGTTCATTAAGAGCAATTAGATTCAATATGGAAAATTGTTGATTCAGTCAGAAAAAAGGAAAAGCAGACAAAATAATGACTTGATCTTTACATTCATCGAATGTGCTAAAGGGAAGGAAAAATTTAATGACGTTAAAGAAGTTGGAAAGTTCCTCCATTAACTTTTTCCTCCTCTTCTCAGTTCCTTACCATGAAAATTGTGTTTAGTTTATTAAATTTTACTAAAACATTAGTCATGAAGAAAATTCTTGGCGAAAAAGCTGTTGATTTTTGAGAAATAGTAAGTCAAGTTTGCACACAATATAATGGAAACTAATGAAATCTAATTTTAAGTACAGATTGCAGCACCATGAAACCATCACATTCCATTATATGAGTAGTTGAAAATAAACATTAAATTTAAATGATGTTCAAGACATGAAGAAAGGAATGCAGCTACTAGTTCTATTTGTTCTGTCATTAAACTAGATAGGAAATTTGTTGTCAGTCAAGTAAGAAATCATGCAATGCATACAATACATTAGCCTCGTTGTGCTGAAAGAATAAAACTATTTTCCTTTAATGAGAATTGAATTCTGCTGAATATTGTTTGCTAATTTTATTAATCCGTGCTGCTTCGTAGGAAACATTTGCATATTCTTCATGCTGTCGAAAAATGTGGAGAAACTTTAAGACCAAACTAAGCATTTGCTTAAAGCTCGTCGTACAAAAATGTTTAAGTTTTCTATGAAAAGGGTTTGTTCACATATTACGTACTCCAAAAAAATTAATTTTTAAACCCAGTTCCTCGTATCATTACGTTCGCGTTTTAGTTTGGAGATTCTTGACAATTCAAACAAAATACATTTTTGTTAATAAAAACTGGTGACAAACTGGGATGAAGCGTCTAAGAAATTGTTATTCTTGTGTTACTTAATAATTGAATGACCCCAAAAAAATATTCATCATTATTGATGTCCAGCCGTGTGACTTAATTAACCTTTTCTCTTTTGCATTGTTCCTTCATTCATCCTTTCCACCTTCATTTTAATGCCAGAAAATTTGAATAATTCTTTTGCTTGATTACTTTGTATCAAAGAACATTTTTAATGAATAACGGGGTAAAAATGCATGAACAAAATGGAGGAAATTAAATTTGTCAGCAGATGCCACTGTAATTTGCATGATAAATAAAAATTGGTTTATATTGAGTTGCATTGATTCTTTCTAATTTATGGAGATTCTTTAGAGACATGTAGAACTTTATATGAATTGAGATTCTGATATCTAGCTAAAAACACATCATTTGAAATTCAAAATCTGCTATTAAGTTTTATCTCATAAATATACATAATATCAACTTTGTAATATTTCTGGTGTATTTGACTTCATAATTCTTCTGGTGTCATGTGCTAATGACAGTATGTAACTAGAAAAGTTTTAATAAAGTTTTCTTCAAACAAACAAAACTAGTAATGCGTCCACGGGCTGCGGACGGAAGTGCATTTTCTTAAACTACTGTGCCCAGAAATTTAAACGTATAAAAAATTAGTAATGATAAAGAAAACTAATGCACGAAACACTGACGCAAAAAATGAGTCAAAAATATTTGAATAATAAATATAAGTTTTTAAAAAGAATAACGGTAATTTCTTTTTTTTTTGGAAAAATAACGGTCAAAAACTATTTGAATAATATCGGTCAAAAATATTTGAACAATAACGGTCAAATATATTTCAAAAAATAACGGTCAAAAAATATTTGAAAAAATAGCGGTCAAAAAATATTTGAAAAAATAACGGTCAAAAAATATTTGAAAAAATAACGGTCAAAAAATATTTGAGAAAATAACGGTCAAAAAGTATTTGAAAAATAAAAATAATACCCCCCGTTTTACTCCCCCCCCCCCACCTTCATATACACCCCTCGTTTAACTCCCCCTCCTCCCCTTTCAATTCACACCAAGAAAGGTTTACGTAATGTAAATTTACATAACACGTATTTTTACATAACGTAAGCTTTAATTAATTTAACTTCGTGAAAAGTTCGGAAAATGTGAGGAAAAAATATGAAAATGGAAAATTTTATCATAACACATCATGAAATATCAAAAAAGTGTAAAAAAGTACAAAAAAAAAGTTGCTCGGAGTGGGGCTCGAACCCTGGCCGGAAGATTGTAAGAAAAATCACGTTTTTAAGGGCTACGTAAAAAATACGTACGTAAAACGTAAGCAATTTTTTGAAAAAAAGTTAATTTAATTAACTTCTACTACACCGATCAAAAAAATCTCTCGTCATTCTTGCCTCAGACCTAGTCCACACATTTTAAGCAAAAAACCGCGTCGAAAAAGCTTAAACTGGAGGAGGAGTTACACGGCAGACGGACGGACGGACAGACAGACGGACAAAACGCGGACAATAGTGTCTTTTCCCAATGGGAAAATGCACTAAAAATTGCTTAGCAGCTTAATTTTTGACATGTTGCATGATAGATTTCTGTATGTTGATTAGACACTTAATTAATGTGGCATCTTATTAAGAATATATATGAGATTTACATGGCTGCAAGATGATTTAATGAATATGGAAAAGTAGTAGTTTCTTCCTGTTATTGAGTTGATTATGCAAAAATATGAAACTTTCTATTCATATGAAGAGCTTTGAGAATAACCCGAGCAACACAAGGAAAAAAGGCTGTCATATGAATTGATATGAATCTTAATAGAGTACAAATTCCTCAACTTAGGTTATTTAAAAATGTAAAATAAGCCATTGCTTTACTTTAGCTTTAAAAGCTTCATACAATATTATTTTGACATAAAATATATCAAAAAGTACTATAAACTAAATATTTTTTTTAAAAAAAATTTCCTTAATAATGTAGAAGTCTGTAAAGTTCTTTTTATTAAAAGGTTTCTAAAAATGTCCCCATGTAATTCCGAATCGAATTAATCATTCATCAGAAAAGTCATTTAACCTTTTCCACTTTATCAAAAATTTAAAAGGTTAATAAAACTTTCCAATTTTCACAATAAATTTAAAAAGCAACACAATACGTGAGGATAAACACAGTAGAGTTATAAAATTGGATATTCTATGAATGGAAGAAACAATGGAGGATTTATATGTTTAAGAAAAAGAAATAAATAAATAATAAATGCAAAAGGATTCAATTTCATTTTTTACTGTTGAATAACCTGAACACAAATGGTATGCAATCATTCACAAATCAAGTCCTTTTGAGGGATGGAGGATTAAAAATTTCCATTTTAAACATGAGTTTTTTTAAAGGATTTTTTGTATTTTTTTAAACTTTACCCTTTGTACTATTAAATTTTAAATTTTGCATAGCTTCATGGACGTCATTAAAGAATAACCCCTTGTTAACCTTAACTGTTGTGCATGGATGGGTTGAAACAAAGAATGGCATCTAATATTATATTAATATTTTCAATATTTTCTTTGAAATGTTTTGATGAATACAACATGACCTTAAGTTATGAATCGATGATATTTAAAAGACAATTCTGATTCATACAGAAAAATATTTATACATGACTTACTTCAGACAATACTTTTTATGATTTATCTCTTATTGCTCCCATTAGGATCCATACGTACAAAAGGATGCAGCTCAAGTATATTATTTCATTGATCGGAGTATTGTCCTCAAGTGGAACTTTTCTCTTTCTTCCTTCCTATTGTCATTTAATATGTATTTATGTCTTGTTATGGCTAACACGTATGGTGATAAGTCATTCATGTATAAAATAGCCTCTTTTGATCTATTCTATCATCTAAATTGAACAAAAATCGAATTCAATGTTTTGTTCTAAATTTCGTGATGGCATTTCCTTATTAAATTGCTGTTGCTAAGACCATTCGTACCATTTTTCAAATAAACAAAAACTTAATTCTATCTCCAATAACTTTTTCTGTTAAAATCATTTTAGGAGCATCAAAAATAAATAAATAAACAGAAAGAAAAAGCTGGCCTGTAAAAAAAGTTTTTCTTTGTGCCTTTTGGGGTTTTCTTGTTCGAAAATCAATTGGGTCAATTCAATTTTCTTTAAGAATAAGGAGCAACATGAGAATGGGAGATAAATGAGTCTCGATTAACATGCATATTTGATGCCAATTTATGTTTTTGGATCTCTTTTCTGAAAAGGAAAAAGTCTTTCTCAAAGGAAATAAATTGTGGCTATGGGCAATGTCTGTTTCACATGATTTTTCTCCTTCTTCAATTGTTTGGATACTTTTTGTCTGTCGGTCTACTTTTTCATCAAAGAGTACGTACTATTGTATACATTAATGCAGACAATCGGACTGGATTATCTATTTCTTCTGTATACAAACGTGAATTTTCAAGAATAACAAAATAATTCTTCTTACAAGCTTTGACTGACTTGCGATCGTTGGCCTTTTTACACTTTGTTTAGGATGCAAACTTTTTCCGGTTAAGAAAAATTTCCGAGGAAGAAGTAAAACTTTTTAGTATCAAGAGATGTAAGAACTGTGAATTTACATTGTGCATACTTTTACATCATTTACAAATTCTCGTGGATGAATAAAAAGAAACTTGCTTAACTAATTAATGAAAAATAAAACTCGGACGAAATGTATTCACAGGCACCATTTTTATATCTACCTTATTCATTAAAACTTTTCCGACTCGTTGCCTGCTATTTTAAATAAGTTGTGTCAAAGTGAAGTAAAGTAAAAAATCATTCAGTTAAATAAACTCTTAAAGTCAATATTGAAAACTTTATAAAAATGAAAAATTGCTTCTTATTTTCCGGTTGGAAAAGTTCAGAGACGTAAATTGCAGAAAAGTGTTGGAAGTGGGTTGGATGTTGATCGACAGTCTCCGTGGTGTAATTGACTTTATGGTTTATTTGACTATACATAAAAAAGCAACTACGGTGAATAAATATTTAACATTTTTCCACAAATTGTCTGAAATATTTGTTGCATGCAGGGACGTATCCAGGACTGGATGCGCCCTAATTAACAGCCAATATATAAATAACTGACACATGATCCAGAAACTGCGTCTTAACCTCCTACATCTTTCAATGAGTACTAAGACATTGTATATCTAGCCCCAAATCGATAATCGAAACTTACAGGAACATATCCATAAAACATCAAATACTAAAAAGCATCCATCCAGCAATTCAATGGAAATAAATATAAAAAAACGACCTTTCGTATGCCTTCAAGTCAATGTATACAGCAGAAGAAAATTCTTTTTTATTTTCAAACTGAGACATGCATGTATATGAGACATCTTCTTACTTTCCGCATGATTCATTTTTGCAAGTTCAGTAGTGGCAACAGCGGCAATGTCTCGTCGTCGACATTTGTTATTTGTCCTCAATATTTTCACTGTCAGAGACACGCAAGACTTTTACTCTGCAACTTGTTGTAGTAAAATTCGAGAAAAATGAGAGAAGAGAAGAAAAATTTATGTTCACAATTTTCAATGTTTAATTGCATACACAGAAGATACAACACGATGATATAGCTTGTACTTGTTGGTGATGTGAGGAGAAGGCATCTTGTAAGATTTATCTTTCGTAGCATCATTTAAGCTCTTAGTCAGCGATACGTTTTTGAAGTCTCGCCAAGAATTCTTTTTATTCAGCTGCCTCGTATGACTTAATACTTCACATTGAAAAAAGTTCAAGATGCTTGTATACTGTGGAAATTTCTTCTTTCGAAAAGCAAACAGGTTGCTCAAGTGTAGATGCTTGTGGATGTATTAATCTACATATGGGATCATTTAATTACCTTTTTGTCAAATTTCATTTTATTTCTTACTTTGAGGTCAGCAAACATTTTTGTCGTCGCATTTTCTTAACATGCTTTTTGGATGGGCCTGGTTCATAGAACCGACAGATTATCTGCCGATTCTCTGCAGATTTTCTGCCGATTATCTGCCGATTCTCTGCCGATTATCTGCAGATTATCTGCCTATTATCTGCAGATTATCTGCCGATTCTCTGCAGATTCTCTGCCAATTCTCTGCAGATTTTCTGCCGATTTTCTGCCGATTCTCTGCAGATTTTCTGCCGATTATCTGCAGATTCTCTGCCAAAACTCTGCAGATTTTCTGCCGATTCTCTGCAGATTCTCTGCCAAAACTCTGCAGATTCTCTGCCAAAACTCTGCAGATTCTCTGCCAAAACTCTGCAGATTCTCTGCCAAAACTCTGCAGATTCTCTGCCAATTCTCTGCAGATTATTTACAGATTCTCTGCCAATTCGTGTTGGACTCCTACACCAGCGATCCCGGGTTCGATCCCAGGAATGTCTAGCCGGATTTGGATTTGATGCTCTTTTACTGTTCTAGCCACATTACTCGGTTTATGTGATGTCTGCACACAAATTGTGGTTAGTTACATTGTTTGTAGCACCCTGGGTCATGCAATGTTTATTTTTTTAACCGTTAGAAATAGCTTGTTAAGTTCAGTGGCCCTCTCACTTTTCTTCAACTGTTTAATTTTGAACTTTTGATTTTATTTTTTGATCGAATTTTCACGGAGTTTAAGTATTTTCGTACATGGCTCTTTGGTAACAATATAATTTGATAATCAAATACTGATCTGTTACACTCAAAATGCGCTAAAGCCACCCAATCGGTAGTTTATCATGGCATCGACATAATCTAGCTACTGGGTAACTCCATGAGTAAACGAAACTGAGATTTTTTTTACAAAAATTTTAAATATCAAAATATGCATAAAATCACAACTTTTGAAGCTTAACCATATGCATTCAATGTTTCTCTATCTGTTTATGAACATTTCCGCCCAAATATTTTTAGTTAAATTAATTAAATTTGTAAACAAATGAATTTTATTTTTGAAAAATCCGTTACAAAATTAACTGTTTGACAAGGTTTTTCGCAGTTTTTCGTTAAATACAGCACAATATCACGCGAAAGTCACTTTTATTTATAGATAATTCAATTTAAAACAACTTTTGATGGCTTTACACATTCAAAAATATGTATTTACTGAGAATTTTGATAAAAGATTTTTCACGATTTTTGAAGAGTTAACTGTTTGACAAAATATTATTGAAATATCTCTTTAGGAATATTGTTAATTAAGAAAGTTTATATCAAAAAAGAAACTTATCAGGTTATAGTTTATGATAAACCTTTGATATTAAGTGATCATTTACTAACTAATGTTAAAAAAAGGAAAACAAAAATTTTCGTCAATTTTTTCACTTTTAAAATAAGGCGTATTGTATTTGTTCATAGTAGCTGGGACAGATCAATATTTAATTTTTAAAAAAATTTGAAAAATCAAATAAAATTAATTTTGGGTAGAGAATCAGCAGAAAACCTGCAGAGTTTTGGCAGAGAATCTGTAGAGAATCGGCAGAGAATCTGCAGATAATCGGCAGAAAATCTGCAAAGAATCGGCAGAAAATCTGCAGAGTTTTTACAGAAAATCTGCAGAGAATCTGCAGAAAATCTGCAGAGAATCGGCAAAAAATCTGCAGATAATCGGCAGAGAATTAGCAGAGAATCAGCAGAGAATCGGCAGAGAATCTACAGAGAATCGGCAGAAAATCTGCAGAGTTTTTACAGAAAATCTGCAGAGAATCTGCAGAAAATCTGCAGAGAATCGGCAAAAAATCTGCAGATAATCGGCAGAGAATTAGCAGAGAATCAGCAGAGAATCGGCAGAGAATCTACAGAGAATCGGCAGAAAATCTGCAGAGTTTTGGCAGAGAATCTGCAGATAATCGGCAGAAAATCTGCAGAGAATCGGCAGAAAATCTGCAGAGTTTTGGCAGAGAATCTGCAGATTATCTGCAGATAATCGGCAGAAAATCTGCAGAGAATCGGCAGAAAATCTGCAGAGAATCGGCAAAAAATCTGCAGAGAATCGGCAGAAAATCTGCAGAGAATCGGCAGAAAATCTGCAGAGTTTTGGCAGAGAATCTGCAGATTATCTGCAGATAATCGGCAGAAAATCTGCAGAGAATCGGCAGAAAATCTGCAGAGAATCGGCAAAAAATCTGCAGAGAATCGGCAGAAAATCTGCAGAGAATCGGCAGAAAATCTGCAGAGTTTTGGCAGAGAATCTGCAGATTATCTGCAGATAATCGGCAGAAAATCTGCAGAGAATCGGCAGAAAATCTGCAGAGAATCGGCAAAAAATCTGCAGAGAATCGGCAGAAAATCTGCAGAGAATCGGCAGAAAATCTGCAGAGAATCGGCAGAAAATCTGTCGGTTCTATGAACCACAATCTTTTTGGATGGGAATCTCTAGAAATGAAACACAGAAAGTTTTCGGTATCACGTTTGATTAGGTACGTTTTTCACAAAATTTTTTTGAAGCATGCTGAGCTCATAATTAATACACGTGACTTAAAGGTTGTTTGGAAGAGGTATAGATCAATTTTACATCATTAAATTGATTAATCATGAAGTATCACAATTCGAGCACTGCTCCTTAATAACTCATTAATTTAAAGTATTTATTACCTTAGTTATCATACGATTTAATCTAATTAATTGAAAATGCTCTAATGAAACTCGCCTACATGACTTTTTAAACTAATCTTCTTAATTTTCCTCATCTTTTAATAAATATATAAAAGTTACTCAATAAACATCTGTTAATGATATCACACGATAAACTGACTCATTTTCCTCATCTTCTTTGCATTTTTTTTTGTTCAAATTTTTCGATGAAAAGAGAAACTTCTAAGATTAATTCTCGAAATGTCATGATGGCTTGATAGATGATTCAACATTTCACGTGTGAAAAAAATGATATTTTTAATAATCGTTTATAAGTTGATGAATTTCCTACAAGATTTCCTTACGAATGCGTTGACAATTTTCAGCGTGAATTTTTTTGTGTCTCTGACTTTGTCCTACCTTCGGCTGGAGTGGAAAACAAACAATCATATCAACACTACTTTTAAATTTATAGCATATCTTAGATGTGACCCAAAAGTAGAGTAAAAGTAAACAATCAGTGATGAACCTAAACACCAAATAATCCTTCTTCAAAGGCAAATGTTTCTTAAGGCAACTTCCCAAGCACATCATCATTTCTAAATCTTTTATGTCAATTTAATTACGAGCATCATACATTAATTAATTAGCACATCCCAAAAACATAATTTTTATCGCACATTAAATTTGTAATAAAATTAATTACTTCATCGAAAACTTTTTAATTGCTTTGAGTTCACACCAATGCTTGTTGAGTTTAATATTCTAGGAGAATTTATTTTTGTGCTAAATCGCTTCAACTTTTTCGTTGACAAAGACGTAATTTGTATAAATAGCAAAAAGTTTGAAAGAAATTACAATGAATTTTTTGTACGAAAAGAATGCTTGATATAGAAAAATGCGTAACAGTTTCCATGGCTAAATTACAGATTTATTTTGGGGATTATTTCACCCACAGATATGCTCATATTAATATCTCAATATTGCTGTAATTTAGTCGATTTAAGTAATTTGGGATATTTTAGCAGAATGAAGAATAATTTTGCATGCACAGTAGAAGTAAATCATTAAAACTGTTTAGTTTTCTTTAGAAAACTGTCAGCAATGTTTTTCGTTGATATGGTTTGTGCCAAAAACTGAGAACCAAGAAAAATAAGACACAGAGGTTTTATAAGGATCAGGAGTGTAGCCAGGAAGTCCTTAAGTGCTCGGGAACTCCCTCGAGATCAAAATTCAATGTAAATTTAATACAAAGGTTAATACAATGATTTTTTCAAGAGTAAAAAAAATAAATACCACCCTCACCTCCTTCAAAAATACCGACTACGCTTCTTGAATTAAGGAAGCCTTGTAATCAATCCAACTGTAATCTTTTTGTCGATTGTTTATCATTGCAGTGACATTTTTTAACTATTTAAATTTAATATTATGTACATTTAGTTTCCTTGTCAGTTCTCTACGAAGCACAAATTTTCATCACAAAAAACTCCAATAAGTTCACTTCCGAAAATACTTCCATAAATGCCATTAAATTGAAAGCCTTCATTGATCCATTTTTTAAAGCTGTTCAACATACAACTCAATATTCGTTCCATTATCATTGATTGTATTATGGCATCATTCGAGCATTACACAAATTCTATTTGGAAGTTCTTCAAGAATGTTCGGTACCCTCAACAGCTTAAGGCTACGGAAATACTTTGGTACATAGCATAGACTGGGAAAACGAAGAAGAAAGGATTTTGGGAGTCGATTTAAATTCAACTGTTCCATCTATTGTGAAATTTTTATCATCAGTGAAAAAATTCGGTTTAGAAGGTCCTTATGATGTTGTCGATAATGTATTGCAAATAGAGCTTGATTGAAAAATGGTCGATTTTATTTATTTTTTCATGTATTATAAAAAAAATATTGATTGATTAGCGGGCATTCATTTATGACGTAAATCAAGAAATAAAAATTTTCAGACAGAAATAACACCAAAAAAAATTAATCACGTACAAGAAATTAACGTCAAATTAACGTGATTTGTAATTTCCTACAAACAGTTTAACAAACAAATTAACCGAATCAAATAATTTTCATCTCACGAAACTTTTTTTCGTGTTTCAAAAATATTTACTTTGTAAATAGTACACATGTTTTGAATCGAGAAGAAAAATAAATAAAGGTCAATGCTTAATGTCTACGACGTGATGGCAATTAACCGATAATTTTTTAGTGCATTTTCCCAAAGGGAAAAGACACTATTGTCCGCGTTTTGTCCGTCCGTCCGTCCGTCCGTCCGTCCGTCCGTCCGTCCGTCTGCCGCTCCACACCGCCTCCAGTTTAAGCTTTTTCGATCGGGTTTTTTGCTTAAAATGTGTGGACTAGGTCAGAGGCAAGAATGACGAGAGATTTTTTTGATCAGTGCAGTAGAAGGTTAATTAAATTAACTTTTTTGAAAAAATTGCTTACGTTTTACGTACGTATTTTTTACGTAGCCCTTAAAAACGTGACTTTTCTTACAATCTTCCGGCCAGGGTTCGAGCCCCACTCCGAGCAACTTTTTTTTTGTACTTTTTTACACTTTTTTGACATTTCATGATGTGTTATGAAAAATTTTTCCATTTTCAGATTTTTCCTGACATTTTCCAAATTTTTCACGAAGCTAAATTAATTAAAGCTTACATTACGTAAAAATACGTATCATGTAAATTTACATTACGTAAACCTTGCTTGGCGTGAATTAAAGGGGGAAAAGGGAAGTTGAACAAGGGGGTACGAGGGGGGGGTAAAACTGGGAGGGGGGGGTATTATTTTTATTTTTCAAATATTTTTTTACCGTTATTTTTTCAAATATTTTTTGACCGTTATTTTTTCAAATATTTTTTGACTGTTATTTTTTCAAATACTTTTTGACCGTTATTTTTCAAAAACTTTTTGACCGTTATTTTTTCAAATATTTTTTGACCGTTACTTTTTCAAATACTTTTTGACCGTTATTTTTCAAATACTTTTTGACCGTTATTTTTTCAAATATTTTTTGACCGTTATTTTTCAAATAATTTTTGACCGTTAATTTTTAAATATTTTTTGGCCTTTATTTTTCAAATATGTTTTGACCGTTATTCTTTTTAAAAACTTGTATTTATTATTCTGGGCGTTAGTGTTTTATGCGTTAGTTTTCTTTTTCTTTCGCATTACTAGTTTGTATTTAAATGTGTTTTGAGTGACAAATTTTAGCCTATAAAAATTCTTTTTTTTTTTGTTTTCTTGCTTATTAAATAATTTTATATTGTTGTAGCTTTTTTAGTCGCGTTTTGATCATCAGAGCACTCATAAATAATTGATTATTACTCACCAGTTTTGACTAATTTAAATGAAACACTATTTTGGGTTTTGAGATGTTCATTCAAGCTTGGATGTACCAAGTCCCTTAGTACACCGCCACTTGATGATGCCATTTTACTGGCGGAGCTTGGACTAAATCCTCGCCACGCAAATACTCGATTTTTTGACTTCGTTGGCTCTGCAATAATTAAAGAAAATTGATATAAATGAAATTAGAAAACTCAGTGGATTATAATGTCAAGAATGAAAGGTCAAAATACCTTCTTAAAAAAGAAAATAAATTATAATTTAATTAGTGCAATAATTTATGAGAAATACACACAAAAAATCAAAAAGAAAGAAAAATCAATTTGCTTAGGAAACAAGCGAGCAACATAAAAAATTCCAAACTGAACAATTCATTCCTCAATTAAGTTTCTTTTCTGTTGTGGTGATATTTTATGAATGCAAAGAACTCTCCGTTTTTATTTTACTTTTGATTCCATCAAACATTATTTTTAGCATTGGGGTGCGGATTGCTTGAGGTTTATAAATTAGAATGATTATAGGCTAACTTTAATCAGCTGATAAAACATTGAACTGTGCATTTATTGGCCTCTGCTTGGTTCTAATTAAGCATTTGTCTTTTTTGACGCTATTTCTAGATTAAGAGTGCGGAACTGATCAAATAAATAGTCAGTTGATCAATTCCGCACCCTTATTCTGGATATGATATACAGCATTTGCAATCATAAGCACAAAGCAATGTTTATTGAGATTATGACAAAAATAAATCATCATATAGAAAATTTCAGACACTTGCACACCACATCAAACTAATTTTTAATGTTCATCCTTCAATCAATCATAATTAAAAGGAATAAAAATATAAACACAATTCATAAACATATAATATTTTTATTAATATTTGATCTAATAAATAAATCCTTGTTGAAATTTTTTGAAGGGTTTATGAAACTCATTTCGCCAGGGTCGTCACCTGGGGTTCTTAAGCCTTATCTCAAAATCAAACTCACGACTAAATTTTCCAGGCAAGAAATAGTAATTTAAACCCCCTTAAATTTTAAACTACAATTTTTGAAATTAAAATTTTGAAATGAAGCTTTCGTAACTAATTGGTGAGAGAATGTCTGAAATTTTTATATTTTTATGGACGTCATAAATTAATAACCCCTAATAGAAAGCCATTGCAAATCTCAAATCATATTCTTAATCAAAACTTTGGCATTTTTGCTAACACATCACATTTCATCCATTCATTCTTTATCTGCATCAATATTGCTTTCATCAAATCTTCCATGAGCGTTAAAATGATATGAAATGAATTTCGGATAGACATTTTATCAAATTCAAACTGTCTCAGTTAAGCAAAAAAAATGATTACTAAATCAAATCTTCAATCACGAATCGACACAAATCGACGTAAAATGAATTAAAAAGCAAAAGAAAAATTTGATTAAGCGTCAAAGCAAGAATAATATTTGAAATTCGACTGCATTTTTATTTTTTTCCATTTCATGAATGTGAAATTTGTCCAATCGGTGGGAAAATTGATGATTTATTGATGAAGTTGCAATATTTCCAATTTATTTCAAAATTACATATGCGGGTTTTAATGAAATATAAACAATATTTAAGGCCGAATGATGTTGACATGTTTATAAATTTGAAGGATATATAACTTAGGTTGTTCATTCCTATATAAAATAATAATAATTATGGATGAATTTTAGCATTATGGTGAACTAAAGGCACTGAGTTTCAACATTCCGATTCGTTCATGAATGAAAATTTTTCGCGATTGTCATGACGAACCCTTCAATAAATTATGAGTCATGAAAAATTCAATTGAAATAAAGGCGAAAATTGACTCGAATGCATCGATTTTATATTGAGAAATTTCACATACTCGTTCGACTGTAATTGCATATATATTTTATTTATACTTTTTGATATGCTAAAATAATATTATTTTTATTGGACGTACGCCAGATGAACAATACAGGCAAAGGCAGCAGAAAGAGTAACAAAAAATTATTATTGAGCTATTTTTCAATCAATACTCTTTCCTCTTTTAGATTCCGATACTTGAACTTTCTTTTTCTTTTGCCTCATTCAATAAGCACATGCTGTTCATTTTGATGAACTCAATTTAGAGCATTTGTTGAGCTTATTTTCAACATAAACATTCAATTTTATTTTATTTATATCGTGAGATTCTGTGCAGAAGTTATTTAAACTTTCTCGCTCTTTATTACTTAACTTCCTCGTTTTTATTACTTTTTTGGGGATTAGAATTTAAAATTATGAGTAGAATGCTTTAGGTGTTATTTTCAAATTAAAGAAGGTTCAAAAATTAAAAAAAAAGCTTTGAAAATTTGACAATTACTAGATGTGGTTCCTACCAGTTCCTACATTTAAATGGTTAAGATCTATTCATTAAAAAAGTCTATGACAGATGGTAAAGAGTCAAAAAATATCGGTGGACGTCAATTGTGAACGACCCCTAAACATTTCATTAGACTTATTATAATAAGAATGGTGAATATATAAAACTCAATTTCCATCCATGAATGATTCATCCCTTATGTGTGCCAACATCGTCATAATAATATTTATTTCATCCGTGCTAATTAAAAATTTACAGGATCAACATTTACCGCCAGTGTATAAACAAGAGATGTGAAATAATTCTGGTATTACGCCCTACTTTTCAATATTATTTTATTTTTAAAATCACATAAAGAATATAAAGTTGTTGGAAATTCAGTGAATCGCTATGTTAAATTGGATGACTTTGCTTTCGTATGCACTCAAAGTGATGATATTCTGACTTGAAGAATAGTCATTACAAAGAAATAAAAATAAAAATTTTCATATCCTCCAAGCACCAAAAGGTAAAAGAAAAGTTTGTTTCTTTGCAGCTACATCCTTTGTTATAACAATTCAATTTAAAATCCCATTCATGAAAACTTCAAGAAGCTCAAAGAGAGAAAGTTCATTTCTGATAGATAGCAAAATAAAAAGTTCAGAGTGCAGATCTTAAAGAAGGCTATGCTGCTCAAGATTTTGCATGAATTAACATGTAAAATATTTTTTGTTATGCACCAGGGGCGTCTTTGAAGCGATCCTACCCCTAGCATTTTTTTCTTTCAAAAAACTTATAGATACGCCTCTGACAAGAACTTTTAAATTTTAAAATTAGCATGCATTATGCAGATTTTACATCCAAGACTCAAACAAGTTGATCTTTTATGCATACACTTATGAATATGGATTACAATCTACTTGAATCGTCTTTTATCTACATAAACCCTGACATAAGCAAAAAGTTTCAAAGATTTAAAGTAAAATCGATCTTATTTAAATGAGGATATTCAAAACTGTGCCAAAAGTTCAAGTCAGTCTTTAAACTCATTGAAAATTTGTCTAGACGATAAAGAAAATTAATTTCCCAACTACTATTTACATTCGTCACGTGACGTCAAGTAAAACTTCAATGTAAACATTGATAAATGACGTGAAATCATTTTCCTTCACATAATTGACATGAGCTAGAAACGTCTTTATTTATTGACCATAGTTTATCATTTGAGTATCATTACGATGGGTTGTATGTTCTTCACACTTCCATAAAGGTCCCACAGCAATAATTGTCCAATCATTCATATCATTCATATTCCATTACGATGATTAAAAAACTTTGTTTTATTTCTGTTTCTATTCATGCGTCTTATTTGTGTGCTATGTACGATATTGATGTTACAGCAAGATACAAAAGCTCTCGGTTATTATATCCGATTCATACAAAAAAGAAGAAACAATCAAATAAATTTTCATATCAGTCACAAGAGGAAATGAAATAGGAAGCAATAGACATGAGCGTGTCATGAAAGCTGTTTTCCTCATCAATGGAAATTGCGAGTTTTTCATGCAAAGCAAAATAGAATCAATTTCACGAAAATTGAATTTTGA
The DNA here is from genome assembly GCA_963573255.1 of Chironomus tentans. Classification (NCBI taxonomy): domain Eukaryota; kingdom Metazoa; phylum Arthropoda; class Insecta; order Diptera; family Chironomidae; genus Chironomus; species Chironomus tentans. The sequence goes on along the minus strand of OY754304.1, from coordinate 30,587,548 downwards.
ACAAATTGTATCATCAAGGCAATTCCAAAACACAAGTCATCACTAACGAAAACAGTGGGATGCTTTGAGCTGTCAATTTAAGCTAAATAATTTTTCAATCAATGAAAAATTTGGTTCGATGCTTTCAAAATGTTTCATTCTGGTTAAACTGTTTTAATTAAAATTTTATTTTGGGAATTTTTTCTCGATATTGCTGGGGATGTTGCATTAAGTAAATTTTTTTAGACTTTAATATAAGATTAAAGACTACTTGTGTCTTATATGTTATGAGATTTCAGCTTTGAGAAAGCAGTACAGACCAAAATTTAAAGCATTTTCCAAGAAAAAAATTAAAGAGAGGAACATTAAGGATTTTAGGTGGAACATTCTTTAAAAAAGTGGAACCGTCTTGCTGAAAAGTGCGCAGATGGACAGCCTACGATATTAAAAGCAGACTCGTCGTCATGAATTGTAGGTTTGATTTTCTAAGTAAATAATAATGAAATGGATTCTTGGAAAATCAATCAATAGTTTTTCCCGAATATCATTATTTACTTTCGATTACTTTATTATTGAAAATGTCAATCACAATATTAAATGAAATTGAGGTCACGAGGATTAAGTACCTTAAAGATAGACAAATATATATTTTGGGAAGATTAGACATATTGCAATTCATGGCAAATATGACGTTAGTGTGGGCAGAGGTTATTCAGAAATTTTTCTTTTGGCCCAAAGCTCATTTAACCCCAAGAGCTCCCTTGATATGGTAAACATCCACTCATTATGTGATTGAACAATAAATTCCAATTCAACTGGATCCCAATCGCTGATACCCTTTTGCATTATTATTATTGATTGAACTTTTGTCTAATGCCAGTCAATCATGCATTTGTCTGTATTTGTTAATAAATATTTCATTTCCTTCCCCCTTCATGCACATTCAACAAAACTGCATCGAACATTGAATGGAAGTTTGATTGGCATAATTAATAATTCAATTAAACAATCAGACTTTTTTTTTCCAAATTTTGAAACTTCCATAAGCACAGACACCATATTTTTTTCCTTATTGTTGTCTACCTTTCTGCGGAGACTTTTTAAATTGATGTTTGATTGAGTTTTATTTGATTTATTTCTGAAAGTTTCGATGGAAGAATTCTTCAAGTCTCTAAAATCGAATTCTTATTGAATTGTTGTGCCACTACACAAAAAACTTTCAAAAAAGGAATCAACTTTATGTCAAATATAGAATCAAACTCAAACGATAGGTTCTTAAAATATTCATGCTTTATGTCTATTTATAGAGTTAGCAGAATGTCGTGTTTCGAACTTTCTATTCAATAAAAATGATAGGTTGAATGATTTTGAAAAATCATGTCAAACAATTCTATACAAAACAATTTTTTCTAGATTTTAAATTTTGTTAAATATTAGCAGCTTCTTACAAATTCGAGGAATTTTAACTCTAAAATTAAAAGACTAATGAAATAAAATTTCTCATCATTTGTAAAACTAACACGCAGGATTGATATTTGTGATATTACTAAAATTTAGGGGCGTATCCAGTGGGTGTTAAAGCAATACTCTCGATGGAAATTTTCTTTCATTTACTAGAGTTTTTGAAAAGAACATCCCAAAACACCCAAAAAAAATTTTAGTTACGCCCCTGTTATAATCAGGTGAAATCAGACCTCAGAATCACTTGCACTGCCGGATTTTTTTCTCCTGCAAACAGATAGTAATTGTGACATATTTGCCAATATTTGCTACAAATTTCCAGATCCATCCCGATGTGCCTGTGATTCAGGCAATAAAAAGTGTCTAAATGTGATTTTTGTAATAATTTTGTTAAACAAACCCAGATGCAGGCACTTGATCAACAACCCTTTCTACAAACATATTTTATACTGAAGTGTTTCAATATCTATTGCTTATTTAATCTAATTGCATAAAGATAGCACAAGCAATAAAATCAAATTGGAATAACTGACCTAATAAACAAGGCAAATTAATATGAAAATGAATTGACAGGCTTTAAAGAATTAAGTTTATGTTTCGAATTGAGCTCATTTTATTTTGATAGACAGAAGCCTTTATCTGATATAAAACAGTTTCAAAATCATTTGCTGTACAAATTAAAATGTTAATGCTTCATTTTTATTCTAAAGTAAATTACGAAAAAAATCGCATGAAAAAATCAGAAGGAAAGGAAGCTACATAACAACAATCATTTAATGAATTCAAGGTTTTCATAACAAACTCTTAATATTTGACATGTGTAGTTTGTTACATGATTTATACTCTTCTTCAAATCCTATTGTTATCATTAAAAGCGTGACTTTATGTAAATAAACTGACTGAATAAAACATTTTGTGATGTGAACAGCAGAAAAATATTTTTTGAATTTTGGGCAGAGTTGGGTTTTGTTATATTTTTATTGACTCTAGAGGACAAATTAAGCAAATTACAAAAGTTGAAAGCCAAATCGTTTGTATTAACAAAAATAAAAATTCCCAACTCTGACTTATAACAACTGGCAATTTCTAGATGTCTAAAATAAGCGATTTATATGTGGAGCAATTTTTTTTGTTTTATTTATTTTTCCTCTTTTTAACATCTTCATTAATTCAAACAAGATGAGCAAAAATTACAATGTGCTACATAATTTTTCGAAATGAATGTGCGAAACGTGTGCAGACATGTAAAATGTATGAGAATTCGAGGAAGTAAATTGTGAGTTTAAATTTGTATATGAATGATTTTATCGGCTTTTAGAAAATGTGTGAACTCAAAGCACATTTAACATAATACTGAGATGATGATACTAATTTTGATGATAATAACGGTATAATGGAATTTAACACGAGTTTTAGTTAAGTATAAACAGAAATTAAATATATTGTTTATAAAAAGGTGAAGGAAGTAACACTCGGTACGGCAAATCTAACTTCTCAGACATTTTTATAGATTTTTTTGGAATTCTCAGTTAGGAGTGGACTTCTTCCATAAATATTGGACATCGCTAAGTGATCAACTCCTTATTATGAGTTCGAATTGTTGGATTTACCTTGCATATATTTAACAAAAGTCAATGAAATATATTTTCATACCTCAAAATACTGAAAACTGCTAAATACTCAAAATTTTTCCCATATCCTTCATTTCAATTTAATGCTCTATATGCTGACAAAAAAAAAGCTTTAAAATTGAATTTTATTTGATTTCATTTCACTGTTTTCTATATCTGAAAAAGTTTTATTTTCCTGAAGCAGAACAAAGTTGTGAAAAAGTTAATAAAGTTTCATTTCGATACATGTGACACAATAAAATGAGAGAAGAGAAGGCACAAGTTTCAAGGATGCTAAAAATTTGTGATATTAAATTTAAAATCGATAGAAAATTTAATAAGGTATTTTTGGATAAGCAAATTTTGTATTTTTGTTGCATTTCATGACAAGAGGCTTTCGGTAGTAACATAATCAAAATATACTAGGTCATTCAGAAATGAATTTTAAGCCAAAATTAAAATATCCAAAAATCTCAATAAATTTTTTTATTAAAGTTCTGATTTTAAACTTCAGATTTATCATTCCATTTAAAATTCAAGTCACCTATTATCCATCCACAAATTTAATCTTACAATCTTCATCAGCAATAAAAAAAACTCGCTTTAGAATTTATTTGGATGAATACTGAACATTGGCGATGTCTGATAACACGTCTCTCCTGCTTTTTCCGTCGAAAAATGGAACAAATTTCAGTTTATTGAGGGTATGTGTATGTGCTTAATCTCCATCAATTTTCAAGAGAACCATTATTACCGCCCATCAAGAACATCTTAACGGTCATGAATATTATTTGAAAGGTTTTTTTAATAGCCTCATTGAGTTTTCACTTGAAAAAATAATAATTTGACTGATATCGATATGCTTTATTGTGGGTGGTATTTACGTTTCATCTTTGCTGAGGGCTTTTTATTATAAGCAACAACAGATGCTACTTAACGATAAAGCATTGAGGTAATTGTGTTTTAATCAAAGTTTTGTCACGTTACTATAGATTTTACGGCCACTGACAAGGCTAGTAAACGATCATGTTGAGAATATATCAACGGTCATTTTATATTTGAATTGTAAAAGCAACTACAATTAGTTGACTTCCCCTTTTTGAGTTGTTTTCCCCTCTCTATGTAGCATTTGATTTTCTTTCTGATTTATGTTAAATTAGCGTTTTGAAACCTAGCTAAAATATTTAATGCTCCTTTTCCAGTAAAATTTTATAAAATTTATCAAACTATTTCACTTTAAAAAATCATCGACAAGGTTTAGTGCTGAAACCATCTTATTCCCATCTTCTTCAATCCCGTTTAAAATTTTGTAAAGTACATCGTTGTCAATTTCATCTCACTACCTTTCATCCTACTTACAAACACTACCTCCACCTACAGAAGCATAAATCTTCAGAAACATCATGATTCAAAATCAGAATCTTTTCATTCCTTTTGTACCGGGCTACAATAAAAGAGAGGAAATATTTTTGATTACAAAGAATTCACATGGGAATTCTCTTTCTTATGCCTTCTTCTTCTTCATTCTATTTGGTTCTTCTGATTCATCATTTTACAGCATCTTAAAGACATCATATCGTATTATGTCATAAATCTTCATTTCTTTATTTTCAGAATAAATAAAATGGAAAAAAAGCAAGAATGAAAAAATGTGTTTTGAACACAAAAGAATGTAAATCATTTCATTCACTAAGGGTGAAAGGAAGCAAAAAGAATTGAAATTTCATGTCTGTAGGCAGGTCTGCAGGTATATTTGGAAGGTTGAAATTGATTGAATTATTTACATGTCTCAGTAAATTTAATGAATTACGTCTAATATAAAATCAAAGAAGTTACGAAGAAAATTATAATAACTTAATTTAGAATGGGTCAGGGTGATTGGATGACAATTTATTATCCCCTCCTCCTTTCTTGAACTGATATGATTAGAAATCATTTAAGCAAAAACGTAATTTAAAATTGCATGAGATTTTAGACATAAAAAATTTTGAATTGAATTTAAAATAGTCAAAAGAGTCATTCATAGGAGTGACATGAGTTAAGAATAGAGTTTCTAAACGAGCCAGACTTGACCGAACCTCATAACCCCGACGGGCGCATCTAGGATGGTGTATTGTGGAAGGGTTTTTCAAAAAATAGGGGAGAGGGTTTGATCCTACACAGAAAATTTTGAAACTATTACCTCGAAAAATTCTGGATACGTTCCTTGTTGAGACTATTTGTAAATAAATGAAGACATTTTCCTAGATAACCCAAACCATTTTGATGCTCGTGTAATTTTCCTTTCATCTTTATGTTTTATTCACAAGAAAAGTATCCTGAATGATGAATTGTTAAGCCATAAGGAACGTTTAAAGAAATAAATTTATTTGTGTCAGTTAGCAATAGGAAGAAAATGCGCATCAAAAAGAAACATGTTTAGTAGTAAGAGGAAGTTCTTTTCGGGTCTTCATCATATGCCCAGCAGACTACAATGAAGAGGATATAAATGAAAGGACAGAAAATAAATTTTTAAGTTGGGAACAGCTAATTCTTTTAGAGTGAATAAAAAGCATCTTCAAGCATTTGAAAAAAATCTTCAAAGATTTGTAAACAATTGACAAATAGTCAAAATTTGCCAATCAATTATTTTCGTTTCATCATCTATGAGTTAATTTGAAGTAAATGAAGCTTGAAAGAAAAACAAGTCCTTCGGGTATAAATGTCTCGTGTCTTGTTATTACTTCATCGCATGATATCACATTTATTAAGAATCAGAACTCACAATTGATAACTTTGTGTTATAAATATACACACGTACGCATGTTTATCGTCTTCCGCTTCATTGATGCGAGAAGTTTTCATGAATATGACAAATATAATAATCAAACTCGTAACTCAAATATAAAGAAAATATACTCACAAAAAGGTAAAACATAAATATTGAATTTGTATATTTTTCCAAAGCTTCAAAAAAGGTTCACTCCTGCATATTTGGTAAAAGGATTGAACAGGAAAAATTTTTTTGTGTTGACAACAGCGAGAATTTTTCACTGAGAAATGAGTGAAAAAATTTTCGGCACAAAATTTTTGAGGTACATTTTAATTGCGACTGTGTTGTTTTTTTTTGTATTTACGTTTTTTTAATGGGAAAGAATTTTTTGTATAAAAACGAATTTTTGGGTTTAAATTGCTGCTGTGAAGACTGGATTATAAGATAAACATTTATGGTCGTCTAAAATTTAAATATTTAGCAAAATAGGACTTTAATCAAACAGAGCTATGGGCGTAGACAGAAATGGATTTGAATGATATTAACTTTGTATGAACGAAATGGGGGGATTTGTCCCCTTATCATCCCTGGCTACACACCTACCTAGAGCTAATCCAGAGCAACCTAGATGACTTAATATATCATAAAGATACAAAATTTTAATAAATATGTTTATAAAATTAATCGCTTTTTTAAATCACGATTAAATTGTGTGAAAAGCACATTAATAAATCGACATGTATGAAAAACTTTGTGACCTTTAAAGCTTTCACCATGTTCACCTTTTTCAGTTGAAACTGTAGACAGAGGAAATGACTGAAGGGTATAATCTGTCTGCAGTCTAATTAATCACTTTTCATACTGTGTACGTTGGTGTTAAATTTTTATGCTCTATTTGAACTTTACAAATTCATCATCATGTATATCTGTGAACTCAGAGCATATCCGTTGGATAATTAACACTATTCACTTCCATTTGCTGGAAAATCATAAAATATTTCCTTTATATGTATTAGTACAAAAGTATTTTGTAATCAAGGAATAGAAAATGCTGATAAATGAAACAGAATATAAAAAATTCATTTCAATTTCTAATCAATGAAGACTACGTTGAATGTCCGTCGATGAAACTTCCAATGTGCTCTTTTTGTTCCCACTTTTGTTCATCACTGCGACTATTTGCACATTTTTCATATAAAATTCATTTTGTTTTTTTAAAAAAATCCTGCTATTGCAGACAAGCTTGCATAAAAATTAATTTTCTATGCAGGAAAAATTCTTTAATACTTTTTTTCTACCTTCAAAGCAAGAATGGTTTACTCATGCATAAAGTAAAATTTAACCTTTTCATGCTACAAAGCTCTCAGAAGTTAATAAGCACAACATCAAATGTAACATCGCTATCAAAATTTGTAAAAGCAATGGAAAGATTTTTTTGAATGCATTCATATTTTTAAGACTCATCACGAATATTACTGTCCTTTATAAGGCAGGGTGGTTACTAGTGTAGTTGTGTGAATTAAGATTAACTCGAGTGACACAAATGAAGAAGTCGCCAATGTTCCACAACGGGATGATTTATTAACACCAAATGGATTTCGTTCCCATTTGGCAGTCATATGACTCTGTGACAACTCTGGAAAAAATTCTAAAAACCAATTTTAAACTCTTACACCTCCTGCATCACAAAAATTTAAACATCCGTCAAAAAGTTTGCATAAAAATTTTTTTATAAAAAAACTTGATGAAGCAAACTTGATTTATTGAGCAAACTTTTTCAATTTTCACTGTCGAATTTGGAATCAGAATTTAAGCACAATGCTTCGGTTTCACAACATGTCAAAATATTTCGAAATTTAAAACAATGAGCATACGTTTTAAGAATTATTCACTAACCAACATTTCACAGATTCGAAATTTTATCTAATTTTCATTTATTCTATTTACCGTAGATTTTTCATTGTTAAGAATAAGAAGAACTCTCAAAATCATCATTATCATTTTGTTAGTATTCACAACAAAAAAAAACATCAAAAGCAGACAAAAAAACTTTCATTAACAATACTAATAGGATTTTTAGAGAGAAAAAAATAATAAAAAATGCACTTACAATTCTATCTAATCTAAAATTTCATCTCTACCATGAAAACGAAAGACAAACTTTTCCTCTCACAAAAATATTCAACTGCAGAGTCGATTTTTTAAAAGTGTTTTTATGTTTTTTTTATTCAAACGAGAAAAATTCAAAAATTATGAAAACTTCACACAGCACAAAAAAAATCTCTCTCTCAAAAAGAAAAACTCATTCTCGGGGCACCTGTCACCTTTCACGGAGATATCAGCTGAAGATCGATAAATTTCGTTGCTTTTTGGTCGCTTGTTTCCGTTACTCCCGCCGCTATTTGTCGATGACGATTGTTTTGATATGATTGACTTTGTGGGCGATGAGGGAAATCCTACGGAGCTTTCACGGTACGCAGCAGATGGTGGTAATGACGAGAAGGAGGGAGGGGTTAAGGGTGTTACGGGCGTAACCGTAAATGATGACGGTGTATCGATAGTTGTCGAGAGTGATTGCGGTGTCAAAGGAGATGAATTATCAAAATTAAACCGTTCTTTACGTTCGAGTGAATAAACCGGTTCACCCGCGTCAAAAAACGCGTCAAAATTTTTTTGTCGCAAATTATCACGCGTAAATGTTGGATTTGAAACACGAATATTGAGATCTTCCCTCACGCGTGTTGCTGTTGCTTCAAGCTGCTCATTGGACGATGATGCTTTGCCCAATTTGCCAAGTGATATTCTTGAAATTTTCGATTTCAGTTTGCCTTTCTTTTTTGCACCGTTTCCGTCAATATCTTTTACACTATTATTTAAATTATTTATGCTATTATTATTATTGTTACTATACAAGTCTCCTGTCCTATAGTTATTCTCGTCTACAACACTTGATCCTGATTTATTCATAAAGTCGTCAGCAAATGACACACTTGGACTTTGATCGCGTATTTTAGTGGACGTAGTACGTACGCTATGGTTTGGTATAGATAATAAGTCTTTTTTATCAAGGTTGGTATTTATGTGGTTGTAATTAGATGTTGAAATGGTCGTGGATGAAGGCCTAATGCCTGCGGATATTGGGACAATTGGTTCCCGCAAATGATCCAGAGTTGGTCTTGAGTTTTTAAAACGTGGGTTTTGTGCGATACCGTATGACAATAGAATTACTTCATCGGCTGGAAATATCACGTACATTCCTTTCCACCATCATGCATTTCGACATTGGGCATTGCCAACAGTCGTCGTTTATGTCTTTTACCTTTTTTATTTCACTATATTTTCCGATCGATTTTTATATTAAAGCAACTTTTTAGAACCGATAAATTTCAATTTCTTATGCTTTGATACCTTTTAGGCGTAAAATTAATTGAGTTTCACTTCTAAATTATAACCTTCACTATTTACATCAACAACATAAATCAATTTTCTTCTTCTTAAAAGCTTTTATTTCTCCCTTTTTAATTTAGTTATTTTTGAAACCAATTGAGAATGACGAGCAGCTTTTTTACTTTTAATTTTATAGATTTTCTACTTTGTCTTTTATGATTTGATACTTTCTACACAACTATAATGTTATAACAAATATTAACACTAAAAATAACAATGAGGAGATTGTAAGCACTAAATAATTTTTTTAAAAAACAATAATTTCCTAAATTGACTTTTTTCACTAGAAATCTTAAGTCTTTTCTATTATAAATTTAATTTTTCATTTGAAATTTGTAGTCATAACAATTTATGTCTAAATTCCAATGACCAACTTATGGAAAATTCATAAATTATATTAGTAATTTTCTAACTCTTTTTGAATCATTTTAATTTGAGGTTCGAAAGTTTTAATATGAATTTAACATTGTTTTAGGTTTCATATAACAATACGTTACTACAATTCTAATAATAGGAGTTTAAAAACGTTTCTTGCAAAGGTGACCATTATTTATTCAACAGTCTACTATTTAATAATGTCTCTTTTATCACGAATTGGTATATAAGGTAAATAAGGGGTTCAGTACTCCTCGAATAAAATTACGTAGAATTTTTCTCTCTTAAATATATTTTTGAATTCAAAAACTCCAACTTCAAGTATTTTTTGGAGCCTCAAAAAAATTCTAGTTACGTCCCTGTCACGAAAACTTCAAAACTGTCGGCAATAATTTTTACTACATAAATTTCACTTCAACCTGTCAACAAAAATATCAAGTAGCAATTAATCATTATTTAAAAAGTATTTATTTTCAAAAACCTCTAATCACCTTTTAATTTAATAACATACCAAATTATTGTAGAGGAAACCTGATAGCTGTTTTACAGCTTAATATTTCATAACCCAAGAAAATATTTTGAATATGATTAAGTCCGGTTCGGTATAAAGTTTTCATGAATAAAGTTAATTATTGGTTTGTTATTAATTACTAGTTTAGGTAAGTATTTTCGTATAAAATATTTAGAAAATATTGATAACCAATAACGGGACTTTAACTTACTATTTATCTGGCTTTATACCTGGCCTTTTAAAGAAGAATTATTCATAAAAGTAAAATGCAAAAATTTCTACCCCAATATTTTAAATGATTCAAAAATTTAAGAAAATTTCTGTTTTTTTCTTTAACAACATAAAAGCTACATCAAAAAGTTATAGCGAGGTGACATGAGTAGCAATAAATTGACAATAAAATAAATATATTTATGAACATACACTAAACTTCACTACTTTTTCTTCTTAGTATTATTTTAAAACATTTTATAACTTTTTATATTCCACATGCCCTCATGGTTTGCATTTTTCCATTCATATTCAATATTGAGTACTGAATTTTCATTTAATATGCGAACTTTTCATGATATTATAATATTATAAAACACGTCTACACCCAGCAGTATATTCACAAAAGAACGAGCAGTTGGGTGTAAAAGTAATAAAATTATTGACTAAATAAAGAAAGAAAAAAAGAGAAAAAAGGAGAAAAAAATCATAAATTTTTCAAAGATGATTGCGGTAAACATTTTGATTGATGGAAGTTCTATCAGATCTAAGGAGAATCTTATATTAAGAATGAATTTTCTAATTAAAAACTTCTCTTTCAAATCTGACAAAATCCCTCCACGGAATCAAATAAAAAGCATAAATGAAAACGAACATAAGTATAAATGGTCAAAGTTGAAATGAGAAAATAATTCAATACAATATGGCAGTAATGGTGCAATCATATTATGAATATTGATGAATGTTAAAGCTAAAGCAATTTTTTTATGAATAAATATGAATGATGGTGCAGAATAAGATATTTTTAGGTCAATTGACTGTGTTAAATATGATAGATATCAATGGTGCTTGAATCGATATTACTGTATAGAACAAAGACGTCTTTAAGGACATTTTTAAAGACTTGTCTGCATCAGGGATTCAAATTTAAACAACAAGTATTTTCATAGGGAAAAAATTCTGTCAAGCTTCACAAAAATGAATTTAATATGCTATAATTTATTGCTAATTTCCCTTGTTCATTTTACGCATTTAGTGAATGAATGAAAGATATTTTAAGAAAGCTTTATGACTGAAATATGAAGTATAAATTTTCTCATCCCTAAATTTTCATTCTCATCTTTCACCCTCGCATCAACATGAATCTTCATTACTTTAAATTAACTCGTGCGCATCACATGAAAAAATAATAAAATCCACACAAGAGTAACTTTTCTTCATTTTTATTTTACAGAAGAAGAGGAATAAAATAATGAAAACATAATTACTAATTAATTGAGTGTATCAGAGAACATGCACACGCTTCATTAAACATCCATTCATAATCGTAGATTGTGTATACACAATTATATATCGCCTTTCTATTAGCAATCTATATAATTTCCTGACACAGTTTCGTTTGCAGCTTTTTCGTTTCAATGAAGGATTCAAACAGAGGAAGATGAGAATTTAGAAAAAATCTGCAGAGCTAAGTGATTGTTATCCTGATCAGTACACCCAATGAAGAATCGTTATTTTTTCAAGCAATTCTTTTAAAATTTTAGTAGAATTTCGTTAAAAGGAATAGAATAGTTCGTTGAATAGAGAACTCTGTCCTCTGAAAGGTCCAATTTGTCGTCCATTTTTATAAATTGTCCTCTGTTTCTTAAAATTAACTGCTTAACACTAGATAAGATGGGCTTAAATACCGAACCAAAAACACGCCAACATTTTAGTTGAAAAATTTTTGGTCACCCTAGGGTGTCCGAGATTTTACAAAATTTCAAACAAAAGAATTTTCGTGGAAAATTTGTAACAATGGAGGAGGGGAGTTCTGAAAATTCGTTCTTTTGAGAAATGTAAAGTAAACGTCCCCACCACGCCATTTATCATTATAGCTTTCTGGAAGAATCCGTCTAGTCAGTAACAAATGAATGCGCTTATTCCTTCTTTTTATTAGGGGATTTATTTTGAAAATTATGTTCGCAAGGAGAAACAAAAGGGTTGTAAATATTAGTTAAGCTAAGTATACCATAAAGTTTACTAAAGTTTATGGTGACAGTCATATTGTTTCTATGAAGATGTTGCTTGTAATAAGAATAAAATAAAAGAAAAACGCAGACTGAATCTCCACATAATCATGCCAGAGGGAAATAATCATGCCCCCCTTCTATGGAAAAATGGCCCAAAACGAAAAGTTAATTTTATTTACTAAAGTTTTCAATTGGAAAATTTCCTAATGGTAAGTATGAAGTAAAGTTTTAAAATAAAAATTCGCTTTATTTTCCAATTTTTTTACTTTTCTTAAATATTTTTTCATATTTTCCATGATAAAGCGCCAAAAATGATTGTTCATTAAACTGGATATAAAGTTTCATAAGGCAAAAAATCCCAAATCATAGGAATTTTTATCTCAATTATTGCCAATTTATAGCTTCCATGCTTTGTGAATTATGAGGTTTTTGAGCCTCATTAATTTAAAAAGGAATGAGATAAAGAAAAAAGTATAAAAAGAATTTTGCTTAAAATTAATGTAAGAAAGGAATTCAGCTACAGGTTCAAGATTATGGCATGTCATGCCAAAATATTCTATTTTTGTAGCTAACAACTGCTCGTAATTTTATTTCCTTCTCTACTCAGCCATGAACTTAAATGTTTACACATCATAAAATATAATACGTAATTGTTAATGATTGTTGATGCTAATAGCTGTAATTTGAACTTTTCTTGATGTATATTCATTTAAGAAATGAATAATCAATCAGCACGAGCAGATTTTCATAATTTAAGATGGAAATTTCATTCAAGCTCATGACTGATTTATTAATAATGAGGATGTATAACGTTTTAATGAGTGCCTATTTTTGTATATTGCTGTTCTTAGAAGGTGTTCTTTAATTAAGGTGAAATTTTGATTGAATATTCAGGGATTCATTTGAAATTCAAAACGTCTCTAACTCAACAATCTTCATTAACATCTGGAAACACTAGAAAACTTTCTAGAAGAAATTTTTACCTGAACATAAAAAATCACTCAAACTGTTGATGATTAAAATTGATAGAATTTTGATAAACATGAAATCCCTGTCGAGATCATATTCAATGAATTGATGATTCCAAGATCCATTTACCATTCATCCATAAATAGAAGAAAAAATGTGATGTGTTTTGTAGACTTACAATCCTCTTAAGAATATTTCTGTTGTATTCATTTTACTAAGTATCATATTGCCATTTCATTTTTTGTCACAAATATCGATAAGTAAAAATTTCATTTATAAAATTCATTTTCATTTTTGAATATTTCTTCTTCATGCCTCATATCTTCTTGAGTATTAATATAGAAATGAGGATGTATAGAAATGACGTCAGTCATGCTTAGTGTTAGAAAAATTCATGTAAAACATAAGGTTAATAAAATTTAATGGCCATTTCTTACATTAAAAGATTCAGAAACATTAAATGTAACTTGATAAACTTATCAACAGGTTCTAGGAAAGAAAACTCATATGATGAAGATTGATGTTATTTGCTTCATCAGGAAAAATAAAAGATAAATTTAAATTTTTTTATACTCATATTTTTCATTAGAAAAATTAAAAAAATTCATTTTGAAATTTTATATGCCATTAAGATATTAAAAAGTTTGCGGTCTTTTTATGTTGATTAAGTTACACAGATAATTTTATTGACCTATTTTCGAAGTATATGAAGAATGGAGTCATTCGAACACTACGCAATTTCGGGATGTGCGCAGCATAGTTCCACCAAGGGCGTAGCCAGGGGGGGGGGGCTCTTTTGAGCACGTGCCCTCTTTCCAGAAATCAAAGTTCATAAAAAAATTTATTGATAAAATTTATTGATAAAATTTTTTTAAATTTTTTTATTAGATTTATTAAATTAGCCGTAAGATAAATTATTTTTACAGAAATTTTTGCGAAAACCTACATAGTATGTAAATAACTAATTCCACTTTATACCAAATTTCTATAATTTACAATCATTTTCAAAATAATTCAACAATCAACTTTAAATAAATACTCTTATTAGAAAATCAATTGAATATCATTGAATTCAAATTGTCGTTTAAATATTGTGAATAAAGGCATAAATATTTCATGACTCACATAAAATAAAGAGAAAATAAACGCAGAGTTGATGGTAACATTGCCACAAATGTTTCGAGATTATAATGCTGAGAGATTTTGATTGATTGATTTTATCATTTATTTACATCTTCTTAACATTATAATTTGAATAAGAGTTCCACTTTGTATTATTAGTTGAATAATTTTCTTCCTTTTTGATATGAAAATCATTTGTAGGATTTACTTTGTAAATTGATTTAAAATTACAATGATTCAGGGATTCTAAACAAATGACTTTATAAAGTCCAATATCGATTCCTCTTATGGGAAATGCTACATAAAATTGGAGCATTTTAGAAGTCTAAGAAGAATTTATGTTTACAAACTTTTAATTTCAAACAGGCTAAAAAGGTTTAGACCTTGACCGTCAGTTTTCATTAAGTTCAGGCTTTCAGAACTTTCTCTTCAGTGAATTAAAGTTAAAATAAACTTCGTACAAATCTTTCGATGATAATCAAAATATTTACAAAACCAAACGAAATTCTACCTTAAACTATACAAAAAGTAAACCATTCCCATTGGAATCCATAGCGAGCTAACATAAATCATTGTTAAAAAACTTCGAATACTGTAGTGAAAGAAACTGTTTACAAGTAAATAAAAATTTCATAATCTAATTTCCTCATTCATCAACTCTTTCTTTATGGAAACTTAAACAAAATTGTTTTTTGTGTAAATAAATTTTCTCATTTTCCAAAAATAAATAGCATAATGCGAGAAAGAATAAACAAAAGAGAGGAATTGGGTAGTTTACAAATGACGTTCATCAAAACTGGGGTAGTTTGATAACAAATTTGTTTAGAGTGTCACAAAGCTTAAGACCAGTTCTCTCTCAAACGTGAGACGGCATATACGTACGATCCCAAAATGAGCACGGTATTTATAAACATGATTTAATAGGAACATAATTTGTTGATAATTTGCTTCACAGATTAACAGTAAATCCTTCAGATTTCAACTTACACATTGAGTGTCAATAATTTTCAACTAATCGCGATAAATCCATTTCAATCATCATTCAGGTGGTCATGTTGTGTCAAAAACGCTCTCAATCATTCGCATGTGTTCAAAAATAATCTGTAAAAATTTCCTATTTACATAAATGATGAGGAACTAAAAATAGGATTTCTTTTCACAGTCATGAGATAATAAAAAGAAAACTACAAGAAACAAAAAATTTCAAGTTCAATAAAGCGTGAAATGAAAACTCACAGAGGGTCACCATTGAAACGGGTGACTGAAACTGATTTTCTCAGGAAGGAAAAGATACTCATTATGTGCTTGAAATTCAATTTTTAAGTTTAAAATTCTCTGACGGATTTGCCACACATTTTCCAACTCATTAGAATACATCAGGAAGAAGGAGGTTATATCATAAGAAAAGAGCACGTGAATGTGCTGAGTGATGTTTCCAACTGAATAAGAAAATCATAAAAATAAATGGATTTCCTCTTTTTTACCCATATTATCATGAGTACACTCCTTTAGAGATTATTGGATGATGCTGCAAATATTCTCATCTGATTTTTTTACATGTAAATGATTTTAAAAGCCATTAAGTAATTTTTTATTTCTCCTCATTGTTAATGCAAATGATGCATATAAGAAGGTACATAAAACTTTTATAAAGCGGAAAAATTTATCATTTTGTGAATGGGAAAATTCCATAAATTTGCATGCTTGCTAATTCCTTCTTTCTTTCTTATAATCCTCATTTAAAGAATGCAAATTTTTTTCTTTCAACGACGACTTGATGGGTTTTTTTAATATTGTATAATCCCTTTTTACATATATGTTTGTATTTCAGATCTTTGAGTTACATTAGTCATTACTTAATAATAGTTTCTTCCAATATTTGAACAGATAATCCAGTGTCTAATTTAGAAGAGGATGTATGAAGATCATTTTTTTCTACCCCGATAAACAACTCTTTTTAAAGCATCCTCATGATAACCTAAACAAATCAAGGACTAATTAACATATTCAATTCTAAAAAAGACTCTACTTGATGCCATGTGGTTGCTTCTCGGCTGTCAGACCAGACTTTTTGAGAGAAATTGTCAATTGTAATCTCCTCTCAATTTCTCCATATCCAGCACTCATTTCCACATGACAAAAACTATTCTTTTATTTTCAATGCAATCATTCCATGTAGAAAATGTTCACATCATCATGATGGAAGCACTGATGGCCTTATGTTCAACATTAAATGCATCATCATGAACTCATTTTTTATTGATTCATGTCATAAATGGATTCAGCTCTCCGTGAATGACATTGTAAATTTGAACGAGAGGTTTCAATTGAAATGTTCATCTATTCAGTTTTATGTTTTGCTTAGTTGGCAATTTGATGCATGACAAGTGAAAATGAAAAGTGCACGAATTTGAGCAATAAAAGCTACAACAAAATGCTGCTTATGTTTGAAAGTATGCATCTCTTGAGCACGTTTGTTGCAGAGGCCATTAGAGATATAAATCCAAACATTTGATGTTCTTAGTGAAATTGTTGTGTTTCAAAGTGTTTGCTTTAGTTTCACATCATAAAGGATGTAGGTTCTTCAAAAATCTTGTGAAATCGCATTGAAAATGTTTTTAAGAACCTTTTTTTGTGTATGATATTTTCAGGATTCATCAATAAATATGATAATTTTGTTCTAAAATGTGTGAGTTTCGAGTCTCTGAGAAATTCATGACGTCTAGTATATATTTTGTTTGTACACACATATGTATACAATTAATATTCCATGAGCTATTGATTTTTTTACTCACAAAACATTTTGCTCTCTTCTTATTTTTTACGTTATTGCCTCACTTTTCCGTTGTTTTTCATGCTACAAATTTTACATTTCCTTTTTTATGCCCCTTCTTACCGCTTGGGGAAGAAATATTAAATTTACCGCAAAACATTTCGACATGCTTTACATACTATAGAATATAAAATGAATAAACAGACATGCAACGAAGTTTGTGAATTCGAATTATGTTTATGGCATTAATGCTTTTGGTGATGTTTCTTTTGATCATAAAACCGGCAAGAAAAGTTAACTTTCATTAGGAGGGAAGAAGAGACTAGAATAATGTTCCATAAACTATGGAATATTTTTTTCTTTTTATCATTAATCATCTTTGAGTCATTTTATGTCTACATCAATTAGTTTTGCAAATAAAGAACTCAGTTGTTGATTTTTACGCGATTTAAGTTAAGTGATGCGTGACATTATGCTTCATTAAGTTTACATTTAGGATCAAAAAATTGCTAAGCTAATTTTTATACTCGTTTGTGTACGATATTTCACATAAACTACGTGACTTCCGTTAACACGGTAAACAAAATTGAAGCAAGTATCTAAAATATGCAAACAAAATAATCTTTCAACCTACCACATTTTAATTAACAGTGGCATCCTGCGCATCATAAGAAAATTATTAAGCATAAGAGGAAGATAAATACTTGAACAGGATAATAAAACATCTATAGCCGTGAGATACCATCCGAATATTTTCTTTCTTGGAATAACCACCATTCATAAAAAAGTTGGGCTTTGAATCAACAGCAACAACGACATACTGCTCTTATGCTGAATAATAAAACTGAAATGACTTTCGAAGTTATTTTGTCTGTTTGACTGAAGATGAACTTTATAGTTTCAGCACTGTTACTTCAAGACTCAATATTAAATGCGTTTTAAATAACATTTCACGAAAAATTTACTTTCACAATTTATGCAACTTTAACAGCCAAGAAAAAAAATAAAAAAGCCGAGAGAGAATGGATTTAAATAATTTATAAAGTGAATATTTTATGTTACTTTAAAATTCCTCCTATGCTCTTTTCGTACTTTTATGTGAATTCTCTAAGTTGGCTCATCTTATTTACAACGATACACAAAATTCCTCAATGTCATATAGTAAGTTGTAAAAAAAGGAAAATGGCTCAAACATAGAAAGAGATTGGATTTGCTTTCAGTTTGTTTTTCTTGTTTTGCTGTAAATGTGTTGTCAAAAAACTTATACGAGCTCATAATTTACTCTGAAAGCAAAATTATGTTCTGCATGAATATGACTTGTAATTTAATTTATTTTAATATTACCTACGTCAAATATGTATTTATGCACAAAAAAATAAGATTTTAAAGTTTTATATAAACTTGGAAAAATTGTATACTATGTTTACTTTTCCTGAGATATTGAATAGAGACAAGAGACTGAAAAATTCACGATCTGAAGTCGAAAGTGTTTATTAAAAAAGCCTCAAAATTGATTATCATTTTGGAAAAAAAATTTTGTTATGTGACTATTTTATCTACAAAGGCAGTATCTATAGGCAATGATTTTTGCTTTTGCGTAGGGGTATCTGTGCCTATACCTATGCAAATTCATGCCTTTCCAAAAGCAGGACCTGATAAAGCAGATAAAGTTTTACCTTTGATAGGAAATTGATAAGTTACAAATCTGATTTAAATCAAATTTATCTAAGTGAAATGGAGAAAAATCAATCATTTGAACTTTTAAACATTATAGTTCACAATACAATCAACAGAGAAATGAAAATTCTTTTTTTATTGAGAATTCATGATTATTTTATTTGGTATATCTTGTTGTAGGAGCTGAATCAAAGGTAAAACTCATTGTTTATTCTCAATGGATGGAAGATAGGGATATTCAAATTTTCTATTTTATTGATAGTATCAGTTATAGTTATCTAACAAAGATAGTATCACAATAATTAGTATCGATTATTAGTAAAAAATATAAAGCAAACAAAAAGTTTTTATATCAATATCTGTGTTTTTTTTACAAAAATTTCATTAAAGTCAGTGGCGTAGCCAGAAACTTTTCGAGGAGGATGAGTTCTAAAGAAAAATTTGGGGAGTGGCGATTTTTGGGATTTTTTTCTGAAAACCACTAAGGGGTCATTCACTTATGACGTCCATCAAAAAATGGGATTTTTAGAACCCCCCTCCTCCCCTTGTCAAAAATTTTAAATTCAAAAAAATTTCTTTAATATAAAGTGTCAGACCCCCCCTCCCCCCTAAATCATGGACGTCATAAGTGAATGACCCCTAACAAATTGAGAAACAAAATCCGTCAGGGGGAATTTGACCCCCAATCCCCCCGGCTACACGCCTGGTTAGAGTTAGAGTTTCAAACAAAGTTTAATGTAAAATTTATTTTCTAGGTGCTGATTGACATTTTCTGAAGGGAAGACTTGTTTCTATAACTCATGATAACTCATTTTAATCGACTAAAGCTGCAACCCTGGCCAGGGTTGTTATCATGAGTTATCATGAGTTATGGAAACAAGTCTTCCCTTCAGAAAATCATTGCTGAAAATTCAATTTTTTATCTCTTAAGAAACCTCAGCAATATGATGATTTTATTAGATTATTAATCATCTTTTATGCTTGAAGTAAACACATTCAATGTATCACGTTTTTCAATTTTTCAAACAAATAAAAAATGGAATGTAGCAAATGCATGCACGTAAAGGAAGAAAGAAACAGGATGAAAATGGTGTCAGTAAAGAGATTCATTTATCCAGTTTTTCTTTTATCTTCTTCTGTTTTTAAAGTCAGTGTGCTGAAAAGCCAGCAAAGAGGGGACATCAGGTAAAAACAAGCCATTTATGAAGCAAAACGGATTAAATTTTAAAACAATTTAATTTTTGACGACAAAAAATGAGAAATGGATTTTTCATGTTTTTTAATATTAAAAACATAAAAAAATTAATGTCAAAGTTCCTTCCATTAAATTTCTGTGAGCAGGCGAAGGATCTTTTGACTGAATATATGAAAATCCAGTTTGGTGTTAATTTATATTAAGTGAGTGAGATACAATATCAACTTGTAAAATGAGGAAAAATTCTCACACTTTTTTATGCTTCTCTAACACTCAATGCTGTATAAAAAGGGTTGAAATGTTTCGACCTCAATTATTTTCATCTTGTGAATGGACATTTTTTCAGTTTGTAATTTAGACAACTTTATATTCGAAGTGAAGGTTTCAGTAGTCATAAATAATCTAAAGGGATGCTGAATTTTTTGTTGTTGTGCAAAAAATGACCTTTCTGAGTAGTCCAGGAATTTATTATGCAAGACGAGACAACTTCCTAATTAGAACTGTATAAATAAAATAATAAGATCTTGACAATAAATTTTCTGAGTTTTTTTTAATTAGAATGTATGAGGTAGCACCGTATTACTCTGTCATTAAATGTACCCTTGCACATTGCTGCCATGTAATCGTAGCTACTGCCAAAATGCCTTAACGGTGATGACATCTTGTTGGTGATTACATAGCAGCCATATAGATTCAACCTCGGCAATTCATAACCTCCGCTTGAGGTTTTTTTTCCACAAAAACAAAACCTAAAACCTTTCTGCCACTTTAATAGAGGGCATCGTAAGTAACGTCATAAAATAGTCTTAAAGAACTCTAAACCACAATCAGTAGCCTTCAGATTACCTTGTTTATTATGTAATAAGTGTTCCAATACATTACAATAACCATAAGCATACACAACAGTAAGTATCGTAACAGATAAACACTTTTCATATCTCAGTTTCTATGATTTGTTATCATCTTCTTACCGAGCAATGATAGGCATAAACACATGTTAATTGTTCCTCATCACATGTGTCTTTTATTGCACAACATGATATTTAATATCCTAAAATAATAATAATGTGATAATATCTATCATACATGGTGAAAATGTGATAAAGATTCTCCCAGTGATACTCGTGTATGTTCTAAGGTTAGAATTAGGAAACAGACTCATTTCCTATTTAATAAACTAAATTTTATTAAAGGTGTTAACGGATTGAGTAGATGACATTAATTATCTTAATGAAATGTGGGTTATCTACATTAAAAAAACTGAATGATATTTTTGGAAATTCATTAAGGATTTATAAAAAGTTGTTGATGAATGTAATAAATGTAGAAAACAGATGTAAGACTAATTTTAGCAACAGCAGTTGTTCGAGGAATTCTTAATCACATTGAATTGCGCTAATTAATCATCAATCAAGAGCTCTTATTAAGAAATGTGCTAAATGAAAACATTTTAGACTTAATTTGTCAAGATTATTAGCGAATTATTTAGGTTGTTAAGGCTTTTTATCAATTACACAATTTAATTTTGAGCTTTTAAAAATTTCTCATAATTTCTTTCCATTTCAGCTTTAAGGAGGAAAAGTTCCATCATCAATCAAACTGGCATGTTTATTAAATCACGAAAAAAATTCATTCATTTCCTTTAGCATTAATTCCGAATAAAGTCATTAAAAATCTATTATCGGTCTTGTTTGTTTGTTTCCTTTAGCAATAATTGCATATCATTAAATGAAATTAAACAACTCTGCCACAAAGTTTGTTAGAATGGTAAAGTTTGATGGAATCGCATGTAAATTAAAACTTTAATGATAACTTTTGCAGTTAGTTCTCGGAAGTGAAACTTAAATAGCTTTCAGAAATGCCAGCAATTTGATAATTCATATTTTCAATAAAAGAAAAATCTATGACCAATAAACTTAAATCAATTTTCCTATATTACAAGCACTTAAAATCATAATGAACAAGAATTTATTGCCGTGAGCACTCATTCATGACGTAGAACTCATTTTCAACATTCATAAAATCAATAAGTTCGCGTGGAAGTCAAGAGAGTTGCTAGGGAAGCATGGTAAACTTTATTATAGCACTGACTGTCGTATTTGCGTTCATTCATCCTATGTTTTCTACAACCTGTAGCTGTGCAAACATTTTACGTTTACTTTTTATTGATTTTTTCTTACATTTTTTTATTTCATCGTCGTTGAGCAAAAATATTGTGCCATAGAAATAAGGAAAGGCCTTTTTGTATGGATTGTCAGATTTTGGAAGAGCACTTTTTAAACAAATCAAATGCATTCTTTTCAAATCGATAACAATAATGTTTTTAATTAAATAAGATGCCCACAAGGAAGCGTAGGATGTTAAATTATGGTTAACAAACGACGTCCATAAAAAGTGGGATTTTAAGACCTCTACTGCATTAAGAGTGTAATATATCAAACCATCGAACCAGATTTCGCGACATACCTTGTTACTTGGTCACACAACAGAAGCGAAGCTTAGTTTGCAAGCCACTGACATTAATTGTGTGTAATTTTACAGTTGATCTTCATAGGTGCGAAATATGACTATATGAAGGAAGTGCAAAAAACATCACGCCTTCAAATAGGTGAACAAATGAGAAACAAACGAAATTAATAAGATTACATTCAACTTGAATAATAATATTAATTTTTCTCTTGGAGGAAACTTATTGTGATACGAGTTCTTCTTTCGGAGAATATTTTTTGCAATATGGTGTGGGCATATTGATGATAATGACAGAAGAGGATGCTGAATGACTATACAAGAGTGATGGAATTTTTAAATTAAATATTCTTTCTGATTGAGGGGGAAATTATGGGATCCTGAAAGACATGATGTTGAGGAATGCTAAATTATTTTGATTAATTAAATTTTTTCAAAAGTGAGAGAGGTAATATTGACCGATGTCAGGATTAAACTTTCTTGTTAATTCAGAGTTAATGCTAATAAGTAGAAAAATCAGATTAGAGATGCTGATTCATAAAAAAAGATGCTCTAGATTAGGGACGTAGCTAAAAATTATTCATCGATGGTGGGATTTAGACCTTCGACCCTATTATATACCCGCTGCAAAAGTACATGGTCATACGAAATTGTTAACTCCATTTGTGATTCAGTCTCTACATTATAAATATAATGTAGAGTTATTGAGCGTGCTCTACAACTACAATACCCAATAACATTCCACTAAAAAGATTAATGGCTTTTTTGAATGCAAAAATCTATATGAGGACAACTAAAGGACATTAATGCCGTCGCCTTATGCATGTATTTTATTCATGTGTATGTCTCATATTCACACAGAAATTAATGCGAATTCTCCCTCATTTTTCTTAATTGGATTCTTTCACAATTCCCTTTCTTTTTGTTTAATATCATTGCTGTTTTATTTTCGTTAAGTATAAAAATATGATTTCTGTCTCAGCAGACAGTCGTCCTTCCTAAAAGGATTAGAAAGTTCTTTTGATGCCTGAAAAGGGGCATGGGAATTTTCGTCTTATCGATTGCTGGCAGTTGCCATTATTATGCTTCAATGAATTTTTAAACGCAGTTCAGAACCACGAAAAACTTTGTTTGCATGGAGAAGTTTTTCACAAAATGTTTGGAAAATTAAAGGATTTTATACTCAATTTTTGCTTCATTCTTTGAATGAGATTATTCAAAAGTTTTGATGAAATTTCAATTGTTGAAAAGGTAAATCTGTATTTAATAGAAAAACTTTCTTTCTTTATCACAAACACACACACTCATATCCAACATTCAATTCAAACTTTAATCCAATCATCTTTTACATTTCTTCTACTTCTACCTCGTTCAATTATTCTATATTA
Source organism: Chironomus tentans (assembly GCA_963573255.1). Taxonomy (NCBI): domain Eukaryota; kingdom Metazoa; phylum Arthropoda; class Insecta; order Diptera; family Chironomidae; genus Chironomus; species Chironomus tentans. The sequence continues at coordinate 30,563,601 of OY754304.1, read as the reverse complement.
GCTATTGTATTTAATAAAGATGAATGAAAGTGCAATATGAGCAGCATAAAGCTATGAATGAGGTAAAAAATTGAATGCAATTCTTCTGAATGAAAATGAAAAATGATGCATAAAAAGGATGTGCTGCTATGGCAACGATAAGGACTTACCTCATATTACATTGAAGTTTCATGACGAAAGAGTCAACGTTCATATGGAGACAGTTGCTGTTATTCCATTGTTTTTATATAACATATATTCACACACTTCTATTCACTTAATGAATTTTTTTCTTCCCTAATGTTATTCTAAATCCGTGCTTCTTTATTAAAAGCCACTACTTTTACCGCACACATTCATATTTGTCTCAACATGACATAACAAAAAAAACACTGCGAATGAACTCTGCAATATTTTTTTTAGCTTACATTCACAATTTTTCTTTCTTTGTGTGCTATCTCAACTTTAAGTGAACATCAAAAGCACTATTCTGTATTCTCTTCTGATCTATTCACTTCCTTTGGTCGACTATCGAATAGTATAGCAATAATGTTGAATGACATGAAAAGAAAAAGGAGAAAATTATTAGATGAGATATAAAATTTATGATAAATCATGTCTGGAAAAGACGTACATATTTTTAAAAATTTCAATTTATTTTATTAGCTGATAATTTAAAAAAGATGGTTAAAGATGATGAGATATTGTATTCTGCAAGTCTGATTTCTTCCTTATTTGGCGATATTTCATACAATTTGACGGAACTTGTCTATATCAGGCGCATAGCCAGAGGGAGGATTGGTGGACAAATTCCCATCTCGACAGAAAGATTTCTTTAATTTGCTAGAGTTTTTGAGAAAATAACTTAAAAGTCCCTCCTTCTAAAATGTTTCCATACAAAAAGATTAAAAATCCCCCACTCAAAAAATTTCTGGCTACACGTTCTTTCAGGTTTTGTACAAATAACAGCGTCCTAGACAAATGTTCTTCTTACCCCATCCTTGTAATATATTTCAACAAGTCTTTGTGTATTATATATTTTCTAGTGCTCAATGTATAAGTTATTAATTATAAAATATTACATTCAATATTTCTTGAAACAGTTTCTCGAGCAAAGAATCAGATTCTCATCAAAACCTTTGCATGATCAATATGAATGAACACTTCATGCGAACCTCATCTTCATAAATTTTACAAACTCTTCTAAAAGTTTTTAAGAATCTTTGAATGAAACGTTCAAGAAAATTCTCAATAGTGATTTTAATACACATTTAACAAACTAATTTATTCATTTTTAATTAAAACTACCACAAAAGAATTTCAAACTTTGTCGTTCAAAGCAAGTTTTAAGCATAAAAATTTATACAAAGGAATAAAGCTTCATAAAACTATGTAGGAAATCAAAATATTTTTTCTTAGTTCATTGCATTTCATTATTTGTATCATAAAAATTCTACCACATCTTACATCACGTTTTATATCAAAAGGGAACTAAAATGCGTAAAATTAGCCATAAAGAAATGATTAAAAGAATTCGAAAACAATTTTACTTATCAAAAGTTTAATGAAATACGAAAGGAACGAGAAAAGTTCCTTTATCCATCACGATTTAATTAAAAAACATTTCCTCCTTCCTTTCTATGATCAACTCTCGTTCCTTATGAATTTCCTCCTTCCTCGGATATTTCTTCATTCGTTTACAATACTTCTGTGGGTTTTATAATAAAAATGCAAAAGGAGCAGGAAAAATAATAAATTGAGGTCAGAAAATAAGGTTTTGTTGTGATTAAGTTTGAGCTAAGGAATTATATTTTTGAAAATGCTGAATTGCTTTCATTGAATGTTGGAAAAATGGAGAAAAGTATTTCTATGATGCGTAGACTACATAATTGTAGCAGTGGCGTAGCCAGAAACTTTTATGAGGGAGGCCCAAAAATTTTTTTTTGTTGTTAATAACTCATTTTTAAGTTAATTATATAAAATTATTTTGTCCAAATAATGCGACCGAGCAAAGAATAAAATGTTCAACAACTTTTTTAGCAAAATGTTTTGTATGAGTTTTTGATTTCTGGACTGGGGGCTCGGGCTCAGTACCCCCTGGCCCCTGAGTTGTAGATCTCTCTCTTATTCTCGATGTAATGACAGCAGAGTTGTCAGGACTACACTTTAGAAGCGCCTTCACTGGTGTCCTGACTCCCAGAGTCCTGCCAACTCTTAGTGAAAAGATATCAAGTGATCCAGTCCGAAAATATTTTATATAAAACAGGTACTATGAGATATTTGAGGAATCTTAGCCAATCTTAGTTATTGATCAAGGTCAAAACTTATCCATTGGATTAAGGATTAGAAGATGCAGGGGCGTAGCCAGGAGGGTCTGGGCCCCCTAAAAATTTTTTTGAACCGCAGCGAGAGCACGGCTCAAAATTATTTTTAGGGGGCCCAGACCCTCCTGGCTACGCCCCTGAGAAGATGGGAAGCCTGGATCAGGGGTTTGAGACTTTTCGAGATCAAAACTGAGTGTTTGCTCCTTGATTACTTCTTTACTAATTTTGATTTTAATTTCCATATATTTTCCCATTATTGCTTTGTAAAGAATTTCAATTACATTCACATTTTAATTCTATTCAGGAATTACTTTTCATTTTCATTAGCTTTCATCAGATTCATAAAAAAACATTCCAAATAAGAAAGGAAAAAATTATTCATAAAAAGAAAAGAGGAAAGAAAAATCAAAAGAAATTAATCTAATTAAAAATTAACAAATTTTTCTATTCCATTGCCATTGAATTTAGCGGAGGATAAAAAATGTCGATAAATGTTTTTCCTTACGCTTTACGTAGCAATGAAGGCATTCGAGTATAAATTGATGTTTTTTCGGCTGTGTTATGAGAATGAGGCCATAAATTTACTTACATTTTATACATGCCTCAGTAATGTGTTAATTTTTGACCTTTCTGATCTTTTTATTGCTTTTCACTTGTCTTGTCTTTTCTTCATACTTGTCGTTAAGAAAATTGGATTATTTTATTCGGAACCTAAACGTCATCAAGAGATTTTTTTGTTGTGATCTAAAATAGCCTTCTGCTTTAGTAGCTATAAAAGGATTTTGGGCTGAAAACTAACTTCAAAAGGTTAACGATTCTACATTAGGGTTCTTAATTTAAGGTAATTGATACTTTATCAAGAGATAGCTTCACAAAAATTCTAAAATCCTAATTTTTGACACACGTCATTTCTGAATGGATCTATTAAAAGACTTCCAATCAAAATTCACCATAAAAAATTTAAACTTTATTTTTCATCCAGACATTATCGATCAATAAGTGCATTAGCCTTTTCTAATGCAATAAAATCTCCAGACTATTTCACTTTTCATAAATTTAACATGCTTTTATTTTTCCCACAACAAATCAATTAAGCAAAGTCAATTATGCAGCACAAAAAGAAGAACTTGTGTTTTGCGGTACAAAGCTTTAATCCAATATTGTCGGTAATGCAATTATTTGAATTTTTTCTACAATAATTGAACACATATTCTGTTCATTGGTGGAATTAATATGAACAGGTGAATTTTTCTTCAAATTTATGTCCAAAATTTAAAGTTTTATAGAGAATAATGGTGCACAAATAGACCATCACCAAGGGGCGTATCTAGGACGTTTTTTGGGAAGGATTTTTCAGATCATGAACTTTTTGAGAATATCTTTTCCAATTATGATCTTTTGGTTTTAAAAAAGTAGTGGGTTTTCAAAAAATAAGCGGCCTGTTTCACTAAAGTGGATTATCCTCATTTTCGTATTTACTCATTTTGCAGTGCAAGGAAATTTCAAATTAAGTTTTTCTGACGTAGAATTTCATGACTAGTGCTAATCCGATGAGTTTGAAAAAATATTTTTTTCTCGAAAAGTATAAAGATTATCCTGGGATTATCCTGTAGATAATCCTAAAATTTTAAAACTGAGGGGTACCAGGATTGAATTTCCAGGAAAATCCTTGGGTATCCTCCTGACCACCCTAGGGTGTACACTACCCCTAGCAGTAACTTTAGAGGTTAAGTGAAGTTTGGAGGATTTAAATTAAAATTTTAAATTAATCATATGCTGTCTGTAGTACAACGAAAAAACTTTAAGAATTTTTAAAAAAGCTTTTGGCTCATCATTTTGAAGCTTTTTTGGTCGTTTCAGAAGATTTTAATTCATGCTATAAAGTAAATGTGCTACTAAATAGACAATATTGGCACACACTGAATTCTATATTGTTTATGTCACAGCATTCAAATTTTAGCTTCAATTAATTATTTAGTTTTATGAAAAATGCTCGTACAGGTGCTCAATATAAAGTATGCTTGAATTGAAAACATGCTACGTGTGATGCAGTAATAAATTACCATAGAAATTGCTTTTTTGAATCTTCAAGGAATTTGTAATTAAAATTCTCAACAACAAAGTGAATTTTCTGTTTAGCAAAACAAAAACTTTTATTGCAGAAATTTTTTATGAATTTTTCAAACAAAAAACGAAGAAAACTTTAAACATTGTGAGAAACCACAAGTATGCATACACATGCCCACATATAAGAAGAAGTATTTTTTATATTCTCAGATAGATTTGAAAAAAATTTGCTCATTAAATTATTCTCATCACATGAAACTATTTTCTGCATCATGATAATAGAAATTCTATTCCATTTCGTCATGCACAGATGTTTTCATAATCTTTTAAATTTATACGAGTTTCTTTTGCTGATATTCTTTTAAACTTAAGGCTGTGAAATTTTTAAAAGAAATTTCAGGTTGTTCATTTTTAAGGGTTCGCAGAGGATTAATATAATTTTTTATGTGTTTACTTTTTTGTATTTGTTTATTTATTTTACTAAAATTTAATAAGAAACAGAGAACATTGAGTGTAAACAGATAATTATTAAAGTATATCTTTAAAGCAATGTTTGTCGTATCATTTTTGGAACTTTTCATTAATGGCTAAAATAAGTCCCAAAATGAAATTTTATAAGGAAAAATAAAAATTTTTGCAATTTAAAAATATTTCAGGACTCAATTTAGAAAATCAAATCTAAATCTTTTTATTTTATAAGCTTCGAATTATGAATTATATCAAGGATTCGACTCATAACTTAAAGCATAAATGAACTGAGAATGATTTTATATTCCACATAAAATATTCACTTTCGACAATACCTGAAATTTCTCAACCACAAAACCCCTCCTTCTAAAAATTAGTTTTCAAAAATGAATGACACCCAAGAATATATTTCAGGACAACTTTGGTTACATGAGATGAGCTTCAAAAATAATCATTAGATCAGATCTATGAAATTGTATACGAATTTACTTCTTTCACATCAATTTCATTTTAATTTATAATAGTTACATTTATTTTCAACAGTTCTCTAATTTACTATTTACTTCGAAGCTCTAATTTAGAGTTTAATCATTCACGCAGGGGCGTAGCCAGGGTATTGAATTTTGTATACTTTTTTAGACCTTAAGATTGATTTTGCATGTGGAATTCAATTAAAAAAAATTAATTTTTCGATTTTAAAAATAAAAAGAACTAAAAAATTGTATTGAATTTTGATCTCGAAGGGAGGTGCGCGGGCACCTAAGGACCACCCCCTGGCTACGCCCCTGCATTCAAGTACCATTAAAATTAACAAAAAGTACAAAAATATGAGTTTTATTCAAGGAAAGTTAGAAGTAGATAAATGTGCTTTAAGGTTTTTATGAAAATTTTAAAATAATTTATTACACATTAAATATGCATCAAATTTCTAGTACTTGTAATAATTTTAAGCATCTCTTTTTCATCTCCAATAAAATTCCAGTTTACACCCAAGCATTTTGTAGAAATTGAACACGAGTCAAGTACTTACTAAAAATTAATAAATAAAGAGAGAGAAGATCTTGAAGCACGCAGAAAAGCTGGTTACATTCACTTTATCCAACCCTTTCCTTCATAATAACTTTTATTTCCTTCGTTTTTTGCATCATCTCAAAAAGTGCTTGCGAAGGAAATAAAAAAGGCGACGAACACGAAAGCTAACAAAAAATTTTGTATAAAATTCACAAATAGTTTATACTTGAATCAACAGTTGGATATCATGCACAAGACACTCGTTTTCTTTCTCCCAGTGCCATTTTTATATCTACGTTTCTACATTGTTGGCAATTGCAATCAATTGTGCATTTTTTTATCCTCGTAACCATTTGTTGTCGCAATTAAGGAAACTTTTTATTATTATTTCTTTACATTTCTCATTCTGCATGCAAAACATATAAATTTATATTTATTTTGAAAAGTTTAAACAATAATGGACATTTATGAAGGTAGAAAGTAAAAGATAAACTTTATTACTCAGACTTTTTTCTATTTTTTAACTCTGAAATTTAATTCAATTAAAAATAATAATTTAAATACAAACTTAGCAAATAAAATGATTTCAAATCTCATATTTGTATTGAATATCATTGCATCTTTTTATACCATACTTTGTCCTTAAGTGCTTTATGCATACTAATTTTAAAATTCAAAAACACGACAGTGATTATTTTTGAATTAAACTTCATTAAGATTTCTTGTGCCAAAAATTTTTTTTTCATCTTCTAAGCGAGAAATCTAAACTTGACACTTTTAATTTAACCTAGTTTTTTTGCATCGTCTGTGAAAAAGGAAAATATCCGCATTTAATGTGACACTTTCCTCGGTTCATACTGTAAACTAGACAAACTAAACTTTAAGTAAGGTTGTATAATATTTTGCGTGATATAGAAAAAAATACTTTTTAAGTAAAATTTAATGATCTTTTACTTTGAACTGTACATTTACTCACTGTACAAACTCATCAAATTTGAGGAGAAAAGAAAGAAGCTGTACAGAACCGCGGATGCTATTTTGATTGCACCTCTGCCAATCTAGTCAAATTATTGTTATTGTCATTTCGTGTATACGAAGCTGTTCCTAGTAAGATTCTTTGTGTATAGAAAAATCTAATTTATCGAGATTAATGAGTATCATTAAATGTAATTAATGTGAAGTTTGTAGAAATAAATGTTTCGATTAACGGAAATATATTTTTCAAAATAACAAAAAAAACTGTTGTAGGGTTTTCATTTGAATCTTAATAAGTCATTACAAAAATAAGTTAGTTATAGCATTCTAATTGGCTGCAAAGCTCTTCAAATCATGCAATAATTATTTATGTACATAAAATATGCATTAAATGTAATTAAACATATCGCAATTCATTATTCCTATATGATTTCAGTATCTTTTTAGCCGTCGACCAAGCCAGCACTGAAAAATGACTTCAAAAATCGCATTCCTATTTGAGACAACATCCCTTCATGGATTTAGACATTTGGTGCATCAACAGAAGGTCGGATGGAAGAAGAGCTTTGCGAGGACATTTTGGACATGCTTTATTGCCATTTCATTCCTGTTAATGGTCAGAATGTTGAGGTCAACGATAAGAAAAGGAACAATATCGACAAGCATTAATTTGGACACGAGTTATCGAGATTGGGAAAATGCATTTCCAGCTGTATCTTTATGCTTAACTAAAGGAAGATCTACAGCACCAATTAAAACTTCTGTTGGCACTTCAATGATTCGTGAGGACGGAGAGGAATTTAAGCTTTCAATGAGACATTATCGAGTAATGCAGAGCTTATTATTTGTAAATTATCAGGAACCGACTGAAGGAATATCCATTGAGACTTGCCTTGAAATGAACACGACTTGTGGGATGAATTTTGACTATCAAAGGAAGAAGTTGATTCCACATACTTGTGAGGGTGTCATAGACAGAGTATTTTACATGGACATTGAAATGAACTGCTCAGATATTTTCATACCTATGGAGACTGAATACGGGACATGTTTCGTAGCAAATAGCTTGTATACAAAAGGAGCAAATGGAGAAGAGAATTTGGAAGATTTTGATGACCTTCCATTGCGTTTTTCAAACAATGACTATCGAGAAAGGTCATTTGAGTTTCATTACCGCGAAAATGACTTCCTGCTCTACAAGCTCTTTATTCACACTCCTGAGGAACTACCAAATGGCAAACTTGAAAGTGTCGGTTTACGTAAAATTGGAGGAATGACAAAATTTGCCATAAAAACAACGGAATTCCTGAATCAAGATGACGTAAAATATGAAACTATTGACTCACGTCAATGTCGCTTTCCATTTGAAAGATTCGACACTCTAAACTTACCATATAGTCTTAATTATTGTCGATATTTAAAACGCATACAGCGCGAACTTGAAACATGCAATTGCACTTTTCCACTTGGTCTTGCTTCTAATCATTCCATGAAAGAATGTGGTGTGACTGAATTTCAATGCTTGCATGATTTGGCTATAACAACAAATGCTGAAATGAAGACCGAAGCTGGAATCCAAAAGAATATTGGTGAATGTTTAGTTCCATCATGCGGTCAGTGCGTTTATTTTTTTTGTAAATTTACTTCTAATGGTCACTGATTTTATATTTTTGGTGATTTATCTTTTGTAGTCAGCATGGAGATAGTTAAGGTTGGTGAGACTGATGCGAAATTTGAATCTACAACAACTGGATCGGTGAAGATTGAAGTTGTCAACATGCCTACTTTGAGATACGTTCGTCGAGTGACTTTTACAAAATTGGACATTATTGGTGAGTTGAGACTTTTTTGGGTGTCACGTGGTGTGTGGTGAGTTTTGATTATTCATCATTTGTGGTGAAAATATTTTGGTGAGTTCAGCAGTTTCAATGATTCCACCATAATTTGGTAATTTTATCCAGAATTTTCAACATTTTCACCAAATTTTATTTTAAGAAATTAATTTTGACAGTAAATTCACCACTTTTGATAGAAGTTTTACAATTTTAAATATTTTTTAATACCTTGCTTCATTTCTCAAAGTTCAAGTCGGTGGAATCATTGGATTATTTTTTGGAGCATCAGTATTGAGTATTTTGGAGCTGTTCTACTTGATCTATCAGATGTTTAAATTAAAGGATGAACCTAGAAAGGTCCAATAGATGATTTTCTTGTACAACATCCAGAAGCATGAAGAAACAAATTCTAATTATTTACATTTGTAGGGTTTTAGAATTTGTACTGTTTTTATGACAAAAATCTTTAAATTCGTTTTTTGACACATTTTTAACTCTTTCAATTCTAATCACATTGTGTAATATAAAATAGCTAGCTGGCTTGTCAAACCTACAGACATAATTGAAGAATAGTGTGGCAGATTTCTACTTTATTTACAGTGTACTGTAATTTAATATTATCATATTATTCAAATTCCTCACTATAATTATCAAATTAACACATGATAGATTAATATATTCTTAGAGATATTTTATTGCATATTTGCACCACATTTTTAAAAATCAAAAGAAACAATATTTTGAATAATTTATTACATAGAGCTTTTAATTTTTAACAATATGCAGAATTTGGTTGAAAATTAATTAATTACACTAACTTAATAAGATTAAAATTTATGATGGAGTTTGTCTATAGCTTGAATAGAATAGATTTTTTTTTGAGTAAAGAGCTCGAAAAAAAGAAAAATACTTGGACTAAAAAGTAGAAAATAAATTATTTTAAATAATATACGTTAAAAAATAGTCGCTTTTCTGCAGAAGACTAAAAATTTTATAAAAAGTAAAAAATAAAAATTAAAAAAAACACGCTTTTGCATAAATAATATAATTTTTTACTTTGGGCAATCAGAGATGTAATCAATTTTTTTCTCAAGAAATACAGAGATATGATTAAAAAATTAATTACTATAAAAGCGTGGGGCGTAAGTAAAATTTAATTTATGAATAATTTTTACTTTTTATATTTCCATAAAATTGTCATTTTTCAAGTGTACTCTGGAAGACAAACTAAGTCCGAGCGAACTTCAAAATCGCGAACGTTTGGGAACTACGATGCAAAGTTAATAATCATACAATAAAAAATCTAAGTTTTCTTAAGATTATTGTCTGCAAAACAACCATATTCGATAGAATTAAATTTATATTAAAAGATTCTAAAAATTCGCAGCACACAAAAAAATATTCCTTTCTAAAATTCATCCCCAAAATCTTTCCATTAGAGAAGAGCTTATTGATATTAAGCTTTCTAAATATATTCTTATTCCCACATATACCCTAATGTGTCATAATTTAGGTAAACAAAAAAGGCCCCACCATGAAAGCCAAATTTAATTATTTTCGTATTTACAATCACGCCAAAAAAAATATATAAAAGAAGAAAAATTTGAGAAAAATAGAAAAGCGAGAAAAGTGATGAGAAATTTTTTTCTTTTATTTTATTTCCCAAAAGGCAAAAAAGTATGAAATAAATAAAATAAATAGAGAAAGATTTTCCTTTGATTTTTTTTTGCAAAAGATCTCAAGCTCAAGAGAAAGAAAAGAAATGAGAAGAAAAATTTGTGGGTGAAGTTCTATTTTTGAAAAGGCAAAAAAAAATATTTTTTATGAAACATTTTTTCACACTTTTGAAGATTTTGAGGAAATTTTTTTCTTCCCGTTCAGAAAAAAAGATCGATGGATAGTTTTTGGCATGATTAGTTAAATTCTCGATATTTACGATTATACGGTGTCCAATTAATTGGATTAAGTAAACAGAAAATTTATGCGGAATATATTTTATTTTTAGTTACCCACTCGCAATTCCAATTAATTCCTTAGGGCGAATTTGACAGAATTTTATTGCATATATTGCGGAATCTTGTTACTCTAGCTAATTTATTAAAGAGTTCCTTCAAAATTGAAGAAAATTCTGTAGCCAAATATTTATTATTGTACACACAATCCTAAGAAAACATCTTAAAGGGCTCCGACAACTCGATCAACATAAATGATGAGGTCTATAAAAATATCTACTTTTATTTCATTTCCTTTTGTTTTACCAGCAGAATTAAGTTTCACTGTGTGTGTCCTTCTTCATCTTTTCCCTTTACATTTTCCTCAACTTATTCTTCTTATTTCTTTTTGTCATTTCTCTTTCGAAAGGCATAAAAGAAATTAGATTTAATCACGCAAATAAGAAACTGCTTTCTCCTATAAATATTTTATATTGCAATAAATATAATGCCAATGTAGATGAATTCTACACAATAGAAAATACAATAGCAAATTTTAATCAGTCAGTTCTTGAATTGTAAGATTTAGTAAGCGCATTCTGTTGGCTGTCTTTTACTTTTTCGACAAATAAATGGAATTGGGGTTTAAAATTGAGCTAATGAACTTTTAGTATTGTAGTGACGTTTCCAGCGGAGGTCCGGACCCAATCTCTCATAAAAATTCCTTGCCCCTCTATCACTTAGAAGAAAATTCTTGAACATTTTTTTATAAAGTTGGAATTTTTGAATAAATTTATTTAACTTCATCATATTTTTTTTGAAATATAAAGTTTAAAAAAATTAATATTTTTTCAAAAAAATAACTTTCTATAACTTAATGCAGGAGCGTATCCAGAGGACCCTAACCCCCTTACCCCATTTTTTGACAAACCAATACTAGTTTAAAACCAATTGTCATGATTGTTACCCAAAAAAAGATTTGAAACCCCCTCCAAAAAAACATCCTGGATACGCCCCTGACTAAATGGATGCAAAAAGCTACAAAAACTTGTTGATTCATTCAAATTCATTTTGGACAAAAAATAGTTCTTGGATAGCAACAAAATCTGCAACACAGAAAAATAAATATCCTGGAGCTGCCTGAAGCACTTTTAGAAACATAAATTAGGATTTTTCAGATATTTAAAGGTTTATTTCTAAAAATGTTGAATTATCAGCAAAATTCTTTTCCACAAAAAGTCCACAAAAAAAATATTTTTTCTTCAGAAAATTTTATAGACTTTCGATTTTTTAAAGACCTTCAAACGAAGCTAATAATTTTCTGGTCATAAAATGCGCTATCAAAGCACATTTTACGATTAATTTTCACTCATTTTCTGTTCACTAAGTATCACAAAAAAAATTCTCGCAAAATATCACTTGATATACACAAAAGTTGTTGAGAAATCTTTAACTTGCTTTCTATTTTTAACCACCTTTTTTCTTTCTTTCTCTTTTGCTATTTTCAAATTTATAGTCAAATGCCAAATGAGAAGGAAATTATTATAATTACAGAAAAAAAGTTTATATGCGATCAAATTTTTTTTCTTACATTTTTATTTTTATTTCTTCTTTTTATTCCTTAACTAAACTTTTATTCCCTATGCTTCAATCACTAATATACACTCAGAGCGCGCTCTGAGGATACCTGAAGAAACACGTCTGAACGGTAGCGCGACGTAAAATCAACTAGAACAGACGGCAAGCTAAAAAGCATTTGAACTTGGCTGTTGAAAAACTAAAATAACAAAAAATTTCCGTTTTCCTTTTTACTGTTTACAAAAATACTTTCTTACTCTCCCTCTCGATTGTGAAGCTCTTTCTCTTGAATTTTCCTCGCTCTCTCGGAGAAAACTCGGAAATTTTTTTCAGAGAATGAAAATGTTTTTATTGACATGAACTCACTCTCTCTAATTGAATTTTAATTTGTCAGGTGTTAAACAGAAATGAAGAGAAAATCTCGAAAGAAAATTATGAAGGAAATTGTCAGAAGTTGTCAAATTAATAGGAGGAAAATATAAAAAATGTAATTTGAAATATACTTTGCCATGTTAGTGAAATATTGAAGGTTAGCTCGAGAAAAAGTAAACAAAATCAGCTGATTTGTGGATTATGGAACTCATACATTTTATGTGTCAAATTTTTGGGCATTCAAATTTTGTGGAAATTAAATATTTATTTTGATTGTGGATGTGAAAAATTTATGATCACGTGTAGATAGATATTAGTTATTATATTCATTGAGCCAGGCGCGTAGCCAGAGAGGGGGGATTGTGGGACAAATCCCCGTCTTAATGGAAAAATTTCTTCATTTTGCTAGGGTTTTTGAGAAAAAAATACCAAAAATACCCCTCCCCCTCTAAATTTTTTCGATACAAAAATTTTGAAAATTTCCCCCTCGAAAAATTTTTGGCTACGCCGCTGCATTGAGCTTATAAATATTTTGTATGTCGAATTTTAATTTAAAATTAGTATTTTAGAACCGATCGGCACGAGAAGTTTTAAAATTAGAATTAAACTGAATATGCATTAAGTCTAGTTCTTCGGTGCATAAAGGCTACAAAGTTGATACATTTACTTCAGGTTTGAGATCCACAATGCGGTGGCTTGGGGAATCTTCACTCGTTAAACAATCATAAATCGCGAAACGCCCTAGCGCAGCTATGGATCTTTTAGATCTAAACAGCTAAAGTTTTTCTTAGATCCACACCCGTCAGGGTAAATTGTCATATGTGCTGGAAACCAGGCTCAGAGATTCATTGGAAAATGGTAAAAAAATTATAGTTGCACTAAAATCTTTACAAAAATTCTGAAAATAGTACATCATAGTATGAGTGTTAGAGCCTTAATAAAAATGCAGTTAACAGTCTTATTTTAAAGACTACAGACAAAAATGTCAGACATTGTAGTTCTTCTATCAAATATTCATGAATATGAAATATAAATTGACAGCTACTTCTGTAATAAAGCAAGTTTTTAATATGAAAAAATGTTCCAGACATTTCACTCATTTAAAATAAAATTTTTATAAAATGAACTAAAAATTTATCATTGGCATGTCATGGGGTCATTCACTTATTACGTTCGCTTTTTAGGGGGGAGGGGGGGTCTGCGATTTTGTAACAGGCCAAACAAAGAAAAAAAATTTTCTTGGAAAATTTGTAACAAGGGGGGGAGGGGGGGGGTCTAAAATTTCGTTTTTTTGCGTAACGTAATAAGTGAACGACCCCCATGGCATTTTCTATATTTCAATTTCATTAATTCTGCATGTTCGATGAATTTTCATTCACATATTGATGTGCTACGTAGCATGTACACTAAAACTAATTTTCAACTGCTGTATATCGACCTGAATACTTCATTATGTCTGTACAGTATATACACTCAGCATGTTCTCATAGTGCACTTATTAAATTATTTATTATAATTTTCAAATATGAATAAAATGTCATCATCGTTCATATCATAATTGCATATTGGACATCCTGAACAAGTTCATACTTTATACCTCTTTATACATGAATATTTATAGCGATAATAGCTAGTTCCTCGGTTATCAACCATCAAAATTTCAACGATTGTTATCTACACATTTTAGTCAGTAAAAATTAATTAATAATTATAGCGCTAAAACTGAATGAATAATTAACGAGTTTATAAAAGAATCAAGTAAAATTTAGAATAAATTAAATTAAAACTGATCCGCTTAACACAAAAAAAAATTCTTTTTGAATGATATATTTTTTATAATATTTAAAAATATTTTTCATTTAGGGGTCGTTCGTAAATTACGTCACGCTAAAAAACGACTTTTTCGACCCCCTCCCCCCCTTGTCACAAAATTTCCAAAGAAAAAAAAAATCTTTTGTATGGACTGTCACAAATTCTTTGACCCCCCCTCCCCCCTAAAAGCGTGACGTAATTTGCGAACGACCCCTTATCTTTTTCTGAACATTACATTTTAAAGCTTTTAGCGCAGAAGTTGCTACTGAAATCATTAACGAATTGAAAACTTGTAACAACAGAACTAAAATATCCATAAATTGTATTAAAACCAAGTATCCTTCTTAATAAGCTGGATCTATGGGAAATGTCACGAAACAAATCATCGAACAATAAGTTCCAACCAAAGTGCTTCAAAATACACCATCAGTATCCAAAATACGAGCTAATTATGAAAATCGCAACCGAACATTTCTGTTAACACATTTTTCTTCTCGCCAACTATCGTCATTGCTGTGTTTTTGCCATGATGGATGAAGCATGTTATTAATAGGTACAATTTTTCTGTTTCAGCAACAACATACAAATGTATCAAATAGAATTGTTAATGGATTGTCGACATTCATTAAATATATCAATATTTTGCGTGTGAATCGGTGCTTAATATGAATAATGAAAATGGCAGTTAAATAGTGTGAATTAAGGAGTATTGTAGTAAAACTGCTTCATGATTTTTGCTATACGAAAAAAAGCACATGAAAATTTATTTACGCAATCACTCAATCAATCATCAGATATGTCTATTAATAAATGAAATAAATGTAAATGAAAAGAAATTCTTTAGAAAAAAAAATATTTTTTGTTAGATGCAATGACAAACATGTGACTGTGGAGCAAATTTTGTTCGAATATCCGAGATATCTTTTGGTAAAATTAAATCAATTTAAAGATTTTTATAAATTTTTCTAGTACTTACTGTTACTAATCGCTTATGACATATGACGTTTTGACGATCACAGAAGTTTTCAGTCATTTTTTTAGATAAGGTTTAGATAAGGTGACCAGAAAATTTTTCATATTTTTTTTATATGGTTCGGCCCATACGTCCTTTCATCTTATCTAGCGTAAAGTGGATCATTTTAAGAGAAAATGACATATTAACAGAAATAGATTTAGACATTCTCTATGAGCAGAAAGGTGATTGCGTGCACCCCAGCCAAGGAAGTAAATACGTATTATTGCTAAGCAGAATTAATACAGCATCGCTTTCGAACACATAAAATTCAACAAGTGGTAGCTCCTACATAACTTGTAGTATGGACATGCGTTTTATTCACAAATTTTATTGTAGAGGAGTTTCCATACTTGGAGCCATAGAGAACTAAAAGAAATTTACTGACCCAAAAACCCATCCACTATGACGTTATTTCATTTACAATTTCAGCTATATTTCCATGAGAATCTTAGTTTCTGTATAATGGAAATATGGAGAAATATATTTTTTACTATAAAAGGCTTCAAAGATTTACAGTTAATAATATTTCGGAAACTTTTCAAACGTAAATGTTAAAATCATGCATTGTTTATTCAGTTTCAGCATAAAAAATTTATTAACAAGAAAAATACAGCAAGAGGGAATACATTTTTTTATCGATTGAATAATAGAACCGTGTAATGCTAAATACATATTTGAGTGACTTAAATAATGAATATTATAAGGATGTTAATCAATATTTAACATCTGTACGGAGCTGAGTAAAAAAAGTTTTTAAGATTTTTAATTCATTATTAAAAATATTTTTCTTCCTCAATTAAAGTTCGTGGAAAGTTGAACTTCTGAGCTTTAATAAAAAATAATATTTTTTTGAACAGCCCAAACAACGTCTAAGCTTTTTTTTTATTTTCATCCCTAATCATGTCATCATGTATTTTTATATACAAAAATTATTATATTTCCATTTCAATGCATTATTTATTAAGTATGCATTGTTCACAGGAATTTTATCGATTATGCTGTTGACCTATTAATATTTTTCACCTCTGGAATATTTAAACAGGTCCCTCGGGCATCATTCATTCGTTATGAGTATTTTTATGCATTAAAAAATTGATTTTATAAACTCGGCCAGGGCACGTAAGGAAAAAAAATTCCAAACCGCAAAATTGTTTTGTTCAAGCAAAAAAAAATTGAAAATCTATCCCTTGAAAATTTTCTGGTAAGGAAACATCCAGAAAGCATCACATAATTGAATTCCTTTTTTAAGTGGGTCAAAATGCCATGGTTTTGAGACCAAAGTCGTGATCTAATTCTTGCCACAATCAAGTTGCTTTTTGATACAAATGACAGTCAAGTCACTTTTGATGAAAATTTGACAGTCAAGTCAAATTGGGATAATGACTGATAAACCATTCATAGATGTAAATAATAACATTTAAGCTGTATTTTGTGTTGAATATGTCGATAATTTATTTTGAAATATTTACAAAGGATTTCCGTTATAAAAATATTCACAATATCCTTTTGTGAAAGTTCACCTCATTGAAAGAGAAATTCACCACACAAAATGTGATTGTTGGTGTTGTCGTGCTTTTCAAACGAAATGATTTCATACAAAAGGCTTTATCTATTGACGTTTCATAGCTAGTTTATTTTTTTTGTCAAACTTAGACTTGCACTTTCAAGTCCTGGAAGCACAGACACACAAATCTACAGTAGGTACTGTACGTCATCTACAGAATTAAATGTACGTCTTGAAATTCTCGAGAATCAAATTGAGGGAAAAGATCAAGAACTTGTGGAACTCAAATTGATATGACCAATTGAATAATCTGGACTCTGTGATATAACCTGACATAGAGTAAATAAATTTATTTATATTTAAATATATATCAGTTTCTAAGCTCATTTTCTATCCTACAAATTTTTTAACTGCTACATAACTTTTGAAATTTTCACATTGACTAATTTCACAATATGAAGTATCCCCCTCTTTTCAAATCGTCTGACTAAAATAATCTCAATGTTTGACTCATATTGTTTATGAATTTAAAAATTCATTTTATTCTTCTGGACTATTATTACTTATTATGACGAAAATTACTAAAATGTTTTTTAGTCAACCATTCAATTATCACTTTTATTAGTCTAATGCAGCTATATCAAATAAAAATAAGTCAAAATTATTAATTATTTACAACCATCATGATAAAAAAATTTAATGTGGTTCAAAAATCAAATGATTGATCCTTAAGTTCTGGACAGTATGAAATATAAATTTTCACTTCTCGTTTTTAATGCTATATGTATAGTTTTGGTGCATCAGGTTTAGTTTAATTATCAGAATCTATGTAGGAGTGCAGAAGCTTTTTTGTGGTTTGCTACGCCTTGGCTGAACAAAGCAACATCCCCTAAGTGATTAGAAAGGGCTGTTAACATCCCCGCATTGTATGAAGCATTGATTGTATGGGGGGGAAGTTATTTTTTAAGTACAGCGCAAAATTTTACTAACGAAGGTGTTAATGTCTAATTTCCCCCCGAGTGACGAAAACCAGGAGCGTAGCTAGGATTTTTGAAAGGGGGTGCCCAATTTTTTATTTTAAAAAAATCACTGTAATAAAACCTTTGTATTAATTTTTTATACTTTTTTAGATATTAAGATTGATTTTACGAGTAGTCTTCAATATTTTTCTGCAAAAAAATAATTTTTCGATTTTAAAAATTTGTATTGAATTTTGATCTCGAGGGGGTGCCCGGGCACCTACCCCCTGACTACACCCCAAAAATATAAGTTTCAAAACAGCGATTTGACTCTAGACAGTTATTATGGTGAAAATTTTGTATCAATGTGTAGGGGGTCAAATAAATTTGAACTGTTTTACAGAACTGCTCATGTAATTGGTCTTTTATCAAGAGTATTTGGATCGAGAAGCGAATGGAAATCTTCCAACTCCTCCAATAAATCATTGTCAAATAAGAATTTATTTATCTAATTACTGCTAATTACGAGAACGTAATCATTTACATTGATGTTATGGCGTTTCATTGATGAATACATGACTCATCATTTCAAAGGCTGAAAATCTCCGAATACGCGTTATTCCGAAAATTCATCACCTGTTGACGATGATGGAGCAAAACAAAAATTTGTTTGTAAAAATCTCTTGACCAAAACAAACTAACTGTGAAGATTCGTTCGTGATTTGCATAGGAAATCCCCGAGAGAATCAAAACATAATTTTTAACACTCATTAATGTCTATAACACAGCACGTTCGGGATATGTCGTTGTGTTTGTAAAAACTCTCTCAAAAATTCTTAATGCTTAAATAAAAATGTTAATAAGGCATGATTAAAATTTTGAAAACATCGCACATAAATTTGCAAGTGAAATTAAAGAAAGTTGACGGTGACAATTGAAAACAAATGATATGAACTGATTTGAATGACAGCAGCAAAATAAACATTGGGGATTTCCAACTTTTAGTTGAACTAGTGATTTATTTCCATGTATGAGCCGATGAGCGTAATGTGATGATAAGAATGAATCAAACAGCTTACTATTTAGTTTACTCATTAACAAAGACTCATGGATTCTCCTTAGTTGATGATTTGTAGCCATACTATTGAAAATGTAGTACTAATTGGGTTAGAAATTCTCACTAAAATCTTTATTTTATGAGAATAAAAGTATCAGTTTACTATGTAGATATGACAAGAATAAATATTACAAATGTGTTGAGGACGAGAATTCCAGAATAGCATTAACGAAAGAAGCTTGAAAAAAATGAGAATCAGAGAAAAGTTATCAACGTATTGTGGCATAAGTGGGGATGAGCATTATATATAAGACCTTACAGACACTCAAACTTGCCACAATCTTTTTAATTCTTCTTGAGTCTTCGTCTTTCCGTAAACTTATTTTTGGTTAAAAATATTTTTTATTTTGTTATCAAGTTTTTTTTTATTTGGTGAAGTAAAAATAGTCAAGGTCACTAAATATGAAGTATCTTGTAATTTTACTAATTTCTGTGATATATCTCGTAAATGCTGGTAAGTATCACTCAACGAAACCAGAAATGTAAATTAAAAAAAGTGGATTTTTTTTCTTCAAAAACCGTTATAAAGCTGCAAAAAAATAGTCCAGAAGAAATTGCATAAATGTGAACAAATCTAATCGAAAATTCAATGACCCATGACTGTATATACTACACACAGTGAAATTTCATAAACATTTTTATTTTGAGTCTCAATCGTGTTATTTTTGTTAGAATGTGTCTCTTAAAATCAAGAAATTAATATGATGGTGATCGTCAAAAGAAATCCCGAAGTAACCGGTTATTTTTATTCGTTTGGGTTTTTTTACTTAAAGAACATTCGATGAGATTTATGAAAAGTAGCACATTGCTAAGCTTTTAAAATAATTGCACATTCAATTAGCATGATGATTCTTAAGTAATTGCAAATTGATACCTTTTGTTCATTCAAGAGGTTTTCGGTGTTCTTCAAGTCAGCAATCATTCTGAAGTAACTCTAAAAATATTTTTACAATCTTGCAATTTAACACGCGAATATATGATTTCATCCGCAGTCATAAATATCTTGATGACGATGATAATGGATGAATGAACAAAGAGTTGTTATTACTGCTGTTTGTTGAAGCAGAATTAGTAAGAAAAAAAAACAAAAACATGTTTATTACTTACACGTTATAATCATTTAATTTGCGGTAAACTGCCATTGACCTTGATTAAAAGCAGAATCTTCAACTCGACTTATTCATGGTTTTTGCTGTTTTCTTGTTTCATTTCATGCCTTGTTCTTTCTCCATTCGTCTGTTTTATATGAAAAAGAGAGCAAATGAATAAGAAGCAATTGAACAGGATGAGGAAATTTCATTAGCTTTCTAGCACAAGAAGATTGAGTGTCTTCCTAAATGAAACTTAGTAGCTGTTTAAAACAAATTGTTGTACATCTTCCTGTAATTGGAAGTATACTTATTTCCTTGATGTGGACACAAGGGGGTCCATTGACTCATAAAGTGAGATCTTTGAAGCAAAGCGCAATAACAAGTCGAATTTTATGGAAATTGAGGAAATTAGGTCTATTTGTCTAGCTTAGGCTATTCATCATACTCATAAAAACCAGTTCTCTTATCATACCCATTTTCAAGTCTATCTTTACTCAAGACTCTAGCCATATCTCCTTTATGCATTATGTGATTTAGACACACATTGAAAATTATTATTAAATAAACTTTCGAAGGTGCTTAGCTTTGTCGTACACAAATGATGTCCAACTCTTAGGAGCAAGGGGGTCTAGACAGTGGGGTAGCCAGGAGGGTATGAGCCCCCTCCAAAAAATTTTAAGTCGTGCTCTCGCTGCGATTCAAATTTTTTCGAAGGGGTCTTAGATCCTCCTGGCTACGTCCTTGGGTTTAGAACTTTGTAGAACACCCCACACATTTTTTTATATTAACATTTTGTCTGAAAATTCTATTTTTGGAGGAAGTCATTTTTGAATGTCCCCTAAATTATTTTTGTTTGTTTTGCTAAATTAATTAGTAAAAATTATTAGCACTTCTACATCAACATTCAAAATTTTCATGATCAATTTTGACGACTTTTTTAAAAATTGGATAATTTTAAATCAGAAATGCTTTGATTTCAGTCTTTTCCATACCCTGAAGTTACAGAATGCTAAAAACTAATATCAACTTCAAGAAAATAATGGAATGAATATAAACACAAACAAGCCAAAACATGAGTCAAGTAGACTTTAGTGATAACCTTTTTTTTTTTGTTGCTTCATCACCGGTTTTTTGATTTTGTGTGACTACTTATGTTATCATATGAATCGTAGCTTGAATATTCAACAACACAAAAATATTGTTTTCATTTTTTGAAACGAGATTTTCCCCAGAAAACAAATACAAAATGAACTAACGAATCAAAATGTTTTTAGATAATGGAGATTATGTACCAAGAAGTGTTTACTTCATTGATGAGAACGGAAATCCATCACCTGCACATCCAATTAATTCGGTAAAAATAAAATAATCTAAGCCATAAATTTATGATTAATGTGTGAATTTTTGAATATTACAGGGATTATTAAACCGTGTCAGAAGACAAGTGCAACCAGGTTTCGGTGGATTCGCATTCCCACAGCAAGCCTTCAACTTTCCACAATTTAAGCCTGGTCAAGGACAAGGCTCCTTCGTTCAGTCATCACAATCACTTTCATCCCGTTTCGGTGATGATGAGCCAGTTGTAACCGGACAGACTCAAACTTTCCATAGCTCCGGTGGAAAATACCAACATACACAAACTGTCTTACGTCCTGACGGAACAGTTGAAACAAACAAACAATCTGGTAAGTCTTGAGTGATGAGTCTTTTATGGTACCATTTCATATAGTCTTTCCAAATAGTATGTTAATTTGCAATTGTAAGTGAAACTACAACTCACTTCCATGATTCATAAATATAATGAAAAAAAAAATTAAAATAAGACCAGAGCTAAGACAATTGAAGAAGACCCATTGTCTGAATAATAATATATACATTTAAAATTAAATGGCACAAATAATCACGTTTTTAGCACTCTAATATCGCATGCTCAATAAATCTCTTCATACACAATCTTGTCAAAAGAAACAGCATGAAAAATGTGGATTAGGTTAATCACTGTATCAATTTGAATAATCATTAATACCAAGTCCATTGTTGAAATACTTTCAGGTCGCTATTCTCCTTCTGGATGAAACTATTAATGGGTGCCAATAAGAAATTTAAAGAAATTTAACAGCATAATTAGCGAAAGATCCTTGTTATTAATTTCTTTAACTTTTAAATTGTATCATTTTAAAAAAGTGTACCATTATTAATGTCAATAATAATAATGAAGTAAAGAACAGACATAAATCATTCTTTAAAGAAAGACCTGCTTTTAAAAAATACTTATTTAATTCTGACCATATTAAAACATTAACGAGACAAATGAATCATATCCTCATTATATATCTCTAGGTAAGGTAAAGCGTCAAACATCTCAAGTTCAAAGTCAAGGTGATGAAGATGGCTCAAACCAATTCCAATCACAATCAAATGAGCGTCCAACTGGAGCACAATTCCAATCACAAAATCAACCTGGTATGTCACAAACACAATCTCAAGGAGCAGGTTCACTCCCTCAACAACCCCAACCAGCTGATAGACAAAACTTGGGACAACCAAGCCAACCAGCTGATAGAGCACAAAACTTAGGACAACCAAGCCAGCCAACCGACAGAGCACAAAACTTAGGACCTCAAGGTCAGCAAGGACATCCACAAGGGGGTCAGCAAGGCCATCCACAAGGGGGTCAGCAAGGTCATCCACAAGGGGGTCAGCAAGGCCATCCACAAGGAGGTCAACAAGGCCATCCACAAGGAGGTCAACCTCTTGGTCAACCAAGCTACCCACAAGGAGGTCAACCAGGCTTCCCCCAACCAGGTTTCGGAGCATTCCCATTCGGTTTTGGAGGATTTGCACAACCAGGATTTGGATTCCCTCAACCAGGATTTGGATTTCCTCAAGCAGGATTCGGATTCCCAGGCGGTAAGTGTCATTGATAATCTTTTAAATTTGAATTCTTAAAGTGTCGTTGACTTAAAAGTCTTCTTAAGAAGTCGAGAGTAATTTTATATAAAATTTAGGGTTCCCACAAGGAGGTTTTGGAGGAGTTCCTCCACAAGGCCAAGCAGGCTTCGGAGGTGGTCAAAATTTAGATAACAGATTTGGTGAAGATGAAGTTCCAACAGGCGTTGTTGGTGTAGGACAAACAATCACAAGTCAAAATGGTCAATATCACGCAACAAGCTCCATTTTGAAACCTGATGGACAAGTTGTGACGACTCAGCAAAGTGGTAAATTTCCAAAAAAGAATTAAATCATTTGTGCTGTGATTCATAAAACATAAATTATTACTATAATTAAAACAAAATATTAAAAAAAACCTTGTATGTGAGGTGAAACTTTCATTCAGCATGTACACAGTCACATATTACACAATATCATTTTTGTATGCATTTATGTGTTAAAACGTTCAACAATAAAACAGAAATTAAGACTTAATATTTTACCATGATTTATTTAGGAGCCTACAAAGGATAAAATGAAGACAGCAATAATTCATGGATTAAATAAAAAATTTAATTTAATTGTGACTCAATTTGGAAAGATCTAGTTCTTATTAATTAAGAATAAATAATAAAAAAATAGAAAAATAAAACAATTTTGTTTTTTGCTGTTTTAATTATTTTTATTTGACTTTTTTTTCCGAGGGATCTTCATGTACTCTCTAAAGTTGTAGACATAATTCTCATGTGAAAACATTATTTGACAAGAAATCTGTTTTTTTTTATATCCTAATTACTCTTCACAGTTACAATTACCAGAAGTATTTTTTTTAGAAAGATTAAAAGACATTTTAGTTCCATAATTGGATGTAGTATAATGCTCATGAATCATACAATCAAGTTTTTCTAGTTCCAATGTACAACTTAAAATAATATTCATTTTATGATTATCAGAAGCAGAGTTGCTTGAACTAACTGACTTTAATTTAGTTTCAAAAATTAAAAGTCATTTTAAGTTCAAAATTATCACGTTTAGTGATACACTGGCAGCAAATGATATTCCTTTATGATGTTTAGGAGCCAGGGACGGGGGTCTTGGTATACACCTACCCCTAGTGGTATACCCTTGAGTAGGTGTATACCCTAGGATAGGGGTAGGGGTATACCCTAGGGTACGGGGTACCTTAGGGTACGGGTATACCGAGAAACCAGCCCAATGAGTGGTGATTGGCTTAATGGAACATAATTCCACAATTCCTAACCTAGTCGAATTATAATGAATCTTACCATTAAGCGGCTATAATTAGGCATCAAGCAACTCCAATCTGAATACTCAATTTTCAAAAAAGAAGCAATTATTGATAAACATTAGTTTGTTCCTTTTTCAACGTTATCTGAATGACTGTAAGATGTGGAAAAATAGTGGTTCTAGATTGGTTTGATAGGTTTGATAATTTTAATTTATAAAATTTGAGCAAGAAAATGATGATACTTTTAATGACAAACTCTTCTTTATATTCAATAGTCAATCAGTTCTTTTTTGATTAGGGGTCGTTCGCAAATTACGTCACGGTTTAGGGGGGGGGGGGGGGTGTGACAGTCCAAACACAAAATTTTTCTTTCTTAGGAAAATTTGTGACAAGAGGGGGTTGAGGGGGTCATTTTTTGTGTGACGTAATTTGCGGACGACCCCTGATGTTTTGTATTTTTCAAAAATTTCATTTTAAAAATCATTGGCATAAAAATAATTATGTTATTTTGAAAAAATAATTATTTTAAGAATTTTGAATTCTAAATGATCTGAAATTTCCCCACATGTATTTGGCGGAATCATAAACTAATGAGGGAACTAACCATACTTTTCTAATAACTTTCAAAATTATTGTTTTTACGAGTCTTCTATTGTTTTATTTTCTTTCAAGTAATCTTCTTTATCACAAATAACTTATGCTGTATATATACAATTTTATTAAGCTTCAAGCATGATGCTCTTAGCGAAAGCAACATTATTTAGCATAACTTCTGTTTATTTCAGTGCACATTAGTTTTATTTATATTTTTTAAATTTTATATTGTGTTTTTTCATATTTATTTTTAATTGATTATAAAGAGACTGAATTACTAGATATTCTCAATAAATATGATCAGAAAAAGCTCAAGCAATTTTTATGTTTCTATTATAATATATTCTTATGTAATGTCAACGGATCAGAAATGACAAAAAAAAATCAGTTTTATCTATTTCTACGTGAAACATCTGTACTGAATTATTAAGTCTTTTAATATAATTAAATATCAAATATTGCTAGAGATAATGCAGAAATTTATGGATATTAATTTATCCGTCATATAAGGATTCTTAGAATAATTCTGAATAAATAATCTTGGATTATTATCAGTTTATGCTGTGAAATAATACCTGAAGTAATCATGATAGAGCATAGTGCATGTCTCTGATAATTTAATATAGAGAAAATTGATATTTATCCAAAGTACTCCCGAGCGACATGCTGCGGCAAACAGTGCGGACAATAACCACCGTCACGACGCCGTCAGGGCACCCCCGCGTCTTGACGTTGCGGTGCTCTAACGACTACGTTGTGTCGCTCGGGACTAGGAGCGTATCCAGCAAGTGGAAATTCAATTTACTTGAATCATTTTGAGGAAAAAATACACTATTCTTGGATACGCCCCTCGTCCAAAGTACAGTAATTTTTTTTACAAATATATCATAAATAATCTATACTTCTTTCATCAATTAAGCATAGCAATGTAAGACAAATTTCTATTTCGTCCATATTGCACTGCATCGTCATAGGTTTTTCCATAAATTTATTCAATCATTAAACTAAATTTGACCTTGATAAGGAAATTATAAATGTGGAACTGATTTCATTAAAATGGATGTTTCTGAATGTAATGAATGTCGTGAGCATTGTGTGAATCCTTGGCATATCGAAATACTCAATATAATGATTGAGAAATCGGTCTCTTGTGGGAATCGAACCCACGTACTCACAAAAGAATGATACAGATTTTAACCTCTATGCCACAGAGGCCTTTCTGTCGCACTGACAGATTTGCCTACATATAGTTCGATACCCCAGATCCCACTCTGCTCAGACACAACACTGAATTTACTTGGATTTTTTTCCGGAATTTTGCAAATCAAAATTTAATCTTTCTTTTTTTTTAATTATCTTTCCGATTTGTTCTAGAACATGCCACAAAAATTTTAAACATGTAACTTTGCAATTAAGAATTAAATCAATTTCTTGACAGATTTGTGGTTTTAAGATTTACTATTTGTATCCAATAATTTTAACGAAATCAATTCAAAAGACTTAAGGATATACAAAAAAAAATTGAAAATTCATTTAAAATAAATTTTTATTAAAGTAAAATCATTCCAATTTCATCTAATCATTCACTTAATTATAATACAATATAACTTACTACAATTTGTAAGAAATAAAACTTCTTTCAGATGTTATTAAATGTACTTAATAATCTTCAATTTTTCACGCTGCCAGAAGAAAAAAAACATTAAGGTATGCTCAAAATGAATAGTTATCATCTATGGATAGTGATTTATGCACATTATTTAAAACATTTTTTACATAAGAGTTTAAAAAAGTAAAATTTTTGAACATAAAAAAATATTCGTTAAAGATGGCAAGTTCGTTTAATGCAAAAGATCTTAAGGAAACATAAGTATTCGTAGAATTAAAAAATAAATTCAGCTCGTTGACATAGTATGAAGTATAAAAATAATGAGAAAAAAATATATATAATTAACTCTCACAAGAAAATGAAGGAAAAAAATAGAATTTTCATGTAAAAAATAAATTCAGCACTTCCACAATTCTTTCTTGTATCCCTTTGAATGTTGTTTTTTTGTTGTTGTGTTTTTATTCGCTTTCTTTTAACTTAATATAATAAAACAAAAAGATTTATGTTGGACTTCATTCACTTCATTTGCTGTGCCGGACAACTGGTTCAATTTTGTTTTTTTAAAAATAAATACGCAAAGTTTTTTTTTCACTCTATTATGCTAAACCAAAAAGTTTTCTTGCTTCTTTCCTTATAAAATATAATTTAACGACATTCATAGACTTTGATCGTTTGATCGACACTACCTGATACAACGTACGGATGCGTTTTATGCATATCTAAAATGAGAAATAAAGTTTTTACTTGTTAAATATTTTACTCAATCATTCCCTAAGTCATAGCGTATTATTGACTTGATAAGTTACACAAACTTGAAATTTCTGAACGATTAAGAAGTCACACAAAAGAAATTCCGAAGAAACAGACGGTTCTGATTAAATCTGGAATGTTTTGCATACAATAAAGCTCCGAGGATGGGATTTTTTGTTGATTACTAAAGAGAATAAGTCACTGACTCCCATTTTAGCCATAGGCTACACAATTTAGTAATTAACAACTTATAAGGTCAGATAGATTCTAGACTACTATAGGAAGAAAAATATTAATTCAAAGCTATATAAAAACATTTTATACGAAAATGAGATAATTGAATCCTGCTTCTTGTAAAATTGTCGAGGTAAGTGATTCTTGAATGAATTCGTTTAGTCATTTAGCAATAATACGCTGAGATAATAATAAAAGGTGATGAAATCTTACCAATAGAAGTACAAAAATGTGAATGAGCAGCAAGCGTCTTTAAGCAGCGTTTATTACGAATGTCCCAAATTCGAATAGTTTTATCATCACTCGCCGTCAACATGAATTTGCCGCCAGGATGAAAAACGATGCCGCGTACCCAATTGTCATGTCCATAAAGTGTGAATAAGCACAATCCTGATGTTACGTCCCACACTCGAATCGTTTTGTCTCGTGAGCCTGAAGCAAGGAAAGGTCCTTGATGTTGTCCCTTTTTGTTATCGGCACCAGCAGCTTCATTAATTGAAGCTGTGGCTGTTTCTGGCGCCCAAGAAATACATTCAACTGTATGATCATGCTCGCGCAATTCTACTTTCGATTCTTTGGAATTTAAGCACCAGATTCGTACTGTATGGTCATTACTACACGAAGCCATAAGAGTTCCATCAAAATTAACGCGTACCATTCGTACCCATTCACGATGTCCTGAATACGTTTTCACACAATAGCCTGTCGCTACCTCCCACATCTTAATCGTTTTGTCTCTTGATGCTGATAATAGAAAATCGCCATTTGGGACGAATGCTACTGACGACACGTTGTGATCATGACCGTGCATTGTTTTAATACATTCAAATGTCTGTTGAAAATCCCATAATTTTATTGACAAGTCTGAACTGCATGACGCTAGAAAATACAATATTTATAAAATTATTAGTATTAATAGCCTCGAGCATTATACATATTTTATCAGATAACACACGAACTAATGCAAACACACACAAACAAATGAATAGCTTACCAAGCAATTTTCCTTGCGCATCGAAAGCTATATCTTGAACTGAATCAGTATGACCTTTGAGCGTCCTCTCGTATTCACCAATTTCATAGTCCCAAACCTTAATTGTAGCGTCCTCAGATGCTGAAACCATCATGCTAAATACCGGATGAAAAACTACACGATTTATCGTGGCACGATGACCAGAAAGTTTGAATTTTTCTGGTTGACGTGGAATCCATTCTGTTGGCGTCCGCTTAGCTTTTGTTGGCGCTCCTTCTATTAATTCCTTTTCTGCTTCATTCAACTTTGATTCCAATTCCATTACTTTCTTCTGTAAACGTATTACTGACGTCCACTTTTTCTCTAACAATCCACGATACTTTCTTTCGATTTCTGTTGGAACTTCGGCTTCCTTACGGAAAACATCGAGCGCATCGTTATATCCATTACTGCCTAAATAATCGGCAATCGCTTGGTTTCTACAGGCAGAAAAATGATGGAAAAATAAAATATTGAGTGGGTTTTTATGGCATGTCTAACTACTAGAATATGTAATATTATAAAAAAAATCAGATTAGCGGCATATTTTCTATGGTTTCACACTATATGTGATGATGATTACATTTCATCAACAGCTCCAGTTTTTTTACAATAAAATATTGAGATCGAATTTCAACATCAGAGATTAATGGCTGTTTTCATTTCTGCTAGTACCAAAAAAAATGAAATGAAAAGAAATACCGAATTATGACACCTTAAAAGAGCAGCAATACAGCAATCTAATTAGGCTTTTTGGTTGCAAACGTAATAAATTGATTTTATGATCGTTTTATAATCAATCAGTTCCACTCTCAAAACAACAAATTGAAATTCAATATTCAATAAAATATGAACAATTATTTGTCAATTGCTAATTGTTAAAATTGGTTAAAATGAAAATAGATTTTCAATGTCATTAGAAAAAAAGAGCTTTAAATGAAAGTAAGAAAAGAAAAATCAATAGCTACATCAACCAACATATAGCTATGACGTCAACTTTTGTTGTCTGATGTTTTCGATTCCACACAGCTTTGGGAAATTCCTCAATGGCGAGGGGATATAAAAATCATGTGTGGGTTGAATGCAAAGAAGAAAATAGCACATTCGCGTATCCTGCGCACTACATTCTAGCTTAAAACTCAATTTTACTGTATGAGTTTTTAAGGCGCAGATTTGTCTGCTTTGCTACTTTTGTAGTTATGGAAAATTAATTTCGATCGTGCAAAAGTTAGGTGTGTCAAATTGGGAAATTCCAATAAGGTTGTTTTTCATAAATGACGTCCATCAAGCAATTAACATCATTGAAAATCAAACTCATCCTAAATTCCTGTAAGAATCCTCTTAAATGCTTCAAAGTCCAACAGCAAAAGCTCATTTTATCCGACAACTTCGAGTTATAGATCAAAAAAACGAAATTAACAAACATTTGTCATAAAAATGCAATAAAATAAGAAAACTTTAATGAACTTTGAGCATTCGTTAGAGCTTAGGAACATTCATGTGCTACGGATTTTCATGACTCCAAGTCGTGATCGAGCAATTTAAAAAATTAAGAATTTTGACAAATCTTTGTTTATTTTTTCTTGTACCAAGCGTCACAATTCGTAGCCTTGATTTTTTTTGTGTTAATCGTGAGATACAATACACAATACTAAAAGAAAAGAAAATATTTAACCGATTATGACACGATATGAATAAAGCACGCGTAGTATCGTCCAATAACATTGGAGTTGACCATTTATTGCTTCTTTTTGTGACTCACAACTTGACGCCCGATTACGATTGTGTAATTTAGTTATTTTTATTTCTTCTTTTTTTTTACAAAAAGAAAAAAGCCTCAACAAATGTTGAAAAATTTCCATATTCGTACAAGACAAAGCAAAGCAGAACGGCATTCTTTGAAACATTAAGTCATTATTTTTCATATCCATTACTTACAATTCCTCGCGCTGCCGCTGAGATAACACCATTTTCATGTTTTACTTGATTTAATGGTACTAATGACTTTTCCTATTGATGCTTTGTTCTATATATTCCTTGAGACTATGCGCTCAACTCGAGTTGAAGCAGAAAATATCGTTTGTTGACTATCACTTAGAATTCACTCCTAATTAAGGTTCAATTTTTGAAAGTTCATAAAAAAGAATAAGCATAATGGTTTGTTACTTATCATGACTTTAAAAAAGAGTAAGCTGGAAACA
Organism: Chironomus tentans; assembly: GCA_963573255.1. NCBI lineage: Eukaryota > Metazoa > Arthropoda > Insecta > Diptera > Chironomidae > Chironomus > Chironomus tentans. The sequence continues at coordinate 30,532,983 of OY754304.1, read as the reverse complement.
AGTTAGGAACTTTCTTTTTCACTTCACAACAATAGATTTACTGGTATTTTTTATTTCATGTTCTTCCATCTAGCACGCAAGATTGGCAAGTGCAAATTTGCATTTAATTATGTTAATTTAGATTCTTCTCATATTATTTTCTCTCTTCTCTTGCTACGTACATTTATGAATACACTTAATGCGCCGTTAGTAATGTTAATTAAGCTCTTTTTCCTTTCTCTTTTAGTTTGCTATTTCTATGTTTTATTCAGACACGTGATTTAGCAAAAAAAATGAAAGATTTCCAATTTCCATCTGTCTAAAACTTAATCTTCATTCAATTATTTTCAATTTAGGAACATTTTTCTTATTAAGTTTCTATTCAATCACACTTTCCGGTAAAATTCAGTAATAGGAAATCCATTTACAATTGAAAACACTTCACCGAGTTAGTTGACTTAAGGCTATTTGCAAAGTCACTTTGAATTTATAAATTCCTTATCACAAAATGTCAATCAGCTAGTTTTGTAAATGCTCAGCGATTTCTTAATCGATTTTTTACACACAGTCCAATTATTTTGGTATTTTGATTGTCGAACGGAGCCGTAACATTTTTTTTGTTCATTTATCTAATCAAGTATTTTTTTTTAAAAAAAAAACAGACAACATCAAGCTTCCATTTTTTATGCATTAATTTTTATGAAAAAAATGCTGAGAATCACAAAATACGAACTTGATTCAGTTTCGTTGCTATTTTTGAACTAATTCTCATTTTCAACATTAAAAAAATCACATTTTATGATATTCTGTTTTCTTTCCATCCCAAAAAGTCAGTCTAATTTCAGCTCTATTTTTTTCTTACTCCACAAAAGAGCAACATTCGCATTCAATGTTTCACAACAAACTACTATGAGAGTTGCTGCAGAAAAAGGCATAGCATAACAATATTGAAGCAGAAAATGAATTGAGTAAGAGAATTATTTTACGAAAAAGAAATTAGTTGAGCACTGCTTGCTATTAAATGAGAGAATAGAGTGGTTTGGATGTGATGAAGCCTTACAACTCAGGAATTTGAATAACATGAAAATATATTTCCATAATAATACCTTTTTTTTTCTCTAACATTTCACTTAATTCTCTTTACATTGTGTTTTTATGCCGCTTACAACAAAAAAGCGCAATGATGCTCAGTTACCATAAAGTTTTTATATACATGACGTGTGATGTCAATGTTTTTATTAGCGTTTCTTTTTGCACTCTCAACCTGGTAAATAGAATGGAGGAAAATTGCGTGCGACTCATTAAATTCACATATATATATAATCATAGTTTTCTATGCTCGACAGTTATAAAACAAACGGTGTTAAGCCACGACAGACAAGTATTATTTTTTTATATAAAAGAAATTAAATGTATCTATGACATACGACAAGAGGAAACCATTAGCATTGACTTAAAGCATTTATCCCACTTCCTTCTCAGACATTTTATGTCCTCTCTTAATGCCTGCATGTAATATAATATTAGCGAATTGCATTAACATGTTCCTGAACATTTTTCAAAAACGAAATAAGGGGTCGTCATTAATGACGTCAAGTTTTTGTCTTGTTTGAAGGGGCGTATCCAGAAATTTTTCGAGAGGGGGTTTTAGGATTTTTGGGATTTTTTGGGATTTTCTGGGATTAATCCCAAAAATCCCGAGTGTGAAAGCCTTGCAATTCACTTAAATTGGATTTTACATATAAATCCCTGAAGAAATTTGTTACGATTTGCAAGTAACAAAAAGAGCAGTAGAAAGTAACATGGCATTTAAGTGGTTATTTTATAACCATATCTTATTAGAATCACATAATGAATGAAATATATCATGAATAGTCAAGTGTCAAGAGTGTGGGCGATTTAAATTATACATATTGGAATGAAATCTATAGCAACAGCAATTTTTCAATAGCAATGCGGTTTATTGTTGGAGAAAAAAAAATAAATAAATGATCACGAAATGGAAATTTGAAAATGACAAAGACTTGTACATGTAAATAGTAAATAAAAACGAATTTGTATCATGAATGAATTTTTGCCTATTTAAGCCAAACAGGCATGCATGCCGTAGAAAAAAAATATTTATGTCAAATTTACTTTCGCATATAATTTTTCTTTCATCTCACAGTCATCATCTTGCTTTGATATAAGTATACGAAAGGTTAGAAATTTACGTACAATAAAGTCATTTTCGCACGCCATCCATTAGCATATATATGTATGTATCCATTTCTCAATTCCATTTGTACCAAAAGTTATGAAAATGAAATTTCGTTGCAAGCATCTTATGAATCTTCTTCCATCAGAAAACATTGACCTCCAGCACGCAATATAAAAAAGCAAGACAAGAAATGGATTTTGAGAGCATAAAAGAAGCAAAGAAGATATATTTTTAACTAGGTACCTAATTTGCAAGATTTGTGCTGAAAATTATGCTCAATAAAAAGAAAAATGATCACAGAAACCAGTTACAGATTAGAAAATTATTTGAAGCACAGCAAATTTAGAGTAATCACAAGTAACTGTAAAGTATTTTGTTCATACTATACACAAGCTGAATGAATGGAAATTCTTATGTGCAGAATTTATTTCTTTTCTCGTTATTCTGCGCGGCACATGGTGCAATGATGAAAAAATTGTATGAGTCATCGTACACAACATTGAAAGCTCACAGCTTCTAGCGAAGCGTACATGTGTGTATGTACGGTATTTTCATGCTTCATTACATTCTATGTTGTGCATGTTATGTGAATTTTATATCATCCATAGTACAATAATAGAAATCTTAAGGCAACTCAATTGCATTCAGATGTAAGGCATTATTTATTCCATTTTCATGTCAGTTACGGCATTATGCTCATTATCTGTACATAAAGACTTTGGCAACATTTGAATATTTCTTATTATTTTGCAAGATTTTTTTTTATAAATTTCAAGACATTTTTTTTTGTGTGCAGAATACAGAAAATCAATAGCGGAGAAACGAAAGGTCGCTTTTATCATGAAACATTGCAATCAATAAAAAAAAATTCCAACGCGACATTTAAAACATTTCTTCATGCTTTGCATTTTTGTCTAAGGCAATCTCTCGGATGTTCTTTAAAAACGTCAATATTACTACTTCTTCTTTGCATTCACGCAAGCATCTTCAAATTATTTTGTATTATACTTTATTTATGTCAATGATCAGTGCCAAAAGTCGAGAAAATCAGAGCATACTCAAAGTTTTTTTCTTTTCTTTCAGATTTAGAGCAACAAATCTACGAATGTCATCGTAAGCTTGATGATAAGACACGATTCGTACTGCGCACAAGCACTTTTGTCAACCTAGTGCTCATCTCATTTCAACTCTGTGTTTCATATATTTTTGTGCTAACTATAATCTTTAAAAAAAAAGAAAATGAAAATTCGTGGCATTTCAATGTTTGCAAACAAAAAAAAATCTGAACTTGTATAAAAGTGTTTGTAAACGAACAAATCATTATGAGGTATTTGTACTTATAATAACATTAGGTATATCGAGGCTATTCGATGTTTATATTAGTTCAAAAAGATTCATTCATTCATTCATGTAAAAGAGAAATATGGATACTTGAATGTCAAAAAAATGTTGTATTAATTCAATTGCCATAATAGGTTGACTGGCTTTTGAGTAATAGCAAGAGACTCAATTAAAGTTTCTTTTAAAAATATTTTAATTTTACAATAAATTGCTCATAGGAAAACTATTAATCGTCTGAAGCTGTGTGACATTCTTTGAAGGGGTTTTTGAAATAGACGTCATTTGTGAACGACTCCGGAAAGTATTTCTTATTACACTCATCTCTCATAAACTTGCGCTTTAATTGAATCGTGAATGATGATTAGAGTTCAAACATCAAATAATAAAGGAGGAAAGAGAGATGGAGAGATCCATAATGATGGCAATAATTTAATGTTGCATCAGCACGTTTGACGCGGTTTTATTTTTTTCTTCTTTATTATATATGTCTACTATTTGCAACAATAAAGCTTCAATGGAAATACATTATAATTATTATTATATTTTTTAGAAAGCGATTTACATGCATATATACTTTGGACAGCAATGTGAACAATTTAATGAATCACAAGCATAACCATCAGACATAAGTATCAAATTGTATATATATAGATTTCTTCGAATTCAGGTCTCAGTGCTTTTACTTTTTCCATTTCTTCCTGATTTTAATCATTTTGCGGAGAGTCGAAAGGAGAAACGAAAGATATTAATTTATTTATGTTTTTCGTGTCTGATTATTGTCGCCGCAAAGAATATTTTACATACAAGAAGCGTTTTTAAAGAGAAATATTGGCAAAATAAAAGAAATATACACTGGTCAGTCGTGTATTATTTCCTGAATTGTCAGGCATCGAATCGATACATATGGTCTCTCCAGTATACAAACTACATACTATAAATGTGGATATATATATATTGATTGCGTCATTCTGAAGCACTACACTTGACTAGATCTTTTTCACAGCAGATTAGCACAGATAAAATATTTGTGAATATTATTTTTTTTTGGTATTTGATATTCCTGCTGTCGAATTATGTAAATTACTTTGTTATGTCGCAATTCTCGAATTTTTAAAATGGAAAAATATCTGAGATTCCAATGCAAGTGGTTTTTTACTTAACAAAATAGGTATTTTCCTCTTAACGTCTGTCCGTTGAATATTGTTCGTAGAAAAAATTATTTCATTTGAGGAAAAAATCGATTGGATGGATGTGTCATCAACGCAAAAAAAAGTATCAAAACTCCTTCGCATATTGAATCATCAGTTTTGTTCCTTGCACTTTAAAAATAATAATCACAATTTTTGAATAGAAGGTCACTAACTAGTACAATACTTAAACATTAGTTTGTAATGAAGCTTATCAAATTAAAGTGGTATTTTTTTCAATAAAATTTTTCATATTTTTTTCACTCAAGGCTTTGTTTTAATTTTCACAATTATTAGCACTATTTCTTTGTATTTACATAATCTTCGAATTCACACTTGTTTCCAGCTTATTTACACACAAAATTCCGATACTTACAAGCAATAAAACTTTTTGTAAAATAACTAATTTTAAGGAAAATATATGCACTCGATATTTTTTGTTCACGAATGAGTTCAGTGAGAAAAACTTTTTGTAGAAAGAAGTTCAAAAAATACGTTAAAAAGTTACTGAACGCACACAATCATTTTGAATTTTTTTCGACCGTTATTATAAATTAATTTGCAGGCGTTCTTAAGGCTCGTGAAATCATCTTATGCTCTAACTTTTGACTTCACATTCATTCTACATAACAATTAACATTCATTGGTGCAAGGAACAAGCATAAATATTTGTAACGGAATTTTAACGTAGTTTCTTTTTAAAATAATCCCTTTGAAACTACGCTCGAAAGGGAAATTGTAATCGAAATATTTAATAAAATTTTTTTTATTTCTTAATTAGTTAATATTTAGTATATCGATTGAATAAATAGTATTAAAGTATTGAAGAGAGCATAGTGTCAATAAAAAGATTGCACTTCATGCAATGAATAGACCATCTGAGTATCCTTTAGGTAATTAATTGAAATGTGATTTAAAAATAGTAATAAATCTTTTTAGAAGAGTGTTAATTCTTAGTTCTGTGAATAAAATTAAACTATTATATAGTATAATTAAGTTTGTGCATCATAAACACATTAATTCACATAAAAAAGTGATGAATTGATAAATGTGGTTAGAATTAAATTTTGCAAGAATTTTCAATCATAGAGGGCATTTTCTTTAATTTTCTTTCTACAGGGAACTTTCTTCCACCACATCAAATGGTATATAGTGCACAACCAGCTTCAGGGGTAAGTTTTTTAAAAATCTACAAACCTGATCATTTCAGTAACATCCATTTTGTTACAGTTTATTCAACCTCAACCTCAGTTTCCTGTGTACCTAATTCCCCCCCAACATTATCCAGTACAACAAGTGGTTATACAAGGCGCTTCACATTCATATCCTCCGCCAAATATAATAGGTGCTCCGGTTCCGTCGCCATCATCAAATATACCAACAGTTGATTTTCAACGAGTCGATTTAAGACCACCACCAAATGAAAAACGAAGCTGTGCTATACCAATTATAGACCCAAATACAAAGAAGAATGTGGTAGAAGATTTTCAACAAAATCAAGCATCTAAGTTAAGAGAAAGTGCTGAGGAGTTTATTCCATTAGCTCACTGCTCAAACGTTGATGCTCAAAACGTCACTGAAACTGAATTGTCAGCACTTACAGCTCAAGATACAATTGTTGATTTGAATGACACTGTCGGAAGTGATGTATTAGAAGCAGTATTATCTTTCGATAATACAGAAGACAATTCTTCATTAACTGCAAATATCAAACAAATTCCGTCAAATTTGGAGCAGAAATTAAATGAAGAAGATGAAATTAAGCTTACTAGTAATTTCACGCCAACAATTCTCCCTAAAAAGCAAGAAAGCCATTCATCTTTACCAGACGCATTCCGAGACGAATCTTCTCGAAAACGTAACTTTGAATCCTATTCACAGCCACCTCCGGTCAATTGTAATGAATTCCCACAGTTTCATCCCAGGGATTTCGATCCAAGAAATTTTAATACGAAAAACAATGATAGAAAAAATACATATGAAAACAGACAGTTCCATAATAGCCAAAATAGATATCCACATCCACACAATAATAGGAATCATCTTGGAAATCATCAACCGCATCATCCCCGACAATTCAATAACAATTTTTCAAACAATAATGAGAGAAATTATCAAAGAGCTGGTTCTGAGAGGAATTTAAACTCAATGCAGCATTCTAAACCGTATCATAATCAACAACAAAGAAGCTTTTCCAATAACTCGCAATATCGAAAGGTTGATCAAGAAATCACTGCTCATCTAATGAAAGATATAAACTCGAACTGTATTACTTCTGAATCGGCCAATAAAAAGGAACCAAAATACGATGAGAACAATAATGAAATAATAGAAGGATCTGTGAACGAGACGGAAGAATCTTTATTGGAAAGTACTGCAGAAAACGGTGACACTAGTTTGAATATAAGCAGATATAGTACAAAGAAATTAACAGAGCTGAAAGAGAGTCCTTTAGTACTTTCAAAACCGCCCACAATAAAAGATGGATTATTAGATTCCAGTCTAAACAAAAATGTTTGGAATAATCTGTTTGATAAATGTTCTACCATTGATGAGAATTCAAATGAATGCTATAATACATCTCAGCCAAATAATAGGAGTAATCACGTTAAGAGAACAAACAGTAATTTGCGTTATGAAAACAGTCAAGGTCAATTGTCAAGGTCCAAAAGTGGAAACGAAAAGCAGTTTATTAAAATGAATTTGAGTTTGAAGGAAGACGTCCAACTTAATAAAGCTGAAAATGCCTGGAAGCCATCGCATATAAAAGCTCCAGAACAAATGAATGACAAAGACAAAGAACTAGCAGCACTACTGAAGAACTTCCGTTCCTTACTCAACAAGATCACAGAAGAGAACTTTGAACACTTGGTTCAGGAGATTAACGATAAGCGGAAGTATGTGATTGATTCGTCGGAGAAGTTGTCGGCAGTAAGTTGATTTGTCTTGTGCTTGCTTATTTTTTCAGTACTATTGTCCTCATTTTTATATGTCCTAACCACTTACGCGTTGTTCTACAGTTTAATCATTTTGGTATCTAACAGGAGAGGATTAAAGTGCTCTTTTATGATTAAAAAACTTTTTTTTCTCCCTTACAGATTGTCCGTTTGTTGTTCGAAAAGTCTATTTCCGAGCCAGGCTATGCTTCAACTTATGCAAAACTTTGCAGAGCACTGTCCGCTGTTCATTTATTTGATGAGGAAACGATAGCATCAACAAAAACTAAAAATCCATGGAAAGTTTATTTAATTAGTCACTGTCAACAGGAGTTTGAACGCTCAAAAAAAGACGATATCGCTTTCAAAACGATTCAGGACAGGTAATTATATAAATTATTAACTAAAATTTCAAAAAATATTAAGTTAAATTTTTTCTTCCGCTAGTATAAACAATGCAAGTGATACAGAGGAGATTGAAAATTTGGAAGATGTGTATTTTAAGATTCGTCAACGTGCAAACGGAACTGTGAAATTTATTGGAGAGCTGTATAAGATGAATATGTTAACTGCGAAGATTATGATGGGTTGTATAGATGTTTTAATTACATCTGTAACAGAAGAAAATATTGAGAGATTGTGTAAGTTACTTACGACAGTTGGAGAGAAGCTTGAAGGTGAATTAAGGAACATGAAATCAAGCAATGACATGGATAGATATATGCAACAATTGGCAAGATTGAAAAACTCGAGCGTTATTACAACACAAAGAATTAAGTTTGATATATTGAATGTAATTGATTTACGGGCATCAAAATGGAAGCCACGTGAAAATGCTCGATTATTGGAGACAAAACCGCAAAAATTACAAGATTTACAGGAAGAGGAGAACAAGAAGAAAAGATTACAGCAACAGCAATTGAATGATTATCAGCCGAAATCCTCTCAAAATAATTTAGGACGTCAAAGGTCACAAAGGAGTTTTGATAACGACGGATTTAGAATAAATAGCAAGCATTTTGATATTACACAAGTAAACATACCAAAGACAAATAATGCGGAAGTAACTTTAGGACCTCCACGACATCTTTACCAAAACTTCCAGAAGCCACTAACACAAATGGTACCTCCACCAACAAGTGTCAGCAATCCGTTTGGAAATTTGTCAACAGATTGCGACGATGTGGAACAATTGCCAATACTTCATCATACTCGGTCAGGATCTAACGGTAAAAATAATCGAAAGGATAAGAAGAATGGTTCTCATTCTCAAGGAAATAATAATAATAATAAAGAGAAGCTAAAAGCACGAACACCATCACCAGTCATAGAAAAGTCTACAGATAACGATGATGATTTCTTCATGATTGATTTAACAAATGATGAAGATAGTGATATGCGGTTGCTAACAGATAAGATGCAGCAAACTTTCAAGGGGAAAATTACATTTGACATGCTGATTACAGATCTGAAAAAGATTACAATCACAAAGAATATTCTTGGATGCGTCTTTACTGATCTGTTTGATAAAAGATCAAATGAACGAAAGGAACTGATCGAGCTTATTGGTGAAATCTGTCGAAAAGGATTAATTACAAAAGTTGTAAATGTTGATGCTCTTAAGCTTGCTATCAAATTAATTCCTACAATTATTTGTGACGTGCCACTTGCTTACGAATACTTTTCCGAATATTGTGGTAAGTAACGTTATAGGATTGCAGTAGTCTATTTCTCATTTTAAACTTTACTTTCCTTTGACAGTTAATTTTTACGAAAACGGATTGATCACCAAAATGGAAGATATTGAAAGCATTTGTCAGAATCAACCGAATGCTTTGGATATAATAAAAAAGAAATTAGATTGTTTGAATGCGAAAAATGAATTTAAGCAGCCACAAAGCATGAACAATTCTGAAATAGAGAAAAGTGACGCTTCTGAGAATCTTAATCAGTCGGAACAAGATACATCCAGCAATACTAAAGCAGTGAGTCTTTACAATAAACCTTTTCAACTCTTTATTTAATTACTTTTCTTCAAAACAGGAACGTTGTCTCAAAAAATCAATGGAATTTATACAATTCCAATTGAAGAAGAAGCATAAAAGTACAAGCTTTTTGGATGAAATTTACAGTATGATTGATGTAAGTATGGTAAAAAAAAAGCTTTGATTTGTGCATGTCTTAAGATAATAATTTAAATTCATTATATAGAAGGAAAAATGCACAGAAGCATCAAATTTCATCAAGGACTTAACATTAACAATATTGAAGACCTGGCACGAAAGTAAGGGAAAGAAAAGTCAAAAGAAAACAGTTGACATAACAAAATTGTTCCCATTGTTTATTCGCTACATCGATGATGATATCTCATCACAAATTGATTGCATAAATGTCCTCAATGATTTTGCATTCAATAATCCAAATAAAGGTAAGATTGGTTGATTTCCTCACAAATTCGAGATTCTTACTCAAGGCTGTAAATTTAACAATTTTACAGAAACCGGCGAGTTGTTCGACTTGTTTTATGACAATGATGTCATTTCGATGGAAGCATTTAGGTTTTGGAAGGATCAGCACTCGAATTCTCCGTCAAAATGTGAGTTGAATTTTCTTTTTGGTTTAATAAAGCATCTAATATTTTTCAAATTTATGCAGGCGAAGCACTTAAGCAAACAATGAAATTCTTCACAAGACTCGACGAAGCTGATATTTCTGATGATTTCAACTGTACAAGCAGTACAATAAAGGATTAAACTGCATCTTCAATATGTTTCCTGGATGAAATTCTAAAAAAAAAATTATTAAATTCATTTGATCATTAAGATTGCTAAAACGAGCATGTTCAATGCAGGAAAATTATAAAAAAATAAATCGCCATTCCTATATTCCGGAAATAAAAATGGTAATGTAGTGTTGCTTTTATTATTATTTGCTGATTTATTCAGTTAGAGTTAATTATGTATCTTTATAAAACTAAGAATCTTACAGTGTTTTGAGTATGAATTAATCTTTCCCTAAAAATATTTTACAAAATTTTTTTTATCTTCTTTTACTTTTACTCTTAAAAATTCGACTCGTATTTGCCATAAATAAAATGGTTGTTAATAAGAAGAATCCCACACATGTTACAATTAATCCAATTAGCGTTGAATTGTAGATATCCGATCCATCGAGCACATGTTGATACGGTTGTAATTTAAAATCTGTGAGAATTTCAGTACCATTAATTTTACATGGCTGTTGCACAATAATCTCTTGTTTTTGAACCTAAAATGAAAGTTATCTTTATCATATATTCGTCAATTAATTACTGCCCTATGTGATTTACATGCTTGTTTCTGCACAACTGCATAGCTCCTGAATTTGCGATTGCTTCATCGCTGTATTCATCCTTTGTAAATATTGGAGTGACCCATTTTTGAGGTGATGCATACTCTAACCATTTTAAAAAGTCTGGAATGTTTGCAGGATGAACTATATAGCCACCAACTGATAAGTTTATGATGAGTAACAACACCGCTGTCATAAATGATGCAAAAATTTTGTGCGGCATCATGAAATGTGATGAGAAAAGAGCGACTGTTTGCACTACCATTAAATATAATACCATATAACCTAAAGGTAGAAAATGGAAGGGGAATTAGCTACTCACATAATAACTGACTAGCACCAAGTAAATCAGACATAAAAAGCATTTTACACTAAGTCAATCAATGTTGCAGTTCTACTTTGATTAAATTATAAAATGCTTTTTGTGCTGCTCGGGACGAGACCTACCCAAATACAAATAAATGCCGATATCATTGTTTGAAGTATACAAGCCAGCCATGCTGTGAGCTGGTAATAAGTAAGCAAGCCAAATGCAAATATTTGGCAGTACACTTAAGAATGATTGAATGATGATATATACAGTACGACCATACAACTGCAAATAAATATCTTTCTCGGCACATTTTCTATCATTTTGGACATCTCTTATGAATAGAAGAATGATTGGCCAAAAAGCTATTGCCATCATTGTATGGTGATATCCCAATCTGTCATTTTGGACTAGTAGTGGATCTGATGATGGAATATCCCAAAAGATGCCTCCAATACAAAGTGATAGAACTGCTGCAATAATAAGTCGACTAATCCATGTTAAAAGTGATCCTGGCTGCTTATAAAATAAGTAGCGTTTAATAAGTGTTATAAGCTGTCCAAAAAATCCAGCAGAACGTGCAGGATCAGGCATACTGGCAAGTGGAGCAGCTAATGGAGGCTCTGAATTCATACGATCCCATGCATTTGCTAATGATTCTATTCGTGCTGATGACTCGAGAAGTGCTGCAGCTGATAAATCATCCAGTGTTACTAAGTCCACTAGAAAAATTAGAATCAATTTAGACTATTCCTAATAAGTAATATGTCGAGAAATTAACTTACAGTAGTAATCAGCAGGGTTTTTAAATGGCGGACACGGATATCCTAACTGAGACATATGTCGTGGAAGATCTCCTCGATTTCCACTGAAAATTGTTCTTCCTCCGGATAAGAGTAATACACCTGAGCACATTGATAGAATTTCAAACGTTGGTGGCTGAAGAGTCATTATACAAATTCTTGAACTACACCATTGCCTTAAGTATTCTACAAGAAAGAATGTATCAAAAATGTCCATATTATTTGTCGTCTGATCAAGAACTAAAACGGAACATTGTGTAAGTAGTTGACACGCAACGTTTAATCGTTGCTTTTCGGAATGAGTTAAACGAGATATTGCTGATGAACGAACCGCTGTAAGGCCTAGATCTTCGACCAAAATATCAATCTGAGAAAAAAATAGACGTCAATAATTTAAACTATACATTGCTTTATATCTAAAGTAAGTCAACATACCCGTTCTTTGAGATCACTGTTATCCAAGGGACCTTTCAATGCAGCATGATACGAAAGTGTATTTTGAACGCTCATGCGAGGGTCAAGAGATGCAACCTCTAATGCTGGCACATAACCACATAATTGTCTCAACATTCCTCTTGAAACTTGTTGACCATTTATGAGAATTTCACCGCCTAACCTTTCCTTCAAACCAGCAATTGTCTCTATTAGTGCAGTACCCTCCTTACTCGATGTTGCCATGATTGCAAATAAATCTCCTGCTTTGGCCTGCAATGACACCCCACGAATCTCATCCACGTCAAGACAATGAATTTGTATATTTGGATAAATTAATGTTGAAGAATGGCGTCTAGATATTGCAGAATACTGTTCCATTCTCAAGCGTGGATCTCTTGTCTCACCATAGACTCTTGAATCGTATTCATAAACCATTTCTCGCTCGCCTCCAAGCAAATCAGCTTCGCTGTGTGATCGATTATGGCTGTATCGTGATGTTCCATTATATTGATTGATGTGTGTTCCGGCTATGCTTGCTCTACTGTTTGGTTGCTTCAATGCTGTCACTGGTATGTTATTATGTGCTCTTGAACCAGGTCTGGAATGTGGCATCATATTAATCGTACGAAAATCAGATTCACTTCGGTATTTTCTTAAATTTGGTGGCATTCGCCCCCTTGTCGTCTCATTATCACTGCTATCATATCCAGACGAGACACCACCACTCTCTCTATTAAATCCTCGATTAATCCTCCCACGACTTCGTTGATTTGGTGCATTTCTGTGTGAACGCTGAGATCCATTTGGCGGAAACACTCGAGGTAATCCAAATTTCAAATATGTGTACATATTTGATCCCAAAGGTGATTTGGGTCCATAACGTGGATGATTGAGAATTGAATGTACTGTAGTATCACGTAACTGAAAATTTCCGTATGGCAGGGGCGACCTATCGGAACTTCCTAATGCTGAATCCGTAAAATCTGAATTTAAATTTTGCCTATATGAAGGAGAAATTAGAAGAAGACATTAATGCGTTCTTGAAAGATGAGTCGATTCCTAAAAAAATTCTTTTTTTGATCTTCTTAAAACGCACCAATAAGTTGGTATTAAATGCGTCTGCATCAGTAAATAACTCGTGAACAACTGTCGATCATTCAATAAAATAATGGGAAATTATTATAAAGACATGGAAGAAACGATGATGAAGAAGAACAGAGGAAGAAATTTTTCGGATCTTTGGTTTTTTTGTGGGTAATTTTCATTTTTGATAGTAAGTAAGTAAGTTAGTAAGGTAAGAAAAAAACAATCAAAATAATAACAAAACGGTTCTCGTGCCTCATCATCGTGATCCCGTTTATGGTAAATTTAATAAAAAATTAGATCCAATTTTGCTTTTTAAGCCGATCGCAAAACAAAAGATAGAAGTATATTTTTTTGTGTTCTTTATTTAGTTTGGCTAAAACAGAATTGGATAATAGAAACGAAAATAGTTTCTTATTCATACCACAAAGTTGTCTGGTTTTGTCTGCAAGATACTTAAATAGATGAAGATTTAGATTATCGTTTTCAATCATTTTAAATATCAAGAAATTAACAACTCTATATTGCAGACATGCGCGGCAAAGAACCACTCTCGAGTTTACTTACAGATGAAATAAATCGTACACAATGGGATTTTAAGCGCTAAAGAAACAAGTGGTATTTTCGCTTGAAAACTTTGTAATCACAGAATATTATTAATTTTAAAGTGGATAGTTGAACAACAGCTATTGGATGTTCATTGAAGAAACCGGAGTATTTAAAAGCCACGGTGAATTTTCATTGAGAAAAATAGCTATTGAATCTTTAACCTAATTGCCGACACACTAATTATTCAAAGATGAATCTTACCTGTATATTGACCACGCATGTAAATCTTCACTGGCAGGCGGCAAAGGACCTTGTGGCACTGAATATCTTCGTTCTTCACGATATGTGTTCATTTCCATTTTTTCGCTAAATTTTATAAATAAAGCTAGTGAGTGAAGTAGAAGTTGAGGGTAGGTGAGAAGAGATGAAAGATTAAATCTGTAAAAAAGGCACGGAAATTAATACCAAATAAATATTAGATATATTTTATTGTAGGTACACTTGACATTGTAAATCCTACGGAAAAGGTTTCTGGCAACACAATAGGAGGTTATGGCATTCTACTGTAATTGTTACCGCATATAATGTTAAAATTACATTTGTACCTCATGCGTATATCATAATTATTTATTATCATTCCGTCATATCTCAAGAATATTGCCACTGAATTGTTTTTTCAATGATATCAAGACTTTCTTCCACTGTCATTAAATAATTACATAATTTTTGTTAATTTGCATATTTTATGCATCCATTATTTTTTTAAGTTGAGGCTCATTTATCTGAACATTTCATTCTCATTATGACGAAAGATTCACAAACTAAAGAAGCTGAAATCTTAATTGCCTTTAGGGGTCATTAACTTATGATGTCCGTCAAAAAATAGGATTTTTAGACCCCCCTCCCCCCTTCTTTTTGTATGAAGGTGTCACAATATTTCAGACCTTCCCCTAAAAGTTGGACGTCATAAGTGAATGACCCCATATTAATTAATTTTTCATATCACGTTAACCACATAGTCAATGTGCATGAAGGTTTGTGTTACAAATTTTCACGATGAAAATTTTTCACAATTAATATTAATTTAGATTAAATGCAACAACTTTGAAGGTGTTTAGTACAAAATTGAATCAATGAGTGTTAGGCTCGAATTGGTAAATTGCAGAAAATAATTTCATTCAAAACCACACGGAAAACTTTACTGACGACTGTATTTTTTTTTAAAAAAAAATCTAGACACATTCAATGGTGTAGCAAAATGAACGTGGTTAACTGACTGTGTACAGAGATCCAAATTAGGAATGGATGTTTTGTTATTTTTGATTTGAACTGGACATGTCAGAAATGTATGCAGGTTTTGTTGTTAGGTTTGAGCACAAAAAATGAATTGAATTCAAGTCATTATCTACTATACTGTTTGCATACATATGTTAGATCTTTTGTCAAGGTTCTGAATGAATTGAACAATTTTGGCGTGGATAATGTTCATTAAACTATTTAATTAAGCACCATAATTGCTAAAAGGTTGCTGTTAAAGGAGCATTTAAGCATGTCTCTATTGTTTTATGCTCTGAGAAGCATGGAGTGTGTCCAAGAATTATATTTTGATTTTTTTCCTCAAAGTGCATGTAGCTTATGGAAGACAACGTCAACGAATACAGTAAATCTGTCTTATTCAATGTTTAAAAAAATTTGTTGTGTAACGCTTACATTGAAATTGCAAAAAAGAGGAAAAGAATAATTGTCATGTGAGTCAAATCACTTTATCTAGCTTAGAGCTTCCAAATCCAAATGAAAAATCCCATTTTTGTAGGGCCAATTTGCATCATATTGTGAATAACTGTCGAATTTTTTTTTGGCTTTAAAATTCATTCTTGTTACGGTCTGGAAAGTCTCGGTATTTTTTTAGATTTTTTTTGTACATTCATTATACTATACGCATAGATCTAAATTGTAAAATAAAAGATTATGTATCACATACATATGAAATATTGTATGTTTTGGTCAAGCTTATGTAACAGCCCTATGCATTGCATTCATGTTCTGTTTGTACTTTTGCGAGATTTACTTCAAATATTGTTGAGAATATATCAACGGTCATTTAATATTTGAATTGTAAAAGCAACTATAACTCGTAAGAGAGAACATCGTCTCTTATTAAATAAACATAAAGTCACTTTTAATTACATTACAATCGTGCAATTTATTTATACCAATAAATATTTATTAGATAAATCTATAGGCGTTTCAGGTTAATAAAATGCAGTTCTATATTTAGAATGTCCATAATATTATTTGATCGTGTACGTAAGATATAAAGTCTTTAAGAAATATCAAAGCTTACAGCATGTGCGTTATATTAGGGCATACAAAAGCAGTCATTAGCAAATGGTAAAAATGCAACAATATTTTCACAAATATGTATGTCTGTCATGATTCATTTACGTTGAAGTTGCTAACAAGCCTACGTTAGTAATTGGGTATTTGGAAGCAGGTTTATTCATTGAGAATTGCGTTTTTGTGAATAACAAGTTATGACACACCAGTAATGGTTAATAAATTAAAGATGTCATTCAAATGAGATTTGTATTTCCCTTCCCTATGTGTGTGTAGGCATTTAATTCTCATTCATTAATTATTACTTTATTGCAGTTTTTATTTCCATTAATATATTAGATGAATAAAGAAACAAAGAGATGAATCTTTCAATCTCGTCAAAAATAGGATTTCCTTTTGCAGAACAAATAATTAGTCAAAAAGCTAGTTATATAGACAATTCATCACTTCATCCACAACGAATCGTAGCCAACAACCATCTTCCGATCTCAGGAAATGGCGAGCAAAATATTGCATTCATTAGCATTGCAAAAAAATTATTACAATATCTGAAATACTTTATTATTATTGTGGAACTATTTTATTTGTGTTTTTTAAACAATTAATGATGCGACCTTGACCAATTTCTCTCTTCCGGCCAAAAGAGATAATTTTTTCATAAATAACAAAGTGCTCTTCACATTTTGTTTATTTTTTTCATTATAGGCATATAAAATGAGATACCTGATGAATTTCTGGTATTTCACAGTGGTCGCAAAAACAATGATGCTGATTAATTACATAAAGTTCCCATCGGGTAATAAACAATACGCCCAATTCTAATTAATTCAATCAACCACATGCTGCCACTAATCCATGAATTAAAAGATTGAAATTGAGAATGGGATTTATTGACATAGATTTTTGTCATCGACTCACTCACACACACCACATGTCGTTTAATGGAATTTTCAGGCACATAAGTAAATGCTAAATGTCTATTAAATAGTAAATATTTAATGTATTTTATAGGCAGAAAAGATCGAATTGTGAACATACGAAAAAATACAGATAATTGGATATCAAAGTGCGAGCTGTACTCAAAATCTCGATTCCATACAATCGAACAGCTTTTTAAAGAAAAAAGTTTGTGCTACTTTTAATTTTTTTTGCCATTTGAAAGAGCCTTAATGATATTTCTTATTTTGAATTTATTAGCTTTGTAGAAAATCTGTTTATTATGAGATTTAAAATTACAGGTAGCAGCTAATTATCATTCAAATTCATTGTAGGCAGAAATGCTGTCGATTTTCTATTTTTATTATGGTTTAAGCAGGCTTTTAAAAGCACATTGATGTGCAAAAAACAATTGCTAATAAAAAAGTTTGGCCATTTAAATCGGGAGTTCTATTGACCTGTCTAGCTTGATCCAGTGACTGAAAAAATTCAAAAATAGTCAGCTTAAATTTCCAATCAAAAAAAGGCTGAAACAAAAGATGTTGAAAGCTCTAATTTCGATTTGATTTAATTTTTTAAAAAATCTCAAGCTCTCAGCATGTCATCGACTGTGAGATCTATCAACAACTGACAATTTACATTCTGAAATAATATCATTTAAATGAATGAATGTTATGAAATAGAGTTGAATGAGATGTGAAAGAAGAAGAAATTAAAAAATTTAAATAAAATAGGGATCCATGTGATTCAATTGTTATTATGTAGGTATGCAAATGACATAAAGCACTGTTATGTTTATTTTTCTAGTTTTTCATTAAAATGCGTTACGTTTATCAGCTTTGATCTAAGAAAAGTGAAGTGAATATTTTTTACTCAATTTCCATGGGGGTCAATCACTTATGACGTCCAACAGCTAGCTTCACACAAAATAAATTGCTGTGTGTCTAAAAATCCAATCTTTTGATGGACGTCATTTGTGAACAACCTTCTATAGACCACAGAAAAGTAAAGCAATTCCACTTTTAATTTCCATCAAATTAATTATATCTTTTCTAAGGCATGTTCTCAGCAAATAAGAGAATTTAAAGACAATACTAGCCACACTGTTACTTTTGTCCAGCACTGTTCAAAAACACGACCCAAATTGTGGATTTGCAAAAAGCAACAGTTTTCTACAATTGCATATAAACGGTTATTTCTGTAAATGTTTAGAACCAGCATAAAACGTTTCAAAATAATTTCCATTCACACTTTGAATATATTTCAGCATATTTTAATTCATTCGCGTGCGTTTATAGGAATAAGAGAAATTTTTTCGAAAAAAAAAGTTTTAGCGGTAAAATTTTTATGACACATGCTGTTTTTGCAGAAACTAGATATTGTACGGTACTTTATCATCAGTGATCATAATGCATGTAAGAATGTGGTCATCATCAAGTAAATAGAATTAAAGACACTAGTTTGATGTCTATATTTGGTTGTGGATTCTTTTGTAGTGAAAATTCCTTCGTTCACATTCGTATGTAATAATTATGATAATTATTATAGGCATTCAGTTCTGCTCTTAATTTAATATATTATTAATCAACGATGATAATGACCATACACAATAGGCTTTTGACTAAAGCAAAATTAAAATAATTATAACATCTCTGTGCTACATTTATTTTCTTTGTTGTAGCCATAATTAAAAGCTTCTCAAAAATAAAATTCCGGTCAGTATCTTCATTATTAACATGAAAGTAAAAATTTTTTGTGAATCACTACGAAAGAAGAGGCAATATCAATGATGAAGCAAAATTAGAATGCAGCTGAAAGAGGAACTAACTTAATTGTTAAAGTGCTCGTACAATAAATACTAAATTTTGTGAGAAGTTAGAAACGTAAATAGAATCAAGATGATGATGACAATAAAGAAAATCTTAATTTTTATTACAAGTTTATGTGTCATGGGAACAAAGTAGTTCATTAAAAAAAATATTGTAGAACTTTTAAATTGTTTATCTACACAATTGTGAGCATATTATCCATTAACACCATCACCATTTCAATTAAGATCTCATTACCAGCGCATTGGAGCCTGAGAAGCATTTTAGTTATTAATTAGAAAATTGCACAGCACCTCATGCTTCCGAGATTGTTTTCTTCTGCAATTTAGAATGGAAATGCATAAACACTCGAATTAACTTTTTTGCTTATACATTGAGAAGTTATGAATGTACAGAAGTAAATTTCCAACATTGTAAAATTTAATTAAGTGCATTCTAGCAGACTTGCATGCCACTGACATTAGTCGTATGAATCCGAATGAATATTAAATAATTGAGGAATTATAGCAAGTAAAAACGTTGTAAGTTGTCGTTCGTAAATTACGTCACGGTTAAAAAACTTATTTTTCCCCCTTTCGTCACAAATTTTCCATAGAAAGAAATTTCTATAATTTCCAAATGCGTGACGTAATTTGCGAACGAACCCTTAGTTCCAATACCTTGATTAAACTTCTCAATCATTACGTAATCGTAACTTGAACGGATGTTAACAACGCATTCAAATTAAAATTCTATTGGAACAAAATTGTTCCTGCCATTTTTATTAACGATATGCAAATGGTTGTAGCAACAATTTCATTTATTACTTCCAATTTCATCATCAGAATTAGAAAAAAGTGAAAAAATCGGAATCAAAACCAAAAATGAGTGGGAAACCGCACCTGAACTTCCGAAAAAAAAGTCGACTCACCCACGTCATATAAATATTTCTTGTTGCTTTTGTTGTTGTTGAAATGCAATAACTAATGAGCTCGTGACAATAACGAGAATCATGAAAATGTCATAAAGTGAAAAAAAAAAAGTTTTTTCTGCGCTTGATTGACAATAATTCAACATAACTTCCTTGCATTACCAGCTCATTTTACATTTCAATTGTAATATCTATCTAAAGTTATGGTCAAATGTTTTTTTTTCAGCCTTTCTTCGTTTCTTTTCAATGGCATCAAGCACAATTGAAGCATAAATTACATGCTGTACAAGATGCAATTTTATGGAAACATGTAAGTAACAATAGTTGGATTAAAATGATAGGAAAGAAAAATGAAATCATCACATGATGCTCGTATGGATGGTCAGAGCTAAAGAGAATTCACAGAGATGAAATTGTAATGTACATGTACATTAAAATTCAAAATTGTTATGTGCATTATTGTATCTCAAGAAATGGAAAATGGTAAATAGCATAGAAAGAGAAAATTGCTGGAAGAAGAAGAATGAAATTAACTTAAGTATGTGGCTATGTTGAGTTTCTGAGCACTATTATATTAATAATGGTCACAGGCGGATTCTCAAACAGTTTATTGTGAAAAATAAGAAAATTTCCCATAAAATGCAATTGCTTTTTCGAATTTACTTACATAGAACGAATAAATTCATTTTCTTCCATTATTTCCTATTCTAACACCGTCAAGAGTTCTTTGAACTTTTTATACATTGCTGATTCTTGAAAAAGAGTTTTTATTTCGTTTATTCCATTACACCAATCTTCTGCTGTGTGTATATTCAATATTGTGTACTGTACAGACGGATTACACGTAACTTCTGCTTTACGACGGTTGGTAGATAGTACGAAGAGATAGAGAGAGAACGATAGACATGGCAGAAGAAGTTCATGAAGACGCTTTTTAACCTTGAGCAGTTTCATGCGGTTTTCTTGCTTCAAATTTCCACTCTAATTTTATTTCTTCTACATCATTCTTTTCTTTTTTTGAGTATGCGTTTGACTCTTTTTTATGGCTTCATTCTTAAACTTCTCATGATTAAAATTTCATGTGGATAGTGCTGGGTCAGTTTTTAAAGATTAATGACGATGCGTTTCGTAAATTTAAACTTTTTTATGATTTTTCTGAAGGTTTATTAAAACGTCAAAAATATCTATCTGGATCTCATGATGCTCAGCATTTAAGGCAGTGATTCTCAAACTGTGAGCTGTGAGAGTTTCTCATATAGAAATTTTGCTTGATTTTTTACAAAATTTTATCCAGTTTTCCAATCTAGGAATGTTTTAAAGTTTTTAGAGCTCCAAAATTATACTAGATAGATCTCGACCACTTTTCCAACTAAAATGAAGTTTAAGAAACATGGCATTTAAGGGAAAGGAATCTAAATTTGGCACTTATGGACGTTAAAAATTAATTTGAGTGATAACCAGTAATTTACTGCGTCACGTTGGACTTGGTTATCACAAAAATCGTAGTTTTATGGTAGCCATGACTGTTATTTTTGAAAAAGCTATTTGTAAATTAAAACGACATCAATGGAATAGTTTTGCTAAACGACATTGTCATTTGTCAAATAACATTGTTGATCCTTCACCAAAAACTTGCTTTCAGAGTATAAAAAGGCACCATTTACAGTACAATATCCAGAAACAATGGCAAGTTTGTAAGTAAGTGCTATTCATTTATTGAAATAGTTATAAAAGAATGTTTTGTGTCTTGTCTACTGACTAAATTCATTCACAAAAGAAGAATTTGTAAAATAAACCGCTTATATTTCCACAGTCGTAATCTCTTTTTCAGCATACAATTCTTTAATCCGCATCTTGGTTTGACTTATGACTTAGCGAGTCAGTGAAGAAAATTATTCATGTATTTACAGCTCTTTATGAATCATCAAAGAGAGGAAAAACAATAATGATTATTCAAAGAAGAATTCAACACGTAAAAGTCTGACTGAAAGGATTAGTAACGGCTCTTTCTCTTCTTTTCTACTCTTTTTCTTCGTAGTCTTTTGTATTGGAGTAAATATATGGAAGCGAATGCATGTGATGAATATTTAAAAGCTGCAAATGGTAAATACACGTAACATTCTAAGTATTTCCATCAAAAAAAGAAATAGCTACAATAGTACGTATGGAGTAAAACACATACTGTATAGATCTATCATCAATGGAGCGCAATTGTTGTGTAACTGGTTGGAAAGAATTGGGAGCATTAGAAGATTCTCTTTTCAAGTTACTTTATGTACAAATGAGTAATAAAAATTTCAATGGTGCTAATGGAATGTACTAACAGTGTCATGTCTTATATAAAATTCCCCGTTTTGGTGATTCTTTTCAGTTCGTCAAATGATATTGACTACGGATCGAGACTATTCAAAAATATTTCTATGAAGTTTATTGACTGTCATCGGCATTGAACTTGACGTCACCTTTCAGAGGAAATCAAGTGTTTAACCACAATTTCAGCTAATCTAATACCAGTGGGAAAAAGGCATGATTACTAATCGGTTCTGTCTTAAAAGCATGACTATTAATGTCTCGTGAAAGTTTTTTTTGTGGTTAATGTAATTGAGAGTAAAATGTTGAGCACTGCTTTATCTAATTTTCACGTAAGATGTTGCTACGCTACAATAAGATTGCAAATTATGTCTTTATTCATATTTCATCTGCAACATCATTGAAGTGAAAAAAAGTTGCATTTGACGACAATGCTGCAGATTATTATTTTTACGTTGATGTGACAAGGGGTCGTTCGATTTTTAAGGGGGAGGGGAGGTCTGATATTTTGAAACAGGATAAAGTATAAAAATTTTTGGTTCAAAATTTGTAATGAAGGGGGTCTAAAAAGTCGCTGTTCTGCGTAACGTAATAAGTGAATGGCCCCCAAGAAAGTTACATTTAAACTTCACAGCTGACTCTTCATTGTGTCATAAATATCAATTCTCAGACTTGTTTTGATGAGTGCTTAATTGCCGTAATGAGATGTTAGTTACGTAAGATTTCCTGATGAAAATTCATCTCCTCATTCTCGTGTTAATTCGCATTTTCCAAGATATTCGTGCCTTTATTGAGATTGAAATTGCAAGAGTGTATGAAAATCTTATAGATCTTATAAATGAACACCTACTCATTTCAAACCTATGCATTATACTTCAGAAATAAATTTTATATGGTCATCATTTTCCGGTTGATCACTGCTATGCGGCAAGAGTACTAATCACTTAATTCCATTGCAAGTCATATATAAAATAAAAGTAACAGTCGTGCAAGAGAGTGGAAATTACGAACGAAAATTGAATAAACCACTTTAAAATTTCTAAAACTTTGATCGTATTCTGTGTAATGCTATTATTTGCTCAAAAATAACATTCAGCACGTAGTACAAATAAATAATAAGACTAACATGGGATGTAATTTAAATTGTTAACATAATTTTCTTCAGCATGAAAAGTAACTGAAATCAATAACAATTTTAAAGTTAATACTCAATTGAAATTTTGAAAATTATAAATTAACGTGCGTACCTAATCCAACAAATTCTTTTCCCAATAATGAGTAAATTATTTTGTTGAATACGTAAGAATCCGCTGCAATAAACATCGAAGTTGCTATATTTAAACTGTTAATGTACAAATAAAGAAAGAAAAATATCAATTGCCACAAAACTTTGAAGCCTTGCCTTGCAAGAGCACTAAAAAGATATAATAACATATTTTTTCTCTTCTCTCCATCATTTCAACAAATCTGATGATTACAGTTATCGTGACGTGAGCCGCTCAAGCTCTCAACTTGGAACAAATAACCCAACCCAAAAATGTCGCGCAGACAGAAATATGCTGTGTAAGACATTAAAACACAAGGCAAGAATTAAGCTGTACATAGGAATTGCGATGGACTGTGTCAAAGAGAAATTACAAAAAGAACGAGTTTTTATTCCATGATTTGTTTAAAAAAAATCTGATCGCATGTTGGAGGTTCTTTTTACTTAACTGGCTAAGGTTTAATTTTAGGATTGTAAAAATGAATATTTCCTTCCATTTTTCTTATGTCTGGGAGAATAAGTAATAGTTAAAAGTAAAGTTCTATGACATACAATAGCAGCAAAATTAGTTAAAATTTTAGAGTTGCTAATTATACATCTACAAAAAAAATCATGGTACCATGATAAATTACCAAAAATGGCAATGCTGAAGATTGAACAATTTTCATAAAGGAAGAGCCCAAAGTAATTAAGTTGGAAATTCTTATTTTTCGGACTTGTAGTAAGGGGTCGTTTGCAAATTACGTCACGCAAAAAAACGACTTTTTTGACCCCCCCCCCCCTTGTCACAAATTTTCCAAAGAAAGAAAAATTTTGTGTTTGGACTGTCACAAATTCTCCTACCCCCCCTACCCCCTAAAGCGTGACGTAATTTGCGAACGACCCCTTAATGACCAACATTATTCTTTCCATGTAATAACAGTTTTCAACGACCCATATGTGGTAACAATTCGGAAGAGAAACTAGAAAATGCCGTATCAGTATCGTTAAATAAATAGACACATTACTGATGCTGCAACGGTTCATTTAGCTCATTTACTCACCTGTCTGTGATAAAATATTTGTCCAATGGTTTTATTAATGAATGAAAAGAAAATCTTGACGATTATTATGGAGAGAAAATTTATGCCATCACTGATGAATCCATTTGCGTATTTAGCACAAATAAATTAGTTCATCACTTAGCGAATGGACACTTTCATGAGTTAAAAATTTATCCAAATGATTCTTTTTTTGTTTCACAACTCTCAATTTATATATTTTTTTTATTCTTTCTTCTTTTTATTATTCACATTTTCATTCTTTTTTCGGCTGTATCGACATTAAAAAATTAATTTTTCTTCTTTATATCCAACAGGTTATTTGTGTTAGTAATAAAACTCTTTTTTTTCTGCTTAGAATTCTTTCACATAAATTCATAAAATTTCACATTCATTGATTTAATATTTATTGAGTGAAATAAGAAAAGAAAATACTTTGAACTAATTTCCCACTTCACGAAATGCATACATTAAAAAATTGCAAGAATATTTCACTAATTAATGAGATAAAAAGTTAAAAGACTGTTAGAGGAAATGAGGAAACGCAACTGAACAATCCGAGCCGACTCAACTGAATGAAAGTGCCTCTGCGGAAAGAGAATTTGGTATCGACTGAATGAAAATATAGTTGCGCCGTTCTTCCACTCTCGTGAGTGATCATCGGCATGAAATTTTGAAATTCAAAATGTTGAATGAAAGTTTTGATAATTTTATGGATTTAAATTTATTTGCATTGAAAAATTGATTGAATTTTCATACTTGACAGTTCAAAATAGTCTATCAAAAAAATTTAATTCAACATTTCTAGCTAAACTCAGCATTAAAGTTTGTTCGTTACACCTGTTTCGCTTGTTTTCCGTCTCGCAATTTAAACGAATGAGACAGAATTATGTTTGTATTATGATCTCAGTGCTGATGATTTTGAGAGTCAATTCTTCAGTTTGATGTTAACAGTTGAAGGAAGTGGAAGCTTTTTATTTGTTTCTTTGGTGAATTTAATAAAATAATTAGTTTTTGAGTTGAATTTTGGATAAAAGTTTCTTAATAAAATAATCCAGTGACTTTACAATTTGGTCATATTACTTCATGTGAAATACAATCAGATTTCTGTTTAAGATTCCACAAAAATTCTATTAAAATCCTCAAAACAATGATTGGAAGTGACTACGTTCTGGAAGCTCTCAACATTTATCACACAACTAATGTAAGGCATTTTTCCTTATTTCTAGTGATTCTCATCTATTTCCTTAAATTAAAGTATGTACAATAATTCGTGAAATCAGTAAATTTCCAACTAGAACCTGCAAGTGATCGAACCTTCCTATTCTCATTTTAACAATGATATATTCTCTCTAAATAGTTACTCTCTTTCTCTCAATCTGTGGGTTCGTTTCTCATTCTCTCAAAAATCTTTTGTTTATTTTTTCATGATCAAACATTAAGATAAACAGCAGAAAAAATGTATACCTTATTATTTCCTAGGTTGACGGCGGAAGTTGCTTTTCTGGGGATTCAACCTCAGCTCTTGTTCTTAAAGGAGTAAATTTGACGCTTCACTCGGGAGAAGTAATGGCAATATTGGGTTCTAAAGGAAGTGGAAAGAGAGCTTTACTTGACGTGATTTCTAGACGAGGTGAAGGACGAGGTAAGAACAAAAATTTTGAAGAAAGAATAATTTTTTTACAAGAATTTTTTTTTGTAGGAAGAGGATCTGTGCTGTTGAATGGTGCACCATTGACTAAAAATCTCTTTCAGCAACGTTGTGCATATGTCACGCATCAATATGATTTTATTCCAGGCTTAACTGTATCACAGACTCTTCATTATACACCGACTATATTGAATGGGTACTTGAAGAGTTCAAAAGTACGTCAAGTTCTTGCAGATTTGGCTTTATCACAAGTGGCTAATAAGAAAGTTGAGAATCTCAATGTCAGTGAAAGACGCCGCTTGGCAATTGGTGTGCAACTTGTGAGAGATCCTGTGATGTTGCTACTGGATGAACCAACACAGAATTTAGATCCACTTGCATCTTATTTACTCATATCGATTCTATCAAATTCAGCAAAAAAGACAGGTTGTGGAATATTGCTAAGCATGGAAAAACCACGCTCGGATGTGTTTCCATTTTTAGATCGGTAAGATAATCACATAGTAGCTAATTATAAAGTTTATCTTAATGACAACAAATTTTCCAGTGCACTTTTCTTATGCCTTGGAGGTGCTGTCTACTCTGGTGGAACCAGAGCGATGCTCGAGTATTTTCACAATATTGGCTTTCCATGTCCACAACTAGAAAATCCACTGATGTATTATTTGTGTTTGTCAACAGTCGACAGAAGGTTAGTAATAGAACAAAAATGAAATTTTCACTATTCGAATGCATCAACCGTGAAAAGCATATTTCTATGCATTAAATTTAATTATTGCTATCTAAATCAGTCACTATATATTTTTTTAACATAACAAAAGTGGTCCCATAAAGACAAAACATGTGAATAAGTTCTTCTCAAAAAGTGTCCGTGTGTGAATTGCGATTTCTTTTTAAGTTCCTCTCATACCTATACAATAAAGTTTGAAGCATGCACATAATAATCAAAACGGTGGATAGAAGGAAAAAAATCGTGACTGATTCATCAACAGCAGGGAATTTTTTTTGTTGTATACTTTGTGCTCGCTTGTCTCGTTTCTCTCTCTCATTTTCTACATTCACAATACATTCGTTCCCCTCGTTCCGTTCCATGAAATTTATCGAGCGTTTGTGTGCGTGCAAGAATGTTGCAGGGCTACGAAATCATTGTAACGAATTGAGTATGAGAGAATATAGCGACAATTTTTTGTTCTGTGACTTCATTTCCTGTACAAAAAAATAATCTCATTAGTCATTGAGCACATGAACACGTCGAGAGAACTGAGTGCTGAATCCCTGAAAAAAAAAATTTTTTTCCGCTCTTTCGTGAATCATCATCGTCACGAAACACACAATCAAAAGCATCGGGTTTTTTCATCGATTTTTTGTTCAGTTCAGTATTTTTCATTCTTTTTTATACTTTATTCATTGTTATTTCATCTTTCTACCGTTCAGTTGTTTTTTTGGCTTGAAGTTAAAGTAGAAATATTACAGATATATAATAAGAAAGAAGTGGTTTCGTGCTTCATTTCATTAAATTTTTTATCCCGAAATTTTATACACATTAATATAATATACACATTCTATAGAAATAACAACAAAATACACGTATCTCTCTCTCTTATTCTTTTGCGTCTTTTTCGGTTGTTCTCATTATTCGTGCAGTCGTCCAACTACTCGGTCACAAATCTATTCCGCGCGTGTTATTGTAATTAACTTTTTTTTCTCTCTGTAAATGGCTAATATTTGAAACAATATAGTTGTTCCATATATTTTGGAAGCATATTAACTTCAAACAGATTGCAATGAACGATGATGAAATTCTAATGAGTAATTTTCAAGATGAAACAACAACAGACAGTTCGTGCAGTTTATCAAAGAACGAAGTAATAAAATTACTGTATAATCAAGATAGTGATATTGAATTAATAGCACCCGAGAAGTTTAAGTCACCGATTTGGGAGAGATTTCGTATTGTGTTTTATAAAGGTAAGAGGAAATAAAGTTTTAATTTGCACACAAGTGACCGGAGACAAGCTTATAAAGACACTTTGAAGGTCAGTGATCTGTGAAAACGTGACGTCATTGGCTGTGTAGTGTTTGCTTGTTGTCGCTACTTACATTTTTTTTATTCTGTTTTTCTCATCATCTTGCTGATTTTTTTCCTTCTCTTTCTCTTTTCCGTGTTATTTCAAACAACAAGGTGTCCGATTAAATTTTGTGCAGTGTGTTGGATGCTCACTTGTTCTAGTATATAAATCTCGTACAGGAACTGCTTCATTATTAAGGCATCGTTGTTCACGATTTCCAATTTCTGTATACGACTTAAAGCTTGAGAATCATAGAGCAATTCTTGCTGCTGCCGGTCAATTAAATTTATTGAGTGAAATGGCGGCATCACACAATAATGATACGATTGAATTAAAACAAGAGATGTTAACTGATGAGGAGGGAAGCGAAGAGCAGGACGATGATCAAAAATATACGACAGAACAAACAGATAAAGGACTTTTGGAATCCTTTTCATTGTTGGAAAAGACATTTATAACTGGCGATGATTTATTATTGTCAAGAGAAGAAATTGAACATGCGAAACGCACTAATGATCCTGACTTATACTTTGAACGGTAAGTTAATTTACGACGAGAAATACAATAATATTCTGGAAATCCCCACATCTTATATGTATATTGTTCTTAATTTTAGACCAAGAAATCATCGTCACAGTTCGACATGGGATCGCTTTGAGATTGTGTATTATAGAAATGTTCGTCAAAATTTTGCTAAATGTTTTTCCTGCAACTCGATTGTATCATACAAGAAAACGACTGGAACAGCAAGTTTGATTCGTCATAAATGCAAAAATGTCAATCAACAACAACAACAATCAAATGTCAAGAATGATTCTTCGACTAGTTTATTAGCCCCAACAACGTCTTCCGTGGTTCTTCCACCATTAACACCAGCGCCAATATTCACTCCCAAACAGACAACATCCTCAGCTTCTGTTTCATCTACAAGCACAACAGCTGTCAAGGGAGAAGCTCAAAATCAAGTGCCGATAGTTGTCCAAGGACCACGTTCCGAAAGTGTTGTAAATAGTGCTGAGAAAGGACTGATTAATGCACAAATACAATGGCTAAGCCAATGTTTGATCACGACGGAAATTTTAGGTGACTCCTCATATTTGGCATTTCTTCAAAATCTCGTTAATTATGGAGCAGATCATGGAAAGCAGAATGTAACAAACTTCATAAATCGTGACATCATATCCAGAGAAGTGATTCCAAAAAAATGTTCCAATTTACAAAATGAGTTAATGATTGAATTGAAAGATATTGAATTTTCAATTTCGTACGCAACATGGACAAATTATTCCGATGAAAAATATATTACAGTTTTTGTTTATTACTTTAATCAGAATTTTGAATACAAAAATGCCATCATGGGAACACGCAAATACAGCAGTGAAAATGATATTGTGAAAATTGTGAAAGACATTGTACAACCATACAAAAATTGCAAGAACCCTCTTAAATGTGTATCTGAAGAAGCATTTTCTGATTTCGATGTATTCCCATGTGTTATAAGTCGCATCGCTAAAGTTGTTCTAACTGTAATGAAGGCAAGTGACGAGGCCAGAAATTTCTTTAAGAAAGTTTATAATGAAGCACACGAGTTGTTAACATTGCCACAAAAACATACTTTTGAAGATAGCAGCGATGTCTATAAGATGAATACATACTACTCACTTTATCAACTTTTGAAGAATGATGATGTGCATAGCAGTGGAACGATGAAGAAATTTATGAACTTATTGGGTATACTATTCTCAGCTATAATGAGCCTTGTTGAAACAAAC
The DNA here is from genome assembly GCA_963573255.1 of Chironomus tentans. NCBI lineage: Eukaryota > Metazoa > Arthropoda > Insecta > Diptera > Chironomidae > Chironomus > Chironomus tentans. Next base: position 30,502,712 of record OY754304.1, on the reverse strand, counting down.
GATGATGGTACATATTGCGTCACAGCAAATAGGGTTTATCTTTGGTGTAAAAAGTTTCTCAAACATTATTCGGAATTTACATCTACGGATAAAACTGTTAATAACATTGGATTGTCAATTCTGAAGTTGATTAAAGAAAACTTTAACAGTAAAATTTGTGAACTGTATCAAATTGCAGTATTCCTAAATCCCAACTTTAAGAGTCTCAAATTTTTACCAGCAAGTGAACGTAATACATTATTGGATATTATTAAGAAAAATCTCGAGAAACTAATGAGTGAGGATAGTTCGAGTGAACCTCCGAATAAAAAACCGAAGGTGCTGAAAAATCAAGCACATTTGAATGACACATTCTTAGAATTTATGGACATTACGATGGAAAGTGTTGATGATCAAGTTGATTCAGAAATACAGCGTTACATGGGTTACAAATTGGAGAATCCAATAGAAATTTTAGAGTTTTGGGCTACAAATGATTCATTTCCATATCTTAAGCGATTGGCAAAGAACTTTCTTAATCTTCCGTCGTGCACATTCCACAGTAATTGCTGTTTCCTTACAATGGAAAATTCCTTCTATCGAAAATGCAAAAATCTTCCAGCAGAAGATATCGAAAACCTTACATTCCTTCATCAGAACATTAAAATATGAAATAAGTGGAAATAAGACATTAATGCATTCCGTAATTATATGATAACTTTGTACTTAAATCATGTGCTTTAATTTCTGATATATTTTTTGTACTTTAAAAAGATATCAATAAAAATATTTTTAATACATTTAGGTTTTGCTTTATTTAGGTACGAGTTCCTTTATGCTTAATGTAAAATCCTTGATATAATTAATCTTTTTAGGAGTCGCGATCGTTTCTTAGAATCCAGTCAGCAAATTGAGGCATTGGTCGAGAGGTTTTCAAGAGAAACAAATTTATCAGACAGTCCACCAACAGCAAACATCGTTGGAAAAATCCCTCTTGCTTATGGAAAGCCAGCAGAGCTGAAAGTTTTCGGAATCTTATTCCTTCGACTGTTAGCCTCAACATTTTCATGCGGAATGTCGGGTATCAAAACTATGTTTTTGAGGATTTTTGCATTGCCTACACTTTTGAGCATCTTGTGGCTATTTTACAGCAATGTTGGGGTAAAGTTATACTGAAATTTTTATTGGATATAAAATGTTTAAATTAATTAAATTTCCAGGATGACAAGCATGGATTCTTCAGCAAAAACAGCATGGTATTGAACATATTGGGACTATCTTATGGAGCTGGTATTTTGACTACGATGTCATTGTTTCCAATTTGGAGAAAAAGATTCATGCAGGAATGCTGTGAAGGGTTATATTCTGGAGTTACGTTATTGCTAGCCTATAATTTCTATTCGATTCCATTTTCATTTATAAGCTCAGCTATAGCAGCAAGTGTTATATACCCAATGATTTTGGATCCATCAAATCTTGACACAGGATATCCATTCATATACATCTTAATTGCTATATGGACCAGTTTTATGCTTGCAGAACAGCTCTCAATATTCTTCTTATTTTTCATCAAATCATCTATAAATGCAGTAGTAGCTACATCATATATATTGTGTGTTTTGATAACTCTCGGATCAGGAACGGTTAGAAGCTGGAAGGGCTTACAGCCAATTCTTCAAGACGTTACAAAAGCAACTTCACATTCACATTATGCCTCCTCACTTCTTCATAGTGCAATATTTTTGTCACGTAGGATGAGCTGCAATCCGAAAAATGCCAATCCATCCATAGTGTGCCCAAGTCCAAAAGAATTTTTGCTTGAAAGATTGGGATCTCAAAATTTCACGAATGAATACATTGACATTTCCATTGCCTTTGCATTTGCTGTCGGTTTAGCTTTTTTCAACATGATTGTTTATTTACTTCCAAAAAAGAAGAATAAGAATGCATAAACTGATATTTATTACTAATAACATGATCCAGCACGTGAACTTAATTCGTACTTTTTACAATAAAATTAACGTATTTTATTTTTAAAAAATTGTTGTGTTGCTTTATTTTTCAGAGTTTAAATATTATTACGATCTAAAATATGAAGACGCAGATTATTTTTAAGATCCTAAATTATTATTTCAACTTCGCGGAATTTTAAAATTTTAACGGTTTTTTAAAATTTAAAAAATGTAAGTTCAACTTTGAATTATATTTTTGCACATAAAGCACATGGATTTATTAAATATCAAAAAAGTTAATTAAAGTAGTGTTTTCATAGTAATCGAATCAATTTTTATAAAAGCAAGTAAGTCAAAGTGATTTTATTTATACAATACTTGCCAAAAACAAGCTAAAATACGCAAAACAAAACAATTGGATTAATATTTTGTGCACAATTTTCTTTCATGCCAAATATAGTTAATTAAACACTGAATCTCAATAATGGATAAGTTAAATAATTACGTTCTAATGGAAATCTTCGAATATCTTGATGGATCGGCTTTAAAAAATTGCATGGAAACATGTACTAGGTAAATTTGATTATTCTCTTGCATTCAGGCATAACCTTTTCATTCTATTGAACTTTTACTTTATTAAATTACATTGAATTCATTTTACAGTTGGGCAGAAATCATCAGTACGTCGTTCTCATCAATGAAGAAGCTTCCTTTAATTATAGACACCGAAAGATTGAAAGAAAAGAAGGATGAAAAATTACAGGAACTGAAAACGTTGAAGCGAAATTATCATACATTAATTATTGATGAGGTCCGAATGACGTGCGTAACTGTAACACCTTTAAAAGGACTGATTGGAAATATTCGCGTTCTGGAACTCATGCATGTCGATCATACTGAGGCATCGTGGAGAACATTATTAAAGAATTTAAATTCTATTGAAAAGATTACTATTGTCGAGTCAAAACAGTCAACTAACAAGAAAGTTGCAAAGGATGATAGGATTGAAATTCCGTCGCTAAAATCGTTGACGGTGATTGACAGCGATTGGACATTTTTTGAAGCTATTGGAGAAACTCAGATGGAAGAATTAAAAATTCACCATCGTTATTTCTATCCCACAGATGTCAATTACTTCCTTGGATTCTTAAAACTACAAAAAACACTTTCAAGTTTGGCAGTTCGCGTTCAACAGATCTCAATCTATCGAATATTGCTGAACAATGAGACAAGCGACTTAAAGTTTCGTCTAAAGAATTTATCTGTTACTTATAAGAATTGGAATGATGAAGCAAATGGAAAGAATTTAATAGACTTTTTGGATCAGCATAAAGAAACACTGGAGCATTTTGAGACTGACAGTAAATTAAATCCAAAAATCTATGAACATTTGTTTACTAAAATGAAACTTAAGTCGTTGATGCTTAATGCGTCGAACCTCCCAAAAGATTCAACCACCTTTTACAGTTCATTGCGTCAAAATCCTAACTTGAAGAAATTGGTTCTAACTGGTGAAATCAACAGTCATATCGCAGCACAAGGCATTTTTACAATTTATCGTCAAATTAATGAGTTGTCAATTAATAATTGGGTATCGGAATTAGCCAACGATATTCTTCTTACCATTATTAATAATTTAACAATGATTTCGTATCTTAAGATTCCATATCTCGTCGAAAACACACCAGAACTTCCAATGAAATCATTAAAGGAATTACATATTGGAAACATTGATGCTAAGGCAAATTTGCAGCCGATGATTATGAATCAAAATAATTTAGTCAAGCTTTCTGTAAAATGGATTAATGATGACGTAAATGATGTTATGGAACAAGCAACAATGAGATTAAATAAGCTAGAACATGCAACCTTTGGACCTGGATTTAAGCCAACGTGCCAAACATTAAGAGCCTTCAAAGAAAATTGTCAAAATTTGCATACATTAGAGATCTTTTATGACTTTAACAATCCCATTTCTGAGAATATTCTTAACACAATTAATGGCAATGGATTAAAAGTTTGTCAATACAAGAGTGACCCTACGATTTTTACAATCGAAAAGGGCATGTGGTATGAAGAGGATAAAACATTTGTTAATTTTTCTAGTCATCCTACATCCGATACGGATTCAATGGACGATAGCGATTCAGACAATGATTTTGATTTTGGTGAGAGCGACGACGATGATGACAGCTACGATAATAATCCATTTTACTATTATAGTGATAGCGATGAAATGGATCTCGAAGATTACATGATGCATGAAGTTATTGGATTCTTTATCAACTAAATTGTTGGCTAATATTTTTGGAAGTTCTTTATTTTTATTTTTATTCCATTTTTTATTGTTATCAAAAAGTACAAAACATAATTAATAAAGTAAATAAAGTCTTTTGATATGAAAATCAAACATTTAGTTCTTAAATTTTTAAAGACTTAAAAGCACGAAGACGTGCACCATCTGGATCGTATTTTGCCTGGACTTCGCTGAATAGTTGTGGCTTCCTCGTTTCCAAATGATTGATTAACTTTTTGGTGGCCTTTTTTTGCTTAGGTGAGCATTGACTACAAATAGTGTCAAGAGCTTCTGGCAAGTGCTTTTTCAAGTCTCTTCCATCATTTGTACACGGCCCTTTGTCCAGCAAGCACTTAATATAATTATTTAGAACTCGATCATTTTTTAAAAGAACATCCACATCGAAATTTTCAAGCCTTGATATTTGTGCGTTAACAGCCACAAGAGCCAAACTAATTATGCTAAACAACCAAACACTCTTCATTTTTTTCACGTTCTTCCTGTCTGCTTGTTTTTGTTATAAATCGATCAAATGCTTTCGAGCAACTGAGTTAAGAAATCTTTTAGCTTGGCTATAAGAGGTTTTCCCTTGTCATTAAGCAAGCAAGTTATTGAAAAATAGTTTTTGCAAACCTGTTTAATCGTATACGATTATCATTAATACATTTTAAATGTTATTTTTGAGGACCGAATGGTTTTTTTTATTGACAGCCTGTTCCATTCATGAAATGTGTGAACTCGTGATGTTAATTTCCTGATTGGCATTAAAATACAGATAAAATACAGCTGTATCCAGTGAGGCATATTTGACTACGGAAGGGGAAGAATGATGGTTCACATTATTTGTCACCAAATACAGCTGTAATTTAACGGCCAAATGGTCATGCTACTCAAATAGTAAATGAAATCTGACCTCAGGAATTTTTGCAAGGTAATAATTATAATCCCATTTGACAGTCCATTAAAGACATTCTGTCATTTGTTACTGGTTGATTTTGGACGGTTGATGTCATATACATATTGATGGAGTAAGCAATATTTCGTAGAAGTGCTAATAAGCAAGAATGTATAAGAACAAGACTTTGATGATTTCATTACCATTTGAAAATAAATGGTTTATTAATAGCTTTATAAACTAGAGAATTGATAGTATAAAGAAAGTGCTGACATTTGAAGCGAAAAATAAATTTGAATTCTTGAATTTCATTCAACTTCATATCGAATTTATCATTAGTTTGATATTTCTGATTTAATTCTTATGCATTTAAATGTATATTTTATGAATGAATTAAAAAAATTCAAAATGTTTAAAAGCGAAAATTGTTTTTCGGATTGTACAATTGTAATTTAGTTGTTATTTTTAATTAAAAAATATTGTTTAACTTCTATGTGTTTATTAAAATCACTCATCACTCGTTGCTGTTTTTTTGTTAGCAGGTTCCGATGATTCATTGACATCCTCTGTCTCTGATGGTTGAGAATTTTCTTCGTCTTCAGGTTCTGGTGTTCGATTTTTTTCCCTTTGAATTCGATTACTTAGGAAATGATTAAGGTTTTCAATATCTTCATTTTTACCCATAACAAGATAAATCTTTATCAAACCAGCAGAATCGATAGCTGTTAACCGTAGACTTTTAGAACTTGGTTGCTCGCATAATTGATCTCTAAAAACTTTAGTATTTAATAATACACGAAAGCTCCCACTCGCACGGAATACAACACGGGAGCTATTTTTGCAATCATTCAAACGTAATGTTCCTCTTCCTCGCTCTTCCCAATTATTCTTATCAAAAGTGAATAGCTTACAATTCATTTCCAAAATATTTTTCTCATCCTCTTCTCCAGTTTTAATTTCAACCTCCTCATACTTTCTTTTCTGAGCGCCTTTCATTTCCTCATACCTCCTCGCCGCTTCTACAAGACTCAAACTATTGTCGTTCGTGGACGATGCTTTTGAACTTTCCTTATCATCCTCTTGCTTCTTCTCGATCGGTTGAGTCGTAGAATCTCTAGCTTGATCTACATTCTCACTATTTGCCGATTCCTCTTTTAGGGCACTTGAAAACAATAATCCAGAACTACTATTTGACTCATCATCAGACTTTTTGCTCGTACTCTCTATCGATGGTGAATTCTTGTCCTACAATTTTTTTTTAAATTATAATTTAGACTTATATTTTTTTGGCTACCTAATTACTCACAATAACAACTCTTTCGTGTAGATTTTGACCGAATACAAAATTGGAATTTTCTGATAATGTCGTCGCGTTTGTAAACAAATTAAGATTCTTCTTAGCAGGCTTAAACAACTCATCTGTTTTGTGTTCTCTCAGCTCATTCGAATTATCCTTTGCTGGATCTTCAGGTTTTTCATTTTTTGGTGTCTCTTCGTCCTTTTCCTCACATTTTAGAAACGGATTGTTGACCAGATTAAAGGAATTACCATTTTCTGACGTATTGTTAGTGTTTGCCTCTAATCTTTGAAAGCCCGTTTTCGCTGGTTTTAAAAACAGCTTTCCTTTCGAACCTTTTAATGAAATTTAGACAAATTTGAGCAATACAATATGTAATCAATGGGATATCACTGCCTTACCCGACGTGTTATTGTCCATTAAATCTAAAATTAATAAGCTTTAAACAGAAATCCTTAAAAAATATAGTTTTAATTAAAAAAGATTGATATTTCGCGAAAATGCAATAATCAGCTAACCATTTCACGAAAATGCTATAACCAGCCAACCATTTTTTGACTGAGTAATCATATTAATTTAATCGAGTTTATAAAATTTATATGCACAGTTATCCATTTAATTAACTTTAAACCATGTTTGCTAAAATTCTCGTACCATTGTTCTTTAATTAACACAACTTTTTCTATTAATTTTATTTTTCTTATTTTTTCCAAACCGTCGCAAAAATTTTAAAATTTTATCAAAATATTTTTGTAAAAAACACTAAGAAGAATTACAGATATCTTAATTATAGAAGAAAAGCTATTTATCTCGCTTAAATCTATTATTATTTGTTGCAAAACGATAAAAGAAAACCTAAAATTCATGAAAAATGGGAAGTAAGTAACTAAAAACATGTTTATTTTGATAAAATTGGCAAAACTAAAAATGCAAAAAATGGATGACGAAATTCTTGTAAATTCTTGGAAAATTTTTAAACACTTAATTAATACGCAAAAAATTTATTTTCTAAACAGAGGGTAAGAAGAAAGGAGATAAGCAAGATGACACTAATAAGCCATCACAACAAGGACAACCACAGCAGTCCCAGGAAAATCGACAACAGCCGAGAGAAAATCCTCAGCAACCGAGAGAAAATGTACCACAAGCTCAGCAAAAACATCAGAAGGTAAGACATTAAGTTAAGAAGTGAAAGATAACTTAATAAACATTTCAGCAGAAAGGCTTCAAAAATAATGATTGGGATTGCTCGAATTGTGGATTTTTGAATTATGGCAAAAATGTAAAATGCTTTAAATGTTCTCAACCAAAAGAAGGTGGCTCGCAAGAAGCTGGAACTTCACAGCAATTCACGGAACAATCTCAACCACAAAAACAAGCTGAAAAGGTAAAATTTACTATTTTATCCTCTCCAAAAATAATTAATTAATGACTCTTTTAGCCGATTGCAAAGCAACAAAAAGAGTTTGTCCAACAGCCTAAACCAGAAATTAAAAAACAGCCTAAACCAGAAATTAAACAACAGCCTAAACCAGAAATTAAACAGCAACAGCCCAAACAGGAAGCTATCCCACAAAAGCAGCCTGAAATTGCCAAGCAACAAGATGAACAAAAACCACAAATGGAAGCTTCTAAGAAAGCTAATAAGGTATGCTTTTGAAGTTGAAAATTAAACTAATAATTGAACACTATTGTCATTTAATTTAATTAGGATAAACAAGCCGGCAAAGGAGTTTGGTTTTGTACAAAGGTGAGTTTATAAACAAAAAATTTTCTGGATGTTTATGCTTATCATTCATTTTACATTACTTCCAGTGTGATCAGAAAAACTTTGAAAGATTGGATTCTTGTAAGAAGTGCAAGGAACCGAAACCAAAGGAAGTTACAGTTGAGCCTACTCCAAGTACTTCTCAAATGTCAAGAGAACCAACACCACAATTGGCACAATCGCAATCAAATGCTCCGATGCCAGATATCCAAAAGTTACAGATTTCTCCAAGTAAAAAATCAAGTGGCTTAATTGAATCCAGTCCAGATGGAAGGGTCTATGAAGGAACCAGAGGCAAGAAATGTCAAGTGGAAGTAAATTATGCCACCATTGACTTTGTCAATCTACCCAAGTCATGCTTTCATTATGATGTCACTTTTATTCCTGAAGTACCGAAAAAAATGCTACCATCTGCTTTGCATGAGTTTATGCGAAAGTTTTTCAATGGCTACGTTTATGGATTTGATGGACGAAAAAATATGTACGTTAATAAGAAACTAAGTGTCAAAGGAAATACAGTCGAGCAATTTGGTGGAAAAGTTGAAGCTCGTCTTAATGATCGTTCACGAGAATTCGAAATAAAAATCCAATATGCTGCTGAAGTTGACATGGGAGTTCTCTTGACGTATAAGAATCCTGAAAATCATAATATTGATAAACCAGCCAGAGCAATTCAGGCTTTGGACATAATTTTGAGATCTGCTTTTCGAAAAAATATTGATGATGGTTCCGCAATTCCAACCGGACGTGTTGTGTACTTTGTTCCTAACAGAAAAAGTGATTTAGGTGATGGAATGGAATTATGGCTTGGTCTGTAAGTATTTTAACTTATAATTTTGCAAATAAAATGGCTAATAATTGAATGTGTTTAGGTTCCAATCTGCTATATTGGGTCGTGCTAAGATCTATTTGAATGTTGATGTTTTGCATAAAGCCTTTCCTTCAAAACTGCCTGTTTTAGAGCTTTTAAGAACATATGACTACAGAACTAAACAAATGTCCGATATCCCAAAATATTTGGACCAAAGAGGAAAAGAAAAATTACGTGAACAATTGCAAATGCTCTCTATTGGATATCAATTGAATCCTAGGGATCCTCCTAAAACTTATGGCTTTAATGGCGTTGGTGAGGAAGCATCGAGAGCAAAATTCGAATACAATGGAAGGCAAATCACTATTAAAGATTACTTTGAAAGGGAAAAGAGAATCCCATTAAGATATCCTGATCTGCCAGTTCTGTGGGTAGGAAGTAAGGTCAAGAAAACCTACGTGCCGATCGAATTTTGTATGGTGCCTCCTGGTCAGGCTACAAATAAGAAGTGCACACCGGATGTTACTCGTGGCTTGATAAGATATTCAGCAACATCAACTGATGAAAGAAAGAAGAAAATTAGAGAATTGTTGGATAAAATTAACTATGAAATGGATCCAACAATTAAGGGCTTTGGAATCAAAGTTAATAAGACATTCGAAAAGACTGAAGCTCGTGTTATTGATCCTCCAAATCTCAAATATAGCCGCGACGTAATTGTGACTCCAGAAAGAGGTGTTTGGAAAGAGGAAAAGTTCCTGGAAGTTAACAGGAACATTATTAAATGGTGTATCCTTAACGTTGATTCACGTACAGACATAAGAAAATTGGCGGGATTTAAGGATGATTTGATTAAAGAAGCTGCGAGACAAAGCATCATCTTGCAAGATATGGCCGCACGTGATATAGTTACTATTAATTTACGTGACAGACACACTTCACTTGAGGATATTTTTGGAAAAATGAAAACTAATGGATTTCAACTGATTGTGGCTATTGTTAATGATTTTGATAATGCATATGCTCGAGTTAAGCAAGCTGCAGAACTGAGTGTTGGCATTCTTACGCAGTGCATTAAAGCCAATACTTTAAACAAAATGAATCTTTCAACATTAAAGAATATTCTTTTGAAGCTAAATGCAAAATTGAACGGCAAGAATCACGAAATTGAGGAAATTTCTTATACCTCAATCAATTCTGCAAACTCTGGAGTTATGTTTGTTGGTGCTGTAAGTCATAAAATAATTTCGTTTTATTTTTGAATTTTCATTAAACACATTTTATTTTATTTAGGATGTAACACATCCAAGTCCTGATCAAAAAAGCATTCCATCTGTTGTTGGTGTTGCTTCAAGCTACGATCAAGTTGGCTTCAGATACTGCTGTGCATGGAGACTCCAAAATCCAAAGGAGGAAATGATTAGCGATTTGGAGAACATTTTAGTAGAGCATTTGAAGTATTATGGAAGTAAGAATAACAAACTTCCAGCTAAGATTTTGTATTATCGGTAAGCTCGATCGCTGTAATGTTGATTGCATGATGTCAATTTCGATTTCTAATACAACTTTATGTTTTGTAGTGATGGTGTTTCTGATGGACAATTTAAGGAAGTACTCGAAAGAGAAATGACTGCTATAAGAGGAGCATTGAAAAGAATGTATGGACTGAACAAGCACGCAGAAGTTACATTCATTGTTGTTCAAAAACGACATCATACTCGATTCTTCCCGACTGATAAGAGATTTTCTGATGGAAGAAATAACAATATTTTGCCAGGCACTGTCGTTGATAAGGATATAGTTCATCCATTCCAATATCAGTTCTTTTTGGCATCTCATGCTGCAATTCAAGTAAGACTTAAGGGTTTTTAATGTACCTAGTAAAAATTTAAATTCAATTTTATGTTTTTAGGGAGTCGCTAAGCCTACGAAATATTGCATTTTGGTCAACGAGTCGGATATTAAACCTGATGATCTGCAAGCAATTACTTATGGTAAGTTTGACTTAAAACCTTAATATACTGACTGAAAGAGTTAATTAAACCGTTTCCATTTCAGATTTGTGTCATCTTTTCACTCGATGCAGCCGTTCAGTCTCCTATCCAGCACCAACTTACTATGGTATTTCTTATCGGGTATTTCTTAATTTTATGATATTTATTCATTATAAATTTTATTTTTAGCTCACTTGGTTGCTGCTCGAGGCAAGAATTATATAATTGGAAGGCAATTGGACATGAATAAATTACAACAAGAATATCAACGTTTACAAATTAATCCAGGATTTATTCAGAGCACTCCAATGTTCTTCGTTTAATTTGCAGTTTATTTTTCTTTATCAGCTTCTCATCATAAAATTACATTTATTAATAATCTCATAATCATTTATATATTCCTTAATCATTATTATTGTATCTTTAAATATCCTTTGAATAAAATTTCAATCTCCACGACGAGATGACCGTAAAATTGTTGTTATAGTTTTTGAAACAATGTTATAAAAAAAATTTTCATACGTAATTCAATCTGTTGAATGTTATATTCAGTTATATCAATGTTATTAATGGTTTGTGGATGTATGGAAGTGCTGTGAAAATGTATTCTTAGTGATTGGTGATTCTTAACGTATTTTTTGATTTCAAAAAAATAAACACGAATAAAAATAACGGCCATTTTTCACTAACACTATTAAAGAAATCCAGTGAAAATAATTTTGAGGATTGCTCGATCTACAGCAAGTTTGTAAGTTAAGTAATTCTAGTAATCATTAGTAGATCTATAGAATCATCAACTGTGACAACATTTTCAAAGTTAGATGATCAAATTCTAAATGAATTTTGTAGTTTAATTTTCTTTGTAATAAGTTCACACATACATTCATAAAATTTTCAGTCATATCTTATCTTAATTTCAGAAAATATATGGAAATAAACTAATTTGAGCGTTGAATTTAGTAGTTAAAGGTGCATAAGAGTTTAAATAATGGAAGGCAATAGAAAGAGATGTAAATTAATGGAAAATAATCAAGAAAAATGTGATTGTTCTCAGCATTGCGATGAATCATTTGAAATTGAAAATAATAATATAGATTACGATGAATATGGTGATATTAGTGGCGAAGCAGATAGCTCTGATAGCGAAGATTTGATTAATTTGTCGGAATTAACAAGTGATAAATTTAACAAGATTCAAATTTTATCATTTGATGATATACAAAGTTTGATGGAAGCTGAAATCGAAGATATACAAAATGTTACGAAATTATCCAAACAATTGACAAAGCTTCTTCTTAACAATTTCAATTGGGACAAAATTAAGCTATTGGATAGATTATATGAAGTTGGAGAGGATGAGTTAATTAAATCATTAAAAATCGATGTTCCGGATAAATTGAACAAAGATCAACAAACGGATTCAAATCACTGCCAAATTTGTCTAGAAGCTGGGAATGAATTGCTAAAGATCTCCTGCGGTCATGGATATTGTAAAGAATGTTGGGAACATTATTTAACAGTCAAAATTATTGATGAAGGCTGTGGTGACGGAATTGCTTGTCCAGCACATAAATGTCACTTTCTACTTGATGAAAATATGATAATCAGCACATTGACAAATGATAGTGTTCGTGAAAGATACAAGTTCCTTCTCTGCAACAACTATGTACTATGTAACCGATTAAAACGATTTTGTCCCATGCCAAAGTGCAATAAAGTAATTCAGACAGAAATCGCCAGAGTAACCGTTCAATGTACTTGTGGACTTATATTTTGCTTTCAATGTGGTGTTGATCTTCATGAACCAGTCATGTGTGAAACTGTTGTTAAATGGGAGAAATTGATGAAAGCAGACGGTCTATCGAACAAATGGATTTCTGATAATACAAAAGAATGTCCGAACTGTAAATCACCAATTCAAAAGAATGGAGGCTGTAATCATATGTTTTGTCCAAAGTGTAAATTGGATTTCTGTTGGGCCTGCTTGAAAAGCACTAAAGATCATTATGCTTGCGAATCCTATGCTCATTGTTCAAAGTCTGAGAGGAATTTCGACGGTGACTTTGTTCATTATTTCAACTTGTACAAAATGATGGAAGAATCGATTCGATTTGAAAGATCGTACTTTAAGCCAGGCATTATACTTGAGAGTCTCGATCTTAATAAGCACTGGATTTGTTATGATTTCATTGAAGAAGCTGTGAATGTTCTGTATCAAAATCGACGAGTTCTCATGTACAGCTATGTCTTTGCATACTTTATTAATCTCAATACCTGGAAGACAATTTTTGAAGAAAATTTGGAAGCTTTGCGACGCTCTACAGAATCACTTTCGGCTTTAATGGAACGCGAAATTTCAATGGCAAATGTTATGGATATGAAACAAAAGATTCGAGATTCTGCTGGGTAAGTTTAGCGTCTGTCTCCCTTTAAAGAAATATTAAGAATATGCGATTAAAATTCAATTCTTTCAGGTTTTGCGATAGCCGTCGAAAGATTTTGGTCAAGTTTGTTGCCGATGGATATCAAAGTAATTATTGGCAGGAACGAAAGCCTGACCCGTTATCAAAAAGTGGAATTTCGTCGGATATTTACAAAGATGTAAATGAAGAAATCGAAAAAGGCAATCGACGAGGATTTGCACCGCCCAGTGGACATCAACTGACTAGACAGGAACTCATTGCTATTGGATTATTCCGAGCTAATAACACAGACTGATGTAATAAAGAAAAGTTTATTTTTTATTAAGAAAATGTATCAAAATGGATAGACTTGGTCACTTGAAGATGTAATAATTATTCAATAATTTTGAGAATAAAATATAAATGTTCTATCCAAATATTCAGCACAATAATTAAATATTTCTGATCGATTGACCTTTTTAATAGCAAAACTAATCAACGTTTTAAATATATCCACTGATGCTTTAGCTGCTTTTTGAGCATAAGTTAGCTGATTGTCATCTAGAGTCTCTTTATCCCAGTCCGAAGCAACCAGCCCCCAATCTCTTCCTAGATCTATGCCTAATACTTCCTGTGCTAATTTATGAAGACTTTGTGGTTTATGACCAGTGTCCACAGCTAGAAATCTTAGATCAAATGTGCCAGTAACAACCATTCCGTAATCTTCCAATAAATAACGAGCATCCTTCAACGTTTCTATTCCCGATTTAATTATATTTCTATTGCGTAGAAAAGCTTTTAGTTCCTCCGGATATGTATAAAGTTTACTCATTTGAATCAACAGGACATTTCCTTTGTGTGATGCAATTTGAATGAGAGCAATTTTATTTCTTCGAGTGCCATCAAATGTTTGTGTCCATTGACAATCAAATCCTACGACAGGAAACTCCTTGGAATCTCTATTGTGAATAAATAGACATAAAAATTGTCATTATTATGAAATACTATTTTACTGACGTACATACTTTTCTATTTCCTTTATTTTCTCAACAATCTCGTCCTTTGATTCAGATATCTTCTTTTCTGTTGAGAATAATGCTTTTCCAATCGCATATCCTCCAATAGCTAACGCAGCCAATCCAACGACGGCGCCTGTTGATATTCCAGATCCAGGATTTCTTATGGGAATATTTGGACTTGCTGAAATTCTTGAATTTCGCATTCCTCTTGTTTCAAATTCCTCATCATCGTCCTCTCTGGCCTGATTATTAATTTCTGATCTTAATTGAGCTCTTCTGGATTCATTATGAGATGTTGAGCTGCTTTCGCTGATTCTTGAAGTATCACTGCCATATCCACTTTCTGAAAATGTTGAAGCTCTTCTTACTTGATCATCTTCTGTATTTGGAGTTTCTTCAGTATAATTTAATGCTTCTGATAAAGATTTCAGGAAGTTTCCAAAAGCTTCCATTTCTTAATATTTGTGACTCACAAATCTAATCTATCTTCTTGTAATGTGAAACAACTCAATATGACTCAATGTTATTGTTTTTACTTATTTTCACTTATTTAAAGAATATAAGTTGCTGCACAATTCACATTGACTCACAATTTAGATAATATCACTGATCACGTATAATTTGCATTTTATTTAATTAATAACTGTTGGGTTTATGATAAGCACAAACAGATTTACAATTCAAATATGAAACGACCGTTGATATATTCTTAACAATAATGTTAAATTTTCCAATAAGATTGTTTTAATAATTGAAATGGGACAAATCCCCCTCATATGCCTAATTTTTTTCATATCCACCGAAAAATTCTGGATACTCCGTTGTTATAAATAAATCAAAATATAAAGTAATTAAAATGAAATGAATGCTTAATAATATTCAATCAGTTTTTAGATTATTCATTATGCTTTACATGCACACATTTGATATCTTTGTGATAATTTTCTCACGTGTCTTTTTTCAAATCTAGTGATCATTTGACCGTTGAAAATAATTTTCATTTACTTTTCATTCTCTCATCGTTAAATACTTTTCTCATAAAATGGGACCAAAATTAATGCCAGAGTGTTCACTAAACCGAAAGGATCAATGTGAATTTATCTTGCTGATCACAGTACAAACGCTTACATTGACGGATAGTGGGAAAAATCGTGGATTTGAGGATATTGCATTGACCTTTACAATCGACTCAAATGTAATTAAAATTGACAATGTACAAAGTTCAGATGAAAATGTGAATATCCAACGAGAAGTAATCTTTCAAGCCTCACCTGAATATTTCTCAAAAAAGCTACGAGAATCACCAATCATGATAAATCTGGCTAGAGAATGCATGGATTTAGGAACAGTTAAAGTCGAAATTACCGACTGCTTTGCTGATGCCGTTTTGTGTGACGACTTCTCATCTGAACGAATGATTTGCGATTATAAGTTTGAAAATGATGGAATTGAAAATGCATCAATGGAATTATCTCTTCAGGCAGTCCGAAAATCCGTTGGCAATGAAGGCATGAAAGATTTTCTTAGAACAAATGCAAAACGAAGAGAACAAATAAGAAATAAAGCACAAACAGTTATTCCAAAATTGGATTCATCGGTGAGCTCAAGTGATACAAGCTTCATGTGTGATGCAGATTTGTTAAAGGAATTATGTCCTTTTGAAGATAAAACATTTCATTCATTCTCATCCAAATCAAAGCATTCTAAAGCTTCAAAGTGTCTTAGTGACATAGCCGCATCTTTGGATATACATAAATGCTCAAACGTTCAAAAGACTTTTTGCCGTGGGTGTCGAGGACTTTCTATATCTGGCATAACATGTGAAAACCAAATGCGTATGTCAAAAAAAGATGTGAGGGATTTAAAGAACAGCAAGAATAGTGAAATATTTGTCCGACCTCTCAATCGAATTTGTTCAGAATGCTTTGCAAATTTATCGATTCTGCCTGAGGATGCTCCATGTCCAAAATGTTCAAACATCAAAAAGCCACAAAATGAAGAGAAGACTCCAAAGCCAAAAGAATTGCATGCCGACATCTCACCTAATTGTATCAAAAAGATGGTCAGAAATATATTTAGCGGTGAGAAAAAGACGTGCAAGGAAGGATTGCAGCATCAAAATGATTTAAAAGTGAAATGTAAATCAAGGAAGAAGCAGAAAGGAAAAGGTCAAGGAAAATGCTCGATGTTATCAAGGTAAATAATACTTCTTCACAGGGGCATACCCAGAATTTTTTTTGGTTGGGTCCAAATTTTTGTTTTGTTCTTATACTCAAGTTATTGTACTTTTTGTTAATTCTAATGGTACATGAGTTTCCAGCCCATGCTTCTTCACTTAGAATCATATTCACAATGGAAATCCTTTATTCCACAGATGCACAAAAGTAAAACGAGCAAACAAAGTATCAAGTGGTTGTAAGAAGAGCTTGCGAATAAAACATTATGGTGTCGTATTGGGACACAAGGGCTGTCAAAATGATTCTCTACTTGTTCCAAAGAACATGGGATGGTTATGGAATGTAGAAGTTCCTGGAATTACGAATATTCGACGAGGATGGAAGCCTGGTGCCGTTCCAAAGCCTGTAGCTACAATGATGAAACACTTTTTAAAGAAAGAATGCGAACCTCCAGCAGAAGGAAGTTTCATTGAAAGCATGAATGAATATCCCACGCCATCAGTTCAGGTAGAGAAAAAACTTGCCAAATATAAAATTACATTGAATCCATTGGGCAATAAATCACACGGAGAAGATGCTTCACCAATTGTTTTCAACATATCCAAGTATGATGATACGATGCTTCGTCTTGATGCTAAAAGATTCCTTAAAAATCGTGGAGTTACAAAAACATGTAAATGTAGAAATATATGTGAATGTTCATGCATTGACGATTCCTGCAGAAAGCGATTCATTTACGAGCTAGAAACAATTTCTCAAGTGATGAAAATAAATCCAGCAATGAAATATGAGGATCTGAACGATATAAGCGAAGGTAGTGAAATTGATTTCGAATTTACGCCGCCTTTCAAAATGATGAATAAATGTAAACGTGACGTGAGAGTATCAGTTGCTACGACACAATATGAGGAACCAAAATTTGAGCAATTTGACGAGACTGAGGAATCATCAGAACATGATAAAGTCGTGGTGAAAAAGACGAAAGTTAAGAAAATTGTAAAGCGAAAGTCGAGCAAGGATAAAAAGAAGGTTCAAGGACCAAATTCGCGGTAAGTAAAAAAAAAGTCACAGGATTTAAATAGAGAAGGGGTTGTCTCACAAAACTGACCATAACTTTTATTTCTACAATACAGAAGCAAGCCATCTGAAATACTCCGTGAAATAGAACCCAAGCATTGCTGTGTCAGTTACTGCAGACCAAATTTGGATGATTTCAAATGTGAAATTGGAGATCGTTGTACAACCAACTATAACCCGTTATATCTGAGATGCTTACCAAATTATACTGCTTGTCCACCTCCGGTACAAACCAACTGTAAATGGAATAGCTGTTACAATGTAATGAACTGCTGAACCTTTTCGATTAAATTCTAAAATTTATTTTTGTGGAATTAAACTATCTAAACATAATTCAGAAATGCCAATAAACATTCAGTCAAAATTGATTAAATTAAATGAAAATTTGTTGTTCTTCAATGAGTCTCGTACGTGATTGTTCTTACGTATAACCTCATTCCAATTCATGATTTACAATTTGTGAGAATTTAGAGATAAGTATTTTCGTGATTGATTTAATGCCAAAAAATTTCTCAATTGTGGAATTCACCAGCCCTATTCTGTGCATGTTTTGAGCATGAGGATGAAGTATATAAATTAAAATCCTCATTTTCGTCTAGCATAATTCATTATTTTGCGAGTAAAATTATCTAAACTTGATGGACTTAGTTTGCATGTAGAGAATGTTGTTTCACAGTTTTGTCCACGCTTTGCGACACTAATTGCTGAGTTCCATGCTGTATTTGATAGCATATTTTGTAGCCATTCAGAACTAAAATTGGATAATGATATTTTTTTGTTGAAAAATAACAAATTCAAATCATCTTACCTTGAAAGAGTTTCAATCAAATAATCAATTCCAGATGGTCGATTTTCTTCTATATTCACAATACTTTCTTTCACGTACCAACAAATGACACGTTGTGTGCATGCTGTTGAATCGAAATCATATTTCAAAAGTGCTTTATCGATTTCTTCCATGATTATCCACCAAGGAGAACTTTCATCTGTGAAATCATCATCTAAAAAGATAATCGCAGTAAACATTTGTTAATTTTCGAAAAAGTTTCTAAAAAAAATGTCAAAATTTGAAGTGCTTAAAGAAGGAGATGTAAAAGCTTCATTTACATCACCAAAACAATGCATAAAGCTTTCAAGAAAAGGAATCGTAAAGAAAAATCAAAATCTTCTCAGGATAACACAATTAGATGGAAATGGAAAGTACTCATACCAATTTGGTGAAAAATATCCAGGCTTAATAATTGGTCACGATAAGTGTTCTGAAAATGGTGATTTGGTTCCAAAATACATGGGATGGATGTGGAATGTTGAGACTTTGGGAATCAATAAAGTTAGAAAAGGTTGGTGTCCAGGTGCAATTCCAACTCCAGTTAAAGAAATAATGAAAAGCTTCTTGAACACAAATCAACTAAAAGATCAGGAAGATTTTCAATGTGCAAGTGATTCCAAAAGTTCAATTGATAAAGCTTCAAGTGCCTCACAAATAGACAATCATGTGACAAAATGCGAAAATTGTGAGCTGAATAAAAGACGAGTTTTTAACGATATGGAAACGCAATATGATGCGAATGATGTAGCTGAAGATTCAAGGGAATTTAAGAGCACTCAGAGAATCTCGTCGAAATTCAATGAGCATGATATGAATAGAAGAAAAAAATCATCATCAGTAAAGAATGACAAATTGAGTATTATGAAGATCGAAGGGAACAAAATAGTAAATGAAGCATTCTCTAATGGAAGTGATGAAAAGTTTAATTCTAAACAGCTTATAGGAGCTTTGAATAATAAATCTTCGAGAATGAAGGAAGCTTCTCAAAGTGATTGGGGATCTCTTCAAAATAGGAAAACATTTCCGTCACATAACAACAAAAACATGAGTTTAATAGGAACTAGAAAAACACTTGGAGCTATTCCAAAAGTGATGCAGAAGAAGCATCAGCAAAAATCTTTAATTAACGATGCAAGAAAAAGTGTCAAGTATGTAATTAATTATTGTTTTAAGTAGTTCTAATTATTAAATGATAGAGTCGTCAATTTGAGATTTTATGTCATGCTTAAGCAGAGATTGAAATCGACTGGAATTTTGTATGGAGTCAGGTCGAATTTTTCATACAAAATCGATTTCTGCTGTGCTTAAATACATTCACGAACATCCACAATATATTAAAACTGCACGGGGTAATTTTTATCCTAAAGGGTCGTTCACTTATTACGTTACACAAAAAAATGGATTTTTTAACTTTTACTCTGCGACTCATAGGTGTTTTCGATTTAAAGCAGGGGCGTATTATGGGGTTTGGGGATCATAGAGGATAACCCAAACCTGTGTTACCCTCTATGACCCCCCCCCCCCCCTTTTTTGAAAACCAATCCGATCATGATTCTAAAAGAGCCAAAAAGAAGGTGATGATGAAAAAAAATTCTAGACACGTCCCTGGGTTATCATTAATGATGCTCATTAAATATTAAAAATTTTATGACTTGCTACCTTCCCTCATGAGTTTTCAATATTTTTTTTTTCGATTTTACCCCTGGATACGCTCAGATACATCTAAATACAAAAACTATGTAGAAAAATCTAAAGAATATGACATAGCGTCTATCTTAAAAGTCAACGACTCCTAATTTAATTTAAAACTTTTGCAACAATTGAATTAACAACAGCATAGATGCTTTTCGAAAAAAAAAGCATATGTAAAAAAAAGTTCTAGACACAAAAACTTTAAAGATGAACAAAACACTCACTTTTCTGCTTTTTACTTCCAGACTTAAACCACGGGAGACCAACTACTTCAAGGAAACTACCGCCATTGATAAGTCTGCCAATACCTCCAATCAGTGTGCCACCAAATATTACAACCCCTGTCAAAATCACTGCTCCAACATTAATATTTGCCATCGGGATTCCCTAAAGAATTTACAGAATTTTTGCAATGACAATTTTTACTAAATTTTACATGATTTTACTTTTATGACATTTTGAAAAGTTCCCATTGCACCAGACAAGCTCCTCCTGACTGGAATTGACAGGAATGGAATAGCAAAATCAATTTCCACTTCAATATTATCGTCTTTTGTTTGAAAGCTAATAAATCTTGGTTCACGTCTATCACTCCCATAATGATCAAAAATTTTCTCAAACTGCTGCTCATTGTATAATTTATGACGGCTCCTTTCGATTATATCATTATGGTAAATTAAGTTTTCTCTATTGCTTCTCGGTGCTGTTGATATCGTTCTATTATTAAAATTGCTATGATATCCTTGACTATTCACAACCGCACTTGACATAAGTAATAGCACTACGATTGAATATTCCATTGTAAATTGACACATGGATGCTTTATGTCCAAACGCTAAATTAAATGCTTTTGTAAAAAGTTCTTGCGAAAAAAAAACTTTTGTTATCAACTACATGAGATTTACAGAAAGAAATGACAACACGAACTTGATCGAAAGCAAGGCTCAAACCGAATGACATGAATATTCATTCTGTAGATAGTGGAACGCGTTGCAAAAAAACAACATGTTGGATATTGAAATTTCATGTCTCTTTTGTCTCTCGCCATACAAATTTTAAGTTTTGTGTGCCATCTCCCTGCCTATGAGTCGGTATTAAAGAGCGTTTAGCAAAACAAACAGTATTGTGATAAAACTAAATGACTGAGTCGGATGATGAAGAAGAGAGCATCAATTCTATTTTTTGTGTGTTTTTTGGTGTGAACTTTATATTACCTTCAATTACAGTCATTAAAGTTTTGCAACACTAGCGTCACGTCTGCGAAGTGCAACAAAAGTTTTGTTCCACGAAAATTATGCCTTTTAGTGGCAGATTGAAAAGCAGACGCAATTGAATTTTGCAATGCATACATTTTTGTTTATAATTTTCAATTTTCCTATGCCAATTGTTTTCTGTACATGACGACTTTTTAATGTGTTAAAATGTAAAGCAAATTGTTGACATAAGGGTAGCTATTGTAATGTAATGTTGATAATTGTCTTTTTGTGTTGGACTCTTTTGTTATCATAACGGTTCTTATTACAAAATGTCCTCAAGGTTTATTATTATTCAAGCAGCTGTAAAAGGTCATATGTTGGTAAATTGAATAGAATGAAGACACAAAAGGTCACATTTGGGTGATAATTTTGAATATTTGCCGAAGTAAGCCTGTCTTTATGTACGAAGTGCTGTATTTGCCATTTCTAAGAATTAAGATACTAAAGTAAAGGATATTCCTAAAGGGAAAGGTTTACATTTACCGAATTTCTATATCAATTTCTTCAAAGGTGTACCCAAAAAAAATTGAGTATGGATATTCAACCTTACATAGGAAGAATTAGATAAAATGTAAGATTTTTGGATTGATTTGTAAACCTAATAACTCCTGGCTTTACGTCTGATTAACATCAAAAAACGTGGTATGCAAATGACAAAAACCTGGACCATACAGTTCATAGTTGGATCAAAATCACGCTGCTGGTGATATTTCAGTGATAATGCTGAGAACCTTCATTCAGGGGAGTAACCAGGGGAGGGAAAGTAGGGTGTCAAAACCATTCTATGTTCTGAAAACTAATACGATCATAATTGGAAAAGCCAACCTACCCCCCTCCCCCCAAAAAAAACTGGATACGATCCTGCCTTCCTCAGTGCCTTTGATTAACGGCCCATTTTTTGCGATACACAGTTTGGAAAACATGTTGCAGATTTTCTTATTATAATTTTTAATTAATAAGATTAAATTCCGTAAAAGAAAAAAGACGAAGATTTGTTATGGTTGTTCATGCTGCATTTAATCCTATTTAACTGATGAATCCTTAAAAATAATTAATTGCTCGTTGTCATTAAATTAATTCTCATTCCATTACCTTTCCATTTCTCAAATTGAATTTTTCTCACGATTATTCGAGACGTAAAGAAAAGTGTTACCTTTACACCCATATCTGTACGCTCCATTAATCTCATGAGGAATTCAATTATCATACGAACAGTTAATTGTGTTTTATCAGCTTGCTTCTTTCTCCTCATTAAACCTCCCACTATGAGCATTAAATTTAAAAATATTATTCTTACTTTGCCTTTATTTCGTTATACTGACGTAATAGATTAAAGTAAGTGAGTAACTAGCTTACATTGCGATAAATGTTCATAGAGCAATATTTTCCGCTTCGTAAAGGCACACATTGAGGCATTGTCGTATGTTAAGAAAAAATTAACTATTATGGAATTGTTTGCTACTTATTACATACAGAAGAAGCTCAAGAAGAAATGGAAAAGTCATACATACGATTGTTTAAAGTTGCTTTACTGTGACAAGATTTTGATATAAAATATGCGACAATATCAGATTTTAAATCATTCAAACTTCTGACAGTGAATAAAAAACAAAATAAAATTTCAGTTTATACATAGTCACAACTCATAAAAAAACAGGAACAAAAATGAAGTTATCAAATATTGTTGGATTAACATACGTCGTAGTGATTTTTGCATTCCTATGTCATTTAACTCAGGCTAAGCAGTACGATAGCAGTAATACTGACAGGTAAGTTTCAATTCCCAAACAATCGCAGGACATTTTTGAAGAAATTTCTAATCAGTACATATCCAAATAATCAATGGAGACGACGACATGTGCCAGTGAATGATACAGACTCTGCCGCAGATCGTACTCAGAGATTAGGATTTGGAACATCTGGCTATGGAAATACTCTCGGATATGGATATGGTGGATCATCACTTGGTGGAACAAATTATGGAGTTGGAAACTATGGTGCAAAAATTGATCTTGGTGCAGTTGTTTTGGGAACAATTATTGGTATCGGTGCCTTATTGATTCTCCCAAAAGTTATTGGAGTTGTTTCAGGACATGGTGGCTACTACAGAAGTGAGTGGAAATAATGAAATGAAATTTATTTAATTATTTAATGAAAAATTTCAATTCTTTCCATTTCATCACAGACAATGATGAAACAGGAGTCTCCGACATGCTGAATCGTTTCGATGATTTCCTTGCTCAACAAAATGTCGACTCAAATGCTTGCATGCAGAAAGCAGTTTGCCATTTCGTTCGTTCATCCGATTATCACAATAGAGTTGGAACTGCAGACCAAGTTGAATCAGTGATTACAACTTTGTCAGAGTAAGTAGCTTTATTTATTGATTTTCTTTCTTCTCATGATGTGATTGTACTCTTTAAACAGAAACTCAATTGTTGAATACATGCTAGACGGAACGGCAATCAAGGAAGCAATTGACAACGCAAAGAGTCCAACAGGACGAGATTGTG
The DNA here is from genome assembly GCA_963573255.1 of Chironomus tentans. Taxonomy (NCBI): domain Eukaryota; kingdom Metazoa; phylum Arthropoda; class Insecta; order Diptera; family Chironomidae; genus Chironomus; species Chironomus tentans. The sequence goes on along the minus strand of OY754304.1, from coordinate 30,478,755 downwards.
ATGCTATCTATTTGGCATGTCCATTGGATAGACAATCAGCATTGCAATTGATGAAGAAGTTCTTACCGTTCTCAGGAAGAAACAACAAGTAAAATGGAACTATCTGAAATTTAGTGCAAAATGATGACAATACTCGATAGTTTGGTCGGACAATTCTTGGCGTTCTTTGGATATCTCTGAAAATTTATTCTAGTGATACAATAAGAACAAACTCTCTCTCTCTCTATGCACACAATTTATGCTAGTTCAATTTCTTCCAAATAATGGAATTACCTCATTTCTTATTGCATCACTAGAAGTCTCAAAAATCCTTTAGCTTAATTTTTTATTATTATTGTTAGAATGATTTTATGGTCAAAATATCTTCTCTTTGCGAACAAAAAGGAATAAAAACATATTATGTAGTTATATCATGGAAGTTATATAATCTTCTATATTTATATATTCAAGGCATTTTAATGATACTTTATGTATATATACAAAAAATTTATTAAAAGTTATAAATAAATGCAAAATCATTTTGATGACAATCAAAACTACTCGTGTCTTTATTTACAATATTTATGCAAACAAGGAAATTAAATTTAGGTAATCCATTCCTTTTGTTAATCTTGTAATTTTCATAACATTGCATTATCTTGTCTAAAATTATGTCATGCTTCATGTTTACATTCAGTGATTTGAAAAGGGAAATTGTCGCACTAACAATGGGGAAAATTGACAGAAAAGTAAAAGCAGACATTTAAGCAATTGTCAGCAATATGCTTATAAATTGCATCACGTTAGCACTATATTGTTTGGGATTTTGATGATAATATTATTATTTTGAGATTTATGAAAGCTGGAAATGAAATTTCATGACAGTTCATCAATAATTATTATTGTTTATTTCTGTAGAAGGTTGTAGAAAATTATTGAATTAACTTTGATTTGGACAGAAAGATAACAGTTTTTGACATTATTGGATAAAATCAGAGGAGATGCAAAATGTAACGATTAAATTTTTGAAACATGTTAACTGAGATGAAAATTTTCTTGAAATTTATCTTGTAAAATTTAAATTTTTGAATGAATTAATGAAGTAATTCACATTTCTGATTATATCCAATGATTTTTTTCAAACTGAAAAGGCATTAGACAAAAAATGTGCATATTTTTCATTTTCAACAATTTTTTTACAAAACAAATTGGAGTACTTGAAAAATTGCATCTCAGTTAACATGTTTCAAAAGTTTGATCGTCATATTTTTCGTTATATTTTTATTATATTGGAAATAATCAGAAATGTGAATTACTTCATTAATTCATTCAAAAATTTAAATTTGACAAGATAAAGATTGACTTTATATAGTCAAAAACAATTTTTATTATAATATTATATTTAATTATTATAATTAATTATAATTAATTATTATAATAAAAATTGTTTTTGACTAGAAAGTAAAGTGTTTGATTGATACTAAAGAATTAGTTATCTTTCTAACCTTTACAAATTTCTTATTGAATAAAAATAATTTTTGTTGGAGTTGCTTCAAACCCTCTCCCCCTAAAAAATGAACGTGATAAAATAATGACGTTTTTGATCAGTGTTTTCCAAAAAATTTTGGCACGCGGTACACTAACTATATTTGAACCTTGTTTTCGTTAGAAAAGTGGTCGAGGTATGTCTATTAGAGGTTTGTAGTTCGATAATCTTTAAAATCATTCCTAGATTGGAAAACTGGAGAAATTTTTGTCAATTTCAAATTTTTTTCAATTTCAGAAAAGTTTCGTGCACACCTGAGAAACTCTTGCGTCACACAGTTTGAGAACCACTGTTTTAGATATAAAAAAATATTCTGTTGCAATTTTTTATTCGAATTTGACTTATAAATGAGCGAAACTATGTTGCTGGGTTTTCAATTTTAACTTATATTTAATTTACAAAAAAATATATCCATCAATCAACTCATGGACTATAGTTAAGTTTAATCCTATTCCATCCATCAAGTTTTAGTGAAAAAATATATCAAAGTTAGAAAATGATACCCCTTAAAGTTATGCAAAACGGTATGCTTAAGTAAAGAATATCAAGAGATTTCCGCTTTGGTGCTTGAAAATCTTATAAAGCACGCAAGATGTAGAGTTGCATAATGAACATCGTAATATTATAATTTGCTCCACGCTTTTCTGGTTAAAGTAAGTAGTGAAAAATTGATATTAATAGTTTTAAATTATGTGCATTTTGTTTGCTTCTGGAATTTACGTACAAAATAAATATTTGGTTTGTCACTTTCAATTCCGTTTTTACCACAACCGCGTAAAGTTCAATCTTAGAGAATTTAAAAGTGTCAGAAAATAAAATGAAAGTACTATCGATTCTATTAGTTTCATTTGCAGAAGTTTATATGCAAGAATATTATTCGAATTCAAATGGCAGCAGTAGTTTTATTCCTTATCAGTCGACGATTGAATTGAATATACCAGTCTATCAGTACGACTCTATTATGCGCCATTATCGTAGTGATATTCGAAAAAGAGAACCACAATTTATTAGCTTCGACATAAATGATGAAAATATTGAAATCGATATGGAAATCGCAGTTCCATTTCTTTCGGTTCCAAGTGGAAAGTCATTAACGAAGAGGAAAAATTTTGCAAATGTGAATGTCGCTGCTGTGATTCTTGCTGGTAATATAATATTATCTTTTATCATTTCTGTATTTTATTGCATAAAATGCTCTTCATTTTTCCTATATTTTTTTTATCACAACAACCACAATATTGAAATGACGGCAGCAATGGTGGCAATCGGAGGAACTGTATTGGGTGGCGCTGCAAGGTTCATTAGAGGAGAAAATTTTTTCAATGGACAACCATGGTTTCGCACGGGTAATAAAAAGACTAAGCAAAAACGAGATATTCGTGAAATTAATAGCAGTGGACAAGAGGCATTTGTGTGGAATATTTTGAATAATATTGACGAAGCATTATTGGAAATAGACGTTGATGTGACCGAATGTGCACAGAGATTTGTGTGTTGGCATGTGAAAAATAGCTTACTAAACATGCAAGAAAATCGGGCAAATAATGTCGATAAATTTATTATTGGTTTTGTAAAGTAAGTTCAATAGAGTTTATTTGTGTTTATGATTATATGGCATCTCCTTGTTCTGTATTTTCAAGTGCTAAATGGACAAACAAAGTGATTTCCAATACAATGTGGAATAATGCAATTGAGGCAGCACGAAAGGATGGGAGTTGTGTGTCAACATTTCAAAAATGCATGCCTGACAATTTGGAGCAGTTTGCAAACAAAATACAACAATATGCAAAGCCTAAAAAGTGAAATGAGGAGAAATTTACTTCCTATTGCTTTGTGCAATTCAATGAATCAATTTAAAAACATTACAAAGGATTCCTTTATGGAATCAAAATGTAGTTTTAAATAATAATTTACCACTTAAAATAATTTTACTTGTGCTGAAAATTTTTCATGAGTCAAATACTAATTGAGATTCACTTTTTACGCATTTTTATGGCTTACGTAAAATATATTTTTTGTGAATAAATGTTTTTAAAAATATGAAATTTTTTATGCTTGTTAAAATATTTAAAATTATGTGTGCTTTTAAAGCAATGCAGTAATCTAGAACGTGTCAATTCATTTTTTTTTCAGATTGAATTTATGGCAAAATATCATCAGCAATTCTTCCTATTAATGTACCTCCACACACAAACCTCCACACATGACAAATATTAAGATGAAGGGGAGATTTATTCAGACGTATCAAAATGATGTAAAAAATATTGTCTGAGAAGCAATTTTCTGTCTGGCTGATTTTGTGAGAATGGTGATAAAAAGCTTTTAGACGACATCCATGATGAATACATTACCATTTTTATCAAAAGATTTAGAAAACTTATTCAATATTGAAGAAAGTACTGAGAGCAGAACTTTTCAAACTTCTGCAGCTCGCGTGAATTTAATTTTAGTTTTTTAGACTCTGTGAAATATAAAATTCAATTACGTCAGGTATCAGTGCAGAAGCGTAGCAAAGGAGGGGCGATCATAGCCTCGAGTATTGTTTAAATTTTTTTATAAATCTTATTTAAAGGGCGCAAATTTTTGATTTGGTCCTGGGCGACAGAAAACCTTAAAGGGGACCCCACCCTAGAAAAATAATTTTTTTCTTAAAAATTTTTCCGAAGCTTTTTACATATAGGTACATTGCATTGATATGCCCTGGGTCATGCAATTGTGCAGAGTTGGAAATCAATCGTCATAAATGACAAAAAGCATAAAACAAACATAAGTCTCATCTGGATGTTCTTCGCATCAAAAACAAACAATAAATTTTCATTTATAAATCCATAATTAAGTTGTAATAGCTGTTGCTAGATCTCTTAAAAATTGTATTGAAATACTGAAAATCAAAAATAAAAATAACGTTTTAAAAAAAATTCCGAAGCTTTTCCAAAATCTCTAATTTGATAGCTAATCATTCACGTATTATTGGAATTATTAACAAGTACAAAACCATGATAATAAAAAAAATTTGGACTAGTAATTTTTTTAATAGGGATTAGTAATTTTCGAGGGGGTGAATCTTAATTTTTGAAGGGGAATTTTCGAATTTTTTCTTAAAAAATCAAAGAAAATTAGCTAGAGAGCTTTGTCGTACCTGTCTGATATATTTTATTAATTTGAAATAATTTCGAAAGTAAAAAACTGGTAGAAACTTCGTATGATATGCTTAGTTTTAATTCTCGTATAATTTCCACGTAAAATAATTCATCTCGCGTTCTATTGAAATGAATGAATTAAAACACATTTTTAAATTCAAATTTAAATTTTCAATACATTTTATTTTATCAACTCTTTGTGGAATGTCAAACATTTGTAGGCATTTGTTTAAATAAAGCTAAAATTCGTCATCACTCGTGAATTATTCATAAAAAATATGGTCATAAAATAAATTTAAAATAATAATAACTTTTTTTGAGATCAATCTATTGTACGAATATACTCTTTGTATTTGGAATTTAGCGCTGGATCACGTGGTCCCCAATTAGATGTTGGCTTAAATGCTCCTTTGATTTTCTGAAAATACACGTTAAATGGAAAATTTCAACATTAATTTAATATTTTGCAACTTACATCCCATAAAGTATTGCCTTTTTGTTTGCATATTGCATATATAGCAAATATTGGTAACTGAATTAAGCCTAATGCTGAAATACACCAGCCAATCACGTATGCAATTTGTGGATAATCGCGATCACCATCCTTGAGAGGTTCAAGTGTCAACAACGTGTACCCAAGAATTACAGTCATCAATCCAGGTGTGACGAAGCGCCAGCACGTTCTCCAATAAATATTTGGTCTGAAGCCGAGCATGAATTCGATATCTTTGCAAAATCTTTCGACTCCGTATATGTACGAGAATGTATAAAGTTCAGCAATAGCCAACACAAATGCTATGAGTGAAGCTCCATAGTAGTCAACTAATTTTAATACTGATTGTCCACCCTAAAGGCAAAAAATAGGATTGTACAGATGCACATGGATAAAGAATTGAAAATAAAGAAGTGAATGCAGTCGCCTTACCGGAGTCATATAGACTGATCCGAGTAATGTTCCTATAATACCAATAACCAACGCAGCATGCCAGTTCTTAACTTTCTTATATCTGTCACGTATAATTGTCATGATAGAGCTGACCATCGCAACATTACTTCCGATGCCAAGCATGTACAACATCAAAAAGAATAAAACAGAAAAGACTTGTGGGAAAGTTTTAAATTTTGAAATTGCATCCGGATATGAAATGAAGGCTAATCCAGCACCAGATTTTACGACTGTTGATATATCATCCACATTAAGTTCGTGTGCTAAATGACCGAGTATACCAAATATACAGCATCCGGCCAACAATGATGTAAATGTATCTATAGTTGTCACAATATTTGAATCACGATAAACATTGTGGCCAAATTTATTATACGATGAATACATAATGATGTTACCGAAGCATACAGATAATGAAAAGAAGACTTGCGTTACAGCTGCATACCAAACTTTTGGATCAAGAATTTTATCCCATTGAGGGGTTAAAAAGTATCTGATTCCATTCATTGATCCTGGAAGAGTTAATGCACGTACGAGAAGTATACTAAGTACAAAATATGGAAAGATGGCAAGAACATATGATGCTTTTCCGGAACTTTTTACACCCTTTATAAGTATTAGAAATACTATTCCCCATGAAATTGCAAGAAAGATCACAAGGGTCCAATTCGGAACTCCAATACCATCATAAATATTCTCCTTTGCACGTAGAACATCTTTCAGGAAATAAAGTTCAGCTGATGATTTTGTACTGTTTGTCCATGTCATGTTAGAGTCTTCTCGATAGCCTGATGGAATACACGTTACATTCCATTCATCCTTACAACTACCCCAAGGCAAGATTTGTCGAAATGAATTTGCAAAATAGCTCAATGTGAGTGCCATAAGTGATGAATAATAAGTAGCAACAATTGCAACAGACACGATCTGACCAACTCCAACACCTCTCATAGCTGGCACACAGTCAAATACTTTTACACTTCCTCTTGATGAAAATTGTCCAAATACCATTTCCATAAAATATATAGGTTTACCTTTTAATAAAAGAGATTTCTATCAGCATGACTCATTATGAAAATAGCTTGTTATATTTATTGCTTACCTATGAGAACAAGGACGATGATGTAAGGAATTACAAAGGCACCTGTTGATAAAAAAATTATTTTAATGGATATTTTAAATTTTATAATGCACATCTACATCCTTCAAAGGTTCAATCTTGTATGAAGTGGTTAAATGCACAAATATCTACAGAAGTTGTAATATTCATGGCATGAAAACTATTCAGGAGCAAAACTCTCAGAGCCATAATTATGTCAAGAAAGAATTTTTATGTACCTCCTCCATTTTCAAGAGCAATGAACGGGAAACGCCAAATATTTCCCAAACCCACACTCATCGCAATGCATGACAACAGAAATTCAATTCCCTTTCCCCAACTGTCGCGTTCTTTTGGCGGTTTCTTTTCCTTTTTGTCTGTGTTTACTTCTCCCTCATTAGCCTCAAGCTGCGTTGGTGGTGGTTGAGCAGGTGGAAATGTTTGCTGATATTTTCCAGGATAAAACTGTGTAATATTTTGACGATATTCACCAGGTGGAACGGTGTAGATTGTGTCACCTATAAAGGTTGGATTATCATGTCCATACATCATTTAGTGTTGAAAGCTATGAAAAGAGATAAAAAGTTCGTGTGTTAATAAAATTTATTACCATAGATGTGGTAAAGTCAATTACGAGCATTCATTTAAGTCAGTTATAATTTAAGATCATTCAACTCATTCCATTCTTCCGCATTATTGAATGAAATGAATTTTATCGAACGTGTTTACTGCAAAATAGCAAATACACATGTTCACCTTGAACGTGATCGAGTCCAATGAAATAAAATATATATACACATTTATATCTATTTGCCCGATATAACCATCGAAAATTCTCAGCTGAGCAATTCTTGATGACCGCAAAAACAGGTTGCTGACCATGAAATTATTACGTTTTCGGCATTTTAATAATAAAACTGCTATGTGTTGGTTTTTATGAAAGCTCTTAGTGATGATGAGCTCTGCATTGCTCATGGCATAGGTTAATGTAATTTTCATGTATGTATCTAATCTCATCAGAATCTACATACACACCGATACATGTATAGGAATGTTTTTGGAGCTTTAGCATACAACAGAAACTTTTTTCTGTACTAACTCATTAAAACTTTTTTTCGTATGTTTAAAATTTATTGCTGTAGGTTATGAAAATGTTATGTCGTATTGGTATTTAGAATGTGTGATATCTTCTCACATTATTTACTTATGTGGTTTCGGTAGATGAATCTGTAATCCTAATATATGTAACCCCAAATGCTTATTTTTGAATCGAGGTAATTGAGAAGCTTACTTCTGTTTCAATTTAGCATTTTCGATCAAATTAAATTTATGGTTTTGTGTTCTTATGCAAGGAGAAAACTTGAGAAATTTATTTAGTCACAACTAATAAAAAGTGATTTGTTTAAATCCTTGAATCAGTGTCATACATCCTTTCTCTGATTTCATATAAGGAGTTTAATGAATAAAGGCTAAAAAAATCTTCAATAATAAATTGTGTATTCGAACCAAAATAAAAGCTGAGAAAAGAAACAGTCAAGGCGTAAAAATTGATTAGCAGAAAGTATTGGAAGTGAAATTAACAAAAACCGTTAAAAAGTTAGTTAAAAACCAGCTGCGACCAGAGTTGGAAGGGCCTGGGTACACTCTTTACCACCCACGGGTATAACTTAGGGTATAACCTAGGGTATGTACTAGGGTTTACCTAAAAAAATATTTTTGCTCAACTTTGAATTCTAAGTATGATACAACAATTTATATATTCTAGGGTATTCTCTAAGGTATACACACGAAACCAGGCCCAGAGGACTCCAATTTTTTCTGGAGTTCGTACTCTAGTGAAGGCGCCTACAAAGTGGAGTCCTATAAACTCAACTCTGGTTCCAGCAGCTTTTAACGGTTTTGTTTACTGGGGTTAACATATTTTATGATTTAACCCAACTTAATCTACAATGCAGGTTCTTTTTGTCGCAAAATGTAATTCTATGTTCTCAATATATTCTTCATCCAACATTTCCACATCGTTAGGATTTTCAGAAAAAAATCGACCTTTATTTGTATATTTTCCGGAATTTCTGCTTGACATTTCTAGCGGAACAGATTTTGTTTTTGTTTACAGATAAATTTAAATAAATTAATTTTAATTTTTTGTGGTTATTACAGTTTTCTCTTGTTGATTTCCATTCAGTGATTTGAATCTACAATTGGACTTTTAATTTTCTATATTTTACTTAAATGCTATGCGAATAATCAAATAGGATGAATATTCAATGATTTGGTCAATGTTGATATCATTAAAGAAAAAATAATTTAATAGCCTGTTTAATATGCTGTAGGTTGGAAAAATTGGCACCATCTTAGAGGTAAAAAAATGATTAATGCAAATTGTCAATCCAAAAATAATGATGAATTTATAAATTAACAAAAAAAAATGAATTGTATTCAAATTTGTTTTTAATGAGTTCTTTAATTTGAAAAGGTACGTGCTACATTTTCTATCGAAAAAGTACATAAAAAAGTCAAGTGAACATTATTTAAGTACACTTGTTTTTGCTAAAAGTGTATTTTTTGTATTTTAGTTAAAAATGTGGAATTAAATTTTCATGTGATTTAAAATTTACGTATTAAATTGATATTTAACTTATTTTGATAAAAAATGGAGAAGAACTATACTTTTCCATAGTCAAATAATAAACTTTATCCATTTCCTGCATATCACAAATATGAATAAAATTACAACTCGGTAAAATTTTATCTCGAAGGTTTTCAACATAAAGATAAACAATGTTTTTTATTATAATTCACTTTCTGCTTACATTACAGAATGTAAAACTTTATCTTATGACATTCATTTTTACATTCAAGTAAAATCATTTCATTACCTTCAATCTTCCTCATTTAGTTATCTGCATTTTAATGGAATTTGCTTATTAAATTAACGATTGTATTACGATAAACAATAAACTTTAAAAAGAGCTAGGTATATATTTTTAAATATAAAAAAATAGTATGAGCAAAAAACTGAATGATTTATAATCAGAGACCTTGAACGAGGCATAAAATCAAATAAACTTTCAATTTTCATTTTCAATGGAAATTAACGTTTTTTACGATTAAAGGTTTGTAAAATTTTGTTAAATTAAGCTTAGGGTTGGTTACTTGGTTACAATGTTTGAGTCTTCGATCACCCTCGTCGTTAATTAGTAATTTCGTTTAAATTTCATGTGACTATAAAACATGATTGAATGTCACGTTCAAAGGTTCCATGACTAATAATAAAAAGTGACTTGTTCTGGGTTTTCTCAAAAAAACAAAATACATTTTTTTGCTTTTAATTACACATGTTTCCGTAAAGCTTTGAAAGTATTTTTCAATTAGTCATTTACAGAGTATTATTTGAATGATGCTCATACGTGAGCATAGAATACGTGGAAATTCTTGATTAAAATTATTTTCTCTAAATAATGAATAATAATGTGAAATGGTATTAGAAACTCGGTGATTCTTGCTGAAGTAACTGCAACCCCAATCGAACCGAAATCCACAGGAATTTAAAAAAGTGTCAATTTTTGACTGAGAATAGGAAGTTCAATAAATTTTAGTGCAGCAGTTCTTTATGCTTTAATTTCTCTAATGTTAAACAGTTTCAAATGATTTTGTTTATATTAAATTAATTAGACTAGAAAATTCTACTCGAATAAAAAATGCTACAGGAAGCAACGAGAATATTTGCAAGCATGCCATTGTTTTAATTACATTAACTGACATTATAACAGTCGGAACATGAGTTAGATATTGCTCTTAGTATTTATTATGATACGAAAGAATCACATTACAGCAATAAACGTGAAAATGCAACTGTTACAGCATTTGACCTATTTGATGTAATTTCTCTTCGATTGCTATTTAGCGATAAGTGATTTTTAATGCATTTCCACATAGACTTTCGCTTTCACCTCACATAAATTTTGCATCTATTGAGATTAACTCAAACAGAACGTGATGAAATTGTAATGATTATTGAGTATTCACTGAGTATCATTCTTCTCATTTTCATCCAAACCGCAATCATTTTTGTTGCCAAAACGAATTGGATATAATTATTGCGCAATGTTGGTGATTAACAAAGCAGAAAGAGACGAGAGAATTATCATCATCAACACATTTTTTTGCTATTCATGGTAAATCATTCACCTTTCACGTATTTATAAATTTAGATGCTAAAAAATGTTTTGAGACGATGATTATTTCATAATAAAAATTAACATTGAACCTGCTCAACATCAAATCACTGCTAAAGCATCGATTGTTATTAGACATACAATATGTGCCAGCCGTAACAGGTTTATGTTCACATACTGACATATTTATGCTACATACAGTAGTTGCAGTTTTAATATTAATTGCGTTTTGAAATACTGTGATAATTGTCTGATTTTTTATCGATAGACATGCTGGAGTCATTTCATGATAGTCACAATTTTACAGGTCACATTCAATAATTTTTTTTTTATTTAAAAAAAATAATCATGTCTATGAATTGTGCACAATTTCATTGCTTTTTCAAGTTTTTATAAGCCATTAATCAAATGCTTCTGTTTGTTTTAGTAATTGAAGAAGAACCTAAATAACGTCATCGTTTTCAAATCAAGTTATAAAAATGTTAGCTTCCTATAACTATAATGAACACAAGAGGAATTTGAAACGCATTGGATTTAAACCTACACGTTTTAAAAACGTTGTTGAATATAAGTCGAAAAGATTTAAAATAAAAATGAAAAAAGTCATTTAGCATTCAAAAGTATTATATCGAAAGGCAATAAAATGTTTGCAATAAGTTCCGGAACTGGATACTGACTAATCGTTAATGATTTTGACATTATTTTGAAATAACTTACTAGTGAATTTAGGTTTGCGTTTAAATAATATAAAAATTCAATGTCTTGTGGCTATATTGAATAGTTTATTGAGTTGTTAGCCTACCAGAAGTGACATCATCAGAGTAAAAAACTAGAAAGGCAAACGGAACATTCAGTATAGTTAAAACGAGCAAAAAATAATTATTCAGAAGAGCTGTTTTTGGAATTATTTAAAAAGGTGGAGTTCAGCTAAAGGAGACGATCTAGTCATAAACGAGATATAAAGAAATACGAAAATTTAGGAACTGTGAATATGATTTGATGTAACAGATTTTATTGAATGTCTTAGTGACGCAAAAGATCATTTTGGGGTCATAAACTTTAAAGGTATTTTTAAAAAATATTAATTAAAAAATTTCTTTAAAAGTTTATCCAAATAGGGAGCTGAATTTTGCATTGAACTTAATAACACACTAATTATATTGTTATTATTCTCTTTATATTCAATGCTATGAAGGTCACCAAGTTGAAATGTATTCATCGTATTAATAAAAGTCTTGCCAAAAGCATTCATATGTGCAGGTGCTTTGAAAAATAGCAAAAAAAAATTATTTAAAATTTTATGACTAATAATTTTGTTTCAATACTTAGTAAGAATTATTATGTAATCATCATTGAGAATATTTTGGATCATCATTGAATTTGTATCGAAAATTCTTGTCTAGTCGAGAGGGGCGAATCCAGAATTTTTTGGGGGATTGAATTATGATCTTTTTTGATTAATGGCTAGGATTGGTTCTTCAAAACAATAGAAGGGAGGTTATTAGGGGTCAAAACCCCTCCCTGGATATGCCTTTGCTAGTCAACTTGTCTTCATACAAAATTCTTGTTGACTTCAAGCTTTTGAAGCAATTTGAGCAATTTAAATATCATGCTTACAATAAAAAGGAACAAAAAGAGAAATTATATAAAAGGAGAATTTTCACGGACAAAAAGAACGTGACTTACGGGGAGAAACATTTAAGAATCTTTTAAAAAAATGCTTTCGTAATTTCTTGGATGACCGTAGGTGCTAGGTAGGTAGGTAGGTGCATATTTTCAACGGACAGTCCGTTTTTTCATCAATTGTACGTTGTACGTTATTTTCTTAAAAAGTTTATAATTTATTTGTGCTCACAAATTAACATTGATTACAAGGTTTACTTTAAGTTATTATCTTGAGTTATTATTTAAGAGTTTATTGGATTTCATATAAAATTTTCTTCAAAATTTTTCAAATCCAAAATTTGAATCTTCCATTTCTAACGATAAAATTTTAACCTTTCGAAATTAATTTCATAAAATAAGAACTCTTGGCATTCTTTGGAATTTAATAAACCATTTGAAAACTTTTGATGTTAAAAATATACTATTTAATTATAAAACTATTGCATTTTCTCAGTTTTTTGGGCATGTCCGTTTTTTCTTGAAAATGTCCGTTTTTTTCTCAAAAATCCTCTGGCCACCCTATTTAAACATTAACTTTGAGCTTTAAACTTTTGTCGAATATAAGTCATATAAGTTTTTATTCCACAAATTTCATTTGAAATGCTTTTTTTCATCAGAACCCGAAATAAAGATAAAAAAATTTCAAGAATGATGACAATTATCACGTTTGTTTTATCTAAGATGCTCCTTTTTCTAAAAATAATTTATAAGCTTTATCAGAGATTGGGGATAATTTTTAACCATAAAACTTTATTCTAGTTACTTAATCATAAAAGTTGTTTGCCGTAGAGGAAGCCTGACTTTCTAGATTAAGCAAAATAGTTATGTGGAACAAGCGAATTAATTATACTTTATATTATTTGGTTAGCGTATAATTGTATTACCGACAAACTTAACAAATTAGGCATGTTATTATTGTTTACATTCTCTCTCTACTGCTTCATTCACTAAAATGCTGTAAATTATAAACGATAATGAAATATGTAAATACTTTAACATATAGAAATCACGTGTGAATCGTTCATTTAGTAGATGAGTCAATAGAGAAGTATTTGAGTGACAGTTGATTTTTCCGATCAACATCGCTTGTTTTAATTGCTTCATATAAGTGCATTCAATATTCACGAGCCAATGTGGTTTTATTTTGATCGAAATATTTTTTAACTGACAATCAAATCAAGGTGAGTCAACAAAGCACAGTTGCGAAAAAACTCAAGCACTTTTCTCAATTTTTTAAATAAATTTTTAACTTTTCAGAATTTGTAAAATTTACCATTTCAAGTGTTAAAATTGACAGGAGTTATAAAAACTCAATTAACAAATTATTCATGCATTCATATGAAGTCTCACATCAATCCAGACAACAGCTCATAAAAATCCAATAATATTTAATTCTCAATTCATTTTTAATCGATTTTTATTTTTGGAAACTTTTCCATATTTCATATTTCATTGACATTTATTTGCAATCATTGAAGTGACCACGAAAAAACGACATGGAAATTTTCTTTTACGGAAGTATGGATATTTTATTAACATTGCATTTATAGCAAGTTTATTAAACATTTTTCGTATCCATTATTAAGTATTCCCACTCAATTTATTTATTGTTGATATTTTCTCAAGGAAAACAGCAATTCTCATAAAACAAAACTGTCGTCAGTTGCTGTGGTAGACAATCGACAAATGTTTTTTTTTCCTCTTTTATAAATGTCAGATTAAGGTAGGTTTTATTAAAAATTTAAATCATCCTGCCACAAAAAAGTCAACAACTTTATAATCACAAAATGCACAAAACACAGAAATTTCATCCGCAATACGATAAATAGTAAGAAACGAACCTGATTTTATTCACAAGTTCCAATTTAATTTTCCCTTAAATCTTTTTTTCAAAATTATTTTTTAATACACAGCTTCATTTATGTAATAATTTTTAAATTAATTATCTTCCTTTATCACTACGACAGAAAATATTAAGAGTAGACAGCTACGGTTCAATGAGTTTCACACGATATGACTTTTTTTTATCTTTTTATAAAATATTATTTTATTGCTACCGGCTGAACCGTTTCGCGCGAAATCTAAGTCAAAACTGAGCGGTTAGCATGCAAGGGAAGTTTTTATTATAAACAAAAAGTTGTTGAGCTTTTCGTTGTTGATCGAGAGAAGTTTACCATAAAAATGAGAAGTTTTTCTCTTTCATCATTTTACATCTACCATTATTTGTGCATGTGTTGCGGGCTAAAAAGCTTTCAACAATGTTTTGTTAAAGTTTATTTGTTAAGCGGCATTTACTTTCTTTTCACTGATGACTTAATATCAGGAGAATATTACAAAGAAAAAGTATTGTGTACAGAAACGTGCGGATGATAAACAAAAACCATCCACTCAGATTTATAAAATTAATTAAAAAAATTTATTGCTTGGTTTCATATTAATCTATAAATTAATTGCTGAGAAATACTGGTTTGATAAAATAAGTCAAGTCTGAAAATTTTTTAGTTACGATAATTTATTTTATTTATAATGCCTTTTTGGAGATTTATTGCGTACGGTTATAAAAATCAGAATCAATTTATTGCACAATGTGAACTAAGATTCGTGAATTCCCTCACTTGGTTCCTCCTAAACAGAGCTCGCATATCTAGCTATGTCTAGTTGTACATCTAGGCTAGTAAATCTCAAACTGTGTGCTGCACCACATATGATTTTTATGATTCTCGATTTTTCATTAAATTTTCAGTTTTCCAGTCTTTAACTTTCATTAAAAATATTCGAGCTTCAAATTTTAATTGACATATTTGAGGCACTTTATCAATTTAAATTACATTCAAATATTACTTTTTGGTACTCTAGTCTTTAAAATGGCGGTTAGTGTACCACGAGCCAAAAAAGTTTGAGAAAAACTGATCCAGGCAGAGACATGCATTTTAGGTAAATTTTTATTTTGAAAAATATTTCTGAAATACAAAAATTAAAAATATCGGGGCTACTCCTCTACCTCCCTTAGAATAAAGGCGAAGATATTAATTAAAAAAAATAAATATTTCATTTCAGCATAAATTCATGAGAAAATGATGAGTAATGACACTCCAGAAATACTAAAACTGAAATTATTATTAAAATGCAAATTAATCGCAAACAAAAATTTCTTTAATACTTTTTTTCATTACTATTTTTTATTTGTATAACAATTTTAAATTAAACAACAGACTTATGAATACTATTTTGATGTCATGTAATCTTTGTATTTTGCGTAGTTTTGTGCATTGAGAGGTCCCCAGTTTGTTGTTGGTTGGAAAGCTGCTTTGAATTTCTAGTGAAATAAAATTTTCGAATTATTAATAAAAAATTTAAGTGTACAAAATTATCAATAAAATTGTCTACTTACATCTAACAGCGTATTTTCTTTTTGCTTCATAACTCTCATAATGAAGAACGTCGGCAACCAAATAATTGCAAGAGAAGTAATGCACCATCCAATAATGTGAGCAGTTTCAGGATATTCTCTGCCATTATCAGTTGGCGCTTTATAAAATATTAATGAGTAGATGGCAATTCCAGTCATGATAGCAGGAGTGACAAATTTCCAACAAACTCTCCAAAAGATGTTTGGACGGAAGCCAAGCATGAATATAACATCATCACAGATTCTTTTGACGCCGTACATATAGCAAAATGTATAGACTTCAAGGCAAGCAAGAATGAATATGACAAAATTTGCACCGTAATGATCGACGAGATTTAAGACTGATTGTCCACCCTGAAATGTTTTATGTCAAAAAGATATAAGAGATTTTAACTTATTTAATATAAAAAATAAACAAACCGGTGTTGTATAAAATGATCCAAATATTATTCCATAGATTGCGAAGCCGAGTGCTGCTTGCCAATTCTTCACGTTCTTAAACTGGTCGCGTACAACTGTAATTACGCTTGATGTAATTGCAAGAATACTTCCGAGTGCAAGAATATAAAGCATGAGGAAAAACATGACGGAGAACAGTTGTGGCACAAATTTAAACTTTGATATTGTTTCTGGGTATGTAACGAACACGAGACCTAAAAGGAAAATACTGGAATTAAGCACAAGAAAATTACAATTAAAAAGCTTTTATACCTGGACCTCCTTGGAAAACTTGTGATACATCCTCCACATTAAGTTCATGAGCCAAATGCCCTACAATACCAAATGTAATACAACCCACCAATAATGATGTAAATGTATCTAGAGTTGTGACTATATTTGAATCTCTGTAGATATTATGATCAAATTTGTTGTACGAAGCATACATGATGACATTCACAAAGAATACGTTTAATGTGAAGAATACTTGTGTACAGGCTTCAAACCAAACACTTGGCTTTAAGATTTCTTCCCATTTCGGAGTGAAAAAGTAGGCAATTCCTTTGAGTGCGCCAGGAAGCGTTAAGGCACGTATAAAGAAGATTACGAGAAAGATGAAAGGTGCGATTCCTGTAATATATGATGCTTTACCAGAGCTTTTGATTCCTTTTATCAAAATGCAAAATATGATGGCCCAAGATATGATTAAACAACCAACAAGATTTAAACTTGGCCACCCAATTCCATCATCGATATTATCTTTTGCATGGAGGACTTCTTTCCTAGAAATCAAAATGTTATCTTATTAATATTTTTTTATAACTACACCTGTCTGAATTTACTTACAAGAAATATAATTCCGCTGATGATTTCGTTCCATTACTCCAAGAGTGATTTGCACCTACACCCATACCACTTGATGGGTAACAAGGTACAGTCCAATTGGGATTACATTCACTCCATGGAAGTACAGTACTGAACGAATCAAATATGTATCTAAGTGTAATAGCCATAATTGATGAGTAGTAAGTTGCTACAACCATTATACATAATGTTTGTCCTATGCCTACTCCACGCATGGCAGGCACAGAATCGTACACCTTTACAGTCCCTCTGGATGAAAATTGTCCCATAATCATCTCTAAAAAATAGCCTGGTTTTCCCACTAATACCAAAATGATGATGTAAGGAATGACAAACGCACCTGAAAAGCCATTATAATGTTTCTCAATGCATTAAAGAAAAAGAGTTTGTAAGCTTCATACCGCCTCCGTTTCTCAGAGCAATAAATGGAAATCTCCAAACGTTGCCCAAACCCACAGCCATCGCAATGCATGACAGTAAAAATTCGATTCCTTTACCCCACGTGTCACGGTCTGTTTTGTGACCTTTTAACTTCACTCCATTGTTTTGTTGTTCAACTGTGAGTATTGTTGTTCCATTTGTAGCGGGCAGTGAGTTGTCGGTGACAAATGTGGGGTTATCATATGAAATACTCATTGTTTATTTAGGAATTTGAATTAAAATTAATTGATTGCAATTAAATAATAAAAGTGACTCGCGGTTTGATTAATCTCATTGATTGTTTCTCGGTAAAGATAATTAGATGCACTCTGCTCACGTTTTTTTCCTCTTTTTTTCTTCTATAACTTCATAACACTTTGAAATTATTATTTTTAAAAAATTTTCTCTCTTTCGCTCACGATATAATCAGTTTAAAAGTAAATATATTTTATGGTGGGAATGGTGTCTCTCTCTTTTCTATTCAAATAGCAGGTTTTTTTGCAAGTTGTTGATGAGTAGACGATAGATTCTCTCTGAATTGAGTTTAAGTAAAAACACGTTTTGAATGCTTAAGTTACAAAATACACCAATTAACTTTTTAAATATCAAATGACAACTTCTTATATCTTATCAAAGTTTATTGCATTTGGAATTGAATAAAATATATTTGTCATTATTTCTTTAACTATACTTTATTGATTAATTTTATTACACAGCACTTAAGTTTCTCTAAGCAAGTGGCTCATGGATGTGAACCATCGTGATCGAATGCTCAACAAATACTGAAAACTAAAAGGAAAAAAATTAATCTTGACACAGAGCGCACAGACTGAGCTCATCAGACAGCGTGTTTGACTTTATAAAGTTTAACTGGAGAGGAAAATGAGTAACGTGTTGAAATACAAAGATTTCTTAGAAATTATTGTGATCTAAGTAAATATTGAATGTTTTTTTTACAATTGTAAATACTTTTAATGCAAAGCTGGAGTTTATTGTTATAAAAAATTATACATGCTTAAATGCTCAAAGTACAATTCCAATAAAAGTATTATTCTAAACGGTAAATAATATTAAATTGTATACAAAATGGAAGCAATAAAAAATCAAGTGATTGAATTCATGCACATTTTTTCCAAACTCAGATTTATTATTTTACGTACTTAATGACGTTTGGAAAGTACATAACAAAAACCTGCTGGCGCATCAATAACATGCAATTATTTAACTTGGGATTTCCCAGATTAATCATTAATAAAATGCTCGATTTATATTTTATAAACTATTTTTACAAAAATTTTCATGACTAAAAATTAAGTTTCTATTTATTTTTTTCCAGAAAGGAAAGAAAGTTAAGGAATTAAAAGGTTATTCACAAATGACGTCTAACATTTAAGGTGGTCTGGAGTTATGTAATAACTTGTAGAAAAATATTTCCTTGTATGAAAAAATTGCGGGATTAAATGGGTTCAGAAAAATTTTGTTTTTCTCAACGTCAATCTCTAAAATATTTGGACAATATCAATATATTTGGCTCAATTTATACAAAATATGTGAAAGTCTTTCTCATCGGTGATCATTATTTGTTAACTGTCTGGAATACTATTTGCTTACAAAGTAAAGTTTATCATTCAACAATTAAAATACTTTTTAATGTTTATTTTTTTCATAGACAAAGAGCTTTTACAGACAAATTAAAATTTAAATAGGTCTACTTTCATAAAATTCTGGAGTACAATTTTTTAGAGAAAAGTTTGAAGTTGCTCATTGCTACGCGTCAATTAATTTCAGTTGTTTTTCATAAATTCTTGATATTTTTCATAATTTTCAGCTTTTAATGGTCCCCAGTTTGATTTTGGACGAAATGCGGCCTTGATTTTCTGAAAGAATATATTTTTTGAAATTTAAAAACTTTCAGTTTATTGCCATAAAATTACCTCAATTATTTGTCCATCATGTTTTCTTATTTCAATTATCATCATCATTGGAAACCACATCACTCCCAAAAATGTAATGCACCATCCAATGATGTGTGCAATAAAAGGAAAATCTAAGCCATTATAAGTTGGAGGACTATAGTTTATCAAAGTGCTAAGAGCAATTGATCCCATTATGGCAGGCGTAATTGCATACCAACACACCTTCCAGTACAGACCAGGATGGTGCCCAATCATAAATTCAACATCCTTGCAAACTCTTTTGACACCATAAATATAACAGAAAGAAATAATTTCGAAGAATGCAAGAATGAAGGCAACAAAATTTGCTCCATAATGATCAACAAGATCTATCACTGCTGAACCACCCTATAAAATATGTTATAAAAATAATAAAATATGATATTGATAACTCCTTAATTATAATTTTGATCTTACTGGTGTAATGTAAAGTGTTCCACAAACAGTTCCAAATATTGCATATCCTAATGCTGCCTGCCAATACTTGACTTTTGGAAAATGATCACGAATCACAGTGATCACGCAAGACGTCATTGCAACGATACTTCCTACTCCAAGTATGAAAATCATCATGAAAAAGAAAACTGAATATACTTGCGGTATGAATTTGAATTTTGATATCGTTTCTGGATATGTCACAAATACCAAACCTACATTTAATTTAGAATTTTAAAACTTTTGTTCTTAATATTTAAAAAATAATTTTTTTAGTGTATACCTGGTCCACCTTGATATACTTTTGTGATGTCATCAACTTTAAGCTCATGCTTCAAATGACCAATAATGGCAAATGATATACAACCAGAGATTATTGACGTGAATGTATCTATTGTCGTTACAACATTGGCATCACGGTAAATATTATGGTTGAACTTGTTGTAAGAAGCGTACATGACGATATTAGCAAAGAAAACGTTAAGTGAGAAGAATAATTGAGTCGCTGCAGCATACCAAACTTTTGGGCTGAAAGCATGTTTCCAGTTTGGTGAGAAGAAATACACGATACCGTCAAATGAACCAGGAAGTGATAAAGCACGAATGAGAAATATAACGAGAAATATGAATGGTGCGATGCCTGTTATGTAAGATACTTTCCCTGCGCTTTTGATTCCTTTTACAAGAATTAGAAACACAACTGTCCAGTTAAGTATCAAAAATCCTAAAAGACTTAGATCTGGCCATCCTATTCCATCATTTATATTTTGTTTTGCATGCAGGACCTCATTTCTGATTTGATTATATTGTAGTAAATTTTCTAAGTCAGTTTTCTGAATCACTTTTTATTATTTTAAATAAATTTACTTACGAAAAGTATAGTTCTGCTGATGATTTAGTACCTTCGATCCACGTATTATTTGATGAACTTCCACTTGATGGATAACAAGATTGTGTCCATGCTGGATTACATTCACTCCATGGAAGGACAGTATTGAATGAATTGAAGAAGTACTTCAATGTTATTGCCAAAATTGATGAGTAATATGTTGAAACGCACACAACACAAAACACTTGTCCAATACCAATACCACGCATCGCAGGCACACAATCAAAAGCTTTTATAATTTCACGAGATGAAAATTGACCAATAATCATTTCAAGGTAGTAGCCTGGTCGCCCTAAATTTAAATAAATTAAAATTTAATAATTATTATAAATACTAGTAATTTATTACTTGCCTACTAGCACCAAAATTATTATGTATGGTATTAGGAACGCTCCTGTAAAAGATTTTTTTTGTAAAAAAATGTTGATGAACACAATTATTGTCAAAATACCTCCTCCATTTTCTAGGGCTGTAAATGGAAATCTCCACACATTTCCCAAACCCACACTGTTTGTAAATTTCATGAAATTAAAAAAGTCACATTTTTAAAGTTTTCTTATTCTAACCTCATCGCTATGCATGACAGTAGAAATTCAACTCCACTTCCCCAGTTATCACGATGTTTTTCTGTTTTTCCATTAATGGTGTTTGGCTGTTGAAAAGTATTAACTGCAACAATATCTGTTACATCCGAAATATATGCAGGATTATAATGACCATCCATTATTACTGATGCTGTGAAATAATGAAAATTAAAATTAATAATGACATCGAGCTGATGACCGTTTTATGATATTCACAATAACTTCTTTTTTTACAGAACCTACCCCAATCAAAAAGTAATAAACTTCAAAAACTTGTTTTTAGCTGTAGCTTTTTAATGTGGTTTTTTTATTTAAAATACTAGGAACCAGCCAAAGCACTTCCAAAAGTGACTTATGTAAAGTTTAAGTTACGTAAAAATACGTAACATGTAACTTTACGTTATGTACGCCTTGCTTGGTGTAAGTTTAAGAAGGACGAGGAGTATTAGAACAAGAGGGTACGAAGGGGCTCTTGAAATATGGGACGGTCAAGATAGGTGTAAAATTTTTGACCGTGGGGAGTACGAGTTTTTATATTAATTATATAAATGGATATAAATATTATATTAAGATTTAATTATTTTTAAATATTTTCTTCCGCCAATTTTTTGTGCGCAGTAGTTCAGAAAAATGCAATTCCGTCTCGCAGCCCGTAGATGCATGTACTTAAGTTTTGAAATCGCAATCTTTGAAAAAGAAATTTTCAATTCACTAACCACTTTAATGATATTTTTTCTCAATATTATATACTACACAAAATAATAAATTTTGGAAATATAAGCCTATTTTAGTCAATCTCGAGAAACTTAAGCAAAAAAATCCAACTTACTTTCCAATTGAGCTATTTACGTATTAAAAATTTTAAATTTGATATGGTTAAATCACATATGTAAGCTGTTATCTATTTCCAAGATATAAAGATGTCCGTATGCTTTTTTTGTGCAAAATTTTAAAAATTGTTGTAAAAATTTATAAAACTAAATACTAACTATTTTTAATTATGCTTTTAAAAGGAAGAAAAATTAACAAAATAATGTTTATAATGTTCATGTTTCAAGAAAACTAAGTGAAAAAAAAATAAATTTAATTTAATTTACCAATTTATATTACGGTGATGATATATTTTCTTTAAATATTTTAATTCATATGACTTTTAGGTAGTCTTAAAAATGGATATTTTATGTAAAATCTATATTTAAAAAAAATGATCCATTTAATACATTATTTAAATTTCTTCTAAAATTAAAAATAAGTTACGCAACGCAAAAAATATCCGTTTGAATCAATCGAATGTCCAACTGAAACTGAAGCAAAAAAAATGCAAAAATCTTCCAAATGCCACAACTCTTAAGAATTCAAAATTCTATTAGGATTAAAAAAGAACATTCAAAAATATATTCATATCTTTCTACTCTTTAAAAATTGAATTGGTGTGTGTGTTTATCATTTCTTGTTGTACCATGCATATTCTAAGTGTAGGGTACTCAGTCAAAATTTTGAAGAAATACGGAATAAGTTTCAAAATATAAATTGAATTCGAGCATTTGATAGCAAGTTTGAAAGCTTGTAAATTAAATAATAGTTGTTAATACTTTTAAAGCACAAAAGTTTATTTCTTAACAATGGCTTTATTTTCCAACCAAACTATTTAATTTTGTAGAAAAAGTTGCTGAAAAGGTGGAACTGCAAGTTGTCAAAAACATACATAGTCACCCTATCTTAGTTTACACAAATAAAAGTTTTAAATTTTTGAGCGTTGTATTTTTCAGATGAATCACTCAAATTATTGACGTCGTGGATGTCAAGATCTGTGAATCATTCAAATTCAGGAAATTTTCAGTATGCGTTTTTTAACAGCATTAGAACCAGTTTATTAATTAATTTGTTATGTATAACAAAGTTAAAAAGTTATATAATAAAATTAGTCAGCATTGGTGAATTAATCATCTTTAATGAATTCCTTATATTTGATGTAATTTTCAGTCTTCAATGGTCCCCAATTCTCTTTAGAAACAAAAGCTCCCTTGATTTTCTAAGGAAAGAAGAAATTATATTTAAAATAATCAACATTTTAGGTCTATAGCCATAAAATACCTGAAGTATGCAAACCTTCTTTTGTTTAACAATTTCAATAACAAATAATAGTGGAAGCCACATTACCGCTAATGTTGTTATACACCAGCCTACAATATGTGCAACCGAAGGATAATCTTGTCCATTATCAGTCGGTGCCTCATAGAGTATTAATGTATAAAGAACAATTGCTCCCATTATGATTGGAGTTATTGCATACCAGCATGCTTTCCAATAAATGCCAGGCTGAAATCCAAGCATAAATTCAACATCTTTGCATATTTTTTTGACCCCATACATGTAACAGAATGCAACAAGTTCAAACCATGCCAAAATAAAAGCTGCAAATGTAGATCCATAGTGATCAACTAGTCCCAAAACAGATTGACCACCCTATGAGAATCAAAAAGGAATTAAAATTTCAATAGATTATTTTAGATCTTACTGGTGTAATATAAAGTGTTCCACAACCAATCCCAAATATTGCATATCCTAATGCTGCCTGCCAATACTTGACTCTTGGAAATTGATCACGGACTACTGTGATCACGCACGTCATCATTGCAATAATACTTCCCATTCCAAGTATGAAAAGCATGATGAAAAAAAGTACCGAAAATAGTTGAGGTACAACTTTGAATTTCGATATTGTTTCTGGATAGGTCACAAATACCAAACCTTAAACAATAAAAATTGAAATAATTTTGTTTGCATGACGTAATTTGATTATTTATGAACTGGGGCCGGTTTCTAGGACTACCCGTAGTACCCAAGGTATCCTAGAGTAGGGCAGGTGAGATACCCTAACCACCCTAGCCCTAGAAACTGTGCTCCTGATATAAACATTTAAATAATGACTATTAGTATATACCTGGACCGCCTTTGAATACCTTTGTAATATCATCAATATTGAGTTCGTGTTTCAAATGACCAACGATCCCAAATGATATGCATCCAGATAATATTGATGTAAATGTATCTATCGTTGTGACAATGTTGGCATCTCTATATATGTTGTGGTCAAATTTGTTATATGATGCATACATGATAATGTTACCAAGAAAAACGTTAAGTGAGAAGAATAATTGGGTCGCTGCAGAATACCAAACTTTTGCACTCAAAACATCTTTCCAGTTTGGGGTGAAAAAATACACGATGCCATCAAACGAGCCAGGAAGTGTTATTGCACGAATCAAGAAAATAATAAGAAGGATGAATGGTGCAATACCAGTAATGTATGCAGCCTTGCCTGCACTCTTGACTCCTTTTATAAGAACTAAGAAAACTATCACCCAAACTAACACTAAAAATCCAAAAAGATTTAAAATTGGCCATCCTATTCCATCATTTATATTTTCTTTTGCATGCAAAACTTCATTCCTGGAATAAATGCACTTAATTTTGACTTAGGTACATAAAGTTACAAATAAATTTACGTACAAAAAATAAAGTTCTGCTGAAGATCTTGTACCATTTTCAAAAGTTTGGTTAAGATTACTTCCACTTGAAGGATAACATGGTTCTATCCATACTGGATTACATTCACTCCATGGAAGAACAGAATTGAATGAATAAAAGAAATACCTCAACGTCATTGACAAAAGTGATGAGTAATACGTAGAGATGTAAACAACGCATATCACTTGCCCGATAGCTATACCACGCATCGCAGGCACACAATCAAAAGCTTTTACAACTCCGCGTGATGAAAATTGTCCAATTATCATTTCTAGGTAATAACTTGGCTTTCCTGAAATACACAAATAAATAAATATCACATAAATTTTTATGTTTTCGCTCTGCATAGCTTACCCACTAGTACCAAAATTATTACATATGGAATCAGAAAAGCTCCTGAAAATAATTTCCAAATCAATGAATACAAAAATCAAAAAAGGAAATTAAATGTCAATATACCTCCTCCATTATCTAAGGCAATAAATGGGAATCTCCACACATTGCCTAAACCCACACTGGATTGAATTTTTTGGGAAATTAAAAAATTGTCAGTTTTGGTTTCTATTTTTTTCACCTCATTGCTATACAAGATAGAAGGAATTCAATTCCTCTACCCCAGTTATCTCGATCTTGTTCTGCTTTAGAACTTCCATTTTCATTTCCAATTATTTCACTTCTTGTTACATTTTCATTTGGGTTATCCGAAATATATGCAGAATTATCATATCCTTCTGGCATTTTTATATTTTGTGTATTATTTTCTCTTTTAAACGTCTTTCCCATGGAAATTTTTTCTACTAACTAAGGTAGTACTAAATAGTATGACAGTGAAAAAGACTATATGATAAATTTTATGACCATATTTGATAATAATGAAGAGTAATATAAAGCTTACTAGAAAAGAAGTTCGCTTAAGCTTTCAGTATACAACAACCTAAATTAGGTTTTAAAATATAAAGGAAGTTATTTTCATAAATTTTGTAAATATTAGCATGTTCCGCTTTTCGGTTTAAAGTCGATGGTAAGTCTACCTAAACACTTATATTCGCAGGATTAATAATTCTAAGGATGTAACATTTGATGTCATTTGATAGAAATTATATTACTGAAAGTGTGAGGTGCAGTTACAAGAGATTTTAATCTAAAGGAGTATAAATTAATAAAATTTGTCTTTGATAAGACTATAATTGAGCCATTTCAAAATAAATAAAGAACAAGAACAAGAGTTTAACACAAGGTTTGAGTACTTATCCTATGCACAATCAATTTTAAAACTTTGCTTTGTAACTTTAAACTATTTAATTTCTTGCATGTTTAAATATAAAGTTACACGAGGAATAAAGAAAAATTCAATAGAGAGCATCAGGGGCGTATTCAGGGAGGGGTTTTGGGGGTCAAAACCCCTACCTTTTTTCAATTTACTAGGGCTTTTTAAGAAAAAAATCCCAAAACCCCCTTAAATTTTCCCGTACATACAAAAAAAAATTCAAACCCCCTCCCTCGAAAAATTTCTGGATACGCCCCTGTCAACCATCTCTCAACTTTACAACATACACCTAAGATCCTTAACCAAATATTTTGTAGTAAGCAACCCTGATTAAACTGCAGTTTATATATAAAAGTCAAAGAAACATATGATGAGAGATTATTTCATAATATGATAAGGAACTGACCTGCCTTCATTTGATAACAATGACCTAGAAAATACTATCTATAAACATTCAAATTATCTCATACGTTAAGCTGAAAATGACTTAGACATTAAAAATTGTCAGAATAGAATTTGTTTGATACTTCAAACTTATCATATTTATTTTAATTGCTTATAAATTACTCCGATAACATACATTTTATTTATTGTAAGCTTATAAAACTGACAAATTGTACTTAAATGCGATAAGATAATTATTATTTTCATATGGCACGCGATTTTTATTGACACGAGATTTTATTGAATTGCATTGAAAATATTCTTTATATCATTTATAATTCTACTTTTAACTATATATAGTTAGAAAAATCGTCAAGGTTGTCTGTTAGTTTTCCACAATGCTATAAAGTGCTCGTATCTTTCTCCTAAAAATAGAAAAAAAATTATGAGCTTATCAATTTTTAGAATTTTAGAGCAAAAACCCTTAAAGCTTGCAGAGATGCTTTTCCATATATAAATTAAAGCTCTTCTTCAAGCGTAAGTAGACATAAATAATGTTCGATTTCTTTCAAAATAACAAACTTACTAATCTCATGATCACATGGTCCCCAGTTCTTATTCGGCTTGAATGCAGCTTTAATTCTCTGTGTGGTGGAAGAAAAGCAATATATTAGATTTTATGACCTATTTTAATTACATATTTATGCATTACTTGTATGATAGTTTCATGAGTCTGCTTATAAATAGCATATATCATCCATATAGGAAGTTGCAGTAGTCCAAGCAATGATATGCACCACCCGAACACTATAATAAATTATGGGTATTTAACAAGGGCTTACATATTTAACATGTATTTCCTCCTTACTGTGCATTCCAGTAGAGTATTCTTGACCTTGATAAGTAAGCGCCTTCCATGTCGCTATAAAATAGAGCAAAATCGAAATCATAATGAATGGAGTAATAAACTTCCAGCAGAGTCTCCAATAGCTTCCAGTTTTTCTATTTAACATAAATTCAATATCTTTACAGAATCTATCAACACCATAAATCCAGCTGACAGTGATCAATTCAATTATTGCGAGTATTAAGGCTACAAACGATGCACCATAAAAATCTAAAAGATTTATCAGATATTGACCGCCGGGTGTTGTATAAAATATTCCAATCATTATGCCAAATACAACAATAGCAAGGACAATTTTCCAGCACATTATTCTTGGATATCGATCTCTGATAATCGTGAGTATACAATTGGCCATACCCATATTACTACCAACACAAAAGAAGAACAACATGAGAAAGAAGACAATAGCAAAAAATTGTGGAATGTAATCAAATTTCGAAATCGTTTCAGGGTATGCGATGAAGGCGAGGCCCATAAAGCTTGTCGTTACTTGCTGAATATCCTCTATACCCATAACATGTGCTAAATGACCAAGTATACCAAATATTATCAAACCAGCTAATAATGACGTCACATAGTCCATTGTTGTAATGATATTCACATCTCTATAAATAAAGAGAATGGAAAAAAGGTTCATGAAACGCATATATGCGAAAGACATGCTGTGAACTATACCTGTATACATTTTGATCGAAATGATTGTATGATGAGTACATGATGATTGAGCCGAAACAAATTCCTAAAGCATAGAAAACCTGTGTTACAGCAGCATACCATAGTTCCGCATCAAAAATTTTATTGAGGTCGGGAATAATAAAATATAAGATTCCATTTATTGCGCCTTCTAGTGTAGCTGATCTTATCAGTAGAATGATAAGAACGATGTAGGGAAAAACAGCAAGAAAATAGGCAGCTTTTCCTGAACTTTGAATTCCTTTGATAAGAACAAGGCCAATGATACACCATGCGACAATCAAGCATATAACAAGCTGCCAGTTTGGAAGTCCCAAACCATTTTCAATAGAGTTTGCTTCTTTGAGGATATCCTTTCTAAAATTCACACATTAGATGAAGAAGAAAATTTTGTTCATTCAATTTTAGAAGTAATAAAACTCACATAAAGAAAAGTTCTGCAGATGACTTTGCATTTGTTCCAGTGAAATTTCCCATTTTTAAGCTACTATCGACACATGTCGTATTCCATTCAGGTTTACACAGACTCCATGGTAATGGATCTCCAAATGATGCCAGAAAATAGCGAATTGTTAAAGACATAACAGATGCATAAATGCTGAGAACAATGACAGTGCAAATGCATTGACCAAAGCCAATACCTTTGACAGCAGGTGCCATATCATAAACCTTAATGCATCCTTTCGATGAGAATTGACCGAGCAAAATTTCTAGATAATAAAGGGGTTTGCCAACCAAAATTACTATGATTGTGTACGGTATGACGAAAGTTCCACCACCGTATTGAAGTGCTGTAAATGGAAATCTGACGGAGAACGGGATTCCAAAAAAATTTTATTTAAAACTTAATAATCTACCTCCACACATTACCGAGTCCCACAGATAAAGTTATGCAGGAACAGAGGAACTCAATGCTATTGCTCCATTTTGCCTTTTCAGTTGTGGTTTTTTGGGATAATTTTCCTTCTTTATCGTCATCTGGCTTTTTTACCTTCAATTCCTGCAGCTCTTCAGATTTTTCCATTATGTAATGTACTTAATTTTTTTTTTCACAAAAGAATGTGGTAAAAGCAAAACCTTCCAGTTTCTGTTTAAACTATCAAACGTCTACTGAAAAACTGAAACACGAAATGACAATGTGAATTTATTTAATAGAACAATTTCGTGATATCAAACTTTATCTTTCTTTTTTATTTGGAGAGAAAATACAAGAAAAAAACGAGTATGAGCACGTAAATAAATGCACTGAAACTATCATTACTCATCATTATCATCACTTGGATAAGATCACTCAGAGATAGGAGAGAAGTAATAAATTTAAAAGAGAATATTTTTTATCACAATTTGATGTGAATATGTTAAACACACTTCCTCAAAAATAATTTTTTTTAAACTGTTCCAAAATGCTTTCGTTTTTGATTCTTGGTTTTGATGATTTTTGTATCATGAATTCACGGTACTGTTGCACTGAAAATAAAGAAGTTTTTATTAACAAAGATTCTAAAAAGTTTTATTAAGGGGTTCGGAAATGTGAATTTTTCGAGGGAGGGGGATTTGTCTCCCAATTTCCCCTCTTGTTACGCGCCTGGTCTCACAACACACTCAAAACAAATGTTGTGCCACGGAGCAATGTTTGAACTTGCCTCGCCCAATTTCATATCAGTAACATTAAAATTGCAAGAATTTAAAAGAACAAAATTGACGTCAACAATTAACATCTTTAAATCCTTCTTCATAGCTTTAAAAAAAATAATTTAAAGCATCTGAATGTCGATAACAAAAGCAAGAAGAATTTTTCATGAAATTCTATACCGAAACCTTTTCCTCAATCGCAAACATACTCTAATTAAAATTCCACTTTTTTCGAGAAAAGCGACGTTGTCGTCTGCTTTAACCAGAAAAAAGTCATAAAGCTTAAACTCATTTCCATAATTCTTCATCCTTTTGGTGTAACTTACTTTTAACAGCATCGTTCGGTCCCCAATTTGAATTTGGCTTAAAGGCATTAATGATTTTTTTACTCCAAGTTTTCTCTTCTTGTTTTATTACAGCATAAATTGCCCAAATAGGAAGTTGAATGAGGCAGAAACATGAAATGCACCATCCAAATGCTAGAAACGGAAAATAAATCAGTTCAATTGCGGAGTTCATTAAAACTTTGTGCTTCAATTTGTTAAATTTAATTTTTTTACAACATTTATATCTAAGAAAATCCGTAAAATATTTCATGAGAATTAGGACTGTAAAATTAAATTACGTGAAACTTTTAAAGTTTACATCCCTAGCTTTCATTTTGATCATGACAGAATGTCGAATGTTAATCTTTTGAAATCCCTTACCATGCATGTTGGGATGATACTCGTAGTCTTGATAAGTTATCGATTTCCACGTCAAAATAAAATAAAGAAAAATTGCAATCATCATTGCCGGCGTAATATACTTCCAACATAATCTCCAATAAAGTCCCGTCTTTCTGTTCAACATAAATTCAATGTCGTCACAAAGTCTATCAACACCATAAATCCAGCTGACAGTTAACAATTCAATTATAGCGAGTATTAAGGCAACAAACGATGCACCATAAAAGTCTAGAAAATTTATTAGAAACTGTCCGCCTGGCGTCGTGTAAATGCATCCGATAGTCACTCCAACAAGTGCAATGCTAAGAACAAGCTTCCAATATTTTATGTTTGGGAATTTGTCTTTGATTACCGTAATCACACAGTTTGTCATTCCAATATTGCTTCCGATGCCCAATACGAACAGCATAATAAAAAATAGCATTGAAAAAAACTGTGGAATGAAATCAATTTTGGCTATTGTTTCAGGATATGCCATGAAAGCAAGCGCTATATTGCTTTTTGTTACTTTTTGAATATCGTCGACTTCCATTATGTGTGCCAAGTGACCTAATATTCCGAATATTATGAAGCCCGACAACAATGAAGTTCCCGTGTCAAGGAGTGTTATGATATTCACGTCTCTAATTTGACACAAAAAAAATTTTTATTAATATTATTTGCGATTTTTGGGGCCCTTCACAAATGACGTATAAAAATAATTATATTCTTATGTATGAGCTACATCACATTCCAAATTTTTAAATGTCAAAAGTGAATGACCGCAGAGAATAAAATAAGGCTGTTTTCCTTTTTTAAAAGCTCTAGTCAGAAGAACTTGAAGTACTTACTTATATATGTTTTGATCGAATCTATTGTATGATGAATACATGATTATTGAACCGAAGCAAACAGCAAGAGAATAGAAGACTTGCGTAACTGCAGCATACCACACTTTTGCTTCAAATATTTTACTCCATTGTGGTTTAATGAAATAAATCATACCATCGATTGCACCCTCGAGTGTTGCAGAACGTATGAGAAGAATAATCATAATAACATAAGGAAATATGGAGAGGAAATATGAAGCCTTTCCTGAACTCTTGACTCCTTTTATTAGAATTCCACCTATACAAATCCAGGCAAATATCAAGCACAATACTAATTGCCAATTTGGATAACCGATTCCATCGTCAATCGTACTTGTTTCCTTCAATATGTCTTTACTAGAGTAAAAGTAATGGGCCTCGACGGATTTTCTGGGATTTTTATTCAACGGAAAAAAATATTTTGAATTCAAAACTTAGCGTACTTTACTAACGCAATCAAAACATGTAAAATTTGTTTCTTTAAAATCTGCTTAAATCGATCCTTAATCACGAATTTCTTTGCTTAAATATTAAAATAATCTCATATTAATGCTCCTTTATGTATTTAAGTAGCACAAATATCACTATTAAGAGATATTTTCATGATTCTTTTAATTTCAGCTTTGTAAACAAACAATTTGCAGGCAAAAAATTCAAAATTTTAAAAACCGTTGAAATGATTTTTTGCTATTAAAAATATTAAAATCGTCATATTTCTCTCAATTTTGTGTTATTGAATTCCAAGATATGCTCAAACTTCAAGCATTTTTATTATCCATCTAAAAAAATACATTTGAGCAATTGCAAATAATTGTAAAGAAAGTTACAGTAAAATTCCCAAAAATTATACGTGAGTGACGCTTACTTAAAGTGATTTTTGGAAGTAACTGCTAAGTTTGAGGAAGTAAGTTATATATCAAAAGATGGGGATTTTTTTTCTGTATAAGAAAAAATAACTTGCATTGCTGTCACTTTTAAGGGTAAAGAGAAAATCAAGAAAAACAAAGCGTCACTCACGTATAATTTCATTGTGACGGGGCCCTAATACATACGTCAACTTAGTGCTTGATAAAGTTCATTCAATTATATTGCTCACATGAAGTACAACTCCGCTGATGATTTTGGTCTTTCATCCGAGAAATTAATTGACTTTAAGCTACTATCAATGCACGAGACATTCCATTCATCCTTACACTGACTCCATGGTAATGGATCATTAAATGATGCGAAAAAATAGCGTATTGTTAGACCCATCAATGATGCATAATACGTTGTAACAAAGCAAGTCGATATAACTTGCCCAATTCCAATGCCACGCATTGCTGGCGCCATATCATATACTTTGATGCAACCGCGTGACGAAAACTGACCCAGTAATAATTCCATGTAGTAGAGCGGCTTGCCTACCAGTAATAATACGATGATGCTAATGAGATTAATTAGGCATTAAATGGAAGAAGGAAAGTGAAAAGGGAAAAGGGGAAGTATAAAGAATGAGCGTCATAAAAATATTATTTTTTCCTCAATGAACAAATTCGTTATGCTTACTATGGAAATACAAAGGCACCTGTTGATTGGAAATGAAAATTGGCAAGTGAAAAATGTTTTAATTGCTATAGATGATTTATGAAATGTTACCTCCGCCATTTTCAAGTGCAGTAAATGGAAATCGCCAGACATTCCCTAAACCAACACTGTGGATAGAATTTTGAGTAATTAAAAATTTCCATAGGGGTCATTCACTTATGACGTGCATCAAAAAATGGGATTTTTAGACTCCCCCTCCCCCCTTGTCACAAAATTTTAATTCAAAAAAATTTCTTTAATTTAAAGTGTCACAAAATCTCAGACCCCCCATCCCCCTAAATCATGGACGTCATAAGTGAATGACCAAATTTATCCGATTATTTTCTTTACCTGAGTGCTATACAAGATAACAGAAATTCGATATCTTTACCCCACTTGTCTTTCGCCACAAACTCTTCTGCTGTCTGGAAATTTTACCAAAGTGAGTGTAAGCTTTTAGAATAATCTAATGATACCACGAATGTAACATTAATTAACTAAAATTATTTTTTAATTACAATTTTTGGCTTCTCATTTTGAACTTCAGAATTTTTCTTTAGGTTGCTAGCTTCTTCGTCGCTTATTAAGGACATCTAAAAAAGAATAAAAAAATAAATTTTATTTCAAATTGAAAATGAGAATTGTGTGCAATTTAACATCAATTTATTAGAAAAACCTTTATAATGGATTCCTTGATTTATCTAATTGACATTTGGAGATATTGGGTTTTATTACTTGAGAGCCTAAATGTTCATTTCAATTAGATTTTAATGCAAATTGGTTGAAATCTATCTCTTGAATAAATTACATTTTGGATATTTCCTTCAATTTAGAAGTGGTTTTTAGTGCTTGAATGAAGTTGTTCTTCAACAGATTTTACTTATCACATCAATCTCAATTCAATATTTTATAAAAAAATTTGATTGAGCATCCACAGAATTGTGGATAATTTAAATTATGAACAAATTCATTCCCTGCCTGTGAAATATTACTCACTTGTATCTCAGGAAGAGAAAAATCTTGGCCAATCTGTCCATTCGAACTACCGTAATATTCATTTAAACTCTCAACACCTCCGAACATTGCACACGCTAGAAAGACAAAAATGGAATGAATAGTTTTTCAGAAAATGTTGTGAAAACTTTTGTCTATTTAAACAAATACATATAAAATTGATATACATAAATATGCTCTTTAACCGCATTAGACTGTTCATCGAAGAAATATTACAATATAGAATGACAAATGCCTATACACTAGAGGCGCTTCTCTTAATAAGCAATCTAGTTCTTTGGAAAAAGAGACAAAATAAAACGCGGAAATGCATAATAATATCAGATTACCATGAATCGATTTATGCTTTATTCTCGTATTGATATTCCCCAGAGTATCGACAATTACATTGTAGGACGTAGACTTATGTCGATGATCTTTGACTGTGTGATTCATTTTGTTCATTAAACATAATTTCTTACTAATTGGATTTCCATTCAAAAGTGTAAAAAATCTTTTTAATATTATTTATAGTGTAGACATTTTCAAAGTACCGTGAAATCACTAAGTTTAAATAAGGTTCAGTAAAGAAGTATCATTTTAAAACGACAGAAACTGTCAGCAATATTTGTAATTTGCTAATTTGATAATAAATCTAATTAGTTCATTTGATAAAGAGAATCTTTACTATAATAAAACTTATTTTAGAAAAAAAATAATTCTTTAATTTTCAACAAAATAAAATATGGTTTGAAATCGGAAGTAATTTGAAATAATTGCACGCAATTATAACAATTATCATATGTGGTGTCTAAACCTTTACAATTTCATTGACATTTTGTTATAAACAACTATATGGTTTACACTAATATACTGAATTGTTTGAAAAAAATTGAATCTAAATCTTCTTAATTTTAAAAAATTGCTTAATGTCGTGCACAAGTTCATTAAGGATTTTCAAATGGAAGTAAAAAATTAAAATAATCAGAATAAATACTTGGCTATAAACTTGTTTACGCACATGACAATTATTTTGAAATTTTATCATGATTCATACAGTTGGATACTACAAGCCGTGTTTGTTTTATGAATGTTTCCAAATATTTATCAAAATATTGAATATTGAATTTTGAGGTCAAAAGTTCACAAGAAATTCTCAAATTCATTGATATTTATAAACTTGAGTTGTACAAATTTTTGGAATATCAATATTTTATATTTGGAACGTGATAACATATGGATTATAAGAATATTTTGAAATGCAATTTGAGTGCAATTTTTGTAAGCTGGTCATTCACTTGATTTTTGTGCAATATCCACTAACTATTTCATATTGCATTTTGATGATTTTTTTTGTTTAATTCTGAATGCTAAATATTATAATCTTTAATAAATCTTACATGTGTGGTATGATATTGCTGAGTCAAAAGGAAACTGATTAACTTTTATCAGTGAATACTCAATATGATGATACTTTTATGACTAATTGGTGTTGAAAAACGATAGATTATCAATAGAACTTATTTTCTCATGATTATTAATTTTTATGATTAAAGTTCAACTCTTTGACTATTCCGACATTACAGTGTCAAGTATTTGCATGTTTATAAATTTTATTAGATTATCGTTTGTCGGTAATTTATACAAGGTACATGAAACATTTATAATATTTTAATTAGATGCCGATAATGATTCTATTTTGAACTACAAACAATACACTGATAAACCATGCATTAACTAATACTCAATTTATAAATCACTGTCAAAAACTATGGCTATAACACTTCAAAATATTATTAATTAATTATCCATGCACGAAATTATAGGATATCAAATTTTACTATCAATTTTCTAGTTTGAGGTTTTTATCATCAAAATCCACAATTTGTTTTTGCTTCTGTGATAACACTCTAAAAATTACAAGCTAATTGAAAATTTTCATTAATTTATGTTACACCATAGGAAATTATGCACGATTATTGCATTCACTGGCTATAAACTATCAAGTCCATAATAATAAATCACACATTAGCATATTTCCAGTTTTTAATATTCACATAAATTTATTTTACTTTTTTTCCTTTATTTTTACTGACACAGTAATGTAGAATATTGAATTAATAATAACAATAATAATTGTCATCAACACGAGCAGTGAGTCTCCGAAGCCAAAAATTAATTACGAAGTGAACGATTTAATGGTTGGAGAGAAACTGAACTTTTGTGATAGGGAAACCATACTGATATCAGTTTTTTGCTTGCTAAGAAAATAATAACAAGTATTTTATTTACTACGAAGTAATCAGAATGACATTCGAGATTAATTTATGTGGATTGTGGATTAGATTAATAATTCAGATTTATTAATTAAATCGGCAATGAATTAAAGTGAATGAAATTTAATGGGGCTGCAATCTATGTTGTGAATTTAATTGAAGGAAATAAAAAGAATACAATTCAACAATCTTGGGGATGCACATTATGGTTATGATTTAATGGAGGGAAGGAAGACCTGAAACAAAAATAAAATGTGTAAAAATTAAAAAAAAAATAAAAGTTTAATTGATGTTCTCCCCAAGTTCTCCCTTAGATGTCGCCTGTAACTCTATCGCGGGCTACTGTTTGCCAAATATCATTTCGAAGTGTAATACTTTTCATGATTTGTCATGAACGTGATCTCTTGTCATCAATATAATCAAAATTAATAACCTTAATTATTGAATCTTCAACAGGTCTTCTCACTACATATCCAGCCCAAACGAGCTAGTTAATTTTGACTTGATTAACAATATTAGCTTCTTATATACATATATAAATAGCATGCGTTCTGTCAATTTGTTATCAGTATTATCTTTCAAAATTGAATAATAAATAGGGTACACAGTAAGGCATTAAAACTTTAAGTTAATCCAAAAAAAATTCACAGTCTAGGGTGTCAATTATTTCATAAAATAATTGAAAATTAACGGATTTCTAGAATGTGAATTTTAACGTACATTTCCAATTTAAAATAATTTGATCTACTAAAAGTAGAACTTTTTGAACTGAACGTTTTTTCTTGCTGAAAGAAGAGAGAGGAGGAAAGAAGCACACAAATGCCGTAAAAGAGTAAGAACAAAGAAATTAATTATACTAAATTTAATTAAATAAACAATTTTCACAGGATTAAAGTGGCTAGAGTGAAATAAAGTGAGCAATATGTAAAAATTAAAGAATCGAGAAATTAAAACCAATCAAATTGTGAAATAAAATAAAATTTTCATTCTTTCGCTATAATCTCAAATAAAATAATTAAAATTCATACAAAAATTATACTATCTTTATTGTCTAAACAGACAAGTGGCATGGGCTAATTTTCAGAAGTAGAGGACAAATTGAATCATTTACGACGGATCATAATCAAATGGTAATATGTAATATGGATGACAGAGGATTACATTAATCACGACATGGATGTACCCAAGTTGGGTCCGATGGGGTCCAGACCACCCCTTCAAGTGAAAAATAATTGGAGTATGAAAAATAATTTTTCTCTTAAATTTTATCGCTCTTGTTTACAACTAATAATTTACGTAGTTTTAGAATAAATAACAAGTACTAAACTATGAGCATAAGAAATAAAAAAAAATTTGGATTCCATCTAAATTTTTTTTCTATGTACGCCCCTGAATGAAGATAAGGAGCAAGAACTTTTAAAAACCATGAGGAAACAAAAATGTCAGTGACCTACATCAATTTTGTTTATGCTTATTATATTTTTGACAAAAATTTATTTATATTTTGACAACATTCAATTAACAAGTTTTGTTTGAGTTCACAGACATTTTAATTTTACTACTTTCGTTTATTTTTACATTTTGATTTTGTTTGTTAACAAAATAGTAAGGTATAGAGGTGAGTCATACCGAATGAATTCATTGAATCTAATTAGGAAGATTTCTCATCTTATTTATTGCTCATAATGATCATCATCGTCATTACCATCATTAGATATTATATACATGCATGGTAATATAAATATTTACATCGTCATCGCTGTAAATTTTTCACTTCTTCATCATCGTTTTTGCACAAAGTTCGTTTCAATTTGTATCGAACATTTTTTCTTCATGCTTTCTTCTCCAAATAATCTGATGAGGAATGAAGAAAAAAAACAAAAAGGAAAGAAAAACAAAATTTTAAAAGTAGCGTGTACCTAAAAATAGCCAATGGCCACGAATTGCTTACGATTGTCGGTGTATGTCACGATATATATGCGATCTTTTCCACCACACAAGAATTATTCACACATATTTTTTTCCTTTTCATTTTAATTTTTCTTCATCGAGTATAATTAAATTCGTCTCAAAATTTTCAATTTTAGATCATCTCCGACCGTTCGACTGGCGTGAAGTAACCGAAAAGTGAGCTTTATTTCTAGTTTCTCTCAGTGAAAAGATCTGGAAGTGAAAGCATAATATTTTTTTGTTTTATTTTTTTACGGAACAGAAAAATTTGTGGTGAATTTTTTTTATTTAAAAAAATTAAATTTTAACTAAAAAAGAAGAAAAAAAAATCTTAACCAAAATGGTTTACGAAAGTGAGTTCTATACCCGTCGTCCATATACTTCGACCTACACAACTTCACGACCAACAATTTCGTCATACACCTTAACGGTAAATATTCTAGATCATTTTTGTGTTGTAAAAAACTAAAAAAAAATTTGTTAATTAAAGTTTAAAATTAAATGATGAAAAATTTATAGTGTTGCAAATGGTTTCATTGTATAGAAGAAATATGAACGAAGAAAAGTTTTTTTGTGAGATGAGAGCTCAAAAAAGTTTATTTTTGGAAAGAAAAGATGAAAAATAGTAGAAAAAATTTAATGGAGCCAATTGCAAAGAAAACTGAAAATTTATTAAAAGAAAAATTTGTGACATTGCCAAATATTGAAAAATTTCCTTTTAAGCTGTGACATGAAGTTTTCCCAAAGTTGGAAGTGAAGAAAGTTTTTTTTTGCTCCATCATTTTTGTAAAATTTATGCGTAAAACTTTTTCATAAAGTATTGCTTTTGAGTAAAATTCCCGGGAGTCGTGAGAGAAATTTTTTTCTTCTATCGATGATGCCAATGATTTGAAGAAAAAAAAATCTCTCAAAAGCAAAATGATGATGACAAAGACTAGATAAAAATTTTCTTCCCTTCAAAATTCGATTTTTTTTATCATCATTTTTTGAGTGAAAAATAAACAAGAACAGAAGAAAAATTAAAATTAGAAAAAATTTCTTTTCTCCTCACATTCATATGAGTTTGCAAAATGAAAAACACGTCATAAATTACAGCACTTCTAGTACATTCACATTGTGAATGTATGGATGAATTAAGTTCTAAAAATAAAGAGGAAAATCATTTATTATCAATAATGTTCATACACACAAATATTCATGTTTATTTTTCGCTCAAAATCAAGAATATTCTCATCATTTTTACATGTTTTTTTTATTTGTCTACTTCTGATTCACACACATACATTTATTTATTTATTTACTTTTACTTTTTTGATTGGATTGCATTCGTTCAATTCCTTGCGATTCTACTTTATTGTCACATGTATATTTTCTATTTCTATACATTGTTGAAAGGATGATGATGCTTGAAGAAATTGGAGCATTTGAATAAAGAATGTTACAATTTTTGTCATACGTTTGGATTTTGTTATTGCAACAATTTAGACATTTTTTTCATAATATTTTGATTGGAAATATTTGTTGATGGAAAGTCTTTAATATTTTTTTACTCTTGAAAAATATTTTTATTCTAAAAATATATTTTTACTTCTAAAGATGAGATGCAAAATAATTTAAATTTTTTGTCGTTATTTTTTTAAAGTTTCAATAGAAATTTATATAATGATACAAAATATTTGAATATATTTTGAAATGATTTAGGCTGAAAAAATTCTAATTTGATGCAGTCGACTTCTAAGGTTAAAAATCTTACA
This sequence comes from Chironomus tentans, assembly GCA_963573255.1. Lineage (NCBI taxonomy): Eukaryota > Metazoa > Arthropoda > Insecta > Diptera > Chironomidae > Chironomus > Chironomus tentans. Next base: position 30,438,679 of record OY754304.1, on the reverse strand, counting down.
AAAACTATGAAAAGATACAAAATAATGCCAACTAAACTATTTTTTTCTAATGTCTTGCCAAAATATTTTAAAAACATTAAATAAATTTTGCATGATGATGAAAAGATTCATGGCGGCATGATGATATATATGATTAGCACGATTTATTTCGAACTGTTTTGTTCAAGTTTTGTGTGACCTTTAAAACTAACTTGTTGGGTAACGTGAGTAATATCAAGTTGCTATAAAACTGATAAGTTAGTCTTAAATCTCTAGTAAGTTTAGGTTTTCATCGAGTAAATAAAAAAATGAGTGTAGGACTAAAAAATTATTCTCTAGACAATTTTACATCACCGTAAAATTTGCGAGTCATAAAAATCTGTCATGTCGAGCTTCCGCTGAAGTAAAATATTCAGAAAAAATTTTCTTTCTGAAAAGTAATTTTTAATTTTTTCACGTCGTTTTTCACTCAATGTTATTTAAACATTCTGGTTTCCTTTCTGAATTTTATAGTGGTAATTTTAAAATTTTAATTGAATTTTTAATTTATGTTTGGAAGTACATTATTTTCTTTTTATGTCATTGCGGTGCATTTTTGTAAAAATTTTATGAAGTAAATGTGAAAATTGTCATTTGATCGTAATTATGAAATTTACATTCCCCATAAAAAACGTGAATTTATTACTCAACAGATTTTCCAACAACAAAGTATGAAAGAAATAAAAATTGTTGCATTAACTTGATTTTTGTGAATTCCGTAAAAGTTTGCTTAGGATTAAAGTTTTTAATTTTCTATTTACCTGTAAGATTTAGTGTAACATCGATTAATTTATAATTTGCTTACCATATTCCACTGTATGATTCATTCTCATGTCTTAGATGATATGACAATCATGTCGCTGAATTTCTCTTTTGTTTGACTAAAGTGTCATGAAATACTAAAGTGAAAAATCTCCTAAAATATGCTGAAAAATCAATAATTCAAATGTTTAATGAAAAAAATCAAAATCTAATTAAAATCATTTCTGATGAAATATTAAAATGTAAAGTGGGCAACTAGCTAGAAATATATAAAAGAGTAAGAGAAAAAAAAACTTTTATTGCAGAATCGCCATTCAAAAAATTCCTCCGTAACGTCTACGCCAGAAATTTTTTTCTATCTATTATACGATCAGCCTACACATGTGCGCGCAATGCGAAAAATCTCTCAACATCAATTCATTTACATGAACGAGAGAAATATGAAGAGTAGAAGAAAAAAATTTAAAATCGATTTGTGTGAAAATAATTTGAGTTTACTTGAGGCGAGTTTCGTTTAAAACTTTTCTAGAATTTTCTTTAAATTTGTTCAAATTTTCATTTTGAAAATTGTTTCATACACATGACATATTAATCATCAAACATATCAAGTTATACAAAGCTCGTGTGATAGATTTTCTCCATAACTTTTATGATGTGAATTAAAGTCTTCTATTTCTTATTTGATTGTGCGTGACAAGTCGAAATGTGTTTATTAGTTCAGCCAATGATCCATCTTTTTGAGTGTCAAATTCTTTTGCACGAGGTTTTCATTATTGTTGTACACACACAAAGATAGAGAAAAATTTCATTTAGGCTGGTGATTTTCGCTTTTTTTACATTGAAACTCATAAATGCCGACAGATCTTGAATGAAAATTTAAAATTTTTTTCACTTACACTGTACACACAACGCGCTTCAGCTTCAGTGGCATGTTTTTCTCTTTTTTGAAAACAGGTGCTTGGAAAAGTGCCAAAATTGAAGGAAAAAAATTTTCATCCAATTTTTCATTTCTTCTGCTTGAATTGCAGTTTTTTCGGTTTCTTATTTTTTATGACATGGCTGAATAAAATTCAAGCGAAATAATAAAAAAAATAATACTTTGAAGTGTGAAAGACGCGATTTTTCATTTTCAACAAATTTATTTTAAATAAGCACTAGACGTGCATGCATGAATTTTATTGTGTACAAATGGTTGTTTGCTCAAATTCATGACATGTAATTATTATAAATCACATTTCAATGGAGTTTCAATAAAGAGATTTGCATATTAGTCTGTATAGATTTATCAAATCAAATTTGCAAAGTACTTGACTGTAAATATTTACTTTTAAAGAGAATTGCTTTCACAGCATTGAAAAGTACTCAAATTAATTAAAATAAATGAGCATAAATTAAATTTTTAATTTTCTATATTTCTTTCATTCATGACTAATTGATCAGCTTTGATAAATTGATTTCAATATCAAGATCTTTTTAGCCTTCATGCGAAACGTTTTTCATTTAAAAATTTCATCATGTAAAATAAGATAAACAAGAAGTTTTTGCATTTTTGAGAAAAGTTCTTTAAATAAACATGAGACAGCCCACGTATACAAAATGATGATGATGATGATGATATTTACTCTGCTCTAGGGCTTCAATCTGTTGAAATTCCCCATCCCATAAAAATTGATTGAGAATCATTGCTTACGAAACTCAAATGCTGTTGAGAGCAGGATGGATCATTGATGCTACATACGTAAAAATTCTCAAATAAAAAAATCATCGACGTGACCTTAATTATAAATTTACTACATCAAGACCCATTCAATCTCAAAAATTTTACACTCTAGTCAATTATTTTCCACTTACAATCAGCAGCTAATTTTGACTTCACGAAGTATGAAATCACTTTGTGGTGATGATGAAAATTATTTTTCGTTTAGATTTTCCTTCATACTTTGTACAGTGTACGCCAATGATTTAAGCTCAATGAAAAAGAAGAAAGAAAAAATTAACATGTGTTTTATGGCTGTTCATAACAAATCGCTGCTTCCTTTTTGTTTGACATTTTCCCAATAAATATCCACAATCTTGTGAATTTACTTCAATTAATTTCTAAAAAAAAAGTTTAAGAGGAAATTTTTTCTGCCTTTTGGTTTGTGAAAAAATTTGTTGCAAAAAAAATTGTTTATCAAAATTTGTAAAATTGGACGATCAAATTTCCAATCAACAGAGACGAGAAATACCGTGGGAGAAGGTTCCATTTGTGCCAAGACCAAGTTTGATTGCTGATCCGATTACTGCATTTGGAAAGAAAAAGTCATTGTTGGAGGACAAAGATAATCGTACTTATGGATCACTTGTACAACGATTAAAGTCTGAAATTGTGCCAAAAAAGCTGTCAGAGTTACGTCCATTGGGAGAATATGAATCACCACGTGATCAAACAAGAAAAAGAGTTTTTAACGAAATTCATCGCCAGCAAAAAATCCGCGATGCTGGTGGTCTCGCACCATACTTAACAGACAAACAAAGTATGGATGTTTTGTTGCCAAAGATTCATGGAACATCCGAAGGATTACCAAAACGAGAATTTAAACGTCCAATATATTAGAGAAAATTCTCCTTTGAAATTTTTTTTGTTTTCATTCAATTTTTATTTATTTTCAATTAATTTTAGTAGAACACAAAAATAACTAACACAGTATTAATTCGCAATTGAAAATTGGCGAGAAAAAAAACCACCTTTTTTCTAAACCAAACTAACAAGTTTTTATTTTCTTTGTTTATTTGTCCAAATTTATTTTTATGTTTTTATAAATGTTTTGTATTTTCACTCTGACTATACATTTTGAGATACATAAATATACGAATGTAACATGCAAATAAGTCCTTACTAAGCTTTACAATTTGGTTGACGTGTCTGAGTTTTGTCGGAAGCTCTACTCTAGTTTTAACATCTTTGTTCATAAATTTGTTTGACTTAATGTCACTTCAGTGAAATGATAAAGAACTCAATCTTGCTTATTATTTGATTATTTAAGTGCTCATTTTTTTCACGAGAATATCCAAATTATTTTCATTAATTTTTAAATATTCCTTCAAGTTCAGAATTTCCTTTAAACTTTGATTGCCACCCTTTAATTAAAAGTAAGGTAACTAGAGGTGATTAAAAGAATTTAAGGCAAGTTTACCTTCATATTCAATTACAATTCTCGTTGAGAAAGTTCATAAAATTTTCATTTGAATTCCAAATCACTTTTGAGAAGAATCTTTAGTAAAGAGCAAAAATCAGAAATCACAAAAGTTCATTATATAGCTTTCAATGGTTCTTATGCTTGAATTAAAGAATTTCTAAATTGCAACCAAAATTGCTGGTTGCAAGCAAGTTTATAAATGGAATGGATCAACAGTAAAAATAAAAGAAAAAAGTTCAAGATCCGTCCGCTCCGACATTTTGCAGAAGCTTCACAAATTACTACCAATAAAACTATGTTTGACTTTGAAGGAGGAAGAGATTCAATTTCCGATAAAATTTCATTGTAACTCAATCCAAATAAATGTCTTGTAAGGATTTTATTTTACACAAATATACTATTCTTTTGTAACTTGTTGTTAATGTCAATAGTTGAGCAAATAAATCTATAGATTTGATTTCGTAACTGTGCTGAAAAGACAGCATTATTTTCTCTTTACTTTGTGCTGTGATCAATGTCTCTACACTGATGCTTGCTTTTATTGAGTATATTAGATTAATATGAAAGAATATAGAATCTAGAAGGGCACTTTTTAATGCTTTTAGTTTCATTTGTGTTATGAAACTATAGTGATGCATATACATCCAGATGGATGGGTTAAAAATTTTATGAATTCAAACAACCCAAAATTTAGAATAGCTCAATAAATGCAAACATTATCTGACTTATGACTCCAGATTTTGTCATTTCTCTGTACTATTGTAATGTCTGATTCGTTTATGTGAAACTTACAAGCACTGATGTGAACGATGCTTGGCTGATTTTGTTGGAAAGTATAAAACCAATTTCATATAAAAAGAAACCATAAATGAAATTAAAAACTTTAAACTTAAACAAAGCAAAAAAAAAACTTTAAAATTAAAAAAAAACTTTAAATGTTTCAATTTCTTTAGTTTCATCAACAAACAAAGAATTTATCATTTAATATTTTCATTATTTTTTTATGTGTTGTGATATTAACTAAAAACTTTTACTGAGACTGATTTTTTTGTCTTCTCCTTTTTCTCTCTAATTTCTTTGTGCTGAATCGAAAACTTACCAAAAAACTTTATAAAAACCGCACACATTAACTGTGAACGTAGAATCCACGAATCTACACGGTTCAAGATACACCAACTGTACGCCGGGCTGATCAGCAATATTCTTATTCATATTCATCAGCAACTGAGTCCTCATCAGCTTCAAGCGATCCATACACACGTCCAAAACGCTCATCTTACACAAGTGAGACAAGCCGAAAGAGTGAAACTGGCCCTGGAGGATATAGCTATGATACTGAACGCAAAATGACTACTGGTTCAGGTCCTGGTGGCTACAGTTACAGCTCAACCACAAGTGGTCGTTTGCCTTATGGAACTACATACAGACACTCCCACTTCCGTGTCTAACGATAATACTTTTCGATCTTCAAACCAATGCTTATGACTTTGAAATGGCTCTAAACATATATTTTCTTGTCTCTCGTGTTTACTTTTCCTTATGATGCTAACGAACAGTAAAGTGTGCTAACTAATCATAATATTAATCATGAATAATGAAGATGAATCTTAATGTCTAGCGATAAATATACTTATTTGTGACTAACTACTAATTCTGATTACTCCCACTTATACAAATCTATTTATTTACACAAGAAACACTCACTTTACTGTTCGTCATCACCTTCTTTCATTCTGAAATTCCGTTCGAAAGAAGAAACTTTTATGTTCATGAGTATTCGGATGAATTTTGTGCCTAAAATTAGCACAGAATGTATATTTTTATGAAAACTTTTTTTTTATTAATTTATTTTCTCAATAAAGATGTAGTAAATGAGTTGAGAGAATTTTTAGCAAGCAATAAAAGCAATCAGCTATGATGCAATTAAAATTTCATACTTTTTTATATGTCGATTATTCACTTAAATTATTTCAGCATATTTGAATGAGATTTTCATTTCGTGCAATTCCAGAATTTTGTGTTTAATTTAATGTGAAGAAGAAAACATTGGGACTTGCAAACTTTTAATTACGTTGCTTTGCGAAGCCCCAAAAGTTTCCAAACAATTTTACAGTGGAATGTGAAAATAAAAAGTTAATTAATTCGTTTAATAAATTGAATTAAGAAGATTCATAATTGTTGTCCAGCTTTGTATAAACTTGTTTTGTTTGGGGTTCATTAGGAATTTAAGGGACGAATGTAATAAATATTTATGAATTATATTTTTGTTTTCGGAAAATTTATTTTACGATCGTCCTTTTCAAATGAGATATTATGGTATGTAGTTAGAAGAAAAATGTAATTAAGAAAGCAAATTTAGATACAAAAAATTAATGTGGATGTTTGAAAATTTAGAAAAAATTTGTAAAAAATTTTATTTTTTAACATTTAAAAAAAGATTTTATTTCATTTTTGGGTGGTCCATCTGTGCAGTTTTGGTCGAACAAAAATCTATCGACTCTTTTTTGACTTTAAATGTCCCAATTTTGCAAAACCTTAGATTACCAGACAGCACCATTGACGTAGCAGGGGGGGGGGGAGGGGCGTTACGGCCTCCAAGAAAAGGTCAATTTTATTTCAAAATTGAGAGCTTAAGTGAATATAAAAAGAATTAGCAGAAATATTCGGAAGAATAAATTTTCAAAAACATCCAATACCTTTAAGTATCAATTTTTGAGTTTCTATTATGATGAAGTAGATAGCTTGAAGGCATAAAAGAAAAATAATTCATTGGAATTTTTCAAATAATATTTTTATTCTTTAGGTTATAAATCCTTGACTGTCATGGTATTAAGTATCAAATTATACTTTTTTCAAATTTTAAGATAAATTGAGAATCATAGAGATCAAAAATCAAGAAAATACAGAAGAGCTTTTTCAACATCAAAAAACTGGTTGCTATTAGCTACCTAAAATAGCTAGTTGCAAATAAAGTGGAACAATTTCTTTCGTTTATGGTGAAACTTTTCGCTTACGTGACTCGCATAGAATAATAACGCTTAATGAACCTAATAATTATTCTAAAGAGAAGACATTCTGCCTCAGTTATGAATCTTCACACCAACATCAATTAGAACTTGATTTCCTTCCTTTAATTAATACTTATTCCTTCTATTTTGTCAAAAAAAAAACTTTGAATATACTTCCACAGTCAAGTTACGATCGTGATTTTGACGATGACATCACTACACCTACTTACTACAATTCACCTTCTTATCTTCCTTCCTACCGCTATTACGTATGTATTTATAATTATTCTGTTGCTTTTTTCCTTCTTTCTGAAGTTATTTGGATAATATTTTTCTTCTCAAAATTTAAAGCCACCTACACATTTTACAGACACAAATGTAAATGAATATTGTTTAATAAATATTTTCTTATTTTCATTCTTCTCGCATGTTCAGTCACCGATTAGCGTAATTCCCACTTATTCAAGAGTAAGTGAAAAATAAAATTAAGATTACGCAAATTATTCTGTTTACAATATAAATGATTTGTTCCTTTTATTAAACAAAGGTTGGTGGTATTCATCGTCCATCATTTAAATTCTCATACGATGACGACTATCCAACAGAAATTGGATATTCAACTGTTAGACGTACCGTCCCAATTCCGATGACCCGCATTACAACTTCACCAATGAGAGTTTATCGTGAACGTGTATCACCTGTCCGTGTCATCACGCCATCGGCCCGCATTTACCGTCGAGATGCATACTCACCTGTTCGTGTTATTACAAGTCCATCACGTGTTGTTTCAGTTCGTGTCAGGCCATCCGTCTTGAGTCGTGAATTTGACCGCATTGAACGTAAGCATCGCATGAGTCCCATTGGATTCGATGCTACTGATGAATGGTTGAACTCACCTTATACCTCGGTATGTTTTTTATTTATTATGTGATGAAAGAGGATGGAACTCAATAGGTTTCAGCCCTTTAGCACAATACTTTGTATTTTTTATTATGATACTTATTAATTCAATATTGTTGTTGCTTTAGACATTTAATGATGAAACAAGAGACATTCGTGCACAAACAAAGAGATTGTTGAGAGAAGTCAATGAGCCAGTTCAACGTGCACCAAGTGTTCCACGTTATACTCGTGCCTTAAGCGCTCAACCAAAATCATACAGCAGGTAAAAAGAAAATGTTAACGTGATCCTTTATGTTTATGTAACTCATAAAATTTTTTAAACTTTAAATATTGGTAGATTTGACCGCGATTCAGTCCCCGACAAGTATGGTGACCAACAAATTGAAAATGAATTTTATGTCAATAAGAACATTCTTCGTCCAACCCGTAAGACTAGAGACCAAATTGAGATTCTTTCAACCCTCAAATATCGTGAACTTCCAAAGCGTTATTCTGGTGAGTAAACACACGTATGAAATATAATATGCAAAAAATTTTCTCTCTTAAAAAATTACCAAAAATATAAATCAAAAAAATAAGAAAAATTAAAAGCACCAAATGAGAAAAAATGCGAAGAAAAAGAAAAAGTTTGTGTGCGTTTTTTTCTTGCTATATCTTCCCACATTTATCTTTTCTAAAATCTTTTTTGCATATAATCACACATTTGCATTTGCAGACAAAAAACATGAATACACATACACATACACAAAACACACACACACACAAATAATTAAGCTCTTGATTAATATCGCAATTTTTGTGAATCATGTTTGAAGAAATCGTGTTAAAATTAAAAATGTTGAATTTTGTTATGTCAGGTTTTTTGAGATATAAAGAAGTTTATAAATCTCTTTTTCCATGCAGAACAAATCTATATTTAGCTTTTACACTTTTCACACCTCTTGCAATTTTTAAGAAATTTTTGTGATGTATTTTTGAAGTTTTGTTTTTGAGTTTTTGAAGTAAATCCTCTTCTAAAGTGTTTTGCTTAAGTTTTTATAAAATCTCATTTTTCACTAAGTTGCAAATATATCGAATATTTGTTACATTATTTATGATACAAATTCTTCACTTAATTCCACAAAACATTCAAGAATTAAATTCCATAACTCAAGTTTGATTCTAAATATTGAAGGATCTTGAACCATTTGTATATTACGTAACGCAAAAATCGACTTTTCAGAATTTCCACCATTGAGGACTTTTTTGTTTTGATTGTTACATAACCTCAGAACCAGCCCACCACCTCCTCCTTAAAACATGAGAGTAATAAGTGAACTCTCTTACACCAAAAACTCTAAACTCAATAAATTCATCACAAATTATTTCTCTATGAGCAATACTAAAGTTTTTTTTGGCAACTTTGTCTAGAATAAAATCTTTCGATTTACAAGTATCTTCCTGTAATTTGCTTTGCTGTGATGTTCATGTTGTATTTTGTTTAACTTTAACTTCACATAAATTCATGATTTCACGAGTGCACCCTCATAACTTTCCAATAAATGCATCAACTGGGAAGCTAGTTTTGAAATTTAATCCTACTAGAGCTAACTTACTTTAACTTTTAGCGGTAGAAGAAGTCACATAAAAATAAGTTTTGCTTATATTTAAGAATGGTTTCAGTAATCCCTAGGATTATTGAAATTGAAATAAAGCACTGAACTTGATTTTTCCTTTTCCTAAATCCAACAAAGTATCAAAACAAAAATATAAGCTACAATACTGTTAGATTTGTTATGTCAACCACAAAAAAATATTGTGTTATAATTAAAGGAATTAGTCATTTGGCAACCGCACGTATCGTAGGCGATGTACCATACTATAGTCGCCGAAGCTTAGCACACGAATTCGATCCACTTGATTACAGTGTCGATAGAGTTCGGAATGATGTTTACTATTTATCCTATTATGCAAAGAATCGAGATGCTGTTGCTGCCGATGCAAAAAAAGGTAAGCGTGACGATGATTTTTCAGTCATCGGTAAATAAGATAAAAACCTAAACAAAAAATAAAAAATACATAATCCTAAATGTCTATTAACAGATTATAGAAAACCAATTTCAGACAGTTCAATGTTAAATGTATGTATTGATAGGCAAAAATGTTTTTTAGATAAATTTTGTTCCAAATAAAATATACACAGACATAATCACATTTTACATACACATTACATTTTATCTTCCTCCCGATTCCCAAGAGAATATCCACAAAACTAAATTTTTTATCTCATGAAAAATATATTTTCTATTTTTAACTGTCAATGTCAGTTAAGCTAATTTTTTAACTACATCTTTTTCTCTGTGCTATTATTTCATTTGTCTTTAGCCTCATCATTTCTTTAGTTTTCCCTTTTTTCATGAGGCTAAAAGTGTCACTTTTTGTTTAAAATGAGCAATAAGGCTTTTTTCATATTTGTCATTAACAATAAAACAAAAATGACTCTCATATTTTTATTTACATAATTCATTCACTATCTTCTCTATACTTTCTCACTATGAATGAATAATGAGCAGAGGCTTTATAAGCAGAGTGGTTATGAATTTATATTTGCAGACGTTTTGCCTCTGCTTTGGCAATGGCTTTACAATTCAAAACTCTTTCTGCTTTTGTTAGGCTAAATTTTTTTGGGATTTTGTTTGGCTTATTTTTAGAAAAGAAAATTGAATTTTTGTCGAGATGCTCACTTATTGGTCAATTTCACATTACATTGAATTAGCATCGATTGTAAAGCGTCAATTAAATAAGTGAAATTGGTAATCAATAATCGCTTTTCCAATTTTTGCTAGAAAATAGACCGACTAGAGGAATAATTTGAAATTTTTGAAAGCGAGTTTGCAAAAACCACTGCCTAAGCTAGATGCCTCTAGATGCAGCATATAAATAACAACTCTGCTCATCAACCAAAAAAAAGCCTGCTTCGGAAAACTTTTGAATTCCACAAAAGCTAATTTAATTTAAATTTGTTTAAAATTCTTCAAAAAAAACTAGAACAGCAAACAAAAATGTTTTTCTCTAATTTTCTCTCTTTTGTCTAATTGCAGTTGGTAGAGCAAAGAAAGACAAAGAAACTTTCGAAAATAAACCTCTTGTCATCGCAAAGCCAATTATTTTAAATGATAATAAAATTCAAACAGTCACCGATAGCGATGCTCTTGAGTCGAAAATTGATAAAATTGCCCTTAATGATTCAAATTGATACGCCAGCGAGCGGATAAGATGTTTTTGTTATTCTTAATTCTTTCGTGCTTTTTTGATTTTGATGATGATTTTTTGACGTTTTTTGTTCACACTTTGGATTAAATTTTTTTTGTTGAAGTTTATTTGTTTTATAAATTTCATTTTCATTACCACAAAGCAAAACGTTTTCATTAGCCACAAATGAACTTTTTCCAATTTCTATTGCATAAATTTAAGTCTCATGTTAAACATTATCTTATTAAATGTCATGTGAAGAGAGTTTTTCAAATTCATATTTTTATGACCATGTCCATTTCTTACTTAAATAAAACGGATAAGGAATTTTATCCAATGAATTTTTTTTGACAATTGAACGGTTTAAGAATTGAACAAATTGAGCTGTCTTTAAAAATGTGATGTGAATTTTGTTTCTCATTTAAATGAAAAGTCAAGCGGCTCGAGAATTTGGTTCATCTGGTGTTATTCAGGCTCTGCTATTATTTTGCCATATATTTTAGAAATTATTGCGATATGTTATGATAGTTCCTAAATATGATATTTGATGTTTTGAGGAAATTTAATTTCCATATGAAATAAATGTCGAGCAATTTAGAAAATATTTTCTCATATTTTCTTTATTAGATCCAATACCTGATATAGAGGCTTATTGAAAATAATTTCGTCGAGGGGCATTTTGATCCTCAAATTTCCTTCCCCAAAACACCCTTTAAATCAAATTTTTAAAATTTAAGCATTTTAAGTCGCTGATATGACTATTTTTAAAAAACAAACATTTAAAGTTTAAAATCTAAAATTTTTTCAATTCTTAAATTGATCAAAATATTTTTTAATACAATTTTTTAAAAAATTTCATCACATTTTTTTGACTCATGAGAATTTTTTTTAAATTTTCTTTTACGTTCATTAAAATAAATTTTAAGAGTCACATTAAAAATTAGATTGAAATTTTTATAAACCTGCCTGCCTAAAATGTGCAATCACAGTTTTTATAATTAAAGGAAATGTTGCATTTCGTGTATACACAATTAAAACATATTGAATTTTTAATTATATTTAAGAGTTTTAATGGAAAATACAAATAAATAGGATATTTTATTCGGCTTGATTCACACAAACATGAAAAATATTGATAAACGAAAAGAATCAGAGAAAAAAATAAAAAATATCATTTAAAATATAAACAGCTTGAATTTGTATTTATAATATATATTTTTAAAAAAATATTGTGAAAGAGTTATGAGCTATGATTTGCTTTTTGACTTTGCTCTCATAATTAAACATACTGAAATGAATTTAATATTAATATTCATGGCGTTTTTCATCTCTTCATATTTTATAACATCGCTTAACGGTCAGATATTATTTTTCTCTTTTATTTTCGTGATCATTTATCACCTTATCTCATCCTTCACGCCTATCACATTCCTTTCTTCAAATTTTTCAAAATAAATTAATAAAAATTCTTGAAACGCATTTTTGTTATTGATTGTTGACGAGAGTTAATTACTTTTGATGTTAGTATCAAATGTCTTTTAATTACTATAATCTTAAATATAGATTTTCTGACATGATTGAAGATTCATATCAAATTTCTAATGATTAGTATTTTAGTAAGAATCTGATACTTTATCAGGATTACATTTAATAGATATCAAATTTTAAGTCATTATTTCTGAGTACTTTCATTCAAGACATTAAACTGAAAGACAACGATTCTTAAAATTAAAACAAAAATGCGTAATAAATATAAATGTTTTAAAACAAATTAAAAAGCTTAATTATAAAAATATGAAACTATAAATATTGGCAATAATTTTTTTGAGTAAACTAAATTTTTTAGGATCTCTAATTGTGTGTTACGGCACACTAATGTGTGTTATAAGAAGTTCACATGGATCTCTTAGAAAATATAAAATTTTCATTATTTTTATGAAATTTTTCCAAACTTTTCATCAAATGTTTATTTCAAATTTTTGTAAGCTCTAAAATACCACTTGACATTCTTAAACTATTTTACTCTTCTAAATTAAGCCCCGAAATAAAATTTTTCAAATTAAGTATCAAACAAAAATTTTAAAATGACGTTTAATAACCCACAAGTCAGACAACATTGAGAAACACTGAATTAAACAGATACTGAACTAAATTTAATTAAAAGGATTTTGATCTTCAAAGAACATACCGATGGAATTAATTTTCAAAAACATTTTTAGTTGAATTTTAGTAATTACAGTTTCAAATTTAAAACTTTTCCCATTAATATAGTTTGCGTATAAAATCAAAATTTTCTTCAAGTATTATTGCCAAAATTTATATGAAATTAAAATTTAATAAAAAACCTATTAAAACTTCAAAATTCATACACAAAACTCATCAATGCATACAAAAAAATTGATCAATTAAAACTATTAAAACAATCTGCTCAATGTGCCAAGTAAGTAGACATTAAAAAGCGAAAATAAATTAATAAAGTTTGGTTATGTGTTGATTTTTTTCTCTTGTTTTTTCATGTAAAATTAATTAAAAATTATTAGACAGTTAAATGTCAGTAACATGACAATGACATGACTGTAAATATTATTTTTTGTTCATCTCGATCTTCATCAAATACATTGAAGAATAAAATAGTATAGAATTAAATAGACAATTTGGTGCACCCAAAAACGAAATTGAAAGATTTAAAATCAAAATAAAAAAAAGACTCATAAAAATTCCAAAAATATCGTAATTCGCACATCTTCACACATTTTTCATGATTTCAAACACAAATTCTTTTGCATATAATAATAATTAACAGCTATAATATTGGACCCAGCTCGGCCAACACGTAGATTTACAGAACCAATGAAATTGGATGATCCAGCTGAAGCGCGTAAGGAAGTCGAGGCTTTAAAGGCTGCCAATCGTCTCGAGAGAGTTAAAGAGGTTGATGAAGATTTGGACAAAATTAAGCAAAAACGCTTAGAAGAAAGAAAGTTACGAGAAGATCGGTAGGTTGACTGCTATATTTGAGATGAATTAACTTTCATTACACTCTCAAATTTTCTGTAGCGCCTTAATGGAAGAAAGAGTTAAGCAAGAAGAAAAGGCAAAGAAGGAAGAAGCTGATCGTCAGGCAGAAATTCAACGCCAAGAAAGATTAGCTGCACAAGCTGCTGCCGAAGCAAAAGCCATTGAAGAAGCAAAGTAATTAAATTTTCATCATTTTTTTCACACAGTTATTTTCACATAAATTGATTAATTTTACAGATTAGCTGCAGAAGCTGAAGCAAATCGTCTTGCTGAAGAGGCTCGTCGCGCCGAGGAAGGACGTTTAGCTGAAGAGGCAGCAAGGTATTATCCATATATAATGAATTATTCATGACGAGGGTGATAAAAGTATTATGAAGTATTATACTTTTCATACGTATGAATCAGTATGAATGACTTCGAATGTTCTAGAAATTTCCTCAACCTACAAATTTTATGCAGTCTTGTAGTTTTTACGAAGTATTTTTTTATCGTTAAATTAATGCAGAAAAGCAGCTGAGGAAGCAACCCGTCTTGCTGAAGAAGCACGCAAAGCAGAAGAGGCAAGATTGGCTGAGGAAGCTAGATTAGCTGAAGAAGCACGTTTGGCAGAAGAGGCCCGTCTTGCAGAAGAAAAGAGATTAGCAGAGGAAGCTGCCAAGTAAGAGAAAAAATGATGACAAATTGTTTTACTATTGATTTTTCTTCACTCACTTCATCCTTATTTTCAAAATGTATAAAAAAATTAAATCTCATAGGAAAGCAGAGGAGGAAGCACGTCTTGCAGAAGAGACCAGATTAGCAGAATTGGAGAAACTTAAGGCTGAGGAGAATAAATTGGCAGAGTTGGAAAGAATTGCAAAGGAAGAAGAAGAAGTTGAACTTGCAAGACAAGCTAATGAATTGGCTGAACTTGCACGCCAACAAGAACAAGAATTACAGCCAGCAGCTACCGAAGAACCAGCACCTGTTGAAGAATCAACTCCAGTTGAGCCAGTAGTAGAAGTTCCAGAGTCACCAGTTGAGGAAATTCCCGCACCTGTCATTGAAGAAGAGAGTATCGCTGAGCCTATTGTTGAGGAGCCAACTGCTGAATAAAAAATTCTTTCTTGCTGTTAATCTCATAAAATGACAATGAAAAAATCATTAATACAAATTAAGTGCCATATCTATTCATTTTAATGACATAAATTTCATTTTTTTTTCTTGTTTTTTTCTGTTGTTGGAGAAAAAAAATCTTATTACACATTTACGTTCAAAAATACATTTGTTAACTCATATTTTCTACATCATTAATTAATTATCAATCAAAATTTATGGGAATAAATAAATAATAATTTACAAAAAAAGAAGCAAAATCAATGGAGGAGAAAAAAACTTTTTGAAAATTAATCCTCGAAAAAATTTCTTTCTCTTTTCACTTTTTACTTATTTTTCTACGAGATGGAATTAATAAACATTTTGGTGGGTGAAACATGAAACTTTGGATTTTATGGAGTGATTGAGATACGAGTTTTCAGCGATTATGTTTATTGAGAGGAAGATAAATGAGGAAAAAATTGTTAATTTTGGATGGTTTTTAACACAAATTGGTACGATCCAGTTTTCTCGGTGTAAAATAATTCCACTTACTTACTGTTTATAGCCATGTTCTTACTCAAGGCTTCCCAGCTTTTAATCTTTGTTTAATCTTTAATCTCGATGGAAATTTTTAATTTCTATGGGATTAAAGATTTAAAAGATTAAAAGCTGGAAAGCCTTGTTCTTACTAAGTCTTATGTGGAGCTTAGGTTAAGGCAATAGGTTTTTCAACTATCATTATTTTATCATTATTTTGACCTTAGTCACTAGTTTTTACATATATTCTGTTCATGTGTCGAATTGAGATACACCTTATTTTGGTCTCCATCCAAGGACGATGAAGCAAAATGGAACTATATAATTTTACATCAAATCTTACATCAACGATATGTACGTATATTTTTTTTACAGGGAAGCCATCCAAATATTAACTTAACAAAACTTAAATTAAAAACAAGAAAAAATGCCATAACTAAAGAGAAGTGAAATTTGAAGCCATAAAATGTTTTCGTTTGCTTTTCTGTTCCTTAAAAATTTCCAGAAGATTTCATGAATGTAATACAAGGATGGAAATTAAATGCCTTAATGTAGGCCACATGGATTACACAGTTGTAGGAGTTTTCATTAATTTATTTAAATTGAACTACTCTCAAGAGCAATTATATGAATAGGAACGCAAACAGTGGTTTTAAAGAACTCAACTAATTTAACGAATTGTTTAACTTGCATATCTTAAGTAAATTCATTAGAACGCATTGCGGTCGTATTATTTTCAGTAATTAAATTGATCATTGTAATTGTATGATTTGTATAAAGCCACATATTTGCTCAATGATTACAATAATCTATTAAAATATGCTGAATATGTGGTTTTTGGTGTTAAATTTTGATTACTGTAAAGATGCGGAAATCGACATGGGGAAAGTTTATGTTTATTCAGATATATGTAAATTTGCTAAAAATATTAATTGCAGGGTCGTTCACTTATGATGTCCAACATTTATAGAGGAAAAATGTATGTAATTTCTAATTTCTAGAAGTTGGTCATGTCAGAAAATCTATAAAAATATAACATTCTGGTGAATAATAATTAAAAAGATTCATTTATTAAGCATTTTTCCAATAAGATAGCCCTTACTTCGAAATCTTATAATGGATCTGCAAACACAATCAAGTCAACAAAGCAAAATCATTCCATTATGCTCCTATTGTTCAATACCTTAAACACATAATGCCATTTTAATGAAGAACAACAAGAAGAAATTGAAATGAGCATTCCTTAATGTACATAAAACTCAATTAAGTGACACAAAAAAAATTTCAATGGCATCTAAATAGAGTGAAAAAGTTGAATAAAATAAAAATGGGAAATAAAAAATGTAGGAAGTGAGAATTTAAATCAATGATGAAGGAGAAAATGATGAAATGAAATTGTCGCATTGCGATGCGATATTGAGTGAATGTTGTTTTCAATTTATTTGTATATATACATCAAAATCATCAGGAAATGTTTATTTTTTGCGTTCCGAAATTCCCTTTTCGATATGCAATAATAAAAAAAATGTTTGCTCATACTAAAAAAATTTCAGTTCCTTTTTTGTGTGTAATTGAATTTTGATGGCATTCGCAATCAAAAAAAAAGTTTTGTTGTGTGTTTCTTTCATTTTCTCCTTTGAGCGACTCTGCCTGCAAAATATTTGCTGGGTGAAATTTGGCGGAAAATGTTATTTTTCATACTCATTGTTCATTTTTTCTGCTCTAACCTATAAATATTTTGCGATGTTAAAAAAGTTTTGCTTTGTTCTTTTTATGAATGGAAATGGTTTTCATCAATATTTAATTTCATTCCTTTGTTTTATTAAATTTTTTTCATCTCAAATTCTGTGAAATGTATTTATTACACCATTGGGTACCATAATTAAAATAGTTAAATTTCAAAAGAATGTAATTTTCAAAACTTGCTATGTAGGGATACAGCTCAATAGATTTCAATCGACAGTCAATATTGTCTGTTCAGCCAAATCACATTTGAATTGCTATAATACACAAAATGAAGAAATTATGAACACAAATATAAGCAACAACGAGATACTCAAAAAGAAACTTTTAACATTAATTTGATAATAGAAGATGCTTTTTCTCAATGCTTTTCCATTTATCTTGAAGAGAAATAAAATAAAACATAAACAGAAAACAATTTGTCAGTAGATAGAGGAAGCTTTTATCACGCTTTAAGGATTGTCGAAAGAAAAACCATTAAATATATTTTTGGAATTAGAGACGAAAAATGTTATGAAATTATCATCTTGTTCTCAGCTTTTTTATCTCCTTGTTGGTTGATTTTTGTGCGCCTGTTCATATATATAGCTTCAGTTTGTCTGTCTTTGAGGAAATAATTGTCTAACTGTTTAGGACCATAATTTTTTTGGAGTTTTGAAGTATATTAATTCACTGGACAGGAGCCTAGCTACACTGAGGGTGCTTTTGGGGACAAAACTCACACCATTTTTAAGAAAATATCTCTATTGTGAATAAAGCGCATGGAATTTTTAGCAAAACATTTCAAGTCACGAATTTTCAGAAAGAGGACTCAGATGCATAGCCAGAAATTTTTTTTTTGAGATAAAGTTTTTTAGGATTTTTAGGGGATTTTTAAATATTTTTACAAAAATTACTTGGTTTTTTAAATATTTGACTACGTCTCTGTACTGCCAATGGCAGTCTGCCTTGAGTCCTAAATATTCTAAATAGAAATGTTTTGCTAAAAATTCCATGCGCTTTATTCACAAGAACCTCAATTTTTATTGAATAAGTCTTATTTTGCTCAGCACTTAATACCGACCACAGTAATCATTCTCGAGCAATTGTATTGTGCAAACAAAAACAGTATAAAGATAAAGAAATGGAGATGATGAAAAATAAGAAAAAACGTGAGAAGAATAAAATTAAAAAAAATTTTTTTTGTACATTTTCAAGATGTAGCGATGGTGCACAAACTACTGACTAATGTTCTTCCTCCACTCAACATGACAAAAAATGGTTTAGTGGTTTTCAAAGTCTGTATTCAAAAAAAAATATGTGCTTTTAGAATGCATTATGGTGTAGTGAATTAGCATTTTTAAAAATATCTTAAAAAACTAAGAATGAAAATGCTCAAAAACTAATTAATAGAAGTTTTATTGTTTGAGATAAAAAGAACTGAACTTTTTTTTTAGATTTAAAAGGAAAAGTTTTGGCAAATATTTGTTTAATAAATTTCCTTTTCAGCTTATCGTTTTGTTGAATGACTATCTGGCTGGCTAGATGTTGAAAAGAAATTGATTAAAATTTATTTTTTTTAAAAAAATTATTTTTCAAAGTAACCGATCCATCCCTCACCTATAACATCCAATAATTAGGGGAAAACTCTAAGACGCTTTGTGAAAATTTTTGTGAAATGAGAAAAATATTTTTTCAAAATCGTAGGATTATTAATCACCGTGTAATTCTACGTTTTGGATTTTCATTGCACTGCAGAAATAGATAATCCTAAAATGAGGATTATCCACTTTAGTGAAAACGGCCCTTAGAGTTCCAGTTTTAGACATGCGTCATTTGTGAACCACCC
Source organism: Chironomus tentans (assembly GCA_963573255.1). Lineage (NCBI taxonomy): Eukaryota > Metazoa > Arthropoda > Insecta > Diptera > Chironomidae > Chironomus > Chironomus tentans. The sequence continues at coordinate 30,419,375 of OY754304.1, read as the reverse complement.
CAAGCAATATTCAAAAATATTTTCGTGCAAGCATACCTATGTGCATTAGAGTCCTTAGGGAATTTTTTAATTGAAAAAATATTATTTACTTCCATTGTTCACTTTCCTTGCAAAATGGTATAGTTGTGCTTAAAATTCATTGCTCAGTAATTTTCGCTATATTTTTAAGAACTTTTTATTTGGAAAGTTTACTCGTTCTATAGTTTTTACCATGAACGATTTCAACAAGTTTAATTTAAATTTTTAATTGGGAAAATTTTGAAATTAACATTCAAATGAAAAGTTTTTGCATTAAATTTTGAAAATGTTTATTTATTTGTTGTTAATGTGGTCAAGTAAGTGGGATAAACTCATGAAAAATAATTGGACTTGAATGGAATATTTTAATACAAATTTGTACTAAACCCGAGCGGCATCAACCACCTCTGTGGCAAACAAATGGCAGTCATACGGCGCTGCCAGCTGCCGACTGCCTTGGCTGAAGGCAGAACGATTTCCGCCATATGACCGCCGTATCGCCTTCATGCGCGTCCCACATGTCGATTTATCCGCTTGAGCGGCTGCCACACGACCGCCGTCGCCGTCAGACTGCCTTGCCTTGTAGGCGCCTTGGCGGTGACGTGGAGGCGCTTACAAGGCGGTGTCAAGGCAACAGAAATCTGCTATAAAACTGTCATAATTAACGATTTTTTTGAATATTAAATGTTCGTTAGTTTATTTTATTATTGTACTATAATTAATAGAAAATGTGATGCAAAAGTTCAAGTCTTAACTCCTGAAGAAAGCATGTACTAATTAAAGTGTCATGCCACATAAGATATTAATTAAAATATCTTACGAAATATATGAAAAATTAGCTTGGACTTATATTAGTGATTTCTGCTTTCACTTGTGAAGTATATAGACAATATTAGTGATTTCTGCTTTCACTTGTGAAGTATATCGCAATTCACGAAAATCGGTGGCAGCCACGAGGCGGTCATGTGGCTGCCATCACCAAGGCAGAAATTTTCTTTAAAAAAATATTTTTTGGTGGCAGTCACATGTCAGCCAAATGGCGATGTAGTTCACGGCAGTGCCTTGTGACTGCTTTGTACATGGCAAGGCAGTCTGGCGGCGGTCACATAGCTGCCATCGCCACAAAATGCCGCTCGGGAAAATGTAAGAAAGTCAGTTCTGAATTTGACTATTAAATCCTGAAGGGCTCTCTAGTTTGTGAAATTGTGGAGCAATTTATTGCCCAAAAAACCACTCGCACCATATATCTCAAAAACATAATTCGCTTACATCAAATTCAATGTCTCCCGATCGGCACACCGTGAATGTTGTCGAGGCGGTGCCCTGATGGCGACGTGGTGGCAGTATACTTAGAACCAAGCGGCCGCCAATGGCAACATTTGAGCCATGTGGCGGCAATGTGTGCCGATCGGGTCTGTTTATGCTAATAATTTTTCCTTCTCTGACAGCTAGTCGAAATAAATTTCAAAATAAAATCCGCAACATGCACATATGTTTTTATGCATTCTCCTATGGGTTTTATCCTTTTAATACCCAAATACGCTCAACTGTTTTACTTATGCTCATTTTTCAATTCAATTTTGTATTCATTAAAGTGTGAAATTTATTGTAAATTGCTTCGCTCCCTCATCTAACATGAAATCAGTAGAAAATTTAACGCCGATTAAAAATGTAAACTGACTGAACCATACAAGAACTATGGATATGTGTTTATATTTGTTTTGATTTACGTTATGCGATAGACATTTCGCTCATGAATAAATTAAATTCAGTTGAATAGATTTTTGCACTAGCAAATCATGAAAGTGTAATGAAATTTTCCATATAGAACACACGAGCATACAAACTTACTGACTCGGTTTGTGCATATTTGTACCTCTAAGCCTCTTATGCATAAATATCAATAGCCTAAAAATTCAATTCACAGTCACCCACAGAATATTTCAATTTATGAATGCGAAATGTAATCAATTTGTAAATGTAAACGATTCAAATGCGTTTTATTTGTTTGTGGATTTTAAAATAATGGGAAAACTAGCATTGAGTGGTGATATCCTTTTGGTCATATTAGGACCGTTTTATTTATTTTCTTTTTCATTTGGAAATTTTCAAAAAAAAAAATTAATGCTGATTTTTGGAGCTTTAATTACTTCTAAAAATGAAACTCAAATTAAAGTTATCTCAAAAATGATTGAAGTTGTCAGGATTAGTTTTATGTCTACATCAAGTATGGGTTCGCCAAATATCAAACTAAAACTTAGAACTAACTACATATAAAATTAAAAATTGATCTCTTTTTAGGATGGATAGGTAAAAGAGTGATTCTCAAACTAAATTTCTGAATCAAACTGCGTGACACACCACCAAAATCATTACTACATATTATTGGTGTCGCCAAACAATTTTCTCTTACCTGACTTTAATTCTAAAATGATGGAGGAAAATTATTCCTTCATGAAACTAATTCTGTTCAATACGGTCTGAATATGACAATTTTTAAACCCGCAAAGTCCATGAATATGAAGTAGATTGCATAACGATAAAAAATTTCTATACAAGATCGGATACGACCAAAACTGAGCAGCAACAACAACATAGTTGGGAAAATTGATTGCAAAATGGGCTTGAAATTGAATAAAAAATGTTGGGAAAAATTGCGCTTTCGATAGAAAAAAATGCTGTGGCTCTTTCAAGGAATTTCATGAACATATTTTACAGCACCAAAAAAAATAAATATATATGAAAACAAAGTGGAGATAAAAAAACAGCAATGAAAAGCACGAATTGCCATAGCGATGCAATCATGAGATTTTTCAGTACATTCATCCACAATTACCGCAGAGTGAAACTTAATTGATATGAACTTTTCTGTGGCTTTCATCCGTCTCTCTTTTCTCTCTCGTTCCACTCTATCTGACATTTTATGTTTCGTCATGAATGATGATGAGCACAAATGCTGTCATTTATAAACATATACAAGCATACATGAGCAAATAAATTGTTTAAATGTTTTTGTTGCACATTTCATATTAAAATTTAAGTAATAAAATTTTTGGAAAATTATTAGGAAAATGTTTTCAAAGCGCATTTTTGGAGGCAAATTTGAATTTTGATGACTTTTTTGTATTTATAAAATAAATTGTGATATTTAAGAATTTCACTTAACTAAAATTAAAGACACAACAATTTGTGAAAGAAATGACTGAAAAATAATGTGAGATGATTATCAAAAAAATTCATCCAGCTAGTAAAAACGCAAACGCATCTTTGTTCCTCTCATAACACAGCAACAATTTATACCAAAAACATGTGTGAATGAAAATTTTTCACATTCAAAACAAGGAAAACCACAATAATTATTTTTTTTTGTCAACTGAATAAATAAATGTATGAGTGTGTATGTATAAAAAAACCAAGGCACCACATAAATGGCTGAATATCCATGCAGAATAATGTATAATGCAATGCAAAAGTTAAGTTGATTTGGCATGTTTAATAATTGAAAAATATTTGCAATTTTTTCTTAAAATGTTGCTATATTAAAATTATTGTTATAATTATTTTCATGAGATTGGGCAATTATTAATTTAATGGCTTGATTAAGTGATGAAAATTTTCCTCGTTTTAAATTTTAGCGCCTGTTCAAATGGAAATAATTGCTGCTTCTGCAAAACAACATTGTTGGTTTTAAATTGTTCAGAAAGTTCACGAGTTTTAAGTGAAAAGCGTATTTGAAAATTTTTCGGACAATTGGTTTAGAGTACATTTCTACAGAAAAATAATTTTTGCATCCGCTAAACTTTTTTTCCATTGAATTGTTTCCAAACAATTCCAAATTTTCAGTTCAAAAACCATAGCAATTTTAAATAATTTTATCCGTTTGGGCCAATTTTTTCGAAAGGGTGGGGGGTAAAAATTCACCCCCTGGATGCCACTGCACTAGGCCTAGTATATCCTAGGATATAGGCATATAAGCGAGAATTCATCTCTAAGGACCTGAAGCTGTTACAAAACTATAAATACAAATTTTGTGGTTGATGTTATGCAAGCCACAGCATCAAGTAACAAAAATAATATATTTTTTAAAGGGTATTCACTATCATTAGTTATTTAAATCATTGCTAATGAGCCGTATAAGTAGCTTATTGATAAATTCATTAATTCATCTGAAATAAACCACCGAATAGATTATTATCATTTCAGATTTATAACTGAATTCCAATTATAATATCTAGCGCTGCTGGATACACGAAATAATTTGCATTATTAACAGTTAGATTGTTTGATCAATGCAGATTAATTTTCCATTATCACCTGCATCACTTTATTTATTCATATGTGCATTAATTTCCATTGTTTAATTTTTATTAAATATTGATTTTTTGATTATGCATGCTGCATATAAAATAAGCAATTCTCATTATAATGGTTTAATTTTATAACGATGTGAATGGATGTTAAACTTTTGATGCCATTGTTAGTGACATTCATTATTTTATGAAATTTAAAATGTAAACAAGCGTAAAGTCACGTCGGGTAAATGTTCATTTATCTCAACTGTACATGGCATTTATTACAATTTGTTTAAAAATGCACTTGTGTACAACATAAAAGCACTTGATACTGAGAGCTGAAAACAATGATAATGATTATTATGATGATGATAATTATAATATAATAATAACAATTGAGTCTGCTAAAGGTCACAAACTTAATTATGCTCTCAATGGAATTTCGTTAATTTCCGTGCATTAACAAAGGTTGACAATTTAATTTATTTTATATCGTGATAAACAGTTAGAATTCACTAGAAATTTAAAGAATTTAATTTTATTTACTTGATCTGCAATATTTCGATGCATTAATAAATTTAAAATACAAATTGTGTAAAAAGTTTTTTCATTGTAATATAAGTAATATTGGTAGTCGAAAGAATTTATTTTGATTTTAGAAAAAATAATTTTTAAAATTCGCTGAAATTATTGCATCTTTGTATTAACGCAGATTAAGGAAAATATCATTTTTTACAGCTAAATTTATAAATTTATAAAATGCATTTAAGTACAGTTTTAGATCTTCATGTTCTGAATGACTAAATAATACTTTCTCCCCACATATCGTGTTTGCATGTAAAGAACTTTACTTTATTGTTAAATGTACAATAAATCACATAGCTGATAACGTATTGAGTATAAAATTGTACGTGACATAAAGCGCGATAATACAAATTAAAAACAAGGGTATGAGAATATTTTTCATATATTAAAGGTAGAAAAAGCAGTAGAGAGTGAGCTATAAGCCGCGAAGTAAAGGCTATCTGCCTTAGTAAATTCATATTATGTAAATTTTAATTTTTAATAATTAAGATAAAATTACATATAATTTTAAAAAAATCTTAGTCTCCAAAATTTAGGCTGTGTCTAGTATTTGTTTGACCTAAATATTTTTATTACACTAAATCAGGGGCGAATCCATGCATTTTCGCATGCATTTAAAAAAATTTCAACCCCCACCCAGAGAATTTTTTGGTTACGTATAATACCAGAATCAAGTGTAAACATTTGCATGATACTTAAATTATTAAAATGTGAACTTTGAATAAACTATCAAAACCGAGTGGATGAAACCTCTCTTAGTTCACAATTTTTAAGTGTTTTATTATACTTGTACTTAAACACGAGAGCCTGAAAGAGAATGGAAAAGAGGAAAATTGCACAGACTGCATTTTCACAAAATGCCTCCCTCATGATGTAAATAAATTTTAAATGAATTATTCCAAAAGTATATCTCAGTGTTCATATTATGGGGTACATACATATATACATAATGAATAAATCTTGTAATCGGATTCACAATTTTCATAAAACTTATTTTGGTTGTCTTGCTCATAAAGAATTCTATGAGGATTCAACAACTATAAAATGTGAAAATCTACCATATGTGTGGATGGATACATGTATTCATACATCTATTAATAAATAATGCAATAAACGAATGTACTTTTTGAAAAACTACACATTTATCCTCTTCTTTTATGCTTCATATACACAAGTATCTACTTGTAAATGCCTTTTTCATTACACAAACTTTTTTTTATAGTTTAATACTCCTTCCTTCAAATTGCATTGAGAATAATAAAAGTGGAAATACATTACACGCGATAAACAGGAAATACTAAACATTTACTATCAATTTTCATGCAGCTTTCATTTTTAATCGGCGTAAAAATTTTAAATGATTTTACGTGTTTGATAGGAGAAAACCAATTTACAATAAATTTCACACTTTAGATGTTACGATATGCGACTAGCGTAGAAATGAGATGGAATGAGTTGAATCGGGAAATACGTTTAAATCCATAATGCAATTGCATTAAAATAGAAACTGATGGAGGAAATGGGAAATGTCTGTCAGAAAGGAATAAATTATTAGTAGCATACAACACAGTAGGAATGAGAGCGTTTACATGGTAGATTTTATGTAATGCATTCATTTAATTTCTTTTGTTTTGTAAAGATTTAGCAAATGTAGTAACCTTTTAGAGTGACTGTCTAAAGCAGTGGTTTTCAAAAATTTTAGCTGACGACACATTAAAAATTTCCTGCCTTAGTAATGGAACCAGTGAGTGTGTCACAGAACATAGTTTGAGTAGAAATGGTTTAAAGAGCCGTCCTACTACTATAAAATTGAACACAGAAATCCTTGTTATACATCACAAATGAATTTTGAGCAATTAACGTACGAATGTGGCTCATGCGTTGTATTAACTTGATGCACCGATACTTCCACTTATACTCAGTAAAACTTTGTTTAATACGTGAGCGTTTCTATGATAGAAGGAGAAAATAAATAGGTAAGACAAAGTTGGCAGATGATGAAGTGCATGAAAACTTTTTTTTACACTTTAGTTAAAATCAATTTTATAGAATTCCCCTCAATTCGATTTATCACTTGAAATAAAAGTTGAAGTTGAAAAAAAGAAAAATGTGTCAAAAGTTATGGCATTCGATTCATGCAATTCCAAATGGAATGTCTTCTACATGAACTCTATTCAAATTCACACACACATTTATTTCTTAAAATATACATGAGAAATTTAGTGGCACTGTGGAGCTGCTCGAAGAAAGAGTTTAAAATTTCTTGGCATAAATTACACTAACTTTATGCCTTACGGGTGCTCTCATGAGATATAAGTTTTCTTTTATCTCTCTGCTCTGTAACAATCTATACAGAGTTTCTTGTTATAACAACTAACTAGTATTACTTAAAATATCATCAAGGTATGGAAATCACATGGAAAGTAGAAAATTTTTTAATTGTTTTTAAATAGAGACAAAAATATAAATTTTGAACCTCAAAATATTTTGTGAATTTTGCATTTAAAACTGGTGGAAAGGGGTTCAGTTGTGGACAACTAGGGAAGTATCTAACAAAATTTAAGAGGGAATTTGTTTGAACTGAAAATTTTAGGAAAACGGATGCTCCTTTTCCACTATTGGGAAAAAAATTTAAAATGGGTTCGATCACCATAGACCAGTGTATTCCAAACTTTTTTGGTTGTCGGCACACTTTTGGGTCAACAAAATTTTCATGATAGAGCAAAAAATGTTTTTGTCTAAATTCACTGAAAAATGTAGTTTTGTGACCTCCTTTTAGAGCAAGTTTGACTTTTTCGAAAAAATTTCGCGACACACCTACAATATTTGGAGACACATAGTTTGGGATACACAGCCATAGGCCATTGATTATCCTTCCCTTGTCAAAAGAAAAAATGTCGAGCAAATACAAAAGAATTTTTTTCTTCCGTTATTCAGTTTTTAAACTTTATAATACTCTATGAAAGAAAATCTAAAGTTTTACATTTTAAAGGGAATGATTTTCTCTTGAGGATCTAGCAAAAATTTTAAAAAGAAAAACTTTTTTTTCTTTAAAAAACTGAAAATAAGAACCAGAAAGTTTATGGTATATTTCACAATTTCACCAAATTCGCGTTTGTAAATTGAACAAGAAGAGAAAATGAGTGAATAAAAAAAAGTAGAAAAGGAATTTTCTTCTTTATGAGACAGCTCCTGAGAGCTAAAGTTTCATGTTTTATAGTAATGGAGCTCATTTTTCAAATCGTTATGAGCCATGATAGCGAGTTATTATTGTTTCGCAATTCCACTTCGTTTATTTCTTTTCTGTGGATAAAAAAAATAACATGAAACCATTCAAATTAAAATTGTTAGCACGAGTAAGAAATGAAAAAGTTCCGAGAACGTAGAGTGAATTGTTTTTTATGTTCTTCAGCTAAGGTTTCTCATCTTATTTACCTTCTTTCCTTTTCATTTTATATATTTTTTTATCACGATGATGACGGGTAGGCAGATTTGGTGGTTGCCAACGTAACCTGTTGACTTTAACGAGATTTTTATGCTAAAAAACAATCCACTTTGAATAAGTAAATGAAAAAGAAATTTCATTTTTCATTAAAGGTACTCATTGAGGTAGAAAGTCATGATCATTTTCATGGTAAGAGCAAAATTACAATTTTAGATCTTTCAATTAATTTTTTTCCTCTTCCATCTTATTTTCCTCCTTTTCCATTCGACAAGATTTAATTTGAATAAAGTTGATTAAATGTCGAGATTTCTGACATGATCCTATTTTCCATTTCCTTTCCATTCTCTTTTGTTATCATTTGCTCGTAGTTTCTACATCTCTAGCATCATTCATTTTCATTATATTTTTTTTGCTCTCATCCTATTTTACAGTAGAAAATGTCAATTATCATCTTCACCATCAATTTAGTATGAATTTAAACCATTTGTATTAAATAAAAAATTATTTTCTTGTTTTTGCATAATGAATTAATGTGAAAAGTAACTGAGTACTTTGGAAGCTTCTGTTTTGGAGTAACGAAAAAAAAATCTGTAGTGCCATCAATCACTTTTTGATGTAATTTAATCTTAGATCTACGAAATGATGTTTAATAAAGATGCATAGGCAGGGGTACACATAGACAATTTTTGAAGAATTCGATTCAAAATATGTAAGGCTTTGAATATAAATCCTACCTATAGCCTTGATGTCGTTTCCATATTACATAACACTAATCGAGGCAGCTCAGACTTTATTATATTTACACAAAATGTTCAAACTATTGAAACTATTGGGTTTAAAAGGCATAATTTTAAAAATTCAGATCATACTAGTCATATTAGTTAACATTTTCATTAACTGATGACAATAATGTAGTCAAATTTTGTTGTTGTTTGGGTCCAAATTTTTTTTTCCTTATTATATTCTTTGTTTTTTTACAGCAGCTGTGGCGTAACTAGCAGCTGTGGCGTAGTAGCAGCTGTGGCGTAGTGGTTAGCGTGTTGGCCTCCTACACCAGCGATCCCGGGTTCGATCCCAGGGAATGTCTAGTCGGATTTGGGTGCTTTTTCACTATTCTAGCCACATTACTCGGTTTGTGTGATGTCAGCACACAAATTGTGGTTAGGTACATTGTATTGATATACCCTGGGTCATGCAATGTGCAGAGTTACGAAACAATTTGCTCTGAAGTAGTTGTTTCAAAAAGCAAAACAAACTCTATTCTTTACGGATAGAAAATCACATATATTGTAAATTAATGCATACATTAAGTTGTAATAGCTACGGCTACGTCTCTTAAATAAAAAATAAATAAAGCAAAATCGATGTATACATCAAAAATCAAAAACATAAAAAAAAAATCTTTGTTTTTTACTTACTGCCAATGCTAATTTAGAGGTATTCTGATAATATTCAACTAATATTCATTTACCACAAAACTAAGAACTGCTAAGAACAATAATAATTAATAGCATCCAAGAAGTTCACCATCAATAAATCTCTGATCTGTGTTAGAAAGCAGATTGTAGCTAAATAATGTATACATATGTTACCTATTTCAATAATTAATTTATGATTCAAAAATCAAAGGAAATTCGTTGAAAAAATTATTGAAGTTAATTGAGTAAAGCTATTTAAATATGAAAGAGAAAACCCTTTTATTCTAAATTCAAAGATGATCCTTTAATCATGTGCATACACAAAAACAACGGAGAAGCTTTAAAAGCATACACGTGTATTACAAGCAGTGCTTTCAATTTATTGGTGTGTAAGATGCCGGCACAGTAAAACGTCTAAGAAAAATGCTAAATCATTACTTTGAATGGGTAAAAGGAAGAAAGCAGAACATTGTCGATGCTGTCACTGAAATAAACAGAAATTGATTTTTTTCCATCAATTGAAAGTATCGACAATGTAGAGATTTGTTGTCATGTAAATGTTGTTGAGATTTTAAAGAGAAAAGGGGAAACTGTTGACGAGTTCTTTAAGATTCTTATTATTATTTCTCCAAAAAATTGTCGGTATGCTTGATAATAAGAACGAATGAATGAAAAAGAGGATTGAAAATATTTTTAGGGACGATATTCTCCAGAATGGTATTTATGTATCATGAAATATTCTTGTTACGCAAATTGAAGGATTATTTTCGTAAATTTTTAATAGGCAATATTGTGCTAGCATTTAGATCTAAACTGCCCACGCATATATTTTTATAAACAAGCCAATATATAATGGAATCTTTTGCAGATCAATAAAACTGGGTCAAACTAAGAAGAAACTTGTATTTTCAATTTCATTTTTAAGAACTTTCTAATAACTTTATGATCAAGAATTGGTCTATCCTTTCATACTCAATACAAAATGAAATAAAAATGTTGTTTATTTTCTACTTTTATAAAGAATGATATCTTAATTTATGGTAGGATTTACATCCTAACTAAATATTTGTGAAATTGACAACAAACGAGTAGCCATAAATTGTTCGGCAATGGTTTAATTTTTTTGTTTGAACGGAAAAATTAAGACTGCTTTCTTAAAAAGCCCTAAGAATTTGAAGGACATTTTCTAACCCTTAAATATGTTCCTTTTCCACAATAATGTAAAAATACATTTATGGGGTCATTCGCAAATTACGTAACACTTAAGGGAGGGGACTTTTGTTGCACTAGAGAAACGAAAAATACGAACTAACCCCAACTTAAAAACGTAAAAATATCCAAGGTGGGGAAATTCAGGATTAATCTCGAAAAATCCCAAAAATCCCTGAGGAAGGAAGCAAGATTTAAATCCCTAGGTTATTTGACGATTAGCTGTGGGATTCGTAGAGATTTCTTAGATGTCTTGCTTCCTTTTGGAGATTTTTCAGGATTATTCCTGAACTTCCCCGCCTTGAAAATATCTTATTTTATATTTTGAAACAGTGATTGTCAAGCTATATTCTTAAAAAGTTTTTGTGTGCTGCCGAGAGTTTAGTGGTGTGTCGCGTAATTTGCTAGGAAGTTTAGTATATCGCATTTCTAAAAGTTTGGGAACCACTATTGTAGAGCTTACAAAATATAATTTGTTCAAAATAAAATACATTTTGATAAACGTTGGGATGTAGTTGACTGGTATCACTTCAGCAATTTCAAATTATTAAATACTTCAAAAGAAACAAAATGTGAATACTTGAAAATGTATACAAATGAAGGAAAAAGGAACGAAAAACAAAAGAAAAAGCTCTTTCATTGAAAAAATGTCACGTCTTGCAGGAAATATTCACATTTAGAAGAATTTTAATAACGTGAGAAGAAGAGTAGTTATGAAAAAGAAAAGTATAAATTTCGTTTACAGATAAAACAAGAAAGCATGGATTTACCTTCCTAACAACAACGTTAACAAGAAAGTACGTACAAAAACAAACTCATTTGTACATATGTAACGAGCATAGAATCGAGAAATTGTGACGTTTTATGCTATGTTGTTGTTTTCACAAAAACGGAAGGAAATTTGAGATGCTTGTTGCCGTTCGTGTAGAATAAGCAATAATAATACATACATATTAAACAGGTGCAACTGGCATGTGGTTAAAGGAAATATCAGAAAGATCAAAATATAATAAAACTAATCTACTGTCAAAGCCAGGAGCAAAAGTCAATGAAGAAAAATCATAAAATAAAATTCTCAAAAGCCTGTGCTGCTTCTTTCCGTTCCTTTATTTCCATTCTTATTTCGCTTTTTACCTTCGTTCGATTCACATTCAATGAAAAATTAATTTCTGTAACATCAAAAGCAGATTTTTGAAATTCAAAAGAATAATTTTTTTCTCTTTTCTTAAACTTAATTTACTACGTAGGGAGAAGAAACGTCAGAGAGAAAAAAAGTTCTTTTCATATTTTATTTCTTTCCCTTTACAATGTCAAGCTATACTCGAAAGTAATTAAAATAAGTCAGAAGGAGGAAATTGAAATGCTTCGGAAATTTAATAACAGAAAATCTCGAGATTGAACAGTCTGTGACAACGAGACGAGTGACTCTTATTTGCCTTATAAGTATTGCTTTATTGCTTTTTGCCTTCCTACATTAACTCGTTTCCTCATTCATTTTCAGTATCTTTCAAATTCAATCTAAGTCCGCGATGGTTATTTGAAAATTTTTTTTGAATGCATGCAGTTTTTAGTTAAGGGGTCGTTCACCTATTACCAGGTGAATTTTCCATATAAAAATTTTTTCGAGGGGGGGGGGGGGGGTGTTTCTGGACCCCACGCACAAGGGTAGAGAACACTTTCCAATTTTTTTCAAAAAGAATTTTTTTTGTTTTATTGGTCACAAATTTTTGTTTCATCGGTTTTTAATGAACAACCTCACATAATATTTAAGATCTAACAAAGTGGATTAGTCATTAGTGAAAAATGAAACCACTTATTTACAAAATAGATGACTGTAGCTCATGTGTAATCACTCGACCATAGAGATTTGTCTCTAATTGCTAAAATATTACTAGATGCAGCACTAGATGATAATTCTAGATAACGTTTTTCTTTAGTAATTTTAGTTCGATTAGAAAAATATGACTTTATAAATTACAGCACCTAAAATTTTATTATTGTCAAAATTACCGTAAAATATAATCATGCAGCAAGTGTACCTTTTATTAGTATTTTGCTCAGAGCAGTTACTGAAACGTGTTGGATTTTATGTTCCTTTTAAAAGTTTACACGAAAAACTAATAAAAAATAAAATCTTCTTTTTCCTCGTTTGATGCCTTCAATTGAAATGGTCAGAAATTTCATGGCAAAAGAAGAAAGATTCTACGTTAAAAAAAAACAATTACATGAATATATAGCAAAATGATGAGGGGGCAGAAAGGAATATAGATATTCTGAAATTTTAATGATGATGCCTGCCATTCAAGTGGAATTGTCGATAAAAAATTAATGGAAAATTGTATACAAACACAATATCGATTACAGATAACTTAAAAGGGAAGCAATTTCATTCACTCATTAGTCGATGTAGAGCTAAAAATAGCAAGGATGCTTCACTTATTGAGGTTTTCTTTGAGTAATCCATAATCCTTTAAAGGTCAAAGATGATGTTTGAAAATAAAATAGAATTACCAAAAATAGTATAACATTTATGCAGCTTTTAGTCCCAAATTGATTAAAAATAAACATCATAAGTCTGAGTTTTTCATGTCTATCGACATATGAATGAAATTTCTTTTGAATTTAATACATTCATCAAAAGCTTTTAATATTTCTTGTAAGAGTTGTTGGGGCATAAGTTTTCCACATTAGTGATTTTGAAAAGTAAAGGCAAATATTAGAACGTTTACCAGAATTTAAAATACTATTGGAGTAAAACAGCGCAAGATTCATGAATTTAAAAACTTTATTTTGACTTTAGTTTTTTTAGCAAGTAAAGGTTCGTCAAGCCACTGCACTCAAATCAGATCAACACGTCAGATAACATAATAATTATCAAGTGTCAAAGCCTTACAATAAAGAACCATTGACTCGTCTTAACATTTTAATTTTCTCGAACAATTGCCAATCATTTAGTTTTAATTGAAAACCATTAATTGAATATGAGAAGAGAATTGAAAATCAGCAATTTTTTCTAATGCAAAAAGATTCAGAAGAAGAAATAATAGGAAGGGAAAATACTCAGTAATAATGGTAGTTAGATTATATTGAATGGTTTAGTAAAATTATTCAAATCACCACATACATTTGAGCTTTTGCTACATAGAATTGACACAAAAAGTATTTCTGGACACACGTGCGTTTCACAATATCTGAAATTTTTTTATCTAGAAATTAGTGTAATTTTTTTTAAACTTAAAAAAGTTATTTTTTTTGCAATTTTTGTGGATAATTTTCCGTTAAATTCGAGAATAATCTGCTGGTTGCTTCTTTTATGTCATGGATAAAAATAACGGTAATATATTACAGATTTTTTCTGATTTAAAAAAGTTGATTGATCAATTTTTCAATATGTTCAATTTTACGCAGGATTTGCACAGAATTTTGCTCAATAAAGTACCACTAAAATTTAGATATCGGAAATAGCTGCAATTGTTCTATTTTATTGAGAAATCAGAAGCTGCTATTATTATTACTCTAATTTCCAATCCTTGTTAACAGAGCGGAATTCAATAAATGATTTTTCAATAAAATAGAAGAATTGCAGTTATTACATGCCCACATTTTGCTAATTAAGAGCACTTCTCAATGACTTATTCATGAATAAAATTGAACTATTGAAAAATGAATCAATAAACTTTTTTTAAATCAAAAAATATCATTAAATATTTTTTAAAAAAAATTTTTGTATGGCTAATTTTCAGGAACGGAAAACGGGATTCCCTCATATTATCATGCAGACCATACACCTCTGTATTGTAATGATAGAATAAAAGTAATTGGTGAAATTCTTTTTTTTTTGTAGTTACGATTCCGAAAGTAAGGAATGAAGAGAAAATTAAGCAGGAGATATGTAGAAATATTCAGTTAGAGAAGAAAAAGGAATGGAAATGAAACAGAATGGAAAATTAGTATTTGTGAGAGTTGAAAAGCTTAAAAGTCCCAGTGTGAATTTTTCGTCATTTTATATGAATACGTAATGCTATGCAAAGAACAATTTTCGAGATAGGGACGGAATGAGGGGCGGAAACGGTCGATTGAGATATGAAGTAAAAACGTGGGCGGTTTGAGATGAAGGTTGATAAAAGAGAAGAAATAAAAATTGGCATGAGAAGTAGCAATGCTTAAAATTACACATTCTTCTGTACATTTGGAAATTGCCACACATAAAAGCAAATCACTGCCAAGAAGAAAGTCGAATAAGAGAATGCAATAAAATTATCATAAGTCCCTTTGGCTCAATTTCACTTTTTTGGCAACTTTTTTGCTGTTGCTGCTTTGGTTGATGTTTAACATGAAAGAAAGGAGGGATTCAGATATAATTTTATTTTCTCGTCCTGTTTTTCTTCTCTTATATTACTTATAAATTTTTTAAATGTTAAATCTGATAAGAAAAAAAATAATAAAAAATGGAGCAAAAGAAGCCAAGAATGTTAAATAAATTATTTGCAGATGAAAGCAACAGAAAAAAATGAAATTAAATTAGAAAAAAGTCTTATAGGAGAGTATTATCGTATAAATTTAATTCTCTTGAAAATATATAATGGAGTTAATAAAAAAAATACGATGAAAACACGTCAAGTGTGGGGGAGGTCAAACCTTATAGCAGAGGATGTTGTGAAATCGCATATAATTTTAGGAACGCTAAAGTCTTTGTGAGCTGTTTTTTGGTGGAATCAATATTTTTGAGATGGTCTTGAATCTGTAAGGTTCGCTATAAAGTTTAATTTATACAGGAATGCTGGGTATGAAAGTCCAGAATTTCAATGAACGCTATTTGTAACAAGAAACGGAAATCAGGATTATGATTAAGCTACTTTTGGGAATTATAAGTTCTCGAAATCTTTAAAATACTAAATTTTTCAGAACATTTCTGAAACGATTTTATAAGAAAGATTTAAAACTCAAAATTACGAGATAGAGAGTAGGCGAAGGCAATAATCAAATTAAAGGCATCTGAATTTCATTCAATCCTAGTGCGATTTCTGCTATTTTATAGAAACGAAAATTTCTGTGAATTTATGTTGAATTTGCAACTCTTAATAGCTTAAGAATAATAAATGACCTTCTTACTCTCTTAATGTGCTTACTCTTCCTTTTTAAATTTGCTTCATTCCCCCTTCTTTTAATTTCGTCTCGCTTATTCAATTTGTTGAAAAAAAAATCTCACACATTTCATATATATTCAATTAACTTTAAGCTTTCTCGCAATTATGGATAATTGAAATTTAGCAGTCAGTGCCTTTATAGTACTTATTTCTTATCAGATTATAGAAATTAATTCAACGCGGTTTCCTTAATTTCACGTCATAATTTTATAGCAGTGAAAAATTTATGTACGGCATTTGCTTGCGTAAATCTGGCTAGAATTGAAAAAAGAAGAAGGAAATGACTGAATAAATGAGGTTACACATAATAATATTTATATGAAATTACGGTTGTGAAAACAGATTTTTGAATTCTATGCTTGTCGACATGTATGCTAAGCATAAAGACCTTCATGATAAAAGTCATTTTTTGAACTTATCAGAATAAATAAAGAAATAAAAACAAATTCTCTCTAAAACTGAAGAAAGAAATCATGCACAGTAATCATTAAGCCTATAAATTTAACGATTAACAAAGAGTCTTTGACCATGGGCTAGAAAGGGAAAATAAGAACTAAGAAGAAGTAAAAGTTTTTGCTGAAAGCGCAATAAATAACATCCAACCATCAAGAGCATTGAAGTGAAACATATTTTTCTCGTGTTTTCGTTATAACTTTATGAATTATTGCTTTCTGTATCCAGGCAGAAATAAATTTGATCAGCAATACTCAGTACATGATGATGACGGCACTGGTGATGAAAGAAAGGAGGAGAAATTTCTGTTGTTCGCATTGAAAACATGTATAATAATAAGAACAATAATGGAAGAAAATTAAAGAAATTTATTTCTCGTCATAATGCGTAATTTTCAGATTTACCTTTAGAATATTATTCATAAATTAAATGCATGAGATTTCGTGTGATGAAAGCAATGATGGAAAGCTTAATAATATGAACATGATGGAAATTTCCAACAAATTTTTATTTATTTGAGATACCAAAGAATTATTTGGAGATTTAGATTGAAATATAACTTACTTTTAAAACTCAACAATAAATTCTAATTTTTGTAAGTATATTGTTTTTTTTTTTAAAATGTTGCGATATAGTTCTCCTGCACTGAGAATTTTCAATTCCAATTTTACTAAATTATACTTTAATTCAAGAATGAATGGTTTCTGTTGCTGAATACACAAAAATTTAACAAAGCACCACAAAAAATCATTGAAAGCTTATTTTAAGAAATAACATTAATGCATGCTTTCAATTCATTTGTCATTCAAAAACGTTTTGTTTTTTATCTACTCTTTAGTTGTTTTCTGCTTTTTAGTGCATTTTCCCATTGGGAAAAGACACTATTGTTTATATTTAACAAGCAGTTGTGAAATAAAAAACCTATTTTGCATTGCAACAATGCATTGTTTTACATTTTTATGCATTTTCACTTTATTTTAATTAATTAAGAGCCTTAAAAAAAGTTTAAAAAATCTTGTCATTACAATTTTATAAAATGATGAGAACTATTGTACATAAAAAAATGTCAATGAAAAGTTTTGTGAGGGTTCTTACCTACATTTTTATTATTATTGTATGTAAATATGCATTATATCCCTTGGCGGTTAAATTGAAGTGTTTTTGTTGACATTAGCGAGGCATCATATGTAAAATATTTGAATTAATTTTGTGTGTAGCAAAATGTACGTGAAAATATAATAAATTATCCATATTTGCTGAAATGGTAAACAACTCAACCGACAACAAATTCATATATCATAAATATGTGCTATTGTGTTTGTAAAAAGAAACCCACTTACCTCTCGAGCTGCCATTTTCATTTGTTTGCTTTCACAATTCAAATTCGCAAGTATTAAATTATAAATCATACTTGAGTATGATTTGCGGATGAAATGATGATGCTTGGCTGTATAATAAATATGAAATGATGATTAAAAAAGTATTGTCAGATTTTTCTTATTGTACAATTTTTTTATTATCTTTTTCGTCGCTTAAGGTAAACTTAAAAATAAAAGATTGAGATCATCCATTATTATTTTTTCCTCTCGTAAATATGAATTTTTATGAAATAGAAGAATAGATTCGCCTTAATTCATTACATTTCATTACAATTGGTCGGATTTCAGAAATTACTTATAAAAGAAGTTACAATATGATGATGTGACAATTAAAACCCCGTTAAGTAAATTGTTTAAAAAAAATTCTGGACAAATGAAAATATTTTTATTGTTAATAATAAATAGATTGCCATGAATACAGATTGTGTTAAATAATCCATTAGGGGTCATTCACTTATGACATCCATCAAAAAATGGGATTTTTAGAACCCCCTCCCCCCTTGTCACAAAATTTTAATTCAAAAAATTTCTTTAATTTAAAGTGTCACAAAATCTCAGACCCCCCCCCCCTCCCCTCTAAATCATGGACGTCATAAGTGAATGACCCCTTAGAAAAATGAATTTTTTTAAAATTCGAGTTCAAATTTTCTTAGTTGTAACTAACGAATTTTTGATATTTCTTGTCTAAAAACATAAACAAATTGAAATAATCTTGAGTAATTTTAGCTTAGAAAGGCCTCAGGTCTGCTACTACGGATAATTTTGCAACATGCTTTTGGCATTATTGTCAATTAATTGAGTAGAAAAAAAGGTCAGAATTTTACATTAGAAAGTTTTTTGGTTATTCTGTTGACATTTAAGTATATTAATTTGAATAAGGGTAAGACATGACCGGTGGGCATTTACCTTTAACTTTTTCTTTGTTGATACACTTTTTTTTAAAAAAATTAAAAGTTTGAAAGTTCTTCCATATCAAAAGTAACTCTAAAATGACTGGAATGAAAAGCTTGTTCTTTTGTTCCTCAGATATATGATTTCAGGCAAGGAATGTCTCCAAAAATCTTTTCTTTCTATTTCATAATTAAAAATTCATTCACGATTATTACATTTTTTTGTATATCAGGTAAATATTTTTACATCCTTTTTTCGAAAAAAATTATCTAATATTTCTATCATCACTACTGCTAAAATTATTTTTATTCCATTCCTTTTATTACTATTTACCTTACGGACTAAAATTTCTTCTTCATCATTATAAGTTTTTGCTTTATTATTTTTATTAAGTACAAAGATAAATATTTACATCACTAATTTACAGCACTAACGGGAAAATGTTTTAATCTCATTCTCTCATTTTATCCTAAAATTTTTATCATTTCCTTCCTAGTTTCTATTTACAGAACATTTTTTTTTCTCGTTTAATTTACAGAAACATATTTTTTTGCTATGAATAAACAAAAAAAAAATTGTTGTTAATTAAGAAGGAAGCATCAGAAATGAAAATTTAATAATTTAATATTTTTGATATGCAGGAGAGAAAAACCTTAAAATTATAGCAGGGTTAGAAATGCGGCTTTGAGTAACCTCATGAATCATGCATAGCTAATTTTGAAATTAGTCAATCATTGCGTTCCATAGAGTCTTCATCTGTCGGCATTTTCTAACCCTTGACAGGCTATCAACTAATATGAATAAATAAGTTTAGTTTAGAGAAGATGAGACAAATAAGAAGAAAGGGGTTTATTGAACAGATATGAGCTCAAAAAGGTCTTGAAGCATTTATCATTCCATTTTGTATACAAAAAGATCTCATAATCATTCAGAAGCATTAATCAAATCTATAACATTTTGTGTGTCTTTTTCATATCTCATTATAAAAGATGGTATAGATGTGATAAAAGTCTTTTTCCATTTCACAAAATATTTCTCTTCTTTTCATGCCCTTTCTGTCGTATTTTGTGTTTATTAAGTGTCTACGTGTGTACGAAGCTTTTCATTTTGAAATCCCAACAAAAATGTCTCTCTTCCATTTTTTATCATATCTATAAATCATAAAAACTCATTTGTTTCTCAATATATTCATAATTTTTTGGTTTTGAAGCAATAAAAGCAACACAATGTCTTTTTTTCGGGGGTTGGATGAGAGTAACTTACATGTAATATTGTTCCATATATTTAATCAATACCTCTAATAGCTATTAGGAAAGTTAAAAGCAAATATATGGAAGTGCTCAATTGTAGTCTATTTCCAACAGAGAATTCCGACTGTACGGCCATTTCAACTTCTTCTTCGGTCATCATTAAGTTATTACTTTGGGTATAAAACTGATAAATATCACTAACCTATTGGGTATGGAGAAACATAAAAAAATTAATTAATATGTAAATTATTCATTATTTTTTCATTTTCATTCATTTATGCTTGACTGCTGGTCGACAATTTGTAATGATCCTGGCGGACATGATTACTAATTCATTTAGTGTAACATGAAAAATTATTTCATAGAAAATAAGTTTCAGAATTGTCTGCATCGCGAGTGACTGAAACGCTTTTTGATAGTCTACAAAATTTGATTATTTTACAAAGCATTTCAGACCAAACCAGCAAGTCTGTCTGTCTTTGATAAAGCATGCTAAAATTTACCTCATTCCAACCATATTGATTTTTAGCTTGAACAATCGCTTCATAAACGGAATTGTTTTCTAAGCCTCTTATTGTATATGTCTGAAAGCACCATCATTATCGTTGGCGGCATCATCATCATCATCACGGTTGATATTAATAAGTTTTTTTTTATAATTTTATTAGTATAGATGAAAATTTTGGAAAGAGAAATAAATAATCGTATTAATTAGAAAGAAAAATTCAAATTTAGACGCTTTACATTTTGAGAGGATTGTTCATCAATGGAACATTGCAAAAAATGGAGATTGGGTAGAATTTCTAATATCTCATACTACAAACAAAATATATGAAAATATTAATTTACCATGAAATGATGAGGTGTCTCCTGTCGAGTATGAGGCGGTGTCAAAACCAATTCATGCCATCTCCCAGGCTGTTGATAAGTTTCATTCATCTATTGACAAGTGATAGAAAAATAAATTATGTAAATTATTTCAAAATCCTTTTCAATTTAACAGAAATAATAGTAATTGTAAAATAGACGAGAAGAAAAATTGAAAATTAAAATCATGAACATGGAAATGGAAAAAAAAGTATTTAAAACCACAAGAAACACGCAACAGCAGTAAACGAATAACTTAAGGCAAATTTGATGTAGTGAGAATGAAAAATTTATGCTAAGCTGTTTACTTGCAATAAAATTATTCCTCACACTACACCGCACGCACTGATAAAAGATGGGAAATAATTTTGTTTAATTTTTCTAAACCATCACAACATCTGCTTTTGATTTAACTGAGCTGAAATATCTCTTCGAGTAGTGGTATGGTGGTGTGTATAATAGAATATTATAATTTCATTTTGGTCTTGTGAAAATGATTCTCAAACACAGAGAATAAAATGATTTTTCATCCTAATAAAGTGGTTAAATTATGTCGAGATGATGATTGTGTTGATGATGAGGATTGTGTTTTTGCTAGAAAATTCTATTTTTGTTATTATTTGCTCTACTGACTGAGTGGCTCACTGAATGAATGATGAGCAATGAATGTTACAAAAGTTTATTTGTGTGCTCATAAAAAAAGTTAGATAGATCAGCTTAATAAAATCAAATTAATATCATCATCACACATATAATTCTGTTTTTTGATTTTTTTCAATTCACATTGAACGAATTTTAATAGTACCTAATTATTGGTAATTATCCGACTACCGCCATCTCATTTTCGAATACTTCGAAATTTCTTCGAAATTAATGTCGAATTCTTCGAACATCAAAACAATAGAAATATTTTTTCATCGAAATTTTGCTCTTTTTACATACTTTAATTAAGTTTTTGCACCATGAAACTAAACATTCACACTAAATGAACCATTTAATCAACTCAACAACCAATATTTCATAGAATTCAATTAGAAAATTAACAAAAACATTTTCTGAAATTTTCTTTGTTTATGTTTATGTTTTAATCTTCAATTAAAAAAATTGTCAAAAATTCTCATTTTAAACAGCTTTAATAAGTTAATTAAGTAGTCTAGAGTTTAGAAAATGATTAATTTCATTGATCTAAAAGGATAAATGCAAAAAATGTCATGAAACAAGCATTTATAGATTTAATTTTTAACGGCAAAAAATATTTTGAAAATATTCAAAAAATTCAAATAACTGACATTTTTGAGATGGCGGTAGTCTGGTAATTATATTTGTAATTTCATAAATGTTATATTTAATTAAGTTCATAAAATAAGGGGTGTGAAAAAAAATAAGTTTAAAAATCAAAACAATAAAGAGGAGGCAGTCTTTCCTAATCACTATGGTTTACGACCGTCTATGCGTCTAGACCATATTCTGTACATATGGAAATATTTTTAATACGTGCATCATATGAAAAAACTGTCAGCTTTGCAAAGCTTTTTTATTAGAAATGACACTCGAAAATTTCAGAAGTTCTGATGTCAAAATATTAAAATAATCATAATCATCATAATAAAATGAAAAATTTAATTTCATCGTAAGGAAGTGGAAAGTTGTTGATTCGTAAAATGTAAATGTGCGTGGGTTAAAATGATGAATTTTTGAAATTGGCTTGGAGCACTTTCTCATTTCTTTTTGTTCTTTAATAAATATTTATTCATTGCTGAATTAGATATTAATACAATAATGAGGAAATATGAATTCATCTACAACAAAGGAATCTAAATATACGCTCTATTGAAATAGAAGAATCTACTTTAATGAAGAGCACAAATGAAAGCTCTGAATTGTTGAAATATTCAACTCACCATCAATTTTCTGTACAAAATGCGAATCTCTTCTAATTTGGGAATACTTTCTATGCTCCACGTGAGATTATAAACGTCCCTCGAGCGACTATAGAGTGGAGAATGAAATTGTGCTGGTCCCGGTCTTCCTGAGACTTCAATGTATTTTTTTGCTCGACCTAATGCATTGTCAGCAACACAACTAGTAGAAAAAAATAAAGAAATAAAAGTGAATTGAATCAATCTATGAAAATTTCAAGTGAAAATATTAACGACAATAGGATGTTCGAAGAATCCATTAACAGCAGACAATAAAATGATGCGATAAATGAATATGAAGAGTGCTTTAGAAAGAAAAATGCTGAGAGTTTATTGAACGATTTTTCTCTCTTTTGATTACTTCCTTTCAATAAATAATGTTATATGTCAAGTATCATCCATTCATCATTATTGCTACTATTGTAGCTGAATGCTTTGTTCTCATGCTATTATGTAGCAACCATATCTATTTTTGAATTGAAAAAAGAAGAAGATATTAGTTACCTGTAATTTCCAAAATCAGACTGCTGAATGTTTCTTATTGTAAGAATATGACGATCTCCACGAGAATCCATAGTTCGTCTGTCAGTCGGATCGAGAAGGAAAGAGTCTTGATACCACATTAACTGTAATTGAAAAAAGAAGTGGAATATAAAAAACTTGTTTATTGTTGATGTAAAAATATGCAGAAAAAAGGAAGCACAAAAATTTCATCGATATAACAGCATGTAGTAGGAAGGAGTAAAGGTAAAAAATGGAATATAAAAATGAAGGAGTTAGTGAGAACAAAAAACGTGATTCATGAAAAATTCTGCAGAATATTTAAGTAAAGTTCATAAATAATTCTTGGCAAAAATATTTTATCCTTTTATACGATGGCTGTGACGATATACGGTTAAATAAAATAAAGGGAAACGAACAATATATGCTAAAAGTAAAAGGTAACGGAAAAAAAACATAAGAACGACAAGTAGGCATACAACATATACATGCATAAAATAATAATAATATGAACGAATGAAAAAAGTTTTCAATTATTTACCTCTGGATTGGCTTCGCCATGAACAATGCAAACAAGCTGTGCTTCGTGACCTACAATGTCATATAAACGATATGAAAGGAAAAAGAGTTCATCAAATGGTCGGATGAAATGTTTTGAAGCAATTTGAAGTTCAAACTGACCTTCTCCAGCATGCACCCATGCTCTCTCTGTTTCCAACTCCGGTGGACCTGAAACGAAATGAATTATTGAAGACCAAATCTTTTTGCTTTCTGCTTTTATCTTTCTTCTAAATCCTTTTTTCTCTACTTCTGTTTCATTCGTGCTGGGATTTTTTATAGCTGTTGAATTTTCCAACAGTTCAATCTCATTCTCATGTTTTATTTTTATTATACTTTAGCAAGTTTTCAAGAAAATGATTTTGCTTAATGATTTGAGTCTTGGCGGACAGTGTCTTCAGGCAAATTTTAATTGAAATAATTTTGAATTTTTTTTAGCATAATTTCAAATTTTCGAAACATGTTAACTGAGATGCAAATTATCAAGTACTCCAAGTGAAAATTAAATTCAGCTAAATTCAGTTTTCTAATTGAGGACATGATGTAATTCACATTTCTGATTACTTCAGTCGATTCTTTTAAACTGAAACTGCATAAAATAGAAGTTATGCAAAAATTTCTTTTTTGGGCAATTTTTTTGTAAAACAAATTGGAGTACTTGAAAAATTGCATATCAGTAAACATGTTAACGAAATTTGACCATTAAATTTTGCGTTGTCCCCCCTGATAATTTATATTTTTTTCTCAGTCTAGACTAGTGTTTCTCAAACTATTTAATCGTTTAGAAACTATTCAATTGATTCGATCGTTTAGAAAAATATCAGACATGATTTACAGGGTCAGATTTGTACACTCGTATAAACTCTAGATTTTTATTGAAATTCAAAGCAAAACCAAATGCTAACACTACCCAGAAGCCATGATCAGGCAAAATGACAGGAGCCTAGGCATCTGTGTTAACAAAGTTGAGAAAATTTCTACTTACTTAACACCGTTAGTTGCATATCTATAGAAACTGGATCTCGTACACCATTGTCAGCTACACAGCGATAAATTCCACTTGATTTTCTTTCCACGTGCTCCAACGTTAATGTTGGACCTTCTGAAAGTCGTGGAGCATCTGAAAGATGTTCCTAGGAAATGAAATTATGCAGAAATAAACAAAGGAAAAACAATATATGAAATTGAAATGAACACAGAATTGCAACAGAAATGTAAATTACTTAAGTTGTACGTGTGCAATGAATATAAATCAAAAAGTGTGCATTTTCATTTACTCACTCGTTTTGTGACTCGAATCCAGTGAACATTTGGAACAGGATTTCCTGATGCCTTACACTCTAATGTTACTGAGCTACCTTTACGTGCAGTCACATGTCCCGTCTCTGGATGAGCTCTTACTGTCGGTGGCACTAATATTTCTACTGTATGCACTAAGTCTCTATTTTCGGCATCGCCTATTTGGCAAATGTAGTCTCCGGCATCTTGAGGTCGAACGCCTTTAATTTGTAAACTGTATTCGTCGAGTAAACGAAAGCGTGGATCGCGTGTTATCATCAAATTTGATGCAGTCACTACTGAACTGCCACGACGCCATAATAAAATGTTACTACCTGAAAATAGATAAATACTGTAATGCGTATATCTAAACGTGTGGGAGCTGATTCAGTTTGATTATAGTACGAATAAATATTCAATGTGATATTTCTGTTGCCTATTGGGAAATTGAGCGTTAAAATTGTATTCTTTACGAAAAAAAGAGCGAAAGAGAAGGAAAAGCAAACAAATTTTTGACAAGGACATGAGCAACAATTGACTTGTAGGATTTTCCCATCGTCTACTATACTGACAGAATGAAAGTAATGAAGTGTGAAAAGACAAGCTTAGTGATTAGCGTAACTAAAGGAAAATTTTGTTGATGACTAAGCCAACTTTTTTTTTGTTTTTGATATGGGATTGAAACTTCTTTTTTGTTGTTCAAAGCGTAACTTTTGTAATTGACTTTGAATATTTTTGTTGATGGTAATGAAAATAGGAGCTTTCATACTTTTGTATATTAAGCTTGTTTAAATGTGTCTTTATGGTTTTCGTGGGAGAAAATTAGATTAGAATTTTATTACATTTTGGTTGTGGCTTTTGCATTAAAGAGATCCCACGGAATAAAATTATTATCCATAAATGAGCAGTAAAGCGTTGCTAACCATCTTAGATTTTACATTATATACGCAAATAACTTATTTAATACGTAAATATTCATTTTTTAAATGAACTTATTGGTTTTCAAAAGCAATATTAATAACTGTCCCTCTGCTCGCTTTTTGGTGGGACAGTCCATAACCTTTTTGTAGGCAGTAATAAAAGTTGCCAAAAATGATTAAAAAATACTTTAAATTTCAGTCTGTCTCGCATTTTTGGGGTTGAAATCGGGACATGTCAGCAAAGAAATTTTTTAATTGAATATTTGATTTTCAAATTAATTAAAAATAAGAACTACATAGTCTTAGCCTGTTGATTTGTTTTTTATATTCTCGCAAAATAATATTCCCGCCTTGAGTCTATCGATTTGCGTTTTTCGGAATTAGTTTTCCACATTTATTTAAAACTTTTAATAAGTTTGTATTTTAGCAGATTGAAGCTTATTCATTTGTGGTTTATAATTTTCTTTTTCTTAAAAACAGAAGAATAACATTTAAATTTGCTGTCTCTAAATTTACTGTTTGTTCTTTAAATTATAAATGATTAAGAAATTGAAGGCTGAGTGCTATTTAGCTTCTGCACAGAAGTGTAGGGTCAGGGGCACATCCAGGAGATGTTTTGGGTGTCAAAACACCCCCTCGATAGAAATTTTCTTCAAATCGAGAAAAATATTTCAAAACACCCCTAACTCCTATAAATTTTTGCCATACAAAAAAAAATTTCAAAAAACTACTATTTTGAATAAAAATTTCATCAATCTGTTAAAGTTTGTTTCAATATTTTTGAAAATTCCATTGTTTTCGTTTAAAAGTCCAAAAAATATTGTTTTTTGAATTTCTTCGATGAAAACTTTTTTGCCGTGGCATTTTCTTAGAAAAAAAGTTTAAACCTTAATTAAACATTCATTTTAAAACTTTTACGTAAAAGCTTAAATGCCACAAAATTCAATTTTCACCAATATTGAGTCTTAATTACTTTTCAATAAATTTTCCCTTGTCAATCATTCTGTATTATTCATTAAAATTGTTATATCAGCAATTTGTGTTGTTAGGAAATAATAAAGTAATAATAAAATTTTATATACAAACCTAAATCTTGTGTTGCACATGGCAAAACTATTGTGTCGTCTATTACAGCTCGATAGGATTGTCCTCTTGATATGAATTTAGGAAGTGATGAGGGATTTTCATATTCTAAAGGCTGATAATTTTGTGTCAGACTATTGTCTATCGATTTTCCTGAAATATTCAATGGGGAAATGAGTTTTTATTCATTTCATATCAATGTAGAAATATTTTTTTCTTCTTTTTTGATTCCATCCATTCATATCCCACATAATAATAATAATAGTTGTATTGAAAAGGAAAAAATGAGAGATGTGTCCTCAACGGTATCGTATGTATGTTTTATACTTTATTATAAGAGCATGTTCATATGTATAAATGAGTGTGGCTTTTCGGATATAAATGACAGAAAACAATTTTAATATTTCAGGATTTTTGTTGTGTTCAACTCGGGTTTTTCATGAATGGCTTTTATGGCTTTTTCGGTATTTACGTGTGATGAGATTGAATGGAAGAGTTGGGAATGGCAATGGGAGAAGAGTAAGAAAGCACAAAAAGGGGTTGAAAATTTATGGTGCTTGTCATAAAAAACTTTTTCGTCTTAGCTCTTTTCTCATCCTTTTCGAATCCCTTTTAATGATGTTCGGAGACAGCTTTTTTCTTTTGTATGAAAGATTATTATTAATTTTGTAACAGATTTGAGGTGTGATTGCTATGTGTCAAGGAGAAGGAAAGCGAGGATAAAATCATTGAAGCCCATTTTCTTGTAAATCCTGACTGCCATACATACATTTACGTAAGTAGATTTATATTGTAAAGTATAACTCATGTCAAATGTTGATTGGAGAAAAATTGAGGATTTTCGACGGATTATACATTTATACATATGTGCTTTTAAAATAACACGTACTAAGAGGGAAAAAAACTCTTTCATATATTAAATTGAATTTTTCATGTTCAGCCATAAAAATGTGAGGAATTCACTTTTTCCATACATTCATACTACATACCAAAATACTTGTATTAAAAATATTTTCATATGAAATATTCTGAGAAAAATTTTCATGCACATTGTTTACTCTTCCGAAAGTTTCATAATGACGACGACGATGATGATGATGTTGATGCTGTGATGTTGTGGATTTAAAATTTTTTTGGTCATAATATTATTATTTCATAATAGAAGAGTTTTTATTAAAATATTGCACTCAACATTCATTAATTTAGCTTTCATACAGCAGGAAATAAAAATATGTTTGTTTTGTTGGGAAAGTTTTAAATATAATTTTTATGTCTGTGCACACGTAAGCTTATACATTCTATTATATTTATGTTTTCAAAAAAACTTGCAAAGTTTGCATAAATTAGATGAAATTTCTGTAAATTTGTGTTAAATTATTTAACGTACTGTAATCGTATAAATACCATGATTGTTTCAGTGAAAGGTTTTTATATTGATTTTAATATTCTTACTAAGCATTTTAAATAAAAATTTCAATTTTAATGAGGCTATGAAGTGAATAGGTGAATTCTCCACTTCGACGATTTTTTTTTAAAAATTTTTTAGGATTGTTAGGAAGAAAATCAAACATCCAGTACCCCTACCCCCAATTTCTGAAATCCCCACATCAATAAACATCTGGCACGCCGCTGAATTTGATTAAAAAATATTGAGCAAAATATGAAAATACCTATACAGAACAATATTTAAAAAAAATATGAACTTTTTTAATTTGTATGATTATGAAATAAAGCCCTATGAGTTAAAATTATAATCTTGATGCAAAAAATTAGAACTTCGTAAACTTAAATATTGCCTCAATTTTTATTGGTTTCATTAAAAGCCATAAAACTTTATTAATAAGCTGACAGGAAAGTAGCCAGGGGAACGAGCATGTCTCACTCACTTTGGCACGAATATTTTTCAAAAAAAATTTTTACACGATTTTTTAGCAGTTTATGAAAATGAATTTTTAATTGTCGATATTTCTGTACTTTTAAAATCAACATTAACTAAAGAATAAAAATTAAAAACAAGAAAAAAATTTTAGATTCTCCAAAAATATTTTTGGCTATGACACTAAATATTGTGTAGATTTCTTAAAGTTTTCTATAAAAAAGTCTTTCAGAACTTTAGTCGTTTTTCTCGTGCTAAACATTTTACATTACATTGCACTCGTTTGAAGTTATAATTAAGAAAGAAGAACTGAAATTTTTCCAATCCACAGAAGAAATAAAAAAGAAAAACTTTTCAAGCTTCTTATTTTATTGTCGAATCGAAAACAAATCACTTAAGATAAACCAATTCTTCTTTAGATTACATGACATCATTTCATTCTATTTACTTTATGCTGTATAATTTTGCTAGAAATATTCAAAAGATAATTGACCTTACATTCGCAGACAAAGTCTATTAAAGATTTAATTATATGATTTGAAGTAAAAAATGGTTTAATCGTGAAATAAATAATTGCACGTAATTTCTCTTGAAGTCTATTTAGATAATATAAACGTACCTTAATGAAAAGACTAACGATTCAGAAAATTTGTAGAAAACTTAAAGGAATTTCTAATTATTTCAATTTTTCGTGCTTTACAAAAATTTACTTAATAATAGATTAGAACACTAGATTGTCACAGATGTCACGTAGTTTAAGTATCATAATGAAATCATCTGGATTTTTTTTCATTTAAATTTAAATTTTATTTTGCAGTTTAGTAATAGCTTTAATAAAAACAGCTTTAAGATTATAATTGTGTGCTCTTTTATAACCTTTTGTTATTCTGCAATGATATCGTAATTTGTAAATGATACGCTGAATTGAATTGTGTCTTTATTGCTCCTTTTTGCGTACTGATTGCACATGAAAATTCGTTCCTTTGAGCTTTAAAATACACAATGATTTTTCTCAGAATTTTTAGTCATCAAATGTTTTTTTGAAATTAATGACGAATAATGTCAATTCATTGAATTGATTTGCTCGATATATATTTTCAAATTTTTAGCAGAAATCTGTTTGTTTTACAAAAATATTTTGACTATTTATTGCAAAAGATAAACTAGAGAAAAATAAGCAAGATTAATGAATGAGATAATAAACTAGGGGTATAGCCAGGGAATGGTTCAAGAGGGTCTGGCCCCCCTCGAATTTTTTTACAACTCTAATTTAGAGTTTAATTATACACGTACCGTTAGAATTTACGAAAATATGATTAAATTTTTTTTCTGGCTACACCCCTGGCATGAACCTATGAAATTCTCATCCAAATATCAAATTACATATACTAAGAATTATTTGACTTTATTATGAGTACCAATTAATAAAAAAACATAGAATAATGACAATTCATGAAGATTGGCTTTACTTTAATTGATTTCTGCAGAAATTGCTCATCTATTTTAAGATAATTACATGATTTTATTTTGCTCTTAATTATCGTGAACAAACTTCACTTTCCTTGTTATAGAAAAACAAATTTAAGGACATTGTTTTTAATTATACACACTTTTCGGCTATAATATTTCGGAATTATTTAAGGCTGTTATTAAGCTCCTTCAACTGATGTATGCAAATTTTTTTAATATTTAATCACTTAATTGCTTCCTGAAAATTTCCGTAACGTCGCACTTAATCCTCTTATCGAACAATTAAAGTAACATAGAGTCATTTTTAACATATGATACTTGTTATTTTTTATAAAGAGTAAAATGCAACATGCATAATTAATTATTGGCTTTAATCTTCTTTTTCTCCATTTTGGAATGCATTCCAAAAACATATGAAGCTGAAATTGCACTTTAAAATTTTTTGAAATTTCGTTATCAGTAAAAAAAAACGCATAAATTTATAACAAAATTCCAATTTGTTTATTTTTGAGATTTTGAAGAGAAAAACTCAATCTTAAAAGAAAAATCGATGTTTTTTTTCACTTTTAAGGCTCATTTAATTCACAATTACTTCCAAATCAAACTTTTCTCATTTCATTTTACAGAAGGAAAAAAAAATCATTAAATTTTCAGAAGATTTCATTGCCATTCCATTAATCACAGCCATAATGTATGTTGTAATTTTCGTTCATTTATTTTACAGCATTGCAGCAGCAACATTTAATGTGTTCATTTAATTTCCATGATTTTTCACTTTTCGAGGATTCACATTTACCCTTGGTAATGCAATCTTTCATTAAATTTTCATTTAATTCTTGCACTCCTTTTCATTCCTCACTAATTATTTTACCATTTTGTTCCTTTATATTGCACAGTGGTATTTAATAAAGAGCTCAGATTAGCAATTAATTATTTGTCACTTCCAAAATGTGTTGCACAAAATGAATGGCTCATAAATGTTCTTGTTATTAGAAATATTTCTTATTATTACTCATATTCACACACATCCATGCACTTGAACCTTTTTGGATGTTTGTTTCCTTTTATTCACTGTTTTATTTTCGTTTTCATATCAATTGACATATTGGCTAGCTTTGATGCCAAGTTTATTTTTGTTTACTGAGCACTGCCTTTTTTCAATTTTATTATTTATGAAATATTTTTGATTTATATTATCAATTTTGACTGTTTTTGCGGCTTAAACAAAGATGAAGTTAAATTTTTTAAGGTCAAAGATTAAGTCTATCATTTTCGTATTTTAATTAATAACTGTTTATGTGATAAGTACTTTGTTGATAAGCAAATGCGTCTATAGCGTTTACTTCAAAATGATCATCTTACTAGTACTGACCCAAAATAAATATGTTTTCCTCAAGCTAAGGAAACGAACGTTTTTTGCTTGTCGGTGCGAAATATTTTTCTTAATTTGCCATCATCATCAGTATCATCATCGGAAATGAAACATATATAGCAATATAAAACATAATAAGTAGTATCACACAATCTTGTATACATTGTATAATTTCATATCATTGAATTTGCTTTAGTATAACAAAAAAAAAGTCACAAATAAAATAAAGTGGAACGAAAATATCAAGAAGATTTCCGTTGTCAAAAGAATAACGTATTACACATCAATGATAGCATTTTAATAAAATTACATCTTAAAAAATCAATCAACATCATTCATAGTCATTGACGATGGTTGGCTGATTTAAGGTTGGGAGGAATGGTTTGCGATAAATTGTCGTAGATGAAAGTGAAAGAAGAAATAAAGCCATAAAATTCATGAACATCAATCAATTGATTGCCAAAGTATCTTCTGTGTATGAAAAGCGCTATTTTCTCACAGAGCAAAAAACAAAAATCTTGAAATTCATTTCTCAAGGTGGGGTAGCTTATGGTTGTTCATAAAATTAGAACTTTGGAGCCCTTTGGAGCTTTTTATTGATATTTTGAATTTTTGAGGTCCAGTAACTTGATTATAAGGATAATAAAGTCTACAAATATATTTTTATGGAGTGCCATACAACTCCTGATCCTATTTCCTCTAAATATTGGATCCCATCCGATGTCATTCAATTTCATGATCAATTCAAAATCAATGAAACTTTCAACCTGCTTAATTTAAGTTATATAAAAATTCCTAAAAACAAAAAGTTCAGAAGTCGGTACACCTGAACTGCAAACAATTTTTTTCTTCCGCTCTCAGCTTTTTTTGCGAAGAGCATAGGAAGGTGGTCTAATGTTGTTTTTATCCATCTCAATATATTTTTTTGCTTTGTTTTGTTTCCTTGCACATCATCACATAATAATAGTAATAATGATAGGAACACAACAAAGTAGAGTGTATAAGAAACAGGAAAGAAAACATAAAAATCTATTATCGACACAATAGAGCGCAAATTTGTAGTATATGTACGTTATAAAAAAGAAAGTAAATGGATGGAATTTTATTTATGTTAGTAAATGCAGACAGAGCAGACCATACCAGACACAAAATTTTGTCGGGAAAAAAGAGTTGTGATGGAGAAAAAAATATGCAAAAAATATCCGATTTGCTGTTTTTTAATCCTTTTCATTGTTTTTGATTTTTCACTTCTTCACACTTTTTTTATTTCTTCTTGTGAATTTTTTTTATTCTACAATAAATATTTATTTTTTAACATAAATCCGATGTATTTTGTGTTGTTTCTTTCACTTCTTTTGTGTGCAGTGTGCTTGCGAAATTTTAACACTTGCTTTCCACAATCTCTTGTGGCATGTCATAAATTTTTATTTTCACAAACATTTTATTTCATTTTTGTTGTTGTTATTTCTTTCACTTTTCAATTTATTTATTTATTTTGCGGCGTAAAAGTTGTTATTATTTTATTACATCAAATCCACAATAATTAATTTATTAAATCCTCGTTATTATTAATATGACATGTTAAATTACATCTACGACATGTATATTATATGATAATCCGTTTTAATTGACTATGTAATCCACTCGTCTTGAATTCGTTCTTATCTGCTTTTAATGATGAGATAATGGTATTTCATTAATATATAATGTGACAGAACATTCAACACTTAAACATTATTTTTTAAAAACTTTTTCTTCTTGCTCCTTCTCCTTTTTTTACTTCTTAATTGTATCACGAGCGGCAACAAACTGTTCTAAAAATTGTAATGTTGTGAGTTTATATTTGAGAACGATTTCATACAATTTTATTCCAGTCATCCAAATATCCCTTTCCAATTTCTCTCATTTTCCCTTATTTTGTTTTGCTGAGAGAGAATTGAGAGAGCAATCACATGTGCTGTACTAAAGGCATGAGGGATAAATAAAGCAGTCAGTTGTTTTTCTCACGCAATTCGTTAAGGGTGCTCTAAATTTTTTTGTTGATAAATTTTTATTTTTATTTTGTTAGCGACAGATACATCAATTATATTGAAATATGTATTTATTTTTAAAGCGTATTACAATTTATTATAGTTATCAAAAAAAGTATGTTTTAAGCAACACTTTATCCCTTGATATACCATGCAGACATACATACCCTTAATATGTTCACATGTCATCTACATATAAAACAGAATCGAGGATATCATCATCATCTTAGTGTTTTTATTTCAACCGTCCCTTATTCCCATGTACGTGAATTTATATGTAAATAATTATTTCACTTTCAGACACACAAAAAACATTTCTCTTTTCTTCCTGTGAATTCTTTTGTGAATAACTACAATAGAAATAGGGATGAATGACTGATGGATATGATTATTTTTAAAATGTTTTATAGTAGATGAATTACTAGTGAATCAGTGTGATTTATCTCTGTCTTACAACACCAAGGGATGCTTATGCTCTTTTGTGTTAATGCTTGGTTTAATTTTCTTCATCAAGAGTGGATGTTTTTAAATTCGCTTTGGTTTCTCGCATTAGAAACAGGGGAGATTGTTAAAAAAATCATCAATATTTCTCTTCGTGAATTTATTGTTTTAATCAAAAATTTTAGTGACTTCTTGTTAAAGTTGTATTCAGGGGAGAGTGCTTGGGGTATTAGAAATTTCTGGCTACGCCCCTGCTTCTTATTGATATTTTATATAAATATCGTTTACAAACTACGTCCCTTGAAAAATTTGATTTTTAGAGCTTCATAAAGGACGTCGATTAAAGAACCCCAAATTTTCAGATCTCCCCCCTCTCCCACACTCTCATTATGTGAACGATCCTGAAATCTCCCCATATAAAAACCTTTTCTATAATTACTTATTCGCAATTTTCTTAAACTTATTGAAAATTCTATGTAGGAAGTCTGCTAATTTTTTACAGTTCATAACAATTTCCACCTGAAATTCGTAAGGATGTATTAATTTTTCCTTTTATTGTAAAGGCACAACCAAGAATTATGTGCTGTGCATAGGCCAAACGTAATTTAATCTCCGCAGGGTGTCATTCTTTCACCTGTTTTGTAGAAAGTATATCACAGCATGAGGAAAATTGGGGTCAAATTTAAAAGCATTCTGATGAAAAATTGCAGGTTTTGGAGGTAATTGTGTATCTTGATGGAAAAGTGTTTAGTATAATGCTTCGAACCTAATAAATTCCCACTAAAATGTCAAAGCGAAATTGATTTATTAATTTTTGACTCTGAGTAACATTTATATTGGCATTAATGGAATTATTATTGGAAAAATAATTAGTCATAATATCACAATAACAATTACACAGCTAAAACAAATTAAACCAGACAGAAATGGATCCATATTTTACAAATAGCTCATTTACGTTAATGTAGCTTTTATAATTCAGTACTACTGAATCAGTAGCAGTGCATTTTGTTGTGTATCTCTTTAATTTCATTTATACACTCATTGTCAAAAGCATAATAAAGTCCCGCAGACTTGGTGTAATTCATGGTAAACAATAATTAGAGGCACAACAACTTCATAATATAAAAGCTTATTTGTAGCAGACATTGATGTAGAAAAAAAGGTACTGTAAATTGTTGGGCCTTGTCATAATTAGTGTACACAAGCCATTAAATTACTAAATATATCAAATATTATATTGTGTGGAATACAATACAAATTTATTGTATACCTTTTGCACATAAACTACCTTTTCATGTATCCAAATACATGGAAGAAGCACAAACGATGTAGAGAAGACAAAAGATGTTTGTTTACTGAGCTGCATTGTTAAAACTTAATCTTGTAAATGTTATCAATTATTGCTAATTCAACCTTTGTGTTTGTATGTGGATAATCTGTAGATGAAGTCTATGTAAATTCACTGGAAAGTAAGTTAAGTTAAAAGTAAATTTCACAAATTTTTGAAATATTTCCGAATACCCAAATGTTAAACTCAATTAAATTAATTTCTGTAAAATATTTTCTTAACCTCTTTTATAAATATTTACCGAATATTCTGTCAGAATTTTTACACAATATCGTTGATTAATTAATTAATACTCAATACACTTCCATTAATCAATGAAAATGTTTGTAGAAAAATTAATATTTCACGTGTTTCGTGCCTTTATGCTGGTTATTTCTTGAGTTGTCAGATACTTAAATTAATGATCATTTAATTCTAGAAGTGGAAACTTTTTTAAATGTTCCAACATTACATCGCATGTTCTTAATTTGAAGATTATATCCGAGCACATTACAACTCCGTCACTGTTCAAGAGATGTACAGTTTAGACCTCACCATGATCAAGTGCCTAGGCCTTAGTATCAGTCTTTATACTGGTCATGTTTCGTTTAGCTATTCAAAAGTGATATATTTTTAATATCAAGATTATGTCAAGCTTTTTTTATAAGTCGTTTCTTGATGTTTCAGCGAGAAATAAAAACCCTTGCTTCTCATTATCATTAAGCATTAGTATCTAACATCATTAAAATACGAATAAAAGTCGATATCATGAAAAATCAGAAATGACGTTTCTATAGTCTAAATTTCATTACTGTGGGAATTTAAATTTTGAAGGATTCAAGTCGAGCGAAAACAGCATTAAAAATTTGCGAACTCATTCACTGTTTTTGTATTTTATTAAGATTCATTATAAGAAAATTTTCATCCACGGTTCATTAACTTGATAATAAAATGGGCTATAGAATCTGTTTGCTATTTAGGATTTTATGAAAAAAAGAAACTACAAAAGGCATGTGGATTTTTTTCAATGTAGCAGATGTAAACGAGATGAGTGAATGAAGATAGCAAAAAATTTGGCTAAACTGTACCAAATGGGGCACCCTTTTATTTTTGATATTTAAAGTTTCTATAGATTGTTTATGTTTAGTAGATGAAGAAAAACATTAATTTGAGTGGCGGAAGCGTGTTTTTGTCAAAGTTGGGAAAAAAATTGCAGCTAGTTTGCAGTTAATTTGCAGCTGGGCAAAATGAGTGTTTACACCCTTTTACGAAAGATAGACATTACTTAATTTTGGTTAATTAGTAATGGAAAACACTTAAATAAACGATTCTAATATATTAACCCTTTTACAAAAAGTAAAAATATAGTAACTGAATTAAGTTAACTTTTTTGAAATTAGTAATTACAACTTCGTACAAAAAGATTCCAAAATTCAAATTTAAATAAAAGTACAACATCTACACCCTTGTACAAAAGTTTGATGTTTTAAAATCATTTTAAAACGTTCAAAAAGTAAGCTATCTTGCAACTGCAAATTAACTGCGATTCAGCTCCTAATTAACTGCAAGGCAACTGCAAATCAACTTGAAATCGCCTTGAAATTCTAATTTTGAAAGCTATCTGCTTGCTGACTGCAAATGAACTGCAAGATAACTGCTAATTGACTGCAAATTGGCTAAAAAAATAGTCAACTGCAAATTATCTTCTATTTAACTGCATATCAACTTCTAGTCAACTCCAAACCAACTGCAAATCCACTGCAAATTTTAAATTTCAAAATGTCACCACACTTAAAAAACTATACTTCCGCCACTCAAAAGGGTATTTTTCTTCATCTACTGGACGTGAACAATCTAAAGACACTTTAAAAATCAAAAATAAAAGGGTGCCCCATTTGATACAGTCTTACCAAAAATTTTGCTTTAAAAGGTTCAGAATCTTTAGTTTCTCAACAAAAATTCATCCTAGTGTCTCTTTGCATTGCAAAAATACTACTATCTAAAATTAAGCATCATTTTTTAATGCTTCAATAAGCACAGTACTTGCAAGATTAAAATTCTATATTCCTTGATCAAAGGATTTTCATTTCTTGATAGAAATGATTCTATTCCTTCCTTTTGTTTTAACTCATGCATCAAAACTGCAAAACAACACTCAACATAGATATTATCACGACAAATGTGAAAGGCAACAAAGTCATTGTAATGGAAGGAATTTAAAAAAACACGATGTATAGATCACACCACAAACTTCCACGTGGCGAGCTACGCTCGCCAACGGCAATTACCTATCCAAAGGCGAGCTACGCTCGCCGGTTGATATCGATCCATAGGCGAGCTACGCTCGCCAGTTGATATCTATCCAATGGCGCTATGCTCGCCGTAGTTTATGACACAAAGTATTCTATAAATTTTTTATCACTTCACCATAAATTATTCCCGTACTGTACATGCGGCTTGGGAAAATTTTCACGCCTTCACTCCGCTCCGCAACGTTCAGGTCGTAAAAATTACTTACATAGGTCACAGTAGAGTCGAGCTTGAGCTACGCTTGCTCGACTTGTTAAGAATTAGAGTTTTTAAATAGATCACAGTAGTGTCGAGCTTGAGCTACGCTCGCTCGACTTGTTAAGAATTACAGTTTTTACATGGATCACAGTAGAGTCGAGCTTGAGCTACGCTCGCTCGACTTGTTAAGAATTACAGTTTTTACATGGATCACAGTAGAGTCGAGCTTGAGCTACGCTCGCTCGACTTGTTAAGAATTAGAGTTTTTAAATAGATCACAGTAGTGTCGAGCTTGAGCTACGCTCGCTCGACTTGTTAAGAATTACAGTTTTTACATGGATCACAGTAGAGTCGAGCTTGAGCTACGCTCGCTCGACTTGTTAAGAATTACAGTTTTTACATGGATCACAGTAGAGTCGAGCTTGAGCTACGCTTGCTCGACTTGTTTAGAATCACAGTTTTTAAATAGATCACAGTAGTGTCGAGCTTGAGCTCCGCTCGCTCGACTTGTTAAGAATTACAGTTTTTATATGGATCACAGTAGAGTCGAGCTTGAGCTACGCTCGCTCGACTTGTTAAGAATTACAGTTTTTACATGGATCACAGTAGAGTCGAGCTTGAGCTACGCTCGCTCGACTTGTTAAGAATTACAGTTTTTACATGGATCACAGTAGAGTCGAGCTTGAGCTACGCTCGCTCGACTTGTTTAGAATCACAGTTTTTAAATAGATCACAGTAGTGTCGAGCTTGAGCTCCGCTCGCTCGACTTGTTAAGAATTACAGTTTTTATATGGATCACAGTAGAGTCGAGCTTGAGCTACGCTCGCTCGACTTGTTAAGAATTACAGTTTTTATATGGATCACAGTAGAGTCGAGCTTGAGCTACGCTCGCTCGACTTATTTAGAATTACAGTTTTTAAATAGATCACAGTAGTGTCGAGCTTGAGCTCCGCTCGCTCGACTTGTTAAGAATTACAGTTTTTATGTGGATCACAGTAGAGTCGAGCTTGAGCTACGCTCGCTCGACTTGTTAAGAATTACAGTTTTGCATGGATCACAGTAGAGTCGAGCTTGAGCTCCGCTCGCTCGACTTATTTAGAATTAGTTTTTAAATAGATCACAGTAGTGTCGAGCTTGAGCTCCGCTCGCTCGACTTGTTAAGAATTACAGTTTTTACATGGATCACAGTAGAGTCGAGCTTGAGCTACGCTCGCTCGACTTGTTAAGAATTACAGTTTTTACATGGATCACAGTAGAGTCGAGCTTGAGCTACGCTCGCTCGACTTGTTTAGAATCACAGTTTTTAAATAGATCACAGTAGTGTCGAGCTTGAGCTCCGCTCGCTCGACTTGTTAAGAATTACAGTTTTTATATGGATCACAGTAGAGTCGAGCTTGAGCTACGCTCGCTCGACTTGTTAAGAATTACAGTTTTTATATGGATCACAGTAGAGTCGAGCTTGAGCTCCGCTCGCTCGACTTATTTAGAATTACAGTTTTTAAATAGATCACAGTAGTGTCGAGCTTGAGCTCCGCTCGCTCGACTTGTTAAGAATTACAGTTTTTATATGGATCACAGTAGAGTCGAGCTTGAGCTACGCTCGCTCGACTTGTTAAGAATTACAGTTTTGCATGGATCACAGTAGAGTCGAGCTTGAGCTCCGCTCGCTCGACTTATTTAGAATTACAGTTTTTAAATAGATCACAGTAGTGTCGAGCTTGAGCTCCGCTCGCTCGACTTGTTAAGAATTACAGTTTTTACATGGATCACAGTAGAGTCGAGCTTGAGCTACGCTCGCTCGACTTATTTAGAATTACAGTTTTTAAATAGATCACAGTAGTGTCGAGCTTGAGCTCCGCTCGCTCGACTTGTTAAGAATTACAGTTTTTACATGGATCACAGTAGAGTCGAGCTTGAGCTACGCTCGCTCGACTTGTTAAGAATTACAGTTTTTACATGGATCACAGTAGAGTCGAGCTTGAGCTACGCTCGCTCGACTTGTTAAGAATTACAGTTTTTACATGGATCACAGTAGAGTCGAGCTTGAGCTACGCTCGCTCGACTTGTTAAGAATTACAGTTTTTACATGGATCACAGTAGAGTCGAGCTTGAGCTACGCTCGCTCGACTTGTTTAGAATCACAGTTTTACATAGATCACAGTAGAGTCGAGCTTGAGCTACGCTCGCTTGACTTGTTAAGAATTACAGTTTTTACATGGATCACAGTAGAGTCGAGCTTGAGCTACGCTCGCTCGACTTGTTAAGAATTACAGTTTTTACATGGATCACAGTAGAGTCGAGCTTGAGCTACGCTCGCTCGACTTGTTAAGAATTACAGTTTTTACATGGATCACAGTAGAGTCGAGCTTGAGCTCCGCTCGCTCGACTTGTTAAGAATTACAGTTTTTACATGGATCACAGTAGAGTCGAGCTTGAGCTCCGCTCGCTCGACTTGTTAAGAATTACAGTTTTTATATGGATCACAGTAGAGTCGAGCTTGAGCTCCGCTCGCTCGACTTGTTAAGAATTACAGTTTTTATATGGATCACAGTAGAGTCGAGCTTGAGCTACGCTCGCTCGTACTATATTCGAGCTCCACTCGAATTATTATTACTCAAATT
The DNA here is from genome assembly GCA_963573255.1 of Chironomus tentans. NCBI lineage: Eukaryota > Metazoa > Arthropoda > Insecta > Diptera > Chironomidae > Chironomus > Chironomus tentans. The sequence goes on along the minus strand of OY754304.1, from coordinate 30,378,514 downwards.
ACAAACACTTTCTCACATATCCGCAGTCTTTTAAGGACTTTGGAAAATTTTCACGCCTTCACTCGCTACGCTACGTTCAGGACGTAAAAATTTGTGAGCCACGCTCAACATAGTTCGAACTGCGTTCGAACTTTTATATTCGAGCTCCGCTCGAATTATTATTACTCAAATCACCAACACTTTCTCACATATCCCCAGTCTTTAAAGGACTTTGGAAAATTTTCACGCCTTCACTCGCTACGCTACGTTCAGGACGTAAAAATTTGTGAGCCACGCTCAACATAGTTCGAACTGCGTTCGAACTTTTATATTCGAGCTCCGCTCGAATTATTATTACTCAAATCACCAACACTTTCTCACATATCCGCAGTCTTTAAAGGACTTTGGAAAATTTTCACGCCTTCACTCGCTACGCTACGTTCAGGACGTAAAAATTTGTGAGCCACGCTCAACTTAGTTCGAACTACGTTCGAACTTTTATATTCGAGCTCCGCTCGAATTATTATTACTCAAATCACCAACACTTTCTCACATATCCGCAGTCTTTAAAGGACTTTGGAAAATTTTCACGCCTTCACTCGCTACGCTACGTTCAGGACGTAAAAATTTGTGAGCTACGCTCAACTTAGTTCGAACTACGTTCGAACTTTTATATTCGAGCTCCGCTCGAATTATTATTACTCAAATCACCAACACTTTCTCACATATCCCCAGTCTTTAAAGGACTTTGGAAAATTTTCACGCCTTCACTCGCTACGCTACGTTCAGGACGTAAAAATTTGTGAGCTACGCTCAACTTAGTTCGAACTACGTTCGAACTTTTATATTCGAGCACCGCTCGAACTATTATTACTCAAATCACCAACATTTTCTCACATAACCTCAGTCTTCTAAGGACTTTGGAAAATTTTCAACAATGATCTACCTTGCACAGCTTTGTTATATATTGTTACATATCATGAAAAGCAAAAACCCAAGAAAAATTTTCACACACTCTCTACCCAAACTAAAGAAATTTCGTTTCTCACAGCCGTAAACTGTTTTGTCCCCAAAAACACCGATATCTACCTATGAAACGATTTGCATGTATTTACACACTATTTTGAGCCAAACAGTTGTACGACTATAGATTTTAGTGACAAAAATATACGTATAAAGAAAGATTTTTGCTCTTGTGAAGTATATCGACATTTCATACAAAAAATCAAAATTCACTCTTTTTTGTACTTTTTAGCTGTTTTATGACTTAGAAAAATATAATTAAGCATAAATAAATCATAAAACATCGTAAAACATCAAAAAGGTGTAAAAAAGAATCTAAAAAATTCAAAAAAGTTTTTTGTCATTGGTGAGATTTGAACCCATGACATTTCGGAAAAATCAAATGTTCTCAAAGAATGTCCATGAGAAAATGACATCATTGATATTGGATTATTTTCTCATATAAAAATTCTTAAATAAATTATACTATAATTAAGCATTTTTGTGATTCCAAAATGCTAAAATATTGTATTATCATCCAAAATACGTATGCATGAAAAATTTCAGCTCGATTGGAGCAGTAGAAGTGGTCGAAAAATCGATTACAAAATTTGACCAAGACAAACAAACAGACAGACAAGAAAGCAAGTTAAGAAAAACGTGGTAAAAACGTGGTAATAAAAATGTGGTAAAAATCAGATCCAGTAATGATCTACAGCCTCTATGTCCAATAAAATATGATCCAGTAAACATCTACAGCCTTTATGTCTAATTAAACAAGATCCAGTAATGATCTACAGCCTCTTTGTACAATAAAATATGATCCAGTAAACATCTACAGCCTCTATGTCCAGTAAAAATATGATCCAGTGATGATCTACAGCCTCTATGTCCAGTAAAACGAGATCCAGTAATGATCTACAGCCTCTACGTCCAGTAAAACAAGATCCAGTAAACATCTACAGCCTCTATGTCCAGTAAAACGAGATCCAGTAAACATCTACAGCCTCTATGTCCAATAAAAATAAGATCCAGTAATGATCTGCAGCCTCTATGTCCCGTAAAACGAGATCCAGTAAACATCTACAGCCTCTATGTCCAATTAAATATGATCCAGTGATGATCTACAGCCTCTATGTCCAGTAAAACGAGATCCAGTAAACATCTACAGCCTTTATGTCTAATTAAACAAGATCTAGTAATGATCTACAGCCTCTTTGTACAATAAAATATGATCCAGTAATAATCTGCAGCCTCTATGTCCCGTAAAACGAGATCCAGTTAACATCTCCAGCCTCTATGTCCAATAAAATAAGATCCAGTAAACATCTACAGCCTCTATGTCCATTCAAATATTTTTAAGTGAAATTCACGTTACGTAATTTTACGTAACGTAAGGATTTTACGTAACGTAAACAAAAGTGTTATAATTTTTATAACAATCTTTTTCATGCTGTAACTTTTTACAGGAGCTTCTAAAGTACCAACATAGCGGATATTAAATGTAGATCCTGATTTGATCTTTCATTTTATGCCTATTTCAAGGCTTGAAATGTTAATTCCAGTGCGGAATCAAAAAAGACGCAACTGTCATAAAAAATCATGTTTTTTGCATTTTTCGGTCACTAAATGGACATAAAGTTCAGATGTTAAGTAGCGCTTTTTGGTTTTAAGGTACGGCCTATCGTATCAGATACAAGAAATTGTATGAAAGTCACCGCATAAAAAATTTTCCATACAAATTTTTGGTTTTTAACGGTTTTTTGCGTCTAGTTCCAACGCAACGGAACTGACTGGAACCAAACATACCTCAGGTAATAGATATTTTCAATACCTGTCATATGAGACCAAAAACGTAAAGATTCATGCTTCCGTTGACTCAAAAAATCAAAATTAGTGAAAATCTCAAAAAAAGTGAATACAATAACTTGCACGCAATGCGTGGAAGTTAAAAGAAAACATTCATTTTTTGAATCTACAGCTATATTGAAAATCCCTCAGAAATGAGAAAAGGAGATAGGGAGAGAAAGTGAATAAAAGTTGAATCTGCTCATTGGTTTGGAAAAGTATGTGCATTCATATGACATATATTGCTTTTCATTCGTATGAATTTGTAACATATTTATTTTTCCCTTTTAAATACAAACATGAGAAAAATACTTTTCAATGAGCAACAAACAAACAAACAAATAAACATTCATGAATCAGTGAAATAGCAGAATTGAGTGAGCGAATGAGGAAAAAAAGTAATAAAGCATATGAGCAACATTTAAATTGAAATCTGTAGTGAAAACATGCATGTGAAAGAATTATGGAAAAGCTATGCAAGCATTTGCGTTCGCAAAAATATAATATGAATGCAAGGAATATATTTTTAATGAACTTTTTGGATCAACTATGAGTACATAAACATTACTATCACATTTTCGACTTTCAATTGTTGCAGTTTTACTCCACACATTACGTACGTGTACGTTTTCATATTTAATTAGTAAACATTTGTTCTACACATGCTCGGGATACTTTTCAAATAGAAAAGCCTTAACAAAGTAAAACTAACAAAACAATTATTGTGTATAAAAGTTTTATGTAATTCCATTTGCTTGCCGTCAGCATTTATCGTGACATATTTTATTCCATACACTGACTTGACAAAGGACTTATAATGTAACAATTTTTATGAGACTTGTTGTTGAACTTGAAAAATTTGTGACAAGTTTTTTTTGTTACGTAATAGTGAAACGCCCCTAAAGGCTTTTTGTTTAAAGTCAGAGGCATTTTCTAAAAGAGTATGACAAAAGAACCTTTGTCGACAGTTTTCTTTAATTTTTTTAGCTTTTTTGGGAAGCTAGTTATTAAGTTTTTTAGTTATTACTGACACACAAACCTGCATACAGACTAACCGTCAAAGAACGGACATTAGTGACTTTCTCCTGTGAAAACCTAAAAGTTGTCTATATAGACGAAAAATCTGCGAAACTTCTTGAAAAATTGCTGCATTTACTTTTGTTGATAATAAATTTCTATATTCAAGTTGATTTGGATTGGGATATCACTTCATTGGGCTTTTATTATTCCTGCTTTATATCCAAAATATTAATCGTCTGTAAGATTATTGATTCACTGTGAACCTTAGACGTAGTGGTTGAACTGGTTTTGGTTCCGAGTCAGGACAGGGGTATAGCCAGGGAGGTGTCCAAGGGTAGCCCACCTCGAAAAAAATTTTACATGGAAAATTTTTTTCTGAAAAATTATTTTTCTTTTAAAAATTTTTCTAAAGCTTTTTTGAGGCTCTAATCATTCACGTATAGAGATGTCAGATACAAATAACAAATATTTGGGTATTTGGGTTTTTTAGCACTATTTGGGGTCATACAAATATTTGGGTTTACACCCAAATAATTTGGGTACAAAAAATTATTTTTAAAATGAGATTCAAAAACTATATTTTGTTGAATTTGGTACACTTTGATATCAAATTTTTAATAATTTTGACTTAATTTTCAATAAATTTAAAGAAAAAAAGCTCACTAATAAAGTTTTGAACACATTTTGAGGTATTCAGCTTCAGATTCTGTTTAGCTAAATTAATTAATAGAATTGTTTAAGAAGATAAATTATTATTTTTTGAGAATTCTGTTTTCTAAATTTGATTTAGTTATCAAAATATTTATAGCCTGCAATTTTATTAGTATTTATACTAACTTTTGTATGATTCTTGTGGAAAATTTTTTTTCATGCAGTGCCTAAAAATTTATCTATAAATTGTTAAGTAATTAAATTTCTGAATCATTAATTTAAATTCTGACGCACTTTATTCGTGAAATAGGGGTTTTAGACAAAATTTAGACCCCATTATTGATATATATAATATATTTTTTTTTTTGATTTTTTCCATACAAAAAACTATTTGGTATTTGTACAAATATTTGGGTTTTACTATTTGGGGTATTTGGTATTTGTACAAATAGTAAAAACCCAAATATTTGACATCTCTATTCACGTACCATCAGAATTAACAAAAAAATACAAAAATATAAGTAAACAGACGAAAAATTTTTTGGACCCCTAAAAAAATTTTCTGGCTACGTCACTGGGTCAGGATAACTAATTCTGTTAGTTTATTTTGTAGCTGTTCTGCATCCTTCTTTATGATCGTATGCCAATTAAAAATGTTAATTGCTAAATTTTAAACCCATTTTAAACAAAACTCAGACATGAACTACCTTCTCATAAGTAAATCTAATTTCAATTTCATTTACTCCAAAAAAAAGTTTTTAATTGTCTGCATTCATTTTCATCTCAAGTCAATGTCAAATGCCTACACGCTGTCCCAGTAATTTTCAGTGTGTATGCATGTACAAATTATGGACGAAAAGAAAGTGAGTCAAAAAAGGAGAGAATGAGAAAAGGAAATTTATGAATGTAACAACTCATAAATTTTACTCACGAACGAATGACGACAGAGGCAAAAGTAAGAACAAAAATATTTTTGACCCTCTTCCGGATGCCGTAATTTGTTTAATTAAACATTCCATTCGTTTCATTCACTTCCATACCAAGGCATTTCGAAGGCATCATCGGTAAAATTTTTACTTCATTTTTTTTCCTTGTCATTTAATAATCGTCCTTTGCTGCTGCCGTGGCTGTTGTCGCATTACCTTTTGACACAAACAAATTGAAACCTTCGACGGAAGCTTTTGCACGTAGATCTTTAATCTTTTAATAATTGCTATGCAAATTTTATCACGATAGAATGAAAGAGACGAAAGAATATAATAAAAAAGGTTGCGGGCCTTCCAACTTTACAAGCTTTTTTCTGGTAGTCTTTTTCGCACTAAGGATGTCAAAGTATGAAGTAATATTGAAGGAGCAAAATTGAGACCTCCCATCCCGAAAGAAAAAGGAAAAGCAACCAACATTATTCAATAATTAATGTGAATACCTTTTCCCTCAATGGCATTTTATAGAGATAAAAATCAAATCGTTAAAAATTTCCTCTCAGCCCCAGGTAGCATAGAAATGAGTAGTTTTTCATGTTTAACTGGGACTGTTGGAATCTTTTGAATTATAAATTTGTTAAAAGGTTCTATTGCTGTATATATGTGATATTCCGATTACGTATACAATTTCCAAATTTTAATTCTATCCAAATCAACTGCCGCTAACCAAGAAAAAAAAATGTGGGGAAGTTAGAGAAAGTTAGGAAACACACCTCAGCAATAAAAACAGGAAAAATGTGTGAGTAAAGTATACACGTAAAGGGAGAAGAATCAAGAACAACAGCAAACGTGGAATAAAATAAAATAAAAAAGTTTTGGGGTCAAAAACTACTTAAAGTTATTAATTTGTCGGAATAGATTACTTGTGTTGCCGTCTCATTCGATTTTATGGTAAAAGAGTGAGAGAAATGGACTCAAATGGAATGCAAATTTTATTTTTCAAGTCTTTGCTATGACTGTTCATTCACTCACTGCTGGTGTGAAGAAACGTTAGCAAAAATATTGAAATAAGAAGCAAATCGAGGTAAAATTGGTTTTCGTATGCAAAAAGCGTCGAAAGAACTTTTTTCTTCCATTTGTGACAGATCATTTTTCATGTTTGTAGTTATTATCGTTGAGAAATGTTGAAATGCGATGTTTATGTGGAAGATTTTCTCTTTCTTTTGCTCCACTTCTCCATTTACAGCGAGGTGATGCTGATGGAAGAAGAAAATGTTATGAGCAAGGCATTCTTCATTCATGCTATTTTCATTTCATATTGTAATAATTTTTTATACTTTCTCATGTAGGCTTTTAGTTCTATTTACAATACATAAATTCTCCTCACTGATAAATCATGAATAATGCGCCATGCATTCTTTAGAGCAAATATAAAAAATTGATTTTCTCTACTTAGTTCTGAACACAATGAAGATATTTCATTTTCTGGTAAATTTATGATGTTTTAGAAATATTAAAAGCTGATGTTGAGTGATTGAGACGGAAAAAAATCAGTGGAAATCACACACACTAGAGTGTCGCGACGAGAAAAAAGTCATTTTTACTAAGGCACAGATTTTAGTGTGTCACGAATTTTTTCTCAAATTTTCAGTGTGCCGCCTACTAAAAAGTTTGAGAACCACTGGTCCAGATCCAAAGTCGAATTTCGGTGGGAACAAAAATGAAAATTTAAAAAAAATTCGAAAATTTTCCGGCAGGTCGAATGAGCCATCACCTAGTAAAATCCTCCACTTAATCTTCATAGAAGTGTCAAAGTTGTTGCTGGTAATGGGTCCTAGGTTGACAAAATAATTGCCTACCTTGAATTTCTTACCGTCTATTGTTCTCTCTGAAGCAGCCAGCATGAGAAATTTAATTTTGTTTTTATTCACTCAAAGCCCGATCTTAAGGGGATTGGAGTTTTTGATGAAATTCAATAGCCCGATCTTAGTAGCCTCTTGTTTCATTCATGTAATCTAGCAACTGTATCAACTTAGTAAATATCGATCCATTTAATTGTCAATAAACATCAGTAAATTATAAAGTTATTAAAATGTCAATTATTGATGTAATTTCCATGATTTAATTTACGTCAACAGATTTTTTATATCAATTTTTCCATTTCAATATTTGTCATATAATGCACACACAAGCTTTCACGAATTCATCAAAATGAACAAACTTTTTCAATTTGAAAGCAATGTTAATTTAAATTTTTAATTGATGATAAAATCGAATATTAATTAAAAAAATTTTAACGACAAAAATCCAATTAAAGTTTTTGCATTTACATTTTCAGTAAATTTTAAAATGTTACAGTCACATAGATAGATTAATATGGAGCAAAGAGACATGAAATAAAGTGGAATAAAAATTAATATTGGATGAAGTTAAATTGATTGATGAAAAGCAGAGATGATGATAGGGAAAATTATTCGTGATTGTAAAAAATTCATGTCATTCATTCAATTTCAAAGAGTTCCTGTCTAATTGATTAACTATGGAAAAGTGGTATGTAATTAAGTAAAATATGAAATGAAAAAGGGGAAAATAGAAAGTTTTTTCAATTAAAATTTTCTCGAGCATAAAAAAACACGATGTGTAAAAATCACAACGCTATTATTTGCCAATTTTGTGAATGCATAAATTACGTGACAAGTGCACATTATCGTTAACAAAAATAAAATGTAAATTTATTCGGAGCGTAATTAATAAGTATCATGTCAATAGTGCGTTAAAAATACGACACGTTATATGTGGAGGTGAAATATGTATTTGAGGCATAATATCAATAAGTGTGGCTGACTACAATGAGTTGTTGATGATGTCGATGGTACACAATCGTGTGTATACGACTTTTTTCGATTAATATCATAAAAATGTGGGTGCGCAACATTCTTCTTGTAAGGGTGAATAATTATTATTGTCCATTTTACTACAGCATTTCTATATGCTTTGTGTTACGACTGTAATAACAGAAAACAGCAAATGCGAAGAGCGCCAATTGTTGAAAGAAAGAAAATTTGAAAAACATCGAATATCGTCCAGATGGCAGATGGTTTTTGTGAATGAGGCACATTACAATATCTAAATTTTATTATATAGATTTTTGTTCTATTCAATTTAGATCTAATACCATTTCCTGTAAATTTGATTTTTATTGTAATTGCCAACATCTTAGAGCAATGAAAAAAAAGATTTTATTCTCGCAATTTAAATTCTCCATTCTCAGATTTCATGTTGAAATAGTTTTACATTTTCATGCTTGCCATTGTAACACTTTAGAAAATGTACACACAATAAATTTGTTTTTCATAGTCATTCTCTAGAATGGATAGATATTGTCAACAAATGGAAATATTTCTTAGGTGTTGTAATGTGAAGTTCATGAATATTTAATTTGCAATATGGACACAGTCAGTCTTCCTTGCTCATATTAGTATATTGTCTCGTCATGGTTATGTGAAATTGATAGGAAATTTGAATCACAAAATGTGTATTACGATATGATGTGAAGCCAAAGGCTATGGAAGGTTTTGCTCTTCGGGAATTAATGTCAAACAATTTCTTCCATGGCTTTGTTTATACATCCTTTTAAAATTCTCTATGGTTCATGAATTTTTACAAATCAATTTTGCAATTGATTTTTCAATAATGTTTGAACGGCCAACCTTTTAAATTGGAGGTATTGCGATTCATCAATTGCGCCGTACCTTTTAGAGCTAAATTTTACTATGAAATATGAACAACTTGCAAGCTTTACGTATTGATAAGACACGAATAAATCATTAGTAGAACTTGAAGTATCTAGCAGGATATCTGACTGTCAAAATTGGTTTGAGCAAGATGCCATAAGGAAGTCATCAAAAAACTATATATGGTTATATATATATATTCTTGTTTGCTAGAATTTTTATGGTACATAAATGTTTTCTAAACATCTACCAAAAATATTTTTGAAGATACATTACAAGAAGATCTGTGAAGCATCTTTGGAAACGAGAAAAGGAAAATTTCTCGTCTGAACTTTTAGATATTTGTTACATCGACCTTACAAAAATCGATTGTTCTTCAACTTTGAAACTTTTCTTAACAATTTAACTTTCTATTGTTGTTTCCAATTATTTGTTCAAAACACATATTTATGGGCCATCGATCTTTTAAACTCGTTTTCTTTTCATTCTTCCACCGAATCTGCCTACACTTATTTTTTAAATTTTATCAGAAATTCTTAGGTACAACTTTGTGCCTTCATAATTGGACGTTATAACATGTATAGATATAATTAAAAAGTTTATTCTAATAAAGCATGATGCCTACGTAGAAAGCAATATCTGTTTCTCTTCACACACACATAAAATAATAAGAAGAGGCTAAGGCAAATTCTAAGGAATAGAAAAATTTTCTTGTATAATCTTACCTAGAAAAAATTTCTTGATGAAAAGAAAAGAATTTTTTTTTCATGTAGGAGGAAAGTTTATGGGGAGAAACATGAATACTCTTGTAGAGAACAAAAAAAAGTTGTACACAGGAAATATGAGAAATAATAAAAAGAGTAAACAAGAGCAAGCATAATTAAATTGGTAAATAAATTTTCATAAAATCCCATAAAATGCTCATGATCAGAAAAAATATAAATTTTCTTCTTCTGAAAGATGATTTATACTATCATAAATTTCGCATTTAACATGAGCGAAGCAAGTAAAATATCTTTGAGCGAAAAGGAGAAAAATGTCAGAAAAATGGCCGAAAAGATGGGGAAAATCTAACATCGTAATTTATGCTCTTATTCAACATTAATAATTATTTTAAGTATTTTCATATCCTTAATAAAAATTTTTTTTATTCTTATTGTTAAGAGCTTTATTTAGAAGCAGGAGCTTACTGGTCATGGGATGTATCTTTTGGTATAATTATGAAAATATTGAGGATATGTTTGCTAGATACTTTAGCATCCTAGACAAACTTGAATCGATTTAAAGCTCTTTAGTAAAATTTTCATATCTCAACTTATCCGTAAACATTCACAAAAATATTTACATTATAGACTTAATGACGATACTATCATATGGATGCTCAACTAGTCCTGGGGTCTTTTTTTACCATAGTCACTCACATATGAGGTAAGCTTTGGCAAATTCTCTTTTAATTACTTTTCTGGTACATTCTCATTTATGCAGACATTCCTGCACATATGCATGACATTTTGCAATACTGCATTAAAATTTCATTTCGTCTTTGTGCAAATGATAAACTTTTTCAATTTTCTCTCTCATTCATCATTTGAATAATGATTCCTTTGACTCCTTCTTATTTTTTATATGCTACCAAGATAATGAAAAATTCATGCTTAGAAATGGAATTGAAAAAATTAGAATTAAATTGTGATCATGTCAAATTGAATTTGAAAGTTCAATATAAGAATCATTTGACTTTTTTTTATAGAAGAGCATCAAAAATTCTTTCTTTTATTATTCATATCTTCTTGTTCCAATAACCTTAAAGTTTGGAATTTTTCTTGTAAAAATCTGTGGAAAAAGTTCCAAAACCTGAAATGATTTATTAAATATCTTGCAATTTTGCATTTTCACTGAATTTTTCATTAAATAAAAAATTCTGCTTAGTCAAAAATAAGCTAAATTTAATGCTCAATTTTAAAAAAGTCCTTAAACGTTTTATTTGCTTAAGGATTGCGTAATTCATTCCAACATATAAGGAGCTTAGCATTTTTTCAAACATTTCTGCCACATTTAATTTAGCGAGAATCATTTTCATAAATTATTTTTCCTTTTTTCGTTCCTTATCAGATTTAACACCCTAGTCATTTCACTTGATGGTAATGACTAGAATGAAAATTGTGTAATTTCTGGAAGGATTTTTTTCCCTCTGTTATTAAAGAATGAAAATATGAAAAATTAGAATGACATGGGGGTTGGGTGTCACTGCTGTCTTTCAAAAAGAAAAGATTTCTATTTGAGAATTTCATTTTATTTTCCTTCATCCTAATAGTTGGGTTTATTTTGACATCTGAATGTGACTTGAGTAAAAGTTTCATAATAGAAATCAACAATAGAAGTCAGATTGAATCTGAAAATTTCTGCCTTGTTGCTTATTGCGAAGAAAATGTCTTCATTTTAGCAAATTATTGAAAATTTACATAAAACCTAATCATCTGGATTTTAATTAATAAGTAATTAATTGAATATTTTAATAGAATTAACAATTTGCTAAGATGGCATATTATGTGAAAATTAAGAATCAACAACGATCAGCAAAATTTTAAGGGATTAAACTCAGATACTTGATGAACTACCATTAGGGATCTACTATGAATTAAAAGTAGGGGCATATTCAGGATGATTTTTGGAACCATTTTTGTAGCAATAACGACTTTTCGTTTTAAACTAGTATTACTTTTTCAAAAAAAGGGGGGGGGGGAAGGTTCGACTCCTGGATACACCGCTGATTAGAAGCAAGAGATTCAATTCCAAGAATTATTGATATTTTTATGATTCCTTTGGTCGCCGTCTAACAAAATCATGCGATAGAATAATAAAAATCTTTTCTCATAAATTTCTTCTATTAGCATTCAAAATAATTCCGAACAGATAAATTTCCTGAACAATCCGAGAATCGTGTAAAGAAAATGATGAAAAACTGTGTAATAAATTTGATATTTTTTCAATAATGACTTTACCCATAAAAACACAATGAACTCCCAAGCAATAAATTTTTTCTTGATGTTCAAATAGTTTTTTTTCTCTGTTCGCAAATTGCTCGTGTCTTAAGAGAATGAGAGATGAGAGCTACGACTAACAAGAAAATAGCGTAAATTAAATCAGAAGGAAGAAAATTTTCAAGTGGAGAGAGATGAAAATTTTTCTCCATTAGAAGAAAATATTTCTTTTTAGTAATCGAATTTTAGTATTCTGAAAATGTTTTTGTCGGCATTTATCTCTTCTAACCTAATAGACGAGTATTGTATAAGAATGAAGTGGTAGGTGGAGTTAAATTGTTTCATAAATCAATGATTTTCAAACACAAAAAATAAAGTGCCGGGGAAGTGGAAATGGAAGGAGAAAAAATAACAAAATCATGCTATTTTGTGATGTGAAATTCCAATTACATGACATAAATCTCTTTTTTCCTTTCTCTTTCCTCCTTTCATTCATGTGTAATTCAATGTTCGAATTCTTACTAAGCATTTTCCTCTTCCTTTATCGCCAAATAACAATGTATGACTCTTTGAGTCGGCACTCAGCTCATAGCAGTAATTAAGGTGTAAAAAAGCAAACACTTGAAAATGGATGACTATAGCCCAGAAATTCGTAAAGAAAAAAATAGCATTTAATTACTGAAAGGCCATAATGAACATTTCCAAACCCAAAATAATTGACATTTTTTGCTTTTGCAAATCGTGACCCTTTTCCTCTTTATCCTCTAATTTAATGCTATGTTGCCTTATTTAAAATGATTTTTCCTAAATGATTGCTCGTCGTTTCTATTTTTAAAGAACATACAATGGCCATGCAGATGAAAAAAAAGAATCCATTTTTTCTTTCACTGGCGGCGATTAAATTTACTTCTAAAAATTCTCCGAAGGTCAAAATGTGCTAAGTAATCAGAAAAGGTTGCGTAAGGTTGTAAGTCTGTTAGAGTTTGCAATTTTTGGTCTCATGAACAATTTTTTCTGTTTGTTTTAATACAATCTGGGGCAATTGCAATATTCTATTATAAACTAGTGCTAGTAGGAAACATCAAGTGAAATTAAAGCGCATTTATGATATCCGACTTGGTTTTCTCAAAAAGCTTAGTTCGCGATATATTAACCAGCATTTTTCTAATTTGGAATAGAATCTTTAGTATTTTGCAATTCTCCTGAAAACTCTTACAACATACTTACATTGAGTACCGCATATCTATTATGTATTTCTAATGACATTAAATCGGTTTTAATATGAGTAATTTTTTTATCGTTTTTTTTCCATAATCTGAAAGTCATTGACGTTTCCAACCTACTTAAAACAAATGTCAAGTAGGAAAAAATTGCATGATATGTTTTCAAAATGTTGGGTATCATTTACTTCCTCATTTCGTGAACAAACAAAAATAAATGTGTGTCTATCATTAAATTTTTTATAGCAATTTACTCCCTTGAAAAGTAAAATAAGGAAAGGAAGTGCTTACGAAAGCAGATGGGTGGTAAAAAATTTAAGCAACAAAAAAAATTAGGGGAGCAAATGAACGTCAGAAAATATTTCGTTCTTCCAAGAAAAAAAATCGCATTACGCTTCCCATTGTAAAGCTCATCTCATTTAATTCAATCAATGTTTGAATATGTTAACTGTAAAATTCATGATTGGATGTAACACGACAGTACTTAAATTCATTATTTATTAATCAACCCATAAAAGATATGGTTGTGTAAAAAGAGCATGAAACACGAGCACAAGCAACAGTTTTCCTTCGTCATTTATTCAATTCATGTAAACAGCATTCAAGTTCAATTTCAAACAAGAAAATATGATGAAGAAGATAGAATTTGTTATGAAAAATTTATGCCACTGTTGCGAGCAACATTACACATTTTCTGCAATCTTTTCCCCCCATCCACATCCTACCAGAATTTACTTCCTTCCCTTTGATGATGTCATATTGATACGCAAATGAAAAAAAAGAAGGAAGAGAAGAGAAAACTTCAACTTGTTGTTTATCTCTCATTCGCACAAATAATAGATAAAACGTGAAAAGGTAAAGCAAAAGTTTATCGAATTTTACGTGATGTGGAAATTGTGAAACATAACGATATACCATTCTACGCAACAGGGAGAAACAAATAAAATAAAAAAGTATGAAATTATATCACCGTGAGCAGAAGTGGAAGCGAAGAAGACAAAGTTTGTTTTTCATTCTTTCTTGTTGTTATTATATTTTTTTTGGCGAGGAAGGTTGTGTGACATTTTTAGCGCAGTTTCATCAACTTTGATTGTTTATGTTTGGAGTATAAAAGTTTACTCAATAAAGTCTACACTTTGCTTTCCTTTTGTATGCAAATGAAGGATTTTTGATAAATTATGACTCACTAAAATTATTTCTGATACAAAAATACATTTTGAGTGATGGTTATGAATGCACGACTTCTTGATTTCTTTTGTAATATAAGGTCGTGCAGTTTTATTGCACATGCTTAAAAGTTAATTGACTGACGTGTATTTTATGGAAAAAAATATTTTTTTGACTTTTTAAAGATCAAGCAGCATTATTGAATTTTTTAAAATCTAACTTTGATAAGTTTTTCGGATGTAAAGCGAATAGTAAAAACTCTATAACAGTATTGTCCAAACTTTTTAGAGCCACGAAACATTTTGAATGAAGAAAATTTTTCGCGGCACACCAACAAAGTAAATACGATCAAAATTATATTGAATTAGAGTAAAATCCTAGCATTAGTACAAAATTTTAAAAATAAACCTTTAGATTTCAAGTTTTGGACTTTTTAAGTAAAAATCTGAAATTTTCTAAAAATCCAGATATTCCAACGACAAAACTGTTCTATAAGTAATACCAAATTTTTAAGTAGTGTTAATTTTTAATAATTTCAGCCTATCCGTCCTTTATCTGTAACCCTCTATAACATATTTAAAATGAAATAAAATGGGCTTAATGAGCACAATATTTCTATAGCTACAAAAAATCAGCAAATCCTTAATAAAAATGAAGGCAATAAAATTTTTCCAAACCTCATTAAAAGTTTTTTATTTGTTTTTGTTTATCAATAAATAGACACAATCGTTTCGGTAACAGTTTGTGATTCCATAAAAATAATTTTCTTTCTTTCTAATGTTCGTCATAATTTATAATTTATGTGTAGGATGTGTGCACGATTATTAGGTCGAGATAGTAAGAGTTCAATATTTTCCCATTTTCTTCTTTATCCTCGATGTAATTTTTCTCAATTTATGTGGATATTGTCACTTGGATATGGCAAATGTAATGGAAAATGACATTTCCACATCCTTGATAGGGTTAAATTTTATAGAAGAAAAATCAACAAATTCCGTTTTCTGAAAAAGCCCACAGGTAGAAAATTTTCCTTTTTTATATTTGTATATTGTCGGTAATTTTATTTTTCCATTATTGCATTTTATGGACATTTTATTCCCAATCCGCACAGGAGCAAGCACAAGAGTAATAGCACATGTTTCTTTAACTGACCGGACTTTTCATATTCAATTACATCATGAAATACGATACAACGATAATATTGTGTAAGAGGCTCAAGTTACAATGTAATTGAATTTACTGCAGTCAGGCAGGGAAAAAATGATGATGTTGATTTTTTTGCTCCTTGTTTGCTTTATTTTTTTTATTTCATCTTTTTTTGCACAGATCATGAAATGCTCCAATAAAAAAATATCTACAGTAAAAAACATGAAGGAATTAGGAATTGATAAATTATAAATGATACGAATCTCAATTTTATAAGAACATAAAGAATAGGGAAATGTAGATACATAGAATAAGCAAGTACGAAGATAAAATGCTGCACAGACCTATAATGAAATGAGGAGGAAGGCAATAAATTGAATTGATGCAATATTTATTGATATTGCAAATAAATTTCAAGAAAATTCATATAATAAAGATTAAAACTTAATTATGTATTTTTGATTCGATACTTTGAGACTTTTCTTTGAAATAAATATATCGTCACACGATTATCAAATTTTAAGAAATACTAAAAAATATCCTAAAATACCCAAAAATCAAAATTTTGGAACCAGTGGCGTAGGATGGGGGGAAATTTTCAATTCAAAAACGCTATCAAATTTAAATATTTTTTATTTGGGGCAATTTTTTTCGAAAGTGGAGGTGGAAATCTACCTAATCACACCCTCTGGCACTGGATAGAACCTTTTTTAAGCTGTAGGTTTCAATTTTTCAAAAATAATTTTTAGGTAATTCGGGTTATTTTGGCGCACCTACGTGTCTCGAGGTGGGTGTAGTTTAAGAAGCACCAGCGGAATAATTTAATTTCAATGTTCCAATTAGTTTTGGATGTGTCTAAAAATTAACAGCTGCAAAAATCTATGGAGAAACTTAAAGCTATTGAATAATTATCTTCATTTCATCACATCCTTCAAATGATTTTATTTGCTATTAGATCATAACTTAAAATCATCAAACCGAAATCAAACCTTAATTGAGCATTTCCACAAAAATATTTTCTCAAGTACAAGTTCAATTAGTTAAACATTTCAATTTTGTTCAATTGCATTTTGAATAGGAGCACTAATAAACAGATCTAACCATAAACCTCATCTTGTTTAATTTTCCGACAAATATCTTTCAACATTCCTCTTCATGTTCATGTTTGCATAGTAATTACTGAAAGTAATCTAAATAGATTTTCATGGTAATTGAAATAGAGTTTATTATCTAAACCACCAGAAATGAATAGTTACTTGAGATTGTGAACCTTGTGGTTCTTCAAATTATATTCCGAAATAAGTACTATCAATTGCTATGGTTAACATACATAAAATAAGGTACAATAAATTTTGATTGAATATTGTGGCATGTTTGAAATATGGTTTTCGATAATCGCATGTAAGCACTTACTTCGTGATAAGAATTCATTTTATCATTCATATGAGAAGTCACGAAGCATGAATGTTTATAATGTACAAACTGAAGTCAATCTAGAGGAAAATAATTGAAAATTCATCGTTTTTGTATTATTTATGAATGTGAATATTTGAGCTATATCTACGTTTTGTCCCTGCATTTTTCACTACCTTTTTTGTCATCATTTGTTCCCGTTATTTTATTTAACATATATGTTTATATCCTTTATATAAGATATTTTTTGCATAGAATTATTTATGATCTTTACATAAATTCACCAAAAACTTACATACATCACGTAATATGTTCCTGAATAGAATTTCTCATTTTTCCATTATTCTGTTTCGGCTTTACAATACGATGCATACATTCTGGATTAAAATATAAAAGCATCATTCAGTAGCTTTTAAATTTCCAGTCACAGAATAATTGGAATCGAATGCCAAAATAATGATTGGTATCTGTAGCAATAATTTCCTTTCATATTGAAAAAACTAAAAATCAACTGAATTAAGGATCTCTTGAAATAAAACTGGTTCAAGGATGTTGCTAGTCATGAGTGCATATGTTGTTCATCTGAAAAGTTCTAGTCGGAAATCTTTTTTAACCTTGGTTGCTAGTTAGATAAAGTAATTTGCATTTGACATTGATAGGGTGGCCATTAAAATATCATTAAAATCTGGGGCAGTTCTATCATTTTTTTGAAAATTCCTGACATGAATCAAAATTTAAAAATTCACCAAAAATTTTGTGGAAAAAAAAATTCGGGGCAGTCTAAAAAACGCGCAGATGGCCAGCCATAACATAAGTTATGGAACAATGAAAAAAAATAACTGAATAAAAATGTTGAACGAATAAGTTCTCCAATTAGCTTTTGTGCGTTTTTGAGAAGTAAACAGCCATAATCATTAAGCGAAATTCGTACGCATTTCATCATTCATTTAGTGAGCCACTCAGTCAGTAGAGCAAATAATAACAAAAATAGAATTTTGTAGCAAAAACACAATCCTCATCATCAACACAATCATCATCTCAACATAATTTAACCACTTTATTAGGATGAAAAATCATTTTATTCTCTGTGTTTGAGAATCATTTTCACAAGACCAAAATGAAATTATAATATTCTATTATACACACCACCACACCACTACTCGAAGAGATATTTCAGCTCAGTTAAATCAAAAGCAGATGTTGTGATGGTTTAGAAAAATAAAACAAAATTATTTCCCATCTTTTATCAGTGCGTGCGGTGTAGTGTGAGGAATAATTTTATTGCAAGTAAACAGCTTAGCATAAATTTTTCATTCTCACTACATCAAATTTGCCTTAAGTTATTCGTTTACTGCTGTTGCGTGTTTCTTGTGGTTTTAAATACTTTTTTTTCCATTTCCATGTTCATGATTTTAATTTTCAATTTTTCTTCTCGACTATTTTACAATTTCTATTATTTCTGTTAAATTGAAAAGGATTTTAAAATAATTTACATAATTTATTTTTCTATCACTTGTCAATAGATGAATGAAACTTATCAACAACCTGGGAGATGACATGAATGGAACGGATATAAAATGATAATATTTGAGTTGCAAAATTCATATTGTTTTCATACATTAAGACAACAATATTATATATCCATGTACATGATAGAAAATTTCAGGTATAACTATCTCAATTATATAATAATCACAGAGATATTTATTTTATTCACTAAAATAGATAGCTATATATGGCATAACAAAGCATGTTAGTTCATAATTATTATTTTTAGACACAACCAACGGTCCTTAGTGATACAATGTAAACTATAATTAACCTCTACTCTAAAATATATAATATCGTTTTCAGATGAAAATGAGGAGCAATTCATATGTGCAATATCTGCCCACAAAATTTCACTCGAATTAATTTCAAAATAAATATTTATATATATGATCATGATGAAAAAAGCGTTAAAAGAGTACAAAATAATTAAATTTACTCAACTGAATAAATGTGTAATTAACATTGCGCCATTCGACTGTACAATTTTCATTTTTCGAAACTTAATTTTGCGATTTCAATTCATGAATAAAAAAATAAAATGTTGAGTTGAGGTTGAAAAAAATACTTTTATTTCATCTCATTTACGTTTAAAATGTGTGGATGCTCATTAGTGTGCTTTATAGATGAAAGTTTTTCGTTTCAGTGAAAATTGAATTAAAATTGTACAATTTGGAGCATGAAATTTAATTTCAATGGAAACACTCAACGACATCTGCTTGAAAAAGGAATCCTTTTCTGATTTTTCTTTGAAGATTTAAAAATTTTGATGAGTAAGCAATTTTAAAGTGATTACTTTTATTTTATTCGTATCTTAAATATATCGTCATGTGTGTACTTATTTTGTAAAGAAAAATTCAATTTTTATTTGAATGGATTCATCTGAAATACTGAAATATATTTATTTTACCTTAAAATTTCTATTTCCATTACTATACCGAATGTTATTGTTTGAAATATTTTTTTAAAAAGAAAACTCACAATTAAAATTACAAAATAATTATGATTCACAACGTGTAC
Organism: Chironomus tentans; assembly: GCA_963573255.1. Classification (NCBI taxonomy): domain Eukaryota; kingdom Metazoa; phylum Arthropoda; class Insecta; order Diptera; family Chironomidae; genus Chironomus; species Chironomus tentans. The sequence continues at coordinate 30,358,862 of OY754304.1, read as the reverse complement.
CCAAAAACTATCACTATTCAGCATTCAACATGCTAATAATAATTAAAATATTTTACAGTTCATCATATTTTTGTGCATTTGAAATTAATTCATTATTCATTTGATGCATAAATTATCTAATTTGCAATTTGAATTGATAATTCATTAATTTTTTTTGTGGTAGTTCATGCGTGTGAAAATTTGGAGAGTTTTGTGTCATTTTAATTTAAATAAAAAATTCAAATTTCAATTTTTTTTTCAAATTTTTTTATGTTTCTGTTAATTAAAATCCAAATTGCCTAAATAATTTTAATTGCAAATTTCAGACAATTGTTATTGTTATTAAAATTGGAAATTGCGGCTGTTGGTTTTGTGTAATTAATATGCAGTCTTTTTGCTTCTGTGATGCAAAAAAGTTTACTGAAATATTTTTATCGAATTTCACTTAAATGTTTCTTATCAATTTGTAAATATATTAAAGGAAGCTGCACGTGTCTTTTACACGTCATGTTAGAAACTTAATTGAAAACAAATATGCTGGAAAAATTCATTATTTTAAATTTCCCTAAATATTTTCTAAATCCCCAAGACGAAAGGAAAATTCTATCTTCAAAAAGAACCAATTTACTTTTATGCCTTTCAAACCCAATTATTACATTACTTATCTTTCACATTCTATCACATTTTCTGTCTGTTTTCTTTCTCCTTTTGAAACCTTCAAAATCATTTTGTAAACAAAATCAACGTTTTTATCGCGCCTTCTCTTTCATGGCTGCTTCTTTCACATAAATGTTTTTTTTCTTCCTTTATTTCTTTGTGCGCGCTCCTAAGCGTCAGCTTACTTAATCATAAAGTTTTCTACACGCTTTTACAAACATCATCAATCATGTATATAAAAATACAAAGAATTGAAAGAAATGTGCTAAGTACAATGAAACAGTGTGAGGTAGTAAAAAGGAGAGTGAGCGAAAAAATGGAATATTAAGCAAAAGTAACAAAATAACATTAAATGTCGACAAGAAATTATGCAGACGCACCTTCGCACATAATTGCCTGGTGTAAAAATGTTTTTACCTTTTGTTATGAGCTTTTTGTATTGTAATATTCATGAAATTGAGACGTCATTCTTAATTAGTGTAAACGTGAATTTTTTTCGTTTTTATTTCCATTTCATCATGCAACAAATTTTTATGAATACCGTCACACTTTTATACTTGCTATTTGTTTTACTTTCTCATTCCATTTTTTCAAATGTTTTCAATGATGCTCAATTAATGACAATATTTAAGTAAATGGAACCATAAGGATGGAATCTTGAAATGGCCTACTATCGACTTTTAACAAAAAAATAGGGCTTTTTGTCAAAAAATGACATCCTGTGCTCAAAGGCAATTGAATTAAAAAGTCTGTTCAAAAACGATTTCATCAATCGTTGCTTTTGTTATTTCGATTTCTTACTGGAAGGCTGTCATTGAAAAAAAATATGACACAGGATTTGTCAAGCAATATGCCTTGAGGTTATTTTGTATTGAAACGAGATATCGTAAAGCAGGCCATAACAGATAAAACATTTGGAAGCACACGAAAACAAGCTATACATGTAGGGGCGTAGTCAGAAATTTTTAAGGGGTGATTTTTTGAGATTTCTTCGATTTCTCGTCAAAACACCTCAACAAATTGAACAAATTTTTCGATTTAGTGTGAGGTGTTTGACCCCAAAATCCTCCCCTGTTTATAAGATCACTGTCGTGAGAAATGTGTGGTAAAATTTATCTGCGACATAAAAATCGAATTCAAAAAATATATGTGGCTTTTCTGAACCTGAATGAGAAATTGCCAGTTGTTGATATTAAAAATTATCGCAGAGTTTGAATGCTGCGAATGATTGAAATATGTAGAATCGAATTTTAGACATGTGAAAAATGATTCATGTTTGCAGGTGAGAGATGAGTACTTTTGTGAATTCTCTATTGAAGATAGCTAAGGAAAAATCTCATTCTGGTACAGAAAAATTCTTACATCATCCTAACTTTTACAAAAAAAATTAATATTTTGATTAATTTAATCAAGATTTCTCATGCTGAGCTAATTTTCTTTCCATCGTACTTGAGCTATTGATGAATAGATAATAATCCATAAAATAAAATTGAAGATCTTCAAATAACGAAGAGTTTCTGCTTTTCTTGCTTCCATTGAGCAGTTTGAATAGATATTTTTCTCTCATAATAAGCATCATTAGATGAGAAATGCTTCAGTTTGAAAATTTACTTTTTGTACTATACACATGGGGTATTAATAACATTGGATGAGAAATATATAGACGTGGATACTATTGCGGATGGAGATTCTTTTAGATTGAACGAATTTTAAATGAAATCATATAATTATCAAGAAAAGCTTCATCTTTTTTCATACAACAGTAAATGATCTAAAAATATATAAAGTTCTTTAATTTCATTAATTTGAAATTGATACAGAGTATTAGTAGTCAGAGGGTAACCAACGAAGGTTTCTTAAACTTTCTAGGTTTAAAAAAAACCTTTCAAAAATATTTGACCTCTCCAAAAAAAATCATGCCCTGTATTTTCTTTCATACTAAATGTCATTACTTCTAATATAAATTTAATTTTACAATCTACCTTCAAATTCTTATCCCACATTCTGAACTGCTTTAATCTTTAATAATTGAAAACTTTCTTTATGATTTTGTCTTTTCTTCTGTATGTTGCTTATGTCACATTTTACAATTTTCACAAGATACACTATCATACAGTTTGTGGAGGAAAAATAATAAGAATAAGGAGAGAAAAGCGGAAAGGTCAGGAAAGCAAAAATAAAGTCTCATTTTGTATATCAGGAGTAGAAGAAGCTAGAAAGAAAATGAAAAGCTTTCAATCCTCTTAAAAGATTTTGCTTTAACTTTAAGCAAGAAAGGCAAATTGTAAAGAAAAGAAAAAAAAATGGTGGAAGAAGAAGAAAAGGCACTGAGGACGTTGATGATGCAGAGAACGAGAAAAGTCAACCGAGAAAGCAATTTAAAATTAAATTGAAACTATAAGATTTGTACAATGAAGGCTCCCAAGAGACTTGCCAGCAAGCAACCCTATTTTCATTGCTATAATTTAATGTTAAAAGCTAACCAAATAAGATGCAGAGTAGGAGAGGATGGGGTGTGCGGTAGAAAATTTCCATAAAAATTAATAACATAAAAATGTTTCTCTCTTACTATAATTTGCATAATATTCAAAACCATTTTTTCCAGTCAAACATATACACATACATATATTTTTTTGTTTTTTGTTTTCTGATATAATTTGGTATAGGAAGTTGAATAGGCTGGTTGGAAGAAGAATGTGGTATTAACTACCTGCCAAATTCCCATTACATATAATTAATAGAATTTCATGTCAATATTTCCTTACATCATAACATGTATTGTTGAATGAAACATGAAATTCTCATGAGACATGGCATTAGATGTTTTCGAATGGCGAAAAGGAAATTTAAGTGGTTTTTAATTACATTTTCCTCAGCATTATGCCGTAATACTGTTTAAGATGGTGCCATCATGAATTTAATGTACATGAACATGTGTATGAGAAAAATATTATTAGGTGAAAATCTAATAATCATAAATATTCAATAGAGATGAAGAGAAGTGTGTGTAAAAGTTTTCTTTCTTCATGATCCTAAGGTAGGCCGAAATTTGATACATTAATTTGTATCTATCACAAACTTTTACAATATCTATGTGTACATCTATGTGCCTGATAATGTCTGTATGATGATAATAGGTATACATATAAGTTTTAGGTATTAATAACAAAATTTGAAGTATATAGTCATACATGTTCATATGAGCTCTTGTTCATTTATTGAATTAAATGTATTATACTGCTTAAGACTATTTTACGATAGATGGAAATAAATTAAACTGATTTACAATAGTAATTAATTATCAATTCTAGTACACAGAATAACATTAAAACTTTCTCCACCTTAATACTTCTTTCTTTACTTTTCCTTTGCATTAGATACCTTACATCAATTTTCATCCGACAATTAGGATAATTTATCTTCCCTCTCCTATTTATTGACTAGAATTAATTACTGGAATAAATTGTTCAAGTAAATTATGAAATCCTTTTGGAAATAAAATTAGGTATCTAAGTGCAATGTTGAACAGAAGAAAAAGGAGATGATAGAAAATTTCAAATAAGTTCAGCTCAATCAATTATTCTTAATTTTTGTTCTGATTCATTGATTTCTTATTTTCAAGAATTAACAGAAATATGAAGTAAAAAAAGTAGCTTGAAGTCTATCAAGAGCCTCAAAATATTTAAAATTCCAGTTTATTTGGAACAATTTGGGCATACGCTAAGAAACCTACGTGCCAAACTTCCAAAAGCCATAACCTTATATGGATTGGCTAGTTCAAAAATCCTTTCTTCTGTTTAGTCTTTAACAAATTTAGAGTCGACTGGATTTTCTTTTTTAAAAAATTATTAAATCAGATAGCACAAAGGACAAAGTGTAAGAAATAAGCTAAAAAGCATCAATCACGCAGTACATAACGCAGTCAATCAGCATCCGTGAGTATCATATCAAAAATAAAGTCGAAATTTCTCTTATCTGCATGCTCGTATGAGATGAACATTGCAAATAAATCTGTAACCGTCAAGAGCATAGAGCATTAAATTAACTGCAACAACTTTCTCTTCCTTTCTTTGCAGCAGATAGAAAAAACTTCTATGTCTTTTTGATTTTTATTCAAGATGTTCTTCACAACTTTTTCCTTTTTGTTTTCATGCTGTTTGTCTGATTTTCTTGTTTCACAAACATTTTTTCTCCATGTTCGAAAGCTGCAAATAAAATTATAGTTGAAGGAACATCTCGACAGCAGAAATGGAAAGAAATTGTAGTAGAAGAAAGATTTTAAATTTAAATAAATAAATAAACAACATAAACAGCAATAGCAGAATAAAGTACATCGAATATTATTCAAACAAATCTGCTTCTTCTGTTGCTGAAAACATTCTCCTTGTTGTATGTTAAAGGAAATTTATTTGTATGAAAATTATAGTTTTAAGTTTAAAGTTTGCTCATATTTTTCACAGTTGAATAAATTTTCTCTCTTTTTTGGCAAGTACATAAAGGAACATTTCTTTGAGAGCGAATGAATCAGATGAAGCAAGAGTGAGAGGGAATAAAGTTTCTGCAAATTATTCAAAATATTTGTATTCATAATTTGATTAAGTAAAGTTTGACTTAATTTTATGTTGTTAAGCAAATTCATTTTCAGATGTAAATCAAATTTATATGCTTTGTTGAATGAGAATGTCTGTTTTCGGAAATGCTATGCAAGTATCTGTGAGCATACAAACATAATTTTCAATCAATTATAGAAGGATATGCAAGAGCGTTCCGATTTTCATATGTAGATTTAAGCAAATAAACAAATATTAAATTGAGGTAATGCATCAACATTGAATAATTGCTGTACAAAATATGGAGTAATGCAAGTTCCTTAATTCTATTTCCAACATTCTATTTTTATTGAAGTATTTTCAATAAGTCAATAACATTTGAAGCTATACATAAATTAACTATCAAAGTAAAGAGTTAGTCCCAATCAGGGGTGTAACCAGGACTTTTGAAGGGAGTTGACTATTTTTTTTAGTTTTTGAAAAAAATCACTGTAATATAATTTTGCGGGTAGTCTTCAACATTTTTCTGTAAAAAATTAGTTTTTTGGTTTGAAAAATAAACAAAAATTTAAAAATTTGTTTTTAATTTTGATCTCGAGGGGGGAGTACCCAGGCACCTAAAGACCACCCCCTGGCTGTGCCCTTGGTCCCAATTATTCTATGTTTAATTTAATTGGGGGGTGTAGCTTGAAAATCCCCTTTAAAATGATTTTGTAATGAAAAATTTATTATTTCTTGAAATATTTCTGAAACTCTATTTTTAATTTAAAAAAAGAAGATATTTCTTAGAAATGCTGAGTATGTGTGACACTATTTTAAATATTTTTCGACCCATTCCCACACTTTTCTTTCTTTTTCGATTCTATTCTGATTTTTATTTATTTTGTATATCCTATAACCCGTGGAGGGCTTTGGTCTGCTTTAGTTCAAAATTCAATATTTCTCAAATTTTTTTAAAATTTTATTATTAAAAAAAATAAAAATAAAATAAAATTTTAAAACATAAAATTTACATAAAATTTTATTATTATTTATTATTATTTTTTTTTTTAAATTTATTATGAACTCATTTAAAAAATGTCAAGCCACTGTTGTAAATTGACTATTAATATGAATGAAAATGCTTTCAATTTAAAAACAGAAATGTAAATTTTTAAACGAATTTTTATTCAAGTGACAAAATACAAAGTGGAATTTCAAATTTTCTATGGAAATGTTCAAATTAATCTAAATCCGTATTCAATATTCCAAATGCATCTGTTCAATTTAACAACATCCATCGAAAACACTTAGTACTACATCCAAATCCTCTGATGCAATGTTAAATATTTTGTTGAACGAAAATTTGCAAATCAATATTATTCTATTTAACCAGGCTTGGTTTACCTCCTAGTCTCTATGTGCTCTAAATTTTTGTTAATTGAAAAGAAGTGCATCGATAGCACAAACAATCAACTTGTGATTTGTAATCAATTTCTCGATTTTTAAATAAACTTTATTTATTTATGTTGCACAGAATGGTATACAAAGAGCATCAAAATCATAGTGAATTGATAGGATCAGCACAAAAAAGAAGCAAAATGCACAAAATTTCATTTATGTAAAAGCATGAGACTGAGAATATAAAAAAGGATGTATGCATATAAAGTGCATTAATTAAAAAGAGTGCAAAGGCTCGATTCACTTATTATTTTTTGTAGTGCATAACTCAGGTCAGATCGTTCATTAGTGAATACAAAAATATGGTCTGTGGCCTCTTTTATCATTCATGTGTCGAATTTATTGCACTATGATGTATGAATGCATACACATATACGCTTGCAAGCATCGGCTATATTTTATTATATTGATTCAATATTCATTATGAGAATTTTTACCGCAATATGATGCCGTATTTTTATATAGTTTATGAAGCATGCAAAATTCAACCATGCGAGTGATTTCATTTTCTGAAAATTTAATTGGAAAATGCAAAAAATTAATTTTAGTAAACAGTTGGAGATCATAGATGATTTACTAAGAATTCACATTAAAAATTCAAAAGTTAAGTTTTATTCACTTCCAATAAGAATTAAAGACCCTAATGCTTTTTACTGTAGTAATATGATCATGAATTATATAGAAGTAAATGTGACTTGATATTGACTTTGGGTTAAAGGCTTAAGGAAGAAAAATGTGGTACTTTTTATGAAACTATATTGTGTTGTATCTTTGGTGACACCATAATCTTATTTTATTGGTTGTGGATGGCAGTATATTATTTTTTATTAGCAGAGTCTTTAAGATAAGAATATATATGTAGGAATAAGTTTCTAATAGTCATCTGCTGGCAACTAATAGAGCTGTTTAATCAAACCATGGATAAATTTAAGACTTTATAAACGAAGTTTCGAAAACAAAACTGAAATATGAATTGACGTCGATCAGAGACTTTTCAAGAGCATAGCCTATGCCCTATGACTATAATTTAAAAAAAATTCCTCGATTTTTTACGAAAATTTACTCCAGTTTTTTAGTTTAAAAATTTCCTTGGAATTTTTTAAACTCGAAATATTACTAAACACACCTAAGTTATTCTACTTATTAAAATCGAGTCTAAACATAACTTTTTTGGACACTAGTTGCTGGTTGGGCCAGACATCATAGGGCCAGATGTCAAAGGAGGGTTTCGAACCCAAGAAAAAAATTTACAAGATTTGTTAAACATATTTTTTCATTTAAAAAATTAACATATGTTTAAAGTTTAAATTCAAAGTAGAATTGTTATAGTACTTTTAAAATTGTATTACAAAACAAGCAGTATGTACTCTACACTCAAACTGCACTCGATCCTTAAAAAATCTCCAATACTATAAGTAATACTAAAACATACTTCAAATTTGAACAACTTTTTTTATTTTTACAAAACATAATATCAGTTGGGTTTAAAAGATTTTGGAATGATTCCAGAAATAATAAAGAGGAAGGATTAGTAATAATCCCTGATGAGTACTTCTTGTTCATGTAACAAAAAATCAACAATTTGCACAGAAATCGTATTTCATTCAATAATATTATATCATATAGCTAAGTAAGCATTATTTACTACATTTCTATTATATTATATTTTATTACTTTGAGTGCACTCAAAAATTCATTTAGAATTGAGATTTATTTGTATGAGTGAAGAGTACAGGTTTTCATATATAATTTATATTCCACACAACATCCATTCATGCATGAGATATCCAACTACTAAAGAAAGAAAGGAAATTTTCTCTTTTCTGTTTATTCAAAATCCGATAAAAGGATTTATGAGGGATTCCCATTCATATTTTATTCAATCATCTCATTCGTATTTATTTTCACTTGAAATAATAATAACAGGATCATTATACAAAATATATGTGAATGTTTTTATTTTCTCCTTATGTCTCTCTTCTGAAATTCGCATGAAGGAACCCTCGAATTTTTGTACCTTTGCCTTCTTTCTCTTCTTGTTTTTTCACTTCTCTCATGGGTACAATATTTGTAAGTATGTGAATAATATCATATGAATAGAGAATGGGAAATGTAATACAAGTGTTTAAATATACATTATATATCCACTTTAAATGAACACATTTATGTACGTATGTATCGAATGAAGAGAGATAGCAGAATGAAAATCATTCAGTGGAAATTTTTCTCCATCTTCATTCGCTTTGCAGTTGAAATATAAGTGAGATTGAATTTATTTCTGTTGTAAGGGTGCTTATAATAATTTTTACATACAAACTTGTAGTACTGAATGTATATATGTGTTTCACATTTCTACTTTCACTCACATAATTTTTATCTCAATAATATTATTTTCATATTACACGATGATTTTCTATTTCTACGCCACTTCTCGTTCTTATGTTTTTATTATTTTCTCTCTTATTCGCAATCTCATACTGTTCAGCGTATGCTTTTTTTATTATCACATGTATCACTGCTTAAAGATTGCTACTATCTCCTTTTATTTCTTAGACTATGATTATATTTTCCACTGCCCCGCAGCAGATGCGACATTTAAGATCCTTACCCATATGCTTTTTTCTTAAGCTCCTATTACACTCCGAGAAATGTTTTCCAATTAGGTTTATTTTTTGTTGACTAAATAGCAGTCCTTAGAACTAGTTGTCTATGGCAACGAAAAATATCAGTTTCTTATTACAAAAGCTTACGACATTTAACAAGAAATACGTCCACGGGCTCGCGGGACGGAAGCGCATTTTCCTGCAAAGCAAACTAATCCGCAAAGAAAAATTAGTTTGGCGTAGCTTCTGGCCTCTCGAAATCTAATATGGCGTCGGTTCCATATTCAGGCACAGCTAAGGAACCTACATACCAAATTTCAGCTCATTTAATCAAAATTAGAGCAAAAATGAGTTTGGCGTAGCTTCTTGTCCCTCGAAATCCAAAATGGCGTCGGTTCCATATTCAGGAACAACTAAGGAACCTACATACCAAATTTCAGCTCATTTGGTCAAAGTTAAAGCAAAAATCAATTTTGCGTAGCTTCTAGCTCCTCGAAATCCAAAATGGCGTCGGTTCCATATTAAGGCACAGCTAAGGAACCAACATACCAAATTTCAGCTCATTTGGTCAAAGTATGCAAAAATTTCATCAAAAAAGTCAAATTTGTATGAAAAATGTATGAAAAGTATGGACAGCAGTCACTTCCAATGCCTATAGCCAGGAAAGGAAGTGACTAGTTCCAAAAAAATTTACTTCTTTAGGGTCCCTGGATTAGTAGCTACATTTTGACACCAAAACGAAGTCTCTAGGTTGTTCCTGGAAAGAGGAGTTGCTGTGACGAACGGATTTTCCAAAAGGAAAATGCGCTAAAAACGACCCCTGTAGAGAAAAATCTGTTGACATTTATTCCATCTCGAGATTATTTTTGCCTAGCTAAGGTGGTGACTCATTTTTCTATCAAATCTTCCTTAGCAGTTCATTTCAGAAGTCGGTTTCTTGGTATACCTTAGGGTACAACAACCATACCTTAAGTACGACAAGGGTTTACCTGAAAAACCGGTCCTAGCATTTCAGCAGAAAAAACATTGAAACAGCAGGCAAAGTAATAAGTTCCAACTCTTGCATTTTGATTTTTAACCCCCAGTAGCTAAGCTTAAACGCTCAGGCATGAGAAATGATTTTTTTCAGTGAAAAACCTTTAAGTGGACGAGTTCTAAAAATATGTAACATCCAATAATAGATATTTACCACAGAAAGAGAATAAAAGTGTGTACTATAGTCACATAGATATATCCACAAACAATTTTGTGGATCAAATTTTCCACTTGATGCCATTCCAACTTTTCTTCATATTATTCTATGGAAAAGCACTATATGAGCTTTTAATATAAACAATAAACGACAGTTCATTCGGATAATGTCATCGATGTGCTTTATACTTGTATTCACTTTTCCATACAGAAGCTTATTGGATTATATGATGAGGCTAAATTTGAACGCGAGCTACTGGGGTAAAAAGAAAAAATATCAAGTGTGAGGATGTAAGCATAAAACGAAAAGAAAGGTTTTTTCAGAAAGAATATAAATTATCATAACATTATCCACTCACATATGTTTGTATTGTATGTTTTGCTGCAAGTGGCTTTTGTTACTTCGTAGAATGTAATAGCAACCGATGTCAATGATTTATATCAGTGTTATTATTACATTTTTTTACTCAAGTTGTAATACTGTTCTTTTCTCCCTCTTTATCTATCTTAACGTATTAGATGAAAACATTTACGGAGAGAATATAAGGAGTAATGACAGTTTGATTATCTGCAGTGTTTTTATGTCATTATTAGTTCACTGAATAGCATCTCGTATATATTTAATGAAACATCATAAACAATATATACATGCTTTATTTAGTTCTCTTATAGCAAAAGTTGAACAAACCTTATAATAACTCCCACAGTTCCTTCTCTATATTTTATTAAGAGCCACATTTGTTACTTATAAGAAGTCTCACCTTATGTTCACATATTTTAAAGCACGGGGTTAGAGAAAAACTCTTCATACGATACTACAAGATATTTTGTAACCGTAAGGATGTCATCATATTCACGAGTTGAACATACAACCATAAGGGAAGAAGACCTTCCCATATCATGACAGTTGGTGAAAAGGTTAGGCACTTGACTAGACATAAAATGATGATTTTCTAAATTCTGACTTGTTTTTGCACTCGCATATTATTTTTTGCACCATAGCTTTTTATGTTTTGAAATTAATATTAAATTTTATTTTTCTAAGTTAATTTTTCTAAGGTTCATTCAAATATAATGTCTATTGGAAAAATGCGAAAAAGGATTTTCCAATTTGTCGATTAAAAAATGAATCATTAAAGAAAGATCAAATTTATTCGAAAAAATGAGCAGATGTAACCCTACATAAAGCGCATTTCAGTCGAACTTACATTTGAATATATTTGTCAGAAAATTATGTTTACGTTTGAAAAAATTGTAGATAAAATTCAGCAGTAAAGCAAACAATGAGAACAATAAAATTCAATGTTTGTAAAATCTTCATGTATCAATATTTGATTTTAAATCGCAATTTTCTCCTTTATCAAAATATTGTCAGATATAACAAGGCACAGGATTTGCTGCGTATAACATTTGTTCCTCTTTGTTAAGTGTCATTCCCCCGAGATTGTAGAACCATATGAGGAATTTTTTCATCATGAAATTATTATGATAATAAACGGATGACGAAACAGTATTAAAAGGTATAAGAAGCGTGAGGAAAAGTATTAAGTCCTTTTCTCTGCATGCACTGACAAAAAAGGTTTATTTCATTCTTCCTTTAAACTTTCTATTGTTTACCTTTTCCAACAACGACAAACATGGATAATTTATTATTTACCAAGGTAATGTCAACAGCATAACAGAATGTGTGTAGATATAAAAAATCTTCGCATACTTTTTTTTTGCTCTGACTGTAAAGTCGAGATACTTTTATCATGAAACTTTTCATATTTAGCCATTTTTGTTGTCCTTAGACGCTTCTTATATGATCTCATGGTTATGCTTGACAGCCAAGAATGAGCACAAATATTTCATAATTTCATGGGAAAACAAAGCACAAAAGACTAAACGGTAGCGAAAATGAAATGCGGAAATGTAAACGTTGAAATGTCTCTTCGTTTTTTAAAGAAAACATCTCTTCACGTACCATAGATGGATGGAGAAACAAAGCTAATTATCATACTCAGCGGTGCACATCACAAAAAAATTCGTTTTCTATGAGAGCATGAAGGGAAAATTATTAAAATGACAAGAAAAGAAGCCATGTCAAGAAAGCAGCAATAAGAAGACAATTTTTTAAAACAAATTAAAGATGTAAAGGAAAAAAATTGTTGAAGGCATATGACATGAAAGAATATAAACATAGCCTTGATTAAATGAAATAAATATGTGATGAACAAACATGGAAATTTCATTAAAATATGGTGTTTACAAAACTTTGTCTTACATTGCTTCGTTACATTACGTCTCTTTATTTTTGGTAAATTTAATACATTTACAAATTTTGTTTATTGTTTGATACAAAATAGGAGTTTATTTATTTAATTTATAAGCTTTTGAGATTGATTTTCAGAATTTTTAAGCTCAACATGATGACTGAAATAAGTCTATGATTGTTGATTGTATTTCATTCACAAAGAAAATATTTTATTAATTTTATCGCACACGTGTTTTATTATTATTTTACACAAGTCTTTATAAAACCATTATTTCTAATATTGAGCGTTCACACCTCCATAAAATGTATCGAAATCAAATATGTTTGATCTCTTTGAGCTGCTATCAAGTCAATATATTGAATTTGAAATCAGGTTGTTATTATACACCTACATATTTCAATTAATCAGATTTATTAAATTAATGTTAATGGCTTGCGATTGTTATGCATTGAAGTCAAAAAATGAATCTTTTAAATGGATAATATTGTTTGCGAAAATATATTTGCAATATCAAAGTCGTAATTTTTAGCTTTTTATGAAATGTGGCAATTTAATTAGTGTTTTATAGTCAAGATGTTAAGAGATCGTTCATTTGTTATATTACGCATAACTACGAGGATTAAGACCCCTCTCACCAGGGGCGTAGCCAGAAATTGAAGAAATTTTTCCGACGAGGGGAATTTCAATTACATCCCCTGCCTACGCGCTTGCCTCTCACTCGATGATACAACATTTTCTTAAGGAAAAATTACTTTGTTTAATCTGTTACAAAATCTTAGACCCACTTGCCACTAAAAGTCGAATGCAATTAGTGAACGACCCTTAACACAAATGAAACCTAGAAAATCCTGATAAATCAAATAAATTCTGTATTTTTCTCGTTATTTCAAGGTTTTACAATTTTTTACTTCACAGGAAAAAGGTCCAGTTATTTTTTCAATTGAAACATTTATCTTAATAGAAAGATGCTCCCAGGATAAGCACTTAAGATAGACTATTCATAACTACAAAGCTTCTTTCCTTCAAAAAGAGTAAAAAAGATAATTATCTGTAGTAAAACTTCAAAAGCTTCAAAGGAAGTAAAATGAATGAAATAAAAAAAAATACAAACTTTTGCTCCATCTACAAAGTTCATTAACTACCCCATGGCAATTTATTTTTCCCCGTTTTTTTTCTTATCACTCTGGAAAAAATTGTAAAAGAAGAAATTTCTTATCAAGACAAAATTTAAATAACATTTTTGAAGGAGGTAAAAAGTAGGAAAGAAAACTTTCGATGTCACATTTCGTATGAGGAGATAACACAACAAAATAAAAATAGCGTAAGAAAATTACGCATAGAAAATTTTGTGGTTTTGGAATTTTTCTGCTGATATATAATTTCCTCTCTTATGCCTTATGTTTGTAATGTTTGCTAACAAAAAAGTATAAAAAGTAAAAAAGAGGAGAAATTTTCCACGAAAATCAGAAAGTGAAATATATACGAGCGCTTTATGCGTAGGGGTATTGTTGTTAAACACACGACGCACAAATAAAAGAAATTAATGGTGAAAGGTTGAAATTTACGCAGTTTGAGGTAAATCATTTTCATTCGAGTATTCCTTTCTTTATTTCCACACACTTTTCTCCCCTTAGATTTTTTTTTTATTTAAAAATTCTTCCTTTTCTTGTTTTGTTGTAAAAGTGTGTTCCTCCAAGAAAGTGTATGAAAATATGTGTCGTTTACTCGTTGGTCCCCAAATGGCAATAATTCAAACAAAAGTTATGAAAAACACCGGAGCAAAAATTATGCTTTGCCTCAATGCTTTTTGATTGCGAATGTTATTTATGAGGCTTTGTGTTAAAAAGTTGGTGAAAAATTTTCTCTCGCCTTTTTCCATATCGTAATTGTCGAATAGATTTATGGCCCTTTTTATTCTTTTCTCTTCACTTTTCCTATAAAGGAACAATGACGATAAAAATATTTCACGTATTGAGATGGAGGCACCCATCATACTTTGCACAAATATTTGCAAATTGTATGTCATACGCAATTCTCATTCATCTTTATATCATCCCCCATCAACATTCTATGCTCATTCACCTATTTTTATTGAAAATATCAAGGTGGAAAAAATAAAAGAAGTGAATGGATGATAATTTCCTGTCACAGTCATGAAAAGGTGAATAAAAATAGTGAAAAAATTATATTGCGACATAAATTATCCGCGACACATAGAATACATAACGCTTTTAACTATAAAATAAAATACATAGTCGTATCGCACATTTGCCATCTTACAGGAGATAATGAGGGAAAGTACACATAAAATTGTATGAAAAAAGTCCATTAAGAGCCAAAATTTTCATAACAATGTGAGAAAAAGAAGACTTAAGCGCCAAAAGTCTCATTTAATTATATCATTAATTATTTTCATTTCAGCTGCTTCACCTACGAGTCTTATCGTTGATACGAGAAATGGAAATGAGAGTGGATGACATCATTAAAGAAATATAAATGTAAAAGAGGAAAAGTTTATTGAATTTTGTTTAGATGGAATTAAAATTTTTTTCAAAAAAAAAAAAATAAATTGTAGACAATTAATGCGGGTATTTTGAATTTATACATTAATTAGGGTTGTGTTCTAGGGGTGTAATGCTTTGATCATGTGCTATATAACCCATAATTTTAAAGATCAAAGCATTTATTGCTGTGATTTTTATATTTGCTAATTTTAAAAATTATAGGATACAGAGCATGAGTAATGTGCATGTAAAGTATCATTTCAATAAACACGTGCTTGAAACCTGCTGCTTTGAGATTTAAGAATATTAAAATAAATTAGAAAGCAGGCATTTGAGATCCATAGAATAAAAATCCCTGTTCGTTCATTTTAATTATTTTTTCAACTATAAAGTGCTCAATTTTATAAAGAAAGTGCATGAAAGTCTTAATGCTAATGAAACTTGGTTGTTAACCATCAAAAAATAAACCGAGCATTAAGACAGGTACAAAGTAATATAAATTTTTCAATATACCGAACATACCACAGTTTTAAAATATTCTCAACCCCTTATAGCAGCGAGTAAGAGCTCTTAATGTTATATTGAAATGAATTTTCCTGTGCTCGCTTTGTTGTTAAAAATATATTTGAAAATATGTAGAGAAGGCGACCCTAGAGCTGCTTCCTACAAATCAAATTATAATTCAATGGAGATGCTTTCATTATATTTTAATTTGAGTTCTTGAGTCGATTCAAAAACCTTTCTCCTCTCATTTTCTTTCATTGTGCCATAGCATTACTCTTGGGTTTTCTCATCGTCTATTATATACATAAATATAGCCTTTCATTTGTACGTATAAATATCATGAGATGAGCTGTGAAGAACAAAGTAGAAGGAAGCCACTTGAGGGAGCGAAAGATTCTTGTTTATTGTTTGTTTTTTTGAAACATTTTATCCGAGGGGTGCCAGCATGAATATGTTGTAAATTGATTATTAATTGCATTTTAAGAGAAAAAAGTAAAAAATATTAAATTATGATTTTCAATTCTCTCATAAATTAAATTTATTTCTTGTGAAAAAAAACTGCAATTCCTAATGACCCTATAAATTTCACAACACCATCACCATTATTATGATGATTGTTGCCATTAGCAGTCCCCTTGTATATTTATAGCAGCAAAATTTCCTTTCTTGTTTGTACAAAAAATTCTATGAGAAACAGATAGAGATTCCTGTCTAAAAATTTGATTTTCTTCTTCTCTTCTGTTGCTGGATGGTAATTTATTCAATTTATGAGTAGCAGAAAAAGAGCGATATGAGGGTGAGATAGACGTAGACAGAGCAAAAAAAATGAAATAAAGTAAAATATCTCATTATTTTCAAAAGGTATACGTACACGCTGAAATTTGGTACAATAACAATCATGAAAATTTCCCTCATTTCTTTATTCTTTTATCATTATGATTTAGTCTTTAATCATTTTTTAGAGCTGACAACATGTCCTCTAAAATTGCCATAACATATTGAGAAACAGATAAAGTTTAATTAAAGACAAATACAACACAATAATTAGTATTGTTTGCAAAACTTGATTTTTTTCTCGTAAATTTTATATCTACTAATTAATTTTCAAGTGGGTTGATTGTTTCTGTGATACCTACAATTTTTTACACAAATATTTTATTACTCCAAATTTTCGATTGAGATTTTTTTTGTGCTTAAGTAAAAAATTTACATTGCGTGATATGGGTAGATCTTCTTAAGTCTTTAATATCTCTTTTTAATAATAAATTTTAAAAGGAAAAGTTTTTAACCCAAGTACCCACAAGTGTGTTGCGACTATTTTTCTCAAATTTTTACGTTTCTTTTACTAGCCTGCTGAAAAGTTTGAGATCTACTGACCTAGAGGAGTCACATACCGTACATCATTATTTAAGAAATTAATAAGCTTTTTATTCATCTTTTTGAAATGTCCAGCAAAAACCCGATTGCTGTTAATATAGTACGTTTGACCGTTCATATGTACATATGAAGAAAGTTTTGTTCATTATTTCCATCATGATTACGTGATACCTAAGAATCATCATGAGACGACGCACGTATTTAATAATATGATATATAGGAATCATCACGAAAAGCCATAATGTGATCCTATAATAAGCAGTGCTTTAATGAACTATGAAAATCCCCATAACGTCAATCAGAGTTGTCATTGTCCACACGCTCATCCTACACATGGTTCTATTTTCCCTCATCGCTACCATTTGTTTAATGAAAATTGACAGGAAAAGGGAGTATGAGAAGGAGATGGATGAAAATTATAAGCAAATATTTTTCAGGCGAACAAGCAAAGCAACAGAAAAGAAAGCGGCATGCCGCAAGTGCTTTAATCAAAATTTTGTGTGCTCAAATTATTCATTGTTCTCTTTAAAGTATTTTTGTTTATATTTTATTCTAGGCTGCACTGAAACGGAAGCAAAAGAATTATCTTGCCGCGTTTTTGTTGCTTCCTTCTGCCACTTAACACCGACCACAATAATGACTCAAGCAATTTTAACGTGCTTGGAATGGAAAACATAAAAGATGGCGAAAAGAAAGAAATAAAGAGATTTTTCTTTGAGGTTTTAAATTTTATTATTTCCTTGAATGTTGGTGTGTTAATCCTTATTGTTGTTTTTTAGTCAGATTTATTTATGAAAATTCCTTTCAACTATTTCGAAAAGATTTTATCATTAAAGTACAACATTGACAAAAAAGTATTTCCTAAAAGGGGAAACGAACGTTTTTTTCACCGACAATCAAATGTGAAAATGCAGTTTTTGGTAAAAGCAGACATAACCCCCGACGAGAAATAACTTTTGTTTGAAGCACAATGAAATGAAAATTCAACATGAACTGGTACTCAACAAATGACGATAAGTTATTGTTGTAATCTCAGTCAATTCCTTTTTCAAATATAATCCAATATCCTTTTTTATTTGTATGAAAAACTTTAATTACAATTTTTTATTATAAAATTAGAAATGGCAACAAATGGGGATAAAAATTTCATTTCTTTTTCTTTTGTATAAAACCATTCGTGTGGACGGAGGAATAACAACTTAATAAAGTAAATAACTTCTAACAATGGCAATACGAGCTAAAGAGAAGGAAATATCAAATCTAATTCAATCCAATAAGGCCTCGCAATTAGATTCAGTATCCTTTTTTAAAGAATTATTTTTTGTTATAAAAGAATTTCCGTCCTTTTTTAAAGAATGCTGTTCAAATTGATGTTAATGAGAGTTCTCCTGAGATGTCTGATTGTCCAAGCTAGCATTATTCAAACTTTCGTAGCTCGCAATATGATCAAATTATTAAAAATTTGGCGACATATCTATAAAGTTCTCACACCCAATAGTGCATCATAAGGTTTGAGAGCCGTTGGTTCAAACTTTAAAATGGAAAAATAATCAACAATAATGCTTTTTATTTCTTAAACACCTTAATAGTCGATCAACCTATTTTTTTTTCATTAATTTTCATGAAATCTGTTTAATGAATTCTTTATTGAAAATACATAATGCCAGCCTACCATTAGGCCATTTGCCCGTTATTTTCCGAAATTTTTTTTAAAAGTTATGTTCTACTTTTTTCCACAAAAATTTCCGTTAGTTTTTAAACTTTTCTATATGTCCCGGAATTTTAAGAAATTTATAGAATGGTCCCGGATTTTCACCAGAAAAAATCTGGCCACCCTATTTAAAGGAAATCACTGTTGATCCCACCTAAAATCGAAAATATTTTGAAACTGAATATGTACAGGTGTATTGACAGAGGAGGTGATTGGGTAGTAAATCAACTCTGAAATCAACCTCCTCTCTGACAAAAATAGCTCAAATTATTAAAAGGGTTTTTAATCATGATTTTTTTCAACCTCTCTTTTTAAAGATCTATCCGCTGTTATGATATGAAATTAATTTTCTGAGTCTCTACAGTTATTTAAAATGTCTCATAAATTATCGTTCAGATAGACCAGAAAGAAAATATTTCCAACTTTTCTCGCCATTTCCCTTCCTAATTCACTAACCTTGTCAAATCGATTTGAGAATGGCTTTAATTTTTATTTTGAATCTCAGCTATTTTCTTTACGACTTTTCAACATACATTTCCTCAGTGTTTTCTCTCTTCTTTTATCCTTATGTTCTGAAAAGAAGCTGGAACTTTTATTTTATGTTTTCCTTGAATTTTTATTTGGTTTAAAATAAACAAAAGTTTTCTTTTCTCATTTTCTGTATCTAGTTTCCTTTTATGCTTCTCTTTTATTGTTATTTTCATTAAAAAGCAAGTTATCTCTTTATATGTACAGCATTATTCATTGTGAGAAAAAAGAAATCCATCATGTGGCTTGATATATTGATGTTGATAAACAACAACAAGACAATGTTTCCCTTTTCTGCCAATGCGTTCCTTCACTTTTTTTCTTCTTTTCGATGTTGACATCTTTCGCTTTATTCTGTCAAGAACGTAAGATAAAAAAAAACACAAGGAGAAATTTTTCAATATGCTTAATGCATTTGGTAATTTTTTTCAGCTCAGCGAAGGTCCATTAATTTAATTAAATGCGACAGAGATAGAGAGAAGATGAGAGTATCAAATATAAAAAGAAAGAAGAACTTTTACTTACTTTGTTATGCTTTTGTAGTCTTTAAAATATTTACAGAAGAAAATATAAAAAAGTTTTCGTCTCATAGACATGACTAGTAAAGAAGACAGTAATGTGAGCGATATTTAAACTGTATGTAAAGACATCATTTTTAGGTACGTATAAAAAGTCGTTTGGAACCAATCAAGAAATTGAATCTTCATACTCATATTCTCATTTACCATTAAGAACACTTGGATCAGTCACCCTGATCAGTAATCGATTATTTTAATAAGGCTTCCGCTGATTATAATCTTTAAAAATCTTTTATTTGGAAGATCGGCGGAACCTTTGTTTTAATGGAATCAGACTTGCAGTTCGTCACTTCCTTTGAACTGATTTTGTTACATTCTGAATTTTTTACTACAAGATGAAGGATCAGTGATCAATAATCTGTTATAAATCTATCACAGAACAAAAAACTTTAAAAATATAAATAACTGAACAAAATCTACAAATCTGCACAGAACCAAAGTGAACATAAAATTACACTCTTTTTATGCTTTAAGCTAAGCTTTACATAAAATTGATGAACATTTTTTTGTGCATAACATAAAATGAGACTTGCTCATGAAAATAGTTTTAATTCACTTTCTTACCATAGTCGTTTTTTATTACTCATAAATCACTTTAAATATTTCGGCGAAAAAGAGATAAAGGAATGTCTTAAAGGCACCTTGCTAATGAAAAAAAGATTTTATAATTAATTATGCGAGATAAAATTGTAGATTAAAGTTTCCTTAAGTTTATCATTCGACGTCAGGTAGGGTTTAACACAATTGTGATAGTATGAGATATTGCTGTAGGCGTTTGAATGAAAATTTTTCGGGTTGGAGGAATGAAAAGTTCTCACACTGATTGTTTTATTCAGGGTTGGTGAAATATTTTTTTAGAGTTACTAAATATGTTTAAAAATAATTCACGATTTTTAGCACTAGTTGTTAATAAATAAGATAATCCAAGTAAAAATATATTTCAGCTCTGACCCCAAACTTTTTATGAATAAAAGGTCTTAGATTTGTTTATTGAGAGTTCGTAAAGGTTGCTGATTAGATGGTGTAAAGAAAGGTTCATTTGGTATATTTACCTCACGATTTATCAGAATGGAGAATTAATCGTTTTTGAAAACTTTATTATTTTATATCCTACTGATAGATTGTGTTGACAAAGTTTGTGACAAATTTACTGTTTTGCAGCAAATAAGAACGATTTAATGTAAAAATAATATAAATTAATTTTTTTTAATAAATTCATCCTTATTGCCATATAATCAGCCTCAATTTTCATCTTTTTCGACGTAATGTGGATACAAAAAAGACTCGTGGATGTCACCAAACCGTGGTTTTTCCAATTTAAATTTTTAAAACACTTTGATCTACCCAACTTGAGTAACAAGCGAAAGTTTTCATCAAAATATTAATCAAACTAAAGTTATTTTGCTTAATCTTGTTAAAGTCAATAAAATGGAAATTTTTGCTGAAAAGTTGAAACAAAAAGACATCCTGAGAAAATTTATTTCATCCTAGCTTTCAACATGAA
This sequence comes from Chironomus tentans, assembly GCA_963573255.1. Taxonomy (NCBI): domain Eukaryota; kingdom Metazoa; phylum Arthropoda; class Insecta; order Diptera; family Chironomidae; genus Chironomus; species Chironomus tentans. Next base: position 30,337,478 of record OY754304.1, on the reverse strand, counting down.
TGTTTCAAGGACTCCTTAAGTAGAAAATATTTTGTATATTTTTCATCTTAAGAATTTATCCGTATTTCCATATGTAAGCGGTCCTCATGCCTGAATAAAATGATCATAAATAAAACATTTGTACACCTTTAAATTTTCCCACATTTCCATAAATCTCTATACATGTACCATAAACTTAAATTTCCAGCTCTCATATCAAAGCTATCCTGAAAAAATATGGCAGTGTGTTTATGTAAATTTGCCAAGCATAAAGAAGTGCATATATCATAACATATCATATAATGCCAGAGATAAATGATGCAAGGTTTAAGCTAACGCCTTACATTAATATACACTTTGATCCATACTTTTGTCATTTGTTGCAGGAAATACATATTTTTATAGGCAAGAGGCATCATCATCAACATCATTGTCATATATTATTGCTAGGTATACCTTTTTCAATTTACACACTTTTTTATGTGCATTCATACAATATTGTTATTTTTCATTGCTCATCATAAAGACATGCATGCTTATTTTAACGCGGAAAGTCTACATGACGATGAACGAGGGAAAGAGAATAAATATCTATGCTAGAATGCGAAAATTTATTAAAATGTTCCAAGCAATTTATCATAAAAATCATCTGTGACATCCATCAAGTAAATCTAGCATAGCATAATAAAAGTGATCATTATTGTCACGGTCTTACTTTCCTTTTTCTGCAAAGTCAAAGTTTTGCTTTTCTCCCAACTGAAACCAAGCAGCGGCAAAGGCGAGCAAGACGTGGAGTCATAAAATCATGAGGAAAGAAGACAAAAGTGCGCGAACAAAAGAGGGAAAGGTGTAAACTACATTATATTATAATAATTTATGAAAAATGAGGAAGGCAAGCGAGACCTTTTCTAATGATATTATATAAGAAGTGAAAATATCATCAGAGGAAGTGAAAAAAATTTCTCAATAATAAAAATTATGTGCTTACTCATGCATTTTCCTTTCAACAAAATGTTGAAGCGCTATAAAATTCTTTTCTGTATCCTTTTTGTTGCTGAAATATTTGTGTGTGTATGTGTGCGTAAAAACACAAGATTATCCTTCCACTTTTTTCGGTTGCTCTTTTCCTTACATGCATGAGACCTTGTATGCTTATTCACACAATAATAATGGTAATAATGTGATGATATTTCCTTAAATCTAATCATACATTATAATATATTCAAATAGCAATTTTTATTTTTATTCCTTTCCTTTTAGCAAATCTAGAACAGATAATCATTTGAATGAGTCATGACCGCTCCTTTTTGTATCGATATTTGTTTTTGATTGCCTTTATTTAGATTTAGAGAATATGGGAGAATAAAAAGGAAGAAAATATATTTTTTTATTATGAGATTTAAAATGACTAGTCATTGCATTAATACTGAAGATCTGATAGTTGCTTGTGAATAGATTATCGAAGAAAATGTTTAAAAAATTGGAATTTTCAAGACATTTTGATTCAGCCTTCATTTTTCGTACAAATTTTAAATTTCATTGGTTATGTGGCCTTTTTTGTCAGCGACCGCATCCTAGTTAACTTCAATTAACTTAATATGTATCTGATCTATTCCTTTTTCATTCCAATTTGATGTCATCAAATTCATAGTATTTTTGAGCTCATTTACAAATGATATAAATTTAAATATTTGGATTGCCCTTCCTTACATTCCATGCTTTGCATTTTTTCACTGGTATATGTCATAAGTTTAGATGTAAGATTATTGAAACATCAGAACAAATTTTTACTGATCAAAATCAAATCAGCACGAATATTTATTCAGCTTAAAAAGTAATATAAGGCAATAAAAAAATCACATCATAGCTTATTTACATCATCGAGAGGTTCTCATCGCTAGGCATTCTAATGATGCAAATTGAATGAAAATAGAAAATGATTGTAGGAAAATTGAAATAAAAGGAATTGATAGGAATATAAAGCAAAATAAAATATTGCCGAGATTAAGCTCCAAACAGAAGAAATTCTTCTTTATGCCCGCAATTTATCTTTTTAGTTTTCATCCATTTGCAAAAGAAGCAATTATTTATACCCTTGACAGAGATTTCCAGTTGAATGAAGTGTTAATTTACTACGGATATTCATTTCAACAATAATGTATATCCATACTTACAAACATTCATTCAAACGAATAAAGGGCGATGTAAAAGAACAAGAAAAATGTAGCTAGTTACTTACTGACTCACTTAGATTTCATTATGAACTTACTATGGACGATATTAATTATCTCTCCTTGTAATTCTCATTCATTTGTAACATTTCTCACAACCATTCACACACAGAGCATAAGAGTGAGCATTTGTTTCAGCTGACTCGTTTGTATGAGAAGAACATTACAAATAAATCTGTAAATGTCGAGAGCATAAAGCATTAAATTAACTGCAACAATTTTCTCATCCTATTCTCATAAATGATAAGAAATATTCCTTCACTTTTTGACTTTTATTCAAGATGTTGCCTTTTAGTTCCGCTTAAGCTTTGATTCATGGTTTAAAAAATTGAAGAATTCTTTTGTGGATGTTTACAAATTAGGTCTAACTTTTAAGAGAAGACGGGTCAAGAGCTTTGTGACAAATGAATGAAAAATTTTGACAGAGGGAGGTAGGAAGTCTGAGTTTTTATTTTTTTAAAGTAAACATCATTTATATAAACATCACTCTTGGGGTCGGTTGCTCGATCTCCTGTGCCCCTGGAGTAACCCCTGAGATAGTGTATACTTTAATCTATAGTTCTTCAATATTTCTTAGGCTATAGCCCTATGATAACCCCTGAGGCAGGAAATACCTTATAATATACAAAGCAACTGGCCCTTGGATCCAAATTTTCAATCTGAATTATACTAAAATAATTTTTCATTGTTTTCCTTACCAATCGTGGAAATTAACACCCTAACTACATTATTTTATCAAATTAATGAAGTCATCATCATCATTTCTCGCATTTGCTAATGATCTTCGTTTGAGAAATGTCTACATAGTCTAAAGATGTCGTAATATTTTTCAATTGAAAAGTCGAAAAGAAAAATAAATCTCAAAGAAACATTAAAAGGCGGTCACGAAGGTAATTTACGATAAAAACGACCCATCTATTATCATCAATTTTTCATTTTACTGTTCATGTAGAGATATCGACTTCCATCAATAAAAATACATACCGAGATGATATCAATTTAAAGGAAGAAAAATGAAACGAGAATTTATTGAAAAAGTATTGGAAGATTTCTTTCATACATATTTTTTATATCTTTGCTCCATTATGCGCCCTTCCCCTCCTCAAGATCCCCTTCATTCTATTCTCTGTACATTGAGAAGAAATATATCAATTTCTTCCACCAAAGCACAAATTGAAAATCAAATCACAGATAACTTAAAAGACTCTCGAGACTAAAAATTTATCAAATTTATCCATTAGAAATTGGTAATCAAATTTAATATTCTGGAAAGGTTTTTTTCCTTCCTTTTTCCTCTTCTTACTTTTATTTTCTTGACTTTTTTTTCTTTTGCTACTTTTTATTCTTGTGTAAAATGCTACAGCAGTTTTCATAAATCAATGATTTCAATGGAGAAAAATTTATTGAATCTTCAGGAAGTAGAATAAGAAGATAAAAAAGTTCAAGTAAGAAAAAATTTATCGTTATGGATTTATGCAAGTAAATGAAGACTTTTTACCTCAAATCTCACCTTTTCACGTTGTTCACGTTTGACAATATCTTGGATTTTGAACAAAAAAATAAAATAAAATTTATGTGTATTAAAGAAAGTTTTTTCAATATTTAATATTTTTGATAGAAGGAACTATGAGATTAATGCTGTTTTGATGGCAAATATATTAATGTGTTTTAAAATTCTATCAAGTGGTCATTCATAAATGACGTACATCAGAATATTAGATTTTAATACCAATTTCTCCTGTCATGAAATTTTAATAACAAAAAAAATTGTATTGTAGTGTATTAAGTCTCACACAGTTCCAGACAGGGGGAAAACCACTTGGTGGAAAAAAGTCATTTTCCGCAAAAGAAACTTTTTTTCCACCAGCTACATTTTTTACATTAATTTTGAATCCTTTAATATTGGTTGGTGGAAATGGTGTCAGAATATCTTATATACTGGTTCTGCTCAAGATAGGACCAAAAGTTTGAGACTAGATGTTTCCACCAAGTGGTTTTCCCCCTGGTTCCAGACCTATCTAAAATCCTCCCTAAAATTATGGACGTCATTTGTAAACGCACTAAGCACATTTTTTATTATTACAGACTTAAATGCTTTAATTTATATATTTTTAGGTGCTTATTATTCAAACAGAATCTCACCTAAATAATACCTGACTTGTTGATTGGATGGCATCGAATTTGGTTTTAATTTTTTTTAACAAAATACTTTTTTGAGGTTCATAATTTTTGTAACATTGATTTTTGTTATCTAAGTAAGGTCATGACAATAAATTTCGAAAGTATTGAACACAGAAGTGTGAAATGTTTACGAACCGTTAGCTTAAAATCTGCCATATTCAAGATATAAAACGATTTTAAAACTGTAAACAATTTTATAAACTATTTAGCACATAAAAGGTTGCTATTAAAATTTTATACATTCTTTTCGATTCCACTAGCAAAAATGGTATGAATATTATTTTTAAAATTTAAAGCTATAACATACAAAAGAAATAAATTCCGTAAAATGCGCTTGCTACACAATCAACGCCTAACTCATTTGACTTTACAATAACTCTTATCACCATGTAAAAGAAAAAGAACAAGTTATATCTGAAATATTCAATTTTAGACATTATAGTCGTTTTTAATTGAAATATTATGCAAACGAATAAATTATTTGATAATTTCTTTTTCTTTTAGGTTTCTGCTTATTTAAACTAACTGTGACTTTGTAGAATTTTTTTCAGTATTTGAAGAATTCTTGAGCCATCAACATGAAAATATTTGGATTCTGTGTATTTTTTTATGTTTATAGTTTTGTGGTCACAGACAACTTAAATAGATATAGAGAGAAAGTAATATTTAGTGCATTTTCTGATAGGTGAGAATTGTTTGAATGTTTTAAAACACAAGGATTATCGTTAATACCATTTAAATAAGATCGGGAAAATCAAACCAAAAAATAAAATACACCCAAATATTAAATATCAAGCCATTAATATTCTTATTTCCTTTTTATAAACCATTTAAGCTACCCCAACGGTACGATAACCTATATTAATGATTCTTTAGAAACATTCAAGTGTGATCCTCGAGGAAACACAACATTTGTTGTTCACGGATGGTTAGAATCCATTGACAGGCCTTGGGTCAGACCAATGATTAATGAATTTTTGAAGCTTCGTGGAAATTGTGTATTTTTTATGGATTACTCTTTTTATTCAACTGGAGGATATTTTCAGTTAACACCACATTTCAATCCATTGACTAATTTATTGACTGAAAAAATTTTAAAAATTGCTATGCCACAGAATGTTGTGCTTTTTGGTTTTTCCTTCGGTGCTCGATTAGTCACAAAAGCAGGTGTGCTTATCACAAGCTCTAATGAATCAAAAGTTGATAAAATTTATGGTAAGCTGATGAAAGTTGATGTTTGCAAATAATTATGAATCTGAGTTGAAAAAATTAATTTTGCATCAGCATGTGATCCGGCTGGTCCAGGGTTCGATCCTTTGTATAGACTAGATCCAAAAAGAGCTGCAAATTTTGTTCAATGTATTCACACAAGTAATACATATGGAACAAAAGTATATAACTGTCATCAAGATTGGCGGATGGGCGTTTGTGGACTTAAACAAATTGGAGCTGGTCCTTTTCCTTATGGTTCTCATGGACTATGTAATAAACAAATGTTTTGTTTTTAAATTCCACAAAATATTCACAAAATTTCTTTATCACAGGTCCGTATTTCTTTCTTTCGTCATTTTCTGAAGATTTTACGCAAAATAATGCACATGACTGTAGGTCTCGAAGGGCTCCAACAAATTTACCAGATGATTTAATAATGGGACCTAGAGAACACCGGCTTTTGTAAGGAATAATTTAATTGGTTGAAAATGGCTGTATAATTTCTAATAAATATATATTCTGTAGCCATTTAGGTGATATTTTCGCACCGACAGCAAAAAGTCCCCCTTGGTCAGGATTTAATGATTCATCAAGGAAAAACAATATCGACTTTATTGAGGATGAAGATGTATTTGGAGAGGAGTATTATAATGAACTGAAGAAATTTTTTTAAAAGCATTAAAATGTTAAGATTCGTTAAAAAATTGTTACCATATTTTATTTTTTGTATCGTAACGGTTTTGAATTTTTTGAATTATTTATTCCTTAATCTCCTTAAAATTCCTGCTCCTTGATATTTCTATTTTTAAAAAATTAAAAATTAATTTTCAAAGAATTCATAACATAAATATATAACGAAATATTTATAATTCGCTAACAATCATTTGCTACATGAGAATTATAAAAAAATTAAATTTTGTTCTTAAAATTTAAGGATTTTACAGAAATATTATCTGTACTGAACAGCTAATAAATATTTCAAAATATTTGCTATTTATAAGAATTTCTGCAGAATGATATTATTCAAAAACTTAAGAATATTAGTATTACTTAAAGACTAAGTTTTCGTTAGTGCATGTCAATCGATATTTATTGCGAAAATATAAAATAAATTAAGCCACAGAAAAACTACGGCTTAGTCGTTTATTGAAAAACGTAGAAATGTTTACATTTTGCGTACAACAACAACAGCAACAAAAAAATTGATGAAAATCGAAAGTTGAACGTTTTAAGTATTTAATTATAAAATAGTCTCAAAATAATTTAAGCAAATGAATCAATACTTTTATGAAGATCAAGTTTATACTATTGATAAGAAAGGAAGTGTAAAATTTGGTTTAGTTGTTGAAAATGAGGTGAGCAATGAAAATTTTCCAGCAAATCAATTTCCATCGACTTAATAATTTTCATGAAATGTCGATAAATTTGATTTGTTATCGATAAAACTGATCAGAAAGTCTTATACAATTGCATAATTTGTTAATTTACATAGGTTCCAAGTGATGGAGAATATGAAAATCATACAGAAAATGAGAAATTTTTACGAAAAGGAGAGCTAAGGGTAAAAATTTTCTAAATTCAATGAAAAATGAAAAAGTCCGATTAACCAGAATTTCTTTTGTTCTACCTGAAATGCTTAGGTCGTGTGGTATCCTGAAGGAAAAGATGAAATCATCTTAGAGAGAAATGTAAGTTATCGTCATGTTCAATAATTTTTCACTGCATAAAAAAAAATATTTTTCGTTATATAACAAGGATATGTGAAGGGATAAGATTTCTATCCTCTTTATAATGGGCAGTAAATTTTATCGTCATTGAACCAAAAAAATTCCTCATTTTTTAGGTTGGATTAGCTGATAGAACTTTAATGCCGGGGGATGTTGTACGGCGATTGACAGAGAGTGACACGCAAAGAGGCTATTGTCGTGAAATACGAGTCAAATCTGATCTAAAAATTTTGGGAAATTCTAGATTTGTTATAAAAGATGTTTTATCAGAGAGGCTTGTACCACTTGTTTCAATTCCTAGAGACAATGCTGTATGCTTAAATGGCTGGGTAGGAAGCACAAAAAATATAGATGAAAAGTTAACATTAAAGTAAGATAATTCAATTTTTTTTGTATCCAATTATTTTTGAAGTCATGAATTTTTTAATTTTGATTTTAGATCGAACTGCGGTTCAGTATTAGAGGTCCGCCCAGACATTGATTATTTTCCATTTAAAGATAAAAACAATCGATCCGTATTTTCTAGTAATTTATTTTACGTTGGACAGCAGTTAATTGGTCCTGTAAATGAACTTGATAATGCAAAATGGATAATACAAACGCCGGATATGAGGACAAGTCGAAAGCATAAAGCTGAACGTAAGTTCACAATTCAGTCTGTTGAAGTCGATGGTGTTTATGTTCATTGGCAATGCAAGGCTTCATGTGAAGAGAATTCTAGCTCTGCTGAATCAGGCATTCCCAAAAGTTACATCACAGGCGCTGATCTAAAGAAAATGAAAAGACTTAATTTATTTGAAAGTTGCATGTTACAAATCAACGATAAAAATTATCTCAATGTTGCTGAAAGCGACGTCATAGTTAGGAAATCGCAATGGAAAAAGGAGCAAAGTAGGTTGACCTAATTATTTTCATTCATACGATAATAATATTGACTTTTTTCATGACCTTTCAGGCAATAAATATCGAATTTTATGTAGTAGAACAAATCAAAATTTAGACAATTCCGAGGCTTCAAATAATACTCATGAACAATATGATACCGAAAAAATTAAATTAATTGAATGTGAGAAGCAAAGTGAAAGTGTACAAAATAAATTAAATGAATGTGATCGCACAAAATTATGTCCAAAATCACAAAAATTCCTCGAAAGTGATGAGTGGCAGACAGAGGAGGAAGAGGAAGAAGAAGTCCTTTCTGATAGTGGTACAACGGCATCATCTTGTTCAAGTAATCCAACACCGAAAGGATCTCCAAAAAAGTCACCACTTCTTTCACATAAAATTAGAAAACTAAAGAAGCATAAGCAAAGGGATCCAAAAGATAAGCAAATTCCTCAAGTTGGTGATCGCGTAGTAACGGAAGTACTTGTAGTTTATAGTTGGGCAACGGTCGTTTGGCAAGATGGGACAATTGAAAAAGATATTCCATCAACAGAATTATGCCCAATTCATCATTTGGATGATCACGAATTTTTTCCTGCTGACTTTGTCTTAGCTGCCAACGATTCGGCAAATTTTAATCCATCCTATCGCGATTATGGTGTTATTCAAAAAGTTGATCATTTAGGACGAATAGCTAAAGTTAAATGGTTTAGTACTTATACAAATATAGATGAACCGACGCCAATTTATAAAGGTGAATCTGAAGTTAGTGTTTATGATCTTAAGGATCATCCAGATTTTCAATACCGTCCTGGAACGATTGTAATACGTGTGGCAAATTTTCCTAGTGATCAGCAATGTGCTACGGCCGGACAAGTTGTTGATAACTATCCAGAGGGAAGAGTTAAAGTCTGGTGGGTTGATGGAACAGTATCCATGTGCTGGCCACAAGATTTATTTGAAGTAGGACAATATGATTCAGAAAACAATTTTTGGGGAAATAGTGGAGAATCTGATGATGAAAGTTGGCAAACGGAGGATGAATTTAGTGAACCTGGCGGTATGCCACAGCAACAACATTTAACAGCTAATTTAGAACGCGCACGAAAGGCTATGGCAAGATTAGAAGAATTATTTATAATAAATCCTAATTTGCAATCACAGGAAGTTATGAAAAAACTTTTAATGGTCTATAAAAAGTGTCGTTACCTTGATCGATTAATGAACACTGCATTTTTTCACGAATCCAACTTTATGGGATTGGTTGAACGGGTTCGAAAAGGAGGCTCTCAAACAACAGCAGAAAGATTACTGGAGAAAAAGAATCGCTTATTCAATGAATCACCATGTGGAGGATTTAGTGGTAATCCAGCACCAAATACTGTCGAAAGTACATCTAATAATGGAAAAACTTTGACAAAGAAAATTTCACTTTTAGAGGCTACAAAATCCTCGTCATCAAACTCAAATAGTCACGAGGATAATAGCAGTTATTGCAGTTTTGAAAGCACTAAATCATGTTTCCAGTCATCAACACGGCAAGCTAGCCAAGAATCGCCAACAAAAAAGCAAAATCTTTTAGTCGTAGCTTCAGAAGCATGGAAGCAACAAGGAAATTTTCATTCAACATCCTCAGATATCTCAAGTATTACTGATGATAACTTAAAATTATCTACATGCTCATCACCATCATCTGCTTATAAGACACCATCTCCAAAGAAAGGTGACGAGGTTGAAAAAAACAGTACAGATTCTGGTATTTTAATTACATTAGATAATGGATCATCAGATAGTTCCAAACAAATTATTGAAGCACCAGAATCGAATTCCAGTAGTTTTGTTATAACTGTATGTGCTAAGTTATGCTCGCTTATTAAAATTCAATTAGTAAAAGCCTTACAGGAAATTAATAATCGCTACTGTCCAAGTGACACATTTAAAGAAATTGTTGATTTAGATATGGATTCGAAAGTTATTGCAAAAATTGAAAGTGAATTTGAGGATGAAGATATATCATCTCCAGATGAAGTTAAATCCTTTGATCTAACAGATGGTGCAGTAATGGCGAAAAAAGTTGATAATGTTAGCTCAAAAAAAGTAGAAGAAGATGAAGCGTCGAGTATCGATAACTTTCAAGTTATTGATCATGTACCGAGTACGCACAAGTATCATTTGACTGTATTCCATCCATTAAATCCTCATGTATTTTATAAAGCTGTTCAAAAAGAGCATAAACTACTTAAAAATTCATTACCAAGTGGCGTTTGGATCATTACTTTTGAGGATCGTCTTGATTTATTGAGCGTTCTCATTCAAGGACCGACTAAGACACCATATGAGGATGGACTGTTTGCCTTTGACATTCAATTAGGACACGATTACCCCAAATCTCCACCATTGTGCCATTACATAAGCTACTGTCGAGATCGATTAAATCCGAATCTTTATGAAGATGGGAAAGTTTGTGTATCGCTTTTAGGTACATGGTCGGGTCGTGGAACTGAGATTTGGTGTCCAAATAGTAGCACGTTGTTGCAAGTTATTGTTTCATTACAAGGACTTATTTTAGTAGATGAACCATATTATAATGAGGCTGGCTATGAAAAACAGAGAGGTAATAATTCATATTTAATTTTCTAATTTTTCACAACTAACTGCTTGTTACATACATTTTAGGCACTCAACAAGGTAAAGAGAACTCTCGTATGTATAATGAAATGGTAGTTCTTAAATTAGTTCAATCAATGACGAAATTAATTTCATCACCACCTGAAGTATTTGGTGATATAATTCATGAACATTTTCGTAGAAATGGAAAAAACTTTTATTATCGAATTAAATCATGGATGGAGTTGAGTGAGAATAGCGGTAATGATGTCAATAAATCGTCAACTAGTAAAGGTAATGTTTCTAAATTCAATATTATTCCTGATTGTTCCTTTAATGCAATTATATTTTCTGATAGAAAAATGCAGCGGTATTTCTCAACCAGAATTTCCTCTTATTCCGGCCTCAAAGGGATTCTGCATAACATTAGTTACAGTTCTAGATGGATTTTATCAAAAACTTCAGGAAATTAAGGCAGTTTCATAATTTTTAATTATTCTTAATTTTAAATTTTTTGCTAAATGAATGTTTCATGCACAAAAATTTAAATTACTACTAATATCATAAGATTTGTACTTTGGCGAAAGAAAAAAAATTGTTTCTGTTGAAAAATTCATATTTTCGGTGTTTGATAAACTTTTTGAATTATTAGGTATATAAAACTAAAATATGAGATTATGAAAACAGCCTTAACGTCATAAGAAGAAATCTTAAAGTTATTAAAGAACGAAGTAGAGATTTTTAAAATAAAAACTTTTGCTATTAAAATTAGATGATATGAAATAAATTAGCAATTATAAAATAAGCTCAACTAACAATTAAAATCAATTTCGAATCGAAATTTAAGTCAGATAAATACTTAAGACGTAAATGAGAAAAGATTTTTTGTGCCTTTTAGTTTGACAGCATTTTAAAGATAATGAAAAAGAAGGATAATGAATTTTAGTTTATCATTTTAGTGTTAATTCAAACTAAGCAATAAGTAGCTGATTTTTTTAAAATTATCATAAACAATAATTTGCCTGCTTAAGCTTAAATATTTTTAGATGTAGAGACACCATTATAGTAATTATAATTTTTTTCTGAGCAGTTTTAAAAAGTGTTAAATGTATAGTTCGATATTGACTTTAGAGATTGCTCTGATGATAAAAAAATGTGAATCAACCATAGCTTTAGAAATCAAGTTTATCTTTTTTTTTCTTTTCAATTAATTTGAGTCATTTCTCTTAACTAGACCTACTTTATATAATTATTGATTCTTCAAAGCCATTAGTAATGAAGCAATGCAATCGCCGATGCATGTCATAGTTCTATAGCTTCTTACTTAGACAATTTTCTTAAACAAAATCCAACGTGACTTTGCCTTTTATTGCCACAACACATTCAGAACGATATTGCTATACAACTAATCAAAACACTCAGGAAAAAATTATAACTTTTTTAAATACACATGATCATAAGTGTCTCATATGCTAGACTTTTATACCGTTAATTTGACTTGCAATACTCAATCACCATTCCAAAGAATAAACTGTTAACTGTTATAAAGCATTCACCTTTAATCATAAATTTAAAAAGATACCTAACTGATATTCATATATTAAATGATAATTACTTATTTACACTAAAATACAATTTTTTATATTTTTTATTCCTATATTCATTATTTCTTAAATAATTATAAAACCAAGGTTAAAAGCCTTGAAGAATTTTCCAAAGGTATTTAGAAGCCTTTTCATTCAAGTATAATGCAACTGCATGCTTCATTTTAAATCTCATTAGTGCGTCATAAGACAAGCAGTATTTAAAATATCCAAGAATAATTTACAAACTTTTGTCAAAATATTTATTTGGCATCACGACAATAGCTTTATTGTCTACACGATCAGCATTATATTTTAAAAAGTTCCAATTTAATAAAAAAAATCTGTTTTTAAATGAATATTCTATCAAACGCAACAATAATATTTTATACTAATTCAATTTACCTAAGAAACTCCTTTCACGGATTATGAAAGGAGTTCATATAAATCAGCAACAATGAAACTAATTATTGCAAGAGGCTTTTGTTTCATTAAATATCAATACGAAAACTTATCACCATGTACAAATTATTTTTAGCACATTTATTAGCAAACAGACTTAAATTAGTAATAAACATGTTGTTGATCTTTCTTACCTAAAATTTATTATTTATTAGTTTGTAAAAATATAATTTATTTCCAATAAATTACAATCAAGGCGTTGATATTTCTTAAATATCTCGCTTCTTTGCTCAGAGATTTTTTAAAACGATTTTTCTGGATTAATCCTGACTCAGGCGCGTAGCCAGAGGGGGGATTGGTAGATTTGTCCCCCCCTTTCACCCAAAAATTCTTCAATTTGCTAGGGGTTTGAGAAAAAAGCCTGAAAATCCCTCCTCCCTAAATTTTTTTCATACAAAAAATTTCCAAATCCCCCCCTCGAAAAATTTCTGGCTACGCCGTTGATCCTGAGTTTTCCCGCCTTGATTATAATGATGAACAATATTTATATATTTACCAATAAGTTAAAAAAAAACCGTTAAATTTCCAAAAATTACAAACTAATAAAATAGCTTGAAACTAGTCCAAACATCGACCTTTTTTTGGTAAATTAATTAATTTAATATATTTTAGTAAGTCAGAATTTTCCAAAAAAAAATTTCCTAGCTTTTCCATAAAAACTTTGACTTTACGTCTACATATTGGTACATATATAAATATTAACGAGGAATATTTAGTTACAATATTTAGAACTGATTCACAACCATTTTACACAAATGAAAATGTGTAATTTGTAGGTTTGTAATTTTATAGAATTCCAAAACGATATGATATGTCATTAAAAAAACAAATAAATTTGCTTCCGCGTGGAATTTTAAGTTTACTTAAATCAAATTTGCCCTATCCTCAAAAAAAATGTTTTGCAATGATATTTTTAAAATCAAGCATGTCCTAATATCAAATTCCTTTTTTTATATTCAGCTTATGTGAAATTAGATAAAATACACGGTAGATATTTTTCAAAAATATGTATTAAGCTCATCAAAAATACATACTTAAATAAATTTCTATTTTTCTGTGCTTGGAAATCGCTGATGATGAGAAGAATAAATAAAAGAGTGAATAATTTTTATATGTCTATCGATTTTAATTGATAAATATGAAAAAAGTTAATAATGTATTATTAAGCTGTGCCTCAAAACTCAATATCTAGTTAAAATGCTCGCAAGAAATAAAATAAGATGTGAAAAGTAGTGGAAAGAAAGAAAGTTTTCGTAACAGTTAAATCCAATATAAAGAAGGGTATGTGTGCATTTTTTCTATTATTAATATAAAGGATAAACTTTTAACTGATACGACATGAAAATGGAGTAGGAAATAAAAAAGGAAAATTGATTATAATTTTGTCGTTAAACTTTTTGTAATGTGGGGATTTTTTTCATAATTTTATATGGCTGTTAGCATTGCGAACGAAAAAAAGATTTAAATAAAAAGCTTCCTTTCTTGATGATTTTTCTCTGATTTCCTTAAGGGAAAATTTATATTTTTGAAAGATTACAAAAAAAAATAAAAAGAGTTAAAAGCTTGAGAAAAAATGAACACACAAACTTTGCATGAGGAAGAAAAGATTTTCAAGACAAGAAACAACATAGATAATAATCAAGTGGAAGAAGAAAACAGTTGAAATGTAATAAAAGATATTAATTTTCCTCGAAAAGAGGGTGAAAACCTCAATAACTGTTTAACTTTGTTTCATACTAGCTCTTTTTAACTTTTCAGGAAAAATCTTATTTGGTTTAAAATTTAGTATAATCTGTTAGTTTATGGACAAAAAACTTCATATTTATGATTATTTTCAATATTTTATTCTCATTCTTTAATTTTGCATGAGATTTTTTTTTTACATTTTTTATGCTCATAAAATAATAATATTAAAATTTAAACCTAAGAATTCCAAACATAGTTCCTATCACATTTTCATTTTTTTGGTCATGAATATTAGTTTATGCTTTTTCTTCAGTGGCTGCAGTGGCAACTGATTGATTATCGACAACTTCAGCTGGTTCACTTGCACAAGCTAACGATGGATATTTCTTTTGGAGGGCTGCACGATATTTTGGATGGCTGATACCATAGACAATTGGATTGTAGACAGCATTAGCCTTGGCGAATAAACTTCCCCAAATTGTTGCGAGTGGTGTGATTTTGGTACTTGTTAGAACTCCAGTGAAGTTGATGATCAAGTATGGAGTCCAAGCCATGAACCATAATGAGATTGTCATCAATGCAACCTTAGCCAATTTACATTCAGCGCTTTGGTTGACATTTTCTGATGATCTCAGGGATGCAACATTCATTTTCTTAGCTTGTTCACGCATATTCTTCTCGTGAGCAGAAACAGCTTGCAAGATGAAGAAGTATGAGTAAATGATTGAGAGAAGAGGTGTCCAGTATACGAAGAGAGCATAGAGCAAGATGTATGATCGGGTGCTCCATTTATGTGATAAGTAGTCAGTTCCACATGCTGTCATGTTTCCTTCTGGAACATATCTGCACCATCCAAAAAATGGAGCGCCTGTCCAGATGAGTGCAAAAAACCAGATGATTGCAATTTTGACCATAGCATCACTCTTGGACATTGGTTTGCCTGAAAGACCCTTTACGATAACATTGTAGCGATCGAATGCAATCATTGTCATAGTCCAAATTGAAACACACCCGAATAGTGATCCAGCAGCGGCATACAATTGACAAGCCAATGGTCCATATATCCATGTTTCATGCCAGCAAGACATAACCATAGGTGGTCCCATAGTAAACATCATCAAGAAGTCAGAGAAAGCCAAGTTAACAACTAAGAGATTTGAAGGCGTACGAAGTGATTTGGTTGATGTGAAGACGCTGATTACGACATAATTTCCAATCATTGAGACGATACCAAGGCAGAAGATGGTGAATCCCAAAATTTGATGCCAAAGAGGATTCATTGGTGGAAATTGACCCCAGTGGTCACTAACTAAATGACGCATTTCTGGTCGAACCAAGTCAAGAACGGTGATGTTACCACCAACATTACCTGATTGATATGCTGCGAAGGCTGCCATTTTTACTGAGTTTTATGAAATATCACTTTTGATTAATTCAAACTGTTTAAAATATTTTTATTTTGATAAATGTTTTATTCACTTTGATATGAGCTGAAGAAAATCGTTTGTCAACGAACTACTTCAAACTCCAAATGACTAGTCGTAATGGAAACCAAATCAAGCTTGAGAAAAAAATAGAAAATTTCTTCATATTTATACAGAAAAAATACCCCTTAGCAATTGCTTAATTAACTTATATATTTGTCTAAGATTTTAAAGTCCATTCAGTAATGTACTTAAAGTCTATTTCTAAAACCAATAATATGCTCTGAATAGGCTAACCATCTGCAAGTATTTTCAACGGTCATTCCCATATTTACGTAAATTTAAATAATATTAAATAATTTTTTTAAAAAATTAAATAATTTTTTAAAAAAATTATTAAGGCAATTTTGAATAATTAGATTTAAAGAAATTAAAAGCAGTAAAACAGTTTTAACACATTGAACTGTATAATTTAAAACTTGTCATTAAATACACATTAAATTTTAAAAATGTCCAGAATTTCTTTGAAAATTTCCTGGTCACCTTTGTTATGATGACATTCGTAGAAGAAGACTTCTTAAGCCATTTAAATCAAACGTAAGACTTAATTCTGTTACATATTGTTTAAAGTTTACTGTTTTAAAGAGGCAAGAAAAGTAGCAACTACAGGCTAAACGCTAATATGATGAAAGCGCAATTGAAAAAAACGCTTTTACTTTTAATCACATACGTTCAACAGGATACAATTACAAATTTCGTATCTACATCTGAAAATTAAGTTAAGACTAGGCTGACCATTTGCTAGAATTTTCAGAGGGCTGTCGTTTTTCTAAAATTAGCTACTTTTCACTAGAAATGCCGAGCCAAGAAAACGTCCACACAACAAATTTACCCAAAAAATTTCATTTTTGTCCTCTACCTTAACAAATAATATCTGGTCATACAAGTTGAGAGTCTTATTTTGATAACTATACAGAAATATTGTTTTTCACACATTATTCATCACATATTTTAGCTTATTGTTCTATCAACAGTCGAACTGTCTCAAGTAATGTTCTGAATGCAAAATTAGCTTCTAAGCTGGATTGCAATATTAAAAAATATAATTGGCTTAAAAAAATTAAATTATGATTGAAAAATGTTTGGATAAATACGAGGAAATTTTCTATTTTTTCTCAAGCTTGATTTGGTTTCCATTACGGCTAGTCATTTAGAGTTTGAAGTAGTTCGTTAACAAACGATTTTCTTCAGCTCGTATCAAAGTGAATAAAACATTTACCAAAATAAAAATATTTTAAACAGTTTGAATTAATCGAAAGTGATATTTCATAAAACTCATTAAAAATGGCAGCCTTCGCAGCATATCAATCAGGTCATGTTGGCGGTAACATCACCGTTCTTGACTTGGTGCGACCAGAAATGCGTCATTTAGTTAGTGACCACTGGGGACAGTTTCCACCAATGAATCCTCTTTGGCATCAAATTTTGGGATTCACCATCTTCTGCCTTGGTATCGTCTCAATGATTGGAAATTATGTCGTAATCAGCGTCTTCACATCAACCAAATCACTTCGTACGCCTTCAAATCTCTTAGTTGTTAACTTGGCTTTCTCTGACTTCTTGATGATGTTTACTATGGGACCACCTATGGTTATGTCTTGCTGGCATGAAACATGGATATATGGACCATTGGCTTGTCAATTGTATGCCGCTGCTGGATCACTGTTCGGGTGTGTTTCAATTTGGACTATGACAATGATTGCATTCGATCGCTACAATGTTATCGTAAAGGGTCTTTCAGGCAAACCAATGTCCAAGAGTGATGCTATGGTCAAAATTGCAATCATCTGGTTTTTTGCACTCATCTGGACAGGCGCTCCATTTTTTGGATGGTGCAGATATGTTCCAGAAGGAAACATGACAGCATGTGGAACTGACTACTTATCACATAAATGGAGCACCCGATCATACATCTTGCTCTATGCTCTCTTCGTATACTGGACACCTCTTCTCTCAATCATCTACTCATACTTCTTCATCTTGCAAGCTGTTTCTGCTCACGAGAAGAATATGCGTGAACAAGCTAAGAAAATGAATGTTGCATCCCTGAGATCATCAGAAAATGTCAACCAAAGCGCTGAATGTAAATTGGCTAAGGTTGCATTGATGACAATCTCATTATGGTTCATGGCTTGGACTCCATACTTGATCATCAACTTCACTGGAGTACTAACAAGTACCAAAATCACACCACTCGCAACAATCTGGGGAAGTTTATTCGCCAAGGCTAATGCTGTCTATAATCCAATTGTCTATGGTATCAGTCATCCAAAATATCGTGCAGCTCTCCAAAAGAAATATCCATCATTAGCTTGTGCAAGTGAACCAGCTGAGGTTGTCGATAATCAATCAGTTGCCACTGCAGCCACTGAAGAAAAAGCATAAACTAATATTCATGACCAAAAAATGAAAATGTGATAGGAACTGTGGGTTAAATTCTTAGGTTAACAAAAATTATATTATTATTTTACGAGCATCAAAAAAATGTAAAAAAAAATCTCAATTAATGAGAAATAAAATAAATTCGAATATTCATATATGTTAACTTTTCTATTGATTTTTTAGACACATTAAGGTACGTAATCAGAGAGATTCGCTGGAAAATTTTCTTGAATTTGTTGTTGTTTTTAGAAGAAATCTTAAGAATCTTTCAGTTCATACATAAAATTTGAAAATTCCCCCATTGAAAAATTTCTGGCTACGCTCCTGCCCTGTTATTAAACGATGGAAAATGGTTAGGGATCGTTCGCAAATTACGTCACGCAAAAAAACGACTTTTTCGAACCCCCCTCCCCCTCTTGTCACAAATTTTGCAAAGAAAGAAAAATTTTGTATTTGGACTGTCACAAATTCTCCTACCACCCCTCCCCCCTAAAGCGTGACGTAATTTGCGAACGACCCCTTAATAATATATTGATAAATTTGCAAAAAAAAATTTTTTTGAAGAAAGGAATTTATAAATGTAGGAACAAATCCAAATTATTTAGGGAGACAATTATTTGGATCAACATGTTTTTGTTGTTTTCTAAAAAAAACCTATGTTTTTGTTAGTTATTTCTTTGATTTAAAAAATTTCACTGCTGACCTTTTGTAAAAAGAAATACCATAGTCAAATGGATCAAAATTTGAAAAAGTTTAATCATTTTTGTACGTTTTTCCGAATAAATTATTAAAATTTTTCTATAGACTCTGAATTACTTTCACGAAAATTACCATCAATTTTGAATTTTTTCTTTAAGATTTATCAAAATGCCCCTTATTCATGAAATTTTGATGGTTACCATACTTATAATTTATTATTATTTTATTGGCAATTTAATCTTTAAGTGAACACACAGTCAGTGGTTTAATAAAGGTTTCGTTTCCGCCCTTTTAAGGGATTTTTTTTGACATTTTTAACCAGCTCCAGCAGGAAGTTATTTAATGAGTTGCTACAACGTTCGAGGTAAGAAGTGAAGAATTTACTTGACAAGGTCTAAATGAAATCAATATTAATCCTGTAAATATTTTATGGAATCGATGATTAAAAATAAGCTATTTTCTTAAATTAAGAATGTAAACTTTTTGTGTGGAATTATTTAGAGTATATTTTTCTTGGTTTGATATAATACAACTTTTTAGGGTTGTCCATTTTCTAATTTTAAAAATATTGTTTTGCGGTAAATAGTTTGAGTATTTTAAATATAGAATCTATCCAGACCTTTTAAAATAAAAACAATAAATAAAATCAAGCAAACTTTTAACTGCATTTCAAAAACGGTTAACAATTTAATATTTTAAAGACAAGTTTGAAAAGTTTAAGAAAATTTAAATTTTCACAGTTTTCAGCCAATCAAAATTTTTGCACAATTTCATTATTTATTCACCAAACAAAATAATTTTCAATAGACAAATGCAATATTAAGGTTGAGTCCATACTAAAAAAATATCAATAGGAAAAATATCTTATATTTATATGAAAATTGTGATTTTAAAAATTATAAAACTAATTAGATTTTTCTAAAATCTTGATTATTCACTATAAATTTAATTACTTTGTTTGGGAATCAAAGGCAGAGTGGATAAACAATTAAATGACATTGATTAAAGAGTTTTTTCAAATTATTTTCTGATAACAAAGTTTTCCAACTCTGCTCATTATGTTGTAAGTTTTCTTTTTGTTGCTCTCTTTAACATTATAATTCCTAAGTATGTATGCATTGAAGTAATTCATTATGATATCAAAATGTTGCATCTAATTAGAGAAAATTAAATCAAAAAGTAACCACTGAAAATTGCAGTTATAACGCTTTTTGCAGATTTATAAATAAAAATCTTAGTATGGAGTCTGAGTAGAATGGAATCTGGGGTACCGAGCCATATGTAGGGAAATCTGTCAGATTGAGAGTAAGGGCTCTATGCCCAAGGTAACCTTGTTTTGTGAGGACATGGGGTTGATTTCCACCAGAAGCCGATCTCTCAAGCATTACATAGAGCAGTGGTTCATCAACTTTTCAGCAAGCAACGTACTAAAAGATTGTGTAGCGACACACTAGTGTGTTTCAGAGTATAGTTTGACAGAGCACTGACATAGAGTGTTATCGAGATCACAAGGATTTGATCATGAAACTTAGTAACTCCTTCGAATCGGAATTAAAGATCACTGCAATTTATTGTACAATATTGTATGCATAGAAAAGGCTCGATATTTGAGTAATTTTTTTATTGTCTAGAAGAGAATACCACACTCCACCAATAAAAAATGGACAAACCGACTAATTTGCAAATAAATCAATCCTTTCCAATATAATCTATCAAATGAAGGCGAATTAAAATTTTTATGACAAGGAAAGCACAGAACCTTAATTAATATTCTTAATTAAGTTAAGAAATCATGTATATATACAATGAAATCTGTTGATTCAAACAAGTTCGGTTTGGTATTTCATCACGACAAGTTATTTAGAGCTTGAAGTAGTTCGTTAACAAACGATTTTCTTCAGCTCGTATCAAAGTGACAAAAACATTTATCATAATAAAAATATTTTAAACAGTTTGAATTTTTCAAAAGTGAGATTTTAAAGAACTCAACAAAAATGGCAGCCTTCGCAGCATATCAATCAGGTCATATTGGCGGTAATGTCACCGTTCTTGATCTTGTGTATCCAGAAATGCGCCATATGGTTAGTTCTTACTGGGGCCAGTTTCCACCAATGAATCCTCTTTGGCATCAAATTTTGGGATTCACCATCTTCTGCCTCGCTTCTATCTCAATTATTGGAAATTATGTCGTAATCAGCGTCTTTACATCAACCAAATCACTTAGAACGCCTTCAAATCTCTTAGTTGTCAACTTGGCTTTCTCTGACTTCTTGATGATGTTTACTATGGGACCACCTATGGTTATGAATTGCTGGCATGAAACATGGACATATGGACCATTGGCTTGTGAATTGTATGCCGCTGCTGGATCACTGTTCGGATGTGTTTCAATTTGGACTATGACAATGATTGCATTCGATCGCTACAATGTTATCGTAAAGGGTCTTTCAGGCAAACCAATGTCAAAGAAAGATGCTTTAATCAAAATTGCAATTGTTTGGATTTTCTCACTTGTCTGGACTGCTGCTCCATTCTTTGGATGGTGCAGATATGTTCCAGAAGGAAACATGACAGCATGTGGAACTGACTACTTATCACAAGACTGGAATAGCCGTTCATATATTTTAATTTATGCTATCTTCGTATATTTCACTCCACTTTTTATGATCATCTACTCATACTTCTTCATCTTGCAAGCTGTTGCTGCTCACGAGAAGAATATGCGTGATCAAGCTAAGAAAATGAATGTTGCATCTTTGAGATCATCAGAAAATGTCAACCAAAGCGCTGAATGTAAATTGGCTAAGGTTGCATTGATGACAATCACATTGTGGTTCATGGCTTGGACACCATACTTGATCATCAACTTCACTGGTGTCTTTTCTGGTACCAAAATCACACCACTCGCAACAATTTGGGGAAGTTTATTCGCCAAGGCTAATGCTGTCTACAATCCAATTGTCTATGGTATCAGTCATCCAAAATATCGTGCAGCCCTCCAAAAGAAATATCCATCATTAGCTTGTGCAAGTGAACCAGCTGAAGTTGTCGATAATCAATCAGTTGTTACAACTGCTACTGAAGAAAAAGCATAAACTAATATTCGTGACGAAAAAATGAAAATGTGATAGGAACTGTGGGTGAAATTCTTAGGTTTAAACTTTAATATTATTATTTTACGAGCATCAAAAAAATGTAAAAAAAATAATTAAATTGTCAGAAGGACAATTTTAAATAAATCATATCTAATTGAAAATGTAATTTAGTTTAAAATTATTATACTTTTCAGGCCTTTAGTCAACATTTCTTGATCAAACCCATTTCATTTTTAATTCATAATACATTTCATATTCATCTATAGGCACAGCGTCATACTTTTAAGTCCATTATGTCAATATTCCATTAACAATGCAATCTTGTTCCTCTCGTTACGATTTCTCAATCCGAATTTCGCCTTGATCTCATACATTAAGCAACTAAAGTATCTAAACTTCCGAAAAAGCACAAATTTGAAATGGCAGGCTTCGAATCGACGACATTCAAGTTACCTCGAATTTGAGAAAAGCATCTTGCCGATTACTCTACAAAGAAACTTAAGTGCTTAAATTGTGATTAAAAATTTTTTGGTTTCATTGATGTTTATCAAATCAAGGTCCTACAAAAATTAAATGTTTTTATCTTTTGCCATTAAATTTATCAATTTTTATTTCTAAATATGTAGTTTTATGAAAAGTCTATGACTTTATTTTATTTTATTTTTTTTTTTGTTATTTCTTGTATTTTCTATTTCAGAAGAGATTTGCGTTAAATAAATTTAATCCCTGCATATCCTTTTAATGCTACTTATTGGGTTGCAAAACTCTCTCTCGCGATCATCTCATATCTTCAATGCGATCAAAAATCTCTTGTATCATACCACCATCTACTTTTGTATGGTTTAAACCATAGCAAAGTCTATGAGTGTTTTCTTATATACAAGATTATAATTAAGCTCTACTTAATATTCTAACACAAAAAAGCACACTCAAAGAGTATTATGGTTTATTAGGGACAACTTTTGCCTTTTAAGTCCAAGGATTCTCTTAGAAATCATATCCTTTACTGCCATAATCTCCACGTATCTACATATTTTATTATTATTTTATCGTGTCAACATATATGCATAACATGTCAACAAGAAGTGTAATCTAGAACTTCTAGCTATCTGAGCAATTTTCAGAATTTTCAACTATATTTAATATAGTTGTATAAGCCCAAAGAAGGCTTAAATTAGAGTACATATTTTCTTACATACAAATAATAATTGATTTCCAAAACATGATTTTCATATGCATTAGCAAAGGGTCATTTGCTCTATAAATGAAAACTTATAAAGTAATAATCATATAATGAACAGAGTTGTTTTTTTTCATTTAAGCGCCTTAACGGCTTTATTTAATAAAATTTCAATGTATCTTTGCTCAGCACACTATTAGTACACTCTCATATTGTTGGATATTGTTGGAGGCTTTTTGATAACACGGACATTTTTTTTAATCAAAAATCGAATGTTTTTCATTAACATTTTTCTTATTCTTCTTATTGAATTCAGCACAGTTGTTGCATCTCTGTTCAGATTTGCAATCTTCCATTTTGTGATTGGTACCACAATATTTCATACACATCGTGTCATCTTTTTTTGGGCAATCACTTGCCTTATGAAAAAATCCAAAGCATTTGAAGCACCGTGTAACATGAGTTCCATCAACTACTTTACATTGCTGATATCCAAACTTAATTCTTTTCATTTCCATTATTTTTTATATGTTGATGAATCAACAGAAAAAATAATATTATATTTATTAGCAATAATTTTTCTGTTATAATTTATTGGAATCGTAGCCACATGCTCAAATTTTAATACATCCAAGCTTTTATTTCTCCACATTATTTGGTCAATAATAAGATCACTTTCCTTCTCATCATCCTCCAGTTCCACATTTAGAATTTTAATTCTCGGTGACTTCTTAATTGGATCTACCACCTTAACATTGTCCATATCTATAGCAATAGCTGTCCCTAACATTATCTTTTCATTTTCATTTTCACAAACAACAATCAACCCATTCTTATTTCTTGTGGGAAAAGTGTTTATTATATCAATTTCCTCATTTTTCAACTTATTCTTCATTTCTTTTTTCAAATCTTCAGATTTGACATCATATTTTGACATCATTAATACATTATTTGATGTTTTCTCTTTAAATTGCTTTGTCATCGACGACCAGCTCACACCAGTACTAGATTTTAATTGGTTTATTTCACTTCTAATTTCTTCAACTTGATGACAAATCTTTCTCACGTTATTAAATAATGACTCATTATCATTCTCTCTACAGACCTTGCAAATGTAGACAAGGCCTGGATATTTCATCATGGTTTTTCCAATGTTAACAGACCCCATCAATTCGTCCTCAGAATCCAAACATTCTGCATGGAAATTTTTCTTACAATTGAAACATTGAATTTGCACATGAGACCCGTTGCGCTTTCTGCAGTAACTTGAGCCGCAACTGCTCATGCTTATTCAACACTTTTTTTACTTTTTCACAAAAATATATGCGACTGCTTCAATCAACAGTCATCTAAGTTAACCCCGTTGGCTTAAAAAGCATGTATCAACTATGTTGTAACAACTCTGAATGTAATTAATTATGACAATGTCTAACTATATAAAATTATACTCATTATACCTATTTAGAAATAGAAAATTTAAACAAAATTAATTAAATTAAGGAATTCAAAAAGGATTTCTTTTTGTATAAAAGCCAAGTATCTGCTTCAACTAAAATAAGTAAGGTTTGGTATTTCATCACGACAAGTTATTTAGAGCTTGAAGTAGTTCGTTAACAAACGATTTTCTTCAGCTCGTATCAAAGTGACAAAAACATTTATCATAATAAAAATATTTTAAACAGTTTGAATTTTTCAAAAGTGAGATTTTAAAGAACTCAACAAAAATGGCAGCCTTCGCAGCATATCAATCAGGTCATATTGGCGGTAATGTCACCGTTCTTGATCTTGTGTATCCAGAAATGCGCCATATGGTTAGTTCTTACTGGGGCCAGTTTCCACCAATGAATCCTCTTTGGCATCAAATTTTGGGATTCACCATCTTCTGCCTCGCTTCTATCTCAATTATTGGAAATTATGTCGTAATCAGCGTCTTTACATCAACCAAATCACTTAGAACGCCTTCAAATCTCTTAGTTGTCAACTTGGCTTTCTCTGACTTCTTGATGATGTTTACTATGGGACCACCTATGGTTATGAATTGCTGGCATGAAACATGGACATATGGACCATTGGCTTGTGAATTGTATGCCGCTGCTGGATCACTGTTCGGATGTGTTTCAATTTGGACTATGACAATGATTGCATTCGATCGCTACAATGTTATCGTAAAGGGTCTTTCAGGCAAACCAATGTCAAAGAAAGATGCTTTAATCAAAATTGCAATTGTTTGGATTTTCTCACTTGTCTGGACTGCTGCTCCATTCTTTGGATGGTGCAGATATGTTCCAGAAGGAAACATGACAGCATGTGGAACTGACTACTTATCACAAGACTGGAATAGCCGTTCATATATTTTAATTTATGCTATCTTCGTATATTTCACTCCACTTTTTATGATCATCTACTCATACTTCTTCATCTTGCAAGCTGTTGCTGCTCACGAGAAGAATATGCGTGATCAAGCTAAGAAAATGAATGTTGCATCTTTGAGATCATCAGAAAATGTCAACCAAAGCGCTGAATGTAAATTGGCTAAGGTTGCATTGATGACAATCACATTGTGGTTCATGGCTTGGACACCATACTTGATCATCAACTTCACTGGTGTCTTTTCTGGTACCAAAATCACACCACTCGCAACAATTTGGGGAAGTTTATTCGCCAAGGCTAATGCTGTCTACAATCCAATTGTCTATGGTATCAGTCATCCAAAATATCGTGCAGCCCTCCAAAAGAAATATCCATCATTAGCTTGTGCAAGTGAACCAGCTGAAGTTGTCGATAATCAATCAGTTGCCACAGCTGCTACTGAAGAAAAAGCTTAAATGAATGAACATGTGACTTGGATTTAATAACAGAAATGGACTATAAGTGAAACTCTTAGGAAAATATTTATTATATTATTATTTTACGAGCATACAAAAAATGTAAAAAAAAATCATTAAGTTGTCAGAAAGACAATTTTAAATAAAGAAATTCAATTATATATTTTAGTTCTTCTATTCTGTTGATTTGTCCGTTATTTAAAAATTCAAAAGATAGTAGACTATAGTTTTCCCGCATAAAAAACTCTACAACTTTTTATCAGCTGTTTGTTTACCGCAGTTGTTTACAAATGTTTTATTTTAAGGTAAGTTTATAATTTAATATGACCACAGCAATTTCTCACGGAATTTATTTAAAATATAGTGAATTACGGCACGACAATATCAGTTCATCATGAATCATTTAGCCAAAACATTGAGAATTGGTTGCATTCAACTAAAAGTTGGTGCAAATAAAACAGAAAATGTTGCTCGTGCACTCAACAAAATTCGAGAAGCGAAAATGAAAGGAGCTGAAATAGTTTCATTGCCGGAGTGTTTTAACAGTTTGTATGGAACTTCTTACTTTCCTGAATATGCAGAATCAATTCCTGGTGAAACAACAAACCTTTTATCACAAATAGCGAAGGAATTAGAAATTTTTGTTATCGGCGGAACAATTCCTGAACGTGATGGTGATAAATTATTCAATACTGCAACAGTTTGGGGAAAATCTGGTGAATTATTGGCAAAGTATCGTAAAATGCATTTATTTGATATAGATATACCAAATGAAATTACATTCAAAGAATCAGATTCCTTATCAGCTGGAAATGAACTAGCAATCATTGATGTTAAAGACTTTAAGATTGGAATAGGAATTTGTTATGATATTCGATTTGAAGAACTTGCTAAATTGTACAGGAAACAAGGCTGTAATATGCTTGTATATCCAGGTGCATTTAATATGAAGACAGGTCCTTTACATTGGGAATTACTTGCAAGATCCAGAGCTAACGACAATCAACTTTTTACTGCATTAATTTCACCTGCAAGAGATGTTAATGCCTCTTATGTTGCTTATGGTCATTCTTGTGTTGTTGATCCATGGGGAAAAGTTCTTTACATGGCTGAATCTGATGAAGAATTATTCGTTGTGGATTTAGGTAAGAAATTAGACTTTCATATTTATTTAGTGATTTAAATTCATGCAATTTTGTTTCAGAATTGGAAGCTGCAGACAAGGTTCGATCAAATATTCCCATATTTAGTCAACGTCGCGTCGATATTTATGATACAGTTGAAAAGAAGTAAATGGAATCAAGTGCAATTATGATAAACGATTTCAAAACGAATATATAATAAATTTAAATTTTTTGTTACTATTATGCAGTTCAAATTAGTAACTGATAATAAATTATATTTTTAGAGTATTTCAGTTTTTGAAAAAATTTAAATTTTTTCTCTCCCGCAGACAGATGTTTGTTGTTTTGTCAATTCTTATCAGATTTGTGTGCCACATTTATTGAATAGAATTTTAATTATTGGACGTAGTTTCTTTCATAGAACTAAAATTTTAATTTTTTTCTTAAACTTAATTCATCATGAGTGATTCTATGAGAAAGTTAAGAGTTGGCTGCATTCAATTAAAAGTTGGTGCCAATAAACTTGAAAATGTAGATCGAGCTCTCGAGAAAATTCGTGAGGCAAAGATAAAAGGAGCCGAATTAGTAGTTTTGCCAGAATGCTTTAATAGTTTTATTGGCAATGCTTATTACGGAGAATATGCCGAACCAATTCCTGGCGAAACAACAAATATTTTATCACAAATAGCGAAGGAATTAGACATTTTTATTATTGGTGGAACAATTCCTGAACGTGATGGCGACAATTTGTTTAATACTGCAACAGTCCCGGATAGCACATGCCGGCTTGGAGCTGGCACAGAGAAGGCGCACACCTGGCGTGGATCAGTCGGCGCCGCGTAAAATTTGGCACCAGGCCGGCGTACATCGGGCACCTGGCCGGATAAACGGCCATTTTTTGTGGCACCTGGCCGGCATACACGTGGATTCACACCGGCGTCCATCCTGGCGTGGGGACGGCACCAAAAACAAACCATGCCACGAATTTATGCCAGCATGAAGCCGATTTCACACCGGCTCGAAATGCATGAAAAAAGCACAAAATTTGATACATGCCGGCTTGGTGCTGACATTATGTCAGCACGATGCCAGCACTGTCCTGGATTAAAAGCATAAATGAGACGGCACCTGTAAATAAATATATGCCAAATATACACAAATAACGCTTGTTGCATAAAAAAGTTTTATTCAAATAACTTCTTCATTAGTTTTCATAAAAGTATTTAATTTATAGTATTATTTTCCTCACAAATCGACTGTTTATTTACATTATTTTTGTTGCTTCCTGCTTGTTATATTCGATTGCTGAAATTTTCTATTTCTTGGAGCCTGATGGATTAACTTGATAAATATCTAGATAACGTTTTCTATTTCCGTAGTACTACAGATGTCAGAATTTTTATGTTGAACTCTTCTTCCGATGTAATCATCAACTCATCTCCTTCGGCTATGTCTATAAATTAAAATAACCAAATTTCATCTAAATAAAAAATACCTTCAATATTTTCACAATTCCATTTCCTCAAACTTCTTATTTCCATAACTCCTCTGCACTATTCGAGGCTTTTCTTCATATTTGTCGCTGCTGTGAAATACGTATAGACGGAATGTTGGTCTTCATCTATCTGATCATTAAGCGCCAATAAAAAAATATACCTACAATTTGACAAAATAAGTACTTCTGTAGAATTCCACCAGATTCAACAAATTCAAATAAAGTAACCAGCTCACTCTTGTCCCAGAATATCCAAAACGTATCTAAATTAATGAAAAACTAAACAAAGTAAACTAATTAATTTTTTGAATGCGTGATTTCTTTTTCACAGCGTCAGTGTGACATGGATGATTTTAAGACAAAATTTTATTTTTTTTTTAAAAAAAGCACTTTAATTTACTTTAACTTACGTACTCGTACAGCAAACGGATAACCAATGACTTATTGATAGCAATTAATGTCCAAAATCAGCCTGAATCAATGATAAACTTATAAAAATAATCTAACTAATTTTCTGGATGTGTGTTTTGTTTTCACGGCGTAGATGTAGCATGGATGTCAAATTACGCCGAATCGACGCCTTCAAAATTTGATTTTTATATTTTTTTTGCAAAAAATCACTTTAATTCACTTTTTACTTACGTACTCGAAGAGCAAACTGATGTTTAATGACTTATAGTCAACAAATGATGTCCAAAATCAGCCTGAATCAATGATAAACTCAAAAAAATAATCCAATTATTTTTCTGGATGTGTGCTTTGTTTTCACGGCGTAGATATGGCATAAATTTCAAACGATACCCATTCGACGCCGTCAAAATTTGATTTTTATATTTTTTTAAAAAAAAATCACTTTAATTCACTTTTACTTACGGACTCGAAGAGCAAATGTATGCCTAATGGCTTATTGTCAGCTAATAATATCCAAAATGAGTTATATTAAATAGAAACTGACCAAAAATGTTTTTTTTTGTTTTGCTTGTAGTTGGTTAAAGAATTATAAAACTAAATTCACTAAGTTTATATTGTCACAGTTTTTAAATCCACGCCGGTGTTATGCCGGAGTATAAGAATAATTTAAAATTTAAGCTGGCATGACGCTAGCTCTATGTCGGCACAAAATTCTTTTTAGTGCCGGTATACATTTTTCACCATTTTCAAAACCACGCCGGAGTGATGCTGGTGCAAAAATAAATTCACGTCAGTTGTGAAAAAATTCTTGGAAAGCGTAAAAATTTATCGAGGCCGGTGTGGTGCTGATACGGTGCCGGCTTGACACCGAATATGCGACGGCACTATGCTGGCTTTTCGACGTGGCACAAATTTCAATCGATGCCACGCGTGCTCCTGGATTGTGCCAAGCCTCGGCACGGTGTGCTTTCCGGGAGTCTGGGGGAAGTCTGGAGAATTGTTGGGAAAGTTTCGTAAAATGCATTTATTTGATATAGACATACCAAATGAAATGACATTTAGAGAATCAGACTCCTTATCACCTGGAAATGAACTTACTATCATTAATGTCAAGGACTTTAAAATTGGATTGGGAATTTGCTATGACGTTAGATTTGAAGAGCTTGCTAAATTATACAGAAAGCATGGTTGTAATTTGCTTGTGTATCCTAGTGCATTTGGCATGAAAACAGGACCGTTGCACTGGGAGTTAGTTGGACGATCCAGAGCAAATGACAATCAACTCTACACTGTTCTTACTTCTCAAGGTAGAGATTTAAATGGCCCTTATGTTGCTTATGGACATTCTTATGTTGCTGATCCATGGGGTAAGATGCTCTATATGGCTGGAACAGAAGATGAATTATTCATTGTTGATTTAGGTAAGAAAGTATTCCAGATTTTAAAAAGACAATTTTATTAACTCTATCATTTTATTACAGACTTGGATGTTGTGGACAAAGTTAGATCAAATATTCCAATTTTCATTCAACGTCGTGTTGATATTTACGATACTGTCAAAAAGTATTGAGTTCAACTGAGCATGTAGTTGAAAATTTTTGTAAACATTTATTAATACAGTTTATTTTTGAAAATAAAATTTTCATTCTCATGGTCTGCATCATGAGTGAATTGTCTCAATTGCCTGCCAGATAACATTAATTATTTTTTTTTTATTTTATTTTTGTTTCATTCTTTTATCAATATGCTGATAAGGACCTTACGTTTAATTTAAAAATTCTTCTTTACTCTCTTGAACTGAGAGAATGAGCTATGACAAGAGAGTTTTCATAGTTTTATTTATCATAATATTCTCAACTTTTGCCTCGAGAAGTCGTAAAATAGACAATTTCAATTAAAATGGCAATTTATCGACGCGTATTTGATGATTCTGCATTAAAAAATTACTGTGTGGTGGATCTACGAAGTGACACTTTGGTAAAAACTTATAAATTTAGATTATTTATGGAAAATACACAAATTATTATTTTTTAAGTCGATTCCAACAGATGAAATGAGAAAAGCAATGTTTGAATGCGAAATTGGTGATGATGTTTATGGAGAAGATCCAACCGTTAATAAATTAGAGGTCAAGGTTGCTGAACTTATGAATAAAGAGGCAGCTGTATTTGTACCGTCTGGAACTATGGGAAATTTGCTAGCCAGTAACATATTTTACAATGGGATTTTTATGATTTCTAAATTTACTTAAATTTTGATCACATTTTGCAGTTTTGGTTCATTGTGATAAGCGTGGCTCTGAAGTGATGGTTGGAAGTGGAAGTCATGTGTTTTGCTACGAGCAAGGTTCAGCTTCATCATTAGCTGGAGTTTTTGTTCACAAACTTTCAAACTCAGAAGATGGAACATTCTCAATTGATGAATTGAGAAATCATATTAGAGGAACAGATATCCATGAGCCAATTACTCAGTTAGTAGTGGTAGAAAATACTCATAATATGGCAGGTAATAAATCAAAAGTTTCAAACATATTTCATTTATCAAACAATATTTTCATGAATTTAGGTGGAAAAGTGTTACCGCTAAGCTGGATTGAAGAGCTTTCATCCGTATGTAAAGAAAAAAAATTGTCTCTACATATGGATGGAGCAAGAGTCTTTAGTGCAGCCGAGTATTTAAACGTGCCAGTTTCTCGAGTTGTTCGTGACGTTGATTCGGTTTCATTTTGTTTAAGTAAAAATCTATGTTGTCCTGTCGGCTCATTGCTCGTGGGAACAAAGAATTTTGTTGATCAAGCTCGCCGCCTACGAAAAGCACTTGGCGGTGGAATGAGACAAGTGGGATTTTTGGCAGCTGCAGGTTTATGTGCACTTGAAACAATTGTTCCGAAATTAAAATTCGATCACGAACATGCACGTCAGCTAGCAGAAGCCATTGATGCTACAAAGAGCTTAATATTCAAGGTAGATGTC
Organism: Chironomus tentans; assembly: GCA_963573255.1. Classification (NCBI taxonomy): domain Eukaryota; kingdom Metazoa; phylum Arthropoda; class Insecta; order Diptera; family Chironomidae; genus Chironomus; species Chironomus tentans. The sequence goes on along the minus strand of OY754304.1, from coordinate 30,305,258 downwards.
ACGAATCTACACACAAACATACTCATGGTTAAAGTTGTTGAAAATGATAAGAAAATTACAGCATTAGATTTGAGCAATAGATTGGCTGAAGTAAAGGAGAATGAGATTGAAAATGGAATATGTGATGATGATCAAAAACCAATAACCATTAAATCAAGTTGCAAAAATTTACAGATTTTACGTGTCGTGTTCTATCATCAAATCACTGATGAACTGACAAAGCTTGCAATCAAGAAATTTGTACATGTCATCAGGGAACTAGAGAATATGGCATAGAAGTTTTTACTCATTTCTATTTGGATATTCTACAATAGAATTTTGATTTTGAAAAAAAAAATAAAATTTTTTTTTCAACTCACAAGCATTAATTTTTATTTTTATTTATCAGATATTTTCATTTGTTTTAAATTTTATACGACATATGTGTTAAGCCACTTGAATAAATGGACCCAAAATTACGAAAACATATGCACAAGCTGATAAAATTATTAACATTATCTCCTGTGAAAGTAGAATGTTAATCTAATCTTTTAAACGTGACGAGAATTAATGAACAGTAAGTATTTTAATAATGTGTGAAGGACCCAGCCTTATAAGCTGGAGGCACTTCGCTTATAGAATCTTTTGTACCATACCCTTTAGACCTACATCTTATAGTGGAATCCGAACCACTTGCAAACTCTGCACATTACAAGGACACGAGAACTGATGTATTCTGCAATTTACCTAGTTACAATTCGTGTGAGCAAAATGCCGCCTTGATACTAGTAGATACTAGTATACCTTGTAGATATACCTAGGTCACTAGATACCTTGGTGATATACCTAGCAATTGAGACACATTTAAAGTTAAATAAATTTATCAACAGCTTATGAAATAAAATTTTTTTTTGAAAATTTCAGTCTAATGAAAGGAAGTTTACACTCATTTATTTAGCATATATATGGATCTAGATAAAATATTTAAACAAATCATTTTGTACAAGAATCGATATTTGCAAAGTCATAATTTACGGCATATATGCATGAATGTGACAAGATTATGAGTATTAAATCGTTTAGTAAACAAATAAATAATAAATAATGCTACATTCAGTACATAAACCACTAATCAGAAAATGTCTCGAAGCCATCATAGTATGTATTTTAGGTCAAACCAATTTTACAATTTTAATCGAATTTGTTATGGTTTGTAATATTTTTATATGATAAACAATAATATTGTAACATAATATTAAATTTTAGTACATTCATGGTCATGTTAACATAGAGTGAAAAACCTTTTAGAATCATCATCATCATGATTTTTTCCTTCTTTTTGGACTGTTATTGTTTGTATCTCTTTTTATATCCCATTGCAAATGCTTCTAAAATTAAACAATACAATTTTCTGTTTGCCGTCATTTCATGTTGAAGGGAATTGAATTTAATATTCAAAACAACAATGAGAGAATGAATATGAAAAAGATACAATAGAATAAAATAGAAACTCAACTCTATTGCATGCATATTTAGAAATAGATTCTGCTTAGTGTCCCTTTCCGTCTATCTCTCTAGCTTTTAAGTTGGAGTGGAGTTAGTAGAATAAAAAAAAGTTTTTTTTTTCACTCAGTTGGTTGTGAAAAAAAAATTGAAATGAAAGAGTAAACTTTTTTATCTCACGTTAATGCCAGTCAGAAAAAAACTAGGGATTAAGTTATGAAAAAATTGAAATTTCTTATTTATTCAATTCAGTTTTTTGACATATAAATTTTTAATCATCCTCACAAACATCGTTTAATATCAATTTTAATTCATTGTTAAAAGAAATGTATGTCTTTTCGACTTAATCATACTTGCCACATTTCTCACTGGGTTTTGACTGTAAAAACACACATGAGGTATTCCCATCATGCTTTTGTAAAGTTTAAAACTAAATTTACATTTGAATTTGTTTTGTCAGAGTTTCTATTGAATTTTTTTCTCACTTTAATATTAAAGTTAGTTTTAAATCTTTATATGCATATGCTGAAAAATTAAAATTTATTACTAGACAATTTTGACAGTTGATTCTCATAGCTTGTATAACTTATTGATGGGCAGTAATGCACGTTCAATTTTTTATTAGCCGAAGTTGATATATTGAGTTTTCCACTGCACAGATGTGCTCTAGTGCTACGTTGTCCATCTGTTAAATTTTTACGTCAATTTAAAGTTTTAATGCCTCAGTTTTTTGTAATTTTTCCCGTGTGATGAATAAATAAAAATGTGTGGACAACAACAAATAATATTTTAAATCAAAGCCAGCATTCCACCAATAAGTCAAAAAGCATTCTAAAATATTTATGACACATTGATTGATTACACCCCCAAAAATATTCATTTGAATTCAGAAAACAATGCAATCAGAACTAATTAGAACCAACTTGTTCAAATTGATGGCAATAGAAAAGACAAACAAACGTGAAAATTGGAAATGAATGAGAAAACTCTGTCCAAATCAACAGTTTGGAGCACTAAAATCCTTTCTTCATCTCTTTTCTTTCCCAAACTGCTTCAATTAATTAATCACACAAGTTCAATTTAAGCCTTGAACAGTTTTGTTGGTGTTTGATCGAAAACTTTTTGGACATCTGAGGAAATGTGTACAGCAATAATTGAAAATCAATGGAAGTTTCATGCTTTTCAAACTTTATATGAGGCTTCATTGCTATTCAGTATTCGAAGTGTTTATATTAGAATGAGCACTAGAAGAGGAATAAAATAGAAAGAGATTTAGACATTTCCACCAACAAGAGTTGTGTGTAAATTTGTCTAATTTGTATTGTACAAGGTAGGATAAGAGTATTTACAATAGCTAAATGAAGTTTGCTTTTCGGTTGGACCAGCAAAATCCACCTCACAAAAAAACAATTCATGTCATGAATGTTGATTGCCAAATTGGACCTTTCTAAACGAAAAAGTTTTTCTTTTTTCAATGTTCTTCTTCCATTTGATAATTTAATTGGTGTTTTTGGTATGAGCTGTTGTTTTGTATAAATCTACGTTTATGCATTGGAAATTGATGCTTGGTAGTGCTGATTTGTTAGATTCTACAATAATATGCAATAATCAAAAATATTTTATTATTTATAAATTTTTCATGGACTCTTTTGAGATCGTTAGCATAATAAATCAAGATTTTCAGATTTCTTGGTCTTTTCTGACACAAAACTATTAGCGGAAAAAGCTCCCGCATCCCGCTTTGTACCCAAATGCCCCTCTTTTCCAAAAATGCTATGTCCTGGTTTTAAGCCCTACTAAAAATTGTCAAATTTTTTAAAAATACTTTAAATTTCAGCCTGTCCCGCTTTTTAGGTTTGAAATCGGGATATGTTCCGCTTTAACCCCCCCCCCCCCCCCCCTTTATTCAACAATCCTGGAACTACACCGCATTATATTTTATAACAGTTTTCATTTCTGAAATAAAGTGTAGAATTCTAACACAAATTCATACCGTTCTAAAAATCCACTTTGTGCTTGTCTATGAAAGGAAAACTATAATTTATTTAATTTCACTTCCCTCTTTTTTAATTTTAATTAATCTAGGAAGATTTTCATATTTAATTTTCACTAACAACATTCTTCATATTTTCACCACTTTGTTATTTTTCATTGACAAAATTTAACCTTTTTCCTTTTTACGACAATTTGTATGCCTTTTATTCAAAACTTTACATTTAATTTTTATTTTCATTTTATTTTACCGTCTCGACTTTTTGTTAACGAGAACGCTTTGAGAGCTCTAAAATAATTACATTTATATCCCTAGGCTTTACAACAACATACAACAGAGGCATAACAAATTACGGTGATGAATATTTTTTTTGGTGAAATCCCAGCTTCATTAATAATACTTTTTTCTCATTTTACAGATTCTAAACTGGTCTGTTAGTAGAATTTTTATTCAGTTGCTCATTTTGTTAATGTATAAAAAAATTTATGGGCTTGTTCCCATACAAGATATACGGGTAATTCTGATTATATGACACTACGCACATTTTAGTAAAATTAAAATACAAAGAAATTTTTCTGAAAAAAGTGCAACAGAGCATGATGATAAAAAGCGTCAACGCAGTCTGGCATATAAAGCTTGTTCATGTTTGAATGAGGGAAATTAATGAGGGTAAAGTTTCTGTTCTTCATTTATTTTATATCCTATCATTCCCTCCACTTCAAAATATATTTTGAGCGCATTAAGGGCATTATATCACAAATTTATCTCATGCATACGCATACACAACCAAACCAAAGTAATTTTCTTCAGCATGAAATGATGGAAAGTTCTTGCGGCAATAATGCAAATTAAAAAAGCAGTTCTGTCTCTTTTCTCCTTCATTCCACAAAATCGTGCTTCCATTTGTATGAACTCTCATGAAAGATAAAAGCTTCTTAATCGAATTAATTTCTTCTTATGGCTCAAACATGACTTCAATTTCTTTCTCATGTTGTTTGAATAATCTTGCTTATGCTTATGTTCATGTTCGTATGCGCTCATTCGCATATGGATTGTGTATTTTATATCTTTCGTTTTTTTGCTTCTCCTTCGTATGCTTAAGACATTCAATGATCAAAAAAAAAATGAAAACCAAAAAGAAAACTTTTCTGTCTTGACTTTCTTTGCCTTGCGGTAATTTGCTCATATTCATGGAAAGATGTGCTCATGAGTTTTAGACTTGTTTCTCATTTCTGTTCTTATATGCTTTATTCTTATTTTAAGCTTTTTCGGATACTTTGAACTTTGAATGTTGCTATTCTATCTCCTCAACATTGTATTGAGGGTCATTCTACATACATTTTAATTTCTTGTTATTTTTTATCGTCTGCTAAGATTATTTTTGGTGAGTTCTTGAAAGATGTTTTAAGACTTGTCCATTTTGAAATTTAATCAAAAATTTATCAGGATTTTAAAATATTTGTATTTTTGAATTTCAGGATAGGGGAATCTTAATACACATCCAGGGGCGTATTCAGGGAGGGGTTTTGGGGGTCAAACCCCCTACCCTTTTTGGGATTTTTTTAGTTTGCTAGGGATTTTTAAGAAAAAGTCCCAAAACCCTCACCTAAATTTTCCTTTCCACACAAAAAAATTTCAAAACCCCTCCCTCGAAAAATTTCTGGATACGCCCCTGTACACATCACATGCAATTTCATAAAGCATGAAATAAAATCGGACACAGACAATTTTTACAAAACTAAAAACAAATTCTGGCTTAACTAGAACATCCTTTTGACCTGAAAACGATGAAGTTATCTCAATACATTTCGATAAGTTGAGAGTTAATACAAAAAGGTATCCAAACAGTTCATATGAGCTACATAAATCTTTCGTTTTTCTTTAACAGGTGCATCAATATTATTATAGCGAAGACATGATAGGATGGAGATTGTTGAAGGATAAACATAGAGGAAAAATTGAGAGATTGGAAAGAGTATTTGCTTTGAGGAAACTTATGATAAGAACGATTGAAATCCTCTGATATATGTTGAAAAACTTTCGGTTAGAAACTATTCTTTTTGTGAAATAAAAAAACATGAGAAAATCCTTTTAAAGACAAAGATTTTTGATACTAAAATATTTAGCAGAGGCGTAACAAGGATAGGGAACATTGGGGTTTTTCTAGAATCGCCGCGATTTGAGGAACACCAAGTTTAATAATTTAAGTTGTTTGATGATTAGAACTTTACCAAAGTTTGCAGATGGCCATAATTGTATCCATACAATAGTATTTTTACTCAGTCTGGAACATAATCGACAGCAAAATATATCTATTTAGAATAAATGGTGGTGAGGATCCACCTTTCTTGCCTGTAAGCATTGTGTGAATCCTTTTCATACCGTCATAGAGTATTGACAGTAAGAAATAATGATTGAGAGATCGGCTTCTGGTGGGAATCTAACTCACGTACTGACGAAAAGAGTGATACAAATTTCCGGTCTGTTGCCTAAACACTCTGTGACCAGAGGTCTTAATCTCGAACTGTCAAATTCGCCAATATACGCCGTAAACAAACGTAACTCCGGGTAACTTAAAAAGTTGAAGAAAGAAAATTATGTTAAAATGATTATGTAAAAATCACTCAAGTTCTTGGTCGAAATAACATGAATAAATTAAAAGCTTCTTTTGCTAAATAAAGTTTAAAAGTGAAAGAAATAAATATCTCGCATCTGTTAAATAAATGTATTGTTGCTGAAGGTACTCATGAATAATAAAAAGTCTTGAGACTATCTACGTATAGAGAGACTATCTATGTATATTCAAGATGAGATAGAAACAGAAGTTGAGAAAAATATTGTACAACAATTTTATTGTCATTTAAGAGATATTATCAATTATTACGATTATTATTTGAATTCTATTTTCTGAATAATAAAATGAAAAGCATTTACTTGCTTTTTGAATAAACGTAAACGTGTTCCGAATTTTTGAATATCTTCATTGATAAATGAACAAAATTGTGCCTTTTGGGGATTTCTGAACATTTTTTTTACTGATTTTTTAGCTAGTATTTTTTTCTCTATCCAAAAACGCTACTGGCACCATAAAAATGACGCGTGCAAAAACGAATAGAGGAAGTTGAGTTAATGAAATTTATCATCGCGAGAAGTGATAGGAAATTTAAACGATGGAATCAAATTTCGATTGGGGAATTAAACATAGCGGCACAGAACAGCAATCGAATCCTTAAAATTTATGATATATACGTGAAAATATTTCTATTCTTGCCGATGCGGGTATCAAACACTTGTCTGACTCCTTATCGTGATATCTTCTGTATTTAGATAATTTTTTGAATTTTGCGAAAAATTAACAAGCGACACAATCATTATTGAATAAAAAATTAGACGAGAGGGATAGCATCAACAAAGTGTGCATGATATAAAATTTTATATTTGATCATTATGTCGCAGGATGAGCATCATCGTGATAAAAATGAGATTTAATTTTCTGATAAAGCTTCTCTTGAAACAAGCGATTTTTTTATATTTTTATGCATGTTCTTAATAAAAGTAATGGAATATAATCAAATTAAATTCTTCTTATTAGCGATAATTTGATAGAATTCTTGTGTGAATTGCTAATTGATGCATCAAAGAGTTAGTAAAATATAAATAAAGTTCATTTCAATTAAATTAGAATTAACTATCTACATTTTACATTTTACATTTTATGATGGCAATCAAATCACATAATGGAGTGCACATATACAGCATGACAGCACATGGTCATTAATTTTCCAAGTAAAGAGTTATAAATCCAATAGTACTTAATGACATTTGTACTACAGTAGTAATAATCTAATGTTTTTGCGATAACGCCATTATTGATTGACGCATTCGTATAAGTCATTAAGGCAATTGTATGCTATTATATTATTTATGATACTAAGCACACATATAACATTCCTAATTTATGCGAAAACACAATGGAAACAGCAAAAGTATGTGAAACTAGAATTCCTTTTCTCTAATTTTCTACTTCATTTGTGCCACACTCGTTTGCCATAACAATTAACATCAAAAGCTTATGATTAATTACTTGTGTGTGATGTCGTGTTGATTTTTGACCCTGATAAATTCATACTTTTTTGCCACTATCGACTTGCTTTCATTTTACTTCAAACAAACGAATTACTTTGGCTGTATGAGAAGGCTTTTCTTTCTTTTTTTCTACAGCACGCACTATGTTCCTTTAATTTCTCCTTTACAATATTTTTCTGTATTTTAATTTTTTGTTACTAAGACAAGAAAAAGGCCTTATTCTTTTTTTCGAAGTAATAAACGTAGCATGTAGGTATACCTTGATATGCTTTAATTCTGTTATGATATGAAAAGTAAAAGCTCTTTTGTGTAGTTGAGACGTACGAGCAAATGAGCACTATTAATTATGCATATTTTTAGCTAATTCCCGTAACAGCTCATTTCACTTCTACTTCTCATTCTTGATTGCTTCGTCTTTCACTTTAACCTTTTCAGAAATAATTACCATATCGCGTATATCTGAAAATAAATCCTTGCGCCTTCAATCAACTGTGGCATTTACTCATTTTATGCAGGTTCTTATTGAATGTGCTAAATGTGAAAGGTGCTATTAATACTGTTAAGTATGATATTGAGTTGATGAATTAGTGAACGGATTATGGATTGAATCAAAAGCTCAAGGGAAAGCTTTAATATCATTTATTCAAAAAATTCTGCATAATTATTTAATTCATAGTCAAAAATACAAGCACAACATCCAGGGTACAAATCATGTAATTATGCATTAAACGAAAAAATTTATAACGATAAATTGTTTCTAAACTTTTGCCTCAATTTTATTAAAAAATTAATGCTGTAAGCTCATTGTTGTACCTTTTTCTCACTTCTTATATTCATCGCGCTTTAATTAATTCTACTTGAAGCAATTTCATTTAATGAAGGTGTAAAATCATTTGCTGATAATGTTAATCCACACCATCGACGATATTTATATTCATTCAGAATAGAAAGACGATGAGACGATGAATTTGGAATGAATAAAAAGGGGATTTGTTCACTTTTGAATTTATGGCGTGGAAAGCTGTGAAGAGGAAGGAATCAGTAGCGATAAAATATTTCATTCATATTTTTTTCTCACTTTTACAAATTAATTCTTTTCTTTTCTCATTCAATATAGAGGAAAATGAAGAAATTCTCTAATGTAGTCTTTTACTTCTGACTATATGTATCTATTCCATGTAGATATGTATACATAATGAAATCAACTAAAAATGGCAACGAGGAAAAAAAAGTGAAAAGAAAATGTGAAAAATTAATGAGATAAAAATTCATTTGTTCAAAAGTGTTCATTCGTAATTCAGGAACATTGAGAAGGAAGAGAGAAAAAAACATAGAAAGGAAATTAATCCTCCCTATTGTCGAATAAGAAAAAAAAAGTGGAATTGAATTGAAAATTGAAATGATCTCACTGAGAGAATTTTTAATTTCGATTCGTTCAAGTGGCAAGAAGGAATACTAAGAAGAAATTTGAGGAATTAAAAAGAGTACTTATTCCTTGAGGCACATAAAAAATAAATTGGATATTTGATATCTTAATTCCTTCTCTTCTAACATCATTGAACATCAATTGTAATTGAAATTTTGCGATTTCTCTTCTGTAGGTAGACTATAATTCAATTTTTTTTTAAAAAAAGGAAATATAAAATGAGATCTTTTAAAATGCCGTAAAATGATAATCAGAAAAATGTCACGAAAAGCAAAGAAAATTTTAATAAAATATTAACTGGATATCAGTTTTACGAGTTTTACAGTAAATTTGTTGTTTTTGTTGATTTCTCATGCTTTTATTATTTTTATTAAAATTTAACATCAATCACTTATAATTTTGTCTAAACCATTCTATACAAAGGAATAAAAAACTCAGATAAATTTTATCTGGTTGATGACATTAAACAAACAATTTTTAATTTTTGACATTTATTTTTAAGATTGTTAAGATTTTGACATAAAATTCAAATGTTTATGCAAATTATCTAATAGACACAATTTTGATCATTTGCATGGCGAACATCCCAAAAAGTCATCATGTAGTTGCCATGAAGAAAATGTAAATTAAATTAAGCTAGTTTTAGGCAAAAAGAACATAATTTTGGGCAAAAATAGAGGAAATTTGATAAAATCGCCAAAAAAAATCAGAGGACATAAGCAATTATAGAGGACAGTCCTCTGAAAAACCAAGGAGATGGTCAGTTTAGTTATGATTCTTTAATTTCTTTTAAGACCATTAATAGTAAATCTTTTACATTATGAATGAAATTTATAAAACAGCTACACATTTTTAATTGAATTAATTTTGATGTTTTTAAGTATTTATAGTATAAGGATTTAGTTTAAAAAGGTTTTCAGAAATGACACATACGAATATGATGCTTGAACAATCTAAATAAAATAAAAGAAAGCATTAAAATTTAATTGTAATTTTAAAATTGTTAAAGAGTGTCAAATATTCGTCCATCAGAAAGGAACAACTTGAGGTTGTCGGTATGAAGCTAATGTCAGCAATAAGCCGACTTGAGGTTTTAAGCGACATTATCTCAAGCGTGCCTTTCGAGTAATAGTAGAGCACTTACATTAGAAAAAGAGTTGATTGTGATGATCGTAAAGTTCAGAGCCGTTATCTTTACAATTTGCTGTGATTTCAACAAAATAAGATGAACGGCAGTTAAAACACCTTTATCTTTTGATTCATACCAATTTCCCATTATGATTTTCTCACCAATATTTGCATTTGCATCATGAAGTTGTTGACAAAAGAAGCAGTAAAAGAAAATATGATTTAATATGATTGAAGCATATAAAACAAAAGTTACATATTTTAGCCATTCATCCTGACCAATGAAACATTCTAAAGTTGCAAAACAAATTGTCAATGAACTGTCCACGAATGTGAGAAAGCTTGAAAGTGAGAAAATTGATTCAATCTCTTTATTGATCTCCAAAAGTTGCTGATGTTTTATCACACATTTTTTTAACACACTATGATCCCTTCTGTAGTCCAAATTAACCAGTATATCACTAAGCTCATTAAACTCACTCGATAACATGATTAACATTCCAAAAAATAATCCATCACATGCAACTTGTAGAAAGGCACAAGAAAAACCAACAAATTCTGACCATATCTGGACGAGAATATAGATCAACATCGGTTGATAATCAAATGGCAAATAAATTTTATAAATCAAGGATTTTTCATCAGAATTTCCAGAGAAATTTCGTACAATTGATGCCAGTACAAATCCAATTAGTGTTGTTGCAAATAAAATAAATGAAAATTTCTGATACGGATGAAAAAATTTCATGTTTGCTTTTAAATATTTTTTGGTTCTCTTTTCATCATTTTCCAACTTGAGTTTTTTTAAAACTTCTAGAACTTGATCTTGCTTCCACCATACGATCAGTGCTTTAACAGCAGTGATGGTCAATAAGTTGATATTCGATAGCCCTTCGAAGACATTTTTCATATCAGATAAATTAAAATAAATGTATAAAGCACATAATGTAGCAGCCGTTAAAATACTAAGGATCCCAAATATAAATTGAATTTTATTTAAAATCACTTTCATATAGTCAAATCTGTTAAATGGCTGGTAGGGCATCAAATAAAATCCTGCTGTATAGAAAAACTTTTTTGTGAGTACTAAAACCAAATCTTGATCCATCGCTGCTGTAAAACTTTCAAAATTTGAACAGGTTAGTGCTATTCAAATGCTAGAAATCGAATGAATCCACAATTTAGAATAAAACAACTTTTTAAACTTCCAAAATTCATTTTTTTAAATCGATTTTTTTCTCATCATTGAGCCTTGAAATGATTTTCAGCACGAAATAAATTTCTAGTGTAGGAACTGACATCAAAAAATTAAGTCTTCTTTCTATGTTTAATTGATTTCTTAAAATATTTATTTTATAATTTGGACAATTTTGGATAGACGACTAATTGAAATTTACACAAAATGAGGCTAGTCAGTATTTTTTTTAAAAAAAAAATCTGGATGGCTGATACTATATGATCAAGAATGTAACATGATATTTAAGATTATAATGACATTTTTCAGACCACAGAAGACAAAAGTCGAAATTAAAAGGCAATCTGAAAAACAAAACAGATGGCCAGCATAAGTAAAACTAAAATAATGTCTAATAATTTTCAAATCAACACTTTTTAATATTTAATGAGTCAAATAACAATAAAAAGCTAGTTCATTATTGTAATAAGTCATAGAAAATTGAAGTTGTAATGATAATAAGGACATGCTAATAGCAAATCATTCATGATGTATAGCTTTAGCTTTCATTTTAGGAAAGCACTTGAGTCTTCAAACGTAATTAAATACGATTTATTAATTAAAAACTTGTGCTACTTGATACAAGCAAATTTCCGATAAATAATATCTGTTAATTAACCAAATACATCATGCATAATTCCACAATATTACTTTGATTTTCTCGAAGGATATTTATATGACATTCTCAATATCCCACATTCAATTTCCCACTTGTCTTGTCATAAAGTTACATAGTATTTTCGGACATTTGTTTGTCTAATTATGGTGTGAGGATAGGAGGAGGAGAAGCAAATCAAAATGTCCATATTATGGTCATCGATTGAATATATGCTACATGTAATATGAGAAAACTTTGGATATATCATGTCATAGAAGTGAAATTATTGGAGCACATTTATAGAAATTGTCAAAGAAAATTACAAACTTGGAATGATTGAAGTAAACTTTCAACTTACAACACTCATAATGATGATTATGATTGCTATCAATTAAAAGTTTATGTGCCAAAGCCAATTACTGATATTGTTTACATTAACTGACATTTGGTATTATCAATACATTAAAACATGAAAATAATTGTTATTATTAAATTTTAAAGACCAATTTTAGTTTTAATTTGACCAATTTTGTGAAATATGAATCTGCTATTGCATAAGATTAAGGGGTAACTTTTGTTTGAAAATATTGTGAGAATTTAACTCTAGAGCTTAATCTAGTGATTTAATAATGAAATTTGTTTTACAATATTTATAAAACAAAATTAATAAAACAATTTTTAACACATTTTAAATTTTAATAGGTTTTAATATAGCACCACCCTGCTTACATAATTCCTTCGTTAGGTGTTCAGATTATTTGTGATCCATAACCTCTCTTAGATATCGCCTGAAAACGGCTCTATTGCTGGTTATTTCTTGCAAATTCTAAGGTAGATGCTGTTTCTCAGCTGGCTCTGTCAAGTTGATTTCTTTTACGAGTTCTTTGGACGCCCTCGTAATCTCTTGCACATCTTCAAAGTCGAACTTGAAGTTCTCGTTTAATAGAGTTTCAACAGATCTCCTCACAACATGTTAACATATCGTCCAGATAGATCAGTGGTTTTCAAACTTTTCAGAGCGCGACACATTAAAATTGAACCTCCAATGTGGCGACACAGTGATACATTCTTTTGACCCATTTTACACGTTTACGCGTCGTTTTTTTTGGTTCGGAAGCTGAGTCGATTTCATCTAGTGTAAATTTACTGTGTCGCCAAACTTTTCGCGACACACCTGAGATGACGTCGCGACACAGTAGTGGAGCATAGTTTGAGTACTACTGAGATAGATATTCAAAAAAAAGTTGGGAATTAAATTCTGTTTTTGAAAACGCACGTTTTAAATCAAAATGCTTTGATGTGCACCTTAGTTTTGGCTGGCATTTTGCTCACAGTTATTCATTTTGTCATATGAAAACTTTTTACATACTGACGTCAGCTGACCTTAAATAACACCCAAAAATAAGCATCACACAAAAATAATTGCATATGCATTGTTAATATTTTACGGTTATGTTTATTAAACAGAATTAGTGTTTATCGTTCAGAGGCAACATTCTTAAACATTCGAAATTAGTGCACACATGCAGTGTCTGTTATCTTTGATTCTTAGAAAAAGAAAAATCAGTCTAAAAATTTTCTAAAGATAAAAAATTGCTCATGATAAATTATCAGCATGACGACGATAATAGATAGTGCTAATAAATCACGTTGTGAGTTTCAAAAATACAAATTACTGCCAAAAAATAATAAACCATTTTAGAAAGTGTTGAGGCGTGAAAAACAGAAAATTAATCACATTTAATGAATTCTGAAGAAGCCGAAAAAATTGCGATACTTTTGAGTGAACTCAATGAATCCTCAGTCGGTGGTTTTCATTCATAATACAAAGGCATGCTTGAAATTATTTATGAAGAGATCTGTAGTCGCGCATTGGCAGTTAGGAATCATAAAAAAAAATTGATTATAGAGATGAAACAATGAGTAGTATATTACAGAGGAAGTGAGTTAATTCTCTTTGATTTAATAAAATTATTGTTTGGGAAGAAGATGCATATCAAAGCATAATTGATGATTGAAATCATGCATCGCGCATACATGTACATATGAATCCATACAAACAATTCGCTCTCACTCACATACTCACTCACTCGCATCAGCTGTTCAATGTATTCTTATAAGAGAGAGACAATGTAAAACGATTTATTTGCATGAGTGATGGATGATAATACATTTCAATAATTTATTTGAATTGAAATCAGTTTGCATGTGGGAAAAATCATTCTTAAATTCCCGAGCGTCACAATTGTCAATTTGATTATTTGAAATTTCTCACTTTTAATAAAATATTTTTTTATTGTCATCACTCTCTTATTTTTCATTACTCCCTCTCTTTTTTCATGACCATGTCTCATTCAAAAAACACAAAGCATTTAAAACTTTTGTACAGCATAGTTGAAAAGAAAAAAATGAGCGCGGGAAAATTAAATGAGATCTCATATAAATTAACCATCATTTACCCACGAGTCTGTCTGTTATTTGAGATGAAATAATGAAGAAAGAAGACATAAACAATTGTTACATGCTATGAACATTACTAAATGAAACAAACGAAAAAAACAACAGCAAAACAGAATGAAGAAAAACTGGGAGAAACACAAAATTCAGTTACTTGTTCTCTCAAACAATTTCATACAAACAAATTTTTTTCATTCAGTTGTTCAACTGATTTTGTACCGAAAGCATTCTCCGCATCGATTTTTCCCGTGTGCGCTCTCTCGCATTTTTATTTTGTTACAAAAATATATATATATTCATATTTGAAATCAAAATCTGTAGTGTTTGTGATATATTTAATAAAGAAGTGTTCTTTATGTTTATTTTTATACACGGCTGCATGCTAGCTCTTCAAATTAGATTATTGCTGACACATTTGACATGACTTTGACTGTCTCATAGGATTGAAAAGCTGTCTTATTGGCAAAAAGTTTCATCGTTTATCGATTATCCTTGTTGTTGGTTTATTTTTTGCGAGAATCCTTAAATGTGTGTTGGTGATAAGCACAAGGAAAATTCTGAGAGAGAAAAACGAGAATGAGAGAATATTTTTTGCATGCCGAAATTTCTCAACAGTGTAGACGATAATAATCAAAATAAATAAAACTTGAAAAAATATTTTTTAATTCTTTTAAGTGCTTTGAGTGAATTTTTGAAAATTTTCTACTTTCTAAAGAAATTTTGTGATAGAAAAAGTTATAAAAATAATATGCGTGTGAGTGTTTGTGTGTGTAAAGGAGTAGAAAAACGAGGAAAACTACATTTAAAATGTTAAGAATTTTCTATCAGTCTACACTGCAAAAAAATCATCTAGAAGAAGATTAAAGAAATTGAATTCCCGTTCGTTATTGCTGAGGGGAGCTATACATAGCTGGGTATGTTATTACAGAATGCATATAATTTTAATACAATATCGATATTTATAGAGAACTAGTTTCTATTGAATTATTTTTTGTGTATATCTTACATCGTCACTTACTTTCAAAGTCGCTTCCGAAGTGCACTCAATTAGATTCTATGCCGTATGCAACGGGTTTTTTGTGTGATTTCTTCTTTCGCGCTATATTTCTGCATCCACGAAACAATGTTGAAAGCGAGATGAAAAATTTGCCCGAGGAATTCTTGTGTGGTACAATGGAACAAAAAGCAACAAATGCCATTACTTGCATCTCATTAAAATATACAATCCTCCTTCATTCTTTTATTTTATTTTCTGTCTTGTTTGCTTCTTCTCGAAAGAGTTAAGATTCAAATAAGAGGTATTATTGACAAGAAAATTTCACTTGATGCTGCCAAAAACGTTTGATAATAAATCAAGGTTAAGTCTGCACGAGATTCGAGGTGGGCTGTAATTGTCATATTTCATGTATAGACATATAATTTTAATGGCTAAATTTCCTTGCCAAATTCATATTAAAACGATTTGCATGATTTTTTATTACGACAGTCGCCTCATGTGTCGAATAATTGATATTTAAAGAGTATAAAAAATGTTTTCAGAGGCGTTGGATTTTTATTCTATGTACAATGATGACTACACTGGATCTCTTCTAAGACATTCCTCTCCTACACAAACACATACATACACAATAATTTTATTTACTCACATTGCTAAATCCTTGTCATAATGCCGCCTTTACGTCTCCAGCATTGATAATTCTTTATTTATTTGTCTCTGTACGACATAAACAAATATACGAAAAGGAAATCGAAAAGAAGACTTTGTATTACACTATGGTTGAATTTAAGTATTTTTTTTATATTTATTTGGGTGGTTTATGAATTAAAAATGAAGAAAAAGAAGAAACGAGAAAAAATATCGTCTTATCGACCCATATGAATTATATAATTGAAAGGGAATGAAGAAAACAAGTGCGAAGATTAAGACTTCAAGCTAGCAAGTATATGCTGTACACATATTAAATTATTTCCAAGAATAAGTTTAATTTAAATATTTTTGTGATGAGATTTTTTAATGAGATTACTTTAAATAAGAATTCAGAAATTAAGGCTTGATTATTTATTGTTGTCCATACATGACTTGATGTTGTCATACTGAATCTAATAACTTAAAATGGAAATGTCAATTATTAAACTTAAAAATTCTGGATAATGCCAAATTGTGTTGGTGATGATAGTATTTTAAAAATAATTACGCAATTGGATGTGCAGGCATTGCAGACATTTTTTTCATGTTCTAAAGTACCAAAACCGCATTTATTTCGTTTATTGGTAAACTTTTGAATATTCAGATTATGATAGATAATTATATCCAAGAATAAGTTTAATTTAAATATTTTTGTGATGAAAGTTTTTAAATGAGATTACTTTAAATAAGAATTCAGATATTAAGACTTGATTATTTATTGTTGTCCATATATGACTTGATGTTGTCATACTGAATCTAATAATTTAAAATGAAAATGTCGATTGTTGAACTTGAAAACTCGGGAGAATGCCAAATTGTGTTGGTGATGATAGTTTTTTTTAAATAAAATTATTCAATTGGATATGCAGGCATTGCAGATATTTTTTTCATGTTCTTAAGTACCATAAAATTCGCTGGTGTCCAAAACCGGATTAATTTCGTTTATTGCCAAAAATTTAAAATATTCAGATTACGATAAAAAAATATTTGTGATGCGATATCAAAACAACATTGATTATTCATGTGAATCACTATTTTATTTGGGGTCTTTCACTTGTTACGTAACGCAAAAAAAATAAATTTTAGATCTTCTTCTATGTTCCATCCAAAAAACTTTTTTGTTTAAATTATCATTCATCCTCAGACACCTAACATGCAAACGTAATAAGTGACTGACCCTGATGAAGAAGTTTACAAAAAGAAGCAAATTTTTTACGATAGTCAAGCATAAAAGAAGAAATAATTCCTAGAATTTTACATGCTTAAGAATTAAAATACCTGATTTCCATGCGATGGAACATGTTCAGTGAATGCCGACTTTTATCAATTATTTTCTATTCATTCTTTAATGTATTGTTCTAAGATACTTTTTGCGGTATGGAAACTAATATAAAAAAAGTTGATTTGGATTATTATTTAAATGGTTGTGATTTTCCATTGTTCTTATAATAGATAGCAGTACGTCATATCCATTATTATTGTCCTCATATTGCTGGAAAAAATGTTCACAAAACATTTAGCTCGATTTTGTTCTATATTGTAATGTCTATAATTTTAGCAAGCTGTTTTTACATCTATCCAGAAAATTTTCATCCACACACGAACCGGCAATTAATTACAGTATTTTGTTGACGAAATCATACCAAGTTTATTTAACGAGCATCAAACAGCTCATTGACCATTTATTTGCTTACTGAAAAAACTGGAAAAAAACGTTTTTTAAACAGTAATTTTGAGCATAAAAAAGTTATAGTAGGAACAGTTTATTTATTCCACTTACAATCGTTTGAATTTATTTATTTTTCTCATTTTTTGATCGTGCGACACACACGTGATTGTTTGAAAAGTATAAAATGAATATATTAAATCATTTTGAAAAATTCGAACATATTGAGTTGTAATTTAAGGCAATTTAAATCAGGAAAAAGATAACTTCAGAAATGATAATTTGGTAAAATGATGATACTTTTCAAAATTAAAGCAACAAGCAGAAGTAATAGCATGTCATCGGTACAGAATTTCAATCAATTTAAGGCTTGTCGCGTATGTTTATTTCTCAAAGTAAACGATTTCATGTCTATAAATAAAATGAGGAGAATCGAGTGAAATATGAAATAAAGACACACAGACGAATCGATTCGTTCCATCTCTTTTAGATTGAGAAATAAAAATAAATCGAAATATTTAAATTGGAAGAATTTGTGGGTTGAAAAATTATGAAATGTGACATTAGCATGCATGAATTAGAAGCAATATGACGCACAGGCAAAAAGGAACATAATTTAGGTCAAGGTAGAATTTGACAACTTTCTTTTTCATTTCACTTCCCCTCATTTTAATATAGATAAATTTAAATAGCGTCATGGAAAATAATTACAAAAACATTTTTCATATTCACATATAGAAATCCATTCAACATGTTTCTTCTTTTCTTATTTCTTTTTGCTGCTATTTATTATGCTAGATGTATGCAATAAAATGTGAAAAATAAGAAAAAAAGCAAAAGAGCTGCAATTTCCGCATGTATCTCTATTTTCTTAAAAAGCGAAAGAGTCTCTAAATGTGGGACAAAGTGAGCAACTTCTTCAAATGACTTTTACATAAACATCACGATCATCATCTCGAATGCATTATTCTTTCACTTATTTTATTTTATTTTTTTACTTTTTGAAATAGAAAAAGTCATTATTAAATGGAAAGATAGAAGTGAGGAAAGCATTAAGATATTCATATGCATATGCTAGCTAAACAAATAAAGATTGTGTACGTTACAAGCATGCATTTATATCTCTTTTTATTGTGCCATCTTCTACATGCTAAACTCGTAAATTGATATTACATTAGACGATGCACAGTTGAAAGTTTAAATGGGCATGAAAATTTCATTTCATTTCTTATGACAATTGTTTTATTCCCACACTCGCTTGACTAGCTCAAGCTGGTTGTCTTGGCAGACTGACTTACATAAAAAAGAAAGAGAGGCCGTAGAAAAAGAAATTAAAGTGATTTGCGGTGCTTTAAAGTAAATTACTAATTTGAGAGCAAAGAAGATTTTGAAATGTTGAATGAATTAAGAAAGCTTCTTTCATTAGTTCCCAGCGACTGCTAGTTTCAACGCTTTTGAGTCGTTTTATTTACCAAACACTTCAGAAAATTTATTTACCTTTCTATCAGTAGCTGAATGCCAAAAAATGTTATTCAAAATTCAATCAATATTAAATAATTAGTTATTTCTACATAACTAACTCATATATGCTTTGAACTCGTAGAAATTCATTATTGAATCATGATCGAATTTGCCTGATTGTTATTTCAGCATTTGTAATGTGATGTACTTGCGCAAGTTGGACTGAAATGTTGCAATGAGATATTTTTCACGACTTTGTACATATTATGTTTTGAGGTATTGTTGAACCAAAATTTATCTGTAATTACTTTTTCTAGGAATCTCAAGAATCCTCAAAATAAATGATAATAACTAATTAGACTCCCGGCTATTCTTATAAAGTCAATTAAATTTAATTAATTTGCAAAAATTGCATGAGAGACTCAATAAAATATTGAGTTCAATAACAGATCTCATTAATTTACTAATAATCTCTACTAATGTAAACACAAGGAATATTCAACTTGATAAGAAGTTTGTAATTTTAGACAAAATAAATATTGTTGGATGTTTATGAATGAACGTGGGAAGTTTTAATTAGTATAAAATAATTTGGGTAAAATGTGGCTTTAAGCTAGTTTAATTGTTAAAAATTTGTGTCTAGGTTTAAAGACCCCAGGAATAGATCTTACGTACCAGAATCAAATATATACTAATCGGGTACTACAGATTTAATTAATATTACGTCAGGAACGAATACAGGATTTTAGAGGGGGGGGGATTAAAAAAATATTTAGTTAAAAAATTATAATTTCAAACGTCTGGTCGGCGTTTTTTTACGAAATTCAATAAAAATATCATCTATATCTTCTAACTGCATTAAACTAGCATTTTTTCACACATTTCAAACAAAAAAGTTAAAACGTCTGATATTTGTTTGACAATATTAAAAGAACTAGTTTATTTTAATAAAACATCCTTGTTCTGTATTCAACTGATAATGTTTTACATATCAGCATGCAAATTAAATTGTTGCATTCTATCTGTCTAAGTAGAAAAACAACATGATGTGTATGCATGACTTAAAATTATATAAAATTTATAGACTATTTAATAAATTAAATGGTCAAAAAATAAACGAGCATAAATTTTATTCAGAAATCTCATTACTTGTTGCTCATTCGTGTTTAGGTTTTAAATAATTTCAGTTTTTTAATGAGGAAAAGTATTCGTGCATAATGTGAATTATGATGTTTGGAAAGATAGCGAAAATGTCAATTTAACTTAAAAATTATATCAAATATTGTTAAATATTTTAAGTAGACAACTTCACGTGAATTTTATTCATTTAATTAATCATAAATGAGGACCGAAAAAATCTTAGACTGATAAATGAAATGAAACAGTTTTGATTGTTAACGCTTTACTACTTCCTATTTGATAATAAATGATAACAAATTGCGGTAATTGGAAAACAATTTATCATACAATAAAAACGACAATTGTGTC
The DNA here is from genome assembly GCA_963573255.1 of Chironomus tentans. Taxonomy (NCBI): domain Eukaryota; kingdom Metazoa; phylum Arthropoda; class Insecta; order Diptera; family Chironomidae; genus Chironomus; species Chironomus tentans. The sequence goes on along the minus strand of OY754304.1, from coordinate 30,284,552 downwards.
TACATGATTCAACAAAATTTTCTGGCAAAACGGTTTGATCTGACGAAACTTCAAATGGCTAACATTTCGTCAAATCAAAAAATCATTTCGCAAAAGAAAACCGTTCACTCCAGTATTTTTGCTAACAAACAGAAAATTAAAGAAAAATTCTACAAATACCGAAACCACTCAATAATTTCACACGACGTGGCATTTTCCTTACTTATTTCAATTATATCATCATCACCAATTATTTTTAAGTGTTTCTTTGAACTTTCATATTTCTGCCACAAAATATCAACAGCTAAAAAGAACATAAAGTCGTATAGAAGAGAGTCGAAAAAATTGCAAAGTAAATAAAAACGAAAAGAATTTTTCATTTGGAGATGGAGCAAATTGTGAAATTTTGCAAAAATGTTTTTTTTCTGCTGAGCATAGCAAAAAAATGCAATATGATGAACTCTTATCAGTGAAATGAAATGCGACTATGTGAACAATTTAATTTTGTTTTTTTTTCTAGAACGGAACTTGCTTCTGTTTACGATGCACTCGCTGAAGTTGAAATATCATCTTACCATATTTGAGTCTCGTGAAAATGAAAGTCCAACAAGTCATCATATTACAAAATAATTACAAATTTTACCGTAAATATCTCTCTGTACTCAACACATTGTATACGTTCAGTTCTTGAACTTGACTTACATATATACATATATGCGGTCTACATGTTCACGTAGATGGAAATGGAAATGATGATGATGAAGCATGAAATGAATGGAAACGTGTTTATTACCACTTTGAACTCAAATCACTTGCCTTTTAAATAGCTTCATTGCTTGATAATAGACGTACAATGTCTAAAATCTCTCCATTTGGCAAATGCCAATGCATCATTTGAATACATGTGTGCATTTTCAAATGTGATTAATTCAATGACATATTTCACATTTCAAGTTTCATCGATTGCATGTTATCTAAAAATTAAAGAGAATTGACATAAATCAGAAATCTTTATTACAGTGTCTCATGAGAACTTGAGATTTACATAGAAATAGTTTTCAATCTTTTTTTTTTGTTTTTATGCAAAAACTAAATGTGAATGAAAATTGCGAAAATTTGCAACTAAACTATGGGAAACTTTTTTTTATCAATTCCAGTATTTGAATTCGTGTGTATCTATGCGGATTTCTATTAGTGCATAGAGATAGTTTGAAATTTTGAATAGTACAGGGAGGTAAAATTAACATAAATCAATGGCAATTTGCAATATGATTTATTGCTCCATAATATTCGCACCAGCAGCTTATTTTTTCTTCTTTTTTCACTTCATCTATCTATCCACAACTATTGTCATCATTATTATTGATATTATTTTTTTCCTTCATTCACTTGCAATTTTCTTTCAATTTTTATATTTTTTCTTCATTCTCTTTATCATCATCGAGAAGAAACTTTTTTGATTAAACTTTGTGTTGCTTCTGTGCAGCATACCGGAAATTGAAGAACCGTAATTTAATTTACAAACATGACTTTTTTTTATTCGCCATTGAAACTTGATCATTTTTCTTTTGGAAAATATTTATTCTTCATCTCTCCTACTTTTTTCTATTTGATTAATTGAAAGAATGATGAAAATTGAAAAAAGTAGACCAAGAGTGATGAAAATTTGTTTTAGTGATGAAGAAAAGTTAGACATTTTCAAAGGGAAAATTTCCTTTATGCAATTCTGTGGTTTAATTTTAAAATTTATTTATTGAATTTCTTTATTACTGCATAAGCATTGAAAACCATAAATTGTTTATGTTGAATTAAGTTTGGTTATTTCCAAAACAATTTATTTTTTCATTGAAAAGTTTTTAGTTTTAGAACTTTTTAAAAGTCTTTTATTTATGAAATAAAATAGAGGAAATAAAATAGAACTTTTGGACCTCTACTTTATAAAAATTCATGGAGAAAATAGGAGGCATATCAAAGGGGGGATTGAAGGTCAAACCTTCTTTTATTTTTTGAAAAACCAATGTCATCAAAAACAGGTTATGAATTTGAAAAGATATCCATTCCTACCCCAAAAAAAATCCTGGATATTCACCTAGATAGTGACAAAAAGCTTATGATCCACCGCTTTGTTAGATATCATAAATGATTCTTAAATAATAGCTAAAACATGCTAGAAAATTTATAGTAAAGAGCTATTACTAATTCTCGAATACTCTAATCATAGCACCGAAAAATTGAAATGATTTTGAAAACTCTGCCCGTCAACAATTTTTCATTGTTCTATTCTAAACCATGTCATATTATGTCTAATTTTCTCCTAATTCCTTCCTTTTATTCTACATTTAAATTTTGTTGCCCAATTAAGTTGTACGAATTTTTATTTTTATTTCTCTTAGTTTCGCATACAAAAAAATATTAACATTATATTGCCTCATACTCGCATGTATAAACATTATGGAAATGAGGTTGAAATTATTTTTTTCATTTTTAATTACTCAAGCTTTTTGAAACAAAATATGAAAAAAAAATCCGGTGCTATCGCGGTAAATTGTTTCTCTGACAGTTTTAATTGCTCATTTTTGGAGGATGCTGCGTTGTATATTTAAATGTATACATGAATGAGATTATATCTTTAGGCATTTGTGATGATAAAAATATTAATTTTTCCAGTTATAACATCGGAAAAATTGTTTCAAGTCCCGAGTGAAAATTATTCCACTGACTGTGAATCTGTGATACTCATGACCAAATATTTAAAGTGCTAAAACTGATGTTGAGTTTACCCAAAAAAAATGAAAACCCAACTCAACCGCAATATGTTACCACCAAAAGCTCATTTTTTCCTTCAGTATCATTCTCAATTAAATTCAATGATGAAAATTTTTATTATTTTCAACTGCAAAATTTTTTGACATTTAATAAAAATGAACAAAAAGTTCAATTTTCTGTATGACGTCACATGAGCAATTTTCATTTGACTTTATGAATGCACGCGGGCATATTGACAATTATTGACAGTATGGATGAATTAATTTCAATAGCCAGAAAAAACCTGTAACCTTGGACTTTTGTGAATAGTTCTAAAATAGCACAAAGAAATTTTTCCAATAAAATCTAAATGAATTGCGTCTAAAGAGCATGTCACATGAGTGAGAAGTTGAGTCTTTTGGCGTATATCTAATTTGTCATTGAATTCACCGAATTGATTGTTCATTATATCCATTCAATATGTATACATATACATTCGCACGTCTGAGCAAACAAATGAACTTCAATACGCTAATTAACATTGCTATTCATATGACAGAACCAATTCGAGAATATTTGTGTATCGTTAATGAGCCTCATAGCTGTCCACGGTGACTAAATCTAATCAAATAAAGTAAAGTCAATGTTTTTCACATCAAGTATTATTGACTGTTGTCGGCAACCAAAAATAAATGAAGATTTACAGTTTATTTACATTGACTGTAAAACTTCATGATTGACCCACGAATCAATTTAAACTGTGCTAGAATTGACCAAATGGTCAGTAAACTTTTTATTGTAATCATCCGGTTCGTATTAAGTTTTCTCATGCTTTTTTTTTAAACTCGCGCCTCAAATAATTTTATGTGTGTAATGAATCATCATCAATTCTTACGATTTTGATATTGTTATGCCATATTGTACATAATATTTTATGTCTTGTCCAGCTTACTTTTCCATGAAGTGCGGTAACCCAATTAAGTGAGCACGCACACCCGTAAATTAAAAGAAGGAATGAAAAAATTCGTAAACAAAGTGATGTAAGTAGAAATGTAATAAAAATTTCAGTAGATGCTCCACATTTATCCATCTACAAGCCATTATGCATTCACACCCAAAATAAAAACAACGAATTTTTGTTTCTCTTAAAAACTAATAGAAACATCCAATTGTTCTCAGTATAAATTATAACAATTTCTCTTCATGCATAAGTCATGAGGTTCGTTTAATTTGACCTGCTGACCAGTGAAATTAATAAGTTAAGCTCGAGAGCCTCAAGCAATTGTTGTGGTTTACATGAAAATTATTTTTACTTGTATCTCTTCATCATCAACAGTAAATTTTTTTATTTTTCCTTTTTTAAAACCATTTATTTCAAATATATATTATACGTGCTATGAATCATTATAGTGGCTACCAGCTGGCTTCTGCATTGCACGTTTTTTTCGGTTTTACAAAATAAATATATATAATGTTCAACATTTATGACCCGATGTAAAGAATATAACAAAAATTATCTTATCGTTTGGAAATTGTTTAAGGTTTCTTGACTTGTATTGTAAAATTTATTGTAGATAAGGCTATTTTGAACGGTGAGCGCAATGCGTTTGTATTACACAATCATACATGCTTACTACATGTTTATTTGTGTCATTACTTGCTGTTTTGAGACATCCAATATTGCGTTTTAAGAAAATAGTGATGAGTAAGTAAAAAAAGTCCAACAGTCTTGAGTTTCATCGTCAGTCTTTCTGCTGTTAGTACTATGCTAAGTAGAGTTGCTTTAAAAATGTTTTGTAAATATAATCATCAGCTAAAGACTGTTTAATGACTTCAGAATTTACATATGACATCTATAAAACATGGTGCCCCTCCTTAGGTGTCCAAATATAGTTGCAAAACCTAACTTCCTAATTCAATCTTGGAAGTCTTAAAAATATTATCAAAAAAGGTAGCTGAGGATTATTTACTCATGCCGCAAAGCGACAAATGATAAGAAATTTAATATTTTAATAGTTCAAGATTAAATGAATGATGGAAGTGTAGACGCGGTTAAAGTCAATAAAAGTATTAAAGCAGTCAAAACAAAATCATAATTTTAAAATTCTCGTTTTCAAAAGCATTGGGGAAATAATTAGCACAAATTTTTCCATAAATAATTAAAACGTTTATCTCGCCATTCTTCAGCATTATCAGCGTGAAAAACCACTATGCTATATCATCCCGTCATCATCATACTAACAATTATTTACGATCAAAAATTTATTTAATCAATAAAACACCAATGTGATGAAAAATTCAAAAGTCTGAATTTCACGCATGTTTATAGTCTAAAATAGCGAGATCAACCGAGAATACCGCACGTCAATGAAGCAAGGCTTCGAAATTAACGGATCACAATTGGTAGAATCATTATTTATCTAATCGGCTTTTGTTGTTTAATATTGATGATCTAGAAAATTGTGGATGATATTGTTGTTTACTCATAGAGGAAAATAAATTTTTCATATTGATTGATAAACTTATTTATTTGAATAATATAGAAAGCTTCGCTTACGCTTTTGCTTCCGATGCACTGCTATATAAGTCATTTTGATCCAGCATTATTTGGAAAATGTTTATACGTACCGCAATTGCATGCACACTCTACAAATAAATTGAGAGTAGAAAATATCTATGAAAAATAAATTGAAATGAATTTTTGACGATGCAAATCAACAAATAAATCAATATTTAAATCCGAACCATATTTTGACTGTGAAAAAAAAAATCTTTTCCTGATTTAGATTGAGAGCGTGGAAAATTTAAAATTTCATGCTCATGTCAAAATCTATTTGTCTTTCCCTCTATTGAAAATGAAAATTAATGATTTTTAGTATTATGACTTTCATCGACAAACTTACTTTGTGCTAATAACATAATATTTATTCTTCAATTGAAGACATAATTAATTAAAAATGTTTTATTCGTTGATGTGAAGGTGGTTGAGAAGAGAAGAGAAATTTCATTTCATTATTAATAATTAATTATTAAGAAGCTGAGATGTCTTAAGAGTTTCACTTACAATGAAGCTAAGCAAGCAAACGAGAAATTTTTTGTGCTGTTGTTTTTTTCTTCCATAAATGACTTTATCATTGTAGATAGAAAATTTTCCATGTTGTTTCAACATTACTTTAGCAGATGACCCACAAATAGCAATTGTGAGGTCACGCGAGAGGTTATTGAAAGTCAATTTTCGATTAACCGAGTAATTTCTTGATTAATTTACCATTTTTTACCTCATTTATATTTCATAGAAATTTTCTTCAATTCTTTCGTTTTTGATATCTTATTGATCACAAAATTCTTTTCATTTCATAGGCAGAGAAACTAGTTTCTATTGTTAACATATTAAATTAATCGTTGAGAAATCTCTGAAATATGTGGTCGTTCACTTATTTCGTTTGGATTATTTATTTTAAAGAGGGAAGTGAGGTCTGAAGGTGTGTGACAATTTGAAAAAAATAATTTATTTCTTTAAAAAAAATATATATCACAAGGAGGAGACTGGTAAAATTAATATTTTGCTCAAAAAAGACATTAAAACCTTGAAAATAAATTTGTGAAACGAATGACTGCAAAACTAATTTGCTAAATCGTTTTCAGTGCCTTAAACTTCATTCGAAATTCAGTAAAATTCTATAAAAAGATCCAATGTGTGCATTCAGAAAGGTTATGTAAATATTCGAAAAAAAATTCAAATTTTCGGAAAGTGCGGGAAAATTTATTTTGCTGAAAACTGTTCAATTCTCTATTATAATAGCTTGTTTTCAATGAATAAACCAATAGAATGCTCATTGTAATCAATTAACAGAATATCCATTGAGTATTAAAGTGTATTTAATGATTTCGAAAATTTGTAACGGAAAAAATAAGATCCATTAATTTCGAATTTCGAAAAATAAGATCCATGTTTGCACACATTGGAAAAAGATAAAAATTATAATTTTTCTAAAAATATTTTCTTTAATTTTCTAATCAATTTGAAAGCTTAGCGCTATCATATGACTTTAAACGGCAATCAATTCATAATTGAATAGCATCCCTAGAGCCAAAAGAGCATATGAAAAAAAATCAGAAAAAAATTAATATTTTCCTCAGTCAAATGACATATTCAACAGTTTTACGGTATCTCACACTGCTATTTGAAGCGTGAAATAATGTTTTTGATGCCGCACTATATTTATTACTCTTTTATAAAAAATTTTCCTCATAATGCACGGTGAAAGAGATGAATAGATAAATATACAGAAAGAAAACAATGTGATATTAAGAATTAGAAATATTGCTGAGATTTAAACTAAATATTGCGTGACGACACAAAGCTTTATTTTTATAAAAAAAATATAAGAAACAAAATGAACTTAAATAGTTGATTGTTTAAAGAATGAATAAGAGGAAACAGAATGAAGCGAATTTCTTTTAGAAACAGTATAATGGGGAGAGTAAAGTTTTATAGGTTGACGAAAAGAAATTTAGGAATATAAACATTTAACAAAATTTGCAATGTGAATTGCTACGATGAGTAAGAGCGAACCTCAAAAACTTGGAATATTTTTTTGAGGTTTCCGGTACGAAGTAACTGAAAATAAAATTTTGGAGCTATTCTAGAAAAATATCCAAATTAAACTATTAAGGCAAGAATAGGACAATAAAAAAATATTATTTCAAAATGCACGATGATGTTTCAAAGACCTTCAAAAATTAAGAAACAAAGGATTCCTCAAATTCGGTATTAAATTACCTCATATTAGATTTCTTAGTGTCTTATGCCAATAACCCACTCACGAACATTTCTTTCGTCTAAAATAGCAACTTCATAAGCTATATTTAAATTGTAGTAAAAATAAAACAGCCAGAGAACAAAAATAAAAGAGAACTAATAAAAATATTCACACAGTAGTAAACGATACACAAAAAATTTGTCTAATTTTAAAAGAGAAACGTTACTCTTTCATCAAAAAATATAAAAAGTAGGTATCTGTTCTTGATGTTTATTATCCACTAAATGATTTAAATTGCACGATTTTTGCATACTTTACTCTTTTTAATGACTTTAAATAAGAAAAGAGGATTTGCGAATTTAAGATGAATGAATAAGAATAAAAGTTTTATGAGGAGCATGGAGTGAATTTTTTAGATGTATTGTACAGGCACAGACTCATAAACTCAAATTCTTTCATCAATTTATTTTTATGGGATTAAAAATTTGTCACTCTCCAACTTTCATCAGTTTTTGAACTATCAAGTAGCTTTTAACTGAAATCATCGGTCTATTCTATTATGAGAACCAACTTCCGCAGTTTGTGAAAAATAAGAAGTTTTAAATCCAAGCTTGTACATCAATTAGCATGCCGACTTAATGTGAAGTGGGAAATTTAATTTTATAAATTAGAAAGTGAGTACATTATAATTCTTTTAAAAGTTTTAATACAGCACAGATTACATAATTGAAATGTTTCAAATTATGAGCATTGTTATACGTATATTGTTGTACAAAGGAAGTATACCAGTCATTTTTAATTGTGAGAAATTTTGTCACAATTTAAAATATATATTTCATTTAAATGTTGGAAAGTCAAACAAGGTGCATTAATGAGAAATGATGATGAATTGTCGACCTGGCTTACATTATACTCAGCATGATGATGAGGCATGCAATAATCCTACTGTGCCGTACAAGACGCAACAAGATATTGCAAATTGAGTTGGTACAAATGAGTGAAAATTGAATAACAATATTAATTCATCGGAATTTGTTAGTATACATGTTAATTTAATGAAATGCAAATTTAATCATGGTATGCAGTCTAATATTATCACAGGACAAGTAAACTAATTAAGTTATTTGTTTTAGCTTATTAGATGGAGTAAAATTTTGCATCTCTATCAATCAACAATGAACTGATTGTCTTTAATGTTTGTCAATAACAAAAACTTTAATATTTCCATTAAAACATTCATTTAATTTTTTTTGCGCTCTCGAATTCTATTTTGATTGAATTTACTCAAATTGAGTCTGTTTCTTATTTCTCATTTTGTATTAAATCTGTCTGAGTGCTGCAAAATACATCACATTTGAAGATTTACAGACGGAAATCGATGCAAGAAGAAGTGATGAAAAATGAGATGTATTCTGATTTGTATAGCTTATCTTTCAACTGCACTTATATTTCTCTTCCATTGTCGTCATAGAAACTTGTTTATTATTAGATTAATGTAATAAAAGAAATTAAAGAGAAAGAATGTTATTTTTCCTGATTTTGTAAAAATGAAATTAAATTTCTCTCGTGTCTCATTATTATCGTCATCCTTGTTAGTATTTTAGAGACAGGAGTGTAGCATGGGGAGCTAGACTCAACAACCCAGAAATCAGAAATTAATAAGCAATCGAATTTATTAAGGATATATAGTTTGAGGTGATGGGCTTCATGCAATTCTAATATCGAAAATCTCACAAAATTTAACAGAAAAATTTTAAAAAAATTAGTTACACTCCTGCTTAGAGATAAGTACAGCATATGTGCATGAATGTTCCTTTATCACTCAAAAAAAAAAAGAAACAACAAAAATTCTTTAAGCACTTTGAAGTATTTTCTTTTGTTCGTAATAAAAGAAGTCTTTCTTTTGTGACAATGTTCCGTAAAGAAATTAATCATTGTGTGCGTCTGAAAATTCAAAAGATTAAATTAGCGACTAATTTTGTTAAAATTTGCGCTTCTCTTTTGTTCAAATAAAGTATATCTAATTATATGCGAATTTAATTCAGAATACAAAGTTAAACACATAAGTGCTCATTAACGTATTTTCTGCCTTACATCTATATTTGATTCTTTTTATTTGATAAACATATCAACTATAAAAAGCTTAAAACTTACTGTTGTTTATTCAATATTTGAATTAAAAATGTAAACTTGTTCATTTATCATGTGGCAAATATCAAGAGTAATGAATACTTTGTATATAATTGAACGACTTAGATCCTTCATAGTGAGAAGGAAGAGAATAAAACCAAGAAGTAACTGCTTGTTCATTAATTGACTAATTAATTTTAGATTCAATTGCAATCATTTGTTTTCAAAGTATAAAGTAATAATATTTACACTCAGCAAGAACATTTCAATGTGCAGATGCTAAATTATGATATTTACTTAATATTTGCAATTTTGAGTAATGAGTAAACTTATATGTAGATGAATTAGCATTTTAGCGTCTGTTGAGAAAGCAATTTTAAGATAGAAGATGAGAATCAGAAGTGATAAATTCATTTTATATCACAAAATTTATTGCATTCAGGTTGAAATTTCAGCATTTGAGTTTAATTGAAATTCTAGAATCAACTGCTGCTTTTTAAGATTACAAAGTAAAGTCGATTATTTTCAATTTGACTGAATTTATTGAAGTTGATTTAGACATCAAGTCAACATTTTCTTTAAGTCGAGCATAAAATATTGAAAATATGGAATAAAAAGTAACAGAATCTCATTTAAAAGTTTAAAAAATAATTTACGCAATTTTACATTCTATTTGAAAAACAACAAATAAATTACTACTGTTGAATTATATTTACAGAACATTAAATAAATTAGGTAGCACCTTCATATAGCTAATTAAAAATTAACACAGAATCATAATCATAAAAGTACTGTTGAACTGAAATTTTAAAAACATACATAATGGAAAAAAAATATGTAATTATAAAATAAGACCTACACAACATATCTATGCATTGATGATAAAAATAAGATTTAGTTTTAATTAAAACTTATTAACTTAAAAATATTCAATTTTAAGGTAAGAAATTAAAGAAGATTCTGATTTCATGTTGACTTTCTGAAAATGAAAATTTGCAATGTTTACTTCACACCCTAATTATCTAGATGATTGCTATAATTAAAATTTTAGATTAGAATCAGTGAGAAATTTTTAAAATCCATAGTAAAAACTATAAAAAATAAGTTTTAACCAATCAGGAAACATTCATTAAAGATTTATTCGTAAAATATGTCAACAATTTAGAATCTGCTTGGAAAATTCATAAACATCATTCTGTTTTTTTACGAAATTGTTAATTATATCAGATAAAGTTAAAATGAAACAATGTCAAAAATTCAAGTTCGTCTGGTAGGTAAATGATATGATGAGTATTTTGCAAGGTTAAACATCTGAAAATTGTCATATTTTAAAGCCAATAAAATAGTGCTTTAGTGGAGCAGCAATTATTATATAATTAAGATTTTAAAATATCCGTCGTGACACATCATTTTGTGAATAATAATTGCAAGTGAAATTCAGTAATGTGTTTTTCTCGCCTACTGTCATTCTATAAAAGTATCAAAATTTTCGTGATAAAATCTGCAAAAATAAAAAAGATTTTTATGAGTTTATTAAATTTTTTTACGTAGGTCTGGATATCATATCCAGCAAAGCTAAGCACGCACGGAAACAAAAATAAATGGTATCAAAGCGAAGGAAAAGAAAGACGGAAAGAAAAATTCAACACACGTTGTTTGATGTGCCCACCGGTGGCCTTTTGCTCATGACATACTACAATATGTGCTCATTTGTTGTCTGAGCACACACATTTAAAAAATTATTTGTAACCACATGTGAATAGTGTACGACTCGTCTCTCGCTCTTGAATCTCTCAAAATTGTCAAAAAATGTTTCTCATATTGTAAAGTCAAAATGAATTAAGCGGCATTCATCCACACAATATATATTTTGCTCATATTACCAACTGTATTTTCACAGTATAGCCACATTTGTTGTTTACATTTCGAGTTGTTGTTTTTTTTCTTTCTTTTTTTCTCACTCTCTCGCGGTGGAATCTTCTCCTCGTTCGTACATATAATAATATTATTTTACTGTGTGTGGATTTATTATCTTACGTTATACATTTTTTTTTTTATTTTTTTGCTTTATTCCATTCATTCAGTTGAAAGTGAAAATTCTGTTTGTGAACGCACTTTATTTCTACCGCTGCCGCATTCATTGCTATCGGATATTTTTTTTTCTTTGCTGTTCTTTTAAAAAAATTTACGTATTCTTCCATGTGTAAATATATAACCGCGCGCGTAGTGCAACAAACAAGACTTTGTGATTGAATATACAGAAAGGAAGTGAAAAAATTTATGTACGCATTTTTTTTCTTGTGCTGTGTAGTGCGAATTCATAATTTAATTAATTTATTCCAACCGCGTGCCACAAGAGTTCTTTACAAGCTCACTTCATCAAGTTATTATCTCGTCATACATTCACGTCAGTGACTGAGTGCACGATATGATTAGACGATGATTCAATTATCTCATAAATGTATAAAAGTAAAGATAACCGTATGATAAAAACACGTATGACGTTTATTAGACAATCGATTACGGAATAAGTGAGAGAGAGAAGATGTCAGACTGAATAGTCAAAAAAAAACTCATAGAGAAAATATCGTAAAGCAGACGAGACAGTGGATCTTTGACCTAGTAACATATAAGCCCCGAGATTTATTTGGTACGTGAATTTTTTTATTTTTGCTGTTGCTGCCGTTGATGCTGTTATTGTTGTTGTCTACGGTGATATGATACGATATTCGATAATATGAGCGTTATGGTTTATGCAACATCTTGTTCAAAAGACTGCTTCAATTTTTTGTATCATCTTTTGATATTTTTTACAGAACGATAGAGTTCCAAGAAGAAATTTGCTGGTGAAAAATTTATTGTTTATTTTTAAAGAAAATTTTCTCTGGTATAAAATTAGTACGGTCTGCAAAAAATATTTTTAGACAACGAAAATTTCCTCAAAAAAAATTTATCAAAATCATTTTTCTGTTTATTAATAAAGTGAGAAATTCAGAATCTCTTATTAGCAACACAATACATTCGATGGAGTTTATATTAATGATCGAAACCACACGTTCATTTGATACTTTTAATTAATGATGCCTGAGAGTGATGAATATCAAAAGCTAGATTTTTGGAGATGGAAATGTACAAATATTGAGATTTATGTTTTGACTGAAAAGTATTGAACGTGCTCAATTCTTTTTTTAAAACCTAAGAACGTATGGATTTCGCAGAAACTTCAAGCACAAAATCTGTTTACATTGAGATGCTTCTCAACCCCAAACCTGAAAGCTTCCATAAAAAATATTTATATGCTTCTAAATCCATTGAATTACATGCACTCAACATTTTCAAAACATCTTCAAGAGGAGATAAAGTTTCGTTAGAAAAAAGATTCAAATGTAATTTCATTTAAACTCTGAAACCGCAACTTAAACTTGATACTTCAAAAGAAAAAATCATAAATATAATACAAATTTTAAAGAACGAATCAAATTGCATGAATAATTTCCCATTAAATGATTCAAACAGAAGTTGTACTTTTCAACACTGATTATATTTACAGTTAGTGTAGACAATAATTTTCATTTGGTATAATCAAGTAATTTCCACATTGCGTAACTAATAATTTTCAAAAAAAAAGTTAAAATGTTTTTAAAAATCCCATCAAAATTCTGTAGATTTTAAAACTTTGTATAATCTAGAATAAGTATTTAAACTACTTAGTATAATATTTCACAACAAACTAATGGTAAATATGTTTGTTGGTTCTTCATATTATTTACCTAAGTCAAATGATGTATAAAATTACACTCTCATCTGGGCATTGCCAAGCGTGATTCATAAATTAATGATATTTATAAATGCGATAATCAATTTAAAATGTATTAAGTATGGCTATTTTAAACTTGAAAAACCAGGGAGAGTCTCAATTCCAAATGCAATATTTTAATTTAATGTGACTACAACGAATTAAAATTAAGTTATTGCCACTTTATTTGATACATTTTAAAACCTGTTTTAAACAATTGAATATGTTTTGTCAATTCTTAACAAAGAGTATAAAAGTTTATGAATATTCATAAATATTACTCAGAGCGTCAAGTGGAAGCTTCTTCTTTTGTTCTCTATTAACAAAACAGCAGTAAAATTATAGCGATATTTTTATGATCATTGTCGATGAGTGTTTGACAAATGACAAGTTCAAAGGCAAATAAAAATGACGTAGCAAAATACTGTTCTGTGAAGAGACAAGCTCATGATCAGTTAGGTTTTTCCGCTGTTTTGACGAAATTCACGGCAGGATTTCAGTTTAGAACGGGAATGAAAAAATTTGGGAAATTTTAAATTTTTAGAATACAAGTTTTATCGCTGGAACCAGTGGCGTACCCATAATTTTGGGGTGGAAAGTATTTTTTGGTTGGAACCTTAAAAATGTCAAATTGAGACATAATTTTAATGAAGTCAGAATGTTAATCAAAAATTCCTAAGAAATTTCTATTTTACGCTAATATTAAATCATTAAGTGTGTTTTAGTGTATATATTGAAATAATTTTTGAATTTTACTGTGTCTCAATACTTACAAGTAATTGATAATAAGTTCTGTGAGATTAAACTCCTCTGAGAGAAATTGTAGAGTGAGAATCTGTCAAGGCTGAAAATAAGATCGGTTGATAAGATTCACAAATACACATTAATATTAATAAAAGTAATTTGAAATGCATTTTATGAACGAATAAGTCATGTGGAATGAAATCATTCGTTTCTTATCTTATCACTTAATGTGATTTTAATCACTAAATAGACGTCATGATTCGGTAAACTCTTTTAAATTATTTTTAAATCAGGAACATTTCAGACCTGAAAACGGAGTTGTTTATAAAAATATTTTATACATTCCATGTTCATGATATTATGAGATCATTTATCAATTAAAGTTTATTCATCCCAACACCCTTTCCGATACTTTTATCTTCGCACTGCTTTATTTGGTTTTAATTGAATTAAAAGCGTAATTTAATGTGTGAATTTTATGGTTGAATGGGATTAATTCATTAACTCATTTATATTTTAATGATACACTGTGATGTATATGTGTAGTCGTACACACAAATTCGGTTAAAGTTAATACATGACATAAATGAGAAGAATACATGATGATGATGACAATGAAGTTATAAAAAGTTTGTCTCTTAATTCTTTCTTTACAACTGATACCGTAAGCTAATATTGTTGAGGACTTTTGTTCAAAAAAAAAGGCGCAGTAATAAAAAAAAATTCTGCTATGTGAGAAAATAAATTCACATCACATATATATACACACCAATTAAGTGCAATTAAGGAAGAGCCAAAGATGCGGAATTAGAGTTAATCTTTACTCTTTCTTCTTTCAGTTTCATATGTTCATAAATGGAGAAATAATTTGTTGTTAAACGACAGAAGACTTGCTATTTCTGGTTTTTTTTACTTACTAACTTTTTCTGTATTCTTCGTGATTCTAACATGTTTGGTATGCATGGAGAAATTGTTTTTATGCGATGATGAAAAAATTAACTAGTGGAAATTGTGTTTATGTAGAAAGATGATTGGAATAAAATAAATTTAATTTCTCATGTAGAAAAGACGCACTTTTAGATTCACTGAGACTTTATATGGAAAACTACAAATCAATAAAATGTCAAATTGAATGAGGTGTAAAATTTTGCTTTTATTGAAGAATTTAGGATAAGTTCGTAGGCAGCTTTGTGATTTATAAAGCTAAAAGCACTTACCAGTCTTCATGAATGGAAATAAGTTTTAAAATAGAAATCAGAATGGCACACAATTTGTCAAAAGCCATATGGCTTTAATTTTATATCTCGCATAATATTTTTACTTATTTGACACGCAAAATTGACCTTCATGGAAAAATAGGATCATAATTCAATAAAGTACAAGTATAAAATTTATTGGTGCAAAAAGAATAAAACCCATGCTATAAGAGGATCAATGAAATGATATTTTACACATTAGACATGTACCAATTGATGATCGTATTATGGAAGCATTGGCTTAACCTTTAATAGAGAAAACATATCTTACAAATTTAAATACTGCGTAAAGGTGAAAGTTGATAATCCAAAATTCAAGCTTTCCTCTTAATCTTTTTACACTAAAATTAACCATGAAAATTGATAAAAGCATTTTTTACATACTTGGTTGAGCTTCATGGTTCAACGGGAAAAAATGTTCAGCCGAATGGGAGATTGAAAAAATATATCTCATGTGAAATTTTACTAGTTATATGGTGGAAACCTCTAATGCATTTAAATTGATTAGGTAATTATGGGGCCGTTCACTTATTACGTAACGCTTTTAGGGGGGAGGGGGGTCTGAGATTTTATGACAGTTCAAACAAAGGAAATTTTCCTTCATGGAAAATTTGTGACAAAGGGGGGAGGGGGGGTCTGAAAAGTCGTTTTTTGCGTTACGTAATAAGTGCCCCTATATAAGTCTGAAATTTTCTCGTAAACTTAGTTGGGTAAAGTTAGCTTAATTATTTAGTAATTTAGGACAATTAATAAAATATTTGTGGATCAGAACTTTGTGAAAGAGAGAATGACAGGTTGGGCGTCAATTTTGTGAACTACCTACATGCAATTTCAATAAAAGCAGTATATAAATTCTAAATAGCAAATGATTAGGCTCTAAAAATATAACAAAATCAAGGCTCTTCAAATATACATTTTGTGCATACACAAGTATTTTTTCAAAGTCAAAAAGCATCAACAATAAACATGCTTCCCACTACACAGTTCTTATTTTCCTTCACAACCTGAATGTATGGTCTACCATTGTTGTTTGAATTTGCAGTATACACAAATAATAATTTATAATGAGTAAATGCATTTGTTTTCTCCATGAAAATTCTCTCGCATTTGTAAATCTCTAATGGAATAACTTCTCAGCTCAATTCATCGCCTCAGACATTATCTCCGCCGTTTTAATTTAATTATATTTGAAAAACAGTTTTTTTTTCATATTTTCATATTAATTCATTCGTTTAATTGAATTACATGTACATATATAGCTCTAAGAAGTGATTACATTTACGCTGATGTTAATTAAATTAAAAGCTCTACATATGTTATTTAAATATGTCTTTTCATATGTTTATTCTTTACTTCAAACTAATTCCCACACACACACATGATGATGATAATAACAATAATGCCGACGATGTTGATGATGCTAATGCCAAAAGAAAATCATAAATGCTTCATGAGGTAAAATGACTTTTCTTCCGCACCAGTCGGTATGTGTCATTCGTTTGAGTTGATTGATTATATGTATCATGTCAGATGGAAATATAATATAAGAAGAAATGTGTGAATGTGCATGCAAGAATAAAATAATCATCTTGTTGTTTCGCTATGTGGCGCTTATAGGTAGAAAATGTACACATTTTTTTATCTATACATACATGTATATTCATATCAGAAGCAAGCTAAGGAAAGGAAGTGAAAGAGAGAGACAGAAAGAGAAAAGTTCTTCGAAGCATGAATGAAGCTGACAAGCGAAAAATAATTTTCATAAAAATCTTTTCTTCCTACTTTTTTTTGTTGGTTAAATCGAGTGTGAAAATACATGCACACATTATTAAACAAGTCAGAAAAGAAGCCAGTCAGTCAGTCAGTCACTCAGTTAGTATGCTAAAGAAAATCATTTTCATCAAATACCAATCATCATTATTATTGTACCGAATGAACAGTGAGCAACAATTTGTTTCTCATTAGCTCTTAAAATAACGTCAAGTTCTAATTGTCATTGTGATCAGTCAACATCTCATCAGGTGTCTGTGCCAAAATAAAGCAAAATTTTCTCTGTTTGTTGCCGTAATCGATCGATAACTCTCTATTGTCATTATTTGTTGAAACTTAATTTCATGGATGCATGAAATCACTTAACAAAGGAAATTCTGCAATGCTCTAAAAACTTTTGGGTGGTTTGGGACACAAATAATTTAAAATTGAAATTCTTTATATATCCAGACAACGACAACAATGAATGGCAAGATGATGACGATGATAATAATGAATTTGGAAATGCAATAAGTTTTAAGTTCCTTTTTAAGCGGCAGAGATGAGAAATGATAGACAGGAAATAACATTTACATAAAATTTTGTTCTACGCCATGTCGTTCAGCTATGCTGCATTAAAAAAACGAATGAAATTGTTCTCATGTCTCATTTTAATCTATATATGCTCTTATAGATCTCTAATATGAAGTTTTCTCAAATTTCCAACTGCAGACACATAAATTGTCGCATACAAAATTTATGCAAAATGCGGGGTGAAAATTTTTTTTTCTATGATAGAAATTGAGATGAAACCTCAAAATGAATATCATTTGAGGAAACATATAATGATATATTATGACAACTAGGAAATGGAAATTCATTTTGAAGTACATTGTGTTTCTCATTGTAGAGCCGTTTAGAATTCTCATCTACAATTGAGTGATTGTGAATGCTTTTTGCGCATTTGCATTTTGCACATATATTTGTTGATTTCTCGTTGGTTTCACATGAAATGTTTAGGTATTATATGTCTTTTTAAAGGTCTCAGTTAGTACTATAAGAACATGCCATAAACGATTTTTGAAAGTTTGCGGAACTGCCAATATTTTGGTTCCAATACTGACTAAAAAGTGCAAATTTAGTTTCTAGAAGATTTCTCGAGCTACGCTTATTTCTTTTCAGCACTTCTATTACTATTTGAAAGTACTTTAAAAACCTAACAATCTATGCCTTACAACAGAATTTTTGGAAGTGCTGTTCACTAGTTATGGACGAAGAAAGATCAGAAATTTTCAAAATTAAAATGCAAATTTCTCAGCATCTAAGCAACCAATTTTGATGAAATCTTCACCTAAATGCTTATTTCAAAGCCTACTTTTATGAACATAATCAAAACAGGGCTTATTCATTAGTTTTGTCACAAATTTGAAATCTTGTACTTTTTCTATGCTTTCAATGTATGAAATTCTTTCCTTTGAAAAAAAAGTTGTGACAAAACTAATGAATAAGCCCTGTTTTGATTATGTTCATAAAAGTAGGCTTTGAAATAAGCATTTAGGTGAAGATTTCATCAAAATTGGTTGCTTGGATGCTGAGAAATTTGCATTTTAATTTTGAAAATTTCTGATCTTTCTTCGTCCATAACTAGTGAACAGCACTTCCAAAAATTCTGTTGTAAGGCATAGATTGTTAGGTTTTTAAAGTACTTTCAAATAGTAATAGAAGTGCTGAAAAGAAATAAGCGTAGCTCGAGAAATCTTCTAGAAACTAAATTTGCACTTTTTAGTCAGTATTGGAACCAAAATATTGGCAGTTCCGCAAACTTTCAAAAATCGTTTATGGCATGTTCTTATAGTACTAACTGAGACCTTTAAAAAGACATATAATACCTAAACATTCCGTGTGAAACCAACGAGAAATCAACAAATATATGTGCAAAATGCAAATGCGCAAAAAGCATTCACAATCACTCAATTCCATATTAAGTTGTGGTAGAAAAAATTTAGAATTTTCGTCACAATTAAATATCAACCGAGCTAGAGACATGTCTACATTTCACTGTTGGATACGAATTAATTTATTAATTTGACTTTTCTGCCATCGCTCAAAAACAATATCTCACAATTATAATTGATGATATGATTGCGAAAAAAATATGAGTGTGAATAATTCTTAACCAACAGTGAGCTAAATTTAGCAATTTTCCATCGATTATTTCACTGTCGTGCTTTCGTTTCATTATTATTACTTACCCACTAAATAATGTTTGACGAACATCGACGACGTGAGAAATTACGTCTTTAAATCATCTTGGATTTCTCTCTCTTCTTTTTCGCAACAAAAAGAAAGAGAAAAAAAATTGAAAGATGAAAAAACTCTCGTTATGAACGATTAGATGAAAAAAATGGGAAAATCGTTCATTCACGGAAGCAACGACTGCCAATTTCGTAATATTTATGTTTTTTTATTTCGAAAAAGTCATTAAAAACCTTTCAAATAAAAATTATTTACTGAACATTTTCTGAAAGTATCTGCATTTCTGAGGGTTGTGTACCAATAAAATAAAATGTCATTCGGATAAAAGTTGACTAATTATCATGAACTCTGGTATACATTAAATGACATTAAATTTGTCTGTTGTATTTATGACTTTCTGTGGAAATTTATGGCATGAAAAAGTTGTTCCATCATCAAAATTCATAAAATCATTATTGTAAAATTTAATGATGAAGTTTTCCAAGTTTAATTGAAGGTTTTACACACAATGAATCATAATTTATATTCATGGAAATGCAAACAAACATTGATGCATTTGAGAGAAAATTAAAAATTTAGCACATATGAAAATTCAATTGCATTTTAAATTTATTCCGTTTTGGAATCTAAACGAGTGATTATACTGTAAACATGAAATATTCATTTGAAGAAAATTGTGTATATTCAGTTTGCATTGCTTGTCAATTTATAATTAAATTATCTATTAATATGCTTGACTATAAAATTGCTACGATACCAAGTAATGAAAACCAAAATAATTTGCAATTATATATTGTTTTAAAATCCTTAATTATGAGTATTGCTCCTTAATTTTATATCTCAATTACATATTCGAATTCAATTTAAGTCCATTAAGTCTTTATATTCATGACTTAAATTACAGTCTTTTCAGTAATTACTTCTCTATCTGCTAAGAAAAAAAAATAAGAAAAAAGACTTCCTGATTTAATAACAAATAGTTTTGGGTATATACTTAAATTATATAATATTTTAAAATCTTGTGCGGTCAATTATGTATTTTTAGGAATCACGTCTTGATGAAATTTATTTTGACAAAAGCAAACCATCCTCTCAGGCAATGTACAGATTAGTCTTCAATAATTATTTCAAAGATTATTCGCGTTTATTCATACATCATTTGCTGATCATTAGCCACACAACTTAAACCGATTAAAGTCTTACCTAACTTTCGTTAGATAATCTCATCATTTGAAGCTTGAACATTCATCGAATAATGCAGATGGGAAAGAAGATTTTCCTCCATTTATTGAAATTAAAGGAAAAGTAGAGTATTTAATCTGCTGGAAATCTCCGATGTAAATAAATCGTTTGTGCATCACGGTTAAGTAATAAAAAGTCTCTCTATAAACATAGAAATATCGGTAAAAATCTCACAGTCAGTTGATAATTATGACTGTAGTAATAGCCTTCAATTGAAATGCAATAAATTATTAACTTCAAAATAATTTTAATAGAATCACTAAATTAGATTTGGCATCAATATTTTCAAATTTCCGATTAAAATCATTTATAGGAAATGTAATTATATTCAACATCATAATGTGGTCACGTGGTGATAGTTCATTGCTTCTCTTCATTCGCAAGTTTTAAATTAAAATGATATTGAGACTGCGTTGTTATTAATGAAACTAATTATCAGTACGATAAACTTTCTGAAGGCTATAATCACAGGAAGATTGAAATGCATATAATCAGCGAGTTGCAGCATCAATTACTTATTTTACTCTTCTAGAAAATTTTTATGATAGGGGATATTGATAATATTTTGCATAAGAAACAAGTAAGACAACCTAGCATTAGCTGCATCGTTCAATTTGATTTACATTCAAAATTGTAATTTTAACTGTTTCTGTTTCTGCTTTAAGATCTATACTTAAAGTGTTGCGGCTGCTAGTTTAAGAATAAAATTAAATACAATTTGCATACTTACAAAATTTTAGATAGAAGCTAAAAATCGGAGAATCTTCCTGTACAAAAGAATAAAAATCTGTTCATTAAAATGAGAATTAACAAGCTATAAAATCACGTCTTTCAAGGCTTAACAAGTATCTTTAAGAAGCTACACTCAATATTATTATTGAGGTAATAAGCTTATTGTCCCATAAAAATCTTTGAATTTATAATAATTTATTTTCAGTCATTTTATGTACTCAAATGTAATTGATATTAAGATTGTGGCATATTAGCGAATGTCTGGGTATTTTATTAGAATAAGAGCCACTTAGCATTTATTCAAATTTAAGATCATAAATGAGCTCACGTTTCAAAAACCTTGCATTAATCAATTACTTTAATCATCAAAATTCAAGTACTTCTTCCTGGATTTTTAATTTACGTGTCTATAAATAAAGTAGTTATGATAAACTTCACATTTTTTTATTAGAATCTTTTTAATAGTTAGCTTGAAGGGTACCAAAAAAAATTAGGAGGGTCCAAATCTCTTCGAAACCTTTTCTGATTACACCTCTGAACAGGGGCGTAGCCAGGATTTTTAAAGGGGGGTGCCAAATTTTTTATTTTTGCGAGTAGTTCTTAACATTTTTCTGTAAAAAAAATTTTTTTTCGATTTTAGAAATAAAAAATGTCAAAAAATTTGTATTGAATTTTAATCTCGAGGGGGGGGGGTGCCGGGCACCTAAAGACCACCCCCTGGCAACGCTTCTGTCTCTGAACCAATTTCCTGGCTAACCCTTTCTGTTATTTTGCCGCTGCTTCCAGTTAGTTATTATGTCAATATTCATCATTTATCGTCAATTAAATACCAAAATCTATTTTCCATTTATTTACAAATCATACCAAATTGACCATTATTCGCTAATAGATCCATTATTGTGATTAAGTAGATCAGTTCGATTTTTTCAACAACGATTGAAAGAAATCACACGAAAACCACAAAATTTCAGTAAATTAATCATGATTCTATCCACAGCTTTATGGTTAGCCTCATTTTTCGTCACAGCTTATTGAGACCATTCAAAAAGTTAACTTTGATGTCAGAATTTTTTTGGCAAATAATTTACGTAACAGAAAAAGTTTTATTTTTTTTTATCTATTGCTCATTCAATCGAAAATTCCGTCAGCCACTGTTGAATCTTCTAAAAGAAAGTAAACTGTTGCAGAAATTGAAGCGAAAGAAGAATGAAAAAACAAATTATTACAAGTGCTTGAAAAGCAGACGCGTTTATTTCTACAGTTAGGGAAAGAATTTCGTCGAAAAATGAAATAAAAAGAACAGCAGCAACGCTAATCAATTCTTTTGATGTGTTTATTATTATTGTTCACTCCAATTTTTTTCTCTCTTTTTTTGTTTTTTTTTCACAGATTTTTGTCGATTCACTAGAAAGAATACAAATTTTGCAGCAAAGAAATCTAGTAAAGTGCGGACATTTTCAATTCCTCATTATTCTATTTTTGATGTTGCAATTTAATGTTCTATATATTTTCTCTAGAGCAAGACACCGTTAAACATCTTTTTCTTACAATTTAGTGTGAAATTCTGTTGTTACTTTTTTACATTTTTTTTTATCTCTGTGAGACGAAAACTAAATTTATTCGATTTATGAAAAAGACTATAATAAAAGAGCTCACAGTGAAAAATGTATGATGTGATTTTTTATTTAGAAATTTAAAGAATTTTCCTTTTATTTTTGTGATCTTGTTTTTTAAACATTCATTTCTTAACCCTACTGCATCACAAATAGTGTGAATTCTTTTCTCTTTGTACAAATCATTTAACCCAAAAATAAGCAGAGAAAAAAATGTTTATTGTCGTATTTTATTTTCTATCGTGCAGCTTTCTTGACCCCAAAATAGAAAAAAATCTAAATTTTGTGCTGAAATCAGAATTCTTGTGTGACTTGCATTTTATGCTTTTAGCTTTTCAAGATTCATGTGACATTGACTGATTTTTGTTTGTTGAATTCCGTAACCTACGAAGCAATGCTTTTTTTCCATTTCATTGTACTTTGTGCTCATAATATCACGTTTAAGCATTTCTCATTTGATTTTGTTTTTACTTTTATTAACAAAGCATTTTATTTGAGAGAGCAGTTGCTTGACATCATAATGGAATGAAATGAATTTTATTCTTTTGGCAAATTTCATTCATTCACGCGTTCTTAATTAAGTGCTATTTGTTTTCCATTCGCTTTATTATAGCTCTTTTAGGGTCACGCAATGATGACAGATGATAATTTTTGTCGAATAAATTATGAACACATCATTACAATATTGCTACTGACAACAATTGATTAATATAGTTGTTTGTGATGTACTTGTGACTTTTAGATATGCATTTAATGAAAAAGTATTCAAGCTTGCAATTTTTCAATTATTTCACTTTAAATGGATAAATGAATCTTTAAGAGATTTATATGGCAAAAATATAATGAACATTTGAACGTCCAAGAAAAAGTTTACAGTTTTTATCATCACATAATAATTTAAATAAGCTGTATGAAAAAACTAAATCGATCGTGAAGTAAACATCAGAGTTGGTTTTACGAGACATGATTTTTGACATGTATTATTTTAAATGCAGGGTCCTAGATTTTAAGAGTGCACTAGTTTTTTCCTCAAAATTTTAAAATAATTTTAAAACAATCTAAAATTATAAATAAGTAATGCAGTCAAACGTAATTTTTGGGTATATTGAGCTATACTTGAGGAATATCCCTATTTGTAATAACAACTCTGCTAACAAGAATTCCATCAAAAATTAGCACCGAAAAAAAAACTTGTTACCGGTTGATTATTAACATTAAATTCGTTCAAAGCCGCTAACAAAATTGTTGATTTTATGAATTCATTAATTTTTTAAAAGAAAATTGAAGCAAAAACTAACAAACAGCTTTAACGATATTATGAATGCATGAAACGGTATAACAATCAAAAATTGAGGAAAGATTTAGTATTACGAAGATTTGAATTAAATTGTGCAATGATTTAATTGAAAAAAACATTATTGATAAACTTTCATTTGTGGAATGCTTTATTTGTGATCAAAATAAGGTGATTATTATAACTCATAGGTTAAATCAAGGCCATAGAACTCCCAAAATAGTATACTTGTGAGTTAGTACTGTACAGTATAGTATATAATAAAATGAGTAAAATAAAGCATTTATGAGTAAAGTGCAGTATATGTATAGTAAAGTATAGTAAAGTTAAGAAGAGTATAGCAGAGTGTAGTAAAGTGTAGTAAAGAACGGTAAAGTGTAGTGTAAGTATAGTAAGTGTAGTGAGAGTATAGTGATTGTAGTGTAAGTATAGTAAGAGCAGCAGTAGTATAGACAAGTGTAGCAATTTAAAAGTATTATACAAAATTCCTCAAAAAATATCTAAAGGAACAAATTCGACACAATTATGTAAAAATAATATAAAAACTTTATGGAAATAAGATTGATAAAGGTTTAAATATATTTTTTAAGATTATTATACTTCAAAAAATTAAAAATTTTAAGACAATTTTTGCAAAAGGGCGCTTAAAATTGAATCATAATTTCTAAAATGACCAACATTCATAAAATCGTGCAGAATTTTGAAAAAACTAATGGAACATTGAAATTTGAAATTTGAAAATACAAACTCGTGAAAATCAGCTCCTATTCTAAAATATATTGTCTTTGAAGCACGTGATTTATAATTATCCAATGAATAGTAATCATTTGCGCTTTGGAAAAAGTGGGAACTATGGCAAAAATTGTTCTGATAGGCTTATGATAGAGACAACATAAGTAGTAGAGACGTTAAATAGCATATAAGTTTTTTAAAATTTTTCGCAGTAAACAATTTATGAGGAAAAGTTGTTTTCTTGTTATATGGCATTTTCAAAATATCTTTGTTCTTAACACTCAAAAAAGTACGAAAAATTTAATTTTTTTTGACTATGCTAACTGTAGATAGTGCGCGTTGGGTTTCGAACCCGGAGCCGTTGTGCTCATTAGAATGATACATATATATATATATGGATAATATCCATAGTGATTCAAGTAACCAATGTGACTGAATGGTTAAAGTACCCGACCGGAAATCGGAGGTCCTTCTTTTGGAGGTGTGGGTTCGAATCCCACTGTTGGTAGAATCTTGTTTCACTTTTATATATGTATCATTGGTGTAATAGATTTACACTGACTTGGTGGTATAAAAGTTTTTGAAGCAATTACGTTTTTTGTAGGGTTCGGAAAAGTGTCTTCGCATATGTCGGCGCCGACAAAATATGCGCATATCGGCGAAGACGTATGCGAAGACGTCTGCGCAGACAGTTTAACGGAAATAAAAATTTTAAATTATTTTACTTGAAAATTTATTTCAATTTAATATATAATTATTAATTGAACTATCATAAAAAGTCAGAAAGTTTTGAAAAAAATTTCTGAAATTTACGAGGAATTTATCTAAAACTTAAAAAATTATTTAATTTAATTAGAAATAATGAAAAAGTATATTTTGTGTTCTATGAGATTCGAACCTATGACGGCAAGGGATTTTTTGAGAAATTTTGTATGAAATCTATACCACACTGGTCTAAAATCGTAAAAAAAGTGCAATTGAACTTTTAAGGAAAAGTTTCACTAAAATTCTTCAGAGATGTCTCATTTGAAAGCTGATGATTCAACACCCAAAGCTGATGTATGTAGGAACAAATTCCCAAAGTTCAAACTTTTTAATCCACCTGGTGCTGTATTGCAGGTCTTTAAAGCTGAAGTAAGTAATAAAAATTCATTTCTATTTGATTTTTGAAGAAATTTTTTAAAATTGACTGATTTTTGGCACCCTATGCTGGTTGTCGAGCAGCACCTTTTTCGACTCACTCACACTACTATAACTTTTTACAAAAGAAATATTTTCAAATTATGTTTTCTTTATTTGATAGCTGAATGTAGTGCCTTTAAAGCGATATATAATACTTAATGGTTGAGTAAGATTTTGGTCATTTAATTGGCTTTGGTTTGGACGGACCTTATTCTGGAAAAGTCTCTAAAAGACCATTTCTAGATATGGTATTTAAAGACCAAAAAATTCATATTATTTTATGTTTTTCATGCTTAATTATGATAGTTATGAAAACTAAAACTCAGATTTTGTGCTTTGGAAACTTTATGATGCTCACAGGTAGCATTTTTCAGAAGTGGCCCTAGTTATTATTTAGTAGATACCTATAAGCATCAAAAAATTTCCAAAGCACAAAATCTGAGTTTTAGTTTTCATAACTATCATAACTAAGCATGAAAAATATAAAAATAATATGAATATTTTGGTTTTTTAAATACCATATCTAGAAATGGTCTTTTAGAGATTTTCCAGAATGGGGTCCGTCACAAACCAAAGCAAATTAAATGACCAAAATCTTACTCAACCATCAAGTATTATATATTGATTTAAAGACACTACATTCAGCTATCAAATAAAGAAAACATAATTTGAAAATATTTCTTTTGTAAAAAGTTATAGTAGTGTGAGTGAGTCGAAAAAGGTGCTGCTCGACAACCAGCATAGGGTGCCAAAAATCAGTCAATTTAAAAAAATTTTTTTTCAAAAATCGATAAAAAATGGATTTTTATTAACAAAATAGCTTCCAAGAATGAATTTGGACATGTTTTACGAAGAGTTTTGGTGAAACTTTCCTTTTATACTTCACAAGAGAAAATTTTACAAGATTTTCTATGGAAAAATTGCTTTTTGTTATTTTTACTTAAATTAACTAATGTTTTTAAAAGAATTAATAATGAAACTAACAAAATAATAAAATTAAAAATTTATTGCAAAAAATCTGAAATTGCTGGTTATGCTAAATTTCTTAAAAGTTCTTCATAATATTCAAATTTGTCTGCGCAGACGTCTTCGACGACGTCGGCGCCGACGTTTGTATGGTCGGCGAAGATCGGCGCAGACGTCCGAACCCTAGTATTTTCTGAGAAAATGAAGTAGCTCAAATTTAAAATAAAATTTTTATTTTTCATTTATTTTAGTGCATTAAAATATAAAATTATCAAAGATAAATTAAAAAATATTTAATCAAAAATAGAATAGTGAAGTTTTAGTAAAGTACAGTATAGTGTAGTAAAATGTAGCAAAATGTACAAAAGTGTAGTAAAATGTAGCAAAGTGTACTAAAGTGTAGTAAAGTATAGTAAAATGTAGTGAAGTATAGTAAAGTTTAGTAGAGTATAGTAAAGTGTAGTAAAGTATAGTAAAATGTAGTAAAGTTTAGTAAAGTCGTAGTGAAGTATAGTAAAATGTAGTAAAGTTTAGTAAAGTCGTAGTGAAGTGTAGCAAAGTAGAGTGAAAAATTAGTCAAAAAGGGCATAGTGTACAATTGTGATCAAATGTGAGACGAGTATAGGAGATTTTCGGTGAAGTGGAGTAAAGTGAACAAAAAGTTTAGTAAAAAAACACAAAGTGTAGGGAGTTCCATGGCCTTGGGTTAAATAATGCATGAATTAAATGATATTTCATAGAGGTCATCCCATTTCACCACACTTAATGTACCACAAAATATAGAAAATAATTTGGGAAATTTTTATTAAAGGCAATTAGGAGCAAAAAGCATTGGTTTTATGTTGTCGGCAAAGCATTTATCACTTTTGAATGCTTAATGCCCAGCCATTTGTTTTAATACGCATCTAAATGAATTCAACAAGTTAACAATTTCCATTTGTATACCAAATTTTGTTTTTGGTGTGTGGCAAATCAAAGTCAAATGCAGACATTAAATAAATTTTTTTGTGGTTCATGGAATATCCTCCTCCCTCAACAAATTACTAAGCATTGAATTTCAAAGAGATTTTCGTTATTTTTCGATGTTTAATTACTGTGTTGTTGATTGGAGGTGTCATTAATTTTACAATATTCAGAATAAAACTATAAATTCATTACCATATTAATTATTTCAATACGCCAGCAATTAAAATAAATATGCAAGATACAGCAAAAAAAAACTTTGTGAACATGCTGACATTAAAAGATTGATTCTCTCTCTATTTGCGAATGTATAAATCTCATGTATTAATTCACTATTGTATTCCAATTAATAAATACTTTTGTATGTCTTTACATCTTTTTTATTACTTAATCGTATTTTCAATATGCATACATGGAGAACATAATAGAGATGTTTAATCTTTGAGAAATAAGAAGAAGAGAAAAAAGTTCTCATGATTAACACAACTGATGTCGATAGTATCGAAAAAAAATTGAGTTAAATGAAAGTTTAAAAGGTGCCACAAAAAGTCAAATAAAAACGCATTTCAATTATGAAGTTAAAAATAGAGTGAAGTAATTGATATAGCTTTAAATTTATGAAGCATAATAAAAATAAATTCGTTTTGATTCAAATTGATAGATACATAGAATAATATCTGACACTAATAGCACAATTCAAGTATAATAAATTTTAAAAGGGCACAAAACATGTGTGTGACTCTCACTCTATTTTTAAATTTATCAATGATGTGATACTTTCCACAACACAATTCCCATTATAATGTTCAAAATCATCATGTATACCATTGTGCACATAAACTACAATGATGTCATCATCGACAGAAGTGAAGATGTTACAGGAAGTTTCCATATGTAACACACATTTCACTTTGTTACCTTATGATTAAGTTCGTCTCAAGCTGAGTGTGTGTCTGTACAAACTAATTTATATACTTACAATCATCATCATTTTGATGAAGTTGCCAAATCTAACACGTATTTTTAATTTCCGTGTTCATTTCATTTTCTCATTTATTTCGATTCACATGAATGAGTGTGAAGATTTAAATTTTTCGTGAATCGTTGGTTACATTGAGTCATAAACCAAATCAAACTCATTTTGCGCGTCAAAATAAATAGGTGCCGAACTATTTTTGTGAAATATTTGCTTCAAATTTGATTTAATTTTTATAGCGTAGATTGCACCATTTCGTATTGTCATAATCATTTGAAAAATTGTCCATCCAAATATTTCATTCATGCTTACCGAATATTACGTCAGTAATGTTATTAGCTTCAGTTATAAATGAAAAATACAATAGCCCTAGAAATTTGTTTACTTCGGAATATGCTTGAGCTTTTCGCAGCAATATCTATAAAAGGAAAAGTTTGTTATTTCTAAACATTGCTCACAGATATTTTCTACGACCTGCCGTCAAAAAAGATATTAAATTTTTGTAAGCCCACGTGTACAAATGGAAGAAATGATGAAATAAAACCACAAATAGAACTGAGTTTCAGACTTCTTGTTTATTCCATTTCGTAACAAAAACAGCTTCCGTTTTGTTCATAATTATAAAAGTCTTGTCAAAAAATAACGTAAAATTAACTGCTGGGCTTGAAAAAGAAATCAATTAACTTCATAAAAGAACGAGATCAATTATTAACAGAATGAATGTTTCTTAATTTTTCCTGTTAGAAAAGAAATTCAACTAGAACTGGAATAATTTCAAGTCTATTGGAAATCCATTAGAGTATCATGCTTATCATAGCTGTTTTCTTTTTGTTACGTTTATGATGTTCGATTAGAGCATGAGATTTTTGAATAACAGACAACTTGTCTAGTTCGTTAATTTTGATGAGTTTTATTCACTATTTAAAAATAGAAATAAGTTCGAATTAAATTTGAGTGACCTTGCTCTTCTAATATTATTAAACATGTACATCATGCGTATGTGCATTTTTGAAGCTTAAATCATTTTATTAAAAATCAAAATTATAACAATTATTCATTATTATTGTTAAGCAGCTTATTACTAGTTCCATGTAAATTTAAAATTATTTTTGCTTTGTCATTAATTCGACGTCTATCATTTGTTCATTTCAGGTCTATTGATTTTAATTTCAATTCTACAACCAAAGAGGAAGAGTTATTACTATCATCAGTTGATCACATAGAATGCAATGATATTGCAGATGAAACAATTGAATGCTCATTGTATGCAATTAAGGGAAAAGAGCAATCAACAGAAACGACTCCATGCAACAATGTAATTAGATTTTCATCAGCTGCAGAATCCCATCATCCTCATCCATACAATCACATAAAAAGTATTGAATATACTGATTTAAGTAATTTAAAAAATAATGATTTAATATCGACCTCAGTCACAAATTCCGTAAATGATTTAAATACAAATTCTCAAGAACGTGCTGATAAAAATTCATTTATTGATAACAAGCTTAAAGGTTGCAGCAGTACAACAAAGTGCTATAAATTACATAAAAAAGCTAATAAATGCAGTAGCTATTTAAGAAATGCTGATACGAAAGAATATTTTCACATTGTAAGACATAAAAGCAACGCGAGTAGCAGAAAATTATTTTCAAGTGACGATCGACATCGTCATCATATAAGTGACAACAACAACTGTGTAAAGCTTGCTACAATTGCTGAAGCTGCTGAGCAGACAACATTTTGGCCCACGTCGATTCACAATAATAACTGTGATGATCATTCTGTTAGTGATAAGCGCATAGTACACATCAATTCAAGAAATTCTCTATATAAAATAAATTGCATCAATCAATCGTTGAGTGATGGTGAATATATTGTACGAGTGAGACGTGTCAATCGTAAATTTAATTCACATAAAAGTGATGATATTGCAAGTGTGGTGAATGATAAAAGTAATAGTAATAGTAAACTAATTCATGTGCCAATCGCAACGTCATCAGTTTCCATTAATATATTATTTATCTATTTTCTTGGCTATTTTCAATCGATAGTGGCAAAGTGTAATAATTATTTCAATAATATTAGTGATAATAAAATGTATTTAATACGTTCAATGAAGTTAAAAGAGCGTCTTGCTGTCGGCTTTGGGGTGTCGCTAGTCCTCTTCACCCTACTCCTTGTGATAGACTTACAAATGGACCTCGGAGTTTCAAAAGCCAGTTTTCCTTCAACAGGATACCATGGACGTTATAAATATTTACAAGATGAAGATAAGACTGGTGTGTTTAAAGAATTTCAAAGAAAATATTTGGAGAAGCGGTGAGTTATGATGATGACTAATAAATTTTATATTTTAGCTTACATTGTATTTGTGTAAAATACACCAATGCTGCACATTTTTCTCCTTCGTGTCTTTCTTCATTCGACTTTATACATTATTTTATAATTTAATGTTATTAAAAGCTCATGACGTTAATAGTTTTATTATTACACTCTGTAAATTATTGAGATATTATATTTCTTGTTCCTTTCATTAACCTCTAAGTGTTGGCATCTCACCATATATGTCTCGACTTCTAGATGCAATTAATTTATATGAAAGGAGACGATATAAGGAAGTAAATGACTTTAAGATTTCAGATTAGTACAATGGAAGTAGATTGACTTTACGATGCTTCTGAAGAAATTGGTTTGAGAAACCGAGAAACCTATAAGAGTGTCAATAACCCTAATTTGATAATATCAATTTTATGAATCTGTCTTTCATTAATTGAATATGACTAATTTTGTATGAGTCTAGATTTTTGTATTGTATGGCAAACGCGAACCTTTTAAGATAGATAGATATAACCCAGAAATATCCAAAAACACATCTGGGGATCAGTTTAGGATATGCTTATAATACATCAAATATTTTCCTTAGTAGTCAGAAATGAATCAGAGTTCAATGCGATCGACTTTTAGTTCTAGTATGAAAGTGTTTCAAGGGTATCAAGTGCATCTAGACCGGTACAACATAAAATTCATCGAAATTTATCGTACTAAAAAAGAATTAAACCAGAAAATTTCTACAAATTTCCAACGTCTAATGACTATACATGTTATCATTATTGCTTAATGGCAGAATAAAATTTTCCAATGATTATTCAATGTCATTCACATGTGACAATGAATAAAATCGCGCTCTATTTAATAAATTGTATCCAAACATTTAAACTATTTCTGCTGAACCATGCAAAAAGCATTCAGACTGTGCATTGCTTTCTGTCTTTAATTGCCCTTTTTTATATATGTTCAATTTAGAGAAATTGTTAGAATGAAAATTGAGGCAAAGGTAATGGCATAAATTATTCACCTCCTTCAATCATTCGTGCTCATTGCTTTTATGCAAGAGAAAATAAATCAAACCAATGTAAATTAAAACGTTAAGAAAGTAATGAATGAAAGGCATAAAAGTACTTTAAAAATCTCTACAACTAGGTTGCCTGTAATAATAAATTCTCCTTCGTTTATTTAACAACATATAATCATTGGTCACACATCATATAAAAATTAAACTGTTGTTAATAAAGATTTTTATTATATTGAATAATACTATAGTAACTGTAAGGCACAACACTGCTCGTTCTTCATCACTTTGTGGATTAATTTTCATTTTCCTCCTTTTTTTGTTGACTGAAAAGTTATATTGTTCATTTCGCTTTGTTGTTTCTTCTTTTTACAGGTCCATATAAATTAATATTTTGTGCTTTAATTTTATTTTGTTCATTTTCGTTTAAATTAAGTTATAAATCATCAGCATTGCTGTTTTACTATGAATGAGAATTTTTTTGTTTCAAACTTTTCCTAGTTTTTGCACTTTATCAAAATTGTTGTAGATTGTATTGAATGGAATAAGCGAAAAGTGTGAATAAAGTTTAGAGGAGGGACTTTCGAATGAAAATTTATTGTTGTATGCAAGGAAAGATAATATTTAATTTTAATTTAAATAATGCAAAAATTATACTAAAATTTTCAAAATCATTAGGCATTTGAACTACTTCCTAATTTAAATTTATGCTTTAAAGCTTTTAATTTAAAGTATGATTAATCCTTCCGAAAGTCTATAAATCAATAAAATGTCAAGTTTAATAATTTTTTTAATTTATTGCTTGCCTATTAATTTATCACTATTTACTTAAATATATTAAGATTAATTTATAGCTTTCAGCAATACTACAATCTGTGTATAATATAATCTAAACAACGATTTCATTGATGCTGTAATCGTAAAATTAGCTAAAGTGTAAGCACTTAAATTTTGTTATATTTCAAATTTCCTTTACGTGCTCATTAAGCACGCTCGCAGATTTGTTTAAAGTACAATAGAAAAGTTTTCTTTAAAAATCTATATCCGCGAGTCAATTACCGAATTCTCCATTTTGTATCCAAGGTTACTTCTTCTTGCCTAGTTGGCTTTTCTCAAACACATTTTTACACGTTTATATATTTATATTCCATATTGTTGAAAAGTTGGTGTGAAAAAATGAGGCGAACGGGTAAAATGAAACAGAGTAGAGTAGAGTAGAAAAAAACTTTGCATTTGGGGAATGAAAGTACAATTTTGTGTACATTTTTCGTATTTTTTAAATAAAAATTTATAATTTCTTGCATAATTTATGAGCTTTTGTAGAGCGATACAGAAATCCTTTTTTTCTCAATTATTGAGAACAACCGTTGTTCTATTGTTCTGTTTATTTTTATCGTAAATTGAGTTAAAGAAAATAAGATTGGAAGTTTTTATGGTTCAACAAATATAGCGCATGGTTCTTAATTACACGCTTTTTTTTCCGTGAAAATTCTAAAAATATTCAAAATGATAATTCGTAATCTTATGGCATTTTTATTCTAATAAATTGACTATTTCTTTAAAAATATTATCATTTGCTTTAGTTCCTGATAATTTCGACAAAATTGCAAAACAATTAGCAACTAAACTTAATCTGTGGAGTACCCTGACATAACGTAGCATAAATATAATTAAATTCACTACAGATTTTTTGTTGAGAATTCCGAGTTAATAAATTTAATAATTTTAATTCATTGCTTTGGTTTTGTTCCTTCTCTTTTCTTTATCTGATAATGTGCTTAATTATGTTGAGGTTTACCCTTGATTTATTTGGTCTCTCCATCCCAAAAGAAAAGAGTACATTAAAATGTTCGGAATTTTTATGCTTCTGGTTGTTTTATAATTAAGTTGACCCATCTCTTGTAACCAAAATTTTCCGGTTTATTTTATTAAATTAGAGCTATGACAAATAGTACTATCAGAGTTGGCAGGGACTCCAGTGGACTTTAAAAAAAGTGGTTCCCAAAAAACGCGGTACCAATGGTGTCGTACACCAATTTTTTTGGAGGCATCTCCAGTGGTGTGATCAAAAGTGATGTCCTGTCAACTCTGTAATACTTACCTAATTTTATGTACATTATTAGATGTATGTGGTTGAAGAATTGAGACTAAAATATTGAAAATAATAGAATATTTTTTCATGATGACAGCCATATAATTTTAAACGAGTTCCTGACATCTTAAAATCCTGTAAATCTTTAAATGATTATTTTTCTTGCTATCAAAGAAAAATTAGAATTTTCAAATCACATAAATGTCTTTCATTACTTTTTTGTCTTCGAAATTAGTCTCACATGTGCTTCAACGTATTTATTTTCTTAGAAAAAAGATAAATGCAAACAAAGCGTGAACAAACTCAGGAAAATAATGTGAACATTCGCACATACGTCAGTCATATGAGCAGAAACAATAATAATTAT
Organism: Chironomus tentans; assembly: GCA_963573255.1. Lineage (NCBI taxonomy): Eukaryota > Metazoa > Arthropoda > Insecta > Diptera > Chironomidae > Chironomus > Chironomus tentans. Next base: position 30,249,623 of record OY754304.1, on the reverse strand, counting down.
TTAACGAGATATAAAACGAAGGAAAAAAAATGGTAGAATAAATAACTTGTACATATTTATAATATGCCAACGCTATACGAATCGTACAAATGTGCTTCCTCATCTTATTTGATCCATTTTTATTAATTTAAAGAATTTAACTTAATGGCACGAAAGTGCATTGTTAACAAGAGTTATGACTGTAGTAACATTACATTTTAAATGTCCGTAAAGGATTGTAAAGCTAAGGATGAAGATATGCTACACTCTACAGCATAAATTTTATCATGACATCATATTTCACATACACTGACTGATTTGGATATCACATATCTCAGCACAATCTCTCTCTTGAAACCAAAAAAGTTAGCCTTTCTGTAAAACAAAATGTTTTGTGATGTGTAGGAAATATGAAGCATGGTAAAGTGTAAATTACTGTAGGGCGAGAGTGTGACTGAATTATGAAGGAGAGAAATGTCATTTTCAATCACATTTATGAAGATTTCATCTCTAATCTTTTCATCATGTTTTTTCTCTGCATTTTACAGTAATGGTTCAGGATCCAGAGAAGTGACGACACTAAAGCCGCCATTCAATGGCCGTAATGATGTCTCGTCATCTGGACAGGAGCGTGTGCCAGTGCCTCCAACAATGAATGATAAATATGTCGACCTTATGGCAATTCTACTCGGTCACGTTGATAGCAAAACACCTGCAAATTACGATAAGGTTATTATCAGAAATGACATAGCAGATGATCTCAATCCAAGCATGGGAGAAATGCTCGAAGTTAAACTGAGGTAAGTCGAATTTTTTATTATTTTAAAATTGATAAATTCTAAAAATATAATTTTTTGATGGGCGTCATTTGCAAACAACCTCCTAGACATTGATAAAACGAATAAAGACGAAATTTAAATTTTGAATAAGTGATTAAGACGTGAAATTTTATTCAATTAATGTCAATAACTCAACATAATTTGAAGCTTCTTATTTAAAGACAATTTTCATAAAGTTCTTCATCAAATCAAAACTATAAAGTTGATAAAGTTTTACTTGTTACTTCCTTTTTTGTTTATTTAAATGTGTTCTTAATCTTCAGGCAGACATGTAATTTTCGTTTGTTCGTCATGTATTTTAAGAAATATTATTAAAATGTCTATGTCCTCAATCAATTCTAAGATAAAAGAAAACAATTCATGTTATTAATAAATGTTATCTGAGCTGTTATTTGACAGCCCAAGGCATAGCATTATAAATATTCAGATGTTCTTGTTCAAAAAATTTTTTCTAGGACAAGCATTCTAATTTTAGAACTTTTACATTTAATATTCAATTATCTCAGCAAAAAAGAAGGCAAAACATGCCAAATTAAGAAATTCTGAAGAATCCACTTTAATAGAAACAAATAATAAAATAAGGATGAGAAAAAATGATAACAAAATAATGGAAGCACAGCGAGAAAAATGGTTTCACAAAAAAGTCTGAAACGTCTAAATGATAAATACAAATTAGAGAAAATCCGTATTATTATAACCTCATCCATTACACAAATTAAATTCATAATAAGAAGAAAAAAACAGCACAAAAAAGTTTTCTCACTTTGTGTTCTGTTTATGTAGATTGAAATATATTGTAAGTACCTACTTTAGAAGAACTAGAGAAAAGCGAAAGGCAAAAAAAATGAAATTTGTCACAACCTTTTCTTTGTATATTTTTTTTCATCTTCCTTTGAAAATGTCATAAAGACAAGAACAAGCTTCTTACCAGATTATATACAACAAAAAACATTAAGCTAATATTTTTCTTTTCATTTAACGAAAATTGATGTGATATAATTTTGCTTAATGGAATGTCTAATAACCTTGTTTAATTAATAAAGGGTGTTCAAAGAATCTGAATTACTATGAAAAAGTTAATTATTAATTTTGCTGACCTTATAAATATTTATTCAGGAAATTTTAATTAGTAAACATTTTCGAAAGAAGATTCTTTTTGTGAAGTATATGAATTTCCAATGAACCGATAATAATCTAAATTTTTCTAACTATAAATATCTAGGTTAGTGTCCCATTGGCGCAGTGGCTAGCGCGTTGGACTTCTAATTTCTTTTCGAAGGTATCCAAAAGTCGCGGGTTCGAATCCCGCATGGGATGATATTTAACAACCGTTTTTTTTTTTAATTTTTAGCGCAGTTTTGACAAGGTGTTTTTGAAAAGGTAGCCTAATAATGCACTTTGTTTGGCTGTCTGTTCCGCTGGGTCACAAGAAAAATTTTTTAGCCAGACATCGCAGACAGCTCTAGTTTTTTTTGCATTCGCTCAGTGCTGCAAGAGTTGTTGGCGTAAAACCATCGCTAAATATTATAATTAATCAATTTTTGTTTTCAGTACAATTCAAACGACTTTTGACGGGAAATTTTCAAATATATTTTAACCGTTAGAAAATTTGAATTTCAAAAAACCGTTAAATGACAAACCATTTTAATATATGAAAATTCACCGCAAAAATTATTTATTTCACTATAATTAATGATCATCAAGTGTACTAAAAGTAAAATGAATAAATTCATACGCAGTAATTTGCTAATCAACTACTGATTGCTAACACAGAAATGTGCTTAAGTCCCTCCATCAATAAAACGAGGACTTTCGTTAAATTTTTATTCCAAAATTATTTAAAATTTAGAATGGCAATTACATCTGATCACAGCAACCTCTTTCCCACCCAACTTTCAACTCTCAAACCAAATAATTAGATTTATTTTACAAAATGGTTCAAAGAAATGGCTTCCAAACTAATCTTGTGGTTATAAAAATATAAAATAACGAGTAAAAACGAAGAATCAAGCTACTCATTAGGAACGATATCATAAATTTATTTCAAGAGTTACAATTTCGCTGAATTTGAAGATTTAACATCTCAAAAACAACCCATTAAATTAATTACTTTTCTCTCTCAACCTTTAATGCTTTGCTGAGAATGGAAAAGTTTTCTCAAAATATTTTTCTAGTGTTACAAAAGCTGTTTGTAACCGCAAAGAAGCAATTTAATCCTTAGAAGATAAATTCATGTGCTCCATCTTGTGTTACAAAAACCTCCATCGATATCATGGCAATTTCCTGTTCATTAACTTTAAACACATGACGCTTACATGCTTGTTAGTCTGGCAAAGAAAACCGACATCAAAAATTAAAGCCGAGAGAATGGGAAAAAGTTTTTTTTTTTCAGTCTTTCCTTTATGCTGTTTTTTATTTTAACTTTTCTAGAATGGAAAACGACAAGCGATGGCTCTTTTTCCATGCCATTTAAGTAGTTAAACGTAGATTGAGGAGAAAGAGGGAAAACTTTTACATACCAAGTCTCATGATGCTAATCGATTTCACAAGTGTTGAGGGTATATATGTATGGATGTACAAAATATTGATTTAAGCCCTTTGGAATAATTTGTTCGGATTTATTTGTCCATGTTTGAGATTTTGTTCGATCCAATAGATTTAAATGGATATCAAGAGATAAATTGAAATTCAATGTCTATGCCAGCATTTTCAAAGTTTGAATATTTCGGATGTACCATTTCAGAATTTAAATACTATAACTTTCTGTCCATAAATTTCGAATAAGTTTGCTGCATTCATCAAGGAAAAAAAGCCACATAAATTATGTTCAAGGGAAGTTTGCAGTTTGAAACTTTTAACTTTCAATTCAAACTAAACCACAAGTGACATGGATGAAGGAGTCTTGTGCTGATAAATGCGTTATAAAAGAGTTGACTTTATTTTATATCCAATCTAACCAATACACTATGCTGTGTACATTTGTATGTAAAATGTACTTTGTAGTAAGTAACTAAAAAGTGAGAAAAGTTTTCATCTTACTGCACTCTTTTGAAGAAAAGAAGTTTATTTAACATTCAGCAGTAAAATAAAACTTTTGATTCAGGAGAGGATTCTTATCTTACTGTCAGTTCATTTCACATTTATTGGTTTACTTGCCAAAGCTTTTCGTACAGCAAAGAAATGAGCATTATAATTTATGTCAATTAAAAGTTTCATGTTTGGAATGTCAAAGCGAAGAATCGGCCACAATAACCACTCTTACCACTAAGTTTCTTTTTTTTTGCCTTTTTCTTGCCCTCTGGGAATGGAATTTTGCGACATGTTTAACCCATCATCAAAACACGGAAAGTAGAAGAGAAAATGTAATAAAAAACAAAGAAAATTCGGGAGAAACTTCCTTCGACATCTACTTCGTGTGGTTTTGTTCTGCCTTTATTTCTTCATATTGTTCACTTACAAGCTCTTTTGGGAAAAATCTTTTCGTAGCTATGGCATTTTGTCATCCATTAAATGGAATTAGTTAACTGAATGTGTAAAGATAACAATCTCATTTATAGCGTTATCATGTAATACGTCAATCAATTTAAATTTAATTTATTATTTCATTTTGCGATAACAACATGAGTTGAGTTTTTTTTTGTCTGATTCTAAGTAATTCAGAGCACATAAATATATAAAAATAAATTTTGTGAGATGTGAATTGATGACTTCCAAGTTATACTAACTGCTTAATGGAATAAAGAAGATAAATCTATGTAGGATGGTTGAGTTAAATAAATTTCAAAATTGAGTTATTGGTGGTTATTGGCAACTTTTATCTGCTTTTATCTACTCATAAAGAAGATCAGACTTTATGCCTTCAAGGAAAATTATGTTTTAGGATTTCCAATTCTAGGTACTTAATGTAACTAATATTTATTTATTTGAAGTTAACAAAATTTATAAATTTTAAAAATGATTATTGCAAATTTTGACAATTTTTAAGTAGAAAGTATGTAGAAGATTATGGATCTAAAGAATTGTCTTTCAAAAACTAAGCATATGGTCAGCATATTTGCATTTATTGATAAATTTAATCATTTCCTGCATGCTTGCGGGATCGAAACTTTGAAGAATATTTCGTTCCTCATAAACTTTTAATTCTATTCAATTGAAATAATGCACAAAAAATATCTCAAAAAGTTTTAATCTTATCAAAAAATATAAAACTTTTATCTAATATTTTATAGAAAAGCTATTGTCATATTTTTTATCATCATGTTTAACAACATTTTTACTATTCTCTACAAGGAGCTGAAAGATGATTTTGATTTTTACAAATGTCGAAAATTTGTTCAACATGACAATTTACACAATGTATAGTGCTCCCTAGAAAATTATAGTTTTGAATGAACTGAAGAATTTTGATTTATCCTAGCTCGCAAAATTATCATTCATGCTTGTTTCAGTAATTTTGATGACAATATATTTCATTTCCCTTTGCACAAAAAGAGTATGCTCTGATATCGTAATGTACTCACTTAGTCTGAGCATGCTCTATGTCTGTTAATGTACAATTGACATTAAAAAATATTTAAAAAATCACGAAATCCGTCTGTTATTGAATTATCGAATATCAAATATTTTACCATTACTGATTTTTATACAACAGTATGCATGTCAATATTTTATCATATTTTACGTAAATTTGTAATACAAAGCATCGCAGCAAAATCATCATTTTATGCAAATTGTGCTTGCGATAGCACAAAAATAAAAAAAAAATCGTATTTTACTGCATGAATGGTTGTCCCTAATTTGTAACTTCCTCAAATGTACTGCACGTTTGAAGCTTGCATTTTTCTGTGCATACATATATACTTGCAAATATGAATGTTGAAATTTCGGTAGTACTGATGGGACTGAGTAAATTATTCATGACGAAGTATTTTTATAAAATAAATGAAGAAAAGAATGCATCAGCAGTAGACACAACAGCTTGCCTTTGTGCATAAAATGAAAAATCTCTGTCTATTGTTTCGTTTTCGAGATGATTTTTCTTCTTTCTAGATAATTTAATACGCAACAAGTTAGTCGCTCTAATGCTATTAGATTTTCATTTCGCCTTCTTTTTCTCTCATTTCAGCAAAAATGCAACAAATTTGGAGCGCTTCCAACTCTCAATCACCAAAAAAGAAATGTATCCAGAGAACGATAAAACCGTACAAGCCTTGCTGCAGGATATGATTAAACAACCCATCTCACATATTGGTTAGTACTCAAATATAGCATCTGCCAGTAAATCATTTATACGATACTTTTCACTCGCTTTGAGTTAATTTATTCAAAAAGTCACTCAAACCGCTAGAAAACAAGCAAAAACAATACTTTCAGAAATAAAAAGTTGTTAATTAATTTGGCAAATGTAACAACGGTCTTTGCTAATTTTACAATTTTTTTCTCATCTGTTTCTATTGACGTGGGTAACAAACATAAATGATTTCTGGTAGATAATTTTTAAACGGTTTTTACTGACAAAAATAATTACGGTTAATTTAATTAAACCAGAAAAAGATGTAAATTTCAACGCAAATTTATAAATAATTTTTGGGTCTTTTTTTGAGTTTTAGAATTTGTTTATAAATTATATTCTATGAAATTCTATCAATTGATAAATTTTTTATTTTCTCCTTTGGGATAAAAGCATTGATATAGCAAGGGGGCACTCTGAATAGAGGTAGTTAGGCGAGTGTGGGTTGGTCAGATCTCACCACTCAAACTTACATATATCTAAAGTTAAAATATATTCCGAACTTCACTTTTAATAACCATTGTCTGGAGCCTGATTTAAATTCGGTTTCTAGTAGGCGCGTAGCCAGGGGAAGATTTATACGAGGAAATTAAATTATTTTATCCTTCATCTTTCATTTTTATTGGATGAATTGAAACTAGATCTCTCCTTTTATATAATGAATAGAAAAGAATTTATAATTCCATTCCGATTTTACATACAATCCTTTTTCCTTTGAAAGGAATTAATATTTTCGATTTTGTAATATATAGGGTCAAAAAAATCAAATTGGATTTTATTAAAATATATATTTTTTAAAGAAATCTGTAGCATTAATTTCAATTCTTGCAAATTAAAAAAGTTTGCTTTTGATAAACAAAAATATCAGTTTGCAATCCCCAATTATAATAAATAGAAACGAACGAATTCAATCATTTTAATCAAATATATTTTTCATGTTCATAACTCTTTATTTTCAGTTCAAAAGGAGGGTGGAACACAACTTAAGCTGATTATAGAATATCCCAATGATGTTCATGCATTGTTCAAGCCCATGAGGTAAGCATTTTATGTATTTCTAGTAATGAACTTAACTATTTCAATTAAAAAAACTTTTATACGAAGCTCGTGGGAATAATAATTGGCTTAAAATTGATAGAATAAACGTTAAGGGTATAAAGTTACGAAATGGCTGATGACGAATAATTGTAGAAATTGTGGGCAAAATTTTAAATTAAAAAGTGAACAAAAAATTTTTTGTTCTGTAAATTTAATAAAGCTTAATTTTCATTAGTGGGATTTCGACTCGATTATCAAAATATTATGCAATAGACCCAAGCTTTTTTAAAACCGAAAAATCACCTTACGTTAACTTTTGAATAATGTCAAGTTTAGGTTGTTATGAGTGAAACATACCTTATGTTTATGTGGGCTGATTGTATTTTCAATCCTAATATTCTTCTTCTTTCAAAAGATACACAGAGCATGAAAAAACACGATTTAACAATTTCCTTTGCTTCATCAATAGACTTAAATCTATAAGACACAAAGGGAGAAAATTTTCCATAAATTTATGAATTTTTCTTTGATCTCAATTTCTTCTTGATTTCCTTTTCTTTTTTTCTCTACCTTTGAGTTACTTTTGACTTCATTACAACCAGTTCAATGTTCTTTGCATTTGTTGAACAAAAATCTAAAGGGTTTAATCTCGAATTTGAATTTTTGTGCCTTAAAAAAAATAAAGTTAAATTTGTCTTTTTTAAATATCAAAAAAATTAAATTTAACTTTGAAGGATTTTTTCAAGGAAATCTTCATTTGAACTTTAGTTGAGACAATAGAAACTACAAAATAAAAAAGGATTAAAACATTTTTCAATTTTTATTTAATCATAATTCTTAATAGATTTCTCGAAAATACTACTTAAAATTGATTTTCTTCTATTTTTGAAGGATTTTCAAAAGAATCTTAGAAATTAAAAAAGCATATTTTACTGTAGAAAAATATTTCAATCACAAAATAGATTCTAATCCAGCTCCTCGTTGATATAAAAGCACATTAATCTAATAAATTGTAAAGCTATCAAAAACTTTCATTATGAAAATTGCTTAAAGTTTTGATTAAAGAAAATCTTCCTTATATCCAACACGATGACGAGATAATACTATCGCAGTCACGAAATCATAAAACTTATTGCTAATATAAATATTTAAGCATACAGAACACATCACTAAGCTCACGTCAGTCATTGAGTTTGTATGTTCATCCACTTTTCTCGCTAGCATAGTTCGCGTATGAAAAAAGTTTCATCAAACGGTGGATGAATAAAAAAAAGTGTCAAGCACTACAAATTATGCATATCGCAAACTTCTTTAAATCTTTTAATTTACATTTACGTTTGTGCTGCATAAAGTCTTATGCCTTACATGCCGTGCAATTTTTTTTTCGTGAGAAAATGTAAAAGGGGTTTCGTGCTCATAACGAATTGTTTAATTACAGCACAAAAAGTAGCAACAAAGTGTGTGCATGCACGATAAGTAGAAGAATAACAGAATTAAATACAAAAGCTATTCACTGAAATGTGTTGTGCATAACAAGCTCTATCTTATTCCTTTTATTCTCTATCTGCTGTCGTTTTTATAGTCAGAAGAGTAAAAAGCACAGAAGAAAGAAACAAATTTAACGTATTTAATGATTTTTTACAGTTCAATTATCAAAGCTTTTATTGCTTTTATAGCAGATCAGCAACAAGAACTTTCCACAATAGACAACAAGGGTAAACAAATATATGCATAAAATGTAAATGGTACAACAACCTTCGGCTTTTATGTCTGAAAAAATTTGAATTTATTTTGATCGTTATTAAATTGCCAAGCCATAAGCAATTTTCTAACAAATTAAAAGTCCATGAAAATTTCCCATTCCGACCGACAAATATGAATTGAAAAGAATGGAATGGAGAAGTAGGAAGTGGAAGTATTAAAATATCTATTTAGCATATAATTGCAGGATAACAAATTATTGTGCTAAGTCTTCCTGTGCCTAACTTGCTACTGAACACAATGCCATGAATAATAATAAAAAAATATGTATATATGAAGAAGGGAAGCAGAATGAAGAGGAAGTTGAAAATAGAATTAAGTGAATCTAGGCCATTTAATTCATATTACGAAGTTACTGCTCACCAAATAATACACACTCAGGCATACAGTTTTATGTTTTATTATGATTATTTTAAATTATGCTATTATGAAGACTCCTTGTGTGCTCCGTGCCTTTTTTGTAATTCACGTGCTTTTACCTTCCTTTCTTTACATTATTCTATTTGTTTTCACGGAAATTTTTTAAGCATGAAAGCTTCAGTACTGCTGTTGATAATACCATTTAACGTTTCTGTTATCTGTTTTTTTCTGGTGTCAATAAGCTATACGTAGTCTAAAATATTTTCACGTTTAAAATATCTTTAGAGATAACATTATGAAGCTATTCTCTAATCCTAGCTTAACTTCTTATTTCTTTGTGTCCTTAATTTATATTTTCTTGGGAAAACTGCAGAGATTTCTTTTATTCTTGGATTGTTACTTTTTAGAAAATGCTCACTTTAGTCTTTTTATTAGGTTCAAGAAAAAGATTCGAATTAACCCCTAACCTCATTTAAACATAACTAGCCTAATTATAACCTTAAAGCTGTTAGGAAATAGGAATAATAAGCTCCATCAGACATTAAATCAATTAATATGCGAATAAAGATAATTTTTCCATTTTACTGGACTTAAGAGTTTAATGAAAGTAATTAAAGAACTTAACTCAACTCATTTTTCTAAAGCAGTGCACTAAAAACAATTAAATTGTAGTAAACATTGGTAACAAAATGAACAATATTGAGCATTGAGTCGCATAAAACATATAAACGAGTGAGCAAAATGATTTTCAATGGGAAGTGTTTCAAAAGGATGAAAAATTACAATGAACACAAAAAATGCTTTGAGTTAAAACTGGGAGGGTTAAAAAACGGAACAGCAGACGAGAATATGTATTAGCAAGAAGAAAAAACAGGCAAAAGAGAAATGAAAACAACAAAAAGCTTAACAATAGTTGGAGGCAATAAGAATAGCTATTTAACAGAATATAAAAAGGAGAGTTGAAAGAGCATATTTACACAAAAAGTGGAAGTTAGTCATATGCATATTTTCCATTGTTGCATTTTTTATGCTCAACGTCTGCTGCCTTTGTGCAGTTCTTTTATATTATTAATTCATCAACAATTAGTTTACTATTACGAGATCAACTTTGCTGTTCGCTGTTTAGATACAAACAAAAATATTTTTGAATAGCTTTAAGCTGTAAAACTACATGCATAATATAGCACTCTTGCTGGCAATAAATAAGCCATTTAAGTCAACTTCTTTCTTACTTTAGTTTTGTGAAAGTTTTTCATATTTTTTCACACGCGTTGCTAATATTACGTAGAATTACTTCAAAGTTTTTGGTTTACACTCGCCATTATGTCAGCCTGAAATGACTTGAAATTTATTTTTATTTCTCTCCTACATGCTAAGCTGATAATAAAAGTAACGACCTTAGCTTCTTTTTTGAAAGGTATTCAATTCTGCCTGAGCTACTTAGCGAATCTGGTCTATGTAACATTTTTTTTTGAAGATTAAACTCAACAATTTCAAAAAGGTTATAAAATTTTAACTACAATAATTTATCAATGGAGCATTAACAGAGCACCTAATTATTTTTAATAATTACACAAACTTCCTTGTTAACATGAAAAATAATCAACATTTTTAGACTTTTGAATAAAAACTTTGCTTACAGCTAATTGATGCATCATTAAAATGTTGGCAACTTTTCTCTCCCCAACTAACTTTTGTTAATGCTTGTTAAGCCCTCAAGCTACAAATTAAAGCGCTTCATTAGGAAATAAGAAAACTCTTCCACTCTTTATGTAATTGTAATGTCTTTTTGTACAATTATAATGTGCTGTAATCGTGGTAAAATTATTTAAATGCTGTAATCTTATGTAATTCTTAGCTTTAAAGAGTTTAATCTAATTTAGTCAGCTTTTTATAGAATAAGATAAGAACTGTTATTTTTAACACTTATTTTCTCACTTAGACATCTTATATTCGGATAAACATGTAAAGTAAATAGATACGTTATTTTTGATCCGTCATCCTAAGATATTATGAATAAATCAATCATTTAGAAATTTGAGTAATAAATCTTGAAACAATTTTAGACCTTTCATGTTGATATGCGATACAGTGTAGAATCTCTGTGCCTGAAGTTGACATTTTTACAGTTTAAATATGAAAAGTTGAGCTTGACACTTGTCAGTTTCATTATCTTTATGATAATTCTTGATAAATTCATGAAAATTAAATTGAGTTGAATTTTCTCTATCAACATTTCGGATTTAATTTTTCTTTTCTTCAATAAGGCTGTAATATTTACTCAATTTTTTAATAATAATGTATAAAAACAATTGAAGCAGAATTAAGTACATTTAAACTTTCCTTAAAATTAATTTTGCCATAAAACTTTCCCGCGTTATTTGGGCGTCATTAGATCCATTCAGTTGCTGTTAAAATTTTATTACAGCATGATGAATTCGTTTACTTTTACTATATTTCTCATATTTCAAGTTCATATAATGTTTTAGTCACGCGAACATAACTTGCTAGGCATATTTTTTTGTCACTCAAATAAAAACAGTAGCAAAAATTTTCTTGCGAGGAAAAATATCGATTTTTCCTTTATTTAATACTTTTTTTTCTTTTATAATTTTATGAACTCTTTAGCGGTTTTCTCGGTTTGTTGATTTTCTGACTTTTTCTCTTCTTAATAAACAATCTGTTGAAGTATCAAATAACCAATTAAGCAATTTTCAAGGAAGCAGAAAAAGTTTGATGCGGGGGTGAGGACAGAAAAACTTTTTGATTTTTTTTCGTAAAAGAGAGATTTAATTGAGTTAGTGCTCTATTGTTTATGATGATGATGATGATGAAAATTGGCATAAATGGTTGATGAGGAAAACTGACATGTTTTATATAAAGCCACAATTAAATAGAAAGGTCTAATTATGGCCTTTATTGCTATCGTCGTCTCTCTCTCCTGTTGGAGATAGAGAAAACTTTTTTCACCATTTTCTCATCTCTATTTCAACCAGCAACCACATTTTTATATGAACCAACTTATACAGCTGCAATATAGAATAAACTACTCAATGGAAAAAAAGTTTCTCATGAAAACCATAAATTATATGGACTGGTCGTGGCAACCCGAATATACTCTATAAAACTCCATATAATGTTCCACATCCACATCGATAATTATCATGAGAGTGTCAGCAAAACTTTCTATGTCTCCTTTTCTCTCCATCAAGAATTGGATTGAAGCAAAATGAAACTTTTTTTTCTGTGGATCGTAAAGTTGAACAAAACAGAAAAAGGAGAAAACCAGTATCATAAAACTGTGAAGACGAAAGAAAAATAAGGCTAAAGTAAAATGGAACGGCGTATCCACTAACAACAAGTGGATACTGGGAGTCATCTGGTTCTTGTTGTCTTTGTTTTTACGATTCTTATATCATTACGAATGTTTGCTTTATTGTTATGATTATATCTCCCAAAAAGCTCGTTTTGTGAAACGAAAAGTAGAGGGATATGCTGTAATATTGATGTGTTTTTGTCAGTGCCTAATAACTAAAGATCTGGCTTTGAAAATATTGCAAAAATAGAACAGGCCACAACAAAGAGAATAAATATGTAGCTTAAGAATAAGAAGAATTATTTCAGTTAACAGAAACCTGAGTTTACATTTCATTAGCGTATTTTGTGAGTTTTGTGCCTACGTAAAATACAAATATAGAAAAGCACATGACATCCTTCTAAATGATGTAATATTTTGTTCCTCGAATTTCTTTGTGTGGGTTATAACGTTAAAGAACTTCCTCGATTATTTCTATAAGCCTTTAAACTTACTCTCTCTTAAAAAAGAGGAGAGAGGAAACGATATCTAGATATCATTTTCAGTATATCCAAAAAGTGTTTTTGAAACACATGTGACACTAACTGTGACACTAAAGTTACCCATAAAATGAAAATTTTATTGCATTTTCGCTTTTTTCCTATTACACTAATACTATAGCATGAGATTTTATTTTTGATGGAAATTTTTTTCCGGGGGTTAAAACGTTTTATGGGATTGAAAATTTAGTTCCGCAAGCTTCAGACAAAAAATTTTTTATGGCATCTTACGACATAATAACAAACCTCTCATCAACTTAATCTTCTTTCAGATTTCCTCGTGAGCAACAGACACTTCCAAACCATTTCTATTTTACGGATTTTGAAAGACATAATGCTGAGATTGCAGCATATCATTTGGACAAGTGAGTAGCTGTTGTTAGAAATTGGCGTTATGGCGTGAGATCTAACAGTTGCATAAATCACGAAGAAAAATATTTCTCACCATTTTTTTCTTACTTAATAAACAGATTACTGGGTTTTCGTCGTGCGATGCCAGTTGCCGGTCGTATATTAAACATAACAAGTGAAATCTATCAATTGGCTGATGATGATCTTCTGAAAACATTCTTTATTTCGCCATCAAATAATGTCTGTTTTCATGGCAAGTGTTCTTATTATTGCGATACAAGTCATGCTATTTGCGGTAATCCCGATACGCTTGAAGGCTCGTTTGCAGCTTTTCTACCAACATATGAAAACGCTCAACGAAAGGTACTGACTTATAATACAGCATTTTAATTAGCTGATCTTTAAATTGATTTTTAATTAAAGGTATGGAGACATCCATGGAGACGATCTTATCATAAGAGACGAAAGGCACAGTGGGAAACTGATGCTGATTACTGTACTATGGTAAGTTTAAATTACAAATAAAAAATTCAAAGCAGTACGTGAATAATAAATGATATCAACAAATTTTTAGTTCTCGTGACTTACTTTTTAATTTTTAATGATGTCAAACTTTGCCGTCATAGTTTTGTTGTTCTGACAAGGGTTGAAAATAGAATATTTAAGCAACAACACAAACCTAAAGTTCAATAAACTAATTTTAACAAAAAAAACATCAATAAACTTTATTAAATTTTCATCCATGCTAAAAACTTTTTTCATGCATAGACAAAGTACACTTTAATGTGAAACAAAACTCAACATAAATGTTTCTGAACTCGTATGTTTACCTTTGTCATTTCGTAATTCTACATCCATCATTTATGATTTATAAAGATTGTGTTAATATTAAACACACAAAAAAAACTATCAGAATTAGGGACAAAAATACTAAATATAATTTCCTTTACCTGTCAAAAACTGTTTATGATTTTGACATAAAATAACCTTACTAATCCATTATGAAACTGGACGATGGATTGCATTAGTGACACAAGACAGGTTAAAGGATATTTTGTTTTGACAACTTCTTCAACAAATTTCATTCATCATGTGTTCATGTTTTGCTTAAAATTATGAAACTAAACAAATGTTCATTTCTATTCATAGGTAAGAGACATTCCACCGTACGATTCAGGACGTCGATTACTTGATTTGATAGATATGTCCATTTATGATTTCCTCATGGGCAATATGGATCGTCATCATTACGAGACCTTTAAGTAAGTCAAAACATTAAATAATCAGAAATGTGTAGTTATCCTAAAACCACAAACAAATTCTCTATTTATTTAGAATTTTCGGAAACGATACATTCCCAATACATTTAGATCATGGACGAGGTTTTGGTCGAGCGTTTCACGACGAGATATCTATACTTGCACCTGTATTGCAATGTTGTACGATACGTGCATCAACCCTCGAGACATTACTGAAGTAAGTATAACGGTATAATAGACGAGCAGAGATTTTGAGTTCATTTATCATTCGATTTTACTAACCATTGCACTCACAATATATATTATAAAATGCAATGGAATGAAAGCTCATGGAGAATATTTTGAATGGATTATATGAGAAAGATAGTCGATTTACACAGACATGAGGAATTGTTATTGTTATTATTGATATAAAGGCAGAGTTATGAAGTGAATCAGTAAGGATTGAGAGAAGCAAAAATTTTCATTCCGAAAAGCCACTAAACGACTGCAGAAAAGTCATAAAAATAATTTAGTGTCGTTACAATAATGCTTACTTCATTTCTGTCTTATTCATTTGATACTGCTCCATTTGAAATATTTTGTCAGATTAGAAATTTTGAAAGTGAAAATTCATTCACATATAAATTTTCATAGTAAAATTCCAATAAAATGTTTCAAAGGGTCCATGTACCTCGAACAATTTTGAACTTTTGAATTTTCTATTACGTTATATGTAATGAATACGAAATTATTTTGTAGATAGATAGATAAATGTGTAACATTGCACTTGCATTCAATAAATGTTTGAGGAGAAATGAACATCATCAGTAACAATAACAATATGTTGTTGGTCATTTTCACGTAACTGCAATTTTCTCATCTCATGATGCTCCAATATTTATTCCAATGTGCATTAAAAATGTTATTTTTCCTCCCCATACTATTTATGTAAAATTTTGAGGTAAAATTCCGAGGCATTAATATGTGAAATAGTTTTTACTGTACACATATAAATACATATATTTTGTGTATGAAACTTTTCTTCCCGAGAGTGTAATTTAATAAAAATTTTCTGTTTTTTGCCTTACCATAATATCAACACATATATACACTCACATTTAGTATGAAAAATTCCTTCTCTGTTGCTATGTGCAATGACAAAATAACAATAAAATATATATCTCTTGTTGGTTATAATACGCCATGCACGTACACAAATATGTTTAATGATGCAACATAAATTTTCCTTCACCATACATACTTCATTTTGGAGGCCTTCACTATTGAGAATATTCTTTATAATAAGCAGCAACAATAACAATAACTATATAATACTATTCATGAATGATGATCCTGATGCTGAGACCTCTAAAATTATTAATAAACATATACATACACTTTTGCTTGCGCTTGTAAATAAAAGGGATAAAGGAAAAATGAGAAATTTAATTATGCGTGCACGAAATGTATGTAAGGCTCCACATGTATACGTGCATACAATATATATAGTTGAGAAATTTTTTATTTATCATTTATTACATTCCACAAATACAACAGGCATGAAAGATGTCTTTAATCAAGATACACACATATATTACAATTTATGTGCGTTACACGTAAGGGAATTTTCTTATTCACTCGATCATAGTAATAATAATAACAATAATAGTAATATGTATCACATAATATCCTTTATTGTATGCTCTATGGATGGAATTTATTAAATTATGACTATAAAATAGTTATAAAGCTATTCTAAAATGTAGATGAATAAAGAAATATCCCAAGTCCTAGCAAAAAATTTAATTTCTGCATACACAGACGATGATGTATGGACATTATTACAGAGATTTATATTCTACCGTAAGAAGGATGAATAAATAAATTTTTGAAATGGCAATCATGTTGATATCAAACAATAGAATGATGAGATTCCATTGTTCTTATTTTGAAAGAAAAGAAAATTTTAATTTCATTCAGATAAATCCTCTATTTACTCATGTGGAAGAATGGAAGAATTTGAGGTACAATAGAAATTTTAGATTTTTTGAATGATCTAGGCAGCAACTTCGTTGCTTATCATTTGTTGATAATTATCGATTTTCATATTTTATCATATACGATAATAATATATCAGGCGCTAGACAAAGGAGGGCAAATCCACCCTCGCTAAACAATTCTTCAATTTCCTAGAGTTTTTCAGGAAAAAAACCTAAATAAAATTCTGGTTTAAATTTTTTCATACAAAAAATTTGAAAATCCCCCCTTCAAAAAATTTCTAGCTACGCCCCTGCGATATATTATAAGAATTCTTCAAAAATTCTAAAATTAATAAACTGTCAACATCATGAGGGCTCATGTGGGTCATTCATATATTAAAACTTATATCTACACTATAGCAAAATTTAAATGGACAATTTAAAGTTTTTTATGAAGCGTAACAAAAGTCTGATTATCATACTTCCCCAGCTTAGTATTTTTTAATATGCTAGCGACTCCATAGTTCTCATAATCTTTTTATTTCTGGATCAGTCCAATTTGAACAAACTAAGGAATTTAATTGTGGATTTTTTTCAGAATTTATAAGGGAATTCCCGTTTAAATATTCCTTTATTGCAAAAATATTTGGCCAATAAAGTCATGCTGTAATGTGAAGCATGTATGCTATACTTCATTGTCTACTTGTTATCTCCAATAATAATATCTGTTGACGAAACGATTCAGCACAGAGAAGGAAAATGTTCAATGGAATTTTTAATATTATTCATTCCATGAAAACTTTATTACTATATATTATAATTTACATAGCTCATGATATGACTAAAGAGCCACTAACAATAACAATAATATTAATAATAATTTTGCTGTGGTTGATGTTGTCAAAAAAAGCCCATTTTAGTTTCTAAAAGAAGAAATTTCGTGATAGATGCAAAAAAAATTCTATCCTCTCTTTTGTTTGCGTATGTTTGTATAAACACACATAAGTCTATTTATTTATGTTATCAAATGAAAATAACATGAAAAAGGCTTTAGTTGTCCTTTCTCAAAAAGCTGAATCTTGTATCATGCCATTGTTGATGTTGTTCCTTTTCCTGCTTCTGACTCATTCTCTTACTAGTTTGTAAGGTAAAATGAGGGAAATTGAAGCAAAATATGGAAAAACTTTTCCTTCCTCATGAAAGACAAGAAAAGAAGATTTTTTTTTGTTTTACGTAGTTTAACATAAAGACAAAGATTTGATAAAAAGGATAACAATAGGCATTATGAGAAATGGAATTTATTGGATTTGTTAAACATGAAACTATCATAAGACTTTTGCCTTATCAACTTATTAGTATAATATTCATTTTACATTAGTATCGTCCTTATCTTCAGTCTTTAATTAACATTTTGCTGGTTCTTAGAAAAAAAAGTAACAATGGACAGGAAAATTATTTTTGTTCCTTAAATCACAGTTACTTAACTTTTCTTCTTTCCATTTCTCTCTTATTCATGCTTTGTTGTCAACCAGAATAACAAAAGAATAAAAAATACATTTTACGTTATAAGTCAGTAGAAAAGGTCAACATAGATATTTTAATTGATTTAATAAACATTATAATGACAGTGATTAATGACGGTTCCATTGCAAAAAGGACGAAAGAAGTTCATTCAAGTTGAAAAGATGAGCAAGAAAAGTTTTTCATTCACTTTTTCTCATTCAATTTTTTGGTTAGCAATAAATTCTTATCTTTTTATCTCTCGAATGCTCCCTTTACTGCTGATTGTTGATAATGAAAAGGGAAGCCACAAAATATACTTTTTAATTAAGATACTCAAGGTCTGTATTGCACATCCTTCTTTCTTTTTCTACTCGAGATTGATAAGAGAAAGAATTTATGCTAATCTAGCAAATCACAGCTAATTTTATTATTTATAACGGTCAGTTTAGATTTAATTTGTTTTCAAAACTTCTGTTCACATCATCTTTTGATAATCTAGAAGCCGATAAAATTTTATGAGCATTTTTTAGGATAGGAGTAAGCAAAATTTCATGATTTATATTATTTGTCTATTATACTTTTGATTCCAAAAGATAGTCAGTCCTTTTTAATACTGATTGTAGTTTCATTATTGTGAAATCAGTTGAGAATCGGGGAGAATCGAACAAGTCATGTCTTGCACATTAAAAAAAGGTTTAGAGCTTTTGTAGCAATCGTGTGTTACCTAATATTTTGGTCACGCAGTCCTTACTATTGCCATTACAGATTTGCCTATATCTTAATACCCTAGATCCTGATTGGACACCATATAATACTAATAAATACTAATAATACTAAAAAATATTAAAAAGCTTTTAAACTTTTAAATTGAAATAATAAAGCTTTAATTTAATTTATGTCAGCAATTGCGAATAATGAAAATTTCATTAAGTCAAGTGTCACCAAAAATGACAATCAAAAGCTACTTGATGAGTGGGAGATAAAAAATGATAATATGGGGGAAAGGGAATTAAATTGTTGCATGACATAATCAATCAAATGCACAGAACTGTAAGCGTCGCAACAAAGGGAAATACGAAAATGCAATTTTTATTTTTACAAAAAAAAGAGTGAGGAGCAATGACAATAAATAACACGCTACATCAATTATACTTGCAAAAACCATTAATTTTTGTATATTTCTGTTTATTTCACTATGACACGACGATAAATGTTGAATTGAAAAATTCTCCGTACTGTTGCTGTTGACAAAATTAAATGACTGTGTTCTTTATTGATTGCTTGATATGTCAACTTTCGTTCCTATATTTTTTATACACAAAACATCATTCATGCATGTTTACATTAATAAAAGGTAATTCAGTTATCGCGCATTAGTTATCTATTAATGATCACTTGATTGCCTCGATTTTCTATTCATGGCTATAAAAAGCTCCCTTATGACTGTCGGTAGGTGAAACTCCGGGTAAATATTGTAGAGAAACACAGTCATTAACAATGAGGAAGTCAAACTCATCAAGAGAGGTCAAAAGTAAAAAAAATTAAAATTGTTCATAAATTATTCAATAAAACAACAGCCAGAAAGATATAATAATAATAAAAATAATAATCGGACATTATAAAACTGTCGACTGAAAAATTACCAATTTTTATAATGTGGTTTCCACTCAACCAACATCAACCTTTTATTTTCTCAATTTCATGCACATGGAGTGAACACTTTTCAGTTGAATAAATATCCTGAATCCTTGCTGTAATTTTATAAATGATATTTCATATCAAGCACTGAAATTCGGTTTCAAAAATAATAAACATTCATTTTTAAATTAATGGATATATGAAAAAAAAATTCTACGAAAGAAGCGTAAATTTTTTAACTCAATGAGCGAAAATATTTTGAGAAAATTTTTTTTAATTATTTTTTAGCTTGATTTTAATTTGTAAATGAGAATTAATTTTTTTTCTGGTATCAGTTTCACGAAATAAAATCCCATTGTATAATTTCATTGTTGAAAATTTATATTAAAAAAATATCAGCATTTATGGTTACATGAAGAATATGTAAAACTCACAATACTCATTAAAATCATATTATGCACATAATTTAGCGCAACGAGAACTTGAGATAATTTTCATATAATATTATTTTTTCTCTCTTCAACAGATACCATAATGGACCAAAAAAGTTATCCGATGCAATGCGTGATTCAATGACGGTTGATCCCGTTTCGCCAGTACTTTGGGAGCCTCATCTGGAAGCACTTGATAGACGAGTTGTCATTATTCTTCAGGGCATTCGCGATTGTCTCAAAAAAGTTGACATTGAATCGAGACAGAGCAATAATGTGGAATATGAAATTCCTAAAGAAGAAGCATCAAATCAAGTGTAAATAAACTCCAAGTTCCTTTAAATTTCTATATAAAAATAGAAGTAAATTGACGACAAGAGAAAGAGACAAAAAGAATTGTCAAGAGTTCTGATATGTAAATATGTTATGTAGAGAATCAGTTTAACAATAAAGACATTTCTTCATATTTCCTTCTACTATATTAAAAGCATGCATAAGAAATAGTAGAAATGCATTTCCAAATAAAAACGAGAAAAAATATATAGATTTTAAGAAAAAGAGATAAAAAAATCAAGTTTGTAATCCACCATACATTATTAAGTCTTTCCGACCGAATCAAATATAACAATTCTCAAGCAAGAAGAGAAAAACTTCAGATTCAATATTTTTTGTGGAAAAATCCTCAAGAATATTGAATATCTTATAAATTTGCATTACAATCTGTATTTACAGCTGGTTGTTTGTTCTATGGAAAATCTTCAACCACTTGACAGCCAAATCTTTAGAAATTGATGATATTATATATTTTTGATGTTTATCTCCAATGAACTGTTTCAATCAAAATTGTGGGAAAGATTATTCAACATTTTTAGAGAATTTTCTCATTCCTCATTTTTCACATCATTTAATCATATGAAATCAAAATTTATACGAAATTCTTATGTGATGTTTTTGACAGAGTAATTTTGTATGATTATATGTTGAAGAATAATCTCAAACTGAGTGAAAATGTAAATAAGGCTAGGCTTCTTGTTGACTAGTAACCAACAGGGTTGTGAGAATTTTTTGAGACGGGTTTCATTATATTTCTGTATAAAACGGATTTTTAAGGGGGTTTTGAGAGTTTTTGCTCTTAAATCTTAAAGACAATTGACGAAGATTTTCATTGACATTAAAATTCTCTAACATCTAATTACGTCTCTACTAATAAGAGGTCGTTTACTTTTGAAAGAACTGAAAGTTATATCTACCTTAAAGTTCACTAAACAACTGTCAAAATAAATAAAATTGTTTGAGATTGTTTTTCAATTTTTCTTTACAAAATAAGTGCAATTTATTTTTAAATATTTTATAATTATTGTTATTATTTTAAGTCATGATTTTAAATATTCAATATTGTTATCGTCTTTTTACCAGATTTGATTATCTTTGATGAATAAATTTAAATTTTATTCTCTGACTTCTTTTTGCATAAGCTAAAGGCGAAGAAGATTTAATTTTTGTTGAATGTCATTCATTCAGAGGAGTGGTTTTATTCATTTAATGATCATTTAGAAATAGGATATAATGGAATTTCCTATTAGGATGAAATTAATGATAAATTAGAATGTGAAATTGTTGTGTACGTAGGATAACCAAAGAGAATAAAGTGTTGAAAATTGGCCTTCAAAATTGAAAATTAATGAAAAGAAACAAAATTTATAATTTAATATATATTGGAAAAGGCTCCAGACTGAGCAAAAATGTGCTTTGATTAAGATCCTAAACCGCTAGAATATTTAAATTGTCATTCTATCGCTTTTCTTTTCACGATTATGTTACCAAAAATGTATAATATTCGTTGATAATTAAGTTAGTATTAATTGCTTGATTAATTTTATAAAAAAAGGAAAAATGGTTTTAGTTAATTAAAATTCACAAAAGAAAAGATGAAGAAAATTTTTCTTTTTGATTTTTTAATGTTTTGAAACTTTAGAATCTCATTCAAAAATTTTCGCTGAAACTTTCTAATTTATTCAACAGTTTTCATCCTTTCGACGTTAATTAATGAAAATTGAATTAAAATAATAGCATGAATTAATCACGGTTTCTATTTCATGCTTCAGAAAATTCCTAAATAAATTTTTGTTGAAGAAACTCACTTTGAACTATTTATGATATTTTTTGGACAAAAAATATTGTTTGATACAATAATGTTATGGTTGAAAAGTTTTAAGATTTCAAATATCCCAAAGTTGTCATTTAATAGACTAACTTATCATCTTCGATTCGTTCGTGCTTTCTTCCCTTTACATAAAATATTCTGAGACATCATCTTTCTAAAACGAATCGATTTTAACCCTAAAGATCGAAAAAAAAATGATTTATAACTATTTTATGTCAGTTAGATTTATGTTTACAAATAATAAATTATGTGGTCCAGTTCTTGACTAACTACTTGACCAATGATGAACATTTTATATTGTGTAAGGGTGAATATTCATAGATTTTATGACATTCTGAAATGGAGAAATTCCCAAATAATGTCAGTAAATGGAAACTTCGGACCACACCTCTAAAGCAGAAAAGAAGTATCCCACAACATTGACCCCTCTTTTATAAATGCTAAAAAATTATAATTTAAAAAGTGAAATTCTCATAAAACTCTAAAAGACAAAACAAAAATCCTAATTTTCGATCCATCAATAAATTATGGAAAATTGAATCATTTTAATAGTAATTAATTCACACAATTTTAAACACAATCAAATACATTACCACAATGTTTAAACAATTAGGAATATTTTGCAACACAAAAAGTACAATCAGTTTATATTTTATGATGTTTTTGTCAAAACAAACATTTCTATTTTAAATAAAATTTTAATTGAATCAATTTGCACATGTTAAAAATTTACAATCATAAATTATTTATGGTTTTATAATGACAATCCTGTTGCATTATTTAATGCTTAGCAAAAATTATATATGTTTTTTGGATTTTCAAGCTTAGGTTGAACGAAATGCTAGTAGGTGGATTAAGCTTCTAATTTGGAGAAAAATATGTAGGACGAATGGGATAATTATGAGTTTAAGATGAGGAAAAGGTCATGAATAATTATTTCATGAAAAGTCAGATTTTTGAAGCTTTTTTTAGTCAGACCAGAGCAGTCTTGAAAATTTTTAAATTGCATTGACAAAATAATAAAAAAAATTAATTTCCTGTAATGAAAAAAAAATTGATTAATATGAAATGTCTCCTGTTTCCTCCAGTTTTAGTTGTATTTTATTGCACTGATGTATGTGAACTAAATTAGGCATTGTACAATAAATAAAACTCTTTTTATGGATATAAATTGACTGAATTTTTCATGGTTCAATAAATAAAAAACAATTCTTCGTTTTCATATTAAAAATAAATTATTGATGATAACCTTTCTATTTGGTTCTTGTATAAAATTAAATAAAGGATTTATGGGAAATAAAATATTTAACGAAGGAAAAAAATGTACCCAAAAAAGTCGAGATATATAAAAATATAAATTAAATAATGAGAATGAGGCTGTTGTTCTAGTTTATACATACAAATAATAAAATATATAACTAATTGAAAAAAAAAGATTTACAATAAAATTGAGAGAGAAAATGTACCAAAAGCTGTTTGGATGCAGCTAAAATATTCTTACCAATTTATTCAACTTTAAAAAATAATAATAAATCTTTAATTTACTCTTAATTTCTAATTTTACATAATTTTTAAGTTATATGACTTTTCATTACTGTGAAAATGCTAAGTTCCAAAAAAACTAATTTACTTTGTCTTTAAACTTGTTCATCACCTTATTTTAACACTGTAAAAATATTATTTTAAGAAAAATTACGGAACGAAAATTCTTCGACAAGTACGAGAAAAGAGGAAACAAAACTGTTTAATAAAATGTTAAAAAATTCATATAAAAATTACTTTTTGATATTTTAGTACTTAGTTTTCAGATGCAGCATTTTAATTTGGACCGAAAACCTTTAAAAAATTCAAATACTCACGATATCTCTCGAATCATTGAGAAATTCATCAAAAAGTTTCAGAATTTGTTCTGATTTCTAAAACATTATGAAGAAAGGAGAAAATAGAACAAATGCTTATGAACAGGTTTATGGATATTTATATCTTGTTATGAACATTATTTATAGTCAGCAAGGAGTCATTCACAAATGACGCTTTTTCTATTATTCCCCGTCTGTTAAAATATTTCTAGTATCATGAGCGTAACCAGGGGGTCCGGACCCCCTCCAAAAATTTTTTACAGGGAAAACTTTTTTCTAGTAACTCTAGAATTAACAACAAGTACAAAAACTTGAGCAAAAGAATGAAAAAAATTTTTTGGAAACCCAAAAAAATTCTGAGTACACCCCCGTCTAGTATCAAACAGTTTCAGATTCATTCCATTATCCTTAAAATCGAAGGTCATGAATAAACGACTTCTTTCTAAAAATAAAATTTTAATAAAGGTTAACTACTCGGTTAAGACACACTTCAATCTTCAAACACATGAAATACAAAACCATTACTTTGATATTGTTCGAATTCTACTATACTCATACCTATTTCTTATGAACTTCGGTTAAGAAAACACTTGTTTAAATTTACAGATACTCTGAAGTTCGAAGTTTTGAAATTCGGCCCACGTCAACAGCTCATTTAGTATTTCAAAGGCACATGGTGAACACATCGTTGCCTTAAACGCTAAATAATATTTTCTTATTCAATAATATTACGGTGATTTAGGTGATTAGTGTTTTGGTTATGCGAACATCGAATTGATAAAGGATACAGAGAATCCCCGACATTAGATCAGCAAGAATTAAGTCAAAATTTAAAAAACTTATATAAATTTTCAATATGATCAAATTGAGATTTATTATACCGTCGTTCCTGCTATTAGTGTGAGTATCATTCCACAATCACAGAAAGGCTCTAATAAAAAAGAATTGTCATTTCTAAAGCATTTAAGTGTAAGCTTCATACATATTAAAATAGCTGTGAGAACACACATCATATCTTTCGTCATAACTTTTTTTTGTGTAGAAAAATTACAAATTATTAATTTAAAGAGCTTAATATAATGGGACAAAAGTGCATTGTTAACAAGAATTATTGCCGTAGTAAAATTTTATTTTAAATGTCCATAAAGGGCGATGAGTATTGTGAAATTGAGAGAGTGAACGAGAGTCGTACAAAAATATGTTGCTGCATAAATTTTTTCATGTCATCATATTTCACACACACTGTCAGACTTGACTGTCTCATATCTCATCACAAGCTCCCTCTTGAAACTCAAAAAAGTTTGCTGTTTCACTTTCTGCCTTTTTGTGATACAAATGATTTCTGCCATTGTTTCTCTTGTTATTACATCTGTAGAATATGATATAATAAAAAGTGAAAATTGTTGTAAGGACAATCTGTGCCTTTTTTCATATGAGTAGATGAACGCGTGTCTCCATATTGCAAACAGAATAGATGCTTTAAAGCTGTCATTATCATTCTGAAGCATGAAACTCATCCGCTCATGTTTGTTCTCCATTTATAGAACATTATGCTGGGCACATCTTGAAGAGTTCCCAAAACTTGACATGGAAGAGACTTGTTTTGGAAGTAAACATGTCAAAATTCCACCTACGATGAATGACAAGTTTGCTGACTTATTGGCAATAGCTCAAGGACGAGTTGATGAAAATTCACCAAAAAATCATGAAAAGGTTGTCGTTCATGAAAAATTGAGCAGTGAGAATCCCACATTTGCAGAGCTTACCAACTTCATATTTAGGTAAATGTTTCTCGTGGCATTCTTATCTACTTCATAATTTATGTCGACTTGTTGTTTTCTCAAAACTCTAGATGGCATTCAACAAATCTTGAACTGTTTCAATATTCAATTTCTAAGACTGAAATGTATCCAGAAAATGAAAAGGTTATTAAGCATTTGCTGAAGGATTTAGTTAAACTTCCTGTTGTATATATTGGTAAGTAAGAGTTAGAAATATTTCAAACATTTTTAGTGTATCCTTGTAGGCAGTTCTTATTTTTTAGAATGTTTAAAACTTACTTTACTTTATTAAAATTTTTATTTGTAGACTATCAAGAGCATTCTACTCAACATTTTAAAATATTTTTGTATCTTCAAACTGAAACTCGTGCTGTTTTAAAACCAGGAAGGTAGGAAGTCATTTACCTATGACATTATTTGATAAAAACAATTTGCCCATTAATAGAACTAAACGCGATGAACAAGCTCATCCAAATCACTTCTACTGGGATGATTTTGACAGACATAATGCAGAAATTGCAGCATATCATTTGGATAGGTAAACATTTCAAATTTGACATTCATCACTTGAATTGTTCAAATTCGTTCTTTAAGGGTTCTTGGATTCCGTCGCGCTATTCCTCATGTTGGACGTTATGTCAATATCATGGAAGAAATTAATCCATTTGCATATGATGATCTACTAAAAACATTTTATGTTACCCCAGAAGGAAACAATTGCATGACTGGAAGATGCAAAAACTATTGCGATACCAATCATCCGACATGTGGTCATCCTAATATTATTGAAGCTTCGCTTGCTGCATCGCTACCAACACATGATAATGCGACAAGAGATGTTAGTGATTTGAAATTAAATTATAAAAATCTTTTAATAATTTGTTCATTTTTAAAGGTGTTTAAATATCCATGGAAGCGTTCATTTGATAAAAAGAGGAAAGCAATTTGGGAAGTTGATCCCAATTACTGTGAAACTGTGAGAAAGATTGAATAAGATAAAAAGATTCAATTATTTTAATTTCCATATTTGATTAGATTCGCAATATCAAAACATTTAAATCTGGAAAAAGAATCTTGGATATTGTGGACTTGGCAATCATGGACTTTCTTACTGGAAACATGAATCGCAAATACTATGAAATGTTTGAGTATGGAATATTATTACATTGTAAAATTACATTTTTATTAAAATTAAATTTTATTGCTCTAGAATGTTTGGAGACGATGCATTCATAATTCATGCAGAATTCGGGCAAGGCTTCAACAGACCATACCATGATGAAGTTTCTATCCTGGCTCCTCTTCAACAATGCTGCACAATAAGAGCATCCACGTTGAAAACTCTTATAAAGTAAGCATAAAATTTTGAATTTTTGATGAAGTTTTCACAACTGAATTTTTTCTCAGATATCATACCGGATCCAAAAAGTTATCAGCAGTTTTACGTGACGCCATGTCATCAGATCCATTAACACCAATCTTGTTAGATTCGCATCTTGAAGCACTCGACAGAAGAGTTGCTTTAATTTTAGAAACTGTTCGTAATTGCATGAAAATAAAGTAGTTTTAATTTCAATTTTTATTTTTAATAGATTGAAATTAATTTTGAAAATTTTCCAATTTCAACATAAAGTTTTACAATTAATTAAATAACAAAAAAAAAATCATTTTCAATAATCAACAAAAAATTGTCGAAATGACGTTTATAAATGGAAATTCAGCTTACAGTCATTGAGACTTTTCAGCATTAATTTAGTAATGATTTTCGATAAAAGTTCTCCATTTAAGAGAATTTCTGAAATTCCTCATTATATTAAAAAATTAAAAAAGAAGTAAATAAATAATAAATGCTAAAAGCATTGCCTTTCAAGAATGTAAAACTTATACTATACTTACAGTAGAGCTTGCAAAATAATAACGATAAAAAATCTCACGTTTCGCAATATGTCTGTTGTGCTACATCTTGACAACAAGAGAGAAAAATGACTTGAGGATACAAAAAATGGGAAAAAGAAAAATTCTCAAATTTATCAAATAATTGGATCAACTCAAATCATGAATGTAAAAGAGAAGGAAAGAAGATAAAGCAAAAAACTGGGAATGAAGTGGAAAAATTGTAATTTGATTCTTCAAAAAAAAAATTGCTATGCTAGACATGAACGACAGCGACGGCGGCTAGACTATATATTAATCCTAAAATGAATTGGATGAATGATGAGAAATTTGTTGAAATTTTAAGCCGACAAATTGTTAAACCAGCAAATGTAATAAAAATAAAATTTTCTTTCATGCTCGCTTTTGAGTTCCATTTACTGTTGACACTTGAAAGCGATTTTCCATCATCGTTGTCATTATCATCATTCTTTCAGGTCCCTTTTCCGCTTTTGTGTATCATATAAAATGACGATGAGGACAGCAATGAATTATGTCATTCTTGTGTGAATCTTCACGCAGAAAATAGCGCACAAATTCTTTTTGTTGCTCTTATGTCATTTGCTTTACAATATTGTTAACTTTTCTGTGCAGTTAGCTCCATTTCATTTTACTTACATACAGTGGCATATCCAGTGGTTTTTTGGGAAGGGATTTGCAATTCATGACCTGTTTTTTGGAGATCTCTTCCAATCATGACCTTTTAGTTTTAAACTAATATTAGTTTTCAAAAAACAAGGGTACGGTTTTAACCCTCCCTTCTATACACCCCTGCTTACATATATTTTCAAATTCAAGGATAGACAAAATAATCTATTGTAGCAAATCTGCTTAAAAATACAAACTTATGCTGACTTCACAAAAATATGTACAAGTTTGATGTTTTTATAGGACCAAAGCTGTTAAAAAATTATTTTGTATAACCGTGTGATTGTACGGAGGGAACTGCAAACAGCTTAGGAAAACATAGAAAAAGGAGGAAATGCGAAGAAGCCTTAAGAGAATGTCATTAAAACTTTTCATCTCTTCTCGTCCTTCAAAACATTTGTAAATGGCGAGTGGAAATAATTATGATATAAATGTGCCGAAACATACCTCGGGAAAGGAACAATTTTGCAGGTTGACTTCAAATATATTTCTTTTCTTGTCATTTTAATAGCATAGCATAAAAAAATCTCCCGTTGTTAGTCGCACAAAAGTTGGAAAAGGAAGATACTGCAAAAAAGTGCGACAAAATGGAATTAAATTAAACGACTTAATCTTCTCGACAATTTTACTTAATGATGATAAATTAAACGAGATTTCTCGAATCTTCTTTTTCCCACTTAAATGAATAAGTTTTTCATCTTTTTCTCCACATAAACATATATACAAATTTTTCAATTATCCTATGGGAAGGTGGCAATGGTCTACCTTGCAATATGTTTCGAGATTCTGAAGGAAAAAAGTGAAAAATTAAATAGGGGTCAAAGTTTCATATCTCGGTTTAATTGTGGAAAATTTTTCATTCTAAATAGCAGGTCAGGGAAATTATAGCAGATTTTTTAGATCACATTTTTCCACAGTTCGTTCTATGCTGAGAGCATTAATTGATTTTAAATGGAAATTTTTACCTTTCTGTTAATTTATTATTTTATCGTTTTGAGTTTAATTGAATGCAACGTCTAAGTGGACTCTAATGGCTCATTTATTACAAACTCATTCAACTTATTGATATTTATTTAAAGCAAATTTATTGAATATGAAAATAGCGTGCGAAATATGCGATTTAACATCAAATTCAGCTTTTGAATTAAGATATAAAAATATTCACCAAAAGCTATTCAAACAACTTGAGGTAAGCATTCACGAGTGCTCTTAAGTCAACAAACTACGGGGTAACTACAACCTTTTCAGGAGTCAACAGTAGTATCTGAATTTTCCAACAAACATTATATTCAACCAGAAATTCTCAATTCAAATCAATTACTTTTTGAAAATTTTAGAGTGCTACGTTATGTGATGTAGGACATGAGAAATAAAATACTTTTTACATCTTCCTAAGAGCACTTGACAAACATCAACAAATTGTTTGCAAAACTTAGGAAAGAAGTAAAATAAAATTTATATTCCGTAACGTATGATGAGATATAAGTATGCGGCATCTTTTTTCTATCGGAAGAAGAGAGATGATGATCATCCTCTACATAAAAGGAAACGAGAACCAAAATTGCACTTGAGTTGAAGAGGATAACTTGAAATCTTTCTCTTTCTACCTTCATCTTGAATTATTGTGAACAAGTTGATGGTCAAAAGAATGAAAATGTTTGGCTTTGACTTAAATGACCCGTATATTGATAGCGGAAATTTCATATCAACTTATAAAATGAAATAAAATCGAAATAAATTGAAAAGAAATTGGATATTAATTCAATCGGAAAACGACAGGGAAATTTGATAGGGATTTCTTGATTTTGCTTCATCATAGATATGAATAAAAAGAATGTCGTACCGTAAAGAAAATATGATGAGTCTCATTTGACTTGAATAAATACTCTACATTAAAATATTTTATATCAATGTTAGAAAAGTCCTTTGAGATCGAATATTATTCTTCAGTAATAAAAAACGAAGAAATTCTCATCTTATTATTTACAAATATACTGCTGATTTGACAATGAGATAAAGAGAAGAAATTTTCATTCTTCATCCAATTTGTGTTGACGAAGGAAAAACCTTCCATGGTGGTCAATATAGACCTATAAAAAAGCAGAAAACAAATTCAAAAGAAGAAATTTTTTAAACATTTTGCCTAAAGAGGATTTCATTTTTTTCGTGTGCGCTCAAAATCATGTAAGGAAAATTACATCATTATAATCTGTTTTGATTTGTAATAAGAAATTTGTTAGTTGTCCTACATAATTGAAACAATTTAGTGAACAGATTCATAGAAGAAAGAATTTTTGAAATAATCCTATTTATTAAAACTTCTCTTTCAAAATGCTTGTGGTTGTGCATTTGACTTCAAATAGCCATAAACAGCTTAGCGATATTTCTTGCTTTCAATAAAATTAATTAATTTTCTGATTAATTTGCCACATGCTAGAATATGAACTATTAATGACATTATAGACAGAAAAGCACGTGGAACTAGATTGTGTCAATATTAATGAATGAAATAATGTTATGTCAATAAACAGAGAAAAAATAGATCTATTTGTATTTCCAAGTTCACATGACGAAACTTTTACTTTCATTAAGATTCTTGTTAATATCTCAATAATCACATAACGATGTTTCATCTGCCTCAGCCCCTAAGGTATATAGAAATATAACATAAATAAATAAATTCATTTCTATCAATCCTATGAGTATTTATTCCCATCCTAGTTTTATCCATGAAAATGTAGCACCCCATAATTTCACTCAGACTGTCAATGTGTCAAGTGTACAATCGATGTGTACATTTTTTCTCATGCTATCTTATTTCTTTGGTAACAAAACGATAAAATAGAATAAACACGGCATTATAATTGAAATTTATTGTCACATAAATCATTTTCAGCTTTTCTTGTGTGTGCGTCCTTCTGAAGTTTCTTTTTAGTGTCTCACTCACTCATTTATTTTTTGTTGCTGTTGTACTTCTTAATGCTTAAGAGCCACTTACCACACTTGACCTCTCCTGAACGAAATTTTTTATATCATGTTGACATAAGTCTCCAGTTTTTGTCGATTCTACAGATTTGTGTATGTATATTCAACATAAAAATAATGAATTTACATAGAAATACAGCTTTGGAGTGCGTGCTGTAGTAGACTACTCAACAGAAAAAATATTCATTCTGGTAAGGTGTTTGTAATAATTAATTCATATAAAATTAAAAATTATACAATTCATTTGAATGAACACGTTTGATGCTTTTATTTACAACATAACTAGGCATGCTAATTTATTTTTAAGAATACATCTAGTTTGAAAATTAAGTAAAAATATCATTCCATTATCAAGCAGTTACTCTCCCTTGATCGTCCATTAAGTTTATTCATGATTGCTTTAAGTTGCTTTAAATTATGCAATTAAGCGAGGGATATAAAAAAAATTCAGTTCTCTTTGAATTGCACTCAAATCAACGTCACGTAATTATTTATTATTATCCTTGTGTAAGTGCTTTAAGAGCCACAGGAAGAAAAGTTTTAACGATTTTCAACGCACATTTTAGTTGCTACATCGCAATGACAAGCCGACAATATTTTTAACCTTCTACTTCTATTTTTGAAAAATAAAATTTAGAAAAAAAGGAAAAAAAGTTGATGGCATTGTTTTATAGCAAAATTATGACTCATAAAAACGCTCATTAGAACTTTTTTATGTGACTTTTATTTGCTGGAAAGTTAGGAATTCATGTTGTTTAAAAAAAATTATTATTATATTATGAGGTTTTTTGTGCTGACTGTCGATTCAGACACAAGGTGAAATTTAAATATGAAGAATGAAACAGAAAAATCAATAATAATTTTTATGATGAATAAAACACACTCATATTCATTTGTGTATGCAGAAAAAAAAGATAATTGTGTGGGATATAAAATGCATGCATAGCAGCACATTTATCGGAAATAAAAGAATGAAACGTGCGGCGCGTAAAAAAGCACTCGTATAATGTGATAATTATTAATATCACAAGATTAAAAATTTTTCTCACTTTTATACATACATCGTGCGTGCTCGTGTATATATTGGAATCACGCATATGTGATAACGCATTAATAATTATGATTATAATGATTTGTTTCTCGCTCCTCTTTTCATATACTATAATAATAAACTTAACATTTTTCCATCTATTATATAGGATAGGAGATTCTCATTTGATTAAACCATTTTCATTGTTTTAATGATTCCCTTTTCATCAAATATTCCACGATCGATGTTTGTACTTTCGGTACCAATTTGAAAAGGATGCGCTTGTAAACATATGGCTGTATTCAGCAAACAATATATGATAATAGGAATACTGATCCATCAACTTTTATATCCATTGTATATTCTGGTTTAAAAATTCCACTCAATTTTGAGATGAGAGGCATACAAAAAAATCAATTTTTTAAAAATTTTATTACTGAATGCCTATTATCATATGGCAAGCATGTTTATAAAGCTCTTAACAAATGTTAATCATCTCCATTGGCCTTACATATAAAAAGTTTAACAGAAATTCTACAGCATTATAAATTTATCATCAACAATTTTTCAAAGGAGAGGAAATTAATTATCTAATGTATTTTCATCCTGCAGCAAAGCATCTATAGTATTCTTAATTATTCTTATGTTTTATTAAAAAATACCAAACACAAATTGCAGCACAATAATAATGAATGAATGAGTGATAGGAGAAACAGGAATTTTTACTTAATTAAATAGTTGCATCACTTTACGTTTTCATCCCCTCCCTCAAAGGAGAATCTCCTTCGATTTTCATTTTATTCAACAGTTTTATACGAGCATGCAATAATGGACGAAAAAGTATATAACAGCAACACGAAAAATGTTATGAATACATACAGAAAAATTGACTAAGTTGTAAGACAGCAATGTAGTACGAGAATGATTTGAGGAGAAGAGCAGGAATAAGAAGAAGACTTTAACATTATCATAAATTTTCTTTTAAATTATGCTCTCTTCAGGGCAATATCATGGAAGCATCTAATGGCTCTTGTAATACTTATAATGCATACAACAACAGCAAGATCAACAACAAAAAAAGAATGAAAAGAAAGAACTCAAAACGTTTAAATAATGGATAAGAATGACATGAAATGTATACTTTTACATAGGATAGAAATACAACGGCTAAGATGAATGAACAAATAGCAGCAACATAAGCAGCCGAGGAAAGTTGAGGAGCTACGATGAAGAGAGAAAATAATTTATATTTCATTTATTTTCGTTTTCATCCAACACACGATTCTCTTTGGTGCTTTATATGTAAGTATTTCCTAAATATATATAAAAAAATCTCTGTTTTATATCTTTTATACGTCGTATGGCATTTAAGTTTCCTCTAAGCAATCCTTAAGGACGAAAAAGGCATTTGTTAAATTGGATGTGAATTGGAATAGGCACGAAAAAAGCCAAAAAAATAAATGAATTAAGCGAAATTTAATCACATATATTAGTTAACCGCATAATTTTTTTTTCTAAATCTATACAACAACGTAAGCAGCCTATCGAAAATTATTTTACCTTTTATGTGCACGGTTCGTGCTCTATTGTATGCTGAATTATGTTTTCGGTATTGAATGAAACGGATCTATTCAGTACAGCTTGAAATCTTAATTAACGCCTCAAGGGAACGAAATCTTGTTGAAACTAGGAAGGTAGAAGAATCATCTTGTTGATATGAAATGAAATTATTCGTGATTTTAGACATTTTGTGAGATAATCAAAATTGAAGCACAACATGGGAATCAGAAAATTATTTGATTCTGAAACTAATTGGATTACATAAACTGTTAATGACTAAGTTTTGATGGAATGCTAACATGAGAAAAATCTTGTGCATTTTCCTTCTATGCATCACTAATATTAACCATCCCTTGCGTGCATCATGTGTTATATGTATTTTATGAAGTACCTTTCTATTTAATTTTCACAAAAAATAACAAGGAGCAGAAATCTCGATAAGAAGAGATAAGATGAACATACTTCAAGATCATAAAGAAAATAAACTGCTTATGCTTGATATAATTTTCCCGTCAATAACACAAAGGAGCTCACTATGAAAGTACGTTCAATATATTATTATATTAAATGCTCGTCAATAGATAACAGAGAGCTTGTTTATAAAATATCAATTATCTATTGAAACGAAGAGGCAATTGCGGATATTAGAAAACATGAAGAGTATTCTGTTCCTATATTGCTGAAATAAAACCATAATCAACAGGAAATCTTGATGTCTGTAAGAGGATTTAGTTATAAAATAAATTAGTAATAATATTTCTCTTAAAATTAGATTAAATAAGGTTAAATAAAGGAATAACAATTTAATTTTATATTTCCTTGTTTGGCTCAAAGACTGATCAAAAATGATCAAAAATCAGATTGGTTTTCTCTTCATAAAAGCTAATTATGGTTGTATTATCTTTTCATCAAAAAAAAAACTTTATCAAAAAAGCAAAGTGCAAGGTTACATATTGCACTTGAAGTGCATTTACTATAGTACATCAAATACATATCTGTCTCAGGGACTTTTCTCTAGGAAGCAAGCGTAAATAATTTATTTTGTAGTGTACTCAATGTTTCGTCTATCTATCACTTTATATACAGCTCAAGTTGTTACCAAAAGAGTTCCTCCAACAGACACAATCTCTTCCTTGCCATGCTGATGTGGAAAAGTGTGTTTAAAATCGAGAAACATGAGCAAAAGAGAAGAAAATGCTTTCAGGAATATTCCAGTGAGAAGCATGATTTTCTTCTCTTTGGACAAAATTCAGCGAGGCGTCTCAATAATTTTCCAGTTTATATTGAAATTTCGTACGAGTCGGATGTTGTTCGCGTTGCAAGTGAAAAATATTTCGTGAAATAAAACATTTCGTCTTCACAGACATTAGACATTCATGAAAGGAAGAGATTCATGCGAAATTAAGTACTCAATAGTGAGCTAAATCTAATAGAGTTATTTTTCTGTGATTACGTGCAAGAAAAATCATTTCGTGACTTTTGTCGGAATGTGATTCACACATTTGGTGAATTTTATTAAGTCATAGATGAATTTTCAATGGAAGTACGAAGAAGGAAATAGAAAAAAAATATCAAATATAAAATGTAAATTGAATGTGAAATTTAAATAATTCATCACTGTTGACTTTATTCAATCATTCCAATTTACTCATTATAATTGGAAAATCCTTTACTGCAA
This sequence comes from Chironomus tentans, assembly GCA_963573255.1. Taxonomy (NCBI): domain Eukaryota; kingdom Metazoa; phylum Arthropoda; class Insecta; order Diptera; family Chironomidae; genus Chironomus; species Chironomus tentans. The sequence goes on along the minus strand of OY754304.1, from coordinate 30,213,721 downwards.
TACGATTACAGCGATGATGATGATGATAAAATTATAAATTTTTTAAAAAAATCTACACGCCTGAATCTTATGCTATCGTTGCTATAATTTGCTTTATAAAAGTGAAGGAATTTTAATGTGTTAAATTGAGTGATGAAAGTGAAATTAAATAACAGTTAAGAGCAACAGCTTCAATTGTCATAAACGCGGAAACGATGTCAATTTTTGTTAAAGAAGGAAGAAAAAAAATCTCATGAATAATTTACACATAACTTAGAGAACTTTTTCCTTCATCTTATTATTATACAATAGAATTTTCTTCTATGTACTTTTAAAATTTACTGCCTCCTCATTCTACCGAAGATCTTATTTATACACAGAGAATGAGAAACAGCAAAATGCAGATTCCACATAATTTACAATAAAAAGAATTTACAGAAAAATTGGAATCAGCAGAAAAAGTTTATGTGCTATTTGCTAAGCAGCCACTGAAATACATATACACCCCAATAATACAAACAGGCATGCCAAGCAACAAAAAAGAAACATACAAAAAGAAAGAAAAAAAAGTTATTCAGGTTAAAATGCCGAATAAATAGTATTTATGATACTTTGGTGTCAAGAAGAGAGAAAAAGAAAGAAATTATGCGGAATGAGCGAGGGCAATTGAGAAAAAAATAGAAGAAAGAAAACGTAACCTTTTTGCCATTTTACTCGAACGGCACAGAAATGAGAATTTATTCAATTCATTTATTGCAGAGTTACTTTTATAAAACTATAAAAGTTAATAAATGATTTTTCATGGCCGATTACAGAAAGTGCTTTTAGGTCGTTCAAACGATTTAAATTACAAAGTGCACTTCACAGGAAAATTTGTGTTCGTGTGAAGCAATTAATGTAATTTATGTTTGAAGTCATGAAAATTTCTAAGTATAAATTCTGATCTCAATTTATAGCTTTGAAGATTTTTCGGAAATATTTTGATAAAAAAATTAAATTGTTAACATTAATTCTTATTGTTTCCAATAACTTTATTATTTCGATTTGGGTCGGTCATTTGTATCTTCTAACAAATTGAGACTAAATCGTAGCCTTCCATTAAATAATTGTTGTAATAAGAACAATAAAATCCGAAAACCCTAAATTTCATTTACATTTCTATCCAAATTATCACATTTGTTTAGTTTGGAACACATTTTCTCTTAATTGAACTCTTTTAAATCCTCTTTTCATGTATTGTGTATTAAGGAACATTTTCGAGAATACCATTACTACAGCCAAATGCTTCAAATGACAATTAAGTTATATTGTAATTGTTTGTTCAGGCGAACGGAGAATTTCTATGGAGTCAATTCAACAAAAGCTTCTCTTTTATTGAGTAAATTTTTTTTAAATATATTTTTGTAAAAATTTGTACAACTTATTTTGTACTGAAATTTGCAAGATGACCATCTGTTCAGAACAACAATTGATTTTTGCATGCATTGATGTGTCCAGATTAATCATTAAGAATTAAAAATTAAGTGGGTTCTTCTCAAAAGAAAATCTCCATCGAGGGTGGTTGAAAATCGCTGATTCTAAATGGTGTATCAATCTTCGAAAAACCAAGCAAAGTTTTAGCCCCATTGGCTGGAAACAGTTCTTATTATTCGAAAATGGTTCATATTTTTCGAAGACAAAATTTCAAAAATTTGGTTTTTTTAAATTGAAAATGACCGTTGTAAATCAAAACAAAATTTTTTTGCTTATTTTAATTAAATATGGGTAAAGCTTGCAAAATTGCTAGCTGTAACGATAAGAAAACAATGAATCATGTTTTTCAAGTGCCGAAACAGTCTATAAATAAGAATAAGTGGAATTTTTTTAACGGTATTTTCAAATTCAAAAAATTTATCAGTCAAAAAATCTTCGAAAATATTTTGAATTTAAAAAAAATAACGGTTCATGGTGCTGTTTGCAGCCAAAAGTTTCAGCCTTAAAACAATTTAAAGTTTTAAGCTATCTCTATAGCCAACCATATACATTATAATATCTAAATATCTTTTAGTATTGCAATTTAATCACAAAAATTTATTGAAAAGATTAAAATCTATCTCAAAATATTTTCATAAATAATTTTTCCAATCATAATTCAAATGTAAATCCAATTAGCTAAAAACCATTTCTGAAGGAAAACTAATTAATATCAACCGAATACTAGAAATAACTTTTCTTAATTCCTTCAAGAAGTTGTTCCCTTGATGATAGCTAACCTTTAAAACTTGACATTGATAAAATGATTATGAGAGTATCTGCCTACACTTTTCTTAGATAAATCCGTAAACTAAAGCTCAAAACAAAAGTGTTTAACCACTGAGTCTCGAAAGCAATTGATATTGCCAAGTGACACTGCGTATAAATAACATATGTAGTAGAATAGAGAATCTCAACCTAAGGTTTACGCACGGAAACTTTCCTGTGTGAATGTGTGTGCAAAAAGCATGTTTACATTATGAATTATGAGATACATGAATTTTCGAATCATCTGAATCCTGCTTACTTTCCCTTCAATGGCCCGTGTATATCATATAAGACGACAATGTGAGCAAATGCAGAATTCCCAAGTAAAGCTTACAACTTTGTCTTCAAATTTCTTCATGCATAAAAAAATGTTTGAATTCTATGACATTTCTCCATTGATGAAGGCTACACATGTCCTTTTTCTGACTATGGTTTAAATTTTTATTTACATAGATGACTTGTGTGTGTGTTTGTCCATGTGAATATAAATTTAGCACAGGAAAATATCTGAGCAGTGATATTATGTAAACATTTACCCTTCTATATCTGCTTTTTTTTTACTTCTTGACGTATCCTTACAAATGAACTTGACCATAATTTTATTAATATTAAATTTATTCCATTTCTTAACATGTTCAAAGGCATCTCGATAAATATTTGCACAATAAAAATATTTTTTTTATTTATTATTATGTGAGTTTGAAAGTGAGACAGATAGAGTGAAAAATTATCAGAGCATATGGGAAAGGCACACATAAAAAGGGAAGAAAAAAAAGATTGAAGGATTGAAGTCACAAATTTGATGACAGGGAAAATTTTTTTCATTTCATTGGTTTTTCACTTCGTAAATGGTAACGATAAAATTATATACAATATACGTAGAATGAGGGAAAATATTTCGGTAAGGTAATATGATAGAATGTGAGGAAGAGAAAAGGTTAATGTTTCAATTTTCCATCGTTGACTTTTCAGTCGACTCGATGTCACTGCTTATGTTCGAACATTCACGTACATGTATATATACATGACACACACGATATGTGTATGAAAGGGATATTCCCCATACTACTCACTACCTCAACGCTTTTCCTCTTCCACTTCTATTTATACACACATATAAATTCGTATTCTTTTATCCATTCAACATTCCTTCAACAACAATGATTTGACATTGAAATGAGAAGAAAATTTTTCTTCTCATATTTTGCGGAATAAATTGCCCATATTATGTTTATGTTTATAAAATAGAATTTTCTTATTTTCCTTTGCAAAGTTTCAAAATATATGAATTTTTTTCTCTTCCTTTTTTTGAGTACACAAACCTACGTTTAAGGAGTTAAACGATATACGAGGAAAATATTTTTGTACAGTCATATACAAATAGTCATATCTATAAAGGAAAGATTGCCAAGCTTAAGAATATGAAAAGATAAATTTATAAAGATGAGCAAAAAGTTTTTTTGATGTTGGATTTTCATATTTAAAGACCATACTTTTTGATATTTCCTTAAAGATTCCTTTTTTCATAAGAAAAAATATTCTCTACTTTGAAGCTTATTGCAGAATATTTAAAATCCTGATTATGATGGGAAGCAAAAAGCTAAAAAGTTTAAACTTGTAAACTTTGACATAGTTTCCACAGATTATCACGAGATTAAATCTAGTTGGTGAACGTGCAATATTTATGTAAAAAATTTTTTTGTAAAATTAACTTTCATTTTTATAGAATATTTTAAGAATTCACAGGGATCTAAATTTGAAGAAAAAAAGTTGCTGAAATTTATGCAAAAATTTTACAATTTTCTATTAGATTTTCCTACAAAAATGTTTGCATCTATATAAAGATATCCTGCTAAGGGGTCGTTCACTTATTACGTTCGCTTTTTAGGGGGTCTGAGATTTTGTAACAGGTCAAACAAAGAAAAAAATTTTTCTTGGAAAATTTGTAACAAGGGGGGAGGGGGGGTCTAAAATTTCGTTTTTTTGCGTATCGTAATAAGTGAACGACCCCTAAGCATATAACAATGTTTGTATATTACAGTTTATATGGATTAGATCAGATTAGATTTGATGAATACTCAAGCAGTTTAGAATCTTGCTTTATTGAATTTTACTCTCTTTTGAACAATTTAAAAAAAACAAATTAGAAAACTCAAACGTAGTCAAGGGATTGAGGGATAAATAAACCATTATGTCCAGTACCCAAAATTATTTAACCAAAAAAATATTTTAAATCGAAAAGGTTTTTAAATCAAAAATAATTGAAAAGTTCTTTCGGTTATTATTTTTTATAAAAATTTCCACTGATAATAATATCCCTTAAAAACCTCGCATGAATATGAAAACCACTGAATTGAAATGTTTACATTAAATATTTTGATGAAAATCGATAAAATCTCTTCTCAACGTACGTTACGTATTATGCATTCTTAGTATTTCATTGTGATGAAAATATCGCAAATAAATCGACTTTAAAAATGAGTTTTCGATGAGCTCAATTTTTCCACATACAATTTTTTGGGTGTTTTGAATGCAGAAGATATTTTTATCTTCTACTTGTGCTGTTGCTCATCTCTATGAGAATTTATGAAATCGACGAAATGAAAGTTTATATTATTGCAATTTATTTTCATCCGCATCGAGAAAGGGAAAAAGAGAGATTTTTTTATTAATAATCTGAGAAATGCAATCTCATGCTACAGGATTTTTTTGTTGCTGCTGCTTGCAAGCAGGCAAATAAGCTTAGCGAGTATAAACGGAGGCAAACAATGCAATGCAGAATGAGAAGTATTGTATAGACTACAAGATAAGCAAGCATAGAACAAACAATTCCGGAATTTTTCAATTCCTTTCTTCCTTCTCATATCATCGATGCGGAAAAGCGGCTCAGCACTCACTCGCTATAAACATTTATGTTTTACTTCTTTATTATCTCAATTTAATTGTTAATGCAGTTTTATGTTTGCATATAGCTGAATTTAATGAACTGCTACCTTAACAAACTACCAGCTACTTCATACCTGTATAAATATATCAAAAAATATTAAGTTGATATGAAGATTTATGTTATTAAATGCTGAATGCTTTTTATCATGAAAGCAATAAAAACTTACATACTCAGCTTAAGATAAAATGTTTAACTCCATAAATATCACTATGTGATTTATTTGTAGGATTTCATGAAATATCTCGAAATGTGAACATTCAAACTTTTACTGTTGGACGTAACAATTTTATTTTAAGATTATGCGACCAGCACTTGAGCTATCAGTGTGTGATTTATTGGTGTTCACTTGTAGAAAATCTCAGAAGGTGAACATTTTAACTTCCGCGTTTTTAAAAGAAGAAAATTTCATACATGACTGTCCATATACTCACTTTTAGTGGGATAGTCCTGCTTTTTAGCCAAATGTCTAGCATTCCACTTTGGACTCAAGATTTCCAAAGGTTGAAATTGGAACATGTCCAACTTTTTTGTCAAAATTCGATGAACAGTCTAAGCATGAAATGTATTTTAGGCTCGGTTAGACATTTTGTAGCCTTTTGTTAGACCCTTTCATAATAATATCCTGTAATTTGAAAATAGCCCTGAGAACATCACTCCTTTAGGAACACGAAAAAGGAAACTTTAAGTGAAAAAAGTTGTTTGCGTTTTCCAAATTAAATCTCTTCAGCAAATAATAATTTCCCATTTAATATTCAAGATAAACAAATCAGCATAACTTCATTTCTACACCCAAAGTATGGAAGTTGATGATTTATTGTCGTTCAGTAAAGCTTTTTATTTCTTTTGCGATTAGCTAAACAAATATCGTGAGAAACATTAATTTTCCTTCCTTTTTTCGAGATTTTTTTATTTTATTTTCATTCCTAACTACTTACCTGCTGACCATTGCCAATGCCAATGGAAAGGATTGTTTTCTCTTTTTTATTATTCACATTTTTTTCATTCTTGTTGAGTTTGCATAATGAAAAAAAGGAAAAGGAAGGATTGTGTGGGAAAAATATATTGAAGAGCTCATAGAAAAGCTTAAAGACGAAAGAAACTATATTTTTGGCATTTGGCATACACACTCTCAACATGTACATTTATTCACTCTCCTTTATCATTTGACACGTGAAAACAAAAACCTCCCGTGCTATAAAAAGGAAGCACTCGTATTTTTACTACTATATTGTGTACGTTCGTACGTAATGCAGCGTATATGGACATAAAAAGTTGTCGTCAAGGTAACATTCCTGGTGGCAAATAAAAATAAAATAAAAAAGTGAGAGCAGCAAAAAATGAAATAAAAAATGTGTTGTTATATTACAGGACAAAGCACATTTACTGTCTCAGGTGTCGTTCATAGAGCAAGCAATCTATGTATTGATATATATACACGTAGACTGGTTAAGCTCTTACATATAGCTCTATAATATTAAATCACTCAAATGCACGTTTCTTGAATGAATAAAAGAAGCAAAAAGCAGAAATAGCAATGGAATTTACGCCTTCACAAGTCAATTGAATAAGTAATATTTTTCGTCTTTATATTTTATACATTCTCGTTACATTACAAGAATGGAAATTCCATCCTTCTATATAAAATAAATATTGGAAAATTGATATATGCACCATTATTATTATTACTATATGAGACATTTATTGTAAAAATTTTATAGGCTTTTTTATGCCTGCATGAAAATTAAATTGAAATTTTATCATATTTTCCTCGCAAAATTGTAACGTGATACAAAACAGTACTACGATGAGCTAAATGCAAAAATTGGATAAGTCTTAGAGTTTAGAATGGAGTCGTGTACCTATCACATATAATTTAAAACAGAACGAGTTTTAAACTATTTGACACCTTTTAAAAAGAATAATAATAATAATTGCTATGAAGCATTGATGACTCAGTGTCTAAAATACCACTATTTGATGGACATCATTTGCGAATGATTCTATTTAATAAAGAGATATGTGAGGATCTGGGGTCATAGTTTAAAATGTCTGGGTGCACCGCCTCATCACATCTTACTTCTAGATATTATTTCACCTTACTAAGAAAACTGTAGACTGATTCAGCAAAAAAATAATTAATGCATCTATCAAATTATCACTCTGACTCATCCGTGAACGTATTATAGAAAATATAATGCTCAACTCCTGTGCAAAGCAAAGCAGTAAAATATTCTCCTCATAAACGAGTAAAAAACAGAAGGAAAATCCAATAAAAAGAGGAAAAATAAAAATCAATAAAACGAATGAATGAGTAAAGTCCAATTAAATCGGGATTAGAAATATAAATTTCATGTTTTAAATTTTTCTCTCCATATTTTATAGCAAATAAAATGAAATACATTGAACTCAATAGGAATTAAACGAAAGAGGATGAAATGATATAATATCTTCCTGTTGAAATAAGTATTAGGTTCTGTTTGAAAGCCTTAAAATATTTCTAATCATGAGAAATTTTTTAAAATGTCATGAAAGAAGAAAGTTTGAATTATTTAAGACAATTGAAATTCACCTGTGTTGTCTAAACTGAAAAATGCTTTCAAAAAAATTTCAATCAACATGATGTGATCCTCAAAGTGTTGTTGTGAAAAATTTACAGAATAGTTTATGAATTCATTGAACTTGGTGTGCACAGAAAAGGCGAAAAGCACAGCAAAAGTGAAAAATAGATTTTCATCACCATTATTGCAGTAGAAGCATCATCACAGAAATACAAGAACCGGAAAAATAATTAGAGTTGACATAATGGCAAAGTCTAGGGGTTTCATTTTAACCATTATTTTAATTATGTTTTGTCAAGGTGAGTGTTAACATGTGTAGAATGATACCGTAAAACTTTCCATTAATTTTTTTCTGCTCTTTTCATATAAAGTATAATACAATATCCATTTACCACAATTTTACGTTCCTTTTATCCCAAACCATATAATCACATCTTAAAAAAGAGTCAATGAGGGTCGACTCATTTTTTCACCAGAACTTAAATATTTATTTGAATATTATGTTCCAATTATATAAAATTAATAATCATCCATGATCTTTTTAACAACCGACAGAATAAACAATTTATTCTAGTCTAGTGTTGTGCAAACGTTTTCTTCTCGCAACACAAATATGTTTTGCGGAGTTCAAATGTTTTTAAAGTGTGTAAAAAATTTAAAAACGGGGTCTTTAGGATATTTTGAAAAAAAAAAGTTTAAAAAAATTGAACAATACAAAAAATTGGTTTCAAAAAATGAAAGGGCTTGACCCTTAAACCCCCGTCCCTCTAGATACGCCCCTGTTGGATGTTATCATCACATAGATAAAATTTTCAACTTGAAATTGATTACTTATTTTTAGAGTTTAAGATTCAAGTTTCATTCATAATAATTTCTAGAATGAAAATTTTTCGTCTCAAAATTGGATCTGAAAATTTACTTTTTTTAAATTTTTTTCAAATTCTAATTTTAAAATTATTTTATATAAAAATGGATTTTTTTTTGATAGAATGATTAAAATGTTTTGAAGCTCGAACATACTTCAACATTGAAAACTTCATTTCCTGTATGTATATCAAATTAAATGCATGTATGTACGGTTCATCTTTAACATACTACATTCTACTCCATTTGATAGTAATAAGCTTTTTTATCTTTATTGAGGTTAAGTCACTAGCATGCAATGTCACCGAATAAAAAATGAGACTCGAGAAAGAAACTATCAAATGACAGAAAAGTGACAGGAAGCGAGTTGGGAAAAAGAAATTTCTCTTTTTCCTTTCCCTCTCACTCCTTTTAAATTACTGATTTTCCTTAAGACTAGAAAAAAATGAAAAAAAGTTGGAAATGAAAACATGGAATGGAAAACTTTATCTCTGTCGCACTGTTATTTCTTTTTTCATATCTTGTGCTCTTGTGAGAAAAATGGAAAGCATTTATCACTATCGTTGTTATTTTCTCAACACTTTTTCAACTTCCTTGTTAAATGAAAAATAAAGAGGAATAAAAGCAAATAATACACACAAAAAAAAGAAAATCAATGAGGACAATTTATGTTAAAGACTGTTTCATTTTTATTTCCCAGTGGTAAAGTTTCTCTCAAATTTACAAGCAATATGACAGCTATAATTAACACAAATAAATTTATGATGGAGAATATACGACCGAACACATGACCAAGCAAACAATGGTCACAATAATGCTTAATTAAAATAATGGCCTAAGAATTAAAATGAAGACCTTCCACGACCATACGTACACAACTTACCTTTATTGATGGCCATTACACATTTCCACAATATACTCTGTCACGTAGAGCATGATTGCCCATTATTTGTGCTTTTTCTCTACATCTTCAATATTCTTTTCATTTTATTTTCTTTTTGTCTCCACGTTGTTGCTATAACTTCTCCTTTAATGTTTACAGTTTCCTTACTTTAATGCACACTTTTCCTTCTATGAACAAGTTTTTTTCAGGAGTTCGATAAGAATTTATAAAAATGAGCTTTAACATCTTTAATTATTAAAGAAATATCTTTAATTGAAGTGAATTGACAATAATGATTGTTGGCAGTTACATTTTAGTGTTTTTATTATATTCTTAAATAAATTATTAAAAGATTTTCTTGCTTAAATTATTTCTTCTATCTATCTAGCAATACCCACTCATTTGAAACTTTATTTATTAATATTATTGAAACTTTCTTATGAATAATTCAAATGCTCGATTTATTTTTGATCCCCAAGAGAAAATTTAACATCTTTGATAATTTATGTAGAACAAAAAGATTTAGAGAAACTTTAATTGATAATTCCTTTTTGAGGTTTTAGGGTTAAAAGAAAATATGAAAAGGTCGAAAACTTAAATTTGATGAAACTAATTTATTGATTTGTGTTTCTGTCGTAATTGATGAAGCTTTGAATTTTTGATTTGATCTTTGAGATTTGAAAACATTTTCGGATGAAACTGGTTCTTGTCTTAATGACTATATAAATTTATATAAATTTCAATTTCACTTTCCAATCGAAAAATTCGTCTGTTATGGAATTGGTCACTACATAAAGGGGTGCGGTCTTTCGTTTATGATTGAAGTTTCAAGCTTTCCCAAATCTCGATAATGCTATAATTTTCAACAATTTACGAAACAAAGATGAGGGGGGATGAGTGATTTATCATCAATTATCATTATTAAATAATGCGTAAATTATCACCAAAAAGTAGAACGTGTTTTCCAAATGCGATTTCGAATAAAAGTAATCTGAAAAAATATGTGGTGAAAACGATCAAACAGTTGAAGCTATAATGAATTCCATTTCAATGATGATTGAATTATCCATTTTTGTACTTTTTGCTTATCAGCCATAAAATTGTGTTAATGAACATGAGTTCTCTACATATTGTGTGAATGCGATTGAAAATGTATGGAAAATTATTTTCACATTCATTTGCCGCTATCAGCATTGAAACAATCAGAATGTGTAAAATAAAATTTAACTCATAATATGTATGAGCGGATAAGTGAGAATGGGAGTGAGTAGATAGAGAATCTTCTCATTTCACATGATATTTTTACGTATGGATATGCAACATTCAATGAAATTGAAATAAAGATATGAGCATAATTGAATATACACTTACGAAAAATATGAACGTAGTGTTATCAATGAAAATATTTTATTATCATATAATTCCATTTTAATTAAATATTCATCTCCGATACATTAGTTTAGTTTGGTGCCGAATGAGAAGTGAAGTGAAATTCATTCGTTAATGGAAAATTGTAATTTTTTTTGTATTTCTTTTCTCAACTTTTCTGCTGTCAGATTCATTATTCATGAATGAAAAGGATATATATACGTATATTTTTATTACCAATATTGTTGATGTTGTTTCGTGAAAGCACTAAATGCAATGATGATCATCGAATGTGTACGAAAAGAAAATCTAAAAACAGAAATCGCATTTCAATTGCTTAATCATGCAGATAATCATTCAATCATATTTTCCCCCATATGCGCTTATTTTCCCATCCACGACAACAAACTATCAATTATTCATTTATTATTATTATTATTTTGTTCAGTGACTGTAAAAAAAAGTTTTTTGTTGATGATCAGCATAGACATGGAAAATAAAATGTGAGAATAATATTGTGTGCAATTTATGTTATGGCTTAATTATTGTAAGTACATTAAATGAGCAGTGAAGTAAATAATTCATAATTAAAAATTCATAAATATTACTAACGACATACATGGCAAAAAAAGCTCCATTCGAGAATTTGTGAATGCATTTTGGATTCACAGGAAATTTCTATAAATCAACGTGCAATTAACAAATTATTTCCCCTATTCATCCATACCAAAATTTTATCAACAAAAATAGTTGTATAGGCATAATTGCAATTTTAATTTGATTCTATTCAATTGAATAAAGCTATATCTGCATAAGAGCAATCATTCATTTGCTCACATAGTGTGTGACAAACATTAATGCAAACATAATTGTATAATTGATTGTAGCGAATAAAATATACGAGATAAATGCTTTAAATTGGATTCTTCAATTTGTGTAATTAAAAAATAGGACTTAACGATGCGAATGTAAAAATACCTTAATTTATTAATCGTTTAAAAATTAATTAATTCATTTTAAATCCTAGAATCTTTAAAAATTATTCCAGTTATATGCCTTTTTGTGTTACTACCTTTTTGGAAGTCAAATCTTATTTGACATTGTGACAGTTAAAATGCTAATATAATTACGGTTGTCAGTTCTAATCGTTTGAGATGGGCACGGCTTGTGTTTAGTAGATTACAGAATGCCCAGAATTTAGAGCAACTGTATCAGATTTTATGGACGGAAAGAGATCACTAGGAAGTCCGAAGAATTCCTGATTGAAAGTGTTGAAAATGATTCAAAAGTCTTTAATATTTCGAACTTTTAGAAAGTTTCGAAGGATAGAGATGCAATGGGCCCACGTGCATCTTATCTAAGGAAGAATACGAAGAGAGTAAAACAAAAAGATTTTTTCCATAGAAAATGTGTAGGGGGGTTTAAAAAGTCGCTTTTTAACATGACGTAGTTTGCAAACAACCCCATATGAGTTTTGTTTAATTTCTTTAAATAGAATGTCATTACTTTAAGTTAAAAGTAAAGGGAAAAAGGAAGAAAAATATTTCATTTTTGTAACTGCTTATAACCATTCAAGAAAGCATAATTATCAAAGATTCTCTTTTCTGCAGAAATTTCATATGCTGGTAGGTTGATAATAAATATATTTGTGGGAATATTGATCACTCCGACATTTCCTGAATAATTGGCGTCTAAATATAAATAGAATTTACAACAAATCAATTTTGTTTTTGATTATTGTATGTACAGGACGATGCATTCCATTTATATCATTTCGATTTAATAGGATCGTAGCCAGGGTCGAGTCATAATTCTAAAAATATTATAATTATTTTTTTAAGTTCTATTTAAAGTAAAAAGAAAGTTCTGAGTACATCCTTATATGTCACAGAAATAGAGCTATGCATTTCCTTTTAGGAAATTACAAAATTCAAGGTGCTTTCCATTCTTATGATTTTTTAATTAGAATATTTTCTCATTAATGACACTAAATATAATAAAAACAATGGAATTTATTTCTCATATCCCTACCTAAATATAAAACATTTATCCATTCAGTTCCTAAAATTTGTTGAAATTTAATTTCATTTCCCATATTTCTTCCGTCCTGCTGCATTTTCCCTCACATTTACTATCTTTCACTTTACAGAATTAAAAATGCTTTGTATCAACGCTTCCTTCTTCCACAATTTCATTAAGATTAAGAAAGGAAAAAAATTCTTATTCTCATTGTTACAGAAGAGAAAGAAAAGGAAAAGCTTAGTATAAAAGCTAAAGCATGCATAAAATTTATTGTAATTTTAATAAAAATTCTTGTACAATCTTATAAATCTCTGTAGCGAGTCGTGTGTACTTTTTCCGTTGCTGTTGCATTTCATTAAAAATTAAACTCGTAAAAAACGTTCATATTTTCATTGCCGCTTTGTGGAGAAAGAAATGTGTACGGAAAAAATAAATGGAAAAGAAGAAAAAAAATGATATAAAGTGAAATAAAGTTGGAAAAATAAAATGAAAGAAGCAGTATTGAATGAATAGAGAAAATGACAAGAAAATACAAAGCACGACAAGGGTTGAGTTGTGCTGAAAAGTTAATTTTTTCGTTCTTATGGCAAAGTGACTCAATAGTAGGAGTAAGTAGTTAAAAGAGAATAAATTGGCTTTTTTAATTTAATTGGAATTGTTAAAATTTGTAATAAACTCTTAAAGTAATTCAATAGATTCTTGAATGTGCTAATAGACAGTTGTTCCTAAACATTTTGGAGCACGATGCACTAAATCAGCGGATCAAATTTCGTTATACACCACTCAACTTTGGCTTTCTTGATTTCTCAATCCCAGGAAATTTTATGGAAATGGAAAATCAGGAAAGCATAGTCCAACCTTTTCTTAGATAACTTGTAGTTTAGATCGCAATTGAGTCTATATACCCCAGTAACAAAACCCATTAAAAAGTTAGTTAATAACTAGCTTTGACTAACTTTCAGATAGTTTTTAACTAACTTTTAATGGTGTTGGTTTCTAGGGATAATCTAGTGTAGAGTTGGCGGTAGTTCACCTTAATTTAGTGCAGTAGTACTCAAACTATGCTCTGTGACACACAACTGTGCGAAATTGCAGGTTCTGTTTTAATGTGTCGCGCTCTGAAAATATTGAGAACCAATTAAGCGTATACAACTGTTGATGACTTTCCAATAAGACAAAAGACATCAGTGATAAGGCAGCAGACCAGAAATTTAACTCTTCTTTTTCCTCTTGCAACCTTCGTCTTGCATTTCAAAATTCCAAAAAAATAAAATCACTTCAAACCCAAAAATTAGTGACGAAAAGAACAAATAATATAAATTTTTTTGTACTTACTCAGAAAAACAGAAATAAAATTTCAAATATAAAACCAAAAAAAAGTATCAACACAAACCCACAACTCTAATTATTCTAAAAATATCTTTTAAAACCTACACTATGTAATTTAGATATATGAAATGATAAATAAATGGTTTTATAAGCCGGATTAATCGTTATCTTTGTAATGATAAAATTTTCTATAAAACATTATGTCGTAATCTAAAGAATTCCATTTTATTTTATGCCAAATATTTGTAAAAATTGCCTCTAAAAGTTTCTTATCCTAAACATTTTTCATTATGTGTGAAATAAAATTAAATTAAAATAAATATTATTACCATTAATTTATTCCATCCCTTGATAATCGTCTAAATGTATAAAATGGTAATAGAGCAATGTATAAGAACACAAATCTGCTTGAAGAATTTTTATATGATCATGATAATTCCATGCATTCTGCGAAAAAAGAAAAAAAGAAAAAATGTTATAATCTTTAAAAAGGCAAAAAGAATGAAAGCACCTCAGCCACTGAAACGGTAATGTGAATTTCACCACCATCTCTTCGATTCATTTCATACGTACATACCATCATCATGTCTTCACACAAATCTTTCCTCACGTTATTTCGTGTGCCGTAAGGAATGTGAAGGAAGAGAAAGAATATGAAAAATAAAAACGAAAGATAGCAATGAAGATGGAATGAAGAAAAAAATGTTTTTATTGCAACAGAAACATAAAAATTTTTTCTTCCTTCTTGTGATACAGTACTTTGTGCTCTTTTATGTACAATACATACATAGCCATACTTCTTTTTTTACAATTTCGATTTAAGTATATTGCGAGTAAAGATAATTTTAGGAGAACGAACAGGCTGCTGAACATCACGATAGTTGTTAACGATGCACTTTGTCTCATCATGACATATTAACGACCTAAATACTGCAATTTGTTTTTCCGATACATAAATTGGTGCACGATATACAATCCATTGAACAACTTCATTATATGGTGGTGTGGTAAGACTACCACGATAACTATCGATAGTAAAGTAAAAGGAAATTGGATTTTAAAATTGCACTATTACATTTTTATAAGACATAAATGCTATCGCAAGTTAGCTTACCAATAGTAATGTTTACTCAACTCTTGTAGCTTTAAAAATGACAAACAATCAGCACCCAATCGAGTTTTTGTACCAGGTTTTGTGACGCGTTCAATGCCATCAGAAATCTTCTTGAATTCAGGACAGTCCTTATCGCCAATGCCATGAATAAAAAATCCTGTCACCGCTAAACCATCCGGTTTGGTGACAGCTTCCTGAAAGTTCTTGTATTTTGAGTTGTAATGAACCAAATGTCCCTCCATTGAAAACGTGTTTCCCTCCAGCAAATGTTCACATCCGTACTCATTGGAATCACCCTGCAATAAGTTTTCTTTTAGTTCATTGCATTCTCGATATTATAAATTTCTATATAAAAATCGTTTCACGTTTCATACCCAATGAAAATGAAGTTGCTCAAAAATGTATTTATCATTTAATGGACCTCCAGTTATGTATGGTTTGCGGTTGCGATTAGGCAGCATTATCATGGCCGATGTTCCTGTGTTAATCATCTCTGCACTGCCTCCAATTTTATCCCAATGTCCAACATATTCCAATGCAGGTGCATCATCCTTGAATTCTGCTTCCCTTATTTCCAATGCAATTGGTGATTGAACTGGCGTAGTAGACATTTCTTTTGTGCTATATGTGAATTTATCGAACCTTTATGAACGACTGATTGTTTTATTTCTTTAAAAAAAATATCGTGAAAAAAATTTCTAATTATCGAAAAATGAAATCGAAAAATAAATTTTATTTTAGCATTTATCATTTAATAATAAAGAAGCTTATAATTCCTCCTATACATGTGAAGTGATAATGATATTTTGCGATTGCAATGTGATAAGAAATATATACTCATTTATATCAGTGATGTCAAAAGGGATTTAATGTATGAATTGATAAAATAGATCTTTTTCTATTCTTTACAAATTGATAAGAGTGTGAGAACCGAATAAAAACAGAAAAGTTGACAATTTTTGATAGTCGGCAAAAGATAAACAGTTTTTGACATTTTATGACATAGATTCCATAATGTATAGGACAATTTATGCATGATATAAAGATTAGACCTAAATTTATTGTTTTAGATTACCACATACATGCACGCAAATTATAGGAATGTCAGCTGAATATTATTAGATGATATGGGATGTGATAGTAATCCACTAATCCGTATTACAAATCCATTACCATCAATGTAACTATGAAAATAATGAATGGAAATGACAATGGATTGTCAGCTTACTATCACAATGAATTGACATCTTTCTGTGTTTACTTTTTCATCAGCTCAGCACATCACATCTTCACTTCCTACCTTTTTTATGTATGAATATTTAATCAAATTTATTGATTTTTTCGAACTCGTTTCATGAAAAAAAAAATCTCCTAAAGAATTTATGAACATTTTCATATTCGTTGAATTCAATGCATTTCCCATTCTGCACATGCCACAATTTTTTTTGCTATTTCTATGCTGCCTGTTGTTGAAAATTTCATCCTCATTGTACTTGAACGTTAGTTTGAAGCTAAATACTTCCGCTTTAAAAATGTGTATGTCTATAAATGTGCAGCCTGACATTATGAAATACCTACATTTATGAATTTTGTTTATATGCATTCGTGGAATTTTCATGGCTTGTGATGATTTTTTATGGATGTTCTTTTAACGGATTCATCATGATTATGCATTTGGGTTTGTTCTCTAATTATGTTACACTTGAAAAGTGTTGTGGACTTTTTTCAGTTCATACAAATTTTACTACAGAAAGTCACAAATTGTCGTCTTTAATCGTTACGAAATATTCGAACGGTGCCTTATTTACTTACTTACTGTAATCATGTTCCTATGTGGAGCTTAGGTTAGAATAAGTCGGTGCCTATAATATTATAATTTAGATTGTAACCTTTTTCAAATCTAGAATTTCCTTGAAAATTCTTTCACAAGTAGGTATTATAATTTAAATCTGGAAAAATAAATTAGAATTTTTTTAAAAATAACTCATATCAAAGCGTTTATTCTCATTCATTCAATTCTGTAAAGCTAAAATCTACATCAACTCTATAAAAGTATGAATATGATAAAAGATTGTTTTAATAAAGTAACAATAAAAGACATATTGAAACCGACATTGACAAATATGTAAAATTTATCACTGATATTTATATTAATTTTTACATGATTAATGCTTATCGACAGCTTTTTGGTTTGAGCTTTCATATGAGATATACATAATATCCAATGAAAAATTGATGGAAAGTTTTACTCATCTGCATTAAATTTTATTTCTAAAATAATTTTGAATGCTTTATTTTTTTGCAGTTGTACAAAGTCTGCGATTAAATAGAATAAATATTCCACAATACAAATTTAGAGGAGAGAATGCTATTCTTGAATGTGACTTCGAGCTTAATGGAAGTAGAGATTCCGATGGCGATGAAGACATCGATAATTCACATTTTAATTACCAGGATGGAGATGTTGAGACTTTATATTCTGTGAAATGGTAGGAATTTATTGAATTTTACTCTAATATTTATTAGTAAAATTGTTCTAGAACCTGAAAGTTTAGTTTATGAATTAAATATAAAATTGATTCAATCTTGAGCAGAGGCGTAGCCAGAAGAGTTTAGGTGGTAAACTCCACCCTCTGACTGCAAAATTTCTGGATAAAAACAGCTTAATTTCTATGCTGAAAAGACCAAAATTTTAACCAACCTAGTGGCAATGCATACCAAAAATTTAAAATGTTCATTCTTCATTACCTTAATAATCCTTTTTTTAATACTCATTGAAATTTTATTTACTTACCTTTTTACTTTACCTTCTCATTTTTACTCTCGATCAATCAATTCTCAATTCACAAAAAAAACCAACGTATATTTGTACGTGTGTGTTAAAGGTATAAGGATGGAGAAGAATTTTATCGATATGTTCCAAAATCAAATCCTCCACAAAATAGTTATAAAGGTAGGTCGTAATCTCTTATTCGGTACATTGAAATTTTTTTTATTGGTTTTTAATTTAATTTATTTTTTTATTCGTATTTGCCTACATACCTATATATGCTGTGAACAGTTGAAGGAATAAAAGTTGATGTGAGTACAAATTTCAATTACTTTTCCCCAAGTCTCTCTTATTGCTATGGTAAACTACTGAAGCTCTTATATTTCATTTAAAATTATGATAAAAAAAAATTTCCTATAGATAAAGCAATATAAAGAGTTGAAATTTGTGATATGTCTGGAATCAGACAAAATCTGAGTCATAAAGTATTTCAGGCATACACAAATTTTGTTATCTGAGTCATAGATATACAGGGTGTAGGGTGTAGAGTTAAGGGTCCCCCTTACCATTACACCCATATAAAAAAATTATATTTTTGGTGTAGAGCATGTAGTCATGTCATAAGTTAATCTGTACTTTCAGATTCTTACAGAAACGAAGTTAAGTGTCCATATTTATAGGTCTGTGATTCTGTGATCAGGCAACTTTTGAAATAAAATTGGCACTGATACACATGCATCTGGTTAACAACCCTGGCAATATGAATAATACTTGAAGGGATGAATTCTCTTCAATAAACATGAAAAATAAATACTGTTAACTTGATCTAAGATTCACGGTCGATGCTTCTATTTGAAGAAATGAGAAAAATATACACTGCAAAATATAATAATACTCTAAAGCTTATAATCTCATTGAGACAGAAGGAAACTTTATCTCAATTCTACGCTGTGTGGCACTCCATCCATTAATTCTTATCCCTTTTTAGCTCCTCTATGCCTTTGGACATTTTATTTCTTTCTCTTTCTTCTTCGTCCTTTTGTTTTTATTTCCACTGTACGTTCCATTATACGCTAATTAAAATTTATTCTCAAAAGTTATCCTTTTTCTTCGTATCGGAATCATGGTCATATTGCGTTTCTTTTATATATCTTCATAGCCAGAGAAAGAAGTCCGCGAGCTAAAAATATTTGTATCTAAAGGCGTATTATTCTATCCTAAATGAATGAATGAATGAAGATATTTTGTTGCTGATCTACAAAATGCTTCCTAAAAGGAAGTGAAACTTTCTTTATTTTATAAAAAGAAAAGGAAGTAAGAATGAAAAAGCTTGAAGTACTGTGAAAACTTTCTAGCAAAGATGAGAAAAGGAATAAAGGAGAGAAAACTGTGTTAATAAAATTTGCATTAAGCATTAAACCGTCTATACATAACAATTTTATACTCAATTTGTTTCCTGTGTATACTTTTTTCTGGCAGAAGACATAATCACATTTTTTTCTACTTTTTATTCAGCCGAAAAGGCAAAAACGATATAGCATACAAAAATATATATTCACATTCTTCAGTATGAATGTAGCTATAGATATATAAGAATACAGAGTGAGGAGAGAAAAAGATAAATTTTTATAGAGAGGGCTGTCATCCCTCATTTGCAAGAACCGATTCTACAGACTGAATAATAAAAATGCTGTAAGCTCTTAGTAGGAATTTTTTTATCCTCCTCAGCTGCTGCTACTCCTCCCTACCTTGTATGGTTTCACATTTCTGATATTGAAATTCCACCCACTTTCTGGTGCTTATCATGAAAAAAAAGTATTTTGTCGATGCTAAATTGCATAAATGGAGTTTGAATTGAAGGAGATGAGAGATTTACAGCACCATATACACTTACACCTCCTCCATCTGTCAATATCACAAAATAATCTAAAATATCTGCTAATTGAATGTTGATACCTGCCACTTTGTTTTTGTGCAATCAAGATAAAAGATGTAGAAAGTCCTCGTGTTATACATCGAGGGAATTAAGCGCATTTTCCCGCACAGATCAGTAAATAAATCCATAATTCAGAATGTAAAAATAAGTACCCACTTAATTTATTTCCCCAAATGAATTGAAAACATAGCATAAATGCTTGAAATATATAGTTGTAGCTGAAAAAAATTCCGGAAGCTATTTCAAAACATTTGTATGGTTTTAGTACAAATTAAATCTGTCACTTATACTTCACAAGTAATGACAGCAACATTTGTATGGTTCTACATACATTTACATTTCGAGAAAATAAAATTTATGAAAAAATGTACTTTTTTGCTGTTTTATGACTCAAAAAAATTTAATTATGCATTAATAAATCATAAAATGAATCAATCCATATGAAAATGCAATAACTCCATAAGTTACTTTTAATTATTTTTCTCGGGAACTACGTTATGAACTATAACATATTTGGTATCGTTGGAAAGCTTAGATCAAGGGCTAACTACAAACTTGAAATTTTTTGGATTTGGACTTAAGCGGTTCCTCCCAGAGCACCTCAAAGGTCGAAAAAATGAGGTATTTTCAAATAAAAATTTTGTATGCCCACTATGCACAAATTTTTAATTTCTCTGTTGTATTATCTAGTACTAACTAAGAACTAAAACCCGCCACCTCAAACAATATATTTGAATGAGATGCCGTCGAGATATGAATTTTTGAAATTTTCGATTTTTGCAAATTTTTTAATATTTTTTGATGAAAATTTACAAAAATAATTATAATTTGACTAAAACTGGATATTTTCTGATAATTTAAACAAATATGGAAAGATTACCACCAGATCTATTAATTTTGTGTGACATTATGGAGTTTCAGTACTTTTGTCAATTAAGGCTAAATTTCTTCTTTGACTTTTACTAAAAAACTGACTTTTTGAATATTTGCATAAAAAATAGCATATGTCTGTACTGGAAATATTTCCAAAAGATGTGAAATTGATAGTTGCTGTAATAATCATTAATTATCCGTTTAAATTTTCAGAAAATATCCAGATTTAGTAAAATTATAGCTGTTTTTATGAAAAATATAAGTAAATTTTTTGCAAAAATCGAAATTTTCAAAAATTTATATCTCGACGGCATCTCATTCAAATTTATTGTTTGAGGTGGCGGGTTTTAGTTCCTACTTAGTACTAGAGAATACAACAGAGAAATTAAAAATTTGTGCATAGTGGGCATACAAAATTTTTATTTGAAAATACCTCATTTTTTCGACCTTTGAGGTGCTCTGGGAGGAACCACTTAAGTCCAAATCCAAAAAGTTTCAAGTTTGTAGTTAGCCCTTGATCTAAGCTTTCTAACGATACTAAATATGTTATAGTTCATAACGTAGTTCCCGAGAAAAATAATTAAAAGTAACTTATGGAGTTATTGCATTTTCATATGGATTGATTCAAATATCATAAAACATCAAAAAAGTGTAAAAAAGAATCAAAAAAGTGTAAAAAAAAGTTGCCCGCGGAGAGGATCGAACCCACGACTTGAAGGGTTTTTTAATATAAGTATTCTTTTTAAGCGTCACGTTAAACTTTGACTAATCCAACGTCAGTGATTTTTTACACCAAAAACAGAAAAGTTAATTTAATTAAGTTTAGGTGAGGATTTTTAAAAAACTAAATACGTTGCGCACCCCTACGAAATAGCAGCTATTTAATGCAAAAAACCCGAAGTCTCTACGTGCTTCCCCTGCCGAGTTTTTGAGGCAGCCAGCCAGCGGGCCAGCGGGCCAGCCAGCCAAAGTGGACCTTTAAGCGCATTACTTTCTAAGGAAAATGCGCT
This sequence comes from Chironomus tentans, assembly GCA_963573255.1. Taxonomy (NCBI): domain Eukaryota; kingdom Metazoa; phylum Arthropoda; class Insecta; order Diptera; family Chironomidae; genus Chironomus; species Chironomus tentans. The sequence goes on along the minus strand of OY754304.1, from coordinate 30,191,788 downwards.
AAAAATAATTTTTTTTTCAAATAGCGACAAATTGTCAATTTCTTGTATTATTCCCTACTTCGACTTTTTTTATACTCCTCCATGCCAATCTACTCTGATAACACAATTTAAATTCAATAAAGCTAAATTTGCATATTTATTTTATTTTTCTTCTTTCCCTTCTTCTTGCCTCCTGCTTCACTTGCTTGCTTGTTGTCATGAAATATTTTCTCAATTCCTCTTTGATGCAATAACATTTTCATAGAATAAATAAATGAAAAAAACAAAATTTACTGCTGTTATGTCCGTAATTATTGCTTTGATTACCTCCAATGATTGTGAAAACAAATAAACAACTAATTAAAGTCATGATGATGAGCTTCAATGTTGCATGAGTTTTCTTCACGAAATTTTAATTTAAATTGAAAAACAGGAACGTCAATAAACGAAATATTTATGTTTTCTGAAGTTTTCAATGACCAATTTCAGCACATTGAATCCCAACTTTCACGGCTTTTGTCTCCTTTATTTTGCTACAAAAATCTATTATTATTATCGATATTTAGTCAGATCAATTTAATTTCAATATATGTAGCTTTTTCAATCTAGAAATTCACTTATTGCATATTATTATATTAAACAAATATGAATATGGAATTTTAAGAAGTCATTTACTTATGATGTCGAAAGTTTAGAAATGGAGAGAAAACTAAAACAAGTCTTGAATTTTGCACGAAGTCGAATTTATTTTTCCAAATAAAATGAAAATCGAATTTGACACGAATGACACTCAAAAAATTATTAAATCAAAGTTTTATGACAATAGTTAGAGGAGTAAAGAAAGCCCGATTTTCAATGCTATTCCGTCATTTGTGAACAACCCCTAAGCTAAATAAAAACTTTTCCCGTTACTCTTTATAAGAAAGAATTTAATTGTGTTAAGAATTTTTCGGTTCCAATCTTTGACTCATGGCTATATTGATAGAAAATATACAAGAATGGACAGAGATTAAAAAATTACGGAAATTTTTTTATTCTCAATATGAATGAAAGAGAAAATTCCGAACCATTAAATAACTTCGTGGAATTCTCAGACAACGAGGGCATAGCAAGAAGAGAGTTACAAAACATGATTAAATGCCTTATTAAATTGATTTATTATTAACAAATTCCAATTTGCCTCTTTGCAGCATCAAGCATCAAATAGTAAAAAGGTTTATTTGAAAGGTGTCACACTTAAATCGACAGGGACTTATCGCTGTGAAATTTCTGCGGAAGAGCCTGACTTCAAAACAGTAACGGGCGAACAGAAATTAGAAGTTATTTGTAAGTATTGACTGTTTATAATTGCACTAACATTACTTTTCATTTCTATTACTGTCCATATTTACCCATTTTCTTCTACTTCCTCCTACTCGCTGATAAAAATGGTTCCCAATTGTGTTAGGCTCTAAAAACATTTAATTTTATTACTTTAAGATATTTCTCGTCCTGAGATAAAATAAATGTATGGAAAAAATCTGAATTGCTTGGTTAATTACAGAAAATTCTAATGAAGCGATTCAGCGTAATATGCCAATTAGCATTTCTCTGGCAGTCCTATTCAAAATAATAAAAAGAAAGTTTAATGAGCGATTAAGAATAACTATTCACACCAAACCATTCAGATTGAGTTGTTGAATGTAAACGGATTGAATAGATTCCTTTCATGTTTTTTTTCATTGAAGCAATTCATGCTGTAATTTGCTTTCCTGATTTCCTAAATAGTTAAAATTGAATGAAAATGGAAAATGCGAAAGAACTGAAATTAATAAAGTGAATATGCAAGCGTTGAACGGTTATATAATGTTTAAATATGATATATTAAAGCTGGATTGGAAGAACAGCATTTGCTAGTGAATTCTAAGTATCATCAACACGTGCTCATGATTCAAAAAATAATGTAAAAAACCATTGACATAAAATAAAGCTTATTGCATTTTGGAATACTTTTCAACTTTATTTGCTTTTTTAAGTTCCAATTGAGATGAAGGGGAACCAGAAAATCTTTAGAGGTCAACTTTTTTATTTTTCTACTCATTCTTTTGCACTTTTTGTTACTTCTAAAATTGCTTTAAATTTGAGCTTAAAAAAGAAGAAGAAAAAATCCTTATGAAAAACGAATCCACAGCTTCTGGCTAAGATTGCTTTAAGAGTCAAGCAATAACAATAATTCACATAACTATCAAACAACACTTTCTGAAGTTGATTGTACTAATCCTACACATTACACAATTCAGATTTTCTCTTGCAATAAATTGATGTTGATCCTGTTGTTGTTAGTATGGCATTACTGCTTATAAAATTTATTTTCCGTATGCATTTCGCGTTTTATTTCATAAATTATGAAAATATACATTTACATGTATACACACTAATAAATGTGAGCATATAAACTTTCATTCTCAGAAGGAGCTGATGCGAAATGTTAAAGGCTTTAAATAGGATTGTATTTTTCCATATGGCATGGATATTAATGTTGAAATACTTTTTTCATTCCCATAGTCTTATGTACATGCACATTATATTATAGTTACAGACTTGCTAGATCTGTATATTTTATGTAGACAAGGATATTATTGTGCCAAACATTTCAACTGATATTAAAATCTACAACCGTAGCTCTACTGTGTCAGCTTATAATTTCTTTTATTCAACATCTTTTTGTGTATCTGTATAAGCAGCCTAATATACATTTTCAAAATAATTTCACTGGGGAAAGTCAAAATGACAGCAAAATCACTACTAATGTTTAGCTTTATATTACAATGTGTGTATATTATTCTAGCCAACAACAGTTGAAATATAGAGCATCCCACTCCAAAAAAAAAGAATTTATTTTTCAAGATATCTTACGAAGTCATTTTTGAGTAACATTCATACACACGTAAGGTATTATCCATACACACATACATGATATTCGTATTTGAATCTTCGTTCCTTATTTCGTTGTACTTTGAACATATTCAAGCATTTAAAAAATACAAAAAAGAATTTATATTGTATGTAAAACGAGTGAGTAATATAAGCATTTACAGCATAAAAGAGAAAGAAGGAAGAAGAAGAATGGTAGCTTTGCAGAGTCATTTCCTAGAACAACTCAATTGAAAAATGGAATAAAGAGCGAGTTTTAGTCTTTTTCTACCTTTTACTTCTTTTTTTCTTTACACTTTGTTTCCCTTTTTACTCTGAACGACTTTAATACCATTGAGGTGCTTTTCTGACATCAAACCCTCGAAAATTTTCCTGCGATTCATTCTTTCATTGAGTCATACAGGTGGATTTGTAATGTGTTATGTTAAAATTTAGGTTTACAATTTTCTCCATTGCTTTTCTTCCGTTGCTAATGGAAATTGTACACCAAATACATATTTCGTGATCTTTGCAATACAATCCTTGAAAAATAGCGCTTTGTATCATACGACATGAAAATATCTTTTGTCTTAATAGTAATTTCGGTTTGAGAAGGCATAATAAAGAAGTAAAATATACTAGAAAATCAACATTTAGTTTTAAATCCATTGTTAAAAAGCTTTTTCAATTTCCCAGTCCCTGTATTGAGAAAGCGTGGTTGTTAATAATGCAATTTGCGACATAGCACCGTCAATATGACTAAAGTCCAGCAAGGCGGTGTTTCCAAAAATATTCCATGCTATGGAATTTTTTAGGATTTTTTGGGATTAATCCTGAGTTTTACCCTCATGGTTCACTGTAATTTTGCTGCTTAACACATTAAGTCAAGCTGACATACAGTTTTTAAATTTACAAGTTATTATCAACTAACTGAAATTTCAACAAAATCATAAACAATACGACAAAATTTTAAAAAACAATCTTTTTAAGAAATATTTTTTCTTTACCTCATTCATGTACGTTCTTCAAACATCAATCATTTTGTATGAATGGTTGTGTAAAATTTTTTTTTGTTCTGATCCTATAAGTGTTTAAATGCATTACTGAAACAATTTCAAATCACTCCAAGATTGAAAAAAGTGTTTTGTATATATTATGCTTAGAATAATGGCTTTTAAGATGCCGGAAGCAAAAGTGCTAGAAAATGGAAATACATTTACACGAACTATGGTTTATGTATATATATAAATTTATGACAAAAAGGCACCCAAACACATTAATCAAAACCTATGGATTGTACTGTGAATAAATATAAATGAATGTGGTATGTGATGTTAAAGGAAGTAGAGAAAACAATGAGTTAAGTATAGAAAGATGTTAACTGATTGGTTTTTGATACTTGATGTTCCTTTCCTACGCCATACTAATTTTCAATTTAGCTTTTGTTTAACAAATATTCACTTTTAAAACAATAAAATGTAAAAACAATTCGAATGTAATTTTTATGATGAATATTTCGAGAAAATAAATCGAATTTACCATACCACTGATCATGCATTATATCATAAAACCAAGACCTTGAATTGAAACGTCTGCAGAGTTAGAAAAAAATCGAAAGAAAACTAAATCATTGTATTGTAGAAAATCTACAAAGAAAGAGAATGAAAAAAAGGAATAAAGAAAATGAATTGGTCCCGCATGACTCACCCCAAAGACACCTGAAACGAAAAGGAGAAAAAATTGTATTCAGGTCGCATGAACAAATAATAATAATATGAAGCAACATAAAATATCGAATGAACGATGTTTGGCTAGCGTAAAGCATAAATGATTTTTTTATCCCCTAACCTTGCAAAGATTTAATTGCTTTTCCGTTGTTGTTTGCTCACTTACAATGATGGGGAAAGATTTTCATTTATATATCTTTATCGTACATCATCAAACAAGTTTTATGCTATATTTCAACTTTTCTTCATGGTGAAATTGCCCAATTACTAATGCACGCTCACAATTTCCTTACTAATTAATAAGACTAAATGAAGAAATATGATGGAAATGAATGAGAAGAAAAAAAAACATAAATGAGAGAAAAAAATTTCACAGCTTAATTCAATTTTTTCTTTTATTATTTGAAAGTTAAACAACGCTTGTCTAAGCAAATATACAAAGTTTCAGCATTTCAGCAGAAAGAAAGAAAAACGAATTATTTCCCATTAACAAGAAAGAAAAATATTTGACGCAAGCATAAAGCAAAAGTTAGAGGGAGCGAAAGAGCATGGGAAGATTCAACTAATTCAACTTTTTTATCCACTTTTAAATGGAAAAGTTTTTTTAATTGGAAACTTGTTTTATCGCTTTCATGCTACACTTAATTGATACAGTTTACAGCATTTCTGCCTCTTTGGGTGGAGAGGAATACTTCCTTCCTCTCATTTTTTTCTATTTCACTTCTTTGGTTTTTCCCTCAGCTATGAAAGATAATTTTTTCTGTTTTGGTCTATTCTTCCCCTTTTGTGTACACAAGAAGAGAAAACTTTGTGTTGAGCACATATAGACATAAATATAACACAAGAAATATAATAATGATATTGCAACAAGTTTCTGTGATTATTTTCATTTCATGTTTCTATCTTTGTTCATTTTCTCCTACAACTAGATCTACCTACATCCGGTCCAGTGATACAAGGCGAGGAGAAGCAATATCAAATTGGAGATATCCTAAGTCTTAATTGCACATCCGGAAAATCATCACCGAGATCTATTTTAACTTTTTATATTAATGATGAGCCTGTAAGTATGAAAATTAATGATGAAATCTGTTTAATGGAAGTAGCACCTACTAAAATGTTCAACAATAGGAATTCTTCAATAAATTCGCTTCCGGTTTTTTCCTTCTGTATCTTGCTGTAAATCTAGACACCCTTCCTCCACTAAATTCTTGGACATCAAAAGTGAATTTTCCTTAATATTTTAAAATTCTATCCGATTAAACAAATTAATATACTTTAGTTAAAGCTCTGAACTTGAACACAAATATAATTTGGAAATTTAATTGCCAAGGAAAACTAAAATTCTATTCTTCTAGTCTAAATTAATGGATATTTGATTTGTTAGCAAAAATAGAAAATATTTACGTGAACAAATTTTTCATTAGACTTAATGACATAGAACTTTGGTCAAGTACGTGAAATATGAAATAGAAAGTAATTAAAAACAAATTTCTAACAATTTTTACATATTCGTTTAGAAATAAGAATTGAATTCATCATGCTATGTCAAAGTACCTAATTGATCATTCATATTTTTTTCGTCCAATGAATAAATCAAAATAATACATATTTATCATCTATCTGAATTCAGAAAGAACGAAAAGGTAGCAAAGAAAATAATGACTTTACTCTCATTCAATTTGCGATATATCTCAACTTTTTATTGTTCGTACAATAACACTCGAGGAGAGGAAGAAAGAAAAATGAATTGGGTGAGTTGAATGAGAGGAGAAATTTGTATGAAAAATTCGTAAGAAAAAAGTCATTAGTAATACACAGTGGGATGAATCGGGATGAAGCGCTGTTTTAAATATTTTCAACAAGAAATAGCATTAATTTTATTTTTTAGAAAGAAATGCAAAGTCAAAAATTCACAAAAAATTTCAAGATAAATTTTAGTTTTGAATATAATATAAGAATATAAGAGACAAAATAGGAATAATGAATTTTTTGTGCAAGAACGTGCTGAGAAATTATGATTAATGACATGAAAAAAAGATTTTTTTTATTATCAAAATATAAATTCCATTCTCGTGATTTCTATTCTTCTTCCACTTACAGTCACTTGTAATCAGTGCAAAAATCACATGAAAAGCGTCGAGGACTTTCATTTCTCATATTTGCCTGGCAATTAATGATTTATGTTGATTGTGAATTTTATAAGAAAATTCTCGAGCTGTGTAAGGCAGAAAGGCATTAATGTTGGTGCTGTAGCGAAAATGTAATTAATTCACAGATATTAATCATGAAACGTACCATTAAATTAGGCATGATGTTATTACATTATATAGTGAGTTAAACGTGAATGACAATTAGGCCTTTAGCCATTTTACCAGAATGACGATAAAGTACCACTTAAAGTAATACACGTAAATATGTGTTATATCAAATATCCACAATTAATAAATTACATCCTTCACATATTCCATGTTGCCCCATTTATTCACATTATTATTTTCATCTACGCACTGAATCGTTGCGGTGGCAATTTATGTATCCTCCTATGTAATTTCACGTTGTAATAATTACAATGCAAAGCTAAATTTCCTTCAGGTGTATACACAACGAATTCATAGCGTTAATTCTATCGCCTAGCTTTTGATTACTTTTCAATATTTTATTAGCGAAGCATTAACTTTGATTTAAGAACTTTGATCAAGAAAGTAGTTCCTGGTAATTTATATATTTCACACATATCATATTTTCAAATTTCATTGGTCCACATGAACTTTAAAATAGCAGATTTTTCAAACAGAATCAAATTCTTCAACGTACTTCAGCAGTTTTCGAACTGTGTGCCATAAGAGATTCGCAATTTTCCACTGTTTTTATCTGATTTTCATTAGTTTTCAGCCCCAACATTATCCAAGATAATCATTGGATTCTTAAATTATAGTACTCTTACTTATGCTACATTCTAAACAAAAATGACGTAAAACACAACTTTTTTGGACTTAGGTGTGTCACCGAAACCTTAAAATGGCGGCTAGTGTGCCGTGAATCGAAAAAGTTTGAGACACACTGACGTACATCGATCTTAATTAAAGTAATTACTTTGCATAGCAATTAATTTTCAAAAAATCAGCACAATGCAATATGAGTGAAATTCACAAAGTCTCTAACAGCGAAAGACATAATTAAGACCCAAAAAAGAAGAAATTGATAACCTTTACAAACAGTGTCAACCGCTCAATCCCCAAATATTCGGACTCATGATTCATTGTGGCCTCTAATGGTGCAAAATAAAATACATAGCACTCATTAAATTCAAATTAAAACGACATAGCATAAGACTAGAAATTTTTCTTGTTTTTCTTCTTCACATTTTTTTGGTTGGACGCGAGCAAATGCTAATGCCTGACCTGAATAAATTCACATAAATTTTATTTTTTATTTTCAGTTTTTAATTCCCGTCTAAATGCTCAAGAGAGAAAGAAGGAAAGAGAAAATTGATTTTTCACGCTATGAATGTGTCGCAAAAAATAATTTTAATGTTTCATGATTTAATGATAAAATCTCTTAAATCCCCTTTTGACGTGCAAAGTGAATTGAGTTTAATGCTACTTTTTTTAGTTTTTTATCACACTCTTGAGTTCATGATATGTATAAAATTCTGTGCATTTATGGCTATTGTCAATCTATGCACAGATTCAGGTGCGGAAGTCCAGGAGGGATCGTTATAGTTTCATACGTAAAGCAATCGGTGAAAAATGGAATTTTTTTCAATTTGTTCAAATTTTTTTGAGGAAAAGTCCTAAAGCTCCCCAAAATGTCTAGTCCATACAAAAAATATTCAACCTCCCATACCCTCTGTCAAAAGAATGTCCAAAATTATTACGCAAAGAAACAAGCAAAACATCTTAAAACACTACAATATCTAGGAAGGATATAGGAAGTTGTAGAAGATAAAAATAAAGGTGAGATCAAGTAATATGTCCCTTGAGTAAATTCACACAAAAGCCAATATGAGATTGCTGTATACTTAACATTCCACACCGTGCATTCTTCGGTGTATTATTGTAAGGACAATCAAAAAGTCATCAAATTATCCTTCGAGGCATTTATTTTACTACCCTCAAATAAATTTCTATTCTGTTTCTATTCTTATCAAAATTAGATGAAAGTAAGTGCTAAATTGTAAGGTCTTGTCCTTAAGCTCTCTACGGTCAGAGGAAGAAAAGTGTGTGTGTATAAAAAAGTCAATTTCATTATATCATGACACCTTAATTTATTCAAATGTTCATTCTCTCTTTTATGTAATCCCTCACCTTACTTCTCTATGCGCTCTGTAAAGCAGGAAAAATGCTTTCATTTCGTAAATGTGAGAATGAAAAGCAAAAAGTAATAAGAAAAAGAGAAGGCAAAGTAATTCTGCCGGAAATATTCACATTGACAAAGTGCGACAAACAATTGCTATTTGTTCGATCTGAGGCGCACTTAAGATAAGAAACAAAGCATGAAAACGCACAGCGAAAACAATGTGAGATAGGAAGCTGTGGAAAAATATTATGAAATCGCACACACACACACTTTTTTATATATGGAATAGTCTCAAGTGACAAAAAACGAAATCGCATATCTTAACATTAAAATCGTAATTACAATTTATTCAAAAGCGTTCTCAAATTTATTTTTATGATACAATAATGGAATATAAAATTCTTCTTTATTGCTGCTTATTTAGAAAGTACTGTTACATTTTACATGTCCTTTTTAACGGCGCGAAAATTGCTTGTTATCTAATACAATTTGTGAATTGAGAATTCTCACGAAGTTGTGTGCTAAAGAATAAATAAAAAACATATGGAGTAAGATTGAAAGTGAATATGAAACTTAGCTGGCGTGTGGATTAAATTAAAATGTATGAGTTTGCATTCCTGTGTGGCCATATTTTTCAAGAAAATAAGGAGCAAACAGTTTTTCCTACAAATTTCATGCACTTAAGATTAGTTCTTAGGGAGACCATCTGTGGTTTTGCAACGGACAGTCCTTTAATTTTCAATGCTGTCCTGTGAAAATTAGGAAATTTTGTTCCAGGTCCTGTATTTTTTAATGAAAATTTCCGTAAAATTTCAAATTTTCCTTTATGTTCTGTATTTTTGAGAAAATTTATCAAATGTCCTATATTTTTATGAAAAAAAGATGTTCACGCTTTTAATACTTCTGCATCGATGGTACAACAGATCATCGATCGCAGTGCCTTTTTGCCTTAAGCAAACCTTTTATTATATTCTATTCTATTAATACTTCACGCGTGGTTTCTAAATAGTTAACAAATTAAGCATTACTCATAATTTGTTTAAGAGTCATAGCTTATACCAAAACCATTAATTACAAATAATTGTTTTAAACCATCCATGCCCTCTGTCTATGTTTCCAAAAATATATAACTTGAGTCAATTGGTTAATGAAGAAAGTTTAATTTTATTTCTTCTTCAAACGTCAAGAATTATTTATATCGAACAGAAGATATGAAAACAGAAGGAGACAAGAAATTGGAATCGGAAAATGGCAAAGTGTATGAACTTCACTTTTATGTCACGTAACAAGTTAAAAGCACCCTCCTTGATCAGCAGGAATAAAATAAAAGGAAAAATTTCTCTTCCCTTCCGGAATTTTTTCATTCTTCTTCCGTTTCTTTTCTCTTCTTTATCGTTCGAGGAACATACATAAGAAAAAGTGTAATTTATGGCATTTTATTGTTGTGTAAAATTTTCTAAAAAGACAAATATGTTTCGACTATATAAACCGTAAGTGTGTATGTAATAATAAAGAGAAAAGGCTTTGATTTAGCTCCATTTTATGATCACATCCAAAACACACAACATCCGCCTATTGCTTTAAATTTACAATCAACATCTGAGGGCGTTTGGTTGTGCGAGATTTCACCCGTTTAATGGAGTTAAACAATTTTTAAGTCTACTATATGTTAAAGTTACACACATACATATCATAACATGTATATTCTAAGTCTAATAAAAATTTCAACTTCCCTTTCTCTGAACCCTTCAGAGGAAACCAAAAAATGTTGAAAGAAAAATTTCCGCTTTTTTTATGGCATTTTAGAATTTTACGACATCAATTCTTTCTCCTTCTTCTATAATATACTTGCTATTGTTTCTGCGTACGTTGGCTGTAATTTTTCCCATGAGAAAATTTCTTTCCCATCGACGAAATTTTTTTTATCTTCTAATTAGTGAATTAGCTTCTAGAAAGGCCATTATAAGTTCTTTTTTATTGCAATTGCCACACAAAATTTTCACAGTAATCATAAAAAAATTTTCTCTTTCATCCATTGTATTTTGAGGTTTGGTTAGTCTGCCATTCCCACCTCACCTTCTATAATATAATATTCTATGAGTTTATATTGTATAAATTGTATAATAGTCTGATGATGAAAATAAATTTATGAAAAAATACAATAAAAAAAGTGAATGTGAAGAAGAAGGAAAAGAAAAATTATTTTTGGGGAAACTAGAAAGCTCATTCATAATAATGGAAGGCACATAAAAATTTTTTTATTACATTAGAAAACGTTAAATAATCTGATAAGTGGAAATATATAAGCATATTCCCCTCGACATTTTTTTCTATACTATATTATGAAAAATCCTTGTATTAAGTTATGGACATGGCTTGATTAAAGAATTTCAGCTCGGTATAATTTTTTTTTCATTCTCACACTCCACACAATATAAAAGGATAATCAAGTAATAAAGTCGTTAGAAGTGGGTTAATTGTGTTTCTGTCATGGCCTTTTGAGCAACAAGAATAAACTTTTGTGTTAAAAATAATACAGGTTGACTAAGTTAATGAGAATTTTCACATGCTTTTCACCTATTATCATACCTTTTGTTAAACAATAGCTAATCAATTTTGACTTTTTATTGGTACTCTTAATGAGATCAGGGATTACAGAATTTCTTTTGATGAACAGACAAACAAAATGAACAGAAACAACACTATAACTTTTTAAGCATTGTGCAAATTAAAACGAAAATATTTTTCGCATTTTCAATGGCGCGGTGCGAAATCATTCGTACAAAAACATTCACAAAATTGTTATGTACAGTGACTGCTGACTGCTGCCATTCGATAGGCAAGTAAATAACAACAAAAATATTTTAATAACATGTTGGTGTGTGAGTGTATTTCAATGTGCCACAGTCTGATTATTTAATCACCTGAAATCATGCAATTTCGAGTGTATGAAAACACGAGCGAAATGAGAAAGGAAAGAAAAACAACATAAGCGATGGAAGTTTTCAAATAAATTATTTCCCATAGACATATTTTCGTTTTTATGGGCTTTTGTTTTTCCATTATTTCTCTTACTTCATTTTCTCTTTTTTTCTGTTTCTTTTTTTATGAAAAGTAGCGGGAAAAAATTTTTATGGGTGAACATTCACCCGTGTTCTTCTTCTTTTTTTGTTGCTTGCTGTTTTTTACTATCCAACTCCAATATACAGTTGTGGCATTTTTAATCAAGATTCACCACTTTTTATTATTATAACTATTACTATTTTCTATAATCTTCATTTACATTTACATTCAGAATTGTAGATAACATTTGGCATATACAAGAAAATTGTAGCAACGAGTTAAAAAGAGTAATTAAAGCTCAAACTAAATATATTACTAGAAATGAAAATATAATCCTATTTTGGAAGAAAAACGACTTTTGGTGGAAGCTAAAACAGAAACGAAAAACCTACAGAACACTAAAATTTCAAACCATTTTCTGACCGTCATTAACATTCGCGATTAATTTATGATGAAAAAGTTTCTTTCTGTTACTCATTACTTTGAGATTTGCTTTTAAAACGTCTGTATTTACATGTTTTATACCAGCCATACAAATTGCATTCTTGACATTTTATTGCAATTGTAATCGTAATGAAAATTTATTAAATGTAATAAAATTATTCATTAATTTAAAAATAAAACAAGACTTTGAGCAGTGAAGTTAGCACATTAGTGTTTAGTAAAAGCTTTAAAGGTGTACAGGCACAGTTTTTACAATATAAAGTAGTTGATCGACTACTCAATCACGTAAATTTAACATAGGTCACATGAAATCTCGAGTCTCTCATATTCATCATCTAATATAAAAAAAAACAGGGATTGAAACTCGATCGATTTTCCGTTACTCGAGTAATTTTCAAATAATTATTGAGTAACTCGAGTATTGAGTATGAGTAAAGATTTAATTCCTGTTTCAGTATTCGTTGAAATTTTTGCGATACCATGTCAGGAAGTCTTGCAATTTTTTGGGATTAATCCCTAGTATGAAAATGTTGCTGAAAATGCCATTTTTTCAACAAAAAAAAAACTCATTCTTATACACTTTAGTATTGGAAGTCGGTTCAAAGTTACTTATCCTATTTTTTAACTAATAATTATTTATTTATTTGACTGATAATATCCTGGATAATATTGAATTTACAAAAAATATCAAAATTTTAATTTTTCGTTTAAATAGGGAAAAAAATTCTATTATTTTCAAAATTCTCACCGAAAAAGTGGAATGAATATGTTAAAAATCCATGAAAAATATTTTTCATTTCCATATTAATATTTTCCTTCCTTGTTTTTGTTTATTTCTCACTTTTAGAGATATTCCTACTTTTTGATTGACAGAAGAAAAAAATCCTAAAAGAAAAACAGAAATGTTCAGCAGTAAAAACAGCAAAAGCTGTAGAAATGTGTTATGAAAATATTTTCTTTACTAAAACACCGCAAAAAGGGAGCTATAACATTAAGATATGTATACAAAAGCGCAAATTCCTCAGATTTTTTTTTCTTCATATTTTCCATTTTGCACTCTGAAAATATTTTTCTTTTGCGGCCGGCCCCTAAAAGATATTAAACTTCCATCCGTTTATGTGTAGGCTTAACACACCTGAATTTATATTTCAATTTTTTTTCCTTTAATGTTGTAATTTCTTCCTGTGCTTCATTTCATTCATTCTTGTACGCGCGGTAAATTAAATTTATTTAAGTACTAAAAAGTAGTCCATCGTTTGCTGAGTCAGAATTACTTCTTCATTTAAGTATACAGAAAATATATTATTTCTATTCAGAGAGCTTTACAACCCTCATATGAAACAATAAATCATGATTATGATGTGAAGATAGCAAAGAAGTCATAAATACTGTAAAGACGCACTAATGCTACAGGTCAATTCGCATGCGGCACTTCTTTCTGTGCTATTTAAATTCTTCTACACTATTGAATGGATGGGAGCTTTAAATCACTTGACTGACTATAAATTAAATTAAAGCGTTTTTATATTCTTCCTTATGTTAGCTCAAAATTATAAGAAAGAAGGTAAAATGGTGAAAAGAATGAGTACACATTGTGGATGAGTCATGGTATTTTGGCGGAGTTGAAAAGAGGCAAATTCTTTTTCTTTAAAAGCAGCAACAGAGGCAATATGAAAAGTTATTAATGTGCACATGTGAAGGAAAGAATTTATGATGAAGAATCAAAAACGTCGGCGGGGCTGAGGTTGAAAATTAAATATTAATTTGAAGCTTCACTTTTTGCAGTCATAAGCAGCAGAACTCAGAAGGTTACGATCTAAAAAATAATGTGGGGGAAATATAAGGATAAAATTGTCTTCCTGCCAGCCTATCCTTATCCAACTTCCTTCACCATTCACATTTTGTTACAATGTTCTCAGAATATGCTAACTAAATCAAATTAATGTTGAAAGATAAGGTTCTGCATATTTTCCTTTTTAATTTTCTCGAAAATAAGAAACGGAAGTAATTACACGCACACAATGATTCAATTCCTCTTGTTATTAATTTCACAATATTCAAACATGACGAAAAATTTTTTTTACGGCAAATCTCAATAGACAAAAGGTTTTTATTTTGAGTTTAGTCTCAAATTGGATCACATTGCATTCATTCTTACTTAATGCACAAGCTGCTATGCAATAAAGAACCAGTACAGTACTTTCAAATTGATTTTTAAAAAATAAATTGCTGGTTTCAAAAATAATTGCTATGAATTCATCAGAAAATCCACAAAAGCTCATTATATCCAATATTTTCTCTACTTTAAACAATATTTTCATAGAAGTACGGATTTTTAGTTTATTATAATCTTTTAATAATATAGTTTCCTTTATTTGTCTTTCTATAAATTCCACTGTAAATCCGCTTTTCATGATGATTTTCCAGGCATTTTTCAAAATAGCAGAATCCAAATTAGAGATTTCCTTTTTTTTGCTTTTTGATAAATTTTGCTTTGATTGTAAAATTTTATAAAAGCTCTGTACCAATTGGGCAAATTAAATTTTGTTAGTCATGCTTAGCAGGATCCGAATCTAGTAACTAAATATTGAGTGAGTACTACAGGAAAGAAGTGGGAGCGTTAGAAGGGATATGAAAGTAGCATGGAAAAATTGGAAAGAATTGCTGATGTTTAAAAGGGAAAATAAATATTATCATAAATGAAGGTAGACAGGAGCTACAGTTAACTGTAGTTAGATAGAGCAAAGAGCTATGTTTGGATGGATATATTGCTAAGTAAATTTCAGGAAATTTCTCTTCCTGAATTATTATTTGTTATTTTACCTCTTCTGTGTGCTTTGGTAGCTACTTTGCAATAAATTTGCATTTCATGTCTAGAGTATAAAACTAAAACTATTTTTTTCCTTTTTCAACCCTCAACTACAAGCAGTTTCCCTTTTATATTGTGAGAATTTTTGCGCTAAATTAATTTTGCAAGCAGCCTCGATGAATCTCAATTATGAAGTCAGTAAAAATATACAAAAAACTTTTTTCATTCAGTTTTACCCACAGCAAATTATTATTATTATTTTTCCTTGTTGAAATGATGATGAAAATTTCATAAAAATTTATACCTTCCAGTTTTTTCAAACTACTTCTTACATCCACAGCAATTGTCGGTGTTGTGTTAATTTTTACTGACACTTTTTTGAAGTTTTGTAAAAATGCAAAACTTTTACAGATAATTTGAGAAAATCTTAATTACTTTTGTTTTGTTGGAAAATTTTCACGACTAGGTTTACATTTTGTGAATGTCAGCTGCAGTAATCATTCCATTGTTTGTTTATGTAAGGAACAAATTATGAAAATTAGTACTCAGCAGTGTTTCTGTCAAATTATTGATCAAATGGAAATCTGCTTGGAAATATGAAGAAAAAAATTGGAATTATAATTTATTTCAAGTTTAATGCTATTCAAGAAAAATGCATGAATTTCATCGAAAATTGCAATTAACTTTTTAGTGGGTGCTCCAAAATAACTCAATTTTCCCTCAATTACTTACGAAACTTTCCTCAATTTCTCATATATAGGTTATGAACAGCAATTATCTAATAAATTACCGTGATATGTATCATGCACATGGTTTAATAACATCATCACTTGGTTTAAATATTCCTGTCGATGGACGGCATTTCTTCGATGGCGTGATGAGGGTACGTTGTGTAGCCAATCTTTCACCATTGTTACAGAATGGCAGAGAGAGTGTACTTCATAGACGATTATCATCGATGGATAGTAGAGAAGCAATGCTGCTTGGTAATAATGCTAATAATGAACTAAGTCAATATGAATGATTAAAGCTTTATATATTTTCCATTCTATTGTTTTTTTTTACAGTGAGGAGCAGTGCATGTAGTCTGAAAATGCCAATTGCAATTATCCTTATAGCAATGTTACTAATTAATGTTCTAATAATATAATTAGCATATCCGGAAAAAAGATAGACATAAATATAACAAAAGAGAGCTTCTAATTAGGGGACTTTTTCTATTCATGCATTAACTATTGTGTACATAGAAGGTAATGTAGCGGAAATAATGGAAATCCAAACGAATTTTTTACATTAAATATATTTTTTTTCTTCCTTTATTATCATCATAAATGATTTATGATTAACATGATTAGTTGAAACTTTTTGTTGCTGATAAATTTAATAGAACTTATGATGAACTGAAATTTTAGTAGTGCTATATACGAAGTACATAATTCAAGAGATACGAAAATAAATAAATTTATTTGAAATTATTATCCATAAATATTCCATTGTAAAATTAATTAATACACATAAATAATTATTCAAACCGATAATAATTACCAACAAATGTTTTATTTCTACAGATGAAAAACAAGTAGGAAATTATTATTAATTAATTGATTATGATTATTATTGCATTATACTAATAAATTAATATAAATATTATGTATATTGAATCTCTGTTCAAAATGATGTGGTGATAAATAAATAGTCGACGAGTTATGTCATAAGAATATTAGTGTAAAATAATTTTTTGAAGCAACTGAAAAGCAGAAACATTGAAATCATCGTCTTATCAAACCAAAGTATACAAAATAATTAAATAAAAAATTTCATAGAAATTGCAAATATTCAAGAAGCATGAATTATTCAAGTATGAAATATATATTTTTTTGTTTATACTTTAAATTGAAATTTATCTTTGGTCGTTCACTTATTACGCAAGGAAAAATAAAATTTATAACTCCCATTCCATTTCATGAATTGTCAAAAACATGAGTGGCAATGAAGTTTAAGTTGTGGTGTTGCTCTTTCATTAGATTTGTCTATCCACATAGTTGCCATGTAATTGTAATCACCGTATCATTGTCGTCACGGTGCCTATTCGGTTATATATGGTTTAGCCATGCTTTAGCCATATGGACTTATAAATCTTATAACAGAACAACACCTCGGAAATTTCGGTCGCATTGTCATTTAGAAAAATCTAAGACCACCTCCCTCTTAAAGCTCGAACGTAGTAAGTGAACGATCCATTTTTGAATATTACATCTCTGAGATGTGATGCATTATTTTTGAATGGATATATTCTTGAAAAAAATTATCTCATCATTATCATCAGCATTCATGTTAATTATCATTAATGGAAGCATCATCAAATTAATTAAAACAATAAAATATAAATAAAAAATGTGACAATATTCAATTTAAATGCAGACAAACGAGAACATGAAATAATTTATGAAAATTTTAATTTTATTTCTCAAAAAGGCACGTAAAATATCAGCAATAAAATATCAATTTAACTTCAGCATTAATTTGCAAACTTATTTTTGTTTTTTTATCACATTTACAAAGAATGAATATGTAAAGAATTTTTTAATAAAGTTCCTCATCCCTTGAAGCTCATAAAAATAACAAATCAGATTAAACTCACTCATTAAGCTCATAAATTTCATTAATCAACTTAGAGTGTTTAATTACCCAAAATGGTAATAAAATAATAATGAGAAATAATAACAATGACATAAATGCTAGCAAAGAATTTTTTATTGACAAGATGATGATTAAATGCACACAAACACACAGCATATGTGTTGGTTTGGTTATGTATACAAAAAACAAGAAGTGCGTGCGTGAAAGAGAGCGAATATATCAATTTAATTGGTAATGAAGTGTGTTAATATATGAAAATAATTGCGATGATAATGATGATTGAAGATAAAAAGGTTTGAAAGTGACGTAAATATAAACAAAAAAATTCAATGAATTGCCTTATGTTTCACATATGAATAGAGATATAAAAATGATGAAAATTTTAAGACAAAATAAATCCAACATTATTAAAAAATGTAGAAATTATGAAAAACAAACAAAAAAGAAAAAAATGTAAATAAAGCAGTGAAAATGAAAATTTAAGAAACAAAAATTTTTAATTGAATTTTCAGGCGTTTATTTGTTCTTTCTTATATGTTTAGCAGTGGGAAGATTTGGGGATTAGAAAGTACGAAAAGCAGAGAATCACTTTTAAAAATCATCAAGAGCATCTGTGGCAATTTCTTGACAAAAATTTCTTTGTCTTCTTCTCCTCAGCAAACATAAATTTTTATTATCTTTGACTATTTTTTTATTCGCTACTGCACACACATCTATTCATTCATTTTCGTTCTTGAACGTGAGGGAATGTCACAAAATGTGCTGAATATAAGGATAGCTTATGCCTATAACGACACATTCACATACATAAAATGTAGCGAATGGAAAAGTAATAAAAAATTTGACTGTCAATATTTGCATTTCATGGCAAATTTGTTTTACGCAGTCTGTTATGCATAAATAATTCTTTAAACATCTCTATCCCCCATCTCCCTCTATCCCTTCTGTATATCTCTGTTGTCTTTGGCTCTTATAATTCACCAACCATTTTTCACACATATACACACACACACACATTTTTCATGTACAAATACATAAATTTATATTTTTTGCAGCGCACAAACAGAAGCAACATGATGATTATTCAGTCAATGTGAAAAATTGTTGAAATTATTCTTTTACCCAACGTTATCCTGTTTTGATGACAAAATTGTATATAAATTTTATTTACAGTTTACTATCTAGGAAATATTCGTTAGGGATAGTTTGGTTATTATGTAACGATTTTTTTTTTTTGAATGAGGGTCATGATCTTGGTTATGCTCTTCCCCAACGACACAATTGGCCCTTAAAAAGGAAGCAAGTTATTTAAGAAATCCTTATGAATCCCAAAATTCGTAAATTTTTTAGGATTTTTGGGATTAATCATAAGTTTTGCAGCCTTAATTTGCAATCGAAAACTGTTTTACAGAATTTCAAAAGATTTCCAAAAGCTAACCAAAACTATTTAATATTCAACTTTTACGACCTTTTTGTGGTCAAAAATTTCTGTATTTTCTGTAAAATTGATCATTTTTGACGAGTCTGAAGAAAGTTTGCGGAACAGTCGAAAATATTTTGCAAAGTCCTTTGTCGCAGAGCATATTTTGAGCATTAATGTCACTGCCGATTTTTAAACGTTAGGAAATATCCAAAAGAATCCTCATTTATTTCCAATTTTTTGTTATATTCGAAGTGTATCTATTACTGTTTGAGTGTCCGGAGTGATGCTTCAGTTCGTAGCTTTTTTAACACAAAACAATATCTAAATGAAGTCGAAGTTCAAAAATTTCAGACGTGAAAATTCCTTTTTTGTTTAGTTTAATCCAATGACAAACTAATGAATGAAAAGTTTAAAAGATTAAGAAAATCTATGTATCTAAATTTTTAGCTTTAGTATTGCCTCTAGAAATTGAAAAGCTAGTGTTAAAAGAAAACATTTTTGCCAGGCTATTTGAGTATTCAACAAAATTCTAATTCAAACACCCACAGCCTTTGTTTTTCCTATAAAATGGTAAATGAAAAATAAGAAAAGTGATAAAAATTCTTGACTGACAGCAAAGTAAAGTAAAGTGCAAATAAAATTGGATGAAAATCGAAAACTGAAAGAGGGGAAAAATGGAGATAGTTAGCATTAAGTAGAATGTGCTTTTCATCCATTCATTCATTCATATATGTATGCATAGATAGAAACGAACAGATACGTGAACGATGTGAGGTCTGAGTTTAATGTCGAACGTGCTCGTTTTGTTATTTTGAACATCGCGACGGCAGACAAAATGTGTCAACAATTCCTTTTATAAAAAAAAAGTCCCCCTATTTATATGCACATAGACAAACATAGGTGACAATAGGTCAGAATATGAAACTTGGTATAAAGTTAGGAAATATTTTTTCAAATCAAGGCGTGAAAACAACTGATTAGTCATGCAAAATCCTGAAAAGTTTTTGGAGTATTCAAAAAATCCTGAAGTTCTGAAGAGTTTCTATGCCTTGGTTCAAGTATGTTTCATTACACTCGATTGATTAACTATTGCAGATGAAACAAATCCTATCAACAGAATGCTGAACAATAGCATAAAAACTTTTTTTGGATATAAAAGCTTGAATGTAAAATCAACAGTGATGTCAGACTTTTTAAAATCACAAAAAAAACCTGTCAACTTGCTTCCACTCAAAATATTAAAATCCACTTAAAAATTCATTCAAAGTCCTCCGAAGAAAAAATTTCCTCAGCTTATGTGAAAATGAGCAGCAATGCAAATTATTTAGACTGACAGAAAATTTTCACCATTACCAGGTATTCGAAAATACAAAAGTAAAAATCTTTCTTAAAATATGCAAAAATGCGTGAGGAAAAATCAACATAATTTCATTTTATTATAATATAATCAAATGCAGGATGAAATGTTTAAATCGATTCTCAATTTGTGTCAAGTGAAAAATATATACCAACACCAAAAGTTTCATAATTTTGCAGTCAGGCATTAGCATTTTAAGTATTTTTCCCTGTTCAAAATCATTCATTTCCTTTATATTTTTTGTTTTCCCTCCATATATCCATTTATTTATTTATTTTTATTCACATCAAAACACCTTAGTAAGTCATAACGAAAATAGAAAAAAAACGCGATAAAAATATAACAACGAGAAGGGATGAATATAAATATAATAATGAAAATGAAAAGGAAAATCGATGGAAAATGGTTGTATAATATTATTCTTCTTTATTCCTCACACTTTACATTTTCATTTTTATTCTTGCGACACAGAAAGAAACTCTACAGTTCATAGTTGAGGGCAATAACAGTAAAAAGTGTAATTATTAGGTAAAAATATATATTTCAAATAATAAAAAAATTCTTGATTCACTAACAGCAAATGTATATAGATTTAATGATTCTTTTGCTCTTTTATATTATTTGTTTAATCATAAAAAAATCTCCGATGTGAATGTGAAGCTATTCCAGGTGAAGCTAAAGTAATAATGCCTTTTTAACGATGTTAAAGTAGGTGGTGTCGGTGGCAGTGAGAACAATAATTTATTTTTTTTAAAAAAAATAAAGCCTTGGAAAGTGAAAAATACTTGTGATTGTGTGTATGTATGTACATGACAACATGGTAGTAACGGTAACAACAGTCACATTTGATTAATGAATAATGTGTTAATTTTGTTGTAATTTACTACACACCGGCAATGTCGGAAAATTCTACAATAAAATAATAACATAATGGAGGAAAAAGAAATACTAAGGGGAAAAAATGATTTATATTTTGGACAACAAAAAGTTATGTTCATAAAATTTCAATTGTTATCACTTTTCACTTCCTTTTTACATTATAATGCCTTCCTTTTTGTTATATAAAATAATAAGAAAGGAAAAATTCCATAAATTGCCGCACATCAAACATTTTCTTCACGTGCATCCAATTTTATATAATTTTTCTCTCCTCTTTTTTCATTTTCTTCAATTCTTTTGAAACACTTTGGCACCTTAACAGAAAAAAGCCAAGGATGAGAAAATTATTTCCAGACAGAATGGAAAGTGAAAAGAATTAGTTTGGGCTAGAATAATTTTATCATTTTTTCCTGCTTTTGTTATCAATTTGAAAGAAACAAAACTTTCAACACATTCCACTTATTAAAATAAAAGCACGTGGATCAAGAAGTTCAAAAATTTTCATTCATTATAAGATTCCAAAA
The DNA here is from genome assembly GCA_963573255.1 of Chironomus tentans. Lineage (NCBI taxonomy): Eukaryota > Metazoa > Arthropoda > Insecta > Diptera > Chironomidae > Chironomus > Chironomus tentans. Next base: position 30,169,749 of record OY754304.1, on the reverse strand, counting down.
TTATCTTTGTTATATTATTTTTAACAAAAAAAAATCATGTTGATAAAACAGGATATTTAAATTACCAAAATAATATCGTTTCTTAAACTTAATCATGAAATTTTTTCAAATGTGCATTCAAAAAAACTCTCAAAGCTACCATTTTAATTTTCTTTAATGGATTCAATCTTTTTAATCGCAAAATAAATAAGTGCATTATACTCAAAAAATGCATTTTCAATAACAGTGAATGGCATTCACTTTAAATAACAACATATACGTACATGAGCAAACATAATAAAGATACAATTTTAGATACGAATTTCTAAAACCGTTCTAGAATATTATATTTTCAAAATGCAACAATGGAAGAAAGAGTGGAATCGTGTAGTTATTTAAGAAAGTGAAAAAGACATAAGTAGATGAAATCCTTAGAGTGGTATGTGAAGAAATTTATCGATCGATGATCAAAATTGAGCAACTTAAATTTTAATATTCATGGAGCATGAAGAACGTAGTCGAGTTGTGATCACTTGTCCTACAATTCAATAGTTTTTCAGTACAGATATAACGCATATTATAGTACAAAGCGCCGTTGTGCGATGATTCAAAATGGCAAGTGAGAAATTAAACCTTATTGTTTCTTCTTTTTCTGAAGAAAAACTTCATCAGTTACTAAATCTCATCAAGTGTGAAATGTCGATAATCAGCCTCAGGGGAGTAGCCAGGGGGTGGTCCTTAGGTGCCCGGGCACCCCCTTCGAGATCAAAATTCAATGCAAATTTTTAATTTATTTTTATTTTTAAAATCAAAAAAATGTAATTTTTTACAGAAAAATGTTGAAGACTACTCGCAAAATCAATCTTAATGTCTAAAAAAGTATAAAATTTTAATACAAAGGTTATATTACAGTGATTTTTTCAAAAATAAAAAATTGCGCACCCCTCTTCAAAAATCCTGGCTACGCCCCTGATCAGCCTAAAATCTAAATGAAAATTGAATGTCTATACCGATCGGAAAAATCCCAATTTCCTAAACCGAACTTAGTGACATAGCAAGCTAATCATTTTCATTAAAGAATAAAATAAATGACAAAGTGATTAGTTCGAAGTTTAACCAACATAATGTTCTCAAGAAATGCGTTAAAAAAATGTTCATGTCATTTTCTTGAGCTGCCAGAATAAAGAGAAAAGTTGCGATGCATTGTCGATATAAAAGAAATGAGAGAAATAAAATTTGCATATTGTGAAAGCAGAAAAAAATTAGTTTAATGCAATATAGAGTAGAAATAGAAATAACTATAGAAGGAACATTCATATGAGCATTTTGCACATATATGAATTCACAATATTTGTGAAATGAATTGAGTAGAAAAAACGTTGATAATGCATGAAAATAAACTCCAGAACACATTTGAGTCTAACATTTAAAAAAAAGTTTAGAAGAAATTGAATTGAAAGCTGTATGTTTTATTCTTTTCTTATGAATTGTATTAAACACATATATAGGTTACATTCCGTCTGCTTTATAGCACTTGATGTACCTCATTTTAGTTCTTTTATGTGTATACAATTGAATGTTTCTCATCTCATTCCGTCTGTATGACTAGATAAAAATGAATGGAGGGGAAATCCTTTAAAACAGGAATCGATAGATGAAATCATTGTAAAAGTAGATAGAATGTGACGTTTGAGAGCAAGTAATTCCAGCAATTGCAATAGAGTTTTATTCATTGATGGGAAAGCATTCGGAAAAATGCACTGACAATAATGCTTTACAATTCTCCTTTTTTCAATTTTCCCATCAATCATGTTGATGGAAAGAGTTGAGCAACTGCTACATACTACTTATTCACTCATTTCTGTGTATATGGGATTTAATGGCACTTCAGTTAACGTTAAAATGCAAGCAAGTTAGCGATGAATGCTTTCCTTCTTTCTTCCTGGGTTGTGTACATATTGAAATCTATTTATTTTTTCAAGTTGAATAACAGCATTGAATAGAAAGAAATGTCTTAAGATCGTTGCAAAAGTACTTGATGGTTTAGGTTTTTCTTTTCAATATCCACTTACTCTCATTCTTATGTTCTATATTTCTCTACATAAACTTTCGTTCTGCAATATGCATTAACTTATTTTCATTTCAATTCAATCACAATTGCTCTTATCGTTATTCCTAGGTGAATTTAATAACAAATGTTTTAGAATTTTTTTTGAGAAAATTGAAACATACATTTACAGAGAGAATTGAATAAGAGGAAAGATCAATTTTTTATTTCCTTTCTCATTTGGTCATAAATCAAACAAACGTTTGGATAAAATGAAAGCATGGAGAAGTTTGGAATTTAATTTAAAAAATCGACATAAAACATTTCATATTTCGGTTTTACAATTCACATTATTCTTCGAAATGATCATAAATAAAAAATACTTCTAAATTGAAAAAGCTTGTTTGTTTTTGATGAATGACCAATTTTTTTAAATATTTTGATCGATTAAATTTGTAAAGATTGTATGGACTTATGTACAAATGACGTTCAACTTTTGGATTAAATTTTATGTCCCTTAAAAAACATTTTGGCACCCCTTTGTATGGGGATTATTTGATTTTTTAAACGGTGTCCGAAGACAAAATCTATGACGTAATCCCTTTGCTACGTTACTGATCTGCAACTATGTGGTACTTAGATAAAAATACTTTTTTGTTCAGATTTTTTTTAAAAAATTTGATAAAGAAATGGTTTTAATAATTTGAAACCCAGCCCTTCCAAGCTCTCAATTTTAAGTTATTTGAAGCTTCGTCAAAGTCTTTAGTTCTTCTTCTCTGAACCATATAATCTTCATTATGTAATAAAAAGCATTTGATGAAAAGTTGCTAATTAACAATAAGAAATAATTTGTTTTAACCAAAGAAGAAGTACAAGAACAAAAAATTTATTTACCAGGTAGATAGAAAACCAATATTCACATACACGTTTATGTCTACTCATAAGGAGTTGACTAGAATTGAAATTAGCATATTCTGTGTTCGCCTGAAAGGATTACTAAGCGTACAATGAGGATCTCTTGTTTAGCAGACGTTTTCACTTATGCTGAATATTGTATAATAATAGAAGGAGTAAGGTAAATGTAAAGATCACGTTTTATGTTATTTAAATAGCAACATCAAGTGCAGTTTTCTCATTTTGCATATTTTTATTCGCATTATACATGATAGAAAAAAAATGAATATGCATTACACATATGAAAGAAATATAAGTAAAATAAATTCACGACTGTCTTAGCTGACAGATTCCTTGACATATATGTTTTCTGCATCTGCAATAGATATAATATAATATATTATACAGGTAATTTAATGTAACGTAAGTAAAGAAGATGTGAAATATTGCAATATAAAAAATTTTACTGTCATTTTTTTGTGACTTTGTTTAAAATAAAAAGAGTAAGGAAGAGCTTCATGCTGACATATCAAATATCTCGTATAAGCTTTTAATATCTCATCATGTGATTTACCTTTATATTTCAAACTTTTATTTATTCATCATCATGACAACGTTGTTGATGACGATGATCGGGGAAAATATGAGAACCTTAAAGTGCCTTGGAGGCATCGCTATCACAATTTAAAATATATAAAATATAATTTTTTTGCTTCCATTAATGCCTTTTCAGTCTATGAAGCAGCAAAGTGTGAGAGAGAAAAAAGCATATGAAATATGAACGGCCTTTAGGGCATTTTTGGGGCCTCACTTATCGCTCAACTTGATAGCACTATCATTTCTCTCGCATCACACTATAGTGTATATAATAAATTTAAGTCAAAATGAATGAAAAACCATTTATAATAAAAAGGAAGCATTAATAATTTTTTTCTTCTTCACTCTCTCATTCTCTCTCGTTGTTGTCATGATCTATCTTTTCCCATCTCCATTTACGTTTCTTTCTTGGTAGAAATAATGTCAGGCGTTCTTGTCAGTTGAGTTGAATGAAGACACAAAAACGAAGAACATTTTTTTTCAATATCTGAATAAAAAACACGTTAAATCTTCTCATTTTCTCCTTTTTGACTTCTCTACATGTCTATTGATTGCATATTTGTGTGCTAGTGTGTGTCTTTCTATTCAATATATGATTCTATCATTTATTGCAGCACAGCAAAATGACAAAACCCTTTCTTGCAAAAGAAATTGAAGGATGAGTTTAAAAGTTTTTTCTTTAAAAAATTCTTGTATTTTGGCTCAAACAAAAGCGCATTTTTATTTTAAAACATTTCAGTCACTTATAAAACTGTACTGCTGACTAAAAACTTCATTTTTAAAGTTGTTCATACTAAATTTTATTATTTTCACTAAACAACATATCAATTTTTTATAAATTTCCTCGAATTTCTACCATTTCGGATGCTCATCGATCGACAGGTTAAATGCTCGTGTATTTCAAAAATTATGCTAAAAATCGTAATTTTAGATAAGATTATGTGTTGATCTTTAGATATTTAACTCGACTATTCATGCGGGCAGAAATTCCATCATCAGCTATGAAGCTTATCGCATGAATAAACATTACATGAAAGGGAAAATTTCTCTCACATCTATTTTTTATACACAATATACATATGATGATGATGATGACGATGATGATATGAATGGCATTTTGAGAATGATAAAAAACATAGAGGAAGGTTCACTTCTATGGTAGAAAAAAATGAAACTTTACATCTAAATGATTTGTAATAAATGAATGATTTCAGTGAGATGACTTTCTGTCCTTACTAAAGAATTCTATAAAACATGAATGCGTAGATAGTTTTCTAAAGAATCAGTTTTAAGAGCAATGCTTTTATTTGAATCTAATCGTTCTACTTTCAACTACTTTAAAGAGACTGTACTATTTTGAACTGAATTAATGAAAGATTTGTTAAAGCTCATTGTTAAAGTTCCATATATTTTTGAATTTTTCCAACAAATTCTCTCCTCTTTTGATAAATTTTTATACTAAAAGTATTTTAAAAGTCATTTGGTACTCTAATTTAATCTAATTAACATTATTTATAATGACTGAATTTAAATTTTAAAATTTTCATACTTAATGATGCTTTACTTCAAAAATTGCAGTTTTACATGTGATTTACAGCTTTCAGAATCTTAACCCTGATCTAAACTAGTTTTGTCCAAACTTTTTTTAAGCCACGGCATAATTTTTTGCGTCATTTGCAGTTCTTATTACAGAATCTCAGACACTGGTAACTTTTCTTAATTTTCTCAAATGTTGTCCAAATGGTAGCTTTATACTTGTTTTAGTACATAACAACCCAAAATAATTAAGTTATTCAAAAGACCACCACTGAGCTTAAAGTGTAATATTCACGCGACTATCGTTTGGACAACATTTTTAATTGTGTCTATCGAGTGACCAGGAATATTTTTTTCCAGATGTTTGCAATTAAATATATGAGGCAATCCATGTTAAAATGAGACTCGGTAAATTTTTTTAGTTTTGGCTTTATAAAACTATGAAACCAAAACCAAAGTATGGCATGTTATACATTTTTGAAAAGGTCTTTATTTAGGCTATCAGAATATTAAATTAAGAATTAATTATATTACCAAGGGTTGGAACCATTGGGGTTTGAAGTTGGTCTAAACCATACTTTTTCACACGGTTATTTCACCACTTTATCATTGCGTAATAAATTAATTGTTTTATGTTTTTGATAGCACTAACTTAGATCTAAAACGCAATGCAGAGAAAAGTGAATTCCCTTGCACAGTTAAATTTTTATGAGTTATCAAACCTTGGCAATTTTTCAATAATTCAGAACTTTTTTCACTAAATTCGATGTAACTTTTGACTGGATTAATCAATTTTCATGATTTAAACATTTTTCAAAAGATCTTTTTTATAAATTTTAAATTTTGACTTTTAGTTGTTAATTCTCCATACAAAATTAATAACTAAAAGTCAAAATTTTAAATTTATGCTTCTTTAACTTTTTCATAAATTTTTCTGATAGAACTCAAAAAGATCTTTGGAAAACTGTTTAAATCATGAAAATTAATTAATCCAGTCAAAAGTTACATCGAATTTAGTGAAAAAAGTTCTGAATTATTGAAAAATTGCCAAGGTTTGATAACTCATAAAAATTTAACTGTGCAAGGGAATTCACTTTTCTCTGCATTGCGTTTTAGATCTAAGTTAGTGCTATCAAAAACATAAAACAATTAATTTATTACGCAATGATAAAGTGGTGAAATAACCGTGTGAAAAAGTATAGTTTAGACCAACTTCAAACCCCATAGGTTCCAACCCTTGTTAATATAATTAATTCTTAATTTAATATTCTGATAGCCTAAATAAAGATCTTTTCAAAAATGTATAATATGCTATACTTTGGTTTTGGTTTCATAGTTTTATAAAGCCAAAACTAAAAATTTACCGAGTCTCATTTTAACATGGATTGCCTCATATCAACTCTGATTAGTGACAAAAAACTGCCGAATTTTACTCTTAACATCACTACTGAGCACAATTTTAAAAATATTGTTTGCTAAAAAATTATTTATCCAACAAGCAATTAATTATTGTAATTAAATCAAATACATAAAGTAAATAAACTGCAAAATCATACACAATTTTATGATAAGTATCTGAGTTTACCATTACGAAGTCATAAGTACATACATCTAATCGCATTTCCATCATATTTAGTTGATCAAATTGACTGAGGAAATTCTGTTTCCATTCTCCTTCCACTCATCTATAAATATGTCAATAATATTTGAAACTCAATTTGACATTTCAGATAAAAAAGAAATAAATAAAATAGATAGAAAGAGGAAAAAAAATATATAAAAGTACACAAACATTTCATTCATAATTTCATTTTTATTCCCTTCGATACATTCAAAAAGAATATATGTGAAAAAGAAGGAAAACAAGCAAATCGAAGGCAACAGCAAAGGCACAAAAGTTTGTGCTTGAATTATAGCAAATGCTTTCATATCATTAAATATTAATTTCAAAAAAACTTTTCCTAAATGAATGTTTTTTCTCATTCCTCAAGCGCATTGGTTGTCTAAGCAGTGCTAATATCGATGAATTGAAAATGTTCACAAGGGACTACCTACAAACAAACCAAAAAAAATTGTCGAAAATTATTGATAAATAATCAAAACTCGGCATTAACGAGTACCATGAGTATTGTGCAGACAGCACAGAAAACAGTTAAAAGGAACATAGCTCCCAGACATTCTAAACCAATCGATTAATAAAACAAATTATATCGATCACTCAAACTCATAATAATGAAACGTAATAAACATATAACACGATACGAATATTAATGTGGTCAATTATGTATTCAATGTTGGCATAAATCTCAACAACTCATGCATTACATAAAATCTGAAGCACGATAAATCATATGATTGATGTGCATTTATGCATATTGCGCGAAACTATCATTTTTCTATCCAAGTGATTGATAAAATGTCGATGTGAATATGTGTTACATTACATATCTTTTCTGTTGCTACTCTTGTAAAGTCTTTGTCATGACAGGAAAATGCAATATGCATTGGGAATTGAGGAATGAAAATTGAGAAGAAATTATTGTGAGAGAAAATTGGGAAATGAGAGAGAAATTTTCCAAGATTTCAACTTCTCTCTTTTGTGCACTTAAGAACATCAAGTCAAAGTCGGTGGACAAAATATTTCAGTATTTCCTATCACTCGATAGTTAACAGAACGAGAAAATTCCGTTCTCGCGATTCGCAGCGCGAAAACATAAAAAATATATAATAAAAATCAGCATAAAAACGCAAACTTATTTCTATCGAACATTTTCTGCACGTTAGCATTATTTAAATTTCTTGTCAGAGACTTAGACAAAAAAATATAGCAAGAAATTGATTTTAGTGGAATTTAATTATAATTCAGCACAAATATGAATTCTATATTTCGACTTGGTATAATTTTACTTCTGCTTGAGAAAGGTGAGGATGTTTTATGGATACAGTTAAACTATATTTTTTATTCTTCAGCAACCCTAGACTAGTAACTAAACTAAATCGAGAGTGAAATTTTGTTTCCATAATAAATTAGGAAATAAGTGATAAATTTATGAAAATGCTTTGCTCTTCCTTTTTTTGGAAGAAGCAGCAACCAAAATTCGAAACTTTTTATGAATAGAAAGAAAATTGTGGGGAAGAACAAAACTGAAAATTTATGTGACTATTTCATGTGAGAAGAAGCAATTTTTGTAGAGCATATACGCAAAAACAAATTTATTTATGGCATTCATTTATTTCAAAGAAACAGTCAAAACTGTAAAATAAATGCTTTCTGATTTAAAAATGTTCCTCGAAAAATATTTATCGAGTCACTTTTCAATTACTTAAGTGAGTGCAGGATGTGATATTCTACAAAATAACAGTGATTTCTATAATTTTCCGATCTGTTTTATCAAATTAAAATTGAGTATTTTATGGCATGAGACAACACATTTGTTTTAAAATTTATTAAATTACATTTTACACGCTTTTTACAATTAAGATTGAACTTTAATAGAAGGTGTGATTTATTGCTAAAAAATCATTATTTACATATTAGTACTTTGTAGGGGCGTATTCAGAAATTTTTCAAATTTTTTGTACGAAAAAATTTAGATCAGCAAATTTTTGGAATTTTTTTCCTCAAAAACCCTAGGAAATTGAAGAATTTTTGATTTGTCCCCCAAATTCCCACTGGCTACGCGCCTGGTACTTTGTGAAATGATTATAATTTTTGTGATTAGTAAAGGCGTGGAAATTAGGATGTTCTTCTAAATAAGAGGAACCTTTCCAACAAAATATAAAATGCTAACCATCAGTATTAATTTTTGGTGACCATTAAAATTTAAATTTTATAAACTTATTTTTAAAAAATTAAAATTTTGCGTGGAAATTAAAATTTCAAAATTTGTTTTTAAAAAAATTTAAAAATTTTAAAATTTTATTTTTACAAATTTATCTAGAATCAAGAAAAACGTAATTAATTTGAAAGGTTGATTTTGTCTTTTCTATAATATTCAGGGAATTACAACGCAAAATTTAATGGTCGAATTTCGGTAACATGTTTACTGAGATGAAATCTTTCAAGTACTCCAGCTTGTTTTGCAAAAAATTTGTTGAAAATTGGAAATTTTGGTTGAATTCTTTTCTATGCAGTTTCAGTTTAAAAAAAATTAATGGAAGTGATTAGAAATGTTAAATACTTCATGTTTTCAATCCAAAATTTAAACTTGAATGGATAAATTCCAAGAAAATTGAAAAAATTTAATTTTCATTTGGAGTACTTGAAAATTTGCATCTCAGTTAACCGTTATATTTTGTGCTGTCCCTCCCCCGATAATATTTCTCGAAATATTTGTTGTCTTTTAAATATTGATGACTTGATAATTCAACTCTGAGGGGTAATAAACATGTAAACATGACATATATGTGCTGCAGATCGTTGAAAAACAATCAGCTAAAGCCAACATTTTTTGGAACCTAAAATTTTGTTGAGATCAAAAACAACTTTGAATTTTCATTCATTTTTTTTTCAAAGAAGAGTTTTGATTATATCCACCAAGGTATAGAATTTCAGCAAGCCTACAATGATAGACTGTCTTAAATGAATATTTAATATCTAAACTCCTCAATAAATATTTCATTCTCGATGGAAGAAAACCCAAAGACATCGTCTGTGTCATAACTTTATTCTATAAAAAATCTTTGTCTAAGTTTTCAATTGTGAAAATCAGGAGGACTAAAAATAACTACAGAAAAATTATTTTGATACCTTTTTGACGTAACAACGGAAAAATTATATAATCCATTACTTATGACAAGAAAGGTAGACAAGATGACATCAAAAAGGTGCTTTATTAAATTTTTAATGACTTGCTCTTGACAAAAGTGTATTGTGCGATATTTCCTGAGTGATAATGGATGCTTAAAATTTATAATACTTAAATTTAAAAGAGCACCACTAAGGCTTCTCAATTTTAATTCCTTTATTTCTACGCTCTATCATTTTATTTTTCGTTCTTATTTATTTTTATTTTTCTTGCTAAACCTATTTGAATTTCTAATGAAAAAATAAATTTAATTCGTCTCGTTCGGCTTTTATTCTCACTTTACCTTCCTTATAAAATAAAATATATATTTTATCAAGTGAAAAAAATGTGAAGGAAGAAGAAGCAATCGAAAAACATTTTCGAATTAAAATTTCAAAGAAGGCTTAGCAGGTGAAATGAAAACAGAAAAGTGCTGTATTGAGAGGCTTTTCACATTTCTTTTTTTTGCTATCAATCGCTCGTCCTTTATTTCAAAATATATCTAAAGAATAAATGCGAACGTAAGTTGATGCTTCATTTTATTCAAATCCTTTCATTTGGAAAATTCAGCATTATGTCTTCTTCTATCTACGTTTGTTTGTTTTGAGTCTTACAACATACATAATAGGATATCAGATAACAACTATAATCTGTTTTAATCTTTTTGAAAAAACACACATCAAGGCGTCGAGACAGTGATTTTTATTTTTATTATAATAATGTATACCATAAATGTTGTACGTTCATGTGTGTATAATTGCAGAACATAAGGAGTTATGTGCATTGTAAAGCTTAACAAAAGGTCCTTAGTCATTACATATTTATGATATGTCGTTAGTACAACAAAGCATTATCCTCACAAAACACATGTACTTTTCTTTTTCAAGTGTGCCTATATTATCCTGTACATTGTATACTACATATATACAAGTCTTCCTTCTCTTATCATATATATTTCTTCTTTTCCTTTATTTCCTTTATTTATTTCATTTTGAATCTCATAAGTTGATGTTGAGCATGTTTTTTAAGGATGAATATTTTACAAACTTACAATCTAAGTATGCAGGAAAAAGAATGTGACAAGAAAAAGTGTGTACGGCTCCTACGTTTCTTCACAATTGTTCATATTCTACCCAACTCTACCAAGATTTTTTATGCGAGAATAACGAAAGAAATGTCTTCTTCCTGTGGTGCATAATGAAATGTTTGTGCATCACCTGTTTACGTATGTTGAAACTTATTTCCTTGAATTTAAAGTAAATTATTTTATGAAGAAATTGTGTAAACAAAACTTCTGGAATCTCTCTTGTTGTGTCGTACAAATGGGAAACTTTAAAATTCAAAAAAAAGCATCCATGAAAACTTTTTGATGTAAAATATTTTCACATGACAAAATTTTACTCCTGATTCTGAAAGTTTTACGTCATTGAGAATTTCAAGAGTTAAATAACTTCAATGAGTGCATGATGAAGATTTTAAAATTTTTGAAGTTTGAGAATTCTTTTAAAATGTATTAATCAACACCAGCTCAAAAATTTAAGTATAATTAAAATTAAAATACAAGGAGTCCTCGGTTGCATAAGATGGAATTGTTTTCATGCTAAAAATTCAGTGTTTAAATTTGTTAATTTATAGAATTCGTTAAAATAAGGGACGGCAATATTCGATGTCCCTGAAATACTGAAAAAAAATAACAATTAAAGAACAGAAAGATATCAACACGTCTGATATTTCACCAAGTGTTTAAAAAACAGACATTAAAATGAATATGTTTTCGCCATGAAAACGATGAAAGTGGAATTATGTGGTTCAAAAAATGTTGAAAGGCAAATATTTCAAAATAAAATGAGTAAAAATCCGGCATTGTCATAAATGCAAACGTTTTATTTTAGATGCCACAAATATGCCATGGAAAGTGATATGCAACAATATTCATGGCATGTACAAATGAAAAATGAGCACATACGCTAAGCACACATGAGGCTTTATCATGAGCCATTAATGTTCACAAAATCATGAAAATATTTATTTTAATAATAATGATGATATGTGGGTTAGTGGGAACTTTTTGATGTTCTAAAACTTTCAAGGCTTCAATTTTAAATGTGCGTAAAATCCTCGAAGCTTTTTGATGTAGAATTATAGCTAAGGATATTCTGAAAATATAGCCCACAAATTTCTGTGAAAACCTGAAAAAAATTTGAATTTAAAAAAACCTCGGAATCCGACAAGAATTTATTATCAGCACTCATTTTCTCATTTATTTCACTCTATTTCTATTTTTCACAGAAGCCACTAATAGTCTACGACTATCAAAATTAGTTGTACCATCTATAAAATACCGTGGAGAAAATGCACTACTAGAATGTCAATATGAATTAAATAATCGAAGCATAAACAGACTCAATTCCGGTTATGAGAATACAAATTCTCGTCATCATTATCGACGTAACAACTATTTGTATTATGATAATGAAGAGGATATGGATGAAACGTTATATTCTGTAAAATGGTACAAGGATGAGGAAGAATTTTATCGTTTTGTTCCAAGGGCGAATACTCCACAGAATAGTTACAGTTTTGATGGCATAAAAGTCGATGTAAGTTCCTGTTTGAAAAAAAGTGAAAATTTTATGAATTCTGAATAATAAAATTTAAATATTCTTTCATGTACAGCACAAGAGAAGCAATAGCCACAAAGTCTTTTTAAGAAATGTTTCACTAAAAAGTTCCGGTAAGTGAGTTTCCTTTCATTTGGCTTCTTATATTGAATTAATTTTTTATACAAAAAAAAACTTTTCCTTCTCATTTTCATGCACACAGGTCTTTACAAATGCGAAGTGTCTCTTGAGGGACCGTCATTTTCAAGCGTACAAGGCGAAAGTTACATGCTTGTTGTTTGTAAGTTTAATTATGTCAGATCATGCTATGAGTAGCACAAGTATCCTCCTTTATTGCATAACATTAAAAATTATGTAATGAAGGAATATGTTTATTTCCTCTTTTTAATTCCCCAAAATGTCATCGACAATAATTTTCATCTCATAAACAGATCTTCCAACTAACGGACCATTTATAAATGGCGAAGAGCAGACGTATCAATCGGGTGACAAATTGAATTTAAATTGCACATCAGCACGAAGTCATCCGGCTTCAAAGTTACAATTTTTTATCAATGATAATCCGGTATGTAGATTATCTTCCTCATTCACACTTTATTCCTGTCTCCTTTTTTCTCGCTCTTTCTCTCTCTCGTTATCTAATGGCATGGCAAATATTTTTCCATTATAATGAAAATTGATGAGCAAGAATAAGGAAGAAAAAATTTATTCTGCTATTTGTGGAACATTTCGAACAGTTGCTTACTATAATCATTACTGCTGAGTGAATGGATGAGGCAAATGATGAAAATGAAAAAGCAACAAACCACTTGTTTCCGTTCAATTTTTTCCTCTTCTTTTCTTTCATTTCCATTGTGTAGGAAAGCAAAGAGACACAAAAAAATATGAGAATTTGTTCTCTTCTTTGTCGAAGCTTAAATTCGCATAATGCTAATGAATTGTCGTTTCTCCTTCCATCAGAAATTCTTTTTCTGTATATTTTACGCATTATTTTCGAAAATTGATTGCGTATGTGACATCATTTTGTCTATTCATGAACAGTTAGTAGACTTTGAATTTCAATTCCTAATACCATGTGCAATACTGTCTTTGTTCACAGCTTCCTTTCAAGGGTTTTTCGTCCACCCAAGTGATCTCTTACCATCCACAAAATCTGACTTAAAGACCCATATTGAACCCCATATACACATATAAATGGATATAAATAAATAGTCCCTAAATCTCTTCTTAATACATACAGACAAACCTGATATTTGGTGCATTCGACAAGCCGCTAAAGTTTGGTTAGACTTTTAACTTTTAAAAATTGTAACAGTCGACGTAGGAATTTTTAAAGATGGACCGTAAAACAAAGATTTTTGTTTCATTTTCCATTTATCACCCCCCGTTCCTTTCACATATTTATTCTGGACGACTAGTAGTAAAAATTCACAAATTTTCTCAGAACCCAATAAAATCAAAAAAAGCGCTATAAATTACTAATGCTCTTACTTTTCAATTTTCCCCTACAAAAAGAAGAATTTTTTGTGATATAAAAAATTTATCGACATTGACGTGAAAGCGAGAGTGAAAAAGGCGTTTTTTTGATATTTTTCATCCCACCTCCAAATTTCTCGTTTTAATAATTTAGCAATTTGTTTTCATGGTACCGCTGACAAAAAATTAAAAAGCAATAATCAATCAATGCTGCCGCGATACGACAAGCGGTGACAAGTTAGAAGAAAATGTGGCGCGAGGATTTTTTGATGTTTGGAAAATTCTATTGACAGAAAAGTCGTGAGGAAACCGATTCTTCATCCCTGATGATTTTTAATAGATAGAAATGTCTTTAATAATTCAAAAGAATCCTAAATTAATAATGATTTTACAACTAATATTAAATATTCTGTCACATTTTCTCATTCTCATGTCTGATCAATTAAGAATCATCAAACATTAACTAAAGTTTACAAAATTCATTTAAAACTGGGTTAAAGTACTTGTTAACATAAACTGATCGATAAAATTAAAGTCAATATTTTCTATGCTGTTCAGATGTACAAAATTTATTCTAAAAATATTCTCCTTGTATTAAATTAGTTGAATACAAAGAGTATTAATTTAAATTTTATTTAGTGATTAATGCTTCATAAAGTTTCTATCATCTAAATTGCTTTAAAATTAGAATTAACGAAAAGGTCGATTCAGTATTTCTCTAAGTTCAACTCGCAGTATGACTTTTGACTTCAATTTATTTAATTTAGACAGAATTTTTGCGAAACAAAATAATTATTTAAACTAGTGAAAATTTGATGAAAAGCCAACTATGTGCTGTAATACAAAGTTTGTGAAACACTGCTTCAGTTCAAAATAATACGATAATCTACTATTTCCGCCTAACAAGAATTGAAAAACATTTGCAATAATTTTAGTTTTTGAAATAAATTTCCCTTCAACAACAAATATCAAATTTAACAACAAAATCCTATCTGAACTAAATTGAAAAATGTAATCGAAAAAGATGCACACAACAAAATTACACTTTTTGATGGACAGGCTTTCAAAGAAATTTTATCAAACTCAATATTTTAATTTAAATAAATACTAGAAAATTATGGAAATATGGTCGAATTTCACAAAATGAGATTTTATAAATTACAGTTATTAAATTTTTTGATATCATCCAATGCGGTGTCTAACACGATCAATAAAAATAGCTCTTCTTGTAATAAATGAAATGAAATTAAGCCGCGAATTTTTTATTCATATTTAATTTTCTACCCACGCTATTATTTTATTTTATTTATATTTTTGCTAATAAAGCTTAAATAACAGCAGCAGTTGAGTCCTTTTTTGTTGAGGTGTATTTTGATGGAAAACGACGAATTTGTTGATGTTTTTCGTTAAGTCTTTGAAAGGTTCTTTACCGTAATTTCTAAAGCACAGAAGTAAAAATTTCACTTTTAAAGCTTCCGAATTATGAGGCAATACACAAGTCTTTAAATCATTCAATATTTATTTAAATCTCAATATATTTCAATTTCACAAGCTTCATTATTTCTCAATTGCCTTTACTCGTTTCGCTCTACACATTTCCAAGAAGCATAACAATAACAAAAGGAAAACATTTGTATTTATACTTAATATTTCTTCGTCCTCGTATTTCTTAACAATTGATTTTCTTTTCCTTTTTTTCCTGTTATTTTTTATTTCTTGACATCATTTTTACAAGTGTCATCATCCTTAAAGCTTGATGGTTTGTTATTTTTCTTTCTAAATCGAATATTAGCTTTTTCCTTTCTTGCCTCAACCGTCCCATGATAATAATAATAACAAGTTGAGCTTCAAACATTCCATGTTGTAGCAATTTAGGAGAAAATATGAAAAGAAAAATTCTCTGTGGAGCTAACAAAAAATGGATAAGGAAAGGAAGGTAAGGGTAGCGAATGAATTATGAGGCAAGAAAAAAAAGCTTCCAGTGTGGAATGGGAAATCTCAGCAGTGAGAATTCATCACACAAATAAGAAGAAAGTGTGTGAGCAGGTGTCATATCGATTATCGAAATGAGCTTCCATACCTTTCTCTAATTGCCTCTCGCACGCTTATTGTGATTGTCATGTACGTATCGGTTTATCCATTGAGACAGCTATAGGCTACAAAGTCGGCAATTATTTGTCGATTTAATGCTTATAGATGATAATTTTGGGTGAGTGACAAATCGATACAAATTAGCAGTCACTTCATAATACAAACAGCAGAAAAAGTTTTTCCATTTGAAATCGCATCATATCGCGTCACTCCGATCTTTATATCTCTTCTATGTATGTTGCGTATGCTATGCCTCTTTGGTCCTTTTTTTCTGTTGTTATGTTTTCCCTTTATGTCAATTGGGAGTATGAAAGAAAAGGAAGTAGAAACAACAACAGAAGAGAAGAAAAATGCCATTGCCATTTGTGGATACTAAATAGACAGAAAAAAAGAGAGAGGAATCAGGAAAATCCCCAAAAAGTGCTGATGTATCTCATTTCAACACTTTATTTTTATCATTCTTTTTCTTTTTCTATTGCTACCGATGCTTGCTACTGTGTGTGCCAACTCAACCGACCATATATCCGGATTTACCTAAAACCACAAACAAATATCACTCTCTTGACATCAACGTACGAATGTCGTCAACGTGCATGCTTGTGTATACATATAATATCTATACAAATATATTTTATGGGAACGCAGATAACAAATCCCAAATATATCATTCATTATCCTGATACACATCACAACCATGGCCTTATCAGCACTTCCATTGGTCTCAACATGCGAATATCACCGCAATATTTTGAGCAAAATATAATGAGTATTAAGTGTGTTGCGAGCATATCGCCCGTCATATGGAGTGGAAATAAGGAAACGATTATACAACAGCAAGGCTTGCAGCAATTTGAGATACCATTGCCTTCAATTGACACCAGAGAGGCGATGTTTTTAGGTAAGAAATTTACTTTTACATGACAAATTAAGATAAGATAAATGGAATGTAATACGATGACTAAAAAGAATTTATTAAGTCAGATAAGGGTAAATAATTAGAATCAATTTTCGGAAAATTTCTCCCAAAGGTTTAAGAATTGAAATGTCTTAAATGAAGAGGTGGATATTGGATCTAAGAAATTTCATTTAAAAAGTTTTCGAAAACTTGTACCTTTGAAATGAAATTCCTCATGAAATTCCCAAAATAACTTTATCATCGCTTTAACGACTTGTCAAACAATTTCTGTCATTAAAAGCTATTGAAGACATTATAAGTCAAGGTGCGTCTCATTATCGATTATTATCGCTTAGTTATAATTTAATAATCAATAAAAGAATGATTGATCATTAATTAATTATTCATTAATAAGTGCTGTTTGGATCGCTACAAGGATTCGAGAGTATAGCTATGAATAATTTATTAAATTTGTAATGAAAATAATTAGTAGAGCTTAATGAAGAAATTTTCTTGCGAACGCTAATTTGTGTGAGACGTTTTGTGTGGGAAAATAAAAAAAATCATTCACACTTTTATAGATTTCCTGATCAGGCATGAGTAAAAAATTTTGAAACTTAAAATTGAATAGTTGAAAAATCAATAACAAAATGCGAAAATACGTTGTTAAAAGGACAAATTTCAAGTCATTTAAAAAGTTAACAAACGAAAGTTTTAATCAAAGTCAAGATGATCCTTTGGATTGACTCAGCAATTTCTTCCAAAAACAAAATCAAAAGGAATGACTGGAAGAATCAAGAGGATTTCTTTGGGTTTGAAATCAAGCTTAAATCTCCTTGTAATTTAATCACAAATTATTGAGACCCTTTAAATCCTTCGACTTCTAAAAGAATTCCACAAAACCTTTGCAGAAACAGCAATGAGATAAAGATTCCTTTTTCTGCTGAAATCAACATTATTATAAATATATACCTAAATATTTTATTTCACTTCTCCATTTTCCACCCTCTTTTTTTATTATCGTTACAGTGAAATCTAGCGCAATTACAATCAAGTCAACGATACAACTTGTCATCACATTTCTGTTCCTTCTTAAGTTTACTTATCGATGAGACATGGCTTCATTTTCAACATCAATAAATATCATGAAACTGTAAATAATTTTTTTTCGTTACAATTTTTCGTTGTTTTCTTGTTTCTCATTATTTATCTTAACAAATAGCTTGAATAATCATAGACATTCTTTAAGAGTGCTGCTGAAAGTGTGATTTGTACGTTAAAATATTTGACCGAGTAAAAAAAAATAAAAAAATAAAAAAGAATGGATGAAATAAAAAATGTAAAGAAATGTTGACGTTTTGTAAAAAAAATGTTTTGTAAATGCCTTTTTCTTATCCTTTTCATTCTATTTTCTCACAATAATCATCATCATCATCATTGCGTCATGCCCAAAATAATACTATATATACGCACAGCATCGAGAATTCTGTAGGCAACCCTTTTCACAACCTCTCATAAATTTACTTTCTTTAAATCTTTCACACAGTTTCAAGCTGAAGAAAAAGAATAAAATAAAGGAGGAGGAAAAAGTCGAGGCCTCCTTTTGTGAGATATGAGAGACATGACATTAGTAAGTAGAAGAATTGTAAGGAAAGGGTAACAAGTAAGCTTTAGCAGCTTCTTTCTCTATACCAGTCGAGTGAGTAAGGAAAAAGGTTATCAAGATAGGCACAAAAAGAAAAGGAAAGGAACTTCAAAAAATTCTATACGAGAGCAAGCGGCGCGCTTCATAGTGTGTAATTGTAATGGATGATACAATGTTCATTGATTCTCCTTCTCATTCTTGATGTAATCTTTCACTGTTGATCTCAACGACCCCAGGAACTTATGGCATATACTTCTCTATATATGTGTTCATCTTAGATAACATAATGCTGTTATTATTACCATTATTACTGCTACCAATTCCAAAATGGAAGAAGAAATTGAAAATAATCAATCAGTCGTCGGTGATGTAGTGCTGTAGAAATAGAAAAAATAAACATCTATAACATTTCAATGAACCAGTCCTTTTTATCCTTTTATATCCATTTCTATCCGTCTGCCAGACTATTCAGATTATATACTTTTTTAATGGGCTCTCAATTGACACTTATTGCGTTCTACCAACTTAATGATTCCAATTTTTCAAGTCGTTCCTCTTTCAAACAAAATTGTATTGATTTACAATTTTTTTAATCCAATACTTTCGAGACCTCTAAATGTTACTTTTTCAATGTACGATAAAGAAAAGTAAAGCGAGCTTAGAGTAAAGTAAATATGAGAAAACTTTCTCAGCTGTTGCTGATACTGTTATGAAAAATGTATATAATACGCAAAGTAAACGGATGTATATCAACCAATACTTTCTGTTGAACATACAGATTGTGTGCAAAGTATGAGTAAACAAAATAAAGTTGAGCATATGAGAAGAAGAAAAATCATTCAAGAAACGATAATAATTACATCCATTAAAGCATTTGAGCTTTTCAACTAAACGTAGGGTTACCAGACATTTTCAAGAAAAATAGAGGACATCTCCTATGTTTTTTGGACGAATTAGAACATAAAAAAACTTTTTTATTTTTGAAAAATGAAAAAAATAGAGGACTGTCCTCTGAAAAACCAAGCAGATGGTCAGCCTAACTAAACGTGCTTTTATTCTACTTCATTAGCTGTGAAAAGTACGCAAATACACTCAAACTTTATTTGTGTTCCCATCATGCTTTACCTATTGCAAAAGAGTATTTGTTCTATTCGATTATTAGTGAGGCTTCTCTAACAAAAGGATTAAATAACAACATCTATCATTTCCATTTACTACCACAATTCAGTGAATGAATAAATTGAAAACAAACTCTATTGTTTATGTAATAGTTTGAATGAATTTTAGATTGTAAATTGAAATTTTTGCTGCAAGTTTCCTAGCAAATGCTTGGAGTATCTAATAATAAAGCTTCCTAAAAACCCAAACAAGTTGTACACCCACAACGCAAGTAAAATTTAATCATCCGGATAAAGTATAAAATTTTAAATCAAATCTCTTGAAAAACACTTTTCCATTAAATTTAATTCAATTTTATTGAAATCTATCTCCCAGCAACAAAGGTAGAAGCAGGGGCGTAGTCGGAATTTTCAGGAGTGTTTTTAATATTCTTCAATAAAAAAATTGATGAAAATTGTCTATCTTTGGCAGAGAGTTTGACCCCAAAACCCATCCCTGGCTGCGTCCCTGGATGGAAGCATTAATTTCAATTCTTCATCATTTTCAACAGCAAAAGCGAAAAAAATCTGCAATTTAAATTATAATTTCATTAATTTTTTTATGCAATTTATTTTAAAAATCTTAATCAAAGCGGAAGCATTCAACATCAAACATTCATCAGATGAGATGAAGAGGAATGAGTGGAGAGAGAGATTTGCAATTTCAATAGTTTCATTCATTTGCTTTTCAAAAGAAATGTTCTCATCTTAGCATTTCTATTCCCCTCTTCCTTTTATGATGATGATTATTATTATTATTATTATGATGCGATTACCACCAACAAAAAAATGCATGAAAGCAAAAAAAGAGAGAAAATCCTCCTTTTCAGAGATCATAAATTTATTTTATGCGAACGAACGATTTATTTACATTTCAAAAGGCAAAATAATGCAGGAAAGAGAATGAATGAGGAAAAAGTAAAATAATTCAGTCTTTGAGTTCACAAATAAATAAAAAAAAATTCAACATGCTTTAAATGTCAAAAGAAGTAAAAAAGCTCATCGTTGAAAGCTGAAAAGGTTGCGAAAGTTAAATGGACCGAATGATTCACATACATCACAAGATAAAATAAAATAAAAAAAAGTAAAAATTTCAGAAGAAAGGAAAAGTATTTCATTTTATGATCAACGATGATGATGGTGGTGCGAAATTTAGGAGGAAGTAAGAACAAATATGTTATAGATGAAAATGAATCTGCTGTTTTATAGAATTGACAAAGTTTTTTATGTGATTCCAAAAATTTGTCAATCGATTGGAATGTCTATAAGAATTGAAATGCGTATGAGAATATCAATGAATATCCACGAGGCGAGCTCAACTTGCCTAATTAAATTACCGATCCAAATGTGAGCTATGCTTGTCGGAATTAATGACCCAAATATTCTACAAATTTTTTTTATCATTATAAGGTAACATTTTCTCATATATATCCCATATATCTCTATAGTACATACGGTTTGAGAAAATTTTCGTTCAGAACTTAAAAATTTGTAAGCTCCCTCAACCTAGTCGGAACTTTATTCGAACTTTTATGACTACACTGCAAAGTTTTCTCATATATCCGTTTCTCTACATGGTCCAAATTTTTGACTTCAATTTTTTGGAGTGGGAAATTTTTGATTTAAATTTTTTTGGAGTTAAAAATTTTTGATTTCAATTTTTTGGAGTTGGAAATTTTTGATTTCAATTTTTTGGAGTTGGAAATTTTTGATTTCAATTTTTTGGAGTTGGAAATTTTTGATTTCAATTTTTTGGAGTTGAAAATTTTTGATTTCAATTTTTTGGAGTTAAAAATTTATGATTTCAATTTTTTGGAGTTGAAAATTTTTCAAAAAATTTTAACTCCAAAAAATTGGAATCAAAAATTTCCAATTTTTTGGAAATCATTGAAATCGAAAATTTCCAGCTCCAAAAAAATTGGAATCAAAAATTTCCAGCTCCAAAAAAATTGAAATCGAAAATTTTCAATTCCAAAAAATTGAAATCGAAAATTTCCAACTCCAAAAAATTGAAATCGAAAATTTTCAAATCCAAAAAATTGAAATCGAAAATTTCCAGCTCCAAAAAAATTGGAATCAAAAATTTCCAGCCACAAAAAAATTGAAATCAAAAATTTCCAATTCTAAAAAATTGGAATCGAAAATTTCTAACTCCAAAAAACTGAAATTGAAAATTTCCAACTCCAAAAAATCGAAATCAAAAATTTTCAACTCCAAAAAATTGAAATCAAAAATTTTCAACTCCAAAAAATTGAAATCGAAAATTTAATCTATTTAACTTTTTCTGCTCCCTTGGTCTCTTTTCCATCGTACGTACCATGGAAAAGATTACAGGCCCACCACGTGAAGGTGGAGCAGACGGAGGCCCTCCTAACCTTACGTTAAATGAGACTGAAACATACAAATTTACAAAAATACATTGCTTTTAAAATTCTCATCATTACTAACAAAAAATCCGATCAAAGTCATAAATACTGATAAAAGTGAGTACAACCGTTCTCTGGCTGTTGAATCGCTCCTTCTCAAGTCGGAAACGCACTACCGGGATTACATACATGCCGCAGTGCGAAGCCTATTAAGGGTGTACGAAAGGCCAGAGGCAGCTATTTGAAACACTACCCGCAGGAAATTGCAATCTTTCATTGTCTCGGTCCATTGGCGTTCTCTTGAAAACCGTCATTATGCTGTAATCCCGTAAACGGCATGTGACATAACTTCGTGGATTCAGAGCTCTCGCTACTTCTGGAGACTCTTACTTAATATAAACAACTCCTGAACAGTCCAGATTTAAGACCATGATATAATGGATTTATTGGAAGCTCCGAGAATTTTAAAAGAATTGAATTTGAGCAAATTTGTACTTGCTGCGGGTTTAAGCTACGTTACCAATGAGTAAATGAAAAACAATTGGAGACAAAAAAAAGTACTTACTCACTTTTTTACGTTAATAGATTTTTTATGAAAAAACAAGCAATAAAAGGCAAAAGAATTTTACTTTAAATTAAATTTCTCCATTTTTAACCCAGCAGCGGTCCCTTGCTCATACTTACGACTTAAAAAGATCAAAAAGCTAATCAAACTGTTGAACATGGCAAAAAAATTAAATCGCTCGTTAGTGCCATTAAGAATGAATTTAATAAAAATGTCGTCGTAAGATTTTTTATGATGTTAATGAAAAATTAAAAGTAAAGTAAACGAGCGATTAAAAACTAACTACCGAACTAACTAGACTTATATCGGACTGCCTGATTGAAAGAAGAATATCTCAGACAGAGCGACCTCTAAACTAACTAAAATATAAATAAAATAACTGGCTGCCTGCTTGAAAGAGAAATACCTTAGACAGAGACTTCGAAAAAATTGTAGGAAGATAATTTTAGAATACTCGTATTTGCTGTAAGTTACTATTTACGTTAATTTGCCGCTGATTAAACGAAAAACTAATGGAGATAAAAAGCGATCTGAAATGCTTTTGAAAGAAAAAACAAGCAATTTAAGACTGAAAAGAAGTTACGTTACTTTAAATTAAAAATTTCTCCATTCTTAACCAAGAACACAGTCCTTTATTTATTAGAAAAAGTAATCGAAAGTATATCAAATGTGGAAAGAAATGTACGTTGCGCGTTAAGAAAAAGATGAATTTGAAGAAAAACGGGAAAGAAAAACTACATAATGTATGTTTGACAAGCGGACAGCCAGAATGACGAGAAGTAACATCAGATGGAGTTACGTTCAACTAAATATATAATAAACAAAATTAATACTAACTATTAGATTATCACATATAGAATATATTATTTTATTAATACCCTCCCACCTAACCCCCTCGGTCTACTAAGAAATTATTTTATTAAGATGAATCTTTTTAACGAGGGATGATAATCTAATAGACCAATGAAGATGATGTGCACGGGTCACATATCAGTGACTCTGAAAACTACCCTGACGTGTCTTACCAAACTGAAAATAGTGCACTGAAAACTAAAAATCTGAAAATGAAGAAAATGATGTGCACATCACTAACACTGAAAATACAAAATAATGTACTACCCTCACAAACACCTACTACCTGAAAACAAAGAAGAAAAGAGAAAGATGAAAGAAAAGAAAAGAAAAGAGAAAAGAAAAAAAATAGAAGACACTCACACGATGGAAGCTAATTTGCACTTCACTCAATAAATTGTGATCGCTCAAACGTAAAATACTGCACGGGAGACCTTATCATCATTCACATCCTTGAATTCTTCCACATGTCCTAAGCAGCCACAAAAAATTGATCTAACAGACCTTTTGATCCAGGAATAAATGGTCTAAAAGGAAAAGATTTTGAGTGAATCACTGACAATTGATTTATTATATATTATAACTTACCGATTCTTTCAACTCCTCACAAAGACTTCCAGACTCATT
The DNA here is from genome assembly GCA_963573255.1 of Chironomus tentans. NCBI lineage: Eukaryota > Metazoa > Arthropoda > Insecta > Diptera > Chironomidae > Chironomus > Chironomus tentans. Next base: position 30,145,614 of record OY754304.1, on the reverse strand, counting down.
CCACTCAGCAATTTCATCGTCTTTGGGCTGCATATCAATTTTAGACTCCAACTGGACCGGAATGAACTAAAATAAAATGTAGGAGCTTATTAGACTTGAGGATAAATATGAATCAAAAACAGGATGGTTTTAAAGAAACAGGTTGAGTGAATCTTTTGCTTCAAGTCAATAAAATTCATACGAAATATCCCAATTTCCCTGAGTTTCAAGGGTTGGGAGGATAGAAACTAATGATCTATTTAATAATATTTAAGAGTGTAAATTAAAATTTAAACTGAACTGAATTGAGTGTTCGTATGTGGCAATAATGAAATAATTAAATAAAACTTACCGAATCTACAGGTCCTTGGACATTTTCGTCCATTTTAGGCTGACAGTTTGATGGTTGATCTTCATTAGGCGATAACAAGTAATCAAGAAATTCCTCTCCAGTCATCCCATCAAACATCAGCAAATCAATCAGTTCCTGTTCCTGATCATTTCTACTATAGACGTTATCCTTTGATATCTCGAGATCAGCTGGCTTGACATCACACTGGAAAGAAAATGAAAAAGATAAATTTAGATATAAGTAATATGTTTTTTTAGAAACAATACTACAAAAATTGAAATAAAAATTGTACACAGAAAGAGCAAAATTATCTATAATAAAAAACCAAATGGTCTAAAAGGACAATGTGTAAAAGTGGCCTAGCTTTCATAAAAAAATGAATTGAAGATCAAGATTGTCGTTTAATATTTAAAAAAGTAATATTTAAATAAATTTACAAACCTCTTCCTGTTGCTTCTCTATTTCATCGTACCACTCCATGAAGTTTGGTGGGATAATTTCGGACATATTTGCGATGTAAGGTATCCCATTTTGATCGACATCGAATATATATCGTATATCCTTGTATGTATTATCTTTTGGCCTCGCTTCATGGGACTGATTTAAGAACAAATCCAATAATTCTTCATCGCACTGGCAACAAAATGAAAAAACATAAAGTTAGATATGACTAAAACTACAAAAAACGTGGTAAAAATTTAATTGAGACCTCACAACGCACAAAAAATTACGAGACTTTAACGTATTTTAATTATTCGAAAACATGAAAATATAACGGAAGTTCAAAATTCAAATCAAAGTTCAAATTACTATTCAAATTCAGTCGCAGATATTTAAATTTTTCAAAACCGTTGTAATTTTTTCCCTACGGGTTCTGGCGGATTTCCTAGAGATCTTTATTTAACCAAACTTGCTGAGATGACTTTAAATGTAGTTAGGAGTAGTCTTCGAAATGTTCATATTTCCAAGTGTCTTGGTTAACAAACTAGAGTAACGATCGTTTTGGATTTGAATTGACACTAATTTTCATTTTTAAAAACATATAGTAAGTAGTGTGCTTAAGGATGATGAACACAGAAAATATTGAATTAGAGCAGGAAATAAGGAAGAGAGAAAGGTAAATCCATTTAATTACATTAATATTTAAAACACTAAAAGCATTCTTATTAATACAGACTAGGATCATGTGAAGTTTGTGACAAAAATGAAGCAAAATATACTTGCACAAGATGTGAGCTTCATACATGCTCATTAAATTGCTCGAGAATTTACAAAAAGGAACTAGAATCTGATGGAATCAGAGATAAAACAAAGTATATACCCGTAAAGAAAATGACCTCGATGGATTTTATGAATGATTACTATTTTCTCGAAGAAGCTACAAGATTTACAAAAGTGAGTTTACTGGATCTTTTATGGATCATATTAATTACTATTTCGATAACTTTTTAGGAGATCAAGACGAATTGGAAGGTGAAGAGTACAAAGAAACTCAGCAATAAGTTTGTGAAGCTGAAAAAGGCAGCACAGCAACGAAATATAAAATTGTTTCTACTTAATTCGTCACTAAACAAAAGGAAGAAGAACTTTTCATGCTATGATTTAAAGGCAGACTTCAAAACTCGTCTAAAACTCAATGAAAATGCCAAAATAGTCGATTCTATTCAGTCAATAATCGATAATGCTGATAATAAGCAACTGGTATTTATTTATGCTATTTAGTATCCATCAATTTCAGTCGTAATGAATCATTGCATTGATGGATATGAATTAATTATGAGTGACGGTAAGAAAATGATCTTAATTGAATTTTCATATGAACTTGATTGATCTTTAATTATTTTCACAGACGAGACAATACAGGCAGAGCAGAAAGAATTTATTAAAACTTTACAAGAGGAAGTCTTTGCCAGGAAAGTTGGAGAAAATCCAATGTTCAAAGTGATATTGTTTACATCACACAAAGTAGTGAATATTTGAATATGTGAAATTATTACATTCGTTGGATGGAGACAATATTAAAGATTGGAATGCGAAGATTAGACGTAATTACTGCTCGAACTATATGATGAAAGTAAGCAGGACTCGGCATATTCACAGGATCAGAAGTAAGCATATATTTCAATTTGAAATTTACTATGTATTTTATTTTCTAATTTATTCGGTTATTGATGTTTCTTTTTAAATGTTATGACCATAGATGAGAAACTATTAGCACTTTTGGAAGTGTTAGGGCTGGTTCCAGCAGAGAAAGTTACCAATCAAAAACATCTCTCGTCATTCTAGTACACACATTTTAAGCAAAAAACTATTGTAAATAAGCTTTTTTCTTCCTAATCCAGGACAAAATACAGAATTTCTTAAAAAGAAATTTTCAATTTTTGACTTAACTTGCTATTTTTATAGCGTTTCAATAGATCGATTATAAATATTAATTAGTATTTTATGATTTCCAACTATTTTTGCTTATTAAAACTCTATAAATAAACTAAATTTACGAAATAAAATTTTGAAAGACGGAAATCATTGACACTGGATAGTTCAAATTTTAAAAGCTCATTTTTAGTGCATTTTCCCATTGGGAAAAGACACTATTGTCCGCGTTTTGTCCGTCCGTCCGTCCGTCCGTCCGTCCGTCCGTCCGTCTGTCGAGCTATCTCCTCCTCCAGTTTAAGCTTTTTCGATGCGGTTTTTTGCTTAAAATGTGTGGACTAGGTCAAAGAATAGGTTGACCAAAGATTTTTTTGATCGGTGCAGTAGAAGGTTAATTAAATTAACTTTTGTTGAAAAAATTGCTTACGTTTTACGTACGTATTTTTTACGTAGCCCTTAAAAACGTGATTTTTCTTACAATCTTCCGGCCAGGGTTCGAGCCCCACTCCGAGCAACTTTTTTTTTGTACTTTTTTACACTTTTTTGATATTTCATGATGTGTTATGATAAAATTTTCCATTTTCATATTTTTTCCTCACATTTTCCGAACTTTTCACGAAGTTAAATTAATTAAAGCTTACGTTATGTAAAAATACGTGTTATGTAAATTTACATTACGTAAACCTTTCTTGGTGTGAATTGAAAGGGGAGGAGGGGGAGTTAAACGAGGGGGTGTATATGAAGGTGGGGGGGGGGAGTAAAACGGGGGGTATTATTTTTATTTTTCAAATACTTTTTGACCGTTATTTTCTCAAATATTTTTTGACCGTTATTTTTTCAAATATTTTTTGACCGTTATTTTTCCAAATATTTTTTGACCGCTATTTTTTCAAATATTTTTTGACCGTTATTGTTCAAATATTTTTGACCGATATTATTCAAATAGTTTTTGACCGTTATTTTTCCAAAAAAAAAGAAATTACCGTTATTCTTTTTAAAAACTTATATTTATTATTCAAATATTTTTGACTAATTTTTTGCGTCAGTGTTTCGTGCATTAGTTTTCTTTATCATTACTAATTTTTTATACGTTTAAATTTCTGGGCACAGTAGTTTAAGAAAATGCACTTCCGTCCGCAGCCCGTGGACGCATTACTAGTTTGAAAATTCAACTCATCCAAAGAATCCGCCATACAAAACGCGGACATTAGTATTTTCCCTTTGGGAAAATGCACGAAAAATGTATCAGAAATTAAGAAAACGCATGTAATAGAGACAATTACAAATAACGAGACTAATCAGGCACAAAGTGACATTGTCACTAAAGAACAAGATAACAGTTAGCAGGATAAAGTTGATTTTGAGAAGACAAGATAGACGATTCCTTTGCTGTGCTACTAGATGAAATGGAATTGGCACGAATAAATAATAAACCAGTAACTAATATTGAGAAAATTGGAGGATTGTAAGAGCGATAAAGTCACATCCAGAATAAAAACCAACTTGAACAAAAGAAATCTTTAGAACTAATTCAAAAAATAACCGAAATTGGTAGATTAAAAGGAAGCACAAGATTGTAATGAGTTGAACTCAGATTATAATGAAAGGAAGCTTTATAAGTAAATGCAAAAGGGTGGTAACAAATTTTACAAAAGTGACAACAAGTTAGTTCCTCACTGCAGTGGATATTTAGTATAACGTACATCAATGAATCATAGCGATATAAAAAGTAATTTGGAAGCTTCAATGTCCGACTAGAATTGGAATTTGAGTATCATTTCAAAGCATTCCTCGGTCGTTTCCAAAAGGTTGTAAGAAGTTGTGTAAATAAAAATCTAAAGAGTTCCTACACTCAATTGAAGATTTCGATTCTAGCCGATAGAAAGTTGTGTGCGTATGTGGCAATGATGAATTAAATTACTAAAACTTACATATCCTTCAGATTCATCAAGAATGTCTTCGTCTCTGAGCTGATGTTTAATCTTAGGCTCATTTTTCCATAACTCCAACGCCTGACAATATGACTGTTGATCTTCAGATGTCGATAGTAGATAATCGATGAATTCTTCTCCGTTCATTCCATCAAACATGATCATTTCCATCAGCTCCTCAATCAGTTCCTCGTCCAGATTGTTTGATGAGTTTTCAGCATTGCCCTGTCAATAAAATGTTAAACATAAAGTAAGATATGACTAAAATGTTCTTTTGAGAAACAATACTACAAAAGTTGAAATAAAAATTTTACGCAGAAAAAGCAAAAATTTATTAAAAATTTAAAGAAAGTCCTCGTGTTATATATCGAGGGACTTCAGCGCATTTTTGTGTTAGCGATCAGTAAAGTACTGCGTATTAAATAAGTTAATCATGAATATTTTGTGACTTAAATAAATTCGACGGCTCGATAACGGTTTTTTGAAATTCAAATTTCCTAACGGTCGAAATATATTTGAAAATTTCCCGCGCAAATACACTTGAAAATCATTAATTATAGTATAATTAACAATTTGCACGGTGAATTTTCATATAATAAAATTGTTTGTCATTTAACAGTTTTTTGAATTTCAAATTTTCTAACGGTCAAAATATATTTGAAATTATCCCACTTGAAGTTGGCTCTATTGTATTGAAAACAAAAAATCATTAATTATAGTATTTAGAGATGGTTTTGAGCTTTCAAACTAATCGATACGCCAATAACTCGATGGCACTGAGCTAATGCAAAAAACCAGAGCTCTCTACGATGTCTGGTTGCTTCTATCTCGATTCACAGCCGACCGAACAGCCGAACAGACAAAGTGCATTATTAAGCTACCTTTTTAAAACAAGTTTCAAAAATTCGCTAAAAACCAAAAGGTGCCAAAAGGTTTAAAAGGACAATGTACAAAATTGACCTAGTTCTCAAAAAGTATGTATAATACAAATTTAAAGAGCTTGACTGGACTGAATTGAAGATCTTACTTAAAGAAATTTATTTGTATTAGAAATAGTAATATTTAAATTTAAATGAAGAAAATCCGAAATCGATTAAAAGGAAGCTATAAGTAAAAGGAGGAATTGGTCATTGGTAGTGAGAAGATTAAAGAACTCATGCATAGCCTGGAAATACGAAAGGGTGGGAAATTTTTTTACAAAAGTATTCAAGAAGTGATGAAACTACAGTGGATATTTAGTATTACGTCCATCAAAGAATCATAACGATATAAAAAGTGATTTGGAAGCTTCAATGTCTGACTGGAATTAGAATTTGAGTATCATTCACTGGAAGTGACTCAGAAATAATACTAGAAATAAACCAAGAACAAGACGAAAAATTTGATCAGCCCCAACTAATGCTCTTTCGAAGCATTCCTCGGTCGTTTCCAAAAGGTTGTGTAAATAAAAATCTAAAGAATTTCTGAAGAATTCTGAATTAAAAAACTAAAACTTACCGATCCTTCAGATTCACCAATAAGACTTTCAGATTTATTGGACTCATAAGTCTGAAGCTCAATCGATGGTTGATTTCCACTAGTGCCGCCAAATTTCATCTGCTCAATCCACTCAGCAATTTCATCCTCTTTAGTCTGAAACTCATCTTTTGATGACACAACAGTCTGTTTAAATAAAATGGGAGGTAAGAAAGAGCTTATTAGACTTGAGGATAAATATGAGTCAAAAACAGAATGGTCTAAAAGAAACAATTTTGAGCGAATCTTTTGCTTAAAGTCAGTGTGATTCATATGAAATATTTCCCAATTTCCCTGAGTTTCCATATTTAGAAATTAATAGCTAAAACTTACTGATCCAGTCGGCCAATTTGGATCTTTTTCAAACCATTCCCAATACTCTGAGTCCTCCATTTCGGGTACATCCTCTTCAACGTGATTCATCGCATTCCAGTTGAGTTCAGCGATAGGCAAATATGGGCAATTACCGAATGATGTATCGGTGGCATACTGAAATAAAATACAATACATAACCGTAAGTTTTATATGATAGAAATAATGTATCGTTTTAAAAGTTATTAATTATAAATTTATCTAAGGATGACAAATGTGGCCAATCTAATACGGAAATAATACCAAAATGATTCAATTTCCTGTTTGCTTTATCGTGAAACAAACTGATGAAATGAAAGTATTAATGATTGTTTCTTTTACAAACGTGTATTAGATGAAACAATAATTATTTCTGAAAACTCGTTGTTCCATACTATTTAAGCCATTAGAAGATCAATGAACTGCTAACTGTTGAGCATTCATAGTCAAAACAAACAGGTACAATATAACTACAAAAAGATTGACCACCTGAATGAGTAGGACAAGACTTGTATTAACAAGTAACAAACTTGACATGTAATTAAATTGTGAATACTTAGTAATTGAAAAGGTCATTTTCGGATCATAATAATATTAATAAGATTCATATATCTCAAATTGAAAATCATAGTGATTGGATTTTCATAAACATTATTACGAAATGAGAACGCAGAAGAAATTCATTTTTCATAAAGGAAAAGTTAAGTGACAGGTCGAAGCTAGCCAAAAAAACAAATTTTCTTAGAATCAGTATTGTTGGCTATCAAAAACGCGGTCCAAAGCAAGATGAATTAACAGTATATGGACTAAAATAATTAATGAGACTTCACAAAGTTTAAATGTAAGGAAATGTCTTTAATGGTCTTTAATGGAGATCAGATATTAAATTAAAAACAGTTTCTTACCGTATTTAAATAAATCCTGTTGCAGACATTAAACTCCTCATAGCCAGTTGCAAAGAGCGGATACTGATTCCTTATGTCGGCGATTTTTTGTCTGAAATTATCGTCAGCACGATGCTCGATCCAAACATCACAATATTCCAATAGCCCATGCTTAAGTAATGGCGCATCGATGAAATACATCATCATATTTTCAAACAAGCCATGCAGTTCTGGAACTAAACGCTGAAATATAAAAAACGATAAATTAATAAAATATGATTGTAATATGAGAACAAAGATAAGGAAGCTAAGTTTATGAGCTTTTTTAAAAGTTTAAAATTTTGCGAAATTTGTCATAATAATTTTTTTTGGTGAATTTTTGGTGCTTCCAGACTAAATTCTGGGTGCTAACTATGCCAACCTATGCAAACCTCCTTGACATAGTAAACACCTAAAATCTGATCTGGAAGATAATTATGATCAAAGTTTGAAAAACGTAAGCAGCAAGTTCAGGATGATTTGCCTTACATCCCCTTATATATTTTAGAACCAAACGTTTGGACATTATTTTGATCATGCTTTCAAAAAAATTAATGAATAATACAAGAAAAAGCCAAAAGAAATTTCCCCACTCAAACGACTATACGAAATGACATCAAAAATGACGTCACAATTGGGTCACGAGCTTTCTTATGGAAAAAACAAATTTTGCAATAAATCGCGAGTTTGAATGCTCGGGAGATTTTAATCCCGTGATTCCAGCTCACGAAAAAAGTTGTGTATTTTTTGCTCCTGACAAACTTCATGTTTTTTCGTGAGATATTTAGAAAAATATTCTTACCGATAACATCATAATCTCTTGATAAACGTCGAAAGTCCTTATCATTTCATTCAGATCCTCTTGATCTTGCTCTGTATTTATATAATTATCCTTAAAGTTCATAAATCCCAATTCAGTAGCAAAGGATGGATGTTTGCTTAGTACTCCATCGATTTTCCGTTCAAAATTAACATCGCCAAAATGCTCTACCCAAGCTTTACAATGTTCCAGAAGACCTTGCTTAACAATTAATGGAGCATCATTAAAGAACATCAGAACGTTTTGGAAAAAGTCATGCATAGCCGGAATTGTTTGCTAAAATACAAAAACAAAAAAATAAAATATAATTGTTAAATGAGAAGAGTGATAAGGAAGCTATTTGTATTTTATTTTTGAAAATCTTACGAGCCATTTTTTGTGAGCCATGAAAATCCAAAGAAATTTTCCCACCCTAGGTTTTCTATAGAAAATGGCATCAAAATTCCACGAGTTTTCTATGCGAAAAGCCAAATTTTATTTAATTACAGCTCACGAAAAAAGGCTCGTATGTTTTTTTGCTCCCGAGAAACTTACCGATAACTTCATTATCTCCTGCCAAGTACAATAATCCATAAAGACATCATTAAATTCCGTATGCTGAGCTAAGTAGGCTGCAATAATTTTCTCTCTATCCACATGCTCGTAGAATCTATCCATAATATTCATGTATTCCGTAAATTCATCAATCATCTTCGGTGAACCATCGAGCCAAGGCGAAAACTTATGATAAAATTTATCCAGATCGCCGTGAGAATATACCATCTGATGAAGAAAAAAATTTAATGTATTAATTGGGCAAAGATGTTTTAGCTGGAAAATTTTTATTGGTAAAATCTGGAATGTCTGGAAGGTTTCTCAAAGGAATCACGAAAGTAAATCTTTATTTTGAGATCAAACGGGATCAGTTGAGTTCTTAAGAAGAGAGAAAGAATACAAAGCTTCTACGATAACATTTTCATATTTCCAAGTGTCTCCGTTAGAAGTTCCGAAAATTTGAGCAAACATGGCTTAATTAGTCATCCTATAATTAACTTGATTAGTTGTAAAAGAACCTAATAATACAAAAGCTTCTACGATAACATTTTCATATTTCCAAGTGTCTCCGTTAGTTAAGTCAACCGTTATGCTGGTCGTTTCGGATTTGAATTTCATATTGTTGAATTTGCTCATGGGGTCATTCACTTATGACGTCCATCAAAAAATGGGATTTTTACACTCCCCCTCCCCCCCTTGTCACAAAATTTTAATTCAGAAAAATTTCTTTAATTTAAAGTGTCACAAAATCTCAGACCCCCCCCTCCCCCCTAAATCATGGACGTCATAAGTGAATGACCCCCATGCGAATTTCAAGCAAAGAATTTAAATTAAAATTCATGAATTAATTAGTTTTCTCACGTTTATTGCAGCTTAATTAAGATTTGAAGTGTTGTGCTAGATCATAGAGAGACTACTGTATAAAATAGAAGTTGATAAACCGATTGGAAATATGGAAATTGATGAGATCGTCGAAAGTTCATCAAAAAAGCCATCCGTAGTTATATTATTACATCCACTAGTTTTAATGAATATCTCAGAGCATTGGACTCGCATTCGAGCTCAGGAAGGTAGTTCTCAAGTCGTTTATGGTGCTTTAATTGGAAAACAGGATGGACGAAAAATTGAAATTTTTAATTCATTTGAATTCAAGAATGAGACAATTGATGATGGTGTTTAGATCAATCGAGATTATTACAATGCTAAGGAAGAGCAATGTAAGTGACATCTCTTGTGAAATTAAAAGTTTCTTCTGATAAATTTTATTTTTTGCAGATAAGCAAGTGTTTAGTGATTTATACTTTTTGGGATGTTATACAACAAGTCCAGCACCGATTGACAAACATATTAAAATTTATCGTCAAATAGGTCAACTCATATTTAACAGTGTCCTGACTATAAATTTGGCGCTGTGATTTTTAGAACCGAGATAAGAACGGGAAGTAAATGGAGGAAATTAAGAAAGAGCAACAGAATAGTGAAAAAATATATAATGTTAAAAAATTGAAGATGAATGTAATGGACACAACAATAGGAATTAACAGATAACGAGACAAATCAGACACAAAGTGACAATAAAGAAGATAACAGTGAGCTGGATAAAGTTGATCTTGAGAAGAAAATAGTACAAAAAGGTTTTTCAATTTTGCCATCATCAGAGCACAAGATAACGTATGGATCTCATCAAACAATGATTCCAGAAAAGATAGATGATTTTTTTGCTGCTTAACTAGAAGACAAACAACTGTTTGTATTTAAAAATGACGAAATTGAAAATATATCCTTTATTAATGATATTGAAATGAAATTGGCACGAATGAATGATGAACCAATAGAAATGATAGATTACAGTATCGTAATAAAGTCACATCCAGAATAACAATGATACCATCTAAAGACAATCGAAGACCCTCATTCATAGTAAGTTTAGAGGAGGAGAAGGCTGACCAATTTTAACAAAAGGAATCTTTGGAACTAATTGAAGAAAACCCGAAATTAATCTATTAAAAGGTGATAAAAGGAAGCACAAGACTGTAATGAGTTGAACTTAGATTATAACGAAGAGAAGCTCTTATAAGCGAAAGGAAGAATTGGACATTGGCAGTGAGAAATATTGAGGCAATTCAGAACATATTCAGACAATTGGCAAAAAATTATACAAAAGTATTCAGGAAGTTCCTCACTTTAGTGTATTACTTACATCAAAGAATCAAAAGGATATAAAAAGTGATTTGGGAAGTTTCAACGTCTGATGATTTTACTGGAATTCATTTATTATTCACTGGAAGTGACTCAGAAATAATCCAAGGACAAGACGAAAAAGAGATAATAGAATTCTTAGCAATGCATTACAAGATCCGGAAAAGTAGAAACATTAGTGATTAACGTTGGGATGAAAAGAATGAATCATAAGTGAGACATTAATCAAATAGAATGAAATAAAACTGAGTATATATCAGGGATACGTGTTGCATTAGAAAGTTGAGAAAAGATAAAGGCAAGCATGACATGGAAAGGTCAAATATCATAAATGCTGTGAAATTATTGGAATGTAAGGAGACATCAGTTTCCTCCAGAATTATGAATGAAAAAAGTATTGCGAGAGGGTCATTGAAGTATTCTGTATAATCAAAGCTGTCGAGTCAGTCATTGCTAAGTTGTCATAGACATGGATTGATTTTTGGCAACAATTAAGTGTTGTCTGGGATGTTGTTATTAAGAATTTTGAATCAACGCAGTAATACGCAAACGTCATGCACGGACAGCAATTGAGTGAGACTGATTAAATTCAGTTTGACTATACTTAAAGGACAAAAGGAGATTATTGTAAGAATAAGGAACTCTAGATTATCAAATAAAATTTTGAACGGATACATGATGAATTAAGAAGGCATTTGTTAATTATGGATAACATTTACAGATTAATTAAAAATGATAGATTCCTTGGCAGAAGCGATAACAAAAAAAGATATTATGATAGCAATAAAAGATAGATTTAAAGTGTCGAAAACTTAAGTCTGAGAAAGGTAATGATGTTAAGGACGGAGAGGTAACGTAGAAAGTATTACATCGTCGACCGTGTCGAATAGAGTACCGTGTCCATTTCAAACGCGTGTTAGTTTTTAAATCAATAGAAGATTCATAAGAACAAACTTATTAAGGAAGAGATCAAAAGAGAAAAAGGTAAAAGTTGATTCCGGTGCAAGTGATATTTCATCCAGTGAAGATGAGCTAATAGCAAAAGGAATTTATATTCCAGGATTACTAGCAAAAGTTAAAGACGATGATCAAATGTCATTGTCAACGGAACCGATTAAACAAGAACATGAGATAAAATGAAAATGAACACGATATAAAGTTGTCCCCCCTTGTCACAAATTTTCCAAAGAAAGAAAAATTTTGTATTTGGACTGTCACAAATTCTCCTACCCCCTCCCCTCCCCCCCTAATATTTAACTTTGTTCTGACTTCATAAGACAGCTCTTCTATCAGACATTTGAACACAAATGGAACCTTTCACAATCAGGAAAAATACCAAAAATAAAGGAAAACCTTCTGGAACTAAAACAGATGCTACCCCCAATCAATGCAGCAAAAAAGTCATGCATAATGCATCATATTTGTGTTGCCCTCTCCGCCCCCAAAGAAACCAAAATGTAACGGAATTTTTTTTTTTGTTACAGCCTACTTTGATGAAAATTTTCAAGTCCTCAAATTCTTTTGAGAAGCAAGGATTTCCCACAAAAAAGCACTTCCAAACAAGATTTTTAAATTTACTCTTTTTGATTTCCCTCGCTATTCCTTCCAGGTTCCATTAAAAAAGTTTTCATTGACAAAATTTTCATTCACAATTTTCTCCCAATGTTACCTCCAATCCTGTCGTCTCATCCTGACCGCCATCCGAACCTGAATCCAAAATGTCGATAATGTTCGACTCCGATGCTGTAAACTTCATTTTCGTTAATTGTTGATCGTTATAAGCTGCTTGTAATCCTTTATTTTAATTGTTGAATATTTTCACTGACCACTCGCGTTTTTAATTAAACATTGAATGAAAATTTTTTTCAAAGGTTACTGGGTTTTTTATTTTTCTACTGTTTAGAATTGAAAATTGTATTTCAACAGAATTTAAGCTGTCTGCTGCTTTATTGACTTGATTATGTTGATGATACCTCTGAATTAAGATAAGCAATTTATTTTCGATGAGATTCCTAGCATAATTTTTGGACCTTTTGTGTCGCAACACAATTACTGAACATGATCACTGAAAATGAAATTAGTTGTGTTAATTGTCTGCCTTATTCAATTAAGACTGAAAGGGAATTATCCAAAAGAACCTGAATCATCGAAATACCTGAACTAATGTGTCGTGTGAAATGAAATTGCCTCCTGAATTTTCAAATTATGGATGAAATCTTTTACTTCATTAATCGTGGGAACAGAAAGCTAAAAAGACAAGAGCTGTATAAGCAGTAAACACTAAGTGAAGCGAGGACATAACTGAGCGAAACTTTTGACAGTTTCCTATCCGTTCCTACAATTTTCTGCTATGATGAATAAAGCTTAGTTTAATCCAATTTAATTGACATGTTTTATGAAAAGATTGATTGCTGAATATTGGGAGTAAATGCAACAGATAACGGAATGCAATGGTTTTGATAGATGTTGTCCATTACTATACCCATGTATATATTGCATTTATGATGAATGAATGATATTACCCATTGATGTTTTGAAGAGGATAATGGCTATCAAGGAGTGGTAATCAGTTTTAAGTAATTTCTCCAGTTCCGCAATTTCTGACAGATAAGTCTTGACTGTTTTCTTCGATACTATCCATCTAACTAAATGAGAAATGAAGATATCAAAAGGAAATTGTATAAATGTGATCAGAAAATTGAATGATGAAATCACCTTTATACATGGATTATGATAGATTATTATTATGTTTATTACGATTCTTAATTATACAATACAATCCAATACAATGTGTTCAATAATGAGTCTCAACGGAAAAATAACGGAAGTTCAAAATTCAAATTAAGGTTCAAAAATTGACCAAGTGTGTTGTAAACAAATTTCCTAATAAAGCTGTGGAACAAACTGCAAAATATTAAAATACAGAGCCAGGATGCATAGAGAAAGCTGCAGCATATTGAGAAGGACAATTATGCTCAATGACAAGAGAAGACTCAGCTAAGTAGATGTTCTGATTGAGATTTTTTACTTTAGAATTCGGTTTTTTTGATTCGTTGTTTTTGTTTTATTTCCTTTTAGGAATTCATAAATCAGCAGTACCTTTTTAAGTAGTCGTTGGAGAAGCATAAAGACATAAAGAATTCATTCCTAATGTGACACTTGAGCTTCTGGATGCTTCAATTTAGTTAGATCAATTGGTAATCTATTAAATATTTTAACATCAAAAGACGTAATAGATTTTTGACCAAAGTTTGTGCTTGTAGATGGAATCTGTAATTCATTATGCTTACTGGATCTTCCTCGTCTACTTGATACTTCAGTAAATTGGATGTTTGAAAGGATCTTGATGTGCACATTTTTATAGACGAAAGTTACAGTTGATAGGAAACTGATTTCTCTAATTGGAAGAGAGTTTTTAGTTAGGGTGAGTACATTTCTATTAGTTCTTCTGCCCATGTTATACACACTTCTAAGTGCTCTACATTTGAATGGATTGCAGTGGTCCTATTACATTTTCACATGCATTACCCCATATATATCACATTTAGTTATCAAATATGTGATTCAAAAAGTGTTTGGTAGACTTTCTTCTTAATGGAAATGTTCTGTTATGAGCAACTTTTGGTTCTTTGATCCGATCTATCGTATCAAATAGAAAAGGCTGTATGAAAGTCATCGCATAAGAAATTTTCCATACAAATTTTTGGTTTTTAACGGCTTTTTTTTCAATACAACGGAAGAACTTGCACGCAATTCGGGACTTTCGGAAAATAAGACTTTCCCAGAACTATCGATCCTAAATGATTTTGATTTCATATCAAGGCATATCAATATCTTTTTTGGTTTTCGAGAAAATTAAAGCTGAATTAAGGGTAAAAACGGAAATTTTTTAGGAAACTACTGAATACTTTTAAACCATGAAAAAGCTTCGCAGCTAAGCAATATATGTGAAATAGGATTATTCTGTACTGAATATTTAATCCATCAATCAAACATATTTCAACATCAAAAAACATTAATTGGATCTTTATTTTCATAAAGAAATTTAAATCAATCATATCAATAAATTCAAAAATGAAATCATCTAACGAATGTAACTCAAAATCAAATATTGTCGAGAGAAAAGAAAATTGTTTTCGGTAATAAAAATTGAATTATATTTTCCCTCATTCTTCTCAATTTGTTTTTTCCATGCAGCTCCTATGCCTAAGTATGTTTAAAATTTATCCATACTTCAATCATCATAAGACTCATCATTTCCTTTACACACATTTGAAAGTAAAATCGAACACGAAACGATAAAAATACTTTAAAGAAATATTGAATTTCGTTCTGCTTCATATAAACCAAAATATAAATTTCCAGTGTATGTTCCGCCTAACTTCTTGAAAATAAAATTTGCTATAATATATTACATTCGATGTTCTGTGAAGCATAGAAGTTCGTTTTACCAGCAAAACGAGAGAAAAAGTTGAGTACCGAAAATCTGTTTTAATTGAACATAAGTAAGTAGTAAGAAGAGATGGGAAGAAAAAGATTAAAGACTTGCTCATTACTTTCTCTCCTTTTGCTAAAAGGAAAATGAACAAAAATTTCCTTTACATTGATTTTTTCCCATTTCTTCGTTCATCCAAACGCAGAGAAATAAAAATTTTTGCCAAGAACATAAAAAAGTTTTCCTTTCCCATTCATTTTTTTTGTTCCTACTTCTTTTTGTTTCTTCTTCGATTCACTCACAATGTCTTGCAGATGAAAGTATTGTGCAATATAATAAGTGATGTGAATTTTCTCCCTTTTTTACTTCCATCACATCTCACAAGTTGATGTATGAAATGGAAATAAAATAAATGGTAGCTAGGGTTGCATGTTGAAGAATGTTTTGCTGGATATTTTTGATGTTGAATGATTAGCTATATTTCTTTGTATTTAAGAAACTCTAATGAATAAATGAATGAATGGATGTGAACTCTCATCTAGTCTAGAAAGGTATATAGTCATTCAAAAAACGAATAACTTCAGTAATGAATGAATGAAGTTTCATTGAGTTCATGAAATAAGAGGGAACGAATACGAATTTTTCTATAAATGAAGCTGTCTAATGTATTCAATTTCATTCACATATTCGATTGAAACATCACTGTGATGAAATTAAAGAGATTTAATACCAATGCCACCAACGCACGTATACTAACAATCTAGCTGATAAAAGCTAATTTCCTTTACATCATTGAAAAGCATTAAAGTTAAATAAATTCCATTCGGAATTACAGAACAAATGAAGATTCGATTAAAGACTTTAATGTTGTCAATTTTACACTCTGATGAAAATTGAATTGCTCATTGCTAAATATAGAACATGGTTTTTAATTTGATTTCTATCCCGGGCGTCAAGGCGGACAAAAAACCATCGTCAGGACACCCTTATGTTTTTTTGACGATCTGCTTCTATAACGAGTATGTTGTGCCACTCGGGTAAATTTTTACAAATGTTAAATTTTCATGTGGGTTTTTAAATGAATGTTGGTAGTTCTGGATTCTAAAAAATTCAGCCTGTGGATTTTTTAACCTACACATTTCACAAGAGTCAAAAGTTGTTAATTAAATCAGATCAACTTCAAATCCTTTAATAAAAATTTCAAAATTTCGATATTGAAGATGAAAACTTTTTCAAATTAAAATTTGTATCAGTTGAACACAATCAAATTTTACAACCAGTCGCATTACTTTCCAAAATAAAATTGGCTTCCGCCTTTCGCTTGCGAGAAAACTTCAATTTTTCTCACGTACTTATGATGACGATAATCGTCATCATTCGTAAATCGCTCATTGACAATAAAGAAAAGAACGCGATGTGAGCAATAATAGAGCACTAAAGGAACAAGAAGCGAGAAAAATTCATTCATAGAATTCTTTTTGATGTGTGTACAAAGAGAGCATTGAGATTTGAATAAGTATGCAAGAGTGTGACACAATGATAGTATTGAATGGAAGAGCACTTACGACGTGATAACATTTGACTCTGACTTTAAACTTTTATTGTTACAGAGTAATTTAAAGTGAAGTTTGAGATTACAAAAATGAGCATCAGTTAAGCTTGAGTATTTTGATAGTAAGCAACAGTTTTATTTCTAAACGAAATTTTACTGAAATTGTTAGTGAATCATTCAAATAAAATGCTTTTCTCACGCATTACAATATTGCTTGTTTTATACGCTATAACATCATCAGCATCTGAGACTAATGGAACAAAACAATTACTTCCAGTTCGAGTTTATTATGAGTCATTGTGTTACGATAGTTTGAGATTTTTTAGGAATCAACTTAAACCATTGTGGACAAAACGAAAAGATTTCATCGACTTAAAACTTATTCCATTTGGAAAAGCATCGGTAAGAGGATTTGTAATGCCTAAATCGCATTTTTATGCAAATTTATCGTTTTCCTTCAAAATTGTTCATGACTTTCAATATGAGAGTCAAGTACAGAGCCGTCAAAAAATATTTTATTTCCATAATACAACATCAGTTCTACTATTTGAAATAAATTCTCGAAATCCTAAATTTCAGTATCGGTGGAATGAAGAATCATCACAATGGAGTTTTATATGCCAACACGGTAAATTCATTCATATTCAAAAATACAATAAATTAAGGTCGCATGCAAATTTACATCCGCACATATTTCATCAAATTTCACTTAATTTCCTATCTCTATCGTCCACGGAAATTTTTTTAAAGGTCAACGTGAGTGTCAACTCAACAAGCTGCATGCGTGCATTTTAGAACACTTTTCATTTGACAATGCTTTCACCATCATCTCGTGTCTGATGTCCTCATTCCGGTCAAATGTTCATGACGTAAGTGCTGGTCATTAAATGAACAGAGTGTATTCAATTGCTGACGTTCAAATTCTCTTCTTTTTTTGCTTTCCATCATGAAAAGTGCACGCCCGAAGGCTTTGATATATCATCAACAATGAGCTGCTATAATGGTACGAATGCTGTTGAAGGAGCTCAGTTGTTAAAAGCATATGGAGAAGTAACGAATACAATTGATTTGGGCTTTGTACCGAGCATCGAAATTAATAATGTGAGTTCTAAAGTTCTGATGGGATTTTTCGCAAATATGAATTGGATTTTACATCCTCAAAACTCCAATTCCATTTTTCTCTCATATTTTTAGAATTTCTCATACGATGACAATTGGGTATTGCTGGAAGATTTAGACAGTCAGATATGCAAGCGATATAAGCGAAAATTTAGTGCCTCTTTAGACAATTGTAATTAAGGAATGTGAATAGTTTTGTCATAATTTATAGATCAATTGTTTATTTTCTACCTTCTTTCTTCCACGAACGCTCATATAAATAAATTCTATCGTAGTTAATAAACTTTATTGTTTTAGGAAGAATTCAATATTTGAAAAGAATTCCACCAACATTGAAATAAATTTTTTTTTCCGAATTCTCAATGCTATTTTTTTCATTGAGCTGCAATTGCAAAAAATAAGAGAAAAGAAAACATTTTCATAGCTTTTCGTTTTTATTGCACTTCCTTTTATATATGGAGAGCATTTTCAATGTGCTACTGAAGAAGATATAAAAGACTGTATCAAACTATATATATTTCAGAACAGACATTCACATTCATTTGGTAGTGTGTAAAATGCGCGATGTGAAATCCATAATACTCATTCATGTTTTACCAAATAAACATATTTATTTCCTATGACTATGCTGCTGTTGTTGTTGCTGTTGCTTTTTTTCTTTTTTCCGACTGGTAGATACAAAAAATTGTTATTTATGATTATTTGGAAATAAACTCTGCTCCATTCAGAAAAAGATATAGTTCCTTTTTTTGCTTTTTGAAGTGTACACTACTTTGAATTATTTGATTTTCTTGTGCAGTACACATATTATGGGGAGCGTATTCAAGGCATTTTCTGGCGACCAATGTCATTGTACTTAATAATTTACAGACCATCACAATATTTTTAAAGGACTTAATTTAATAAGTTTTATGACTTATGAGATAAAACTTGTTATATCTTTAACACACATAAAATTTCACAAGTAAGGAATCGTTCACTTATTACGTTACGCAAAAATAACGAAATTTTAGACCTCCCCTCAACAAGGGGGTTGTTACAAAATTTTCAAGAAATTTTTTTTCTTTATTTGACCTGTTAAAACATCTCAACCCCCCCCCCCCCCCCCTCCCCCTCTCCCTTAAAAAGCGAACGTTATAAGTG
Organism: Chironomus tentans; assembly: GCA_963573255.1. Lineage (NCBI taxonomy): Eukaryota > Metazoa > Arthropoda > Insecta > Diptera > Chironomidae > Chironomus > Chironomus tentans. Next base: position 30,126,388 of record OY754304.1, on the reverse strand, counting down.
AACGACCCCTAAGCATAAACAAGAATTTTTTTATTTCAAAATTCAATTTATTCCAAGAAAATATCATCAATTTTTACTTCCTTTAAATCATGAAATAAATTTTAATTACTAATATTTTGAAGATAAAAGAAATGATGAATCATTGTCCAAATCTAAGGCATTAAAAGAATTTGTTTTGTCTCCAAAATTTCTCGTATGTTTACTAATAATGCAATATGTGTTTACAATAGTAACAGTAATAAATCATCTTCTATTTACAACAGTGTTTCGTAAACTATGATCAGATGTGTTGCGATGAATTTAGGGACCTACTTAATTTATATTTTAATTTCAAGTACCGAATCAAAAATAAAATAATGTAACGGCTAGACAGATGACGTGGACATATTCACACTATTTTTTTGTGTGCTGAATTATTGTGGCGTACTCCAAAGGTTTATGAACCACTGGTTTACGAAGTTGCCATTTTGAAATTTGTAAAAGTTATCTAAATCCAAACATGGGAACCACCGACTTCATTGTTGTGTATTGTTGAGGTAAGATAATGCAAATGTTTAATAGCACATATATGAAGGGTGACTAGTCTTGTTTCGACACAATAACTCAGGGTTAATACTTGACGCATGGAAGTAAGATTTCTTTGGGATTCATAGGATCTTAGATACCTTGCTTCCTTGATCAGGAATTTTTTGGGATTTTTCGGAAATAATGCATACTTTATGAAAATAGAGAACAAACTCCAGAAAAAGAAGCATATGGTCAGCCTACATATATGTAATACTGATGGTTTCTATACTGCACATGTATAACATATCAATTTTAAAAAGGAAGAATATTCGAGAGATTTCACACAAAATGACTTTTGCATGTAATATATTGAGAATATAAATCCAGTAACATTAAACTTGACTATACATAATAACAACAACAATGTAAAAGATAATCAATTTCAATGGAGCTCTATCGTGCCATGTTACGTCGCAAAAGCATAGCATAACCATTAAAAATTGACTTGACTTGATTTTATAGAGAAATGCGTGCAATAATTGGAAATCAATAAAGTTAATAAAATGAAAGGTGAATTATGTTATAATATGTTTTCTGAGAATAAAGAGTTTATTAAAATTAAACATTAGAAAATGGAGCCAAGGAAACCTATCTGTTTTCATCTGGGTCATTCGCTTTTGGAATTAGCCAAATCTGTTATTTAAAGCGTGTGAACCTCACATTTTCCACACTCTTTTCATTATGGCTTGCTTAACAAATGCAAAAAAATAATAATTCAATTAATTTATTTTCCTGTATTCAGAATTAAAATGCAAAAATTAATTCTTCTTTCATGATGTGATTTTAATTTTCATCATCGGGACGGATAATGAATGGTTTTTGTCATGAAGAATCATTATGTTGAATAAATTGGCAATTTTCATTTTACGCATTTTAAATTTCACATGATAATTATCTGACGTGTTAAATACTATCTGAATTTCATCATCACATACACTTTATCTGTATATTGAAATAATGCAATAATTCCTCTTGAGCAGTGCCCACTTTTAATTCTTGTATTTCAATAATTAAATTATGTTGTTGGCAGAGGATTTTAAATTCAATTTTTAAATTAATCGATTTAAAATGCGTGGATTATCGGTCAGACAAAAATTGACACAGTTTTGACTGTTTTAAAGTAACTAAAAACTAATTTTTATACAGTTTAAAGATAAAGCTTCCAATAGTCTCCTTTAACTTTTATAAATCGCATCTTTCTGAAATAAAGAAAATTATTCATAAAAAAGGAAACAAAATGTTTTGCAAACTTTCAGGATTTCCATTTATGCTTACTGTTTTTCACTCAAGCTCCACTGAACAGATAGATGAATGAATGTTTTGCTTGTGGATCATGAAACTTTATCTTCATCATAATCATCATTCTGATTCATAATCAGTGCTTGTTGTTTTTAGCTTCTGTAGGGAAGATAAGGAATGGTGGAAGCTCATTAAATTTTGAATGGATAAAAATTACGAAAAAAGTTTTTCAATACTTTTAATTGCTCAAAACTAATTTTCATTTTTTTTACGGAACACAAACAGGATTATTATTGAGTTTTTACACAAACAGAAGAAAAACTACTTTGCAAAAAAAAAATGTTTTCCGTCATATGCTTTATGAGCTATAATTCCGATTCTATAAATATTTCGTGGTGAAAAAATTGTCAGAAGTTCTTAAATTGAGGTGTTTAATAAGTTAGCAGCAAACATTTTATTCCAAGATCTTTCCAAAAACTCTGACGGCTTTTTCTTTCACCAAGAGGTTTTTCTATTGCTTACAAATAATTAAAACAAATTAGTTTGTGACTTGGTGCTTATGAATAAATACCAAAATTGACCCCTATATATCTAGAAAACTACGGGGTGTCGACAAAAAGTAAATTATCAAAAAGTGTCGGTAAACAGGAAAAGTTTCAGCTCAAAATTCGAAGTTGGACCGGCGTAATTCACATAGACCTTAGTAAGATATGCCACGAGCACCCGAAAGAATCATGTCCTTGGCTAAATTTGCATTCAACTAGGTTTGGCCTGGACTTTGACAAAAATATTAAGATTCATTAAGCTATGCCCAGAATTTTGTCAAAACGAGTATTTTTAAGACGAGAAAACAGCTAATTCTCGTTTAAGACGAGAAAACAGCTAATTCTCACAAACATCCAGTTCGAAAGAGTGCGATCTAGAACAGGCAGGAACAAAGAATATTTAAAGCCATCAACATCAAGAACATCGTATGGATCAAAGAGAATTACTTCAATCGCTCCTAGAATCTTTAATGATCTTCCTGTAGAAATCCAGAACTGCAAGCATATTCATGAGTTCAAAAGAGCACTCAAACTTCACAGTCAGCAACGAAGCCTGATAGAAAGTTGCTTTAGTGGTGAATTCTTAGCCAAATATACATAGATGAAGCTGAAAAGAGAATGAGAAAGAAGAAAATATGCTCTTATGAGACATAATTGGCAAGTAACAAGGAAGTAATACTAATTATCTTATACTTATCTGATTGCAGAGTAAAAGATGAAACTTAGCAGCACGAGTTACACAGTATGGAATTGCAGAGCACATCACTTAATTAATTATTTTAGTTTCCTTCACTCGCGACACTTATTTATTTATTTTGATTTTTTAACGATTAATCTTGTAAACAAACCGAGATGACACAATTTTGCTTTCGGAGAGATAATTATTTTGGAGACTTATTGTTGTTTAAATTTAAATTTCAAAAAACCGTTTAAATGCAAATGTGATCTTCGTGAAGTTAATTTAACATAGAAGAGATTTCTTTAAGGTATTTATACATTGAAACTCTTCTAAGTAGTAGTATGATGTAAATGTTTTGAATATAAAGGTTTTTTATGCATTCTTAAGCAGTTTTAGTACTGATTAAGAAAGCTTTTTCCTTTGGAAAAGAGAAATTAATAAAACTAAATTAAATTAAATTAAATTAAATTAATTTGCTTAGTTCAAGAAAGCTCATAGAAATCCACTCTGAAATTTAGTTTAAATAAAAAACCTTTTGCAGAAATTTTCCGTCAATTTTCTTTTACCAAATTACTCTAAATTTAATGCAAATATTATAATGTTTCCAAGTATAACGAGTCACATAAATCATATAAAAATATTACCTAATAAAATTGTTTTCTTCTTGTTCTTTCCCCATTCTAAATAGGATTTATATACCAATGTAAATATACATAACAACCACACTAATTGTATATTAAAAATTACGTAACAAAGCAGAAAATTTGTTTGCAGAAAAAATCTAAAACAGTCTTCTTTCATCTTAAGCATCAATGTATGTAGAAAGAATATTTTTATAACATTCCTACAACTGAACTTTACTGCTTCAATGAGAAAAGTGGAGAGAATAAAGGTTCTGTTATACTGTTGCTGTATTGAAAACCATCATTTAGTTTTATGTGAAAACTTTGTTCTCAACCAACAAACGAGATATGGCATAAATTTCAATGTAATTAAGTAAAGCACACAAAGGAAAGTAAGTGAGCAAGGAGAATGGAGAGGTAAAGACAAAAAAATAATAAAACTCAATTTCAGGTTGTAGTATATTCCACTGCTCAAGCTGTCTTTGAAAGTAGAAATGCCTTTTTACCGCGCTTCTGTCGTTTTCGAGCAAGAAATTAAAATAATAAAAAATAAAAAAAACTGTGAGAATTTTAATAAAGCAATAAAGCTAAAAGTTGTCTGCATTTTGTGGCTCAACGATTCAGCATGTATAAACATAAAAACTTTTAAATATTGATCAGGGAATTTAGTAACGAGTGAAAAAGAAGGGAAAAAATCAACAACATTTAAGTCAAAGTAAGGAAACGAAAATAAAGCAAAGGAAGAGAGACAGAAAGGAAAGGTAAAGTGAATCTCTAATTAAACATTAAAGCACATTAAAGGATGAAAAATTTAAGAAGGGCAGAGATCAGAGCATGCAGAAAAAAGCCTCGTATCCGTTAATGTATTATGGATGGGCGGTCGGTTTAAGGGAAAAATAATAGAAGCAATGGCAATAGAGAGTAAGGCCTTTTCCATTAAATCGAGCAAAAGTTAAGTTGGTAGGAAAAATGAATGGGTGACTCTTTATCCTCCGTAAAATCCTCTTTTTCCTTTCTACTTGGTGATGCCAAACCTCTCAATTAAAAACAAACGAGCATGAAAGTTTTTATAGCAAGCATATATATGTATGCTTCTGTATAAGGAGGGTAAAAACTGACTAGTCATTCTTTTGACACATATGTGAGTATGGAAAAATGGAATGTGAAGGCTTGATTAATACATCACGTAGTTCCATTTTATAGGATTTTTCGGCTTCTGATCTGTATGATGTGAGGGGTGTGCTGTTTATATGTGTGTAAATACATTCATCAGTGTGTTAAAAAGCTTTTGTAGATTGCGAAGCTTATTAATGATAGATCATTAGTTCCTCTTCCTTTCTGCTGTTATGTTTCGCATTTTTTACATATTTTCCTTTAGCTTCTTTATGTGGTAATTATTGTCATTATTAGGGATACGAACTCTTCCCCTAAATTTGAACTTTCCAATTTTATATGATTTTGTCAATTTTAATGAACCTTCGAACCGAGGACACTTGATTAAAATTCTATTCATAACTAATTATTATTATTATTATAATTATTATTTTAGATTACATTTTCTTTACATAAACTAAGTCAATTACATCAGAGTTGACGAAAAATTAAAGTAGTCAGTCCAATAAATGGTATCACTTGACGATAGATATTATCATACATTGACATAAATAAGTCAAAAGGAAATAAATGGAGAGAGGCAAAGACGAAAGAATTAATGTGAATCTGCTGGATATCTTAATCACACTTTGATATATTGACTTCTGCATTATTATACAAAGTCCATAAAGATTATATGTGTATGTATGTGATTTAATGATGCTTCTTATAAATATATATTGCATATCACTCACATCTCAACTGTGATAGAATGTACATCTACTGCTGTGTGCCCGTTGATTGTTGTCATAAATAATCACTACTCCGAGATAATAAATCAATTATTCAAGGTACTTTTTTGGATGGCACAGCGTATAATGACATTTTCATTCGTTTATCGGTTGACGTTAGTACTGTTTGCGACACATATAAAGCTCAGCTTGTAAGTATAATTGAAAATTGCTACTTGGCACCTGAGACACCTGTACAACTTGACTGTTAATCGGTGATTATATGTAGCGAAAAAATAAATTTTAAAAACATCGCTTTCATGACTTCACTTTCTGAGGAATGAAATTTTCTCATATGAGAAAATAATTTTTTTAATCACGCAAAGTATGTGCATGTATGAAAATTAAAATTATGTTTTTAGTAATTTTCATGCCACGTACGAAATGTTTTTTTTATTCTAGTTAAATTCAAGTTGTAAATCAAAATGTGTTATTATACCGTCAGTTAAAGAACTATCATAAACATCATCATCGTCAGTGTCATCAAACAGGTCTCAAAGTGTCGAATTAATTTTTTTACAATATTTGATTCCTTATCATGTCGATCTATTCTCTGTTGCATGATTATGTGTGCTCAAAAATCGATTATAGAGTGTACACATTTATATAGTCCTATAAACACAAATACACATACACACATAATTTCTAAAAAAAACCTGCTACTGATGTTTTGTTTTTCTTGTTACCATACATACCTGCAACAGCAGTGCGCGCTCCTCAAGCATTAATCAATTTCAACCCTTGAAAAGCATAAAAGAGGGAGTGAGAAAATATCAAGAAAAAAATTGCTTACCATGACATGCACACACGTAAATAATCCACTAAAGTTTTTTTTTCTCTCCTCTCACATCGAATGCATGTCAAACATCAATCAATATGAAAATTTTACCTCTTCTCACTCGCTAACACACACTCTAGCACCGTATTTACGAATGCTGCATATGTGTAAAATATGTGAATACATATCTGCATGTTTATTCAAATGTTAAATAACTTACAAGCCTTTTATATGATCGTTTTGATAACACTGACTAATTTGCTATGGGAAATCATGCAATCGCGAAAAGATAATTTAGCAATTTGTAATCCCTTTGTGGGGAACGAGGATGAAGAAGAAAAAAGTATGAATAAATGAGTGAGCGGGAAGGAAAGTAGCAACATGATTGATTTGTAAGTAATGTATGTGCTATGTAATGTTTTTGAGGAATATTAATTGCATATTTCATTCAATTACACCAAGCTATGATTTTCAATCATTTTTCAAAATTGCCTGCCGTCAAAAGTTCACTAAATAATGAAATAATAATAATAAAAATAAAAGGAATAGCTTTAATAGCAATCCATAAAAGGGAATGCGAAGCAAGCTGTAAATATAAGAAATGGAAAGGAAAAAGCGTGCATTTAATTGCAAATCGATGAACGGCAAAAGTGGGGAGAGAAAGCAGCATCATAACCCATTTCGCACGTTCTATTGCTGCTCCACTTTTTTATGACGGCGAATCGTATAATCCTCCTTAAAATGAAACTGTTTGTATGTCTATTGCAAATGAATGGAATATAAAAATTGGATTTTCTTTTATTCTTGCAATGCTGGCACAAAACATCTCAATCGCAATTTATTTGAGTGATTGTGAATGCTTTTTGCGCATTTGCATTTTGCACATATATTTGTTGATTTCTCGTTGGTTTCACATGGAATGTTTAGGTATTATATGTCTTTTTAAAGGTCTCAGTTAGTACTATAAGAGCATGCCATAAACAATTTTTGAAAGTTTGCGGAACTGCCAATATTTTGGTTCCAATACTGACTAAAAAGTGCAAATTTAGTTTCTAGAAGATTTCTCGAGCTAGGCTTATTTGTTTTCAGCACTTCTATTAATATTTGAAAGTACTTTAAAAACCTAACAATCTATGCCGTACAACAGAATTTTTGGAAGTGCTGTTCACTAGTTATGGACGAAGAAAGATCAGAAATATGCAAAATTAAAATGCAAATTTCTCAGCATCTAAGCAACCAATTTTGATGAAATCTTCACTCAAATGCTTATTTCAAAGCCTACTTTTATGAACATAATCAAAACAGGGCTTATTCATTAGTTTTGTCACAAATTTTTTTTTCAAAGGAAAGAATTTCATACATTGAAAGCATAGAAAAAGTACAAGATTTCAAATTTGTGACAAAACTAATGAATAAGCCCTGTTTTGATTAGACTCATAAAAGTAGGCTTTGAAATAAGTATTTAAGTGAAGATTTCATTAAAATTGGTTGCTTTGTTGCTGAGAAATTTGCATTTTAATATTGCAAATTTCTGATCTTTCTTCGTCCATAACTAGTGAACAGCACTTCCAAAAATTCTGTATTAAGGCATAGATTGTTAGGTTTTTAAAGTACTTTCAAATAGTAATAGAAGTGCTGAAAACAAATAAGCCTAGCTCGAGAAATCTTCTAGAAACTAAATTTGCACTTTTTAGTCAGTATTGGAACCAAAATATTGGCAGTTCCGCAAAGTTTCCAAAATCAGTTATAGCATGTACTTATAGTACTAACTGAGACCTTTAAAAAGACATATAATACCTAAACATTCCATGTGAAACCAACGAGAAATCAACAAATATATGTGCAAAATGCAAATGCGCAAAAAGCATTCACAATCACTCATTTAAGATTGTCTCACTTTAAAAAAAACACATTTTGTTTTGACTTTGCCGCTTTTTTCAAGTGGAAATACCCTTGAAAATTCAACTTACTTATCGTGATTTTTTTATAGTAAATTCCAGAAAATATAGTCAAATTTTTTGCAAAGTTTTCTTGCAAAAAATGCGCTATAAAGCCATTTTCCATACATGAAAGTTTAATTTTTTGGAAGCGCTAAGTTTTTCTTCTTTCTTTTTTAACTTTTACTGCATCTAGTGAAATTAACATTTATCTCCATGAAATGATCTTACTTTTTATAGCTTTTTATTCTTCTCAGCTTCTTTTAAGGTACCTGCTACCTCTTTTCCTTCCATTATTTTCTCTCTATCAACTACAAATGAGAGAAATTGGATGAAAATGTAAAGGAAAGAAAGCGAAAAGAAAAGAACATGAATAAATTTGTTTCAATGATGAAAGTATTTAAAATTTATTTCCGCACAGTAGAATAATGTGCAGAGAAGTGGCAAAATTACCAGAAAAAGATGAGGTAACAAATCTTTTCCATTTTCTTGTGACTGAGATAGTTTTCGTTAGCTAAATATCATGAATAATTTTTGTTATTTTATTTGAACATTAGAAAAATATTCTTTGTGTATTTATTTAACTGTTTTCTTTTATTATAAATGTGAGCATTCAGAACGACGTATGCTTAAAAGCAGTTATAGCTTTAATAGACACATAAAATTAGACTCTAAAAACGAATAATGATGAATTTTACTCTACTTGTAAATATTTCAACTCAAGCATGTGCCTTTATTAGAATTTTATTTTGTTTAAAGCAGTTTAAAGCATTGCTAACTCAGCTCTATTATTTTTGAATATGAAGCAGAAATGACAAGCCATAGACTCTTTGTATAAAATCCAGTTTTACAATATGTGAATAACCCCCTTAATAATTTTAAATTTTATTTTCTTTCAAACAAAAAGTTACCTAATTTCAATTTTTTAGGTGGTTTGATCCTTGCTGGAAAACTTTTAGAAAAGCACCGCATGGTATTAATTTTAAATTTCAAAAACTTAATTCCATTTGTTTATTTCATTCACACAATATGTGTATTTTCTAAGTTTCTCTTGTTGCTGTTTATTTTCTACCTCATGTATCACATTCAAATCTTCAACAACAACTTTTAACAGTGTTTATTAAGTTTCATGTTGAAAATAAAGCTTATATTCATGAAAAATTTTACACACTGTTAGTTTCAAGTGTGATATTTCTACTCGAATGTTACTCTTCATTCTGCATCATTTCATGTATTTTTGTTTCTAAAAAGAAACTTTTACTCTTTCGAAAACTAAGACATTGGAATAAAAGAAGAAGATTGAAAGTGTGGAAGAGTACCAAGAGCATAAAACTTGAAGGTGCTTAAAAGTTTTACATTCTTGTTGATCCTGATTCCTTGTCGTATTTTTGTTCTGCTTAAAGAAAACTTTCTGTTTACTTAACTTCTCAAAGAGCCTTAAAAACCATCGAATGGAAGTTTTCTTTTAAACCAAAAAGGAAAAGAAAAGTTTCTTTCCACAATTCTATTTAGAACGAAAATGAGACTGTTTATATTTTTTAACATAAGAATTAAGTAAAACTGCTTACATCCGCACTAACCGACTTACTTACGAATTCAAGGACAAAGCTTATCGTCATAGCTTTATGTAACGACATCACATTTAGTGTCATAAAAATAAAAATTTTCGTCGTTTTATTTTTGGTATCTTGCAATTGTAAAACGCAATATCTTATCTCGCTATTCACAAAAGAACTTGTTGTCGAAAATGTCCGACAACCTGCGGTGCTCATGAATTTTCGTAAGCGAGGGTTTATAGAAATAAGTGTAAGGATAAGAGAAGAAAACATATAATTAAGAATTTATTTCATTTGAATTTCCGATATTTCATTTGTATGTTACATTATGTGAGCTAGGCATGCAATCTTAGGTTAAAATGAATGTCATGAATAAGACTCAATATTCTTATGTGGGTATTTAAATGTAAATAAAAGAAAAGCTTTCGCTTTTCTTCGATTTTCCTCTCTACTTTATTTCCTTTCTTCTTTTTTCTTCGCTCTCTAATCATTGAAATCATTTCCTGTTCATTCCACAGAAATAAAAATAAAGAAGAAATTTCTTTCCTTTACTTATTCTTTTCGACTCTTTCTTGTTGGTAAAGATATCATAATATAAAATATATACATAAAAAAAATGAAAAGGGAGGAAAAATAAAATGATACTTTTAGTCTTCTGTCAAAACAATGGATGGAAACCTACTGAACTCAACTCACAAACGACTTGGAAATATAATAATAAATTTTTTTGCAATGTTGAAATATAAAAAAATAATTAGCGGACCACTTAGGTATCGTGGAGTACAGTTTAAGCATCACTGATTTTAAATGTTCATTAGATTACAAAAAAAAGTCCTCTTCATTTATTAAAAGCTTTCTAAAAGTATGATTTCTATAAAATAACCAAATTTGCAACCCTTGACCTTTTTAAAAATCGTCTCAAAAGAGAATCCGATATAAAAGCCAAGAAAAGAACTCATCTACCAAAGTAGAAAAATAAAATTCTATATAGCATGAAAAATCTATTTAATGTTTTTTTAATTTTATTTTACTTCCTTGATATAATCATATTCTTTCGTATAACAAGTAGACATTTTCTTCATTGCAGCATTATACAATAATATTACAATTAAGATAGAAATACTTCTTGAATATTATTTAATGGTACGTGCCAATCACGCAGTTCTTTAACTTTTTCAAATTGAAAGCTTAGAACAGTGTGAAATGGATTCTGTATATAGACATAATGTTCCGCAGATTTAAGGAAAAGATGTAAGATTTAAAGAAAAATACAATCTTCCTAAAGTCTATATGCAGACAATTTTATATCTACATTACATCTTCATGACGAATTAATATTTATGAAGAAAGTGTCTTTATGCAGACACACACGCAAAAAAAGAGGACAATAGTGTCTTTTCCCAATGGGAATATGTTGTAAAGATTGAATATTAATTACCATACATTTTATTTATAATTCTTTAAAATTCTGATGAAATTCATTTGATGTCTCTTAAAGTTATTTTCAAAATACTTTTTTATACTTCATCAGAATTTTTTAATATTTTTTAAAATTTCTTTAAGCCTTTTTTATTTAAAAAAAAGAGTTGGAAGTGAAAAGCTTAACACAATTAATTTTTCAGGTAGAATTACATTAATAAATGCGAAAGGAAAATAAATGAGTGACATACATACAATGAGAGAAAGGAAGAAAAGCCAAAAAGCCAAAAGTTTCCGGTTATATTGAATTAATAATCATAGCCACAACAATATTGAATGTAGTATTGAATACATAAAATAATTTTCCTCATTCGAATGATTATTAAAATTTCTCTGTGTGAAGGCGTGAAAGAGTGAAAATCTAGAACAGCCGAGTGTATTTTTTGATGTTGAAAAATGAAAGGAAAGGAAAATGCCGACCAGTATTATGAGAAATAGCAATCCATCTATTTTAATATTATAAATCACTCTGTTGATGTTTTTATCGCTGTAAATGTGTTTGATTATCGAACGAATTAAAGGAATGTATGAAAATATAAGAAAATTTATTATGGTGGACATATTTGAGGTTCATGTCAGTCAACCAGTCACTCACTCATTCATTAAGCTCAAATGAAAAGTCATTAAAATGAATGATTAGGGATTTTGTGTTCATGAAATAAATTCAAATTATCAAGAACGAAAACTACTTACAATGACTGTTTGCATATGACAGGGGAATGTACAGACTCACAAAAACATGTTAATGTCAAAAAATGCTTTATTAATGAAATTTGCTTTGAAAATTTACAAATTATAAATAAAATATTCTTTCTAGAAATCGGTGCTTATTCAATCATGGTAAGAGAAGTAGAAAATTCTTCAATGTCATGACACGAAAAGCTTCGAGAATTCTCACTTAACTCAAACAAACAATCCTCATTAGCACCTAATTGCTATAATTTTTCTCGTCTCTTGTGAATTAATTCATTATATGCATTTAATTTTAATTCAAAAGTTAGTAAACTTTCATTACACTTGTGAATTGTGTCATATTGAAAATTATTGTATCATTAATTCATTTATCGATCTAAATTTTATTTCTAACCCTTTTTTATAAACGAATTTCCTTTTTTCATGCAAAACTATATTTTATGATGTTATTAACTATTTATCTTTATGCACAAGTAAATATATCGTTTATGGTATATTGAACTAATTAAACATGAATATTCAATAGAATTTTGATATTGATATTTCTATGAATAGATATGCAGGCTTTATAGTTGATAAGACTTCTTATAATTTTATGAAAATATATTAGTTTCATTATCCTTTGTTTTAAATATAGAAGAGAGCCTTCCTAAGAACCTTAAATTTCGTTCCGAACGGTAAAATTGAATTAAAATAAATTGCACTAATTGAAAAGGGAAAATTTCTGTCTCTCAAAAGGAATAAAGAAAATTTTTTGTGTAACCACAAAATATAATCACTTTCATTACTTCCTTTTTCTTTTTATGGTACACATTGTAGCCATTATATATTATGTCAAAAGATGGTCGAGTAAAAAGGAAGAGATTCATTTTTCATGATCAATAAAGGCCACTGGAGAAAATTTCATTTATGTCTCCTTGACTTCATAACACATAAAAAGAAAAAGGAAGAGAGTCAAAAAATGATCCCATTAAATGAACTCTATATATCAACATGATGGCATCAGATATGACATCTAAGGAATGAAATGAAGAAAAAGTATAAAAAAGAAACTGAGAAGAGCAAATCATGTCACAATTAATAAAGTTATGTTATGACAAGGCGCAACAAAAAAATAAAGCTCTTTTGTCGATAGAATCTCTGTTCTTTGTGCTTGTTGATTTTTCTGTTTTGTATTTCATCGTATTCAAGTAGAACTTTTGTGCAAATCTCTTATGATATAAATAGGCTGACCATCTGCTTGGTTTTTCAGATGACTGTTCAATTTGTTGAAAAAAAGGTTCTATTTGTCCTCTATTTTCATACGATAAGATGGACTAAGTGCCAAACAAACTGATGGACGTCATAAGAGAGCAACCACTGAATTGTTTAAAAATAGATTTTCAATATTAATGGAATTAATTATGATACTACTGTGAATTTGAAATTTAACTCAAACAACCGCATCTCAAAATTGGCATTGCATCCAAATCATATGCTAAGGTCAATTTTATTCCAAAACTAGAAAAAGAAAGAAATTGGTGCCGCCAGAAAACAATAAATAAGATTACGGTTTTATCTTTTCCTCCTTTTATTAGCTGTCACAGGTAATACTAAGTAATACAATAAAATAAAGTGTATCAGGATAATGATTCTACCATTAATTAAAAAAATCAACCTTAAAATCAATAAGGATGGAAGAAAATGAACGAAAAAAATCATTTTTACGATTCACTTCGAAATTTTCACGAACTTTTTCAGCTATAAAAATGCGGTAATCCGCAAGCCAATAAAATTAATTATTGATATTGATTCCAATATATATAAAAAATCAACTGGCGTGAGCTCTTAATATGTACCCACACACATGTAATGTATAAATGTGAGTTGTGTGGTTAAAATCCATTTGAATCAATCTCTTCTCATTCCTTAGGTTAAGCTGTATATGTGAGGATTTATAGAAATTGTATGTAAGCTGTCGATATAAGTTTTACGATTTTTTGGACTATAAACTGTATTATTGATAGCTATGAGGTTGGATCAACGATCGTAAAAAGAAAATTTTCTCGTTCCTTCTCTCATTAAAATCATCGTCGTCGTAGTCTTCATCATCATTACAGAGTAAAGAGTAGGAAGGAAATTTTCATTATCTTATCAAAACATTAATCCATCATTATTTTGTCTGCGTAAAGAAATCGTTGTAACTCGCTTCGTAAGCCAAGTTAAATTCCCATGGAAATATTTAATAAAATTAATTAAAGGAAATTTTGATTACGATTTTGATGAACTTATGCACAAAGAAGGTTAAATGGAAATTTCATTACTTTCATTCCAAACTGCACTAAAAATGAAAAATGAAAATTCAAATTAAATTCACATTATTTTGCTTCACCTTTTTCAATCAAATGCTATTTATATGCACTGTTCTTCTTTCATTTATAATATAAAGGAACTTATTTACTCTTCAAGAGTTAAACAATACTTGGAAAACTTGTAAAATGAATTGTGACTAAGACCAAGGGGAAAGAACTTGTAAAAATTCCTGCATTCACCTGCAAATACCTGCATTTACATGCATTTACATCCACTTTCATGCAATTTATTCAAAATATTATGGTTTCAAAATCAGACCGTTTGTGCTTTAAACATCACAACTAACAAAAATCTTCACAAAAAACCAAAATAAAACGTTTAGAAACGTCTTAAGATGCTTTTTAAAAAAATTGGTTTTTCATACTTTTTCAGTTTTTTGTTGATCACAAACATGGGTCTTATTTATGGTCATGCTCCACTTAAGTTACCAAGTAAGATATATCGTTGAAAAGGTATTATCATAAGCTATCCAACAAAGAAAACGGAACCAAAAAATATTTAGTTAATAATATAATGGTTTGAATATTTACATGCATAAACTTGCATATACATGCATTTACGAACAAGTTCTTTTCCCTTGACTAAGACATAGGGGTTTCAGTTTGGTCTAGATTTATTGACTTATTGTTAATATCGCCAATTTGAAAAAAAAACAAATAATTTCAATATTTTTAAATTGTGTCTTTTCAAATAAATTGTTGGTATTTGATGGTATCACTACCTCGTATACTAGGACCTAGGTTCCTAGCGATATAAGGGAATATCTAGTTGATTTGAGTCCTTTTTACTATTCTAGCTATAAAACGATTCAAACTGACTACGAAAAAATATTTTTAAGATACCGCTAAATTACTGAGCCTGGAATTTGATTAGTAGATTCTTTTCAAAACAAGTAACACAATTGCATATATCTAATTCAAAAAAAAATTTGGAACTTCAAAAGCTCTCCGTAAGTCTTGATTACAAATTTAATTTACGGGAAAGTCATAAAGTAATTTTCATAATCTAATAAAAGCTGTGTACTTACCCTTCTCATCATTATTTATCTATGATAAATTTTTTATTCACTTAGCTCACTCTTTTTGTGATAAGAACAACACAAAGAGAATGCTTGAGGAGAAAAATTAATTTTCGAAATGAAATTTCCTGCTGAAATTCAATTTACTCCTTATCATCAACATAATTCTGTTCTTTTCCTATTCTATTGAAGAACGCACATGCTTCATTTTATGAAGATTCATATAAGCTTGCAGTCAAAGATGGAAATGAATAAGGATTTTGTTGAAATTTTACAAAAATCGCTGACAATGTTAAATCGTTTCACTTTTCATGTTACAATGCATTCAACATTTTAAAATTGCACTTTATACCTACTCAATGGTTGAAGCGTAGCATTAAATGTCATTTACTTTCGTTATTCTCTCTTTCATTTATTAATTCTTCCTCGTCTTAGCATCTTTTACAATACAGATGATTCAAATTTAACTCATAAAACGTTGTCACAGACTGAATGCTTCCTTTTATAAGCTACCACCAAAGACGGAAAAAGGGAAGAAAGTGAAAGATTGACTCTTGAGAATGAGCTAAAATTGTATAAATGCTTTGTGAACAGAGACGACGAATGAAATTGAAAAAAATAATTTGACACTTGAAGTTTCATAAATTTCAATTTACGATAGTTATTCACATCGTCAGTTCCTTCGTCTACCATTATAATTCAAACCATAAGCTCATTTTAATGAGCTCTCCATCTAAAGGATTTGGATGAATGCAAATTAATCATCGTTCCTTGTTTTCACTATAAAATTCTTCTTCCCCTTCCTCGCTCTTATGTGAATTCAATAAATCTCATCACTACAGCATGCATGTATCGTTAATTAAAAGGGGATTATGTGAAAGTTATAATTGTAACTTTAACAAATTTTTACTTCATTTTGATATTTAAGAATAAACTCTTCGAGCTTATATTAAGGCACATATGGACACAAAGGAATTGATGTTAATCAAAGCCACTCAAGTGTTCACATGAAGATTCTTGTTATTTTTTTTCCTTTTCGATTTTCCCATTGACTTACTCTTCATCAGATAGAAAAAGAGAAATAAGAAATAAAGATTAGTTTCCTCTTATAGTTATACACAAACGATTACATCACTTTTGGAATAGAAACTGCTTTAGGATATTCTGTTTCATATTGGATAAGTGGATGTAATGAAGATGAAAAATTCTAACTTATTGACATAAGTCGAAAGATTATGTTTCAGCTCATGCTAAACTCATGCTAATCAAATATGAAAATATTTTTTTAAATTATTTTTGAAGTACCTAAACATTTATAAATTTTCAAACTATCTATTCCAAATTTCAAAGTATTGAATGTTTAAGCCTACTAGATCGATAAGAACAAGATTTTCAAAAACTAAACAATCTATCTGCGTTCTGTAGTCTTATAGAAGGGGGGAGGGGGGTTGTGATCTAGGATTTTGTATCTAGGGGGTGATCTAGGCTAAAGTAGAGAGACTAGGTAACGTAATAAGTGAACAACGTCCTTAACAAATAATGAATAATGAAACACAATTAGAGCCACAATGATAATAAAAAAACTTTTATATTCTTTAATAATTTAATCGTAAATTGATTGCTTAATCATCGTTGCTCTAATAATGAACTTTTACGTTTATGCGAATTATACTTTATAAGTAGAAATAATCTGTAGGATGTAGAGCAATAATAACAACATAATATAGAAAAACATAAAAAAAGAGAAAGAAACATTATTCAGTTGTAGTAATTTCCTCCATGCTTATATCATACTTTATCATCATATTTAAGAAGGCACATGTACAGAGCATAACATGGATATATACACACATAAACTACTCGTCCCTTTTCCCTTTTTAACATTTTTCATTCATTTTTGTTATAGCTGCATGTGAGCCTTACATTATTATATGTGAAAGCACTTTAATGGCTGGAAAAAAAAACTTTCACATCCCGTGCATGTACTATCTACCACAACTTCTCAGTCTCCTTCACTCCTTTTTAATGCACATAAATATTTTCATCTTCTCATATGAATTTTTTTCGTTATTATCAAACATTTAATGCCACATGTGCTCAGTGTTCGATGTGCTTTCTTTGGCTCATTTGTTGGCACGAAGTGAATTGAACATATTTTCAGTTTATATTTCATAGAAAAACTTTTTCTCTACCCTCGCATACTCATGTTATGTATGGAAATAGTTAGTTTTTTTTGAAGCAACTCTCCATTCAAGAATGTTGTCGTTGAATGTTCGTTTGTCGATATTTAATAATAAAGGAAATAAAGTACAAATTTACTATCATTTATGCAGCAATGATCATAAAATATTGCACTATATAGCTGATAAAGTAGAGCACACGAAATAGATAAAAGATAATAAGAAAAAAAAAAATGAACAAACTAATTTTGCAAATTGAGATGAAAGAGTAAAAGTATGAATTTCAAAAGAGCAGGTGCATAATCGAAGGTAATCACATTATTTTATGTTCTAAAATAATAGAGCGGGTTCATTATAGTCATTGTATTTTTATCATATTCATAAAATGATACCATTGGTGTGAATATGAAAAGATTAGGATAAATTTGGGTAATTTATAAAGAATAGAAAGACTTTGTTTATTTTATAACTAATTGAATAACACTAGATACATCTTAACCTGAAAGTTGATCAAGAACTAGATAGAAGGCAGCTGAAGACAACATCGTCGATATTTACAAACCGATTTATAATGCTTAATGTTCACTAGGATTGAACCAGGTTAGTTGGTAAAGATAAGCTATAAGCTTTCTATGCTTTTTACTAGAGTTCGAAGTCGACTCAGATTTTGTATGGAATAGTCGAGCTCTGCTTGCTAAAAGACATCAAGACAATTGAAAAACAATAGCACGTTGAAAAAAATCAGATAATGTTGAAGCTTAAAGCACAAACATGCATATATAAACATAACACAAATGACATGAATTAATATCACAGAAAAAGAGCCATGAGCAAAATCAATTTGCCGGACTATTAAATTGTATACATATCGAATGATATTTTTATGTTCACCACAATATTTTGAGGTAAATCCAATTTAATAAATTTTTATAGAGTGAATCAGATATTTATTATACACAGTATAATTCGAGAGGGGAAAAAATCATTTATTTGTATTTGTACCTGATATTAAAGGAAAGAGATAGTGTTTTTATAAACAATTTTAATAATGCAAAGCACAATAAAGTGAATAAATAGCATTAAAAATATATTTTCAAACAATTAAACACGATAAGCATAAAAATTTTAAGCATCCCGTTCCTCATTCTCTCCCATGGCTGAATTTTTCATTCTCTTCATCCATGAAATTGCTTTGTGCTCATGTATTGAAAATTACAGTATAGAAAAGGAAAACAACAATAATTTAGTTGAAAGAAATGCCTTCGATTGAATTTATTGTGTATTGTGATGAGATGAAAGGATGGGAGCTTCAATACAGAACAAAAATATTTCGAAAATTTTTATTCTCCTCCTTTTGTGATTAAACAGAACGTGAAAAAATGCATTTTAATCTATTGCTATTGGAGAATGTTATTCTCATGCAAATTAATCTGTATTGTTGTTCTCGGCAAGAGATTTCTCGAAATTAAAATGTCAACTTTTATTTTAATTAATTTCATTTCCGATGTGATTGAAATTTATTTCTATTCATCCACCTAGGAATCTTTTTTAATTAAAACACATGGACAGAACAGAAGACAAATCTCACAAATTTGAATTGTGGGGAGTCGAGAGAGAAAAAATCAAAATCTAAGCTTAATGAAAAAAGCACATTTTAATATGAATTTATAAAAATCACTGTGCGACTGGTGAATTTATTAAAATCTCAGCATATCGTGTCAGATTTTTTCATTGTTTTGTTTTATTTAAAAATTCACATGCACACATGTTATTACGGTGCCATTGTTGCTTTTTTTAATAACGAAACATTTTTATGCATTTTTTCATCATTTGCTGTACAAAAAAGGCTCAAACCCTTGCGGCAAAAATCACTAAAATCTGGCAGATTTTGTGAGGATTTTTTCTGGCCGGAAATTTGGACGAAGGAAAAATGCAAGAATTTTTGAGGAAAATACCCCGGATTTCGGCCTTAACTGCACGAGAATGCCCGGAAAACGATGCTTTTTCCGGGCGGATTTTTGAACGAATTGGAAAGAATATTGCGGGATTTTTGAAAGAATCTTGCGGGATTTATGGACGAATCTTGTGGGATTTTTTCGTTGCAAAAATCAAAAAATTTATTTCTCCCATTTCTTTTTTCTTCTATTTTACCTCCCTTTAATACTTTTTTACTTTTCTAATACTTTTTTACCTTCCTAATAATTTTTCTAACACTTTACCGATTTTTTCTTATGAACGATTCTTGAAGGAAATTTTCCGCCTAGATTCTGCCAACTCGAACCCATGACCGCTGAAACCAAAGTCCCGAACTTATCCACTGAGCCACCGCTATCTGAAATTATATAAATATTATATGGCGAAAAGACATATTTAAGTTGCTAACATTTTTTCGTGTACTTTTCTCAATGTTTTAGCATTCGTAAATAAGTTTGCTGAATCCTAGCATTTAATTAAATTAATTGGACAATTTTTTCAACATGAAATTTCGTTTTTTACCTTTTTTTGAGGGATTTTTAACTAGATTAAAATTCAATTTTAATAAAATATATTAATTTTAAAATTTATTGAAAAAATATTCAAAAATTACAGGGAAATATAAAAAAATTATTTTTTTATTCAGGCTGTCTCCAGAAGCTATTATTAGGTATACCTTAGAAAACCTTAATAGACAATTTCTAGTCAAATATAGATAATTCCTACAACTAGTATTTTTTAACTTTGACTAAGTACGTCTTGATTTAGGTAATGCCTATACAAAAATGATTCAGCTAGAATGAAAAGGTGCCTATTCTATCGTTTTCGTTTGAAAAAAAATTAGCTTTTTAAAATAAAAAATTTAAAATTAATTAAAAAAAGTGTTCTTTATTCTTTAAAGTGTTTTGAATAAAAAATTCCATAAAAAATTAATTCCATAAAATTACGAGTGTTTGGAAAAAAATTAATTTTGCTTAACTAAAATTGGATAAAATTGTTAGTTTTGAGTTTTATTGCTCTTTGCTAATTTTTAAAATGTAACGAGTGGCAAAAAGTTGAAAATGATACAAAATAAAATGTATATGGAAAAATCTTGATCAAAACCCCCAAATAATATGTCCTAAATTTGGAATTGATACTTAAGAGGTCGTTCATTTATTACATAACGCAAAAATTAGTTTTTAGACCCCATTCCATCCTTTGTCAAGAAATTTCATAGAAAGAAAGTTTCCTTGTTTTATTAGTCATAAAACAATCTGAGTAACGAGTAATATTTCAATAAATTATTGAGTTACTGGAATATTAAGTAATGATAATATATAAAGTATCAAATCATGGTCTTTATAATCCCAAAACCTTACAAACTAACCTAACATTTTTTTTATGGATCTATAAGTTGTCTGGGCCATTATTTTCGCGTCATCCTTGTTTATTCATTCGACTTCTTCAAATTATTCAACATTGAAAAATTTATTTAACAGTTTTCTAACCAAGGAAATTTTCCGCCCATTTTCGTCCAAAAATCCGAAACTGAAATTTTTCAAAAAAAAATTCACGACTGGAAAAATGGACGAATTTGGGAAGAAAAATGCAAGAAAAAATCCTTCCAAATTCTTTCATTTTTCGGGCCAGAATTTGGGGGGAAATATTCCGCCCGGAATATCACCCAGGATTTTTGTCAGAAAAAGCCAGGAAAAATTTCCACCCTAAATCTTTCATTTTCTGGTCGGAAAAGTGGAAGAATTTGGATGGAAAAAAAATCCCGCAAGATTCGTTCCAAATTGCTGCAAGGGAAGGCATTGAAACAAAAAATTTATGAAAAATTCAAAAACAAATTCTTAAAAAATATTTCATGTTTTAGTTATGAAAAATGAATTTTGTACCAAAAATATTTCAAGTTATTCAGATACACCACTTTTTGTGTGCTGTTGCATTTAGAAAATTCTTCTTTTTATATACGTTGCATTGTTGGTGGAGTATTCCAAAACTTTGAATACAGCTAGAAGTCTGAGTGGATAATGTATCCTTGCAATAAGTTTATTTAATTCTTAAAGGGTGCTGATTTCGATGACATTGATTGATAGATATGTAGATTTCTTTTTATTTAATAAAAAATCGATAATTTCCCCAAATGTTTTTAAAAGTAAATGACCACGATTAAGGGCGTAGCCAGAAATTTTCATGAGAAGGGGACTGACTTTTTCTCTCTTAAAATCATTTTTCTTCTCGTTAATCGTATGATATGATAATTTTTACTAAATATTTGCGAAATTTTATTTATAAAATATTGAAAAATTTTGACGAGGAAAATTCTTTGTATGAACTTTTGATTTCCGAAGGGCAAACCAGGTCCATTAAGAACAAATTGATTTGTTTACATACTATTAGTGGATGTTCACTTTTTAGGGTGAGGGCGTATGATATTTTGTCAAAACAAACCAAGCAAAAGAAAATATTTTCGTGGAAAATTTATAACAAGTGTGGGAGGGGGTCTAAAAATTCGGTTATTTGTGTAACTCAGTGGTTCTCAAACTTTTCAGAGCGCGACACACTAAAATTGAACCTCCAATTTGGCGACACAGTGATATAATATTTCCACGTTTACGCGTCGTTTTTTTTGGTTCGGAAGCTGAGTCGATTTTATCTAGTGTAAATTTAGTGTGTCGCCAAACTTTTCGCGACACACCTGAAATGACGTCGCGACACAGTAGTATGTCGCGGAGCATAGTTTGAGTACTACTGGTGTAACTTAATAAAGATAAGAAATAAAATTACTTCAACGACTAAAACAATTTTGTGGTCATTTTGCGAAACCTCGTCAAATCGTCCTCACTTTGTGCTATGTAATGACTGAGAAATCGAATACTGTTAGCTGTGAATCAAAGCCTCATTCTTATGAAAGACAAGGTTATAAATTTCCGATTTTTTGATATTACTATTTGGGATATTTGCTTACAGAAGTCTTACTTTCGCACAAACATATTAACCTACAGATTGCTCGATACTCCCGATCCCATTCCCTTCCAGGACTAATTATTTAAAAAGTAAATATAAGAGATTTCCTTAAGATACGAATTACGCTGACAACTCTATCTACAAATCTCAAATTCCCATGTGAATTTAGTGAAAAGTTCATTTTGCTTCTGTCGTAAAAAGGAGATTATTTCTAATTAAAGATAGAGCAAGGAACATGAATATTTAAACGAATAGTTTTTACTAAAATAAGTCTCTTATTTTTTTGTGTGAATATATCAACATTATTTGTTGAAGCAAAATGGAGCAACTTTTCAACAACTAAATCTCATAAGTTCTGCTCACAAAAAAATGTACATGAGAGAATGAGAATGAAAAGGAAGTTTAACTAGTTTTACTTTCTTGAGATTTAGTTGCTGCTAATGCTTTTTCATGCTTTTAAAATCTTTTGCATATTTGTTGGTTTGCCTTAATGGCTTAATATAAATGCTATTCTTTGTATGGAAATAAAATGGAATGAATAATAAAAAAAGCAGAGGAATGTATGCAAGAAAGTATGAGAAACAAGAAATCGTTATCATGTATAATGAATGAACGAAAATTCCTTTACTTGCTCATCCTTTCACTAAAATTCTTTCCAAACTTTTCTCTCTACTTGTTCGATAAATTTTCTGTTTTGTAAATTTTTTTCTCCTTTTTCATTTGTTTATGAAGAATTTTTATGAGCCTTTCATTAGTTCAATTAGAGTAAGCATGATTCACAATCGTTTATATGAAAATTTGATGGGTTTCTCTTTAGAATATCTCGGAAGCACGAAAGGTCTCCTTCTTATTTTCCATTTCTGCTCTCTTTTTTTATTATTCATTTCTTTTCCTTTATTTTTGATTTTCTGCAAAAAAAAAATTCTTCACAATAAAAAAAGAAAGAAAATGTTGAAAAGCTTTTTGTTCTGAATTTTTAGGAGTGGTCAGAATGAAGTGAAATGGGAGCAACCTAGAAGCACAAAAATATGTATCTGTACACTTATATATTTATACACATAAAAACAGCCCTATGGAAATTGCTGTAATCCCTAAAAGCGCATTAATATTAATCTTCAAATCAAATGAGCAATACAATGTACAACATTGTACAATAGAATTCAATCTCATTAAAATCCGAAACAACAAAATATAATGTTTAATTAAATGAAGTATTTCGCAAATTAAAATTAAATTTGATTTCTTAAACCCTAGCTAGATTTTCATTACTTTATACAAAGAAGAAGTTTTAATGGCTGATGGGGATGGTAAAACACGCAATAAAATAATGAAATTTGATGCTTAAATTAATATTTCAATGAGAAATTTCTTAACGTGCAAAAAATTAAACATTTAGGGGTTGGTTTGCTTAATATCAGCACAACTCTTTCTCATTCTGGTCGATTTCAAATCATTTTATCGCCATTGGCCGTTCATTCTGGAATTTGGAAATGAAAAATTCTTTTATTTAGCTTTTTTAAGTAATAATGGTGAAATATAAAAAAGGCAAGAAAAGAAGAAATAAAAAGTAAAATGTTGAACCAAAGTTAAAGCTGAAAAGGTTTGAAATGATGTCCAATAAATTTGAGTGAAATGTCAAGGGTTGTGTAACAAATTGTACAAATTGGTAACTTAATAAATTTCATCTCTCTTGAGAAGAAGTAATATTTATTTGAGCATGCTTTTTTAATTTTTATTTGCAGCAGGTCAACAACAGTAAACAGTTGTATCTATTCCATTTATTTCACCATAAAAATAAACAAATAAGAACAAAATCAGTATAGAAAATTCCGCTCAAATATTGTATGCAAAAAATGGATGGATAATATTTTCCTCTGCTCAACTTAATATTCAAAAAAAAAATTAATCCTGGCAAATATTCAAATCTTCATCCCTTGATTATGGACTTAATTCACTCATGCAACCACAAATATAAGTATTAATTTAAATTGAAAAATATCCGTAGGAAGGGCAAAAGCTTTTTAAGTTATTCAAGGAAAGGAACAGAAGGAATAGAAAAAGAGAAACTTCCAAAACTTCACAACCCTTCAGCTTCTTCACTTTTTAGGCATCTTAATTAATGTAGGAAAAGACAGAAAGTCATTTAAAAGGAATGAATAAAGGGAAAAGAAAAATCAAAACGAAGAAGAAACACAATTTGAGGAATATGATATTGCGGACAATTGATATTAACTAACTACATAAGTTTCCCCTCATAATTTAATTTGCATGGTCGATGGAGCATCCTAGGAAAAATTTATATTCAAAATAAAGAGTCCCAAGTTGACTTACTGCCAAAGAAAAGTTTGTGTATTTTTTCATTGATTTAATTAGGATGCCAAGAACTTCAAGTTAAACGATCGATATTTGGGTTAATGATTTACTTTACTCTTTCTACCCAACCCATACATTAGTACATTTTTTTCCTTTCTTTCTATTTTTTTAGTGGAATTTTGCACGAAATTCCATTTGAAATATTTTCTTTATAAATGAAAACGAAATCAATCTCAAACTATATTTATACACTTTTCCATCCTTTTGTGGTAGAAATATGTAGCATTTGGAAAGTAAAAACGACAAACCCCATACACACACAAGAAATAGCAACAGTAACCATTAATATTGACCCAAAGTTTATGTATAAAGTCATAACATGCCATAGCATGGATTTTCTCATTTTTCTACAGTCAGTGCCCAAAAATATATGTACGTGTTATGGCGTAAGAAGTGCTTTGCCAAAAAATAATAATAAGAAATCTCATATTTAGAGTTTGAGAAAATGTAGAGAAAAATATCCAATGTTTCAAAACGATAAATCATAAGGAATCAAAAATACTTTAAATAAGAAAATAGACTCTCATGTCAAAAGTTTTTTCATCTGCTTTGCTCTTTTTGCTTCATACACATAATCCATCACAATGATCTTATCCTCATATTATTTGTGTCTGTCTATCCTAAAGTAACTTGTTTATATACTCAATATTCAATTCTTCTAGATTTCATTTTTATGTAAACTTTTAAGAAAATAAGAAAACTTTATATGAAATTTTAATTTTTTTGGTGGCAAATCTTGAAGATATTGAATGTTAAGCAATAAAGTAGCAGAAGCCATAAAATGGCTTGTTTTATTGGTATTTTCGCATGATGACCGTATTGGTTTTCAAAAAATAGGGAGAAGAGTTTTGATCCCCAAAATCCTCCCTTGGTTACGCTCTTGAACAAGTAGTAATGATGATTTTTCCTGAAATGTATTTTCTGGTATTTTCCCTGAGATAATGTGAGTCTTGGAGACCCATCCACAAACAATATTTATTTAAGGACTAAAGTTAAGCAAATTAACTAGTATTGTGACCTGCCAAGCATGACGAGAAATAATGAATAAAATTATTATTAGGACTAATTTGGATATACAAGACCTGTATATGTACGATTATAAGAAAGTGTTTCAAGTGATCTAAAGTTTCAGATTGGTAGATAAATAATTTGACGGGGTTTATTTGAACGGACAAACATCTTAACCTGAGCGACACAAATGACAAAATCACTACCACGATTTCATCAAGGCTCTGCCTTTGAGTTGTTTATTAACACCAAATGGATGCCAAATGAGGGAGCCATATGGAGCAACACGCTGGGGTTGTCTTCGTTAGAGATCCATTTATAAGCATGCAGCATAAAAGATCAGATGTACAGATTGATTTTTAATCAAAACATGAAACAAGAAGCTCTAAAAACCATAACGTACATATAGAATCGCCCACATATCTCCATGAATGAGATGAAATGGATGTTTTGCTGGGCAAAAAGAAGAAGGGAGATGGGAAACAATGGCAACAAAAAATTGAAAAACTTTTACCTAAATACATCATAAATCATAGAAATAATTTTTTTCTCCCTTTGTGTATTTTTGTTCTTGTTGCTACCACTACAGTCAGTTTCTCGTTTTTCTCTAACTTTTTTCCTCCTATTTTCCTTTTGCTTGACTAATGCAAGCAAAAAAAATAAAAACAGTAAAAATAAAAATATCAAAAAAGTAAATTTTTCTACTGTGCTGATAAAAATTCGTTTTTTGAAAGGCACATGGAAGGAAAGTAAAAGAAACTTTTGACAGCCACAGAAGGAGGAAGAAAATAAAAAGTTTTGTAGCCGCGAGAAAATGAAATAAAAATGTGGAAGAAAATAACATGAAAATCAATATCAACTAAGTACTGCGAAAATGCTTTTGAATAATTTGCTAATTGGTAGATTAAAATTGAGTGGAGATCAGTGACAGTTCATAAAGACTGGAGGAAATGCCGAATGACAAATTTGGAGGGATGAGTTTATCAACTTTTGCTCTTCATGCGAACTTTTCTTGGCCTCTTTCAAATTCATTTTTTTTTTTCGTGAAAACTCTTGCAAGTTTCAATTCAATCATTTAATTAAAAAATGATATTTATTGAAAAATAAAATTTTGAAATAAATTGCAAAGTTTTTGCTAAAGGCACTGATAACTGAATATTAAAAGAAAATTTTCATTTCCAATTCGCCAGACAAACTTTTTCCGTTTGCCTTTTATATTTAACTGAAGGAAGGCAAGTTATGATGAAAAAGGTTTTGAAAAACTCTTGAAAGTATTCAATTTGATCAATTGATTGGAAGATTTTTGATTTAAAAAAAGTGTTTAAATTCTGTTTGATATTTTAATACAAATTAAATTAAAGATCAACATAATCAATTTTAAAAGTAAAAACAGAGAAGAGCTGCTGTTTGATTTATTTCAAAAGTTGCCCTCTTGATGATTTTTAACCATCACCAAGGGCATCATCAAAATCAGGTAGCTTTCACAAAAAAAATTAAGAATTTGTAAAATAAAAATAATTGCTAAGGTAATTTGACTTCATCATAAAGGTTTCCCAAAAATTTCATTAATAAAGAAAATGAAGTCTTAAAATTTTATTCAAAGGAAGCCGTAAATTTAAAGGTAAAAATTTCAACCATGTAAATTTTTATGAGACACCCACAAATTGACCTTTCAGAACTTTTTCCCTCCCTTCACATGGCCACGGATGTATTTTTTTATACAATTTACTCTCACTTTGTGCCTTCCAACTGTTTTTTTAACATCTCATAAACAGATTTCTTACTCATTAAAAAATAAAAAATAAAAACACCTACACAAAACACAAATTAGCTATTAAATGAAAGATAAATAATAATAACTTTCGGTCTGATGAAAATGTAAGTACAAAAATTTTTTACAATTCCATTCAGGTTTTTTCTTTCAAAAGCTTATTCATGCTTAACTGTTATGTCTCTTCATATTCTTTCATTTTACAAGCGAAACATAAAACTGATGAAACTTTAATCATTACAAAAGTGGAAGTAGACGACAGAAGACAAACGTATAAACGTATAATAATAATTAAAGTAAGAAATGTTAAACATTTTAAACAGCATTGTTTATCTTAAAAGATTTTCATTCTTTTGTTCATCTCCATGTATTTGCTTATGATTAATTTGCTTGATTTTTCCTTGTTCTCTACAGGGACATAACCAGAAAAAAATTTTAGGGGGGTCCAAAAATTTTTTCATTCTTATTCTCATATTTTAATCTTTTTTGTTAATTTTAAAGGTACATAAATGATTAAACTCTAAATTAGAACTTCGAAAAAACTTTGTAAAAAATTTTAGACGAAAAAAACATTTTTCATATGAAAAATTTTTCGAGGGGGTTCCGGACTCCTTGGACCCCTTCCTGGCTACGCCCCTGATTCTCTCTCTCTCCATCACCCACTTTTTTCTCTGTTTTATTTAGCAAGAATGCTTCTTTTATCATCTATTAACAATGTGACACTTTTCTTCATCTTTCTTTCATCTTTGCTTTTAATTTTCATGCCCGTGTATTGTGTGTGTATATATAAATTTATATTTATTTAAGTGTACGAGATGATGATGATGATGATGACGAGGAACAATAAAGGACGTAGAAATGAGTGAACGAAGCATAGCAAAAGAGCAGAAAAGATGTCGTTTTTTTGTCATCATGTTAAAACAATATGCATGAGAGCGAAAGTGCTACTACAGTACTATTATTATTATTATTTCTTTTTTGTATGATCATGAGAAATATCAGCACACATTTTCCCTCAGCATGAATATCCATTTTTTCTTTCTCATTGTTGCTACATCATATGGAAGTTCTTCTGCTGCTTATGCTTCTTATATCCCTTAAGTGTGTTTGTTTTCTATTCATACAATATTTTTTTTTGCTCATTGTTTCTATATAATTTTTAAGGGGTATATACAAAGTATGAATGGGATTCTAAAAGGAAAGGAAGGTGGATGACGTAAAAGTAGTAGAGGAAGTAAAGTGATTGTATATAACGTAAATATAAACATAAGCATATATGTTAATTAATATTATGTGAACTGTAAACTAACGAACTTTTGTGTACATTTTTTCTTTTACCTCCTCTCCGCATTGCTGCAAATTCTCATTATTTTTTCAACTACACACCCGAGTATGTGTACAAGAAATATATAAAACACATCGACCACCCGCCCGCGCTTTCTTTCACAATGTTTTTGTTTAAACATTATCGTATATATGTATAGTGTACAATAAAAATCCAAACAACAATACCAATTCATGTGAAGTGAAGTACAAAAAAAAACTGTGCATTCAAATATTTTTTTAGGAGTAAAAAAGAACTAAAAAATTAAAAATTAAAAAAAGACACACAAATGGGAAGAGAGGAAGAATAAAAAACCTAATTAGATTTTTTCTGCTTCGTTATTTATGGCTCTACTTGGTCGTTAGCACATCAGTGACACTACAATGTAGCATTGCATGTTCATACAATAAAACAATTTTAAAATGTTATTTTTATGTCTGCATAGAAGAATATCATGTTTAAATTGTACATAAGTAGATGAAGAAGAATTTCTCACAGTTGGTAGGAAAAAAGAAGGAAGACAAAATGAATCAAATGCATAAATCAATGTGAAAGCTTAAAAAATATACAGGAAAGAAGAAATAAAAAGAACACCAAGAAGAGCCTTTTTATTTCTATTTTTTTAAACCTAAAACAAAACATCTGGGAAAAACAAAATTAAATTTGAATTTATATCAACAGAAAGAAGGGTCTTGTGGTAAAGTAAAGGCTTCAAACGAAGGAAGACACAAAGTGCCTCATGAGACATTATGTAGAGAACTTTTGTATCTCAGTGACACTTTGAGCAAAAAAAAAGTACAAAACAGCTTAGAATTAAATGTTGAAAATTTTTATGTCTAAAAAGTATCTCAATGGATTTTCATGTCACCAAACAAATATTTTTTAATATTTTCTCTCAAAACCTTTATTCCATTACCTATTTCAATATTTTTTATGTCACACATATGAGAGTCAAGTTCACGTTCGTTATTTGTTGAAGATGACTATGTTGACATTGCATAAAGTTTCACTCTGCAATTCAAATTTTCTCCTCCTTCCAACATGTTTATTCTTCTTGATATTTCCACGCATGTCTGAAAATGAAACATTTTGTTCTCATTTCTTGGAAATTCTCTAAAAATATTCTTTCGTTATTGGAAAATACAATCTGACTCTCTTTTTCTATTCAAAACCACTAAACGAATTTTTTCTGATAAAGTATGCATTTTTTCATACTTTGAAATGCACATTATTCAGTCTCTTGAGCTTATATGCTCTTTTAACATTTTTTTCATATCATACATAATTGAAGTTGAATCAAACTGATGAAATTGAAGAGATTTCTTCTTTACATACCATTCGAGTAGAATGTTGTTTACTATTTTACGTATGCTTTCGATCATCAACAAAAAAAGCTGATTGGTATAAAAAGGCGCGAGAAACCCTTGAGTATTCACACTTAGGAAAGTGTCAGTTTTATGAGCGTACTTGAAGATTACAAATATGAATTTTAATACATAATAAAGATATGATTTGATCAAAGTATTCATTATGAGCAGAAATTCAAGTTATTTTGATACATATTCTCATTCTATAAAAAAATTAATCTTGGACTATCCTGGGATTGAAGACTATCCTTCTTAAGTGCAGGTACCATTTCTATAAGTGAGACAAAAAAAAACCTCAGTAACGCATTGTTCTAGTACGTCGATTCGAGTCGAAAATATAATTAGCTATGAACCATACTCTATTACAGTTGTGAATCCTTATTGATCTGAACAGTTGACGGATTTGTATTCTTTCTAACCCAGTACTAGTTTCTACCATTTCCCGATGCAACGTTTATACTTAATCCGAAAGTTAAGTTTGACAACCCTCCTGAGGATGTTCGTCTATGGGGTCATTCACTTATGACGTCCATGATTTAGGGGGGAGGGGGGTCTGACACTTTAAATTAAAGAAATTATTTGGAATTAAAATTTTGTGACAAGGGGGGGAGGGGGTTTTTCTAAAAATCCCATTTTTTGATGGACGAAGTGAATGACCCCTATCATGAACATATGTATCGGCGACATAGACTTCAAAATTTTTAGATGTACATATATGTATCAAGTATCAATGAAACAATGAATTTGAAAAACATGATTGAAATGATTGTGATATTTACACAAAATTTTCCGCTTAACATGAATATACTAAGATGAAATTTGCTCATCACAATTTCGGTTTCGAAATGCTTAATTTATCCTGTCATCATCATGACATACAAAAGCGAATTGTGCCTGTCTATGAATTCGTTCATATTCATATTAAAAATGTAAATGCCAATATTGCTATGAGAGCATCAAGAAAAACAATAATATAACTGAAATATGTGATAATAGTAGAAAACATCATTTCAATTTGCATTTTATGGTAGAAAATTATACGCTTACTGTACACAACTGGTGCTTCTGCATGCACTGCTGAAAGTGAGAGAACGAAAGGGTAGAAAAGTGCATACACAAAAGCACATTTAATAATGGAAATAAAGTTAATTACGTGTCTCCTTTTACCCATTTCGACAATGCTTTCTCTCACACTTTTTTTCCTCCTCCTAATTTTCTCTTTCATCCGCGTTGCAGTACTGTCAAAAAGCACACTGCAAAAATTCCAACTAGAAATGAATTTAAATGAAAATTAATTTTCTCAAATTCATGAATGTTTAATTCACATGACATGAAACAAAACGGTATGTATGCTTAGTATTGTTATGGAATACATGTGTACACAAAAAATACACATAACTTTATATGCATTATATAAACTGTAGTTTTATACGTGTGGATATTTAGATATATGTGCAACAAAAGCGGAAGAATAAAGGATGTATGAGAGGACCAAAAAACAATACAAAACTAACAATTGTAGCTGTAATTTTGTGCTGAGGTGGAAAATTGCCATGAAAATATTTTCCCCTTCCTCTCACACGGCTGCATTACATTCAGCCACAGCAGCAGCGATTTGTGGCTTGTTGGAGAAGTAATTAAGGATACAATTTTTAAATGATTAACATTAAGATATTTTTTTGATTAAGTTTTTATAGCGACGACCCTCCCAAAAAATATTTTCTAATCCTTTTCTTTTCTTACCGACTGACGCAAATTGAATTTCACGAGCGGTCTATAAAATCAACTTTCTTTAATTAAATTTAACCCTCTACTGAAAAAAAGAAGAGAGAAAGAGAGAAAATAATGAAAAATACAATGAAAATGAAAGGTTTATATTTTTTTCTTACAAAAGAACTCTTTTCCTCTTCCTTCTCTTCTTTTTTTGATTTTTAATGTCTAAATTGAAATCGTAAATGGGATTTCCACTTTCCTTTGATTGTAATAAAAAGATTATTCTTTCCTTTATTTTATTTGCTTTGATTTGATTTTTTTTGCTCGTGTTTTAAGAATATCCCTAAAAATAAAAAGATGAGTTTCGAAGAGAATCATATCCAGTAAGGATACAATTTGCTTAGAAAGAACCAACATACTTCCTTTAAGATTCAATCTTTAAATTCAGTTAATTCGTCAAAGTAGCAAGAAACGAAACATCGTCTTATTTGCTATGGGATCGATAAAGATCTTGTTACAAAAATATCAGTCTGAAAAGACCTCTTCAATAAGAAGATTTAAAGAATCTTACTAAAAGTATAATTAATAACAATTCAGAGCTTTAACAAGTTTATCTAAGACAGGGGTCATTCACTTATGACGTCCATGATTTAGGCGGGAGGGAGGTCTGAGATTTTGTGACACTTTAAATTAAAGAAATTTTTTTGCATTAAAATTTTGTGACAAGAGGGGAAGGTGGTGGTCTAAAAATCCCATTTTTTGATGGACGTCATAAGTAAATGACCCCCGCGATAGATTAGAGCGCGATACACCTCTAAGAGATCATTAACAAATGACGTTTATCAAACAATAGAATTATCAGGCTCAAAGAGCTTTTATACTACGTTATAATAGTAGGGTGTATCCCTTAAATGTTGGACATAATAAGTGAATTATCCCCAAATATTTTTTCTCAAAATAAAAAATTCAGCTTTCTCACAATAGAAAATATTTTCCCAAGTGAAAAAAAACTTAATGCTGTTTCACACTTTAATAATCTTTCTCACTTCTGCTTCTATCTTTTAATCTGCATGACAGCTATTCCAAATAATTTTTATCTTCCTCAACTCCTAATTCATTCATTCATTCATCTTCTTTTTTTCGTAAGGTTCAAAAAGATTTTTTAACACAGCTTCGAGTGCCTGTAAGCAAAAGTTTTTCTTATTCTTTCAGAGAAAATAATACAGCTTAAAAGAAGGGAGAGGAAAAATTTTTATAGCCCTAATGAAGAGCAAACGCGACCTAATTAAACAATATCCTTTTCATGCCTATCATATCTAATCTCTGCAGAAAAGTAAACAAACAACCTTTTTTCGCTCAATGAATTGCCTTTTTTGCAGGTGAGTATAGTGAGTGTAGAAGATATACATGAACGTATTTGTCGACCTGAGTATAAGATGAGTTACTTGGGAATTATTATGAAGAGATCAAAAATTTTCTTTTCTTTTTTTTTCTCATGTTGCTGAATTCTGAAGAAAAAGTGATTAAATTAAAACTTTCCTTTTATTATTTTTGATTTCCAACCTTCTCTAAATGACCATTTCTCATATTCCATTTCATTCTATCGTTTTTTCCTCTTCTTTCTTTTGAAATCATCTATTTTACCTTCAAGTTATTGATGCTTTCAAAATAGCTTTTCTAGCTCTTCCTCCTCATCATGTATAAAGCAAGGAAAAGAAAAGAAATAAAAAAAGGTTCAAATAGTAAGAAGCGGCTTTTGATGCATGAGAACAAAACATGAAAAGAAAAGAAAAACTTTACCTGAGGCTAAAATTTTCATTTTCAAAACAAAAGAAGAATAAAGAACTTTTTCTCAAGTAAATAAATAAATAAATAAGAACAAGAATAAAAAGAAATAGAATGGACATGAGATAAAAAGGCATTTGACGTTGAATAGCACAAAAGAAATAATCTAGGAAAAGTTAACAAATGAAGCGCTTATAAAGTTTCTAAATGGAAGGATATCAACATTAAAAAGCTAATGTGTAGGCATATTTGCTGAATTGCTTTATTTTTTCCAACTGGATGCTAAGCGAAAATTCACAAATGACTTAAATTTGAATTTTTAGTGAATTTTTTTTTTTACTAACCCACCCCCCCCCCCCCCCTCTCCTCTTCTGTCTCAATATATCTCTAAACTGAAAGTTGACCTAACATGCATATCCAAATGATTCCAAGTTTTCTTAACACACTTATGTGCCCATTTATGCTAAGAAAATGAAAAACAAATTCAAAATAGAATTTAATGGTCGTTGAACAGAAGATACAAAGACAAGAACTTTTTAATTTCCCATGATAGGTATGGGATGTAGTGATAAAATTTTAAAAAGATTTTGAATCGAATTCAATTAAGGAGAAAGTTGAAAGTTGAGAAAGATACAGAAAAGATTTTTTGTTCTTAGAATCTTAAAGGTAGACTTTCCACTTTTTGGGTCGTGGGATATTTCCCAATGAGCATGTAAAACATTTATAAAGAAAAACAACATGAACAAAATTTTGGGCTAGTAGAAAAACCTCAACGCTATGCTCAAAAACATAAATTCCAGCAATTTATGAGATAACAGCAAGAGTAGAATTGAAAACCAAATTGTAATTCAACCTGCTAGCCTCAAACATTGTAGTTTTAAGCTTTTAACTTTTTTTATCGGGAATGGGGAGTGAAATGAACTTTCCATTTTCATAAATTTTTAATTTTGTTTTAAAATAAAAATTGCATTTGTGTCGTGAAAGTAAATTGAAAAAGTTAAGTGAAAAGTTTTAACTGGAATCAACAGAAATGAACAGAAAAAAATTTTCATGTCACATCTAATATTTTTCCCATTTGTTTATTTACACATATGTGCGATTATAAAAGCAAATCGCATGATTTGAAATATTTTGTAAATAAATTTAAAATGAAAACATGAAAAAGGTTTTGATTGATGCTTGTTTCAATTCGCACCAACGCTTTTAAGGGAAATTATATGCATGAATTGAACGAAATCGTTTTGTCATTTATCATCCATATTCACTTTGCTTTCATTTACCCCAGAGAGAGATACATGTCGAAGATATTAGGGGAATTTGTCAATGCGAGAAGGCGTAAAAGTGGAAAACAATTTTTTTATTTCATTTTATTTGCCGATACAAAAATAACATAAAAACTCACTTTT
This sequence comes from Chironomus tentans, assembly GCA_963573255.1. Lineage (NCBI taxonomy): Eukaryota > Metazoa > Arthropoda > Insecta > Diptera > Chironomidae > Chironomus > Chironomus tentans. The sequence continues at coordinate 30,091,183 of OY754304.1, read as the reverse complement.
CCTCTTATTGCCTCCAAAGAAAACACAACAAATAAACCGCAGATGTGAATTTGATCGCATAGAAATATAATACCGATAAGATTTGGTTACAGAGAAATTTCATTAAATTTTCCCTTCATTTTCAACTTTTAACACTTCATACTGATTTATATATAGGGTGTCCATCTATTCACTTTTAATCGGGACACATCTGATTTTTGATCAGATAATACATATCATGTGAACATCAATAATCAAACTTTTGCTCAATTTTCAAGATATTTTTTCAAAAATTTGCCAAAATAAATTAAATTTAAATTGATTCTTCTTAAATTTTTGTGCATGAAAATCTAAAAACTTTTAACTACAAACAAAGGAAAACTCGATGTTCAGCCCATGAATTTTTATCAGATTATCTCATATGTACTTATTTACACAACAAGTCAATTTTATTCTCAAATCAGTGTTTCTCAAATTTTTTAACGCTGCGGGACACTAAACACCGTTTTGAAAATTTGATAGTACACACAATTCAAAATAAGTTATGTTTTAATTATTTCTAGTTGGTAAAGAAGTATGACTACCAGATTGTGAGATGTGAAATAAATTCTGAAGAGCTTGAAGCTTGGAAATTTAATAAACAATTGAATGAAAAATCGAAAAGATTTTGTTTTGACGCTGTGAAACTCAGTGAAGCTCACACAACGCAATAGTGTACTCCCGAACATAATTAAGTGCTTTAAATAAATAAATTTCAACAAAAAATGAAAAAATGTTAAGAGTACATAAAAGTAGTAAATGCATATTAACAAATTAATCCTTAAATCAACTACATATCCCAATTCTGAAGAAAACAAACATTTAATGACATAAGTGTGTTTAAAACTCAGTAATAAAAAATTCTAAAGTACCTAAAAGATGTTACCAATCTAAAATGAAGTCCAAGTTAAAAGAAAGAAGAAAATTAAATTTATTTCAAACCCTTCGAATGAACTAAAATGTCAACAAATCATTTTGAAATGTTGTGGTTACAACAAGGACAAGTATTGAAGTAAATTTGTGGTTATTAGAAAAATATCCATTGCGTGTGGCTTGAGGGTAAAAGTATTGGGATACGATAAGACAAGAAAAATCAATTGCTTTTATTTTCTGAAGTTTGAAAACTTTTTTGAAATTAGAGCACACCATGATGTGCTATAAAATGTAACACTTTATATTCATTAAATATTTATGGGAATTTCTCTTAAAGACATGAAGATGAAAGAGCTTTACACTCAAGCATGTGTATGTGTATACATACGAAATAGTTGGAAAGAAGAAGGAAAGAATTTTATATCCACAAGGCTTCCCGCTTTAATGCACAAATTGCCCTTCAACATAAATTCCTTTTTTTCATCCTCCTTGTGAATGGCAGCAAATGGTCAAGAATTGGACCAAGTAGCGAACGAAGGAAAAAATTTATTTTTTCAACCGAACAATCGGTTGTATGTGGTAAACCTAAAAATTCACCAACAATACTTTAATGTATGTCTTTCCTCTGTTTTTACTCTCCACAAAATAGAAGACTCAGTGATAGTGAAATAGTAAAATAAAATAAAAAAAGACAGTAGAAAAAAGTCAAACCCGAATGACATGATAAAAATGACCTTTTTCAGCAAAAGGGAAAGACAAGACAATTGAAAGAAATCTTCTCAAGTATAATATAAAATTGTATATGTACGTACGTATGTGAGCACAAAACTATATGTAACATAAAAAAGGAAGCAAATGTTGCTGGTGATATTAAAATGAATGTATAATTTCCACTAAGGACATAATTTTAACACCACATACAGACATAAATATTTGAATGTGGAAAAGATATCTATTTGGGCAGTATGTTGTGACATTTTAGATAGAAATTGTCGACGAACGGCTCAGTTCCATTTTTATTTGCTTCAAGGCCTTCATTGAAATCTTTTTTAATAAGAAAGGAGAGGCAGAAGAAAGACATTAGCACAAGGAAAATACAAGAATAACGTCACACACGACTCTATTCAATGACTATTTTTTACTATTTATCAAATATATATTAGGAATAGGATAATAAAATAAAGTAACACGAAGGTCAAGTAAGACCATTATTTGTAGGACGTGTGTATCTGATATAAGAGTTATTTCACATAATCATTGGTAAATAAGAAGAACGTTTCACATGAACAGAAGGGGAAAATAAGTCTTTTATTCGAACATGCTATCACAGTGGGAGAATCATTGGACATGTTAAAAATTTGCCTTTTTGTAAAAGAAAAAAAAATGTTTGCACAAGATTTATTGTCGGTTAATTTGGGAATTTTATTTTTTTTAGGAAGATTAATGATTTTATAGAATTATTAACGTCAAATGTAAAATACTTAGGTTTTATGAGTGAATTCCAAGAAACTAGAGAAATTTTCATCATGCGTGCCAATATTGAAATATGAAGAAAGGATTCATAATTCAAGGGTTACTCTTATTATGTGCTCACAACGTTCGTCGTAATACTACATTATATTAAGAAGAACTTTTGTGTAATTTAATAAGGAGCACACGTAACATCATCAGGTTTCAATACTTCTTAGTTTTAGTTATGATGTGCCAAGTGTTGAAGTGTTTATTCTTTACTTCATGTATGTGTGTATATAAGAGCTACCAGTAGAGATGTCAGATACAAATAACAAATATTTGGGTATTTGGGTTTTTTAGCACTATTTGGGGTCATACAAATACTTGGGTTTACACCCAAATAATTTGGGTACAAAAAATTATTTTTAAAATGAGATTCAAAAACTATATCTTGTTAAATTTTGTACACTTTGATATCAAATTTTTAATAATTTTGGCTTAATTTTCAATAAGTTTGAAGAAAAAAAGCTTAATAATAAAGTTTTGAACACATTTTGAAGTATTCAGCTTCAGATTTTGTTTAGCTCAATTAATTAACAGAATTGTTTTAAGAAGAGATATTATTATTTTTTGAGAATTCTGTTCTCTAAATTTAATTTAGTTATCAAAATATTTAATTTAGCCTGCAATTTTATCAGTATTTCTACTGACTTTTGCATGATTCTTGTGGAAAAATATAATTTTTTTCATGCAGTGCCTAAAAATTTATCTATAAATTGTTAGGTATTTTAATTTCTGAATCATTTATTTAAATTCTGACGCACTTTATTAGTGAAATAGGGTTTTCTAGACAAAATTTAGACCCCATTATTGCTAATATATAATATTTTTTTTTTGGTTTTTTCCATACAAAAAACTATTTGGTATTTGTACAAATATTTGGGTTTTACTATTTGGGGTATTTGGTATTTGTACAAATAGTAAAAACCCAAATAATTGACATCTCTAGCCTACCAGGAAGATAAAATTATGTTATATCGGGTGTGCATAATGACATCAGATGTGTTATGTAATTTTCGATATGAAGATTGAACTTTTGGAATCGACTCGTTTGGAATATATTTTCTAAGTAATATATATTTTCACTATTCATGTTAATAATGATATTTGATCTAATTCAATGCAATTCTTATAAATATAAGTATAACTTAAAATTCACTTGAATCAATTAAAAATAAAATTTATCTCATTTGTTTGTCGCTCATCACTTTGTGATCATTAATTTAGGGGTCATTCACTTATGACGTCCATCAAAAAATTGGATTTCTAGACCCCTCCTCCCCCCTTGTCACAAAATTTTCATCCAAAAAAATTTCTTTTGTATGAAGGTGTCACAAAATCTCAGACCCCAGAGTAAATGCATTAAAATCATAGTATAACTTTATTTAAAGCTTTTTTCCGAGAAAACACTAACAAGCTGAATTAAAATGAAAAATGTTGAAATGAAGATATTTTTATTGCTGAAATTAATGCCTAAAACTAGAAATTAAACGAGAATTCTGAAATTTCATTCATGTAAAAACTTTCCAAGTAGTCTTTATGTTAAGAAGAATTATGAGAAGTGTGTAATATATAGCTGTAGAAAAGACTCTTATGTAATGGAAATTAATTTTCGTCACAGGAATTTGAAACTATGTATCAAGCAGTATCAAGTATCATTATAATGTGTTTGTAAACATAAAAAAATTGCTCATTCAATGCAGTGGAATAAAGTTTAGAAATGAAGACAAACAAGAAACTTTCTTTCCGCATCGCTTTCACTTAGATGTTGAAAAGAATTTCTTTTTGTTTCCATACTGAGTAAAAATAACATATTTAACACTTTGTCGCTGAAATGCTGTGTGAAATTTTTCTTCCATTCATCATACTTTACATACATGGAGAGGACTTAAAGTTTTACTTTTTGCGATTGCTTCCAACTACTCGCTTCATGCAATGAAAATTTATGCGACAGAATAGTTCAGACGATGGAAAACTTTTTCTCACGGGAATCATTCTACATATATGCATACATGAATATGAAAAGTTTTTATTCGATACTTTATTACAGTAGCAAAATATATAAGTATAAACAATCTCCTCTACTTAGTGTATGCTATGCTGTAGTTATTATGCAACTCGATGAGCATGTGACTGTAAATACAAACTATTTATTAATTTTTAGTTTTTAAACAATTTTAATGAATTAAAGCGTGCACTTTAATCTGTTTATGAGTACTAAGTTAATGTCAGCAAAGCTATAACTATATATATGACGTATATCCACTTCAAATAGGTCCTACCTACATTTTAATACTTAAGAGTTGAAATTTCAGGGAAAATCCAAAATGACAGACGGCAAAAAGCCGAAAAAAGTGTCAGTAGGCAGGCGTGAATCCAAATTCACGAAAGTTTCACGCTGGTCACTAATTTTCGCCATTTTTACACCATGTGTTATTCTAGAAGTTCAATTTAAAGTTTTTTTTTGAGAATATATCAACGGTCATTTTATATTTGAATTGTAAAAAATTAGTTGACTTCCCCTTTTTGAGTTGTTTTCCCCTCTCTATGTAAAAGTTAGTCTTCTTTATAACTCGTATGAGACAACATCGTCTCTTATTAAATAAACATTAAGTAAATTTTAATTACATTATAATCGTGCAGTTTATTTATACCAACAGTTTTATTATCTTTTCCCGTCATGCTTAACGCGAAGCTACTCCAGTTTCTAAATTAAACACAAAAATATTGTTCATAACTTCCAAAAATCGGAAATTGATCTAAAAGGATATCCCAGGAAGAGGAAATACGGAATATGTGCTATGCTTTAACCAATATAAAACCCCTGATGTGTATATTCAATATTTTACCTACAGTTTAATTCTGATTCTCATCAGCTCCAGTCTTTTCATGTTAATTATCTCCTTTTTATGTTATCATTGGAAAATTTCTATGGCAACAACAAAACTCTATATTTTTGATTGATTATACGAGTGCTGAATTTTAATTTTACGTCCTCGAAAATGTGGTAAATTTGCCTTTGTGTAGATCCTTGTGATAGGATTATAATGATGATAATGAAAACAAAAAGCAATATGCCTTTGATATGTATCTATTCTGTATATACTTAATGATACAACGTTATGCACAAGCTTTATTCAAATAGATTACAATAAAACTTTACATTATAGCTACAGAATCATGTAAATAATTATAATAATCCATTGAAAAATCTCTATGGAATAATATTGTACAAAGATAAATTTATACTCAATATTAGCTCTTCTGTGTAAACATCACTATAAGGATTTCTATAGAAAAATAAAGTTCTCGTGTTAATTGTTATCTGATATTAATTAGCAATTTTTTTTCTGACTCATTTCGCAAACACGTTATTCACAATTTAATTCTTCTTATTTGCATATTTCAGACCTGCTAACTTACATAAGCTTTATTCTGGTTGATAATTGTGAATTTAATTCTGAGTTTGTAAAATTTAAAGAGATTTATATTGTAGATTTATTTACAGGTAACACGTCAGGGTAGGGTGAGGTCAGGCCAGAACGACACCTACTAAGAATGTTCATGATTTTTTGAGAAAAAAATCCCAACCCCCCCCCCTAAATTTTCCCGTCCATACAAAAAATTTCAAAACCCCTCCCTCGAAAAATTTCTGGATACGCCCCTGGAACACGCATTCTTAATTTTTAATTTTTTTCACAGGTCGTAAAATAATCAATAAGACTGTGAACTATAAATTACATGACATAATGGAAATAATAAATAAACATATGAATTAAGATAGCAATAAAACTAAACAAATTTCCATATCAGATAGGACTCTTGTAAATAATATAAAATTAGAAGTTTATTTAAGGAAGGAAATGAAATTCTCATGATAAAAGATAATATTAATTATGAAAAGTGATCATGATTGCTTCAAATCACGATATTCCCATCGCGGATGAGACATGAGGCTCTAAATAAAGACAAAACAATTCCCTTACTAACATGTACACAATCCAAATGATAAGTTAAGTATACGATTGTAGCATAAATTTCCAAGAGAGTCATGAAACAGAAAGTCATTTGTTATTCATAAGCATATTTGATTCATTTCTCTTCATAATATATATCTGTTCTCGTCTCAATCTGAAATGTGATTTTAGAATTCTAAACTTTTTGTAGTAAGGACATGTATTGAGTTCATGAGTGAATTAGAGTATAAACATTAGCTTTTTATGTCTTTTTTTTCAACGAAATGCATGCATATTTCTGTCCTTTCCTTCTTCTTCTTTTTGTCCTTTTTCAGAAAATAAAAATAGTCAAAGGAGATAAGAACACGTTTCGAGGTGAAAAAGCTTAGAGTTTTAAACGTTAAATCATCGCCATTAACCTCCCGCTAGTCGACACGAAATAGATAGTATTCTTAAGGCGATGGTTGGAAGGCGAATAAAAATGAGAAATAATTGTTTTTGTTAGAATTTAGTATACATTTTTACTGTCCTAGCTGTAAGAGAGTCAAACAGAGTTCAGTGATGTAAATTTTTCGCGCGATGTGATATCGTCATCATCATATTACACACCACTATGCGTCGACATAGAATTGAAATTTATTTTCCCTTCCTTCATGCCGTTTATATTACGATAAAATACAATTTCCATTGTTATAGTAGGCGCAAAGGATATAGATGGAATGTGGGGGATATAAGGAAAGAAGAAATGTTGTTTGACGAGGCAATTCAATAATTTTCAATTTATAAAATCCCTAATCGAAACACTGTTGATCGAGAAAAAAGTCTATTTTTGAGATTTTAATGTAGTGATAAGAGTAATTCAATATTTTTTTTTGTGTACCGTGTTACATCTTTATTGTCAATGTAAATTTAATTTAAATTTTATAGTTGAAATTTATTGAGTAATAATTCAATGCATGGAGATTTCAAATTCACGATAAAAATGCTACATGCTTGAATTGATTCCATTTTAGTGTAGTTTATGACTGCATTTTTGGTATTGTTCCAGCTTTTATGATGCTTTAATCGACACAATTAGCATTGGTAAAATTGTAGCGATTTGTAGAATGAGTCATTACTTCTTTCACGTTTTAAGAGGGATCTCTGGGGTTCTAACTAAAATTTAGTTTTTGACGTTACGTAACATGAAATTCCAAAAAAATAGAGCTAAAAGATTGAATTTTGCAAAAATTAATAATTTAAAATATAAAAATATCACTTTTAAATTAACTGATAGAATTTGGATTGGAGTTGTCAAAATTCAAAGATTCAATACATTTTAGCATAAATAATTTGATAGTAAAAATGACCAAAAATATATATACTAGTAGGTATATAAGTGACTACCCCTAAAGTAAAATCTCACCAAATATTTTCCCTTACCATTACACCACCTCAATTTTTTTGGAAGTTCGTGGCATTCTACATAAGTCGTAGTAACAGATCAAAACATGCAGTTTATTACTTTAAGTCAATTTAATCGAATAAAATGCAAAAATTTTTTTTGATTCAATCGAATGTTAGAAACACACAAAGCATGGTCAATAGTGACATACATGCATTGAAATCACTAAGAAAAAATAAATGTCTAACTGCTACAAAAAAATTGAAATTTTCAAAAGAAAACCATTCAATAGTTAGGAATTTCTAGTGTAAGGTTTTCAGATTTGTTTACTAAATTTTTGTATGAAAATTTAAAAATTCTTTTAAAATGTTTTTCGAGGAAAATTCAGTGATTGAAGAAAAACCAAAGCGAGATTTTGATCAATTGGATAGTGAATTAATAAATAAGTTCAGAAATAATGAAATAAACGTGGACGAGACGATTAGAAACTTGGAAAAGTTATATAAAGGTAATTTTTAAATTTTATTTGCCTATAAAAAAATATTTTAAATGATTTGTTTTCATTTACAGACGAGATTCTAGAATGCAGCGATAAGAATTGTCCATCAGATGATCAAATTTTTGCTCAGTGCTATCATCAATTAGCACATTCGAGCTCATTGCAAGAAATTTTTATAAAAGAACAAAATTACGCCCCAGAAATATCAAGTTTAGTTATGAGAATGGAAAAGGAGCTTTCGTCGTTAAATGACATGCATCAGGAAGTCATGGACACAAAGATCAATTTATTAGACGTTGAAACAACACCTGATGACATAAATGATTTATTAAAACAGCAGTACAGTACATCAAATCTAATGAGAAAGCAGTTTGAATCTGAACTTGAGGCAAAAAGAGGACATCAGAAGAATGAATATCGTGAATGGGTCACTTCCCAAATGAGTCAGAAATATCTCGATTCACCGACGACTGCTATTGGAAATAAATCTTCAATGTTCCCAAATATTCACAAAACTGCTGATCGTCGAGAGGAGTCGTTTACTATCCATTTAGGCTCACAATTGAAGTCTACACATAATATAAGAATATTATCTGCTGATATAATAGATTTGTGTAGTCCTTTAGTCAATGAAAATAGTGAATCAATGATCAACGGAAATATACAGCTAGGAATTTATTCAAGTTCATTATGTGGCGTGGTTTGTCTTGTTCCTTCAGCTTCCGCTTTTCAAGTTATGGCTAACCAGAAAATCGTAAGGAATGCAAATTTATCGACAGAATTTCATTTTTCTCAAATTGATGAGCAATTGGATCAAATTCAGCATGACCTAAAATCAAGTGGCGAAACACGATTAAAACCTGGCGATTTCTTCATTACAAAGCATTCCAATTTATCACAATGTCATTTAATCTTTCATCTTGTCTGCGACGACTCAACAAATGAAATGAATTCAAGACATCCTTGTATAATGGGATTAAGGAGTATCCTGAAAGTAGCAAATCGTTATGATTGTACTCAACTTACCATACCTGCTCTCTTAAAAAATGAAATGTCAGAGGAAATGACTTTATCTTGGTGTATGCGTCGTGCTGAGCTTGTTCTCAAATGTACTAAAGGCTTCATGATTGAATCATCATCCACGGGAAGCGAGCTAAGTACACTACAATTATTACTTCCAGCAGATATTTCTGAAGAATTATTCACGTCTATTTCTCAAATGATTCCATCAATATTTAGAGTCGCCAACACTAAATTCCTTTAAAAGGAATCATTGGCTATATACATATCAAAGATCTTTATTAATCATTTCTTATTTGATAAGAATGTATTTAAATTCATATTATATCCAATCATAGTAATTTCTGAATAATAATTGAATAATAATTAAAATCATTCAAGTAAAATAAAATAATTGATATACCTAATTTATTACATTTATATAGTTTACATTCAATACACATAACATAAAACGATTAAAATGGTGAATTCATCCCTAGTTTTGTACCAAAATCTAATCGTGCTCTTCTATGAGCTCTCGACTCCTTCTTTATCTCGTAGTATTTACATAACTCAGCAACACTTCCTATAACAATCACCGATGCAATAAGGACGATTAATGCTGGCCATTTCTCATTCATTTCTTGTAAATTATATTCGTTAAAAACAACTTGACATATGAACAGTAAGAAGTGAGCTACCAATCTGTAAAAAATAAATTTAGATTAGCATGAATGATATTGGACTCAAGGTCGTATCCAGAAATGCTAATGGGAACTAAAATTGATGGAAGCAAATGTACTCACATAATTAAACTCGTGATCATCCAGCATGAATTGCTCGTTGGACTTTTTTGCCAAAACGAGCAATCACGATGAACAAATGATGATGAAATGATAACTAAATGCAAAACAGCTCCAAAAAGGATAAATTGACGTGCTAAGGTTGTGTCTTTTATAAAATCTTCTTCATGCGCCGCTACTAAATCAAAAACAATGTGATCGACAGTGAATAGATAGATGATGATAAGAATGACAATAGATACAATGTATTTAGCTCCATAACACCATAAAATAAATAGAAATGTATTAAAGTCGACTTTAAACATCGTCTTTTTTCCGCATGCACGATTCATGATGTTTGCATCGGACTCGATTCTAACGAGCGAAATTGCCAAAGGTGCTACAATAAAGCACATGAGATAAAGCAATAAATCAGGCAGGATAATTGGTGGTAAGCTCATTGCACAGCTTAGCATATTGAGTATTGAAAACATAATTGCTGTACATGAATAGAATTGAACGCAATTCCAAAGACCAATTGAAAACTTTCTTGCCAGTTCAATGAGTCCCAAAATTGATATTGGCTCATCGCGTCGTACAGAAATGGAGCATGGAAGTGAATTTAACATGCGACTAAGATAAATTGGTGATATTGTCACGCTCTTTTGTATATCGTACCATTTACGAGGTCGATCATTGCTTAAATATTTTTGCTTATTATTATACAAATTGGATTCTGTATATGCTGGTGAATTTTGGCAAACTGTTGGATAAAGTGGCTCACAGCCGATTGCACAATTAGCTTGAAGAAAGATTTGGCAATTTGAATTAGCATTAGCCGCCGATCCCATGACAACACAAATCTCTCCATGAGCTTGCATAATCCTCAGCATTTCTTTTGTTGCCTCAGGCAAGCAATCAGTAAATAATGACACAAGTAATGGGACATTATCTACATTTTCAATATGCGGCTCAATATTTTTGATTCCCCTCGGCAATTTTGCACGATTTGAAATGTAAATTGGAATTGGATTACTTTGTTCAGAACTGTCGGTTGTAATACTTATCGATTGATTATGAATATCCTCGTGTGGCAAGCCTTCCATTACGGAATCATGATTTGATATTGAGCTATTCCTAGACGCTTCTTTATTTTCATCTTCATTAACTTCATTGTGTGGATGTTGCTGTTCCCTTGGATCCGATATCGTACAAGGAGCTGACGAGGAAAGCATTTTTGTTGATTCAAAATTTGAATGAGGCAGCAGTCGTGAATACTCATCAGCAGTATCCTTTATTTCTTGTTCTTTCTCAGTGTCTTTTTGTTTCTCGTCAAAATTCCTTGAATGCTTTGGTGATGGAATTGAATTGTGCTCATCTGGTTCCAAAAGTGATATATGGCAGTTCCATCCCGACTCTAGCCCCATCTTCTCACTAAAAACTCTTGATCTTAGTTCATTTTCCTTACTAAAATGTACAAATCGTATGCAAGCTTTCTCAAATCTCTCAATCAGCTGTACAATATCAGTCTGTGCTTGATATTGCATCGTGACCATTCCAATGAAAATCTGATGCGATTGCATTTCAAAACATCCGTCAATGTCACTAACTGGTTCTTCCTTAACATCAGAAAAAAGCAAAGAATCAGAACTTATCGAATGTGACATGGAATGACCCTCAAAGTCACAATTATTCCTCTCAGAATGCTTCAATCGTTCAAATGATTCTGGTGGAAGTTCTAAATATGCCACATCACATGAGGATATATCGGTTGGCTTTGGACCTGCTAACATGCCTGTAATGCTATGACGAAGTGGACGGTATGAAAATGCTGTACAGTACGCAGTCTAAGTAGGAGAGAAATTATTAAATGCTGTTGGAAATGAATAAGCATTCGTTCATTAATGACATTTAATATTAAAGTAATTTTAGAACATAGAATGTCATTAATGAACGAAAATTAATCTTTCTTACTAATGCATTCCGTTGATAAAAATCTTGAGCTCGTTTCCGTTCCTCTTCCTTTAATGGACGCAAATCCTTTCCACTCCAGAAGTCATCGCATGAATCCAAAATTATGTCAGCTGTTCCTTGACTTAAAAGTTGAAAAGAACCACCATGAAATTCTCTAATGACAACTGATAAAGAATGTGGAAATGGGATCTTGATTTTCGTTGCAAGATGAAGGGATTTCGCAAAACGTGTATCACGTCTAATTACTTCAGGTTGCTATGGATTTTAAGATTTTTTTTATAAATTTTGATTACTAATGTGAGAGTTCTATAGCCTACCAAGTGACGATAGCTCGAAATTTGTCCTTCAAAATTAAAAATGTTCTTAGCTGAAGGCATGAATCCAATTTGTCTAGCCAATTCACAGAGACAGCGTCTATAGTTTAAATAAGGGAAGAATCAGATATTAATTTATGGCAAAATAGAAAGTTTAAGGACATCAACCTCCACATAGAAAGTTGGAAAGTTGTTGTATTTTTATCAAAACTCAGTTGATACAGAAAAACTATAAAACAGACAGAAACAGCAAAATTTCTAAAATATTTACACAAAATGAAAACACAAAACTAAAAATTTCGCATGCTTTAAAATGCTTTCAAATTTTTAATTTAGGGTATGAATACCAAGAAATTCATCGGTGCTTTTTAAGGTTGAATAAGAATTTCTCGGCTGAATCAATAATTAGAAGATAAAGTTGATGAAAGTTTATATACAATGAATTTACTATATCTACAGTCTAGTGATCATTAAGTCTTAAGCTTAGAAATTTATTGAAATTTTTTTTGAGCCTTTCAAAGCATATGTAAAGCCAGAAGCAATGAGTTACCAATTAAAACAATATTTAAGACGTGAAAATCACTTTCCTGGCCCAAATGTCAGAGGGTTAAAAAGGAATCATAGGAGATTCCTTCTAATCCATATTGTCAGGGGCATATCCAGGTACGATTCCTACCTTCGACGGAAAATATTTGCTGGGGTTTCCATTTGCTTTATGAGGAAAGAAGGAATCCCAACAAAAGAAGGGTTCATACAAAACTTGAATCACCTCCGCTGAAGAATTTCTGGATACACCCCCGCATCTAACACTAAATATTATCCACCACAAAAAATTTTTTGAATTCTTTGCTCAAACTCGTAGTTACCATCAATGCAGAATACTGTTTCTTGTCAATAGAAAGTCTTAGCATTACTTTTCATAATTTATTTCTAAAACCAACTACCAATCATAAAGCTTATACATACCCATGCATAAAGCTTGCACATAAATCATACCGATTTGTAACTGGAACTAAATTTTTATCAATCATCGATGCTGCCGCAATGTGACTGCAGAATTTGGAGTATGCATATTGTGTTTTGTCACAACACGTGTTGACCAAAATTGCTAGACCTAAAATTTAGATCCAGCATGTGAAAAAAATCATGATTAAATTAAATTGATTCCATTTCAGTACCTAAAGGTTTTAATGAGCTCAAATGATTCTTCCATTCATGATCATCGAATTCCAATTTAAATGGACTGTTTTGATCATTTGTTACATCCAATACTTCAGCGACTGTTCCTTGTTCATTTTGATCTGTCGATTCCGAATCTAAGCTTGACTCACTCGAGTTTTTAGAGTTTCCATCGACATTTGCATCACGCAGAAAAAATACTTTTTCAGGTGTTGGATTCGGCCATGACAAAACTCCTTTCTTGTCGACGCAACAGAATGCAGATGCTGATCCCAGAACTTGAATTATGTTAGTTGAACGACTTAACAAGTCACAACTTCCACTCAGAATCCGTAAATAATTGAAAAATACTTGTTTTCGAGGAATAATTGGCATATCCAAATCAGACGTTGGCGTATCCATCATTTCTGGTGAGCTTTTTGTTTTCTCAATCTGCATCAGTGGCTGAGGTATTGAAAGTAATGTCTGCAGTCTTGCTGATCCCCAATGATGAAGATTAATCCATAATAAAGGAAATATTAATGGCGACAAACTAAAAAGTGATGAGACGCAATTCAAGATTCCAATATTAGTCCAATTTGTGTGCATGATTTTTCCTTTAAAGAAGTAGCTATCAAAAGCTCTCAAAATGATTGTACCAATCACGACTATAAGAACGATGATGAATAAATATTTTTGTAGGTAAATATTAATTAAAATATGTCGTTGGTGATTGTGGAACGTTGGAGGACGATCCAAAAAATGTTCTAATGAATATTCCAAATTATCAACAAAGGGTGTATGCTCAACAATACACATTAGATCCGGTAAAGGTATAACTGCGATAGGCTTCGTTGGTGCATCGCCGAAATTTGAACTATGTCCATAAGTCTCGCCAAGCTTGAAAGTTTTTGGCTTTGAATGATTTGTTATCTCACGTACATTTGCAGGAGACACTTGACCGACTCTTAGGACAATTACATCGCCTTCAACTAGTAATGCAGTTGGTAAATTCCTAAGCTCATGATCACGATAACACCAGCTCAGACTTATACAAGGAGATAATGGTGAGCATAATGATGGATAATTGATGCTTTTCCAGTCTTTTGAAAGGTTTATTGACAATTCTATTTCGTCAAGTAATTCTTGTGTCTTTCTTAGCATTTCTGTGGATTTCAGTTTCTCCTCTCGATATACAAAATATATGTTAAAAATAAGTAATAAAAGTACAAGCACTGCCGTAAAATAATAAGATGTTATAAAAAGTCCTACGATCACTAAAACTGATATAAAAATTGAATAATTTGAGAGGATTTTATGATTTAGATCCTTTTTAAGTTTTTTCGTCTTTTGATTTTCATATTCTGCATCTACGACTTTCTTAATGTCTTCATGTAGCTTTTTAAGAGCATCTTGCGTACTCAAACCAACTGTTGAATTTATCTCAATATTCATTTCTTCAACTTTTGTGTCTATACAGCATAAAAATATAATTTTAAAGAATTTTCACTTTCGATTTATGTTTACTAATGAAAAATTACTAATACACTTATAGACGCACGTTGCCTCATTATCAGCTGTTCTATGTTGCACGTAATATTTACATCAGTCAGGGTTCAACATGTTTATTTTAGTTTTTTCAAAAAGTTTATTATCTTCGTTATTTTATACATGATTCTTATAAGAAACTTTACGTTCTGGCTTTCTTTACCTGCTTGCCGTCGACAATATTTAATTCTTGTAGAATTTTAGGTAGTTCATTTAATAACTCTTCAGAAGTAGACTTAAACTCATTCTTTGCCCAAATTTCTTTCAACTTGCTGAATATTGCTCCCATGATTTTACCAGAAGGACATCCATGCTGCTTCAGTGTTGCACCATCAATTGGGAACCGTGGAATTTGCCATTCTTTTAGCTTTTCATAGAGATCCTTGTTACATAGAAATTTCAAAAACTCTTCAACATACTCCTTCACATCCTTAGGCTTGCCAATGAGTGTTTGAAGACACATTTGCTGGAAGGTCCTGAATTGAAAGTAAAATATTTAATTAATTTACAATGAAATTTCCAATTCAGTCATGCTTACAAAAGTTTATCAAAGTCCTGTCCACTTTCTCTGGATTTCATAATAAAGTACATCAAATCTCGTTCATATGCTGACAATTTTAATCGTTCATGCAATTTCAATGCATCTTCTGGCGTGTAAAGTAGTGCAGATATCAACGTCATTGGATTATACTCAACATTTGGGATTTTATTCTCCTTTAATCGTTTGAACTCTTCAACGTTTGGGATATCAGGTAAGCCTATATAAGTTTCAAATTAGTATTAGTCCTATCAGAAATTCTGTGAAATTTACCAATAAATTTAGATATTCCACATTCTACCATTTTCAGCATTAATTCTTCTGCATAATTTCCTTGTAAAGCTTTCTAAAAGTTTGATTAAATCATTAATCTAACTAACAAGATCTATAAGTTAAAATTCGTACCTTAACTTCAACCCAAATTCGTTCACCACTTATATTTTGAAGACCGTCTACATTACTACTGATGATTTCAATTGTTTTCTCGTCATGCTTGTCAGGATCATCAGCTATTCGTCCATAAAACCGGAAATATCTCAGAATTCTCAAAAAATCCTCCTTAATTCGTTTATCAGCACTGCCAACAAAACGAACTTTCCGCTCCAAAAGATCCTCATATCCATAAAAGTAGTCAAAAATAGACCCGTCGAATCCAAGGAACTTATAAGGAAGTAGACGAATAGCAACAATAAAGCAGCAAAGAAATTAAAGATATGATTGATACTTACCATTGAGTTAATAGTCAAATCTCTTCGGTTAGCATCAAGCAGCCAGTCTTTTGTAAATTCAACTTCTGCATGTCTACCGTCAGTAACGACATCAATTCTTAAAGTTGTGCATTCAAAATTCTCTTGATTGTTTATCCTTGCTGTTATAGTTCCATGTTTTTCTCCATTCATATTAATCATCCTGATATTCTCAGCATCAAACATTTTCTTCATTTCCGCAGGAGTTGCAACTGTAGCAAAGTCTAAATCGGTAGGTTTCTTGCCCATAACAAGATCCCGTACAGCTCCACCAGCAATTCTCACTTCATAATTATATTTTGAGAATATTTCTACTAAATATTCTAATTCTGGCGTAAAAATTGACTTGAAGAGATCATTGTCCAATTTCGTTACCACAGGATTTTCTCTATACTTGACGTCTGGATCCATTCTTCTCACTGGATTATTAGAACTTAACAACTTTGCAAAACTTTTCTGAAAATAACATGTTTTTAAATAAAAATTTGTATTACTTGAAATATATTGTGAAATCCATACTTACGAGGTATAAACAATTTGCTATTCTATGCTGTTTCAAAATATATCTTGTTATTAACATACTTTCATTATAAAATAAGTTTAATTAAATGCATTAATACAAGAAAAATCTATTTTTAATATTTGTTATTATTTTTGTCGGTAAATCGAATTGCTCTATTCCACATAAAAACTACTAAATCATGTTTTTAGCATCGTTTCTACATTAATTAACTAATTTCTCACAATGATTTTAAAACATAAAGTGTTTATTAATTAAATTAATTAATTAGAGTTTATATTAAGAGCAAAACATTGAATTTTATTGACTTTTTAACAGAAACATCAGTGACAAGGATTGTTCATTTGAAAAAATTATATTTTGCTGAATATCATTAAAACAAAGAATGTCCCAAAGTATTTGACAAGTTTAATTAAATCAATAATGCATAGATAATGGATTAAGGTAATGTTTGCAGCATGTTAATTCATAAATATCAAGAAAATGCAAAAAATAAGAATCTTCCAAAAAGTCGTTACAAAAAAAATTTGAATTGTGAAAACTTATGTTTAACGTATCAAAAATACGTACGTAATTCTTTACGTACTGACATTTTGTTTATAAGGAAAGACATAAAAATTTTCTCCCGAAGAAAAAATTAAATTATTCACAGAAAAAAGCATTTAATTAAGCTAGAAATATATTTTAACTGTAGTTTACAACGTGTATAATGTTAATAAAGTGAAAGATTTATGTAAGATAAGAAAATTGCACCATTAATTTGTGTTTTTTTGATCATCCGTTTTGCAAATTTAAGAAAAATCTAATTTGAAAGTGATTCATACTTATTTTATGGGAAATTATTAAGATAAAATATCAAAACGAGTTGCTTATCAATATTCTTGTGAATTATAGTGTAGAGAAATAAATGAAAACGATAAAACATTAAAATTGTGTAAATCAAGAGAAAAAGATTGCGTAGGAGTGCTTATCAGAAAAGAGAAAAATTTAATAGACATGTTAAGTGTACACAAAAAGTCTATCGGGTAAAAAAAAAGTCAGATACATCTTTCCGATTTTTGTGAAATGTGCAAATGTAAACTATATTTTAAATGATCTCAGCCAATTAAAATAGAAAAAGTTGAAACGAAAACCGTGAATAAATTAAAGTTTAGTTGGAAAAAAAGTGAATTTGAATGTCGAATAAAAACCCAACCCTTCGAGAAATTGATTCATTTGTACGTACAGAAAAAAGAAAGGATACATAAAATACTCATTCGTCACACAGTGTGCTTTATGAGATTTAGCGAACCCCTATTACGCAAAAAAGAAAGAAAGGAAAGAGACATTAAAGAGGGAAAAATTTGTCCAATATTATAATTGCCGGTGAGTTTATTAATTATATTTCTTTTTGTGTCGCGTCAAATGAATTAAGAATGCACAAGTGAAAAGCCGCAATATTATTTTACGGTCGTATGCACCTTGAGCGCATTTGAATCTAAACTCGACTAGACATTCGAGATTTATGTGTTTTGATATTTTAAGTGCAATAAAACGGACGTCTGTGATTTTTCAACTAAAAAAAGAAATTATTTCTATTTATCGTCGCTGCTTCATTCAGAAATTAATGCACAAGTGTTTGCTAAATATTTATATTGCATTTCACATCTCATGTCAACAAATTCCACAGAATTGACTCATACGCATCAATTAGGCTCTCTAAGGGAACGTCATGAGCATGTGTATTAAGTGCTTCAAAATTGTTTGCAAAAAGAACATTGAAGTGAGACAGAGAAGTTGAATGGAATAAAAAATATAAAATGAAGTGCCAATTTAGATGAAAACTCCAACTGTGTAAAAGCAAACCTTCTTCTTCATCCTCATTTTATTTTTTCGCATA
Source organism: Chironomus tentans (assembly GCA_963573255.1). NCBI lineage: Eukaryota > Metazoa > Arthropoda > Insecta > Diptera > Chironomidae > Chironomus > Chironomus tentans. Next base: position 30,072,483 of record OY754304.1, on the reverse strand, counting down.
CATAAATTGACGATGAACACATGGATGGATAACACAAAAGGGCTATTTTTTATTTTTAATACATGCATTAGTATTTTTTCATAACGCTATATAAAATTCATTTCTCAGTCAGTTGTTGTCGATGATTTCAATAATTCTTCCATCCTCTTCTAAACCTCTTCCACATGTTTTTAGCAGAAATCTGCTGAGTTTTCAATTTCATAAAATTCAAGATTCCTAAAAAATCATAAACAAAAAATTCATTTATTGAGTGAGTCGAGCCATATACGAACAAATGCTTCCAAAAGTCGACACACGCATTGTGACATTCTTCGCTGTTGACAATTATTATTTTTAAAAAAATTAAAGGTTTATTAATTTAATTATGAGCTGACTGTTTTTAAAAGCCAAATCAATAGGAACAAAGCTGAATTAATAAAAAAATTGCAGTTGAAGGTTTTTATTGATTTTTATAGTGCTGACAAAAATTGTACAAATATGAGCAACCAGCACTATAAATACGAAATGTAACAAAATAGACTATTAAATTATGTTGACTATGACACTCGAAAATAATGTTCTGAAGTATTTGAAAAGGTCAAATTATGCTTTATTAGGCGCTTCTGTTCACAATTTAATCCATTAAAGGAATCTCTTTGTTGACTATTTGACTTATAAATCCATAAATTGATAATTTTTCCATGCAATGCGTATTATTGTTGTGTAGAAATGAAGATAAATACTGAGAGATTAAATTATGATTGTTAAATTAGTCCAAGTGAAATAACTACTGCGGAAGCTATGAAGTTTCCCATGTTTATGTAAACCACTTTTATTTGTATAAACAGAACGCAAGGAAAAGAAATCCAGTAAGCTAATCAAATTTATTTTAACATGAATGTGGAAAACGATAGATGGATTTAGAAGGCCATAAATGAAGTTACAAAACTCAATCAGAAGTAGAAATAAATATTAGCTTCAAAGGTTCCCCTCACAACATGACGCGTAATTAAAATATGCTATGTTATATGTAATTTTAATCTTTAACGACAACACATCATAAATCTTTTAGACTTTTATTCGTACATCTTTCGATGCATATTATGTGTGATGTAAGTGATCTAAAATTATAAGCATTCATATTTTATACTGGGATCAGATGTGTTTTCGTTCAGGTATCACATTAAATTATAGGATATTGAATTTCACTCAAATTTGTTAGACAGAGATATTTCATTCTTAAATGTGTACTTAGAGTTAAAGCCTACACGAACGAATTGCCTCAATATTTTTAATTTTTTTGTAAACAATTCTTCTTCTTCCTTTTCGGCACTTGAACGTGTTTATCAAATGTCAATGAAAAAAAGAAGTTGTCACAGAAAATGTCATCAATCTTTTTACTGATAAAACATTTCTAAATGCGACTTGCTCCTACTTTTATTTAAGTTTCGTCCAAAAATAAAGTAAAATCTCTGCTATGTATGTGACGTGAATTCACTAAATACTCATCATTGAGTTTGAGAAAATAATAATCAGAAAAGACAGAAATATTTATGATGCACGATTGTATCGTAAATTTATATTAAGAGAGCGAGAAAGAAATTTATCAGTTTGTTGAACTATGTGTGAGATGCATCACATTATGTACATACATATTTTCAAAATCATTTAAAAGAAGAAAACATTCAAAAAAGAAATGAAGATGATACACCTCATAGACTACCAGACTGCATGAGCTTCTTCTTCTTATTATTATACTTTAGTGCATGCTCAAGGAAGCAGAAAGAGTCGGTTGAGGACAGAAGAAGAAGAATTAAAGCTGAAAAGAAAGAATTGGCATTCATAGTATGCCAAAAAAAAATCAGGAGAAGAAGAAACGAAATCATTAAAGCATCGAATGTCGAGAATGTTTCACTTCCTTTAGAATTCTCAACTTATTGAATCTACTTACCTAAATAATGAAAATATATGTATAAAGTTTTGTGTGAATATTGAAAAAAAATCAGTCGTAGATGAAATAACATAAATATGTAGACATGCTTATAGCCTTAGCTGTCTACCAATATTTGTATTCAAACAATCGATTAGAATTCCCGACTACGTCGATTCACCAATAAAGATTTTTTTATGAGGTTATTGAGAAATTTTTTTCGTCATAAACTCCAGCAAAAGTGCAACGACTATATTTGTTATCGTACATACTCTACTTGTATTAAATAACTTAACTAGTTTTTATTTCATAATCGCCTTCTTATTTATTTCTCCCTTATTTTGCGATAAGGCTACATTCATACTTAATCAATCACATAACTGGTTATGTATTCACATTTGAATCGTAACAACTTAACAATAAAAAATAGTTGCACGGGAAACACAAACGGAAAGGGTTCGAAAGATTATTTTAATGGTAGGTCTAACGTGTAAAAAAATCTTTTCATATCGGGTTACATTTTCCTCGTTTCCTTTTATGTGCCAAAATAAATATCATAAGAATAAGAAAAGAACTAGGCAGTTTATTTTTAGTCATCGTGTCTGACCTGGTTTCACCTTGTACGGAACTTGATATTATCATGTAAACTACTCTTCATTCCCTTTATTAGCACAAAGCTACTTTCTACTTTTGTTTGTTTTATTGATTTATGAAGGAAAAAATTATGCATTCATTGAATAAACGAGTGTGGAAAACTCATGTGCTCATGTGAATGAAAATGGATCTAACAATTGGGCATAAAATTCTTCGAAAAATTCATTTTCTTTTTCTTCATGCTGTTGAGTGGCAGGTGAGAGCAAGTCCCGTAAAATAACAAAGTGACAGGTGACAAGATCCTTTTTTGAATAACTTTACTCAACTACTTACTTATTAATACATTTCAATTCCTTCTAAATGCTTTTCATCATCATTTCTTTTCTTTCCATTACATTTTCTACATCCAAATGCTCATAAAAGGATTCACCTAGATAAAAAGTCTTCCGGGCATCATTAAATATTTATGTGAATTTATATTATGATAGGCAGGCAAAAGTTTGTTTCTTATTTCATTCTACAAGTTTTTCTTTTTCCCTCCAATCTTCATCGTGTCACGGTTTCTATTCATCGGCTTTAGCATCTACATATTTTGCCTTTTGTTCTCATTGTTATTTCTTTTCTCATCGGCAAATTGCTGTGAAGAGATTTTCACATACGTCTCTAGTTCATTTATTTTCTCTTAGATGCTTTGCATGAATAAGTTGTTTGTGTGCTGAAAGAGATTAAAATTGATTGAACGATACTTGATACAACAGATTTCTTTAATATATGGCACGCGAATGACACTAAACTGAACTGTATATGTCGCCGAAGCTTATTGGATTATGTTTCATCAATAAAACCACAGGAATTTTGTGTGGCTATGGATTTATTTAGAAATGAGAACGCGTAACTTGCAAAATAATGAATTCGTTCATGTAAATATTCTCTTCTCGTCCTGTAGGCTATTAGGAACATTTATTTTAGTAACACTTCATATATATAACGTGACTTCAGTACTATATAAAATGGCAAATTATGGAAAGTGTCATCGTGGGTATTCTTTACAGCATGACATATATATCATAAAAAATTCCTATTAATGTTTAGTTATTTACGTTAACTAATTGTAATAAGCATATAGCTTATTTTTATGACAACATAAGTAGCTTTTGTTACTATCCACATTTATGTCTGATTCATTTCTTTTTAACTTTCCAAAAAAAATCTTCTTTAAAGAATGAACAAATGATGATGATGATTAAAGCTTTGGGCGTTTTTATTGTTCCTTTAAATGCATTCGTATACATACTTGTTGAATATTAAACAAAAGAGATATTCCAGTGACAAAAATAATGAATTAAACAGAGGAAATTAGAAATGCATTGTCTTATTTTGTTCTTTACACACCCATTACACTATCAGTGAAATTTATTTTTATTAAAATTCCTTTTCATACTAATGACACTTTCTTGTTTGCAAGTACTATTGCTTAGATAAAAGAGATGCGGGTGTTTGTGGAACAGCTTTTTGAAGCGGAAACTTTTTGTTTTTGCTTAAATGAATTTTTTATATTTTCTTTTGTTCCTTCTTACATTTTGGTTTTCTAAATTAAGTGCTAATGCGTATTTAGTGTAACATAGAAAGGGAAATCTAATTGTTGGAAGGTCAAGACTTGATGGCAGAAGTTTTCCTTTCCTTTTTATCACAATGGTCTGGTTTCTTTGTAATTCAGTGGGGTTGAAATTAAAACGAGCTTTATCTTGAGTTTTAGGTCTAACAGCCTGCTTTAAAAAAAATATCCTTAAAGTAAAAAAGTACGTTTTTTGTCTAAAAATCAAGTCGTTGCCATCAAATTTGTGAATTACATCATATGCCAAATGTGTCATGTTTTCATCTTTTTAGTATACAGCTGTTAATATTATGCTGTCAAATTTACACGCGAATATATTTGTACTAGTGATTGACAGAAGGCGATGAGCGAATGCTTCTAAAACTGTACATTAATGAATGGACGTTAAATTAATTTTTAAGAGGAACCGAAGAATTATGAATATTTAATTTGAAATGTTGATACGAAGCAGTTAATGTAAATTAGTAAATTCTACTTATAATTAGTTCTGAGTATATTATTATAAAGAGGCATGGCAATATAAATTAATATACTGCGCATTGCGTAACATTTTAAAGCAATCTCTGTTACTCAACATAAACATATCGCAGCATGTGAAGCATATTTTTCAATCAACATAGATTCTTTTTCTATGAGAGAAATACTTACATATAAAGCAGAGCTTGGAACGAGAACAAAATTTTAAATAGAAAATCATGAACGAGAATGCCTCAATTTCTCTTTGAAATGAATTTCTTCAAAAATTCCTTCATTCTGGTGAAAAAAATAGAATTTGCTTTGTTTCACATTCTCATTAGGAAAATTTATGTGGAACATATCTCAGAAAATAGACAGAAATGTTCATTAGTCGAAAAGCAGCGTATGAGGAAAATATTTTTCAAGTCACAGATTAACGTGCTACTTAAATGTATTGTTTACACATATTTGACCTGCACATCATGTCATAATGCAAATCTACAAACGCTTCAATGATATACACACCGAAATTTAATATGTGGCTTTTTTCTTGTCATAATACTATTAATTTTAGCTCTCTAAAGGTATAGACACTTGAAGTATAAAGCGTTAGACTTCCTTTGATAATTTTAAATTATTCATAATCCCATTAAATCTTATTAAATTCTATTTTGTGTGTAAAATTTATGGATCGTTGGTAATTGAATTTTATAGATGAGCAATTTTCAATCTTCAGTATCTATACCTGTATACAGCCAAAAGCATTCATTTTAGTTACATATTCAATAAACAATTTAGATATAAAACACAATATTCTATTTTAATCTTTCTTCTTTTTTACAGTCACGCATGTACGTTCATCAAAAATAATACTTTAAAAAATACCAAATCGGCATAGAGAATCGGTCAGCTGTCGAAGAGAGTTATTAAGTGAAATGTCAAAAAAGCCATCTATCAATGATGGTATATATGAAAATATTACTCAGCAAAGTGCAGCAATATTAAACAATAATAAAGAGAAAGATGAAAATGATGACGATTATGTATCATCAGAATCACAGAATTGTAGAGTAAATAATAATAGTATTGATAGTTTGGATTGTGATACACCATCAACGATGAATAATCTAATGAAACATAAAGATGCGCTTTATGCGACACCTTTGAGAAAAACTGAACGACATAAATCAAGAAAATCCCCAGGACCGGATAGTGAGAAAATAAGTAATATTAAGCATCACATAAATGGATCTGAAGATGTAGAATTAAAGAATTTAATGGACCGAACTTATTTAAATAGTGAGCTTGGAGAGAATCGAATAAAAGATTTCTTGAAAGATACAGCTCACATGCATAAGAAAATAGAACCGCCGGGGAAAGAGCACATTGGATCGAGTTTCTCATATTTGGCTCGAAAGGAACATTTCGTAAATTTAGTACATCAAAACATTTTAAAAGATCAACCAAAAGAAGAACCGCCTCAAGATAATTTACAAATTGAAGGAGATCTAGAAAAAGATCTCATAAATTTAGATGAATCATTTGAACCATGTGGCGATCTGGAAGAAACCGAGAAACTAATAAATAAACTTGTAGATTTTCAAAACAAGATAGCTTTACAAGCTCAACAAATCGTTCCGTCATCACCAAATTTTTCTGCACGTTTTACTTCGACTAATGTAGTTAATATTAATCTCAACCGAGAATGGGTTCTAAAGAAAATAGCAATGTCACTAGAGCAAAAAGGGAATAAAAAATTACCACCAACTCTCCCAGAAATAGCAAATGTTAATCAGCAGCAGTTAATGCAAAATGCAAATCTACCAGTTGTTGGATATCTCGTACTAGGAAGTAATGGAAGTGGAAAAACTACGATTTGCAATGATATAATAAATGGAAACAATGCTACCAAAGGAATGTTAAATCGACGATTAATGTCTTTTTATTTTGTGAATAGTCAAAATCCTGATTGTCATAATTTGAGCACATTTATCCGAAACATGGCATTACAGATTCTTAGTTTCTCGAGTTTGTGGAGTAAAAATGAGACTGATGAAAATGAGAAGAAAGACGTAGACAAAAGAATTATGAAAACTGATCAAATTGATGGCTCACCGGCTGCTGTTGACCATGAACTTGAAGAAATGATCAAAAATGAAATTCAATTAAACGAACGAGTAGCTGAATTTTGTGAAAACAAGAAACAGATTTTACGTCAAAAATCGGAACCAACAACAGACGAAAATCAAACGGATGATGCGTCTAAATACTCAACACATCCGCTTTTAAATAAGCAAAACGAAAAGAGAATTTCCCCAATTACCAAAGATGAAAAGACAGATGGAACAAAAAGTGAGAAAAATAGTCCAAGTAAGAAAATTTCGAAAATTCCAGTTAAAATAGGAACTCAAAAATCGTCAAAAAATAGCTCTAATAGTACATCGCCTATACATCAAGCATCAACAAATGAGGCGACAAATACATCGACAACACCGAATGAATCAGAAGATTCGATTCAAATTGGTGGTGGAGAAGCGATTGCAGATATTAATGATCAAAAATTAGAAGAAGACATTGCTAATGAACTCAGAGATGCTATAGAAGATGATATTACTAATACAGTTGATACTCAAAACATCAGTATTGATAATGATATAAATAAGACAGAAAATGAAAAGGATGATGAGCCATTATCAGAACGTCCGCCGCCATTACCTAGAGAAAAAGATTGCCGGACCATTTTAGCTGATGCTTACTATAACATGATGTCACAAAATCCCGAAATCTTCGAGTCATTGATTGTAGATAATATTGAAAAGAACCCTGACGATTGCTTCAAAAAAGCCATTCTATTTCCACTTCTTGAACTCACACCACCAAAGAGTGCATTGCTGATGCTTGTAGATTCAATTGATGAGAACTATCTTAACGATGGAACATTAATAACGACATTGAGAGGTAGAAATAATACAAAAAGTAGAAATATTGCTGAATTGCTTTCAAATCACATCCACTTACTACCGAAATGGCTCTTCTTAGTATGTACAGCTAAAAAACAAAATAAACATATTGTGAAACTTTTCTCAGGCTTTAAGAAGCTTACATTAGATGATTTAAGGAAATCACATGTTGTGAAGGATGTTCAGCAATACATTATCAACAGATTAAATGCTGATTTTCGTGGTATCAATCTTAATAAAGAGATTATTGATAGTTTAAATCAACTTTACATTAAATCTAATGGATGCCTCCTTTATCTACGAAAAGTCCTAAATGGTATCAAAGAAAATTTCTTTACGTTTCGTGAAATTAAGTTAATTCCGTGTACACTTTATGGATTATTTTTGTATCTGTGTCAGAAATCATTTAACAAAAAGCAATACATGAAAATTCGTCCAATTCTTAACATTTTATTAGCATGTAATGATGCTGCTGATAAAGATTTTGTATATAACTGCTTGAAAACTCACAACTATACAATTGATTATGAAGAATTCGAACGTCGGTTAGTTCTGATGAAAAATATATTGGAAATAGACGAGGAGCGAGGAACGATAAAAATTTTCCACAATTCATTCTGTGAGTGGCTAATTGATGTAAAGTTTAGCACCAAAAAATTCCTTTGTGACATAAATGAAGGACATTTAATGATTGCAATGTATTATACCTTAATAACTGACGAATTATGTCCAAATCGTGTTCGGGACTATATTCATCATTTGATAAAAACTGCTGAATACTTGACTACAAAAAATTCTCAATTGGACGTACTCATGATACTCTTAGAATCGAGGGCAAATCTAAGTGACTGCTTCTATACCAATTCTTTAAATTGCTGCAAAAATTGTGAAACTGATTTTGAATTTGATATTAATCAATCGTATAGAACTCGTAAACTGATGCAATTCTATTTGAGTGGTAGACTGTCAAGAGATTTCTCTAGCTTTATTGGTGACTTCTTTAAGCCAAGCCTCCCAACTGATCAAAAGATATTAAAAGTTCTCATGGAAACAGGTATAAATAATCTAGACTCACAGTTATCATGCGAGTCATCAAATGTCAATTCACCACTTCCATCTGATAAATCTCAAACAATTGATTCCGAGTTGGCAGAACTGCTAATATCAAGCGAAAAAAGTTGTAATGTAGAACAGAAAGTGACAAATGTCGATACAACGATTTCTCAACAACCATCAGTAAATGACAACTGCTCGACAGTACAATATGAACGCTTAGATGTCGAAATGCATAAAGGAAAAGCGTTCATTCATGTTTTAGCTAACGATGGAAATCACGTGCTAATGGAACGAGCATTACGTGCTTGTAAAGGCCCCGTTGATTTGGAAATTGAAGATCACAATGGGCAAACAGCACTAAACATTGCTGCTCGAAATGGTCACCTCGAAATCGTCAAACTTCTTTTAGATTTTGTATGGGTAAGCAATTACCAATTTTTAGATTCCTATGTAGCACCAAAATTAATTTCTTTTTTGAGATTTTTTTGAATAAAACCTAAACGAACACAAATTTTTCTTTGATAATTTTAGGTTGATCCGGTTTCGAACCGACGAAGAGTAGGAGTTGATGTTAATCATGCTGATCGAGACGGTTGGAGTCCATTACGTTCGGCGAGCTGGGGTGGTCATTTAGCTGTAGTGGAGTTATTAATTGCGCACGAAAAATGTGACATTGATAAAGCTGATAAAGAAGGTAGGACAGCTTTGAGGGCAGCTAGCTGGTCAGGCAATGAAGACATCGTTAGAATTCTAATTACGGCAAAAGCAAATGTCAATTCAATTGATCGTCAAGGAAGAACAAGTTTGATTGCTGCATCATACATGGGGCATTATGACATTGTCGAAATATTACTTGAGAATAATGCAGATGTTAACCATACAGATCTTGATGGAAGAAACGCTTTATGTGTTGCAGCATTATGCGGATCAAGTGGCTATTCAAAAGTTATTAGTACGCTCCTCGAGTTTGGTGCAAATCCAAATCAAACGGATAACGAAGGAATGTCACCATTATTAGTGAGCTCATTTGAAGGAAATGCAGAAATTTGTGAAGTTTTGCTTGAGAATAGTGCTGATCCTGATTTGGCTGATCATATGGGGAGAACTCCATTGTGGGCAGCTTGTACAAGTGGACATGCACAAGTTGTGAGATTATTACTTTTCTGGGGTTGTGGAATCGATTGTATGGATTCAGAAGGAAGAACATGTTTGAGTGTTTCAGCCGCACAGGGTAATCTTGAAACAGTTCGTCAATTATTAGATCGTGGATTAGATGAAATGCATCGTGATAATGCCGGTTGGACTCCTCTCCATTATTCTGCTTTTGAAGGATATGCCGATATATGTATTCAACTACTCGAGTCGGGAGCAAAAATTGATGAATGCGATAATGAAGGGAAAACTCCACTTCACTTAGCAGCTCAAGAGGGCCATAATGCAGTTATTCAAGCGCTTTTAGAAATCCATAGTGCATGCATAGATCAAAGAGCACATGACGGAAAAACTGCATTCAGACTTGCATGCCTAGAGAGTCATTTTGAATGTATCCAAACGTTATTGAAATATGGATGTGATGTCAATTTAAAAGATGCAGACTCAAGAACCACGCTCTACATATTAGCTCTTGAAAATAAACTGAAAGTTGTGAAATTTTTGCTTGATTTTTCAAACGTAAATGTTAACATTCCTGATTCAGAGGGTAGAACGGCACTACATGTTGCTTCATGGCAGGTAAAAATTAATAAATTAATTTTCTACTTTTGATACATTAAGTAGTATATAAACAACTTTGTCTTCAATAGGGTCACGTTGAAATGGTAAAAATGCTAATAACTGTTGGAAATGCGGATGTAAATGCATTGGACCTTGAAAATCGTTCTCCTCTTCATTCATGTGCATGGCAAGGAAATCATGATGTAATGCAAATTCTTCTTTATTATGGTGCTATCCCAGATCATGCATGTAAGCAAGGTGCAACAGCATTAGGAATTTCATCGCAGGAAGGTCACGAAGAATGTGTCTCAATTTTATTGCAATATGGAGCTAATCCGTTAAAAGCTGATCATTGTGGACGAACTCCTTTCAAATTAGCGGCTAAATCAAACCGGACCGCAGTACTTAAAATATTGGAAAACTACGTCAAAAGTAAGCAATTACTTTATTTAATTGAAACATTTGTGATATCTTTATTTTTAATTTAAACTTTTTAGACGAGCATCATCCAAATTTACAACTAAAATCACCAGACAAACCTCATGAAAAATCAATTTTACAACCATCACCAAATACTCTTCAGAATCCAAACCTTTTAATGGCTAATAATATGACCGGACATAGTCATGGACATCATGCAACAACGTCAACACAAAGTAGCAATTTTTATGAAAACACTATGCACTCTGATACAAGTAGCGCGAAAAAAAGAAAAAGTGTGATTTCTAGTCAGTCAACAGGAAGCAGTAACGAAGTATGTACAAAGTTGCAAAAATTTTCACTTGATAAAATATTTGTTAAAATGTTAATTTTATCTATCAATAGGCTCCAATTTCATTCACACAACAGCTACAAAAGCATTCTCGTCACCATAATTCGAAAAATACAAACATCGTACAACAGCAATCTACTGTAACTGTTGGCAATGGGAAGAAACATACACATATTTTACCAAATGTTGATGAGTATCAAGGTCGTAATGCTAATGAAGCAGATTTATTTGAATGCATGTCTCCACTTTATGCATCACCACCGCATTCACCAAGCAGCGATTTAAGCTCACCACATGATGATCCTCATTTGGCTAATAGCAATTTGACGTCTGTTGATTCAGAACATTTTGCTAGAGATACTCATATGAGGATCATTTTGGGAAATAACATTAAAGATCAAAAGGAAAAAGAAGCGTAAGATAATATTAATGCATAATTGTGATTTCATTTTCTAATGTAACTTGTGCTCTATTTTAGTAAATCAAATAAAAGAAGTGGAATCGCGACAAATCCAGCGATGCGCTTAATTCGCAATCGTATTGATTCAGCAGCAAATCTGATACGACGAACAAACAACTATATCACCTCAGGCAGTCAAGGCTCATCTAGTATTGGCGTAAAATCTAGCACATTTCAATGGAGAAAGGAGAGCCAAATGTAAACATGAAGTTGATTAAAACATGAAGCAACAAAAACGTTGAAGAAATAAGACAGCTATACATGACATGAATTTTAAATCAGTTCTGTAAGGAAGCTAGAGTAATGAATGACGTAAACGATATATTATATGAAAAATTTTATTGAATGATACTCGCATTTTTTTCGTTCTTTTAAAAGGAGTTTTAGAATGAATGGCTTTAGATAAGAGCTATTCGTAGAGATATTGATTATGAAAATACAAAGATCTTATTCAGGAACTATAGAGAACGAGTTAAACTTATCTAAAAGTTTTATTGATTGTGCATTATTCTTGAGACAAGTGTTATTGCGTAAAACAGAAAATATGCAGAATACTGTAATCAATTCCACTATGTCACTAAAATACATTAGATTATTTTTCGAATTTTCTCGCATTTAGAATGTTGAAAAGTTAATGGAATCGCCAAGCACGGAAATATTTAGACAAAAAGAGTTTAGAAAATTTATGCATCCAAAAAGAGTAGTCGTAAAAGGAAGTTATCAACAAACAAAAAAATTAGAGTAGTATTATACTCCTTTAAAATATTGAGCTTATCATTTCATTACGGAAAGTCTCTTCATATTCATATAATGGAAAATATCTTCAAATTATGCAAAAAGTTAATTATGGATATTAATATGAAGTTAATGAATTCACAAAATTGAATCCGGCCTATCATATATTTTCGTGGAACTTAAATTGAACAATTGATGTGGTTATGAGAATATTTAAATCAAGTATGTGAAAAGCATAGTCTGCATAGCAATGTCAGTTTGCAATTAAAAGTTCCTACGAGTCATATTCATAATAAACAGCCCATGATACAGAGAGTAACCAAATCAAGCCATAGACCTTACTTAGCCTAACGTATAGAAAATCAGTTATATTTTTGCACTCAACAAAAATATGCATGCACAAAAGCCGATAGAACATGAAGTTGAAATTACTTTAATAATAAAAAAACATGAATAGCAATTAAAAGCGATAAAAACATAACGTAACTGGAACAATGAAGTAAACAAGAATGGTCTAATTTTTTGATACATTTATTTCGTTTTACGATTAATATTTGCATTTCATGACATTTGATGTATTTATACATTTACTTGAATGATAAGGGAAAAATTGAACATTATATTAATTATATTAACTTCTACATCAATTATGTAGTTACTCATAAGAGAAAAGTTTATTGCGATTTTGATTTTGTTTGATTAATTTATGCTAGTCGATTATGTTCATTTACATGACATAAAAGTGAATCCTATTATGCCACATATTTATTTTGTACTATTAAACACGAATGAGTAGTGAATACTTTATTATTTTACTTCCAATTCTTTTCTTTAAGAAAATTAATGATGAAGTGATTGTCTTTTTATTTATTCATGTTTTCATTTTCAATTTAAAATGACACATTTTAAGTGAAAAACTCTAACATAACGAATGTCTTAGATTTTAAGGAAGAGAAATTGTATTTCAAATAAAAGATTTATTCGAAAATTTAAATTTTGTCCTAATTGTTATTGTCTGTGTTGGAAGTATAGATTCCTATAAAGTCGCCTGTCAACTGTAAATTAGGATACTACTAGGTTTAACAGAAAATGGTATAACTTAATTATGGCATTTGGCCATTTAATCGTATAATCCCTAATAGCTCAGTGGTAGGAGCATTCGACCGGAAATCGTAGGACGTGGGTTCGAGTCCCACTCGGGATCCGTTATTCGGAGTTATTCCTTTTTATGTTGGTTTGTCATCTAGAAGTTCGGCTGCTCACTTCTAGATGTTTAGAACAGTCTACGACTAAGGTTCATTTCGTTCGCAACTCTGATTTTTTTTCTTTCAGCCTTAGATATCCTTTACCTCCTACGTACAACGTAAAATCTTTGTCAGAAAAATAACGGCTTCAAAGAATTTAAGTTTGGAAGTAAAGTTTCCTTATTTTGAGTCCAATTAAATATTTAAAGCATGTATGACTGACATGATATAAGTTTACTTGTCTATTAGATCGACAAGGATTATTCTAGACATTAAATAAATAAAATCATTCATTGGATTTGTAAATATACAAACTTACACCTACATAAAATTTTACAAGGGCAGTGCAAAACTTCTTAAGAAATTTTTTTATAAATATTGAAGAATTTATTTTTAAAATGTGATTAGAGAAGCTAAATGTGAAAAATAATTTAAAATTTCCAGCACATGGAGCCTATAGAAAAAAATCAAAATGATTTATTACTATAAATTGCTGGTTTTTCGTCCAGTATTGGTGCTTTTTGTGATTTCAATATTCAGTCTTTCGTGCATTATAACAACATTAATTTTGAAGAGTCCTCCCGACTTTTCTGATCCAACATTGGGCTTTGAAGCAAGAGGAACTGAAATATCAAAACGAATAACAACTTGGCGCAACTTATTAGAAGAAACACGTCCATCAGGTTCACTCGTAGTAAATCCAAAGGAACTTCAGCAACATGAGTTTGATAAAAAGCATAGAAAGAACAAAAATCGGCATCAAAAGAAGAAACTTAAGTTTGATGAAAAAATGAGAAAACTTAAGGAATTCGCAACAAATAAAAGTTACAATATAAATATAGTTTACAACTCTGAAGATGATACAGGAAATGATACATTTATTGAGGGACATAATCACTATGATTATGGAACAAATAAGTCCTACGATGAGCAACGTGAAAATAAAATTAAGGAAGCAAAGAAAAAGAAGTGGAAAGGATTTTTAAACATAGATCCACCGCCACTAACTTCTACAGATTTTCACAGTACTGACGGATATTTCTGCGAGTCACCAAGTAAGTTACTCAACTACTATTTGTTTTCTTTCCAAAGCTCACACGTGAATTAAATTTTAGATAAGGAGTACATCCATTTCGTGATCAAAAGGATCCGATGGAATTTAAATGAGTCAATGTTTGATACAAATAGCCTACTTTCTATGTGTGAGTTGGAGCAAAAACTGGTGGACACAGACGGATACAATGATTTATGCCAAAAGGAGATATCATCATCCAATTGCTGTCGACCATGGTCTTTACCAAATTACGTTGCTCTGCTCTCGAATAAAACTTCATGTTTTGATATTAATGTAAGTCGAGAATTTGTACCTTAACTATTTGTATAAATACATGATTTTACTTGTAGGATGAAGATGTAGCTCTGGCAAAAACCTTACTTTTCGAATGTTTTCAATATTATCATGGATTAAAACTAAATTATGACTGTACTCAATCAAAGTGTCGAGTTCCTGATGAATGTGCTCAATTTAATGCTGTCTACAATATATTACACTTTTTGACTGATCGAGATTTTATAAAATTAAATGAGACAGTGGAGAATTTAAGTGCTGCAATGATGTTTTTACCAATTGCACGAAGTAAAGATGCATTGCCGTTTTACCATAATTTAATTAAGAAAGGAGAAAGAGTCATGCAGACAGATTTAGTTGGTGTTGTTGCGATGGATATGGGAATTAAAAATGCCCTCTTTGATGAATGTTTATTATCGGATGCATGGCTAGTTGGACTTGGTGGATTATTTGTAATCATCTGTATGTGGCTCTATACATCGTCATTCTTTGTGACAATTAATACAGTTATTGCTATCGTCTTGTCACTTGGAATGTCTTACTTCATTTACATCATAATCTTCAAACTGAAATTCTTCCCATTCATGAATTTACTTGTATTAATTGTAATAGTTGGAATTGGATCAGACGATGCCTTCATATTCATGAAAATATGGCATTGCGTTTACACAGAAAGGTTCCGAAAAAATCAGAATACACCTCTCACACCATCATCATCTTTTGCTTCAGAGCCATATGGCGATTCAAGAGATTCTTTAGTTGGTGTTATGGCGAAAACATTAGAGCATGCCAGTTTATCAATGTTAGTAACATCTTTGACTACTGCTGCAGCTTTTTATGCATCCTTTGAGAGTTCAATTACTGCCGTTAGATGCTTTGGAATATTTGCAGGAACAACAGTTATGGTTAATTACTTATTAATGATAACATGGCTTCCAGCATCAGTGTCAATATCGGAGAGAATTTATTGCTTTAGTAGGAGCTGGTTTATCAATTTTGGATATTTTACAGCACCAATAGATAAAATTTTCAAATTCTACAGTCAATTAAGCGGTAGAATCGAAAACATGATTGTTACATTAGTCATCAATTATTCAGTTTTATGGATTCTACTGTTGGGAAGTTTTGGATTACTTAGTGCTGGATTTGTGCTATACTGGCCTAAACTAGAATTGCCTGATACCCCAACATTTCGTCTTTTTGTAGATAATCATCCATTTGAAGTTTATGAAACTAAATATAGAGATCTGTTCTGGTTTGAGAAAATGTATACATCGTCTGATAGTTTTAAGCTTCCAATACGCTTCATTTGGGGCGTAAAACCAGAGGATAATGGTAACTACTTAGATCCAACGTCACGAGGAAAATTACAATTAGATAATACTTTTAATGTGTCTGCACCTGAAAGTCAAGTGTGGCTTTATGAGTTTTGCAGTCGCTTGAAGCGTCAACCATTTTATCAAATGTCATTTGGATTACTTGTGCCAAATTGTTTCATTGAGAATTTAATGTCATGGATGGCGCGAAAGTGCAAAGACAGTATGAGTGATATAGATCGCAATCCATGTTGTGAATCATCAACATTCCCCTATGCACCTGATGTATTTGACTACTGTTTGCCTGAATCAATTTTCGCTCTTTACGAGACGCCTCGAGAATTCTTCATTCCTGGTGTAGCTGGTCCGAAATTTCAAATTGTGGAACGTACAAATAGCAGTATTATAACGCAAGTAAAAGCATTGGTTGTGGAATGTGATAGTAATCAATCGTTTAGTCATTCATATAGTGAAATGGAAACATTTGTTAACAATGTTCAGACGTGGTTTCAAAAAGAACTGTTAAGAGCGCCTCCTGGCATGAAAAATGGATTTTTTATTAGTGAATTAGATTTTTTCGATCTTCAAGAAACTCTTTCAAAAGGCACAACAAGTGCTCTTCTAATGGCAATGAGCGTTGCACTTTTGGTATTATTATTGGTCACCCTAAATGTGCTTGTATCTCTTTATGCTATTATAACCGTCACATTAACGATATTTTCGATAGTTGGAACACTTGTATTACTTGGATGGAAATTGAATATTTTAGAGAGTGTAGCAGTGTCTACAGCTATAGGATTAGCTGTAGATTTTAGTCTTCATTATGGTGTACAGTATCGATACTCGAAGGAAAACGACAGAAAATCGTCAACAAAGTTTGCACTTCAAATGATAGGTCCTACTGTAATGGCAGGTAATTTAACTTATATTTTATGAGAGAAATTATTTTAAGGAAAATCACACTCCAGACCTTCTTACATAAATGTTGTTGTTTTTTGTTCAACATTAATTTTCCAAATTTTTTCACAGCAATAACAACGGGATTTGCTGGTGTCCTCATGCTCCCATCAAGTGTCCTTGCATATACACAAATTGGAGTATTTTTGGTCGTGGCAATGAGCATTAGCTGGATTTTTTCAACATTCTTTCTTATGAGTCTATTATCACTTTGTGGTCCTGAATATGGATTTGGTCAATTTTCGTTTAGTTCTGCAATGAATTTTAAAAATGGAAGAAATGAGGCTAAAACTATAAAAAGTCAAATTGAAGCAATTAACAATAAAATTCAGCAACAGAGTAATGAACAATTATTGTCCGCTTCTAGTTCTGCGGCTTGTGATTTTTTGGAAGCAGAAAATCATGAAATGGAAATGGATTCATTATCGAATTCTGTAGTCAAAACAATCAGCATTAATAGCTCCACGACCATGCCATCGATATCATCTATGCGACGGCTATCGCTTGATCGATCATTCAAGAAGAAAAATGTATTCGTTAAGGATACAAGTCCTTCTACTAACTCGACCGTGACTGTCTGCCAAATTGACGACGACTCAGACTTTTATAAACTTTAAAAGAGTAAATTATGAAATGAAAAATATATTTAGGAAAAGAAAATAGATATTTTAATGCGCAACAATATTTTTATTCAAGAAATGAATACTACAAAAAATAGAAAATCAATTTTTAGAACTGCTCAATATAGAATATACTCTAATATTATAAAAATTGAAAAAGACATCTCATGGAAAATTTGCATTCGCTTTTATATTTAGGAATGTGTTATTAGTTTCTTACCCTCATTTTGAAAAGTCAAAACTTTTCTCGTCCATTAGTTTATAGAATAAATTTATGTTGTAAGGTTTAGCCTTTTTTTGAAGCTAAACACAATGAAAAGTTTTTAAACATTTTCTTCAAATTTCATTAAATTTTGTCATTTGGTTTTTTAAAACTTAATAGTGAAAATTTATACTTAGTTTTTATTATCTCTAATGCAATTTTAAAATTTTAAATACTTTTAGAATATTTTGAAAATTTTACAAAAAGAATGAAATGAAATGAAAAACATAAATGAAATGTTCAAATTTAAAGACTTAAACAAGGTCTGAAAACGATTCTTATTTAAAATTAAGTTCATATAATACTCGAACTATATTCTCGATGTTGTTTATTGAAAGCATAAAATATTAATACAATTTTTTGAATAAATAGATCCGCAAACTAGTTAATGTGGGAATGGCAAATCTCGATGTATACATTTAGGATTTATTCAAAAAGATCCTAGCAGTGGGGTAACAAGGTGGGGAAAGAAGACCCTTGCTACGCTACTGGATCCAAGGTATTAAAGCAAAATACCTGAGAAATCTTCAGAAATTCAGAAGAAATTTATTAAATAAAGGATTTTTTTTTTGGATTAATCCTGACTGTTTTCATTGAAAAAATTCTGACGGATTACATATTGCCAATTAATGAGCTTTTGATAAAATTTTTTTGCTCAACTTAACGATATAGCAAATCGAATTTTATTTGTATATAAGCAAATAATGACTTAATTTGATAAACATTTATGACAAAACTTGAAGAAAATATTTTTGTTTACGTCTTCTGTTTTTTTCTTCTAAACTTTAAGCGATGCTATATTTTTATAGTATCAAACTTACTACATGTACATCTCCATATGGAATTTCAAAATGCAAAGTCTTTCTAAATGTGAAATTACTGTAAATTATTCAAAAGTATAAAAATAATTAAAAACCAAATAATTTTAAAATTTATTTCTAAATCATCATTTAGCTTGTAACTCCAGTTGATGCCAAAAACCAGAGATGTAATTAAAAATTTAATTTGATTATTTTTCCATGCATTTTCGTTAAAAGGGTTAAAAAAATTATTTTTAAAGAGTTCTAAGGGGTCATTCACTTATGACGTTCATCAAAAAATGGGATTTTTAGAACCCCCTCCCCCCCTTGTCACAAAATTTTAATTCAAAAAAATTTCTTTAATTTAAAGTGTCACAAAGTCTCAGACCCCCCTCCCCCCTAAATCATGGACGTCATAAGTGAATGACCCCTAAGCTAAAAATTTATTTAAAATTTAGAAGATTGATCAGAAATCCTATTTTTAGATAAACTTCGTAAATTATCCTTAATACCCTAACTTTCAAGTAGTTACCATAAAAACAAACCAGCATGTATTTATTTATTTTGTTTTAAATTCAAATTAATTTTGTTTTTAAATTACAAAAGTCAGTAGATTGATGAAATAATGACAATACACTTAACAGAAGAAACTTTGTAGGAAAAATCATTTTCATGTTCTCAATATCCCAAATTTGAGTTACTGTAGTATTATAGTTAAAGAAAATAAAATACATAAAATGCAAATATTTTAAATAAAGGACACCGAAAATATTTGCAAAATTTTTAGTAACTTTAAGCACAAAAAGTGTCAAATCTTGCAAAAAAGTATCAACTAAGCAAATATAACAAAAAAATGAAATGAAAAAAAAATTCAAAAAACAAAAATATTTATGTGGAAAGAATCATTTAAAAACAAAAGAATTTTATCGTTGCATGAGAGATGAAAAATGGAAAAGAAATTTTTGTTGTATAACTGTGATAGTCAAATACAAAAAAAAGGAATTAAAAATCAAATAAAAAAGATGATGTAAATGAAAAGTAATTTGCACGTGCCATTTTATTGATTCTTTTTTAATTCATAATATTCGCAGAAACAAAATTCTATTAACAATTTTTCACCATATAATAAGGGATCGTTCGTAAATTACGTCACGCTAAAAAACTACTTTTTCGAAACCAACCACCCCCCCCCCCCATTGTCACAAGTTTTCCAAAGGAAAAAAATCTTTTGCATGGACTGTTACAAATTTTTTGACCCCCCTTCCCCCCTTAAAGCGTGACGTAATTTGCGAACGACCCCTAACAGTTTACCAGTAAGTTAAGTGCCGGTAAAAAATTGATTTTTATGGTGTTTAAAATTTATAATTTTTTAATTATTCACTATTATAATATTTACAGATGCCATGATGATTTATGGATTGTATAAACGTGAAAAACCTGTATGTGAATCACAAAAACAAATTAAAACCCCGACTTATAACTTGTTGTATTTTTACGACCGGAAATTCTAATGCATTTTTAAATATTCTTTAAGTTTGTTGCATTTGAAAATTTGGATTTTCCAGCAAGTTGATTTTCCCTCAGGTATGTTAACGCTAATAGACCAGGATTCGATCCCAAAGAATGTCTAATCAGATTTTTTCGCTGTTCTAGCAATACAACTGGTTTTGTGTGATTTCGCGATACAAAAATTGTGGCTATTTAATTAGGCTTGGTTTTTCAGAGGACTGTCCTCTATTTTTGAAATTTGTTCTCTGTCCTCTGAAAGGTGCATTCTGTCCTCTACTTCCAAAAATTAATTGCTTTAAACTAGATAAGATAAGATGACACAAAGTTTTCTCAGAAAGTAAACATTTTGATAGATTTTTTGTCCTCTATTTGTCACAGAAAAAATCTGGTCACCCCAAGTTTAAATCTAAGTAAATTAACTATACATTATATCATGATTCTAAATAATTTAGTGGAAAGTTTTTAAAGAATGATGAAATAAAATCCCATTAATCGCCCTAACACATTTTTGTAATCTTATGGCAAACAAGATCCTGTTTTGGGGAATTTTCTAGAGTTTGCCTTTCAGTTCTTATTTATTTTACTTTTTTAATTGACAAAATATATATTATTATATTTTTATCTGTAATTTAAAGGATCGTTTCCTTCCGTTTGCTTATGAACAATTGTACAAGGAGAAAAGTAATAAATTTTCATCTACATTACATTCAGAATTAGCGCCATTGATCACAATTGATCTATATGATAAATAATTTTAGAAGCATGCAAAAAGTTCATGTGGTACAATGAAGTGAAACTTTTTAAAAACTTACAAGTTGCATGTTCTGAAATCATTTTTATTAATGGGTATTAATTTGTATATTTGTGTACGAAGCTTCTTTATGAAATGAACAAGATGATTTAATGAATAATTTTGTAAGATGTAACGAAGTGTGAATCATGTAAACATTTTTCTAAAGAAATACGGAAATTTTACACAACAAACAATATTGTAAAAAATCCCATTTTAGAAGTGCATTGAATGCATTGAAAAAAGTGTGATATTTCTTCATGAACTTTATGGAATCTATACATTCACACTTGTACACATTTCTTAAATGTCATAAGTTTGTTGAATCTCTAAATTCAAAATATAGAAGAAGAAATGAGAAAAACAAATGACTAATGCAGAAGATGCTTCCTTAAAACATTAAAAGCAACAACTTAAATAGGTAAATCCCAAACAACAGATGATAGAAGCAAAACCGGCGTCTTCATAATAAAATTTGCATAAGCTCATAAAATATTCAGAGTGCTTATTTTACAGTTTTTTGTCTAATAGTGTTGTTGTTGTAAGAATCAATCAACAACAATGTCTGAACGTCCACTGGTTTAATATAAATGCAAATTTTATATCTTGATTTTAAAATTCTTTAATGCAATGTGAATAATTATATAAAAAAGATTGAAGAATATTGCTAGTGTGTGTATGTAAAAGTAACGGTCAAAGCAGAATGATTTACATCTTCCCCATAACCGTCGATAATGATCATAATCATATGGACAAGTAATGATAAACAAACATAAATATTTAACTTGATTAAAGTATCTGTCTTACGACGGTTCGTATGTTTTGTTGATATCGAGCCCTGTATAGTACTATAAACTTTAAGTTGTATCATATAGTAACGTATACCACTTAAAATTCATTCAAAAGAAATGTGGTGTATTGAGCGATACATAGAAAGGTGTATGAAGAGCGTAAAATAAAACTTCAAGTAGCTAGATCTGAATTATTTACGAACGTTGACGACGCTTCGTTTATTCAGTTGCCATCGTACCGTGCTAGTATAAAAACGTATTTCCTCACAACTGAGGATAAATAACTACATTTTTTTTCGTAAAATAAAATAAAAGCGGTTTAAGCTCTTTTTTGAAGTGCATTTAAAGAAGGAAGTTAAATCGAAAAAGTCTTGCATTAAACTTCAATTTCCAATTTTGTAACATAAATAATTAACTACATTAACTGTGATAGAGAAAAAAGCAGGAAGACTTTAAAAAATATAAAAAAATGAATTATACAGATATAATGGCAACAAATTTAACAGACATAAATTTGTTAAGTGATGATCATGAAGATCATGACCATACTGCAACAAATATTGCAAAAGGAATCACAATGTTTGTGTTGTTTATCATATCTATGACTTCAGGACTGTTACCGATGTTCTTGTCAAAATTTTTCAACTGGTCTGATCCAAATCGTGATCCCCGTGCAAATTTACTGGTTTCATCATTGCTATCGTTTGGAGGTGGTGCTTTGCTTGCCACCACATTTATGCACTTATTACCAGAAATTGACGATTCAATTGCTCATTTACAGAGCGAAGGTCATTTACCCAAATGGGAGTTTTCACTGACAAATTTATTAATGGCAGTTGGATTCTTTATTATTTATTTTGTGGAAGAACTTGTTCATGCATATTTGAGAAATCACCAGAAAAATAGACAGAAAGCTCAAGAAGCATTTATTCGTGGTCACAGTGCTAGGGAAAGTTTAAAGCATGCAGCGTTGCGCCGAGAGCATGAGAAAAAAGATTCAAATAATGGAATCATTACAGTTTCAACAGCTGATCTCATTGACAACGAGCAAGTAGATCACGCCCATCATTCACATAACCATACTCATTCCCACGAGCATCATCACCATTCACACATTCCAGTCATTGACGGTGATGACTTAATAGTTTCTTCAATTCGTGGTCTTTTAATCGTTATGGCATTGTCAGTTCACGAATTATTTGAAGGATTAGCCGTTGGATTAGAACACGAACCGGGAAACGTGTGGTACATGTTTGCATCTGTTGCAGCTCATAAAGTAGTCATAGCATTTTGTATTGGAGTTGAATTAATGGTACACAAGACACAATCATGGCTAATGATTGTCTACATTTTCATCTACGCAATCGTTTCACCCTTGGGCATTGCAGTAGGAATATGGGTTAGCAATGCTGGAGATTCAGAAGGATTTGCAATCACCTCAGTGGTATTACAGGGACTTGCTTCAGGAACTTTATTGTACGTGATATTCTTTGAGATTCTCGCAAAACACAAAGAAGGTGTTGCTCAGTACACGGCAGTTGTATTTGGGTTTTTCCTTATGTTTGGATTTAAATTTATCGGTAAGTCATTTAACCCATTTTTTTCTAGTGCTAATGCATTTTGAAGTATACCAAACTTTCTTTTATAGGCGGTCACAGTCATTCACATGATGACGACCATGATGACGATCACGATCACGATCATTAAAAAACCTGTTATTCTACCAAAAAAATGTATTTCACTTTTAGATGTATAAAATACATATGCTTGAATTGCATACATATAAAAAATATTCTTTAGCAACATCTACGAAATGTGTTAAAGAATGAGAAACAAAAGAGACTATGAAAAGATTGTCTTTAAACACAAGCATTACGCAGAAGTGATTCGTATGTCAAATTGTACAACGCAGATTGTAAAGTTTTTTTTATAAATTATTGAATATAAAAAATAGGAATAGAACAAAAAGTTTGAGTGATTTTATTAATTAATTTTCAGTCAGACTTTAGAAAAATATAATTTTTAACTTTTATTTTCATTTGCCTTGAACAGCTCCATGGATTATTTCTCCGTTTCAGCGAGAATTATTTCTCTCAGTTTCAACATCAACTGCAAACAATTTTTACTAGCTAGTTAGTTTCATATGTGTCAGCTATAAAAATTAGTCATCATTAAAGCATTTCATTTTTATTTTTGTGACAATATCTTTATGATCAAGAAAAGCTAACAAAAGATTATAAAAAGATCATGAAGCGTTCAAAATTAAATAAATTCGTCCCAAATAATAATCAAGAGAAAAAAAAACTTAGTGAATTGTGATTCGCTTTATTATGAAATCACGTCTTTGTTTGGTGATCATTTTCATTCTGCATTTTTTGAGAGAACTAATGGTGCCAATCCTATAACAAGTTTCAAGATCAAATTCTAAGGTTGTTTATCCACTTCATTAATTTTAAATATTTGAAAACAAAATCTGTTATTCTCAAAGTTCCAACAAACTTTTCTCAGCATCTCTAGCACTAAATTACTGCGTAGGGTGACCGTATTATTTCAGAGACAGATTGAGGACAAAAAATTTTCTCTCTTCTTTTTTTTGGTGCGGCACTTGAGTCCATTTTATCTAGTGTAAAAATAGAGGACAATTTATGAAAAAAGGACAAAGTGAACCTTTCAGAGGACAGCCCTCTAAAACCCAAGCAGATGGTCAGCCTATTACTGCGTAAAATATCCACTTAATTTTTTAATAAAGCTACGTGATCTGTCGCAATATTTTGTACGTCATCTGAAGAATATTTTAATTAGTGCCTTTTATAACCTGATTCATTTGCGTACAACAAATTAGTACCTTGTATAAAAACAAAGTATAAACAACATCTTGAAATGACACAAATGCTGAACATTTTGAAGAATCTGTTTTCTTGCTATCGCAAATTATCACCTAAGTTAACAACAATTTACACTTTCAGCCAAATGTTTTAATAGACCGTTTAATTAACTCAATGCGAAATTATTTAATGGTTCATTATTGATATATTGAGAAAAAACAATATAATCAAATGCTTTACTGAGAATTTGAAAAGTATTGTAAGTAAGTATTTTATACTTTTTCTGTGAATTTCAGACACATACAAAATTATTCCAGATCGAAAGCTAAATTATTAATGAAGGAAAACTTTAAATATTAATCTGAGAGGAAAACGAAAAGATTGAACCTTGACATTGACCTTGACTATCAGCCTTACCTAAGATAGTTCGTGATTAAAATTACTTATCCTTTCCAAAAGTAATTGAAATTGCTTTCCTCAGAATTTATTTCTAATTAGACAATAAAAAACTGTGATTAAGGCATTGTTAAGAATAAAGTGAGGAACATTTTTTTATGTTTTGTAAAATTGAGACACACTGGTGTGTCGCCAAATAATCTAGATGTGTCGCGATGATGATTTCTCTATGATTGAATTTTTGCATGAATTTGAGTCAAAAAATTTTTTTGGTATGTCACGAAATTTTTTTGTATTCAGAAGTGTATCGCCAACCAAAAAAGTTTGGAAGACACTGCTCTATGCTTTACTTGAATCAGGAAAAATAGATTTATTTAAAATTTTCATGCAATATGATGATCGAGGTAAAAAGACAATGCAAGGCTATGGAAAAGAGGTCATTTTCTTAAGACGTCCATCAAAAGAAATTGAACTTTCAGACCTCATATAATTAAGGTGCTTAGATTTTTTTTCAGGGACAGGCAGAGAACAAAAATCTTTTCTACGATCTAGTGCAGAACGTCTAATGTACGGAAATAGAAGAAAAAAATTCTATAAAAATATAGATCAATTTACGAGAATTGAGATATTAGTAATTTATGTGTTTATCAGCTTACACTTAAATTCTAATTGATAACGAAAATTTTATTACATAACATGTTGAGTACAAAGTAAGGCCCAATAAACTTGAAAATTCTTTAAAGTTGTGAAAAAACAAAGTCAAATGAGTTACATATTTATGAATTCAGTGAATTTATTGAACTCTGGACCAAAATGATTTTAATGGAAATAGAAAGCTAGTCAAATCAAAATAAGCCTATCGACGGAACAGCACGAAGTTCTTTTTTTTACTTTTCAATTTCAGACAAAGAAATACTTTCGATTTCTTTTGAGAAATGTTGAGTGTAATATAAAGAAGATTCATAAGGTAGACAACGATTGATTGCTTTGAATGTAAGCGTAAAAAAAGTTATCAAGGTCAAGGAACCGGCAAAAAATAAACAGATTATAAATACTCGCGTAGTCTTTTTAGAATCAAAAAAAATCAATAGAATACAAAAAACTAAAATAGTTATTTGCATTTTGCTATGGTGATGAATAAAAACAAAGAAATTGATGGGCAGATATTGCGTTCTATAGACTACGTCATAAGATATGAGATCGACTTAACTACTTATGATTCCATTGAGTAACAAAAAAGTACAATGTTGTCATCTTCTTACTAAAAAATTATCAGATTTTACTATACAAAAATAAATTTCATTATCGTCAACTGATAGGGGTACTTGACATTTTCTTTCTTCTCAATGCTGTTACTGACTTCGAAACCTAATCGATTTGTAACAATAAAAGTGTACAGATAAACTTAATTAAAAATTGTTTTTAGACTTGAAAAACAGTTTGAGTGGTGTTTACGACTTCGAAACCCTTTCAATTGCTTTGAATTGCTCTCCATACTTTTCATATGGCTGTTGTCACGTACTGATTGAATGATTGAATTAAATCAAAAAGCTTAAAATCGATTTATCAAATTTTCACTTCCAGTTCATGATTTTTATTGCATAATCTCAATTGAAATTAGTGAGTAAAAATTTTATGAATGAAATTTTAAAGAAGAGTAAGAGTAGCTTTTGTATTTTTAAGGGGGTATTCATTTATGACGTACTACATTTAAAGAGGGGGAGTTATTGCTGTGTGACACTTCCAACAAAACAAAATTTTTCGAATAAGCATGTTCTAAAAAGAGGGTCTAAAATCACTAGATGGACGTCATATATTAATGAACCCTAACTTGGTATGAATGAATTTGTGTAGCCACACGAACAATTTTGGAAATTGCTGTTGAAACGATCGTAATTATTCATTCATATTTTTCATTCAACTGAGGAGGTACGCATGTTTAGAATTACCTTAAAATATCAATTGTTGCTAAATATTCTCGATTATAAAAAATCTTGGCGAAATATCAAGTCTTTGTTACGATTCTCAGAATGCTTTATTATTTTAGCCGAGTCTTTTATACGTCAGTGTTGAAATTTGGTGGATGTACAGAAAACAAAAGAATTTAAGCATGCACAAAAAATTTATATTTTCTTGAATTTGTTTCTTAAGGAACCAGATTTTCAGTCTTTTCGTCACTTAGTTTTGGTTTTAGTTTTGAACTGTTTTTGCTTTATTCAGAATTTTGAGTTCCCGATGGATGGTACTTTTGCTTCTGTATGTAGATCTTTGATCCGGTCATGTCTTGTTTTATTGGGAACGATTCTCAGAAATTTATTTTGCAATATTTGAAGTTTTTGAAGATCGGTCTGATAGCTAGCTTGTAGATGAGAAGTTTGTTTCGAACATCGAGCTGTGAGTTCCGGCTGATTTGAGGATTCAGCAGTCTAAGTGTGGTGTGAGCTCTGTCACTTATGCAGTCCACATGCAGAAAACAAAAGAATATTAATCACAAAATTAATTCAAAGTCAAAGGAAAGATCCTTTTATGCTTCTGAATTATTGAATCGAAATCAAAGCTTAGAAACTTTTAAACAGTATACAGAACGTTTTAGAATTGTAAAAGCTTTGAACAAACAGCAATTTTAAACTTGTATGTTCGACTTGTATGCAATATTTTCATACAATTCCATTTTAATCCTTGGATTTAAAATGAATTTAAATTTTTTAACAACACAAATTAAAATTTTCAGCATTTTTAAATTAGTTTCTCATCAATAACAATTCTTATAGTCATTACAAGTGATGATTGACTTGCGACAAATGCACGTATAGACAATTGATCGAGTAAACTAATTCGATCACGAAGGGCTGAATGAATTATTTATTTTCATGTATACAATTACATTTTCTAGCAACAATTTCATTAGCAATTATTCAGTTAGATAATCAGAAGTTAAGTAGACAGGCAAGCTAAAGATCATCGACTTATTAGAATGTTAATTGTGCATTCTTAAAATTTTAAATTTAAATGCATGTGAACATTTTAAAGCACCTCGATTGTTGTTATTGTAGGCAACAGTGTAACGGTTGTGTTTGTAGAAAAGAAATGTTTGTTGATTCTTCGTTCCTCAACATCGCCGAAAAAAAGTGTAAATAACATATGCCGGCTCAACGAACTTGATCTTGACAAACAAATAAATTTGCATAAATTTATCTCAGCATGAAATATCGCCGATCCTTTCCGTATACAAAAATAAATTTTTTCGTTGTTTTTTTGTATCAGAAACTTTTTGTTCTGCTTAACGGAATATTTTGATAAATTGAATATTTCAATTATTAATGATATATTGCAAAATCTTATAATTAGCACCTGATAATACCAACTTTCCATAAAGCTTTCTTAGAAACAGTTCAATTTTAAGTAATGAGCAGAGAAAAATTAATTAGTGTATTGAGAATTCAAATTCTCTTTCATTCAGACCTTTTTTATAAAGACACATAACAAACGATTATTAAGATGAAGAGAAAGAAGCAATAGTGAAAGAGCCAACCAGTTATTTTTAAGATTTTAATAAAACTCACAAAAAAAATGTACAGAAAAAAATTCTAAAGTTGCCAGCAGAAGGAAGAATTCGATGACGGAGAAGCAGCATGTGTATAAATAAACGAACCTGAAGCGATCGCAGTTTATTGTTCAAGTGAATCTCGATCAGCTCGGTTGTTTTCAATATTCTTTGACATGGGTAAGTTCTTGTTCTTTTTTTGGTGTTACTTCTCTTTTTGGAACATCGTAAAGTGCGTTGCTTAAAAACTTCAAAGAAAAAATAACTGTAAAAAGTGAAGTGAAAGAGGGCTTTTGACGATAACGTTGCATGATAGTCAAATATTTTCAAAATATTGAGGCTATGAACTTTTTAGAAGAAGGTCATAATCAAAATTGTGAATTTGATGGAATTTCCATGTCATCAATTTAACTCTTTGCTAATTGGACATAATATAATGAAGCTTATATCTTGTGATGCATTTTTTAAGAAGAAAAAATGCAATTTTGTGATAGTTCTTTGTGAAAAATTTCGATCCTCAAAAGAAGCACTAAAATTCTGTATTTTATTGACCATTATCAAACAGAATATATTCGATTTCGACGGAATATAAAATTAATCTGCGTTTTATTCATTTTCGTTTGAGACCTAAAATTTATTAGTTCTTTAGCTTAGTGAGTCAGAGAAGATATCAATATTTAGTGTCGTTAATCTCATACGACTGTGATATTGTTTTATTTATTTTCTCCAAAAATACGGAAATTCTTTGCATTTTTCATAATAAAAATTTAATAATAATAAAAATTAATAATAATTTAAAGTAATCTGTTTCATAGACCTATTGTGCGTCTAAAGCGTATACACATGCAAAATCAATCTATATGAAGTGTATGAAATATAAATGCAAATTCAATGACAGAAGCTTTCATAGAATAACAATGAAAAAAAAAGAAAACAAAGAAAATGTGAATTAAAATACAAATGTGATAATTATAATGAAATTAAGTAGCTGACAAATGATTGACTAACTTAACAAGTCGCATGCTATGCCAGATGATTAAAATGTTTATTTTTTATGAAAATTGGCAGGTAATTATCACCGAATAGTACTTGGTATTATTATTTACACATTTCTACATGGCTCATCATTAACTGATGCAGAAGGTAAAATATTTATTTTAATGTCTATTCTATCAAATCTACATCTAAACTCAATGAATTCTGTTTTTATAAAATGCAAATGTAGGCACAGCTAAAATTGTTTGTTACTTCAGCAATTGGGCTGTGTATAGACCAGGAATGGGTCGTTATGCCATCGAAGATATACCAGTTGATTTATGCACGCATATTGTATATTCATTCATTGGTGTAGACGAAAAAGCATGGAAAGTTTTGGTGATCGATCCCGAGGTAAATGAACTTTGAAATTTACATAGATGCTGTTCAATTTACATACTAATGGTCTATTTATTTAAATCAGCTTGATATTGATCAGAATGGATTCAAAAACTTTACGGGTCTAAAAAAAGACCATCCAAATGTAAAGTTTATGATAGCTGTTGGAGGATGGGCAGAGGGAGGTGAAAAATACTCAGCAATGATATCGTTGAAGAGTCGTAGAGATTCATTTATTGCAGCCGTTGTAGAATTCATGAAATTATATGACTTTGATGGTTTCGATTTAGGTATTCATTCTTATTTCCCAGTCATTGTTCAATACAACTAAAATATTTTGAATATCCAGATTATGAATATCCAGGCGCAACAGATCGTGGTGGAAAATTCTCAGATAAGGATGTCTGGTTCTACTTCGTTGAGGAACTTCGCAGAGCTTTTGATAGAGAAGGTCGTGGTTGGGAAATTACAATGGCTGTTCCTGTTGCCAAGTTTAGGCTTCAAGAAGGCTATCATGTACCAGAACTGTGTGAACTTCTTGATGCTATCCACTGCATGACATATGATTTGAGAGGTAATTGGTGTGGATTTGCAGATTCTCATACACCACTTTACAAACGACCACATGATCAATGGGCATACGAAAAATTAAATGTAAACGATGGCGTTCAATTATGGGTTGATATGGGATGTCCTCCAAATAAGCTTGTTATTGGAAATGCATACTATGGTCGAAGTTATACTTTGAGTGCTGGAAATAATAATTATAACTTGGGTACATACATTAATAAAGAAGCTGGAGGTGGAAGTCCAGGTCCATATACCAATGCAACAGGTTTCTTGGCATATTATGAGGTAAGTCTTGAAATAAAAAATTTAAGCAATATCTAATTTTGCAAAAAAAAAAAATAGATTTGTGAAGAAGTTCAAGATCCTGCAAATGGATGGACAGTAAAATGGGATGAGCATGGTAAGGTACCATATGCTTACAAAGGAACCCAATGGGTAGGATATGAAGACGAAAAGTCAATACAAATCAAAATGGATTGGATTAAAGAAAAGGGTTATGCAGGTGCCATGACATGGGCTGTTGATATGGTAACTAAATTAATTTATTTCAAATTACAAAAGTAATCAATTTTTGGTTAATCAATAGGACGATTTCCATGGAGTATGTGGAGATGTAAATGCTCTCGGAAAAATTATGTACAAAAATATGGTAGACTATGTAGTTCCAGAGCCAACAGTATCAACAACACCACGACCAGAATGGGCAAGACCACCATCCACACAAGCACCTCTTGATGTTCCTGTGATAGTACCGTCAACAAAGCCATCCAAACGACCATCAAGAAAACCAACAACAACAACCACCATGCAACCATCAACAACGGAAGCACATATTGATGATCCTGTGATAATACCGTCAACAAAGCCACCCAAAAGACCATCACGCAAACCTTCCAAAAAACCTAAAAAAACAACAACAAGGAAACCAACAACTACCACGACTGAGGAGCCTGAACCGGAGGAGCCAGAAGAAATTCCAGAAGAAATGCCTGAACAAGTCCCCGAGGAAGTTGAATCACCAGTGCTTGATGTTGAAGTTGAAGAGGACACTCAAGATGAATCAGGAGCACCGAATTGTGCAGATCCAAATGTAAATAAGGATCACATCTATCCCAACCTAAAAGACTGCACGAAATTCTTCCGATGTGATCATGATAAATTCGTAGAATTTTCTTGTGAAACTGGAACTGTATTTAACGAAAAATCTCAAGTTTGTGACTGGCCAACGAAGAAGCATCGAAAATCATGCAAACAAGCTTTCTTAAAACTTAAAGAAGGTGACGAAATGACAACCGAGATTGATGAAACTACAGTGAATTATACTCAAAATGAATCAAGTGATAAAGTTGATAATGAAGTGGAAGTTTAATTTCAAGCATCCTTCAGTTATTACGTTCCATCCACAATACTTCGATTTAAATTTTGCATTTATTATAATTAATTGAGATTATATGATTACAAGAGTTCAATACTCTGTGCCTTAATAATGAATAAATTTCTATGAAACTAAATTTTATACTTGTAGCTTCTGATTTGATAATCTTAATGTCTTTGATTTTTAGTTTATTAATTTTTCACGTGACACATTTTTTAATTTGTAAATATTTGACATTTATTTTAATTTTTATGAGTTTTTTGTTATTTCAAAAATTATTTCTTTTTTATTGCTCCTGATAACCCTTACTGACCAT
This sequence comes from Chironomus tentans, assembly GCA_963573255.1. NCBI lineage: Eukaryota > Metazoa > Arthropoda > Insecta > Diptera > Chironomidae > Chironomus > Chironomus tentans. The sequence goes on along the minus strand of OY754304.1, from coordinate 30,040,176 downwards.
TCCTTATTTTTATTTCAAAAACGAAACAAATTGCTGATTCTCTTCTTTCTAATAATTAGTTTGAATCTGAAATTCAATGAGTGAACATTAAAAATTAAATGAAGATATTTTTGTTCGTTCTTTTATATTTTACTATGCATGGAATTTTTACACTAATTCTTGTGTCACCCCTACTTACACTTTCATACAATTGTGAAAATGTCACAGTCGATTTTCCCAGTAATTTCATATTTTCAACATCAACTTCCGCATATCAAATCGAAGGGGGATGGAATGAAGACGGAAAAAGTCCAAGTGTTTGGGATTCTTTTACTCATAATCATCCTGATAAGATATTTAATCACTCTAATGGTGATGTTTCTGTTGATTCATATCATTTATATAAAAAGGATATAGAGGCATTGAAAAGTGTCGGGGTAAGTACAAAAAACAGCAAAAGAGTCAAAATCAAAACAAAAATTTATTTACTTTTCTTATCTTCAAGTTCCAGCAATACAGATTCTCAATTTCATGGTCACGCATGGTTATCAACGGAACAAAAATAAATCAAAAAGGCATTGACTATTACAATCAATTAATTAATGATTTAATTCAAAATGACATTGAACCTGTAATTACAATTTTTCATTGGGATCTTCCTCAATATCTTCAAGATTTAGGTGGATTTACAAATCCTTTGATTGTGAATTATTTTGAATATTATTCTAATGTTTTGTTCGAAAATTTCGGTGATCGTGTTAAGACTTGGATAACCATCAATGAGCCAATGACATTTTGTATCGGTGGATATGGTAAAGGCAGAACAGGACCAGCAATTTATGCACCAGGAATCGGAGAATATCTATGTGGTCATTACACTTTACTGTCCCATGCAGCTGCATACCGTTTGTACAAAAGTAAATTTTACGAGAAACAAAAGGGAGAAATTGGAATCAGCTTAAATCTTCGATATTACTATCCAAAAAATGAGAATATTAGCAAAAGTTACGTAAATCAAATTATTGACTTTACAGTAAGTAAAAATTTAAATATACTAATTTTATATTTTTTTTATAATTTTATAATATATAGAATGGATGGCTTATCAATCCAATATTTGGAGATAAAGGCAACTATCCTGAAGAAATGGTTGAACTTTTCAAAAAGAAAAGTATTGATGAAAAAATGTGGTCAAGACTGCCAATTTTTAGCAAACAGGAAATTTTAAATCTTCAAGGATCAGCAGACTTTTTAGGCGTTAACTATTACACCAGTAGTTTAGTTGCTCCAAAACAGACTGACAGTGATTTCTCGCCTTTTTTTGATAACGACATAAATGTAGAATTTTTTGTAGACGAATCATGGACCAAAGGAACCTCAGCCTGGGTGTACATTGTTCCAGAGGGCCTTTATGATCTTCTCATTTGGATTCGAGATAAGTACAAGAATCCAAAAGTTTTTATAACAGAAAATGGATTTCCAGATCTTTCTGGTTTGAATGATGTTGATCGAATTAATTTTGTAAAGCAACACTTGTCATCAGTTTCAAGAGCTATTAAAAATGATTGTAATATTGGTGGATATACTTACTGGAGCTTGCTCGATAATTTTGAATGGTCTGATGGATATTCACAGAAATTTGGATTATTTTATGTTAATGTAAGCAGTGAAGCAAAAGATCGAGTTCCAAAAAGTTCAGCAAATTTCTTTAAGGATCTTATAATAAACAAAAAGTTTACTTTATAAAAAAATTAGATTATTAATCCTTTAATATTTTAAAAATACCTACTATATTTTAATAATTTTAATTTAATAGAAATAAATATAAATAAATAATTCCTCTGAATCAGTTAAAATTTGTTAAAAGTATTTTAAAAAAAAGTTTGATGTCTACATATTTTCCATTTATTATTCTACTGATAACTCTCATTTTGACCTTTCGAAAGCTTTCTTTATATAAAATTCAAAACTGTTTCTTCGCTTGTCTAACATGAGAACCTTAGTTTTATAGTCAAGCTTAATTTGTTTGTTTAAATTTATAAAAGGCATACAAAATAACTTATTAAAGCATGATAATTTATAAAAATTATACTATTCTTATCAAAAATAATTTTAATGTATTATTCAGTTCACATTCAAATTTTGGCAAGCAAACATTAAAAAATTAAGTCAAGATTGATCCCCGAGCGACACAAATGACAAAATCGCCATATGGAAGCCATTAAGGTTCCATCAGGGATACATTTATTAACACTATATGGATTCCGCGCCGCCTCCACCTCCGTATGGAATCCATATGGAAGTCATACGGAGGTGGAGGCGGCGCGGAATCCATATAGTGTTAATAAATGTATCCCTGATGGAACCTTAATGGCTTCCATATGGCGATTTTGTCATTTGTGTCGCTCGGGATCGAATGAAGATTATTTTAATATTAATTCTTGTATTACGATTCCTAAAAACCACACATGGTTCTAAAAATATAACCGTTGATTTTCCATCAACATTTATCTTTGCAACTGCTACATCTGCATATCAAATCGAAGGAGGATGGAATGAAGACGGAAAAAGTCCAAGTGTTTGGGATTCTTTTACTCATAATCATCCTGATAAGATATTTAATCACTCTAATAGTGATGTTTCTGTTGATTCATATCATTTATATAAAAAGGATATAGAGGCATTGAAAAGTGTTGGGGTAAGTACCACAAATTTTAATTTTAATTAAATTATTCTAATCAACAGCATTACTGATAATAATTAATATTACTTTTTCAAGTTCCGTCATTATAGATTCTCAATTTCATGGCCACGCATTGTTATCAACGGAACAAAAATAAATCAAAAAGGCATTGATTTTTACAATAAATTAATTAATGATTTAATTCAAAATGACATTGAACCAATTGTAACAATATACCAATTTGATCTTCCTCAATACCTTCAAGATTTAGGTGGATTCACAAATCCTTTGATTGTAAATTATTTTGAATATTATTCCAATATTTTATTTGAAAATTTCGGTGATCGAGTTAAGACTTGGATAACCATCAATGAGCCAAAATTGTATTGTATTGAAGGCTACGGTAGAGGAAGTTCAGGTCCGGCAGTTCATGCACCAGGAATCGGAGAATACTTATGTGGTCATTATTCCTTGTTATGTCATGCAGCTGCATACCGTTTATATAAAAGAAAATTTTATGCAACACAAAAGGGAGAAATCGGAATAGCTTATGATCTTCAATTTCACTATCCAAAAGATCAAAAAGTTGACAAAAATTTTGTTGACAGATCCCTCGATATTATAGTAAGCTATTATTACTAATTTTATTTAAAATTGCTAATCATTTTTATTTCAAATAATAATTTATTTAGAACGGATGGCTTATTAATCCAATATTTGGAGATAAAGGCAACTATCCTGAGGAAATGGTTGAGTGGTCTGATGGATATTCACAGAAATTTGGATTATTTTATGTTAATGTAAGCAGTGAAGCAAAAGATCGAGTTCCAAAAAGTTCAGCAAATTTCTTTAAGGAATTAATCATTAGCAAAAAGTTCACTTTATAAGAGTTGATGATTTTATGAAAAAGAGTCGATAAATAAAGCTTTTATCACATAATTTTATTAAAAGCTCTTTCCAGTTTGAATTTATTTAATCCGTTATGAAGCGTTCGAGAATGAGACTGATTTGACCGTTCTAGAAAAAGTATTATATATAGTAGGAAAATTTTAAAACTTATTTCAAATATTAATAGTTTTATCATTTGAAAAAAGTCATAGAAGGTTGAATTTCTTGATGAAAAAAAGTGTATATCAGAAACAAGGAAAATCACTAAGTCTTCTTTTGAATTTTTTCTTCAAAGAACCACAAAAACTTGTTCATAATCTCTTTAAAGCTTGAAATTTTCTTCCTTAGCATATTTTCCATGATACATTAGAATCATAATCTCCTCATAAACAACATTTGAAGCACAGCAAATCAATGGAGAGATTTTAGCACAAAAGAAAAATTCTAGACCCACTAACATCTTCAAAGCACAACATTTTTTTATATCGTTGATATATTAACATTTCCTAAAAAGATGAGAATCATAAAATGTGCGAATTTCCATTCATATGATGTTGGTACAAAATCTTTGAATGCCAAGCAATTATTTAAGAAATAAAAAAAGGCTGTTTGTAAATCTCTCCAAGTTCAAAAGGAAAGGAAGGCGCAAGTGCGGAGAGAAAATTCACTATTAGAGTACTCTCCTGCGGTATTTTTGCTAAATTTCCTAAAAACTTTTGTGTGTAAGAACGGAATAGAATGATGCAAAGTTCTCTCACTCTCTCCGAAATTATTTGTGTAGACGAGGAAATCGAAGTGAGTTCCAAGCAGTTTATTTATTTGTCTCACTCATTGCAGTCACGTTCAACGGTAAAGAAGTTTTAAAAATACTTAAATTATACAAGAAGTAAGAAACATTTAAATGGATTAAAGTTGTGAAATTTTCTATTCTGCCTCAAAATATGATAAAAGTTATAGAAAAATCAATAAAAAAGGCAGCTATCGTGTGATTCGTAACAAATCGTGGATAAAAATTTAATTCGTTTTAAATAAATTCTTTTCAGGTTCATTTTTGTGCGTTTCGTGTAATTATTTACCTTGTTTGAATTTGGCTTGCTTAAAAGTTTTAAAAGTTATAACATTTGTGAGAGAAAAAGTGTGAAAGAAAATTTATTTTCTAAAAATAATTAATTTTTTTTAAAATTAGAGTGGAAATAAAATAAACTAAAAAGTGAAGAAATTTTTGTTCTTAAGTTTAAATTGCGTGTTTAAATATTAAGCATTTTCTAAAATATAACAAAAATCCAAAATACCAAAAAAAAATCTCGTGAATCAATAACGTGCAAAGGAATGTAAATTTTCGCTTGTTTTTCTCCCTTCCTAGCATTAAAAGAAAATCACCAAGAAAAAAGTTCTCAAAGAGAATAAAAAAGAAAATTTGCTCTATATTGCATAGTGTTGAAAAAGAACAAGATTGAAGGGGAAGTGAAAAGTTCATCAACGACATTTGTTTTTGTTAAATTGAGAAAGGAAAAAAAATCGACATAAAAGGGATATTTTCTAGCAAACCACACAGCTAAAAGGTTAGGATGAAAAGAATACTATAAATTATTTAAATTTATGCTCAGTGTCTAGCGTGCTGAATCCATCGAAAAGTTTATAAATAAAAATAATAAAAACTTGCAAAGCTTGAAATTCTGCATGACTGCATAACTGAGATATTATCTTTTAATAAATGTCCGGAAAATAAGAGAAAATGTTTTATTCAAGATCTCTTGATTTTTTTTAAGATTCTCCTATAGTATCATCACCTAAAATATTTCATTTTTGAGTGTCTATAGCAATATATATACCAAGAATAAATGGAAAGGAATAATGCAATAAAACGGTTTATGCTGAAATTTTTCATTGAGTTCCTGCTTAATGTGAGCAAAAGCGATAAGATTTTCCTGACAGTCGACGATAAAACGAACTTAAAAAAATTCGTAGCAACATCATAAATAATTGAGACGATATTTTGCTTTCAAATTTTGTATGCGAAATATTTGACATATTCTTAACGACAAGACTTTAAATGTTACAATTATGATTGACGAAATGAATTGTATAGAAAAAATGTCTATGAATGTGTTGTGATGAAAGCTTGATTCGAGGTGTGAATACATGTCAATATGAAGTGCGAAACAGAACATAGATATAGAATATACAATTTTTAACAGTGTTAACATCTGTGATAAGGCTATAAAAAGGCAAAATTGGACTCAGAAAGAATCACGTGCACAAATCATTTTTTATCATGTGTACAGATAGTAGACAAATTTTTGCCTATACTTGATGTTCTGTCTGAAATCAGGCAACATCTGTGGTAGATTCACCACAAATACCCAAATACAGAAAACTGTTTAATAACCCTGATTTTTAATCAATAAAAAAAGACTTTGGAAAATAGTTAAGATTTTTTTTTGTGATACTGTTTACATTAACTAAAAGGTCGCCGTAGTTTGTTTACTAATAGAATAAATGAAGGCAAAAAGCCATGAATATTTTTACTAGACATGAAATTGTTTCATTTTCTTCCTTAAAAGTAAGATTCATCAACGAAAGCTTCAATTTCAATTCCATCATCTTCATTTTTCTCATATTTTACGACATAGAACAAATGTAGGAATAAATTTCAAATCTTAACTTGAGAATCTTTTGTAAAGCTATCTAAACCAAAAAATTTCATTTATATTCTTGATGCGTATAGACGAATGCTGCACAAATGCTTAGTATACATGCTTTAAGAAAATTTTATGATCCTTTGATCTTATCGTTTCAATTGTAGACATATCTCGGAAATTCCGTAGTGTGTGTATAACGTGTAAAATGAAATCAGGAATATACCATTCTTGTGTTCAGATTTAAAAGGAATTGTATAGTTGTATTCTGTAATCAGCTTTATGCAAGCATCTAGAACAAAGAGTGAAAGTGATACGGAAATGTGATAATATGTGAACATTGAAAGAAGAAGAAAAATTATTATAATATGTGCATGTAGAGCTTGTCACTTCCTCATTTTATTCCATATTCCGGTAAAACTGATTAAGCCTTTTAAAAGGCCTTTTATTCTTGTTGAGATAAAAATAAGCAGCACATGTAATGTTAATAAAAGTAACTTAATGTTTATTAGTCTCAGAGACGATGATGCTAATACAATTCAAATATAAAATGACCGTTATTATATTCTCAACAATTATTATTATTTATTAGCAATTCATTCTTTAAATTATCTATTCTTCATTTCAATCTGAACTATTTGCAGACACGGCACTTTTCTCTCTTTCTTTTAGATTTTTGTTTTCTTCTTCATGGAAGCATATGTATGTACACTCATGAGAAGAAAATAAAGTAAAGAAGAACAGAAAAAGCTCTTATTGATTTAATAATATACGAAAAGGCAAAACGATTCAAAGCTTATGTATTTTTCATATTCCACTGTGAATATAAGGCATTTGCCCCTAGTCTTTTTGCGTTCATAGTTGTAGACCTTAGTGATGTTTTGATTTCGACTTAAATCTTTTCATTCTTGTTTTCTTTGAAATTCAAAATTGTGATATTATAAAATAATTTAATAGATATTGGCTTTTATGAAAGTCTTAAAAGACAATCATAACAGCTCTAAAACTTTAATTAAATAGCAACAATTTTATAAGAAATCAAAAAAAATTAAAATATCAAACTCAATCAGTACGAATTCAAAAGTTTTCTGATAATGTTATACAAAAGAGATAGGCACAAAAACAAATCTTGCAAAAACATGAAACTTTAAAATATTTTCTTCCACACAAAAAAAATTAATGCGGTTTCTTGGCTTCCGTTTTTGCTGCGTCAGATTTTAATTCTTCATATTTTATTGACAAGAAAGGAAATTGAATTTGTAGGCGCCATTTAACCCAATTGTTATTGCATTATCGGAATATTCCTTTAGGGGATTCAATTTAAGTTGTTATGATAGGTATTGTGGATGTTTTTTTATTCATTGATAAGGGTCACAAATTGAGATTTTTCTTTATAGGTGTTTATGAAGGTTAAGACGTTATCCTATTTCTTTTTTTGGTTATTTCATTTATGAGGCTTTCGTTGGGATATTTTTTTGCATAAAATTGGGGAATATTAAGGGAGAAAATGTATAATCGAGTATCTATACCTTAAAATATGTAAGATGTAACATAAAAAGCTGAGATGCTTAAGGGAAATAAAACAGTTACAACATTTTATTTTTGAACCAAATCCAAAGCAGTTTGACATGAAGAAATATATACAGTTAATACAGCACTTTATAAATAAATTAAAGCAAGAATATTTTTCTATCACAAAGATTTTTCAACTGTCTTCGTTTCATGAATGAATGGATTTTCTAGAAATAACAGTACTTTAGGCAAAAGAGTCGAAAATAATCAATGTATCATTTCGTATGCAGAACTGCATGAAAATGAATGAATGAATAAAAAAATCAATGTAAAGCTGGCGATAAAAGAAAGCATGCTTCAAATATTTCTACTTATTATATATGTATGTGAAATAGCAGTGCAGCACGCCTCCGGGAGAAAATTTTGAAAGAGCTTTAAAGGAACTTGCTATTCATATTGTAGAGTTCAAAAGTATAAATAATTCAGGTAGCTTTTATAATATGCTTGTGCTCTCATATACTACATACTTCTCTTTCTCGTCTTTTATATTAAATATATATAAAGGAAATTTATTGAGTGAAAAAAAATTTTAAATGCACCATAAACTGCAGCTATATACATAGGAGAGTTTTAATTATTTCTTTCCTTCCTTCCATCTATTGTTGTGAATAAAACTGCTATCCTTTTTGTATTGCTATATTTAGCGAAAAATTTATTCTCATTTTGAAAGTTAGTTTGCACAACTTATTTAACAGATATACAAATTAAAACTGTAAACTGTTTATTTTCACTAGTTTTACACTTTTTCATAAAAATTCCTCAAATAATTTATCAACTTGTGACGGAAAATTTTCACTCATATTTCTCTTGTCCATTTCATTAAAAGCTACTTGAACATTTTATCGTGAACATTTTAATTTTTTTTGCTCTGTTGTTTTAATTAATTTACTTCTGCTAGAATAATAGGGAAGGGGTCTGTTATAAAAATGTAATATTTTTGATGGATGTCGATTGTGGACAGATGTTGTGATAAAGTGCTATCACAATCCTTGAATTTCTCGTACTCTGATAAATATTAACTTCCACGCATTGCGTGCAAGTTATTGTATTCACTTTTTTTGAGATTTTCACTAATTTTGATTTTTTGAGTCAACGGAAGCATGAATCTTTACGTTTTTGGTCTCATATGATAGGTATTGGAAATATCTATTACCTGAGGTATGTTTGGTTCCAGTCAGTTCCGTTGCGTTGGAACTAGACGCAAAAAACCGTTAAAAACCAAAAATTTGTATGGAAAATTTTTTATGCAGTGACTTTCATACAATTTCTTGTATCTGATACGATAGGCCGTACCTTAAAACCAAAAAGCGCTACTTAACATCTGAACTTTATGTCTATTTAGTGACCGAAAAATGCAAAAAACATGATTTTTTATGACAGTTGCGTCTTTTTTGATTCCGCACTGGAATTAACATTTCAAGCCTTGAAATAGGCACAAAATGAAAGATCAAATCAGGATCTACATTTAATATCCGCTATGTTGGTACTTTAGAAGCTCCTGTAAAAAGTTACAGCATGAAAAAGATTGTTATAAAAATTATAACACTTTTGTTTACGTTACGTAAAATCCTTACGTTACGTAAAATTACGTAACGTGAATTTCACTTAAAAATATTTGAATGAATATAGAGGCTGTAGATGTTTACTGGATCTCGTTTTACTGGACATAGAGGCTGTAGATGTTTACTGGATCTTGTTTAATTGGACATAGAGGCTGTAGATCATTACTGGATCTTATTTTTTCGAAATGATTGTACAATCTGAAATAATCTGTGAGCAAAATATTTTAATTGAACAAGATTTTCATATTTATTTTCAAAAACCTAAACTATCTAAAATAAAGTTTTGAAAATATGTGTGAATCAGTTCAACCATACCATAAAAGCTTCAATCAAATCCACGTTTGATTTGGAAATTTATTTCAAAATTTATGACTTTATTCATTCTGAAAATGTCAAAAATACTACACATGAATATAACATGAATACAACAAAATTATATCTCATTTTTAAATTATTCAAATGTGTGACTTCAAAATTTTCACGGAAAATGGAAAAGTTAAGATTTTTTTTTTGGAAAATTCTGACTATACTTTCCAAAATATATTAATTAAATTTTGACAATAATTAAATATTATTGTCGGAAACTGTAGAAAGACTTGTAAATTAACAAGTGAATAACAATAACGCTTTACTTTCTACACTAAAAAAGTGCTTTTTAGTGTAGAAAGTAAAGCGTTATTGTTATTCACTTGTTAATTTTTAAATTTTGACAAACGACAATGTTTGTTAAACAACGATAATGTTCAGACCGAGTTTCGAGCTATTTTATAAGTTTACATTTTTTAAAATTTAACAGTTTTTTGAACGTATTTCATCAGTCCAATTTCCAACATATGACGAATGGAAAATTCCTTGAAAAATAATTTTAAAAAACATCATACTTTTTAGTGCAGTTTTTAAATGTGTTGACTTCTAGGTGAATTTTGAAATAAATTAAAATACTTTTAACTTTTGTGGATAGTTTTTATTAATAAATAAAATTTCCCTTGGAATTTCCCAATTTTAATTTGGCATACATCCGCTGTTGTGAAAGAACGGAAATACATTATATTTTTTCACACTTTGGATCTAGAAAAAAAAATATCAAGGGAGTTTAGCTTGCAATAAAATATTAATATAAAAATATGGAAAGAGAGAAAATTAAAAAAGTTTATGAATACTTTTAGGGGCGGAAGCATTGGTTTTGGTTTCGGATTTAATTTTCTAATTATGAATTAATTGCAAAAGTGCCCTTTTATAACTTTTGTTTTTAAACTATCTGCTTTTTTTGTTATCTAAACATAATTAAGTCAATTTGTAAACGATTTCAAAAAATTCATCAGCACGCTTGACAAAGACAAATAACCAATTTAAAATCTTTAATTTCTTGTTTCTTTTTCAGATTTAATTAACTTTTTGTAAAAGAGTCGTACGAAAAGCAAAAAACAAGGATTGGGGAGAAAAACTAAGGATGGATTCTCAATCAATCCAATTTTTATACAATGTTTAAAAATAGACAAGTGATAGCTTCTACCGCTTCAGAGGAATCTCCATGGAGATTCCATAGCGACCTTATTTAACACAATTGAATGATACTCCAAAAACTTCGCGCATTGGGCTTGAGCATTTGATGTGTGATGTCACCCGGTAACGAGAAAATAAGAAGAGAAGATTGCAATCAATATTCACTAAAAGTAATGAAAGTACGTTCAATTAATCCAAAAATGATGCAGCAATTCATGCTCATTGTGGTGTTTGTTGTGTGTTTGAGCTCCAAAGCGCAGCGTGCGTTCGTTTCCGCTGATGAAGATGGAATGGAAACGACAACATTGTTTGGTGAGTTCTTTAAATAATTTATCGAAATCTTTCCATAGCTGTCATATATAGACATAATATTTTGTTCTGTATGAATGTCACGACAATCATAATGACAAAAGTGTGGAAAATAGGAAGAGCAATAAATGTATTCATGTCTTCTTTTTTGTTAAGTCTACAAATGTTTTTCTTACAACTTCTTCTTCTTATGTAATGTGTTTGTGTTTGAGCATTTTTTTTGCTAATAGAAAAATAGAAGAGCAGCAGTAATTCAATCTTTTTTAAGTCTTTCTTGACACTTTTCTTATTCTTTTTATGACAAAATTTTAAGGATTTATCATGATGATTAAAGCTTTGCCAAAGGGTCAGTTTCCCTCATCAAAAAGTTTAATCATCTTGTTTGTCTGAAGTTTGGAAAAAAATTTCGATAAAACGATGCTTGCTCAGCTAATTTTACTCTTTCTCCCATTTTATTCATTAAAAATTCGTCGCTTCTCTTTATCAGAATGAAATAATCTAAATTTATCCTAAAAGCAACAATATGAGCATTAATGATCACTCAAGTATCTTATGTGAATGACACTTTTTCATTCCCCTAATTTTTTTTCTATTTTATACTCTTATGAAGAAGCTCTTAGGAAGATTTAGAGGACTTAAGAATGACTTGTTGATCTAGATTGTATTTTGTGAAGAGCACTTTCTTATTGAGTTTAATATTTTGTGTATTTTAAAGCAAAAGTGTATGCGGTGGTGACTCAAAAGATTATATTTTCAAATGCTTAACTTTTTAATAATGTTGACTTTTTAGAGAAAGAGATGAGATTTATATAAAAGTAACTAAATTTACAGCAACAAGACTTTCACTCATTTAATATGGAAATTTATTTTTTTGTGCGGTTTTTATGATCTGAATAATTTATGATTTTATTATGAACACCTCTCAAATAAATGAATGGTGGAGATGTCAGTTTTGCTGAAAAATAACGTAGGCTGCACAGCTGTAACATTTCCACATTTTGCGAATGGAATCAAATTTACATAGTTCATTTCCATGTCTGAGCTGTACTCACATTTGTTGATTGCATTTATGATTCTATTTATCATAGGAGTAGAATAATTTTGTATGTACATTTTTAAGGGAAGTTCTACATGTGTATGTTCAGAAATGCGATGATAAAGTTTACGAATAATTTATATACATTATGATAATACAGAATTACATGTGTACTCTATCATCACCAAGTCTTATTTATTTTTTGAATAAAAAGTTTCATTCCTAAAAATTTGGATCAGATGAAATTGTTTTCTGAAAAAATCCCTAACTTTTCTTCTTGATTTTTATGAATTAAAAGAATTCATACTTTTCCCATCGTATACCTGAAAGGAACAACAATATTCTAAGCATAGATTCTCAGTATTTATGTAAATATACACAAGTAATACTTGTTTGACTGAACAAATCTTACATTCATCTTCGTGCTTTCATATCCACTAACATCAAACAGTAGGAGAAGAGTAAATTGCATTAAATAGAGCAAATGAATTATTTACACAAGTTATTATCGTAAAACAGGTTTTGTGTTATGCAAAATGTAAAGAATTGTAGAGAAGTTTGACTGATAAGAAGAAAATATTGTATATCCAGTAGAAATCTTACGTTTATCGAGAAATGTTTCATGAACTGTTTATTTGTTTGTTGCTCATTAAAAGCAGTGCAAGTTCAAATAGAAACAATAAAAATTCTTGTGGAATATCAAAATATGAAAGTTTAATGGAAATTCCGCATTTCATTCATGGTGATTTCCCATGGTAGTAAAAAATAAATTTATTTTTCGAAAATCATAAAGCATTTTTGTTTGTGTTCTGTTATACTATAGGATTATAGCATTGTTATGGGATAAAGGTGAAGATGAACCTTCATATTTCTGCGGCGGTGTCTTAGCATCAAACAAAAAAATTATTACGGGTAACTTCCCATTAATCTGTTATTGTGTTCAAATATTATTTATCCTACATCCTTTTCATGTAAACAACAACACGTAGCAGCAAGTTGTTTCAACAACAATAAAAGTTCCCATCGATTTTTCCTTCGCGATATTTTGATTGTATTTGGAGGGCATGATATGAACAAGAAATTTGAGATCGGAAGATTTATCACATCTCCGACGAAAATCCATATTCATCCAGAATGGAATACATACGTAGGAAATAATGATGCTGATATAGCAATTTTAGAGATAGAAGAGAATATTCAATTTAGTAAGTTTATCCAACCAATATGCATGTGGGAAGCGAGTATTAATCCAACTATCACGTCAGGATGGATCATTGAATACAATGAAAAACGAAATAATCCACAAATCCAAAGGATTTCCATTCAAAAAAATGAAGACTGCTTCAATGGAAATTTTGATGTTTCTAAAACTTCGAAAAATCGTGTCGCCTGCGGAAAAGTAATTGAATTATGTGAAGACTGCCTACTCAACAGAGGTAATGGTATATTTATGAAAATTGGAAATTCTTTTTATCTTCGAGGCATCTCATCACCATGGCAAGATGAACACGCAAATAAAAGTACAAATATAACCTTTACAGACATTTTTCAATTTAAGGAATGGATAAAAAACTTTGACACAGTAAATGAAATAGACACAAATGAATTCGAGTGCGGTGTTATGAGCAAATCAGCAGGTTTAGTACAAGGAAATCAGTTTACATTGCGTGATCAATTTCCCTGGGTTGTGTCGATTGTTTTTGACGGCGGATTTCATAATAATGGAGCACTAGTTTCAGACAAACATGTAATAACTTATGTTGAAACTGTCGCCTCGTGGAATAAAATTTTGAACAGATACCTCCCAGATAAATTAAGTACATTCAGAGTTTATTTAGGTACGATAAAGTACAACGATGCAACTAAACAGGGGTCCTTGATGACAACTCCATTGGAGATTATTTTACATCCATATATTCGGAGAATTGATGACACTCCTATTAATTCAATAGCCATAGTCAAAATGAAAAAAGCAGTTCAATTTAATAAGTTTATAAAACCAATTTGCATATGGGATTTAGACAATGAATTGCATTCAATTGAGAAAAGTCAATTGTATGGTGTTGGCTATGGACGAGATGAGAGTGGAAATTTTTCTGGAATTCGAAAGCATGCTAAGGTTTCAGTAAAAGATGAAGAGTATTGCAAATATATCTATTCAGATGCACTGGAAATATTCAACGAAACGAAATTGCTATGTGTTCAAGGGAATGGAAAGGAAACGCCTTGCTTTCGTGATACCCCACTTTTTGTTAAATTTAATGAAAAATGGTACTTAAGAGGAATTTTATTACGTTTACGGTATTGGACATCCAATGGAACGTGCATTGTTGATAAGCCACTTTTATATGAGGACATTTCTCAAAACTCACAATGGATATTGTCACAAATTAAATATTAAATGAAGTTATTATGCTTTATGTATATATTCATAAATATAAAAAATAATTCATGATGAAAATGAAAATTTCAGATTATGGAATGTTAAAGGTCACATTAAAAATTATTACATGAAGTTATGGCATGCATGTAATGTTATTTGATTGCATTAAAATCTGAAATCATATTTTTCCACTATGCATTTACGTTTTCCTATTAATTAGCTACTGCAGACTGTCATTCAAATTATGTTTACATATTCAAGCACTTTGTTAGTCCTAAAACTATGCTTAATTGATTTTCTAAACAGAATGTTGATGTTTTACATGTCCTTGATTTTGCTACCTATTTAATAATAATAAAATATGCATAATAAGCAAATATAATTGTATTAACAAAATTGCCATATTGAAATAAAGTACCTTAATACTCATATAATCTTATCAATTTTACTCAAATATATTCATAAACAGATGATTTATTTCTATTTGAAAGCTTCATGATTAAAATCAGTTTGTGGAATGAACATTAGCGCATGAGATATAGTTTATTGAAAATGAACAGAATATTAATATTAATTTCAATTATTACCATAAAATCAGTGACTTGTGAATCTTTTGGGAATTGTGGGATTGTTAAACAAAATGTTCAAACTTTTAATGGCACAAGTTTAATTAAACATGGAGATTTTCCATGGTAAAACATGTGTTTTGAACTGTCCAAAATAATTAAAATATCAAACGTTGTGATTTCTTTTAAGGATGGCAGCTTTAATTTTTCAAAATGCAGCAAAGGTTCAATCATATTTTTGTGGTGGAGTTATAATTTCTAATCTAAAAGTCCTTACCGGTAATTGAGAAAAATCAAATGGAATACATTACTGATTATTATTAATATATTCTAGCTGCTCATTGTTTACACAACAAAGATCGCCTTTTATTTCCGAAAGATGTTTTGATTGCAATGGGAGTTCATGACATTGAAAAGAAATTCGAACTTAATCGTGTCGTGATGAAGTCGTATGAATTTTTTATTAGTCCTGACTGGAACCCGTTTAATAAAAATTATGACGCTGATATTGCCATAATAAAAACAAATCATCCAATTCAATTTACTGAATTCATACAACCGATATGCTTATGGGAATTACATCAGAATATACCCGCAACATCTGGTATTGCCGTTGGCTATGGAATTAATGGTCAGTCAACACATAACAAAGAAAGAATTGCGAAAAAACTGCAAATATTTATTCATCAAAATGAAGAATGCATTGCTGCAGAGTCTAAATTGAGTGCTCTTGCTTCCAACAGGACATTTTGTGGTGAATCTATATATGGGAATTCTATATGCTTTGGTGACAGCGGACATGGCTTTTTCGTTAGTGTCAAAAATAAATTTTATCTTCGTGGAATTATTTCAGCATCACCGAAAGGCGCCAATAATTCTTGCACTTTTACAAATTACGGAATCTACACTAATGTTTTAATGTACACAAATTGGATTGATAATCCTGAAAAGTATCATAGAAATGCTAACACATGTGGCATTATTAGCTCATCTGTTTCTCTCATTCAAGGTGGAAATTTTTCGCTACGAGATCAGTTCCCTTGGACTGCTTTAATTAAGTATTCAAGTTTATTTTATTCGGGAGTTCTCATATCACAAAAGCATGTGCTTTCATATTCAGGCTCAGTTAGTTTTTGGAACGATTTAGAAAAGAAATATATTCCTCAAAATTTAAATACCTTCAAAGTACATTTTGGAATGCTTCAAGTAAACAGTCAGGATGATCCCAATGTAATCACAGTTAATCCTACAAAAATAATTCTTCATCCTAATTTACAAAAAATCGGTAAAACTGTGGTGAATGCTATAGGAATTACGGTTCTAGAAACATCCGTTCCATATAATAAGTTTATAAAACCAATTTGTTTGTGGAATAATCAAAATTATTTTAACAAGGATATGAAAATATTTGCAGTTGGTTATGGTAAAGATGAAACTGGCAAGCTTTCGAAAGTTCGAAAATATTTAAGGATGATGCATACCTCAGATGAAGTCTGCAAAGATGTTTATGCTGATCGCTTAAATGCATTTGAATCTACTAAATTATTTTGTGCTCAAGGTAATGAACAAGAGACGCCATGTGATGGTGACACTGCTTTAATTATGAAATTTGAAGATAAATGGTATATTCGTGGAATCATGATAAGCTTTCGTTATTGGATGTCAAATGAAACATGTGTTTATAACAAGCCACTATTATACGAAGATATTGCATATCATGCTCATTGGATTCTGTCACAAACAATTCTCTGATTTCATTCCCATTCCTCTAAAATATAAATTCAGAAAGTGAAAGAGAATACAATGAACAAGAACATACAAATAACCTACCGCTTTTCATTATTCAATCACATAAAGATTAGCTAATTTAAGAAAATTTTTATTCGAAAACGTCTATCAATGTATCTAATCTAATGCTTTTATTCCTCTACTACCTACTAAAAATAAAAACAAATACATAATATGAAGAACCCAAATAAACAAACAAATCGAAAAACACACGTATTTTATTATGTATATCCTTTTTTCACTCTCATTGTTGTATACACAATGTCAAAATGAAATATCGATGAATCGCATGGAAAAAAGTTGACGGTGAAAAGAATCGAGAAATCGATACGTAATAATAATGAGACAAAACGGTTATGCTGCAAAATTTAAGCATTTCCAATGAACTGAAAACCTATTTTTTAAGGATTCAAATTGGAAATTTATTGCTTTTTTGTGAAGCAATTCACGACTCTTATTGACCGATCGGAAATTGATTTTCATTCATTGATTTTCTTTACTATAAGATTCAGGGTAGCTTAATTAATGTGATAGAAAAGTAATGGGTGGCAACCAAAAATAGCTTCTGGTATTGCTCCTACAGATAAAGTTATCAAAAAAAGTTAAAAAGCACACTTAACACCAAAATGTTTCGACTTTTGAATAAAAAATTAGTTTTCCTTTTTTCTTATTCATGAGCAGAAAAAAATTAGTTTTTATTGAAAGAAACACTAGAAGAATAAGGAAATGAGATCACAATTTGTCAATAAGGGGAAATTGGGTGAAATCAATTTGCAGATTCTTTCTTAAGATTTATTAGTCTAATATTGTTTTGAATTTTTTGGTAGGTCTGTTGTGACTACTTTAATGAAATTTTCAACAGAATGATTCATGAAATGTAATTTAGTTGTTGTCTGTTATTATTTTTTCAAAATCCTTTAATAATAATCAGTTTCTTGGTTCGTGACTTTATATATCTTATATCACATTTCAGCACCTTAGTGGTGTCAGTCAAAACATCTAGAGTGTAATTTATCTTGAATCCTAAGAAAACAAATCCTTTATTAGTCTAGCAAACTCATATCTTTTTAAGACAACCCTTTCAAGTCTTGGTGAAACAATTTTATGAGCTTCACAGTTTTGTTGATATAGTTTTTATTACTATGTTTCTGAATTTCAAAAAGTATTTAAAATCCTACTGCTAACCTTCAATAAATTGAAATGATAATTATAATATGAAAAGACGAAAATAATTACTATTCATAAATTAAATAATTTTACGTATTCATGTTCCCTTAAATATTCATAAATATGTAAATTCCTCTAAAGTATGATATACGTTTCCTCTCGCATCATGTGTTGTATTTTCAGGAGAAAAAAATGTACATTAAGTAGAATAAAAGAACCAATTACTTTGAGATAAAAATATGATTTATTAATGTAATATTGCTCTTCCTCGAGAAAAAAAAGTAGTGGCTTATTTATAATTAAGTCTGAAAGTCCATATATACATGCTTTATTTATTTTCATGTTCTGTTTTGTTTTCAGATCTCTCGTCTCGAGGGAAGCTTAAATTTGGCGATCCATGTGAGACAACACAGCAATGCGGCTTTGTTGGCTCAGTATGTCTCAATAGAGAGTGTGTATGTGAGCCATTCCTAGAAGCAACGAATCATTTCGACAAATGTGGAAAACGTAAGTTTCAAAAAAGTACATTACGCCACCCTGAATCCAATATCATTTTTGCATGCTCATTCCTAATTAACGCCATCATATCGACTTCCTGTACTTTTCCTGTTTAATTATTGTAAGCAGTGGTTATTCGCTCTTCTATAATTATTCTTTCATTCACTATAGAACATTACTCACTATTATGACTGTATTGTACATTAGTAGTGATAGTATAAAAATATTTTTGGCGTCAATCCAAAAGCATTACATTAAATGTTTGAAATTTATGTGAAAAGAATGCTTCTAGAATTTTTCGCAATCCTGAATCTGGTGATATAAATATTTGCAGTATATGCAAGTTTATAAAGCTCCTATCGAAAATGGTGAAAAATTACAGAAAAAAAATTATTCAAAGCATGTGCAGACTCTACTAGTTCTATTATTCATTATTTCTAATGAAAATAACTTTCATACTTACAAATATTGATGTTTCAGAAGAAAATTCCATTAATTTCATTTCTTCTACATCAAATACATTTTTTTCCTTAACTTGAAAACAACTGAGTTGTTGTTGTATAATTATAACTTTTCTGTAATTGAAGGCAAAAGTAAAGTTTGGCATTCCTAAATATAAATTTTTTCTTGTTTTATCAAAAAAATATCATAATTTTACTTCAGTCGGTCAGAACGTTCTCATTATACTTGTTTAATACATTTTAATGATGAAGCATTTATTAAATGGAATTACGAGTGAAATTTCTTATTTATCAAAATGTGGCAGAAGAAAAATGCAGTACAGAGAGAATATCATTTAAAAGCGTTGACCATAATTGAACAAGTATCATTTTGCTAATGCAATGTATCCTTTTACCCAACTTTTTCCTTTTACTCAGAAAAATAATACTTCAACCCTTTGACCATTCTCACTCATCTACACTAAAATATTTCTGATGTCCATAACTGAACCTCATTCATGTCTAAATAAAATTTTTATTCTCTTATCTCACTTTACAGCTGTTTCCGTGAATGAGAGCTGTTTCTTCAATGAACAATGTGAAACCTCAATACAGCAAACAGAGTGTCGTGATGGACGCTGCGTTTGCCGATTTGATAAGACGCCAATTCTCAAGAAGGATGGCTCCATTGAGTGTATGGGTAAGTGATTTATATTTATTTACAGTCTTAGAAGAAATAAATGATATACGTACCTATCACTTCTATTATTTATTTATTTATTTTTTGTTGTGCATTATAGCAATCAAGCAAGATGCTCCGGCGCCTGTTAGTCAAATTAATCCCACCATGATTTTTATTCTCATCGTTATGGCGTTGATGTTTATAATCATTTGTGTGGTATTGCGTCTCTTTAGCAAGTAAGTAACAATTATGATATTATGAAATAAGAAATAAGCGCAATTGACCAACATGCATGACATGTTATGCGACATCAATTATTTAGCATATACAACAATAACCATCTAGTGTGAGACAAACAACCGAGTTGAAATTTAATATTCTAATGCGTGCACAGACTCAATTCACGGTCGTTTTTGGGGCTTTCATAAAATGCTATTTAGCTTACATTTTTCATAACGTTTATTTTTCATGGGTGATTTTGAAGTATCCTGTCCTGAAAAAAAAGAAATGCTGATAAAAATTAATCCAACCTTCCATATGCATAAAGTAAATTTAGTGGAAGAAGCCTATTAACAAGCTCAATCAGTTTATGAATATGTGTTCATATACCTTACAAATACATATTAGGCAGGTCATTCAACTTGAAAAAATGGTAGAAAAACATGAAAAAATGAAAACACATACGAATAAATAAATGTAGAACATGCGAATAAAAATCGATAATGCTGTGACATGAATATGCGAAGAAAATTAAAGAAAAACAAAATCTGAATAAAAATATATACTGAGGGTGCTCTTTCAAATTTATTAGTCTCAAAAGTGGCACTTTGATTTTCCTTCATTCATTTTAATATCAAATCCATAATATAATTGTACACAATAAGAAAATAGTAGTTTTTGATAAATGCTATAAACAACGAGAAATTCAAAAACATTCAACATGTTTGCGCCATTTCGTTCTTTACTTGGCAAGGCATAATAATTATGAATGTGGCGTCATGTGACTTTATTTTGTGACAAAATTGATTTTTTTTCTGTTTTCCTTTGTTTCGTCATTTGCATTTCGAGAGCTTTTTTATTATTTTATAGAGTATCACACAGGGAGAAAGCTTCATAAAGTTTTAATGGATTTAACGAGTGGTAAAATACCAAAAAAAATTTGTGATCACAACAATGCATACTTTTTGTCATGTCCTTTCATGCTTCATAACTGAACTAAAATAAAAAATTTAATTTTGCAGACACAATTTTCAAAACCTCCAAAAACAGAAGAGGATACAACTATGATAAATGAACAACTTTTTGTTTCTTCACAAATATCAAACTGTGCTGTAATGGCACTTTTCGTGCTTAGATTTACTTAAAGAAACTTTCTTTATTCGTTCCAAAAAATCTCCTTCCGACCTTTCATTATTGAAGAAATGACTTACAAAACTAAATTTTCTCTTTGACTTGGAATTCATAAGCCAGCAATTATCATTTTTACGCTAACAGCGCAATATCATGCTCAATTATGTGACCCCATTTAATATGCTTTCTTTGTAATGTAACAGAAGCAAAAAGAAGAAGACGCAAAAATGGATTCACAATGTCAAACTCAATGTTGTTTCATGAAAAATCATTGCCTTGAACCTTTACTGAACATTATGAATTCGAAAGGACATAATGTGGCGGGAGAAAAAAAATTGCAGCTATGCATTTATAAGAAATAATTTTTGACATGATCGATGGTGTCATAAGAATGAAAACTAGGGCACATAATAATTCACATGGAAAATTATTTTATAGTTAAACTGTAAATATAGAAGCTTTTTCTTTCATTTCATATTCATGATTTTGTTTGATCGATTTTTAATGGTGCACAAGACTAAGAAAAAAAATAAAACCATGCCATCAATAAAACATCAATCGAAAAATTTGATTTAAAATTTGAAGGATTTTCATGTTATTTTCTCCTTTTTTATTAGACCTAAAACTACAAGAATTTACTTAAAGCTATACTTCTTTTCCAAATTAACCTTTCACACGTGAAAATTTTATGAAATCCAAGCCGGCTTCATCGACAAGTTTACGAAAAGCACCATTTTTCTCATAAAGCCTCGCTGGCGTGTCAAATTCAACGATATTTCCTGCTTCCAAAACCATTATTCTATCGCTATCGAGGATAGTATTGAGACGATGCGCAACAGTAAGTACTGTACAGTCAGTGAATTGTGAACGAATTGTTGACTGAATGAGATTATCTGTTCTGTATAATATTTCGATGGAAACAAAAGAGCAGTAAGAAGAACAAGTAAATATGAGGAAAATAAAAAGAGAAAAGATGATGAAAAAAGGAGCTTTATTCTTATTCCTTTTTGTCTTCAAAATGAAAACAGTCAGAGAATAAGAAGTAAAAAATTGAAAAATCGATAAGGAAAAATATTTTTTTTACTTACTCAGGATCCACATTTGCAGTTGCTTCATCCAATATTAGAATTTTGTTTTTCCTTAATATTGCCCGTGCCAAACAAAGTAATTGTCTGTAGAGATATGTACATATATGGGTGTAAAATATGATATGTTAGGATATGAATACAACGTTTTTGAATTAAAGAATGATAAAGTTTTGAAATGGGAGTAACATTGCCTTTATCCATTTTAATTAAAAAAACTAAAGCGCCTTTATAAAGGTTTAATAATGCATGAACATAGAAGTATGTAGCTTTTCAGAATTTGTTTTGAATTGTGCATAGCAAAACCATTCATATTGAATAACATAAAAAATCAATTATGATAAAAGACGCATACCTTTGTCCCATACTGAAGTTTGAACCGCCATCAGAGACTTTTGTTTCAAGGCCACTTGCTAGCAGTTTTATTGCATGTTTAAGTTCCACCTGAGCAAATGTTGTTAGAATAAAGAAATAAAAGAGAAAGAAATTTATCATTGCGGTTGCTATTATTTTCCTCATAATTTTTATGACTCCCACTGGAGTTTGGGACCAAAAGTATGTAAGGATATTAACCTGCTCTAACACATGCCATATTTCATCATCCGTTTTCTCATCAAATGGATCTAAATTGTGTCTTAAGCTACCAACAAATAGAACAGGGTCCTGTGGTATTATTGATATCTTTTGGCGGAATGTATGCAAACCAAGATTATTAATATTCACATCGTCGATTTCGATCGTACCATCGGTATGAGCAAGTTGGAATATTGCTTGAATTATTGATGATTTACCGGCACCTGTACGACCAATTATGCCAAGCTTTTCCTACAGTGGAAAAAAATAAAATGTATATGAAAAGGAATTTTATGCAAATTTTTTATATAAATAGCTTTGGGTATGTGCAAATATTATATCCAAATGATATGACGTACTCTTTCATGAACCGTAAAATTTAAATTTCGTAAAATATAGTCTGATGTATCCGAATACTTGAGTGACAGATTATTGAATTTAATTATGCCCTTCTGTGGCCACGGCTTAACCATCTTTCCTAATATGTTTTGGTCTGTTTCAAGTGGACGCTCACTTGTTGTATTTGCATACTCATCGACTCGCTCGACCGATGTCATTTGATTCTCTAATTCTGCTGTTTGTCGTAAACCCCAATTGCACATGCCAATAAGATTGATTGCTTGAGTGATAGCAAGCCCAACATTTGCTCCCACAAAATCTATTTTGTTAAAAAAAATATTGTAAAAGAATGGAGAATATAAAACATAAATATTAGCATATGTAGATAACGAAAAATGTATGAAGCTTATGAAAATATTTCATTTTTGGATATATGTATATGGTGAAAAATGGTTTTCAAAAGTATATAATTTTTGAATTACATACCTGAGCCTAATAGTAAAAAACTGTAAACAACGCAAGTCACGTACAAAAGGCAAATGATATCCAGCCAAAATGCCTACAAAAAATAAATAAATAGCATGATGAAAAGTAAACTGCTGGTAAATTATAGTCGTGGTTGGAAATTCCCCTTACAAATCCTCGTGACGTTGCAACAAATAGAAACCATGCAGATGAATTAATATTTTGATATTCATAAAATTCATTTCGCGAATGCAGTTCTGCATTAAATGCTCGTATTGTACTCAATCCTTCTATTGATGTAGTTGTGTGCGCGAAAAGAGGACTTCGAGCTGTGAATATGTAATGAAACCGTAAACTTTTATTTTATCATAAAAAATAAACCTCATGCTCATACTTATTGCTTCAACTCGCTTAATATTTCTGGCAGTAGTGAGGAAAACATATCTCAGACCATAAAATATTATGAACATGAATAATGTTGGTATTAATAGCCATGGATTTATGATAGCAACAATTGTTACGACCGTTGCCAATTGAAGGAAGAACTGAAATGACAACACAGATAAAATTCAATCGATTTTAATGGATTGATTAAATTATATCGAAATTTCCAATAAAAAGAATCTCAAAATATAATAAGTACTAACCTGTAAGCAATCAACAATAACGACAGGGAGCATCGAATCAATAGTTCCAATATCTTTCGAAAATCGATTAATAATACGCCCTGTAGAGTTTTGGTTGAAAAACCACATTGTTGCTCGTGTAACTCCGCGAAATAATCTATCATGCAGATTTACGGCAACCCTCAAACACATTCGATAAAAAGCAAACGAACGTGATACAATTAGCAATAATAATGCACCAATCATGACTGAATATAAATAAATATGTTTTTCAGTTGTCCACCATTCACCATCCCAAATGGTTAAATTGTCATCACTTGATGTCATATTTCTGTCGCCATACGTCTCTTCCCATGTTACCCTAAAATAATAAGCATACGAGAAAAAATATGTTCGTGATTATAATGTTATACGTAAACGTGACCGTGATTTACCAAATAGAAATAAAATAATCGACTGTGCCTTGTAATGCCTGAGCGATGATGAACAAAAGCGCAACAGAAAGGACGAAAATTCCGCTATTTACAGCTTTCACATAGGCAATATATATTGCTGTTGTAACCTTTCCCTCCTGTTGAGTCTCTTTCGACATCGTCTGTTTGCCATTTACTTCTTGATCATCTTTGGTAACACTTTTTGGGTCATCTGAACTTTCCTGTGTGAAAAGAACAACATAAAAAGGGGTTTTGATGAAAAATTATAAATCTCATTCATCCGAAAACATTTTTTCTTCATTTTTTGAATCCATAACTTTTTCTTTGTGTGAAAAAATTTTTACACAGAAAATGGAGAAGATCCTTTTTATTTATGGCAATTAATTTTTCATTCTCTCATCATAAAATACTGTAAAACACGAATTTAATGCTTCAGTAAGTAGAATGAAATATAATTAAACCACTAATTAAAAGCTGCTATAGTGATTGATGTTTCTAACAGCTACACGTAATTGAATTTTCTATTAGATGATTATGAGTATCACAAGTCACACAATATTTTTCATACCATACCTCTTCATCAGTTGGACTGTCAACTCTTGCGTTTGAATTAATGAAATTTTCATCATTAACATAAAACATAGCATAATCATTTTCCTTGATGTAGTCATATGATCCCTGAGTTTTTATTTGTCCCATGTTCATAACCATAATGTGGTCGACTTCATGTAAATATTGAAGCTGGTGTGTAACTAGCACGCAAATTTTATCCTTTTACCCCGTCGAAAAAGAAAAGAACAAAGAAAAAAAAATCAACAAAATAAGTATCGTGCTAAGCAGCAATATTTTTTCTTCTTTTTCATGTTTAATTACCACATGTGAACATTAATAAGTTATGTGGATTAATGCGGTAGAGTTAAAGTAACATAAGAATGAACTTACTTTTAGAAAATCTTTTATGCATTTTTGAAAAATGTGTTTGCTGACATGCGCGTCTACGGCTGAAAGTGGATCGTCTAGCAGATATATATCAGCATTTTTATAAACAGCACGAGCTAAATTTATGCGAGCTTTTTGGCCTCCGCTCAGACTTATACCACGATCACCGACAATTGTGTTGTCACTCTTTGGGAATAATTCCAAATCTCGTTCAAGAGCACATACATGAAGGACAGTTTTATAACGTTTCTCATCGTATTTCTCCGTATAAATAATATTATTTCTGATACTTCCTTCAAATATCCATGCTTTTTGTGATGCATAGCTAATCACACCATTGACATCTAATTCTCCATCAACCAAAGGAAGCTCTTTTAAAATTACTTCAAGTAAAGTTGTTTTGCCTGAACCCACTTGTCCAACGATACACACAACGTTCTTTTTATCAATTTCAATGTCACAAGATATAATTCCAATATTATCCTGATCATTACTATTCCAATAAGCTGTTGCATTTTTCATAAAAATTCCATTTTTTAGGGACTGAGTCCTTGCATTCTTCTTATTCACATCATTATTTCCTGACTTACATGGAACTTTTTGAGATAAAAATTCTTCTACACGTCGCAAGGATACCCATCCTTCTGCAACACTAGTCACTGCCATAGGCCAAAACTCAACTAATACACTTCTTATATAATTAAAATAAGCAATGGTAACGAAAGCTTTTTCTGACGTAATTGAATTTCCCATTAGCACATATGTTACAAAAGTTGCAAACACAGCAAAACTTGTGAGGAAGACCAATGAGAGAAGCGTAGCTCGTATGTAATATCCTTTTGCAATTGCTCTCAGCTCGAACTTTCGTATATTATTTACAGTTTGAGCAAATGCATTTTCCCATCCATACATTTTGATTACTTGTATTCCGGTTATGATTGAGAACATGGATTTTACACGACTGTCTGTACGTTTTGCAGTTTGTAATCGAACATTTGCTGATTTCCTTCCAAGCCATCCTTGAAGAAATAAATGTTAGTACAATTAAAAATGACAATGATGGATGGCAGAAGGAATCACATTAGTTAACCAATTTGTTTCATAATATACCTTGAAGTGGCATGAAGAGTAACAAAATTGCCATTCCTAAAAGTCCAGCAAATTCGACTTGTTGGTAGATAAAATAAGCTGCTATACCAGCTGCAATCGGAGGCCTCCAAATATCATGCGTGAAGCTCATAAGCCAATCAAATCGACTCACATCATTTGACATAAGATTTACTGCTTGTCCAGCAATTCCATCTTTCATCGTATACTTAGTAAAGGTTAAAATCTAGTATTGGGCAATAATTAAAGAGAACACAGACATGAATTAACATCTTACATAAATCTTTAATTAATGCAGACTTGATTTTTATTTTCCTACCTTACTATAAATGAGGGAACAACATGCAATGCGTAATTTCATACCTTCCTCAAATAGAAATAGCATAAATGGATGGAAGAAAAGAAGCGGTAGTCCTAGTGTTAGAACAATACCCGTCGCTATTAAATAAGCATCATTATTGCCAAAATTATGTGGATTGCTTGTAAAAAAACCAATTAAAAGTCCCAGGAGCAATGGATTAGCAAGCCTAAAACACACAAAAATTCACAATTATGTTTTATTCATGAAAGCTCAAATTTTATGGCATTAAAAATTTACTTGCAGAACGTCTCAAATATTGCGAAGAAAAATCCAACAATAATAACTTTGAGCCAGAAGACTTTTGTGGCAACACGAATAAGACTTGGTTTTGATTTAAGCATTTCTTCCTCCCACAGCATTTCAAAGTGTCTTGTTACTTTATCACTCGTGTGCTTTTGAGAACATTGGAAAATATCATCCTCAATTATCTGACGTTTCAAGCCAATTTTAAATAAATCCTTGAGCCACCTGAGTATCATTATATGCATAGCAATGTAAAGAGAAATTGTTATTATTTTCTTAAACTCCAGTTTATAGGACATAATAATATTAAGCAAATACAGTGATAAAGGTTGTAAAGTAATATGATAAATTAAATGCTTATTTATCCCATAATTAACTTCAGTAAGCCACATGTAAATAAATTTACACTAACAAATAAATAATAATATTAATAATCATCATCATTTAAAGCCACTGAACTTAGAAATGAAAATGACGTCATTTGAACTTTGATTCATCTTCTTCAATCACGTGCTACAAACAAAATATAAGCCTTCTTTAGTGAAAAGTCTATTAATACTTGAAAAAGAAATGTTTAGATTCTTTTAGTAGTAATTGTTTATATTGTAAGATAACTGAACCAATTTCTGGTTTTTTGTGATATCACGAATCAATATGTCTCAATTAATTTGTTATCAGATAATCTTTCATATGAGCAATTTATTAAGTGCTAAACCACTTTATCAAAACTCGAGTGATAAATCTTAGGAATTACTTTTAAGCTAATATTGTCAGCAATTTTCGGCGATCATAAAATATTATTGTGATTCAATAGTTTTCATCAACAAAACACAAAAATTATGAAAGAATTCTCTCTCTGATTCTCTCAAAAATTTGTAATATATTCGAATTAGAGTTTCTGAACGAGCCAGGCTCGCCGAGCCTCAAATTCTAAACATTAATAAATATTTTTCATACATTTTTATTTTATTTTTTAATTTACATAACAGAAACATCTTTAAAGTCATTAGACTGTTTAATTTTTTAAAATCATGTAAAATATGGGCATTTAGATATTATTTAAAAATCAGAACATTAATTTTAATATTTTTATTATGAACAAAAATTTTCTTTAAAATTGCATTTTCCAAGTGAATCAAAACTCGGAAGCTCGGTATTTTCAACCGAGCCTCATAGCCCCGAGCTTACAGAAGCTCTAATTCGAATGAGCAAAATAGTATTTTGTCTAAGTGGTAACACTCGAAATTGATCCCAAAAAATTATTCATGCAAAAATCCCCAAGCTATTCATCAAGTTATTTCGAGATTCTTAAAAATTACTGAGATATGGTGTGAATCCCGAGTGCTAACGTCTTGAGTTTTGTATAATATAGGTCGAAAAAACGTAAACTCAGACGACCTTGAGGAAGTCAGACACGATTGGATTGATAATTTTATACGTGCGGTTTTCAAATTCTTGATAACAGATGAAACCGTACATGCTTAGCTGAAGCAGATTCAGTTTTCAATGCATTTCAATTTTATTAGACAACAATTAACTTTTGTTCTAGAACTTTCACCATTTTTTATCATTCCCAGTTTGTTGTTTCACTGATTCAATTTTTGTTTGTCTTTGCTCCCAAAAAGTCTTTATCACAAATTATCACATTTATTTAGCAAAACGTGTACGCTACCAATAAATATATCTGGAAACAATATTTGCATTATCATATGGACTTTTCATTCGATTCGTATCACTGCCACTATTCGTCATGATTCAAACAACAAATTTCGATGTTTCTAATGATTACTATAATTTTTTGCTTTATTATTATTTTACAATTTAGTCCAAACATTAACAGTCAACCACTTTATTCAAAATCACGATAACAAATGAAATTTTAAACGCGACCACTCGACTTTATATTTTTGCCGGTAGAAAAAAAAACATTGGCACTCTTTAATAAAAATGACACACCAATTTGCAAAAAACACCACGGAACCAATATCTTTTAGTGCCGAGTGCAAACTGATGAGAATTTTTTTTTTGAGAACTTCAGTTTTAGTGGTCGACCACATTTTGAGAGAGAATGATTAACAGTTGTACTCATTGATAAGATAAGATTTAAATGTGAATATCAGCTGTTTGTTTTGTTGTATTTTTCTCTTGCCAGCATTTTTGATAAAAGTGGTAAACATTTAACATTGTATTTGTTATCATGTCACATGGACTAAGTACATCTATTCATTAAGTTGATTGTTTCATGGTTTCCTGTTCGTATATCCAATCTAATGAGTGGGATTGCTCATAGTAAAATGAAACTTAATGGTGGTAACAACATGCGCCTGCATATTGATGCTTCTGTCAATTAAATCGTTGTTCTGATAAGTAAATATTTAATCATTTATGGATTAATTAATTAAATTGTGATTGACATATTGGGAGTTAATTTTTTTTATATTTTTGGAATAGAGTGATTGATCAATTAATTAATGAGATTAGCAATCAGTACGTTATTTGTTTATTATGTTACTGCTGTTAAATTAAACCATCACTTTAAAACTTAAAAAAAAATATTTGAATTTATTGAAGAGTTTTAGAAAAAAGAATATGTCAATTTAAATACATCAAATAAAAATATATCACAATAAATTCAGACAACTTATTCATCCTTGATGAACTATTAATAAAAAAATTCTCATTCATTTATCATCTAATTAAATTAGTGGTCTACGCTTTTTGGCAAAATAACATTTTTCTGAAGTCTTAATTAAATTCATGGCATTTATGTATCCAGTTTTATCAACAAGAGCCCGAAAGAATCCTCTTGAAATTTGTATTAGTTCATACGGATGACCAATCTCAACGATACGTCCATCTTCAAGTACTATTATATTATCACAATCCATTATTGTGTTAAGACGATGTGCTATAGCTATAATGGTGCAGTCATAAAAGTTTCGTCGAATCACATCTTGAATTTCATTCTCATCGCTACATGTTGTTTGATAAATGAGAAAAAATGAGAGAATATGGTAGAATGATTAATTATTCAAATGTAGCTAAAGTGAAAACTTTTAAGATAAATACTTACATAATTTGTAACTTGTCCGTAGTCTCGTCCAATATTAAAATTTTAGTCTTAGCAAGATGAGCACGTGCTAAATAAATAAGCTGCATTTGCTTTACACTAAAATCAGTTACATCTGCTGGAGTACTTAAAGCACCCTCAAAATTTGATATTACACGTTTCATATCTACACACTCTAATGCGTTCCAGATTACCTCATCTGTATGCTGCTGGAATGGATCTAAATTACATCGAATCGTTCCGCTAAAAAGGATAGGGTTCGATGGAATTATACCAAATGATCGGCGTAAATCATGTAATCCTAGCGTGTCGATATTTATGTCGTCAATTTCAATGGATCCTTCATTAATTGCAAATCTCTGTAATGCTTGTACGATAGATGTTTTGCCTGAATTTTTAGGACCAACAATGCCAACCTTTTCGCCTCCATTTATTTTAAAAGTCAGATCCTTAAGCACGTCAAATCCATCCGGTGAATAACGTAGATGAAAATTTGTGAAAACAACTTTTCCAATTTGCGGCCAGGTTTTTGATGGACGGAATTTATTTGGCGTACGCAATGAAGCTTCCATGTTTATATTTTGATATTCAAATATACGCTCAACCGATGTCATTTGATTTCCCACTTCAACTGTTTGACGTATTCCTATGTCGAACATATGTCAATTTTAATTTTAATTAATGCCATATTAATTATGCACTGTTGTTTTATTATTCATGTGAAAAAATAATTGATACATACCCCATTGTAGGAAAAAGAGTAGATGTAATGCTTGAGTTATTGCCATACCAACATCTCCACTCTTGAATGCTTAATTGAAAAATAAAGATAAGAGTTAATAAGAAAAAAGGTGGTAAAATGGATATGATATTCATGTTTCTTATAAAGCTAATTGAATATTAGCAAGATGTAACACAGCACGTGTCAAATAAATTAATTTGGGGTATACAAATTCCCTATTCAGTAACAAACCTCTA
Organism: Chironomus tentans; assembly: GCA_963573255.1. Taxonomy (NCBI): domain Eukaryota; kingdom Metazoa; phylum Arthropoda; class Insecta; order Diptera; family Chironomidae; genus Chironomus; species Chironomus tentans. The sequence goes on along the minus strand of OY754304.1, from coordinate 30,008,911 downwards.
TTTTCAAACATCACGAAACTCAATATAACTGCGGAGATATACATTGAGCATATTATATCCAGCCATAAAGCAAATGCTCTTGCGGTAGCAAAATTAAGATATATAGCGGATGTATTAAGATCCAGATTCTTATGAAATTCATCCATCAAAACCCTTTCGGAATGTGTTGAACGAATCGTTGATAATCCTTGGAATGTAGATGTGATGCGAGAATAGATGGAATTGTATGCTTAAATGAAAGTTAAATGGAAACATGAACAATATGAAGTGCTTAAAAACAAGAAATATAAAGGATTCAATTGCTGTGCAGAATGTCGAAGAATTTATGAACATCCTCATTCACACTGCAAAATATTCTTCATTTTTTTCTCATTCCTATTTTTTTTTTATTCTTCATTATCTTTATTTTCCTTATGGCAATGTTTTGTCTCTAAGATGGGATTTTTCATGATGAAAACTACATTTTTCATTGCACAAGATTCTTGATTTATGACATTTTAGTTTTGTTATAATATTTGGTGTTAATGGATATTGCAATAGCTTATCTAATGTCCTCAAAACAAAATCATATTGTTCAGATTGGTTTAGCTTCGTAGACAAGAAAATAATTCATTAAAACTAGTTTCAAATCAATTCTACATATCCCCGCCCGTTTACTTCCAGAACACTTAATACTTAATGGTCTCTAAATGAAACTAAAATTTGCTTGGATAATTTTGATGGACATAAAGAAATAAAATAAGAAAAGAAAAAGAGAAACAAACTTTATAAAATATTTTATCCAAAAAGGATCGTTCTATAATGCATTTATGGATAAAAACATAAAGCAGTGAAAATGCTGTAAATTTTATGTAAAATCAATATATGTGTGAATGAGAAGGAAATAAACCAATTCATAGCTTTTATATGTTTACACAGCACTTGAAGTTATATATTTATCAAGTTATATATTTATCTCTACAAGCATGTAGAAGAGTGTATGCTGATGAAGTTTAAATTTTAATATCTTAAGAGAATAAAATAATGGCACGTACTTAATGATTCGATTCGCCTGAGGTTACGTGATGTATCAATATAAAAATATCGTAAAATGAATACTGCAAACAACAAAATGAACGTAGGCAACAATAACCAATAATTGGCGAGTGCGATGAGCGTGCAAATGCCAATTGTCTCACAAAAGAACTGTAAATACATAAATATAGAGATAATGCGTAAGAATTATTAATTAACAAATAAAAGCAATTAAAATTAAAGGACTTTACCAACATTGAATCATAGAGATTGATTGGCAACTGACTATCCATAGTTTCAATATCTGTCGTAAAAAAGCTCATAATATGTTGAATAGAACTGCATTTAAAGAATCGTAAAGTTGCCCTAGTGACACCACAAAACAGCTTATCATGAATGTTAACGCTAGCGCGAAGGCATAATTTGAAGAATAAAAATGATCGATGAACGGTGAAATAAAGCAATGTGCAAAGCATAATTGAATAGAAATAGATAAAATTGACCCAATTATCGTAATTGGTTGCAAATGCTTCATTCTCTTGTGAACTATTATTTATCGATGATATTCCGGTGAAATTCACACTCAACACATGTCGATTCGGCATAGATTCCTCACGATTAAACCTAGAAGTAGTTTAATAAAAATTCAATTAAAGCGGAGCATTGCATTTGAATAAAAAATTGTAAATTAACGTAATTAAAGCAGAATAGAATATTTATTATTTAATTGCTATCCTCAACTCTTTACTTTATTGACTCCAATTCTAATTTTCATTTTATGAAAAATTGTTAATTTGTGACTTTTAAGAAGCAAAAATGTTTGCTTTAAATACAAATTTATTTGCATAACAACTTTCCAGCAAGAAAAAGCTTGTGAAAGAGGAAATTTTGATTTAATTGGCATGTCTATATATAAATTCACATTTTTTTATTTTCGATTTTTAGTATTTTGAGTTAAAAATCGATTTATCATCATTTGCTTAAAGCCCATCAAAACTACCCCGGAAACTTTCCTATATTATTGAACTTTAAATTTATTTAGTTTCAATAATGTAATCAATATAAATTTTTCAAATTTAAATTTCTCGTTTCTCCACTGAAGATAATTTAATGATTATACATACATGCTTTAGATATATATACATACCATATTGCAATGAATAATTCCAATCCACTGGTATGCAGTTGCGCAAGAAAAAGAAGAATTAAGAACCATGAAAAGCCACATTTACTACTGCTTAAGGATTTCATGTAATTTCTATAGCTTTTCCATTCCACATTTTCTCTCGCATGATTTTCCGAGTAGTCAGTGAGAAGAATTTGATGTTCGACAAGTGAATTTTTGTGCGTACTTGACTTCTCTATAATCGACTGTTTGTGGAAAAATAAAAATTATTTTCATTCACATTCTCGGAAAACTTTTTTATTTATGTACCTGTCTCGATTCTGTTGAGTTGCTACGTTGAAAATTTTTTATCGGGCTTTCTTCCGCATCTTGAACATCACTATTTGGTATCAGCTGCTCGAATAAATTTGTACTACGAAAATCCCTTAACGATCCAATTAAATAAACTTTATTTTCATTTATTCCTATAATGTTATCAACTTCCTTTAGTAACTGGGATGACTGAGTTGAAATGAGGATTATTTTATCCTGTCGAGAATATTTTAAAATTTAAGGTGTTTGAAATGGTTTTAAAATTTATGAGAGCTTGAAGTAGACTCTAGTCACTCAGATTTTATATGGAAAATTCTTGTCGACTTCGAGCTCTGAAAGTTATGAGATAGTTACCTTTAAGAATTTTTTGATAATATCTTTGTATGAAACCTCATTCATTATGTTTTCAAAACATTTATCAAATAAGTAAATATCGGCATCTCTATAGATGCATCTTGCAATATTTATTTTAATTTTGAACAATTCGTTAGCACTAAATTCATCTATAAATGTATCATCTCCAATAGGCAGTGCTTCAATTTCTTTGTCAATTTGAGTAAATTTGAGTACATTTGCATAGCGGTCAGCATTAAAATTTTCAGTAAAATTTATGTTTTCACGAATACTTCCTGGAAAAATCCACATATCTTTGGAAACGCAACTCAAAGTTCCGTTAATCTCAATTTCACCACAATCTTGTTCCATTTCACCCAACAAAAGTTTGAGAAATGATGATGATGACGATGATGATGATGATGAGGCCAAATTTTCGATAATAGCATAACATTTTGCCTCATTAATCTCAATACAGTCACATTTCAAATTATCCTTTGAGAAAGTAATATTGTTAATTGATATACCCTTAATCTCACTTTTCTCGTTAACAGTTCGCTTCACTTTCTCATTGATGTTATCTTTCATCAGTAAAGTTTCAGTGATATTTGAATTTTCACTAGATTTTTCCTTAATTTCATTTTCCATGATAATTTTTTTATTAAAACTTGAATCTAAAAGCAGATTTTGAATTTTGATAACAGAATTGTAGGCTTCTCGTGCATGCGTTGCTAAAAGTGGCCAAAATTGTAGCATTGATGTGAACAACATATTATAATATAAGATTATCACATAAACTTTGCTTGTGGTTAAGTATCCATTCATGTTAAGTACACTCACGATACATACAAAAATCGATAATTTGAGTATGAAGTTTAAGGAAATGGAGGTTGCTCGAAGGTACAAAGAACCACGCACCATGTCAATCTCTTTATTTCTTTTGTCTTTGATCATCATGGCATAAAGCTGTTCCATACAAAATGTTTTAATATTTTCAATTTGTTTAATAATCTCGCTCATAAGATGAACACGATTCTCTGTATGATGTGCTGCCCGTGAGCGATAATCGGAAGTTTTTCTGACAATGTAAACTAAGTTTTTGTAGACAAAATTATGAAGAATAAGAAAGTCATTATTTTAAATGGAAAATTTTATGTCTGCTAAATAAATTTATGAATAAAGTCTACACTTACATAATAATGGCACAAATGCAAGCATCAGAACCATTCCAAAAATTCCTGCAATGCCAGTTTCCTTATAAATATAATATCCTATTAAAACAGCCTCAAGTGGTGCTCTGTAGAGTTCGTGACATGTTGCAATCGCGTAGTCAAGCTTATTTATCTCTCGCGACATTAAATTTATCACTTTAATGTCAAGTCGTTCATCTACGTGAGACTTTTGGCACTTCAACACCTGTTTAATATTTTGGGGGGAAAAATTAATAAAATATTTTCATTTATAATTGAAAAAGACAAATTTATTAGAAAGCATATGGATATGAACTGTCATCTTTTAGCAATTTTAAGATGTTTCTCTAAAGAATATAATTGAATCATTTTACTTTACGAACAAGAATATATGAAATATTTCATTCATTTGAATTTAGTTTTTACTTCCAATTATTTTATTTTATTCATTTTAGTCATGATACACTTTTAAATGTTTTATATATTTGTATATTGCAAATCCAAGTCCACTCTTTGTATTTTTCATTACATTACTGCAAAGCATTTTTAATTTTCAAATGTGCTAATATAAATGGAAATAGCTTCGCATTTTACTTCGTTTTACCTTGGTATGCAAATCAAAAGTCTTGTGACATTTTGACGCAATTCATAAACACACTGAACTAACTGAACAAAAAAGTATGAATGATGAATCACACTTTTCAAAGTTAATAGGTCTAATTTTGTATTTTCTTGATTTATTGCAAGAAGAGTCATTGAGATAAATTGATTCGTGTTTATAGATGAAAGTAATAAGCTTGAAAAATTTCGATGCATAGAAGCTCTATAAATCTTTGAGATTGATCTGAAATTTTGATTTATAATCTAATCTTTTAAATTTGCTGTAGACCTAAGTTTTCAGAATTATCATAAAATTCAGATTTTCAAAAATTAAATATGTATAAACACAAAATTACATTTTTTTCTTGTTTAACAAGCAATAAAGAGCATGAAAAGCTGTCAAAAAGCTTAAACTTCTTTTACGCATTACTTTTCTTTTCCTTTTCTTTAATTTAATTTCGTGTCACTTTATGTTATTCAATAAATTATGCAGAAAACATAACATTATATTGTATAACATTTGAAATTTGTATCCTTATTATGTTCACCTTTTTCATTCAGCGGGTAACAGGCAAATGTAATTTTTCGATTTAATATGAAAACTCATAAAATGTTTCGTTTTCCCTTGAAATTATTTTGTTATATTTCGGTTCGAAAAATCTACCCAAAACTTTTCTATAGGATTTTCAAATATCTTACGATTTAATTTTAAAGATTCAAAAAAATCCAAATTCACTTGAAATAAACTAAATTATGACTCAATAGTGAGCGTGAATTAAGAATGTCAAGTTGATTCTTATCGATTAACCGTAAAAACAAATTTGATGCCTTCATGACATCGATTCTAATAAAACTTCGTGTTCCCTCAATAAAATTTATTAATGCATGAGATGATATTGTACAGTACCTTATGATATAGCAAAGAGCAACATGCTATTCGTATGCGTTGTCCAATGTTGAGAACATACAGAAAGAATGGATGAAAAACTAAAACTGGTAGGAATGAACACAAAATTGTACCAGCTGCAAGATATAGTGCATATTTCTTATTCATATTTGTTTGATTTGGCATAAAGTAAGCAATAAATGAACCCAAAAATTGTGGTTGAGCTATTCTGAAAATAAAATTAAAGCAATTATTGATTTTCGTGTTTTCTTTTTTCACTGTAATGTGTATTGCATAGATTTAGGAAATTACTGTTTACTATCCTCTGTCACATCAATATTAAATCCTATAAATAAAACTTTCCATATATATCCATTTGATTCATCTTCATGAAGCTGTTGTCATGTGAGGGATATTTAAAAAGCAGCTTCTGAAATCGGATATGTATTAAAAATTCACATAGAGCATTTTCTTTTTTGATAAAGCACTTGTTTTGATACCATCATCGATTTAGGAATTGAACACGAAAAAACATTTTGGTTTTGCTTACGCAGAATCAATTTTAATGCTTTTTCGATACATATACATACTCTTGAGGAAAGAAAGGGATGTTTTTCAAGTTTTTGCTTGTTCAATGCAAAAGGAACCAAAACAAAAAAACGGTAATCTCATAATAACATGAGCATTGAATTTCAAAGGATGTAAAAAAGTGTTTTTGATCAAAAACTTCCTTCGTCAGTGCTCTAAGTATAACATAATACGAATAACGTCACTTGCCATGAGTTTTCATTTTTATCAAGGATTGTTGAAATAAATCCATTTCAACAATAACTCGCAGAAAGTTTTATAATAGCTTAAATCATCAATCATCGAAACCAAAGACAACAGAAACAATAGTTATAAACGATGATCTAAAACGGCAAAAGTCGTAGGCTCGTCTGCTATACATATCGTCGTCATCATGCGATATTTAAAATATCTTTATGAATCAGATGTTCGCTGTTTTTACATATAGAATTTTTTTATTTTTCTATAAGTAATTTGTTGTTGTAACTCAGCTGTGCTCTCTGTCTTACTTCCAAATGCTACGTATGCGAGAGGAATGAGAGGAAGGAGAACAAAAAAAAACATAGAGAGAACTTTTCGTGGACTTTATTATTGCCGGCAATCGAATACAACAAAAACAGTAAAAATTTAATGTAGCAAGAATAAAAATTCACGGGACTGCGCACGATTGTTTCTCTTTTAATATCTTTTATACAAGCCTCATTTGTATGAATAAAAACAAAGACGAATAAGTAGTATACGCGCATTATTTGTAATCGTCGTCATAATTATAACTATTTAATATTGAAATAATTGATCGTTGTTTATTGATTGTTCGGTACACATTTATTATCTTACAATCATAGTCTTGTTTTAAAAATCATTTACGTAGTAAGTATTCAAATTCGTTTAACGTACCATTTGTTAAGAATGAACGAGAAGATTTGAGAGGATTAAAAGAACACGTGCGACGAAAAATATTTGGGAATTTTTAAATTCCAACATTTATGAAGTCATTATTAAGATGTTCTCACGATATTTTGCCAAGTGTTTAATGTATTTTGAAAATGTATTCATTGAAAATGTCGGAAAAATGGAAAAGTATAAGGAGGAAAAGTAAATAGATCGCTCAGTGTACACAACTCTATTGTTTATTTAAAATGTACGAAGAAATAATTATTTTTCACTATAAGAGCAATTACGACGATAAACATCAATTGAAAGTGAATTATTTGTACAATCAACCTATCGAGGTGCACAATAATAATTAATGGGAAGCTTATTTCATACTGATTTATGTGTAAATTTAAGCATTGATGACTACAACATTGTACCAAATATCAGGTGACACTTTTAAATAAACATTGAACTTTAAGGACAAGAAGTGATAAGAAAGTATTTTTAACCCCAGTTTTTACTGGTTGCATTGGGAAATACACATCAGTTGACATTTTGACCCAGCTTTGAGTCTCATTTATTTTTATGAAGGGTAAATAGGGTATATTAAAAAGCATTGAGAATAGCACGTCGTATTATCAGCAATGAAAGATTATGCACTGTGACAGACAATAAACAGTAGTATTAATTTTATTGAAATACACACCTACAAATAGTGTCCACGATGGAAAACAAAATTCCCCCGATAATCACTTTTGAACCATAAATTTTTCTAATGACACTCCACAAATTATTTTGGCCATTGCGTAATTCATTATTCCATAAAATGTATAACTTTTGTGATACATTTCCACTTGCATCGCAGCGCCGAACACGATAAATGTCATTTACGGTAAGCTGATTGTTGTGACCAAATTGAAAAAGGTCAATGAGCCAAAAAAACGTGATTTTTGATATGAAGCTTGCCTCTTCTTCCGGATGTCTTTGTGTATAATACATTTTTATTCAAATTTAGCGGATGCTTTGTGATGAGCAAAATGAATTAAATTTCTATTTATAGCCACAAAAAATATTGAGTATTATTTGAAAAGAAAAAATCTTAATTCACATTCTGTTATGCGTTTAAATGGCGCTTCTGATTGTTTATTGCTCAACGACCGATACTTAAAATCCTAATTGTTATTACTATAGCTATTATGATGTACTTCCAATTGCGATACATAAATTGTTATGAATTAATTGACAATTATTTTTTATATAGCTCATAAAGCAACGAGAATAAAAATGATTCGTATTGAAATACTCTCACGATGATTAAAATTATTATCACAGTTTTTTATCTTATTTTATTTTTATTATTTTATCTCATCTAAATTTGTCTTTTTCATGTCACTTTATTATTATCTGTTACGTTTTAGTTTTATTTACTTTCTTCTTCTTTTCCACGACATTTTCCTTATCAACCACAAGTACTGAAAGTATTATTTTTCAAACATAAACAGAAGCACATGCGATAATGAACTTGAAAAAATTCTCTAATAATAATATAAACTCTGATTTCATATAACGCGACTGAACGAATGAACATATGATTTGAGACTGAATTCCGTTTAAAACTTTAAAACAATATTATTTTGTCCGAAATGAGTTCCTCTGAGATCGCTGAATATGAGTGTAGTAGTTATGTCTTTGTTGCCTTTTATTCTTTCTACACGTATACGTATGATCATCTACTTATTGTTTACTCCAGATGTTGATATGAAAATTGAGAGAAACTCAAACATCACGATGAAAAAAATATTCACATTTTTTAATTAATTGCAGTAGTGTGAATTATTATATCGGTTTTTAAAAATCATCAAAGGAATCGTAGAAATTTACGATGGAAATCTCTCTCGTCTGTTTATTTACTCATCATTGCTCTTGGCAATATTACGAGTTTCATGAATAAACGCACGAATTCTATACTACTTATTCCATAAATGATACAATGTGGAACCGTGATGATGCAATGTTTTTTAATGATTGGAATTTCAGGAATGAAACAAAATTAATTTGATATATTGAGTCGGGATGATCGGTCTAAAATTGCAGCTTTATTTCACTAATTATGAATTTTCAACAGATGTCTTAACAATTTTTTCTCTCTTCTTTGATCCTTTCAGAGCACGTTGGCGTGAAAATCGAACAATTTTCAATACACCAAATCCAAGATTGATGAACGTGTCATTATTACGAGATAATAAATTGCTACATGGAGGCGAGCGTCGTGGATCACGAATATCTGTCAGAATGCCATCGAGGCAGCCAAGCATGGCTTCATTACGTCCACACTCTCCAAACGCTTCGATAGGTAAGCAAGGTATGAAAGAGCATTTTAATATCACTCACTCCTGCATCACATGATTGTTCTTAATAATAATCTTAGATGTTTATTTATTTTCAATTGATTAATTATTTCTTTAGAGGTTGTTCACTTACAAAACAATCGATTTAATTAATCTTGTTTTTTTTCTAGTTGTATTGCATATTCTATTTATTTAACCTCATTTTTCAGGAACAATGTTGCTTTATCTTTATTGACTATGAATTTTGTTTTAAATTTAATTATGTGAGCCTAAAATCCTCATTTACAAAATCTTATCATTTCTTTTTTTGTACTAACGAAGATTAAAAAGCACTCTTTAAATTTTTGGGTTTCTCCTTTAGCTTTTGTGAGATGCCATTTGGCAAAATTCCCAAATAACACACGAAAATTTTTTTTATCATTTTCATTTCCATTTTGCTTGCAAACGCAAACGGCCAAATCTTCTTTTTCCTCTCTTCCCTTGAAAGATTAATACACGATTTTTGTTTCTGTTTCCGGACTATTTTCTATGCATCCTTTCTCTTCTCTATTCTAAATATTCTTTTGCATCCACTGTGTTTTTGTTGCTAAAATAATTTTTGATCCTTTTTGTTTATGTAAAATGTTTGCTTCACTCTTCTTGCATCAAAATTCTTTAACTTTTCGAATAATGAAAATAGTGTAAAGAAAACTATACATCACTGCAGTTGAAACAAGCACAAAAATGCTTTATTATTATATATTTTTTATGTGAGTGAAAGCTGGGTTAAATCTTTTGGAAATATTTTTTTTACTGATTTATTTGAAAAAGGGATTTAAAAGATAAAAGTGGTCAGTTTTGAACAACAGAAATTGATTTTCTTCGCACAAAATTTAAGAAAAAAGTAAACAAGGTTAAATCTTAAATTTACATACGTTCAATAAATATTTAAAAAAAATTAAAAAAATGTAAAATAATTTTCAAAAAATTTGAATATCTCCTTCTTTAGGACCCCCTTTCACCTTTTATGACCCCCCTTTGACACATTCTTTAATTTTTGAAGAACTTCAAAAGTTCTTAAGTTTTTAAATAGATTAGTAACTAGATCTGTGTGCAATGAGAATTTAATGAGCTAAGCGTTTTAAAAATTTATAAATAATGTTTGTTTTAATCTGTTTACTTTTAACAAATTTTAAAAATCAGATAAGGAAAATTATTTATAGAAAAATGTGAAAATAATAATATTTATATTTTTTAAATACGTTCATGTTCTTTTAATCGGTGCTATTATTATCTTATTTTGATTATATTTCAAGTCTGACATAAAACTTTCATTAAAATGTGCAAAAAATAATTGCAAAAAAGGTTTCTCAACTTAAAAAGTTAATTATGTTATGGTTTCTCTGTGAACGCTTCATTCTCTGAAAGTTTAATCTACTTTATAAATCTGATAATGATCGTTTTATGACAAGTTACCTAGCAGGATTTAAAAGCTTTTCAAAACTTCAAAATGAACAAGTGCAAATACGAAACCATTTATTTAGATAGAAGAAAACAGAACTTCGTTAACATTTATCAAAGTGCGAATAACATTGCGTGCAAACATTTCCTGCCATTAAATATAAAAAGGAATTTCTATATTTTACTTACTGACCAGTTTTCCATTAACATCGATATTTTTTGTATATATTTATTTTGTGTATTGCAATTTACGCTTTTTCTGTTTATGACCTTTGAATTGCTAGCAATGATTTTCATTTTTGTAAACATTTGGGAAAAATTCAAATATTTGTATATTTGTTTTATGGTTTTACTCTATTCAGGTCACAATTAAGGAATAAATCAAAAAGCTTTTCAATTTATTTTTTCAATATTTTTATTTTATTCATCAAAATTGAAACTTTTTTCAACTGCAATGCTTAAAGTTTTCCTTATTTATTGTTATAAAAAGTTTTACTTTTTCATGGAACGAAATTAAGTGGAAGCTTTTTGAGAAACGTTTTGAAACAAATGTTTATGTTATAGAAACTCTAAGGTTGCCTTCTATTTTTTTTTATCAAACTTCCTTCTTTGTTGATGTAAAATTATTCTTCTATTGCAAAAATTATGACCTACAATCTCGATTCTTGTATCTGATAGATAAAATTAGGACGTACTAAAAAAAACGTTTGACAAACATGCCTTGATGTCTTGTCTTTTCATTCTTCTTCTCTTCCATTCTCAAATTTCTCTCGTGAACAATGCATTGATTGTATGTATGACTATAAATCATCTATATCACTGAGGTCTTGATTTTATGTACTTTAATTTTAACAATTCGAAAGATAATTTTTTTTATTACTTTTAATGAAATTTAAACCAAATTCAAAATTTTCTTGTTTAATTTTTTGACAATTTGGGAAAAAAAATTTAGGAAGAGCTTTTAGAAAACCAGGTAGGAATAAAGCGAAATCGCAGCATTGTTCAATATTAAGCAGAATGGAAAGTGGAACAACTCAACAATATTCGAGCTATGAAGCGAGATTTGTTAAGTCACAACAAAATTGAGTTATTAATGTTCGTGTTAATTGTAATGTCAAAAACATAAAAGGAAAATCTCGAAAAGCTTTCATAACCAATTACGTTTCAATTTAGTTTGATTTATGTAAATATTGTAAATCCCCACGAAAAAAAATTTAATCCTGCTCAATGATGTTATTTTTTCAAATTATTGTGAAAATTTGCTAAACATTCAAATTCGTGTATATAATTGTCTAAATATTTTATTGGTGAATTTATGTTATTTTCACTTTTATGATTCACCCCCTAATTTTTTTGTTTTTTTATTTTTTTAAAAAAAACCTTATTGAATTTTAAATCAATTGAATTTGCCTATTTGTCGATTTTTACATGTTGTTTTTTGAATTATGATTATCTACTATTTTTCCAGATGATCACAAAAACACAATGGTGTAAATTTTATGTTCTATAAAATATTACAAAATAATCAGAAAAGCAAGTAGAATGAACCAAAAAAAATTGAAAGAATTTTTTGCTTAGAAAATAGTCGATATCCAACAAGAAAATATTGAAGACCAAAAAGCAAAGAAACAAAATTATGAATACTAATGAAAATTACAGAATAAATCATGCAAATGGCCCAACTGTTCCTTTATGTATTATTATATATATTTGAAATGACACACGCAAAAATCTTTTAAAGTTAACCACACGATACAAGCGAACGAAAAGAAAAAAAAGAAAATTATGAAATTTTTGCCGTCAACGAATTCATGAAAAAAAGTCATGAAAATGGGAAAAAGCAGGCAACATGACATGTGCTCCCACAAAAAGCTCACACACTTCACATGATATCACATAATACATAAAGTTTTACATTTAATCCATAGTCACGTAGATAAAATAGTGCTCCTTTTATTAGTAATAATTGAATAAATAAAAAGTTTGATCAGTGAGGGCAATTTTTACTTTCAAAATTTTATCAAAACTTATTTTCTTGGCCTTTTTCATTAGATTACCGTAGAATGCATATTATAAGATCAAACATTTATTAAAACATATTTAAAAACTCAAATAGAAACATTTTTAAAATTTTTAAATATAGCATAAACATTTTTATTAGATTTGAAAAAGTAATGATTGCACCTAGCGGCATTTTAATGAAAGAAAAATTAATGAATAGAGTCAATGATAGAGAAAGATATATTTTAGTACATATATCGTCACACATCTCACTCCCATCTTTTTGATTTTACTTGTTTTTTTTCATTCTCCTTAACATGTATTATTTTAATTTTAAAACACACAAAATGAGCACATTTTATAGTTAATTACTCAAATTCCTACCCTAAACACAATATACTATGAAAAATCTTCATTTATCAGCTATATGGTTCCACAAATAGCAAGTTGTGCTTTTTATACTTTTAATGATTTTACAAAATCAAGTAGGAAATTTTTTTGTTTTGTTTATACCAATAAAACTCCTTCATAACAACATCCTTTTTATATTTACATCCTTTGTTATACGTATCCCTTTAGTATTTTATCATAAGACAGCTAATAATTAAAAAATAAGAGAAAGGTAAAAATTATGTCACAACCATTTTTAATATATTTGAAATCATGCTTAAGGGTGAGCAACATAGATTTCCATTGCCATATTTTTCATTTACATATTTTGAAATTAGAACCTTTCCAATTTGAAATTAACAAAATATCAAAATCTGAAAACTAAACTATAATTAAATATTTTGAATCTGTAGTTTGAGCTTTGAGTTTTAATATCAAATAAATGCCTTAAAGCTTCAACATTATTCAATAGCATGGCATCTCCTTAAACGCTACGAAAGTTTTTACTAGACAGCCATGCTTCAGCCTATAATACTTTTAATTTTTGATACCTTAAAGTTGCTCGCATCCATCAAGCTTTTCAATGATACGACAAAATTAAAGTTTCATATCAACTAATCCTTTATAACGGATCATTTACCAAACTATATCCTAAAATCCCCCAAAAAATCCCCTTGTCATTGTTTGTTTACCTTACGATTTTCCCTCCTAAACTCCCTACTATTATTTGCAACACACAATGAAAATTTTGAATATATTTAACTACAATCTATCAACATGAGAAAGATGTCTTTTGTTTTGTTTGTGTATTCTCTGTTTTACATTTTTATAATCACCGTTTACGAACATAAGACAAAACATTGGTTTTATATGTTTTATTACATCGTCCACTTTCATAAAAAAATCTCCTTCTTCATAAAAAGTACTTACATTTTATATTCTTTAAAATTTTTATATCAAAAACAAGAAAGATTTATTAACAGCGCAATGTAAATTTGTAAATTTTCCATAAGTAGTGATGACTATCAAGTTAGTTACAGGAACTTCTCTATCTGAAAATAATAATCCCAATCATTTACATTATCATTTGATATGCGAGAAAAAAAGACGTTTACCATTAGCTAGTTATGTTCAGACATGAGTTTTATGTTGAATGTTAGTAGAAATGTTAGTGATGTCGAGTATCAACCTTTTTTGTTTAGTATAGCAAGGTATCGTTATTTGTTATGTTTTTTTTATTACTCCCTATTTCGACTGTAATTGAGAGTAAACGTAATGACTATTAATATATTGTAATAGAAATCAACAAAACACACACATACCAAAATAAAACACCATCCGAAAAAAAAATATTTCAATTCAATATACTTTATGACATTTATTTCATAAATATATGAAAACAATTTATAAATTACAACAAAAATAACAATAACAAAACCCTCCTATGCCCTCCCATTCTTTCTCTCTATATACCTGAATAAATATATTTATGTCTGTGTCTGTGTGTGTATCTCTCTTTCCCAAAAAAAATATGTAAAATTGATATGATGTGTGAACACGATATGATTTCCTTATATGATAAAATTTTATTGAAAAAAAAATCACAAACAAATCAAAATCAAAAGACTACTTTCCTCAAACTAATATCGAAATTGAAAGATACTTACACTTCACTGACACACACAAAGGCTCTCGTCGAGGATCGCGGAACAGTAGCAGTGCCTCAGCAACATCCATGCGTTCGACTCGCAGCAGTTTTGCAATTCATCATGATCGGGGACATCGTGCGTCCTGTATCAGTGATCATCATGCAAATGGACACGTTGTTGTCTCGAATCCAAGTCAATTGATGGCTGTTAATCAGCAGCAGCATTTACAACACCAACATCAAGCTCAAAGGCGTCGTTCGTCGATACATCAATCAGTTATTCAGCATGCACAAATTGCACCGCAACAACAACCGCCAGTACAAATTCAGTCAGCACAAGATGAAGATGAGCAACAACTAAATATTATTCAAGATGTCAAAGTTGAAATAACGGAAGTAAAACCATGAAACTTTACTTACGAACAGAGAATATAATGCCTTTGAGACTCGATAAACCAATTTACACACAATTTTGGCCTGAAAACGTTAAATGCTATTAAGAGCCTTTCCTTAATGATATGAAAAAAATATTTCTTATTCCCACAAGTTCTTTCTATCTTAAGCTTTCTATCAAAATACTTAAAAAAATATGAAAAAAATGAAAATCATAGCAAAATTGCCTATTAATCCTAAACTTATATTTTTCTCAGCATGCTTCAAAATTACATTTGAAGGATTGCATAATTTTTAGGGGTATTAAATTCATGCAATCCTTCAAATAAGCATGCAAAAAATAACTTAATTGCATCACACGTGAAGCGAAAGAGAATAGCATATAAAATGAAATCTCTAGTAGATTGATTGATTGATATTTCATGCAACTTATTAGGGACCATATACAATACATAAAATTATAAAAGAGTTTAAAAAAATCGCACACACTTACTTATTAATTACAAAAAACACTTGGTTTTCTTCTACAATTTTCAAAGAAAATTGAATTGAATGTTTTTTTTTCTTCTTATTTTCTGGGAGAAAGATGATGTTTTTAAAAGTTAAATGCATATTTAAAAAATATCGAAAAATAAATCGGATTAAAATATATGAGATACATTAGTATTATTAAGGATGAATAAAAAAAATAAGAAATTATTTTTTTCTACGAACGAAAGAGAATAGGAAATGAGATGAAAGTCAAACATGTTGCTCACAAAAAAGATTGAGTGAGGAACAGAAAAAAGGATTATGAGAGACATATTTATCAGTCTCACATTTTTTCCTTTGTTTTCAAGTTTGCATGGATATGGTTCAGTGAGAAAATTTGATTTACTATCCCATATTAAACTTCCTTCCGCATTCTTTTGACCTTTCGACAAAACCCTAAAAATAATTCTTATTTTATATCTTTAAATATCATGATATCTATCCTTTTTTTGTTCTATTCCGTAAGTGTGGAAAGGACAAACTCACGCATTCAATAACAACGAAAAAGGATAATTTTTTTCATAAATTGAATAAAAACTTTTCTTAATCAATAACAAAAAAAACATAATGGTGATATTTTTCGATGCTATGCAAAAAGTAATAATTAAGGAGCTTTGCAATTATTCTTGTCAAAATTTTCAACTTAAAAAGTTATGTGTCGGATATTTTTGACAGATTAACTGCAAAATTGCACTTAAAATTCTTAAATAATACTAATTAATAATAAAATAAAATTAATCAAGAAGCTCCTTCCCTTGAACATATAAGTGATATTTTATGATACTAAATGATGAACGCCTCGTATGGCTATATTCTTTCCTTGAATAATTAAATGCTAAAGCCCGTATAGCGCATGCAGTATGCAGAAATATTAACTCACACAAATAGGAGAAATTTATTTTCTACTTAAAAAAATTAACGAATATCTTCAAGTTTCCTTTTAATGGTTTCTCACGTTAGTAGAAAAACATGGAGCTTTAAGAGAACCAAGAAATTTTCTCGAGTGAGAAACGAAACTACGTCTCGTCTAGTAACTTCCTAATTCGTGATTAGAATGAAGTCTAGCTAGAATGAATTTTAATGCATTCGGATTTTAAATCGGCTATGAATTTATTTTTCTCAAATTCCTTTCATAAAATCACCACGCTGACCATTTTTAACTACCTGCATAATATAAACGATAATAATAATAAAAAAAAACTAAATAAAATTAAAAAAAAATATTGCAACACTTGCCACAAAAAAAGTCTTTAAAAAGTAATTTATTAAATGAATTGTATGTAACGTCTAATGATGATTATGATGATGGAAAAAAATAAGAAGAAGGAAATTAAAAAAGTTAGTGCAAAATCGTAGAGTGATAATAGTAGAATTAACATAATTTTCAGATACATTTTATCCAAATTAAGCAAACTTGTCATCAACAGCAAATGAGGGTTGAAAGAGACCATAAAAGATAAGATTTAAAAATATTACAACAGTTTAGTGCTGCTTGTACTACAACCCTCAACTTTCATTCTTTAATTATTAATTAAATTTTGAAATAAGGTTAGAAATGAGAAAGAAATTTTTTTGTAATTTTTACTTACTTACAATTTTAAAGATATGCTTTTTCAATTATTGCGCAGCATAACAAATGATAAGATGAAAGATTAAGCTTTTACGATTCTTAAGTACGAGGAAATTAAATAATTGTCGTCGAATTTGCATAAGATTTATTCAAATTTTTAAACAATAAAAAGGAACAAGATAATTAAAGATGAAAAGATTGTATTCGCAAATGAAGGGTTAAAAATTTTAATAAATGTTATGTAACCACGAGTGAAGAGTTAAATTTTACTTTATGAAACGTCATTTAGACATTAAGAAAAAAATTTATCATTAATGAAATAACCTTATTATCTAAAACATAGCTTTAATTCCATCGCCAATTCGCAAAAAATAATTCAATTTTTGTGTGCTTCTAATCAAATGAGATAAATTTTGAAATGCACGAATAATTTTTATTCCTAATGGATTCTTTTGAAAATATTTCCAATTTTGTTAAAACAATTTTCTTGATTTATGAGAACGGTTATTCGCATTTGAAAATAGGGGAAGATTTTCTCATGCGAATATCTCTAAAAATTGATTTAAATGAGCTTTAAGTTTACCAACTTCGTCATGTATTTTGTCGACTAAAGTTTTACTGGTTTCAATTAATGCCCACACTAAATTTTCTCTCCCACAAATTCAATTTATTTACAAAATTATTTACATAGTTATCAATCACACTCGTACAGTCAAAAATCTATAAGACGTTCAAATTTTTAATTCATTTATAATGAGGGCAAAATAAGAATAATAAACCTATTTCTTAATCGCTTTTGGTTGTGTGCTCAAGCATGAGTAAATAAATATTTTCTTTCGCTCGATTCAAAAAAAATGTTAAGAAAAAAATTTAAATTAATTAAATTAATATATATGAATTAATTAAGTAAAAGCTACTACTGTGAATAAAGAGAAATTAATTAACTAATGGCATCTTATCATCTTAAAAATTTAATGAAGAAGCTTGACGCTGAGTAAATGCATTAAGAAAAGTACGAATATATCGAGTCAAGATGTATCTGTCATTTTAAGGAAAAAAATCTTCATATTTCACACTAACTACATAATACTATTGATTTCATTTTCTTAACAGATTGCGAAATGAAATAATAAATGATTCATTTTAATTTTGTAAGACATTCTTAACAACACTAAAATGGATCAAGAAATTGAATTACCATCTAGAAAATTTTTGAAATTTGGGGAAGAATTTCGGAAATTTTCACTTATATCTATAGAAGCATTTGCAATAAGCTGTTGAGGGATTTGAAATTTTTCCATTCATTCTTGTACAAGATTTCAAAATATCTATTAAACGACAAGACATTTGATATTGAAATTATCACAAACTCGAAATGAATAATATTTTAAGAAACAAAAAAATCTAAACTTAATTAAAATTTTTAAAAAAAATTACCTACTTACACAATTAGAGCGCAATTTGCAAAAATTAAAAACAAAAGAAATCTATTTTTTCTTAAAGCGTAAAGAATTTCTATTTGTACTTTAATAAGGCCATTAAAAATTATATTTAGGAAGGTAAAAATTGTAAAAGCTACTCTGAATAACATCCAGAGAGTATAATTAAGTATGTTCATTGTAATGAACACTATTGAGGAAAATTATAAAACTTCTTTTTCCTTTTTTCTTAAAATAACAGTAGAGAAAAAAAATTAATGAACATGAACTATCACTTAACATAATAACTACAAGTGAACTAAAAAAATACTTAATATGGACAAAAAGAAAAACAAGAAAACTTTTAATAAATTACATACTGAAAAAAGCATTATCAGGTATTTTGACTTTTTACTCGGAAAATTTTCAGATATAAAAATATTGACTTAATATTTTTAGAATTTTAAATTTGCATAAAGTTAAAATTATTCTTTATAATGATGAAGTTCTATGAGAATAGAGAGCTTTTGCTGATGATTCATATTCTTTTCGGATATCTTCTTCTTTTTTCCAGGTCTTATTTTCTTTTTCCAGATGTTATGTAATTTGTACACACTCTTTTTAAACTGAAAACCATAAGTTGTTTTTAATTTTTTAAAAAAAGCAAATCAAATGGGAGCTCGTCAACAACTTCTTCTTCTAAAAATGCCCCTGGGCAGACATGTTTCAAAAGTAATCAAAAACAAAAATCTTAAAATTTTACGGAACGTTTCACTAGTGTGGATTATCCTCGATTTCAAAATTTGAATGTTTAAGTATCATTCAAAATAAAGATTCATTAACAGAAGTTCATTAATTGATATATTTTTTTCTAATTTGTAAAAATGGAATTGTGAATTGGGAGTAGGAAAAATTTTAAATTAACGCTGAAAGCAAGAACTTCAAAGGAAGCATCTACTTCAAAAAAACACGTAAATCTTTTTTTAATCTCAATTTTTTCCTCCATTTTATCGATTTATGACGCAATTAAAAAGTAATTTTCCCCTAAAAAATTTTTTGGATATGGTACAGTCAAATTACATTTAGTATTAAAGTAAGCGAACCATTCAAACTGTCTTCGCATCATGCTCTCTTTGAAAACATTAAAGACACTGAAATAAATTGAATATTACTACATACAAGGGGGTCCTCGCTTTGCATAACAAAATTTTTTCGAAGTATATTTTCAAATTTTCATTTGCAACGGAACTTTTGTTTGCAAAAAGTAAACAATTCAATTTGCATAATTTCGATTTGTATAAGATTTTTCCGTTTCCAAATAGTTGTACAAATCTATGACTCCCTGCAAAATATTTTTAAATTCAGATAAATTGAGGTTTGGAAGGTAGGTATCAGTAGATATAAACCTGTATAAACAATTTTATTTTATAATTTTTTTTGAATAATAAACAAAAATAACATATTCCAAAATAATTATTTTGAGGATTATTATTGGAGTATGAACTTCTGAAAATTTTTGTATAACATTATCGAAAACTGAATTACTGTTGAGCAATTTCTGCAACGATGTTACTCCAAAAAGTTTTATAATCCTTAAGTACTGTTCCCCTGTAAATAAAAAGTAAATTAATTTATTGACTAATCAAGCATCAGGTACGTAGGGGACATTGCCCCCCCCCCCCCCTCTTTCACCGAAGAATTCTTTAATTTAATAGAATTTATGAAAAAAATGTCAACTGGAACAGCCTAAAATTCAAAACTAATGCAAAAATTTTTGGAATAAATCATGCCGCGAAAAGATATTAGGGTCGATGTATGTTGTGACATAAAAAAGGTTGGCTACCACATTTTTAAGCAATTAAATTTAATTATAGTCAGTTGTACACTAGATGTAGCAATATTTGCTTCCAATATTGAATATTAATATAAGTCTGATTTCTAGCCATCACACTTAATATGTAAATGGGAGCAGCATAAAACAAATAGTAGTTGCAAAATATATATTTCATAGTGAAAAGATCGAGAGAAGTTCAGAGAAAGAGAAAAAAAGATATATCGATAAATTATGTAATTTATGTGCCCAATTTTATGGCCATTGAAACGTCGATTCTTCAGTGTGTATATTCAATATTGCAGTTTTATTTGCGATGCCAGGTCACAGCACTATGTTTGAAAAATTTACATTAGTAATATAGCGCCACAAACTAATCTGTAACATTCACGAAAACGTATTTCGATTAATTAATGTAAACAGACGCTCAGTCAGAAGGCAAGCACTTACATAATCATACACATTAAAACTGTTTTTGCAAAATTGACGTCTGGACCTAGATTATTGAGCTCACGCGAGTGAATTGAGCCGGTAATTGCCGTCATTTTTCTTTTCTTTCACATCACATATATATATTTTCGCAACACGTGAGTTAGGGCAATAAGAAATAGTTGATACTTACGTAAAGAAAACTTGTCCCTGCTTGTAATCTGGTGCTTTCCACACAACAACTGCTTGTGTTTTATCCCTATTATCTGCATGCGTGACTGATGCACACTCGGGAATTGTCTTTACATTAGGACTTTCAACAAATTCACCAATCCATTCTTGTGTAGTTGGATCACGTGCTTGGAAAAAGAATCCTCGGAAGAGATCATTTCCTGAAATTGTCACTAGAAATAACCGAGATATGTTGAAGCATTTGGAATCAAGATAAATTACTAGCAGTAATGCTTACATGAAATTGTTTGTCCTGGTTCATAATGAGCTGAACTTGCAACAACTTGATATGGACTCGATTCCAATGGCTGAGCTCTACTTTGTCCATGGTTTGGCTGGTTGAATCTGTCTTTGACACCTGTAAATTGTTTAAATAATTTGTTAAGTGATGGACTAATTTATGAATGATAATTTTACAAAACAGGATGAATAATTTATTTCACTAGACTATAATGCGTATGGCATGCAATGTCATAGATTCAATACTTCCTGTTACGTAACAGAAAAATAATCGACATTCCAGTTTTTAATTATTAATGTGACAAAATGACATTTTATTAGGGGTCCTCGATTTGAGGAACTAAACTTTCTTAAATAAATTTTTCAGTGAGGAACTCATGAATCTATTATTAAACTCACATGTGTCCGGTGGTGCTCCATCTGGGAAGGCATTACACAGAATAATCAACAAAGTACAAACAAATCCAATTTTATAATCCATTTTATGCTGTTTAATGTAGAAATAAAATAAAACTTTTCAAATTACAGAAAGAGGAATAATGGTGTAAAGCTTTTAAAGTTAACTGAGCGTAAATCTGTAGTATGATGCTGCTTAAATAAAAATTTCTCCTTCCATTTAAGACTTTTTCTTCTTTTTTGAACTCGTGAGAGTATTTTTTGTGCTCAAGTGGTGGTGGCATAAATGTGTACACCTTTCTGTTGATCATTTACCATTAGAATTATGATTCATGCATTCATGATTGAAGCATTAAAAATTACACAAAACAAACTTACTTTTGATAATGAACGTTTTCTGTAATTTCTACGTCATAAATTTATGATAATTGCACTTACTACCTGAAATCATTGTCAAGTGCATTAACAATTACAGCTGCATCGATTTAGTGTGCTAGTATAAGTGAATGCATGTAGACAGGAAAAAGAGACAAGTAGAAAACACTGATAATACATTAAAAGAAGAAGTTTTGTCGACGCGATTATCAGTGAAGTTCAATGTATAAGTCAATATAATAATTCCACATGTAAGTCAGTTGTCGTCTAGAACTTTTACAGAAAAGACATAAATTCATTTCATTTGGAAAATTTCTTCGAAAATAAAAGACTGAAAAAATGGTTATTAATTTTGCAGCAGGTCCAGCTAAGCTTCCGGAAGAAGTAATTATTATAAACTTCATGAATTTTTGAATTTTCAATTATAAGAAGTTCTAACTTTATATTTTTATTTTCACAGGTTTTGAAGGAAGTGCAGCAAGAATTAATAAATTACAACAACACAGGAATGAGTATCATGGAAATGTCTCATCGAGGGTCAGTTTATTTAAAAATTAACGACGATGCCATGAAATCATGTCGAGAACTTCTGTAAGACAATGAACAAAATATATTTATGTAGCTATGAGATAAGAGAATGAATGAATATTTTGACTAAGAATTATTCAAAACCTTGAATTTATTATTAATGCATTTTATTATTAGAAAAGTTCCGGACAACTATAAAATTCTATTCATGCAAGGCGGAGGAACTGGCCAATTTTCTGCAGTTTGTATGAATTTGATGGGTAGAACTGGAAGTGCAGATTATGCGGTGACTGGCTCGTGGTCATTAAAAGCATATCAAGAAGCTCAAAAATATGGCAATGCAAATCTCGTTTTTCCAAAACCTGAAAAGTTTACGACAATTCCGCCACAAAGTGAATGGAAGTTGAATCCAAATGCTTCTTATTTATATTATTGTGACAATGAAACTGTTGATGGCGTGGAATTTAATTTTGTTCCAGAAACAAATGGCATTCCACTTGTATGTGATATGTCATCAAATTTTATGTCACGATCCGTCGATATTTCGAAATTTGGATTAATTTTTGCTGGTGCACAGAAAAATGTTGGTCCTGCGGGAGTTACAGTAATCATTGTTCGAGAAGATCTGATTGGAAATGCTATGAAGATAACACCATTATGTTTTGATTATAAAGATGTTGCTAAAAACAATTCAGTTAGTAACACGCCACCAACATTCATGTAAGTACACAATCAATAGCTGTAAAATCCAGTTTAATAAGACTGTTTATTGCTCTTTCAGTATTTACATCATGAGTCGTGTTTTTGAATGGCTCAAACGCAATGATGGGGTCGAAGGGATGAGCAAACTAGCACAAAAGAAATCTCAACTGATTTATGATACAATAAACAAATCTAATGGATTTTATACTTGTCCTGTTGATGAGGAATATCGCAGTCGCATGAATCTCCCATTTAGAATTTGTGGTGGTGATGAAGCATTGGAAAAAGAGTTTCTGCAAAAGGCAGAAAAGATTGGAATGGTACAACTAAAGGGTCATCGAAGTGTTGGAGGAATTCGAGCATCTCTCTACAACGCAATCTCAATGGAGAATACTGAAACTCTTAACAAATTTATGAATGAGTTTTATGAAAACAAAAAATTGTCATAAGAATTAATTTAATTCATCTCAATAAATCCATTCTCTTTATTCCATTATATTTTGGGAACGAAAAATATCATCCAATTTATCTTCCAATTTCTTATTTGTTCCTCTACAATTGTCGACGACCTTCTTTGCCCAGATGAAATATTCATCAGCTCTCTCTTTCGTCCACCCTTCAGGAATTTCCTTTTGAAGGTCCCGTAAGTTGTACAACTTATCAGCCAATTTAATTAATTTCGCATTAGGACTTGCTGATTTTGCATGCACAATTTGAAGCTTTTTGCGCTCCAGTTTCGGAAGGTTCTTGTCATCCGTCACTTCTTGTACAATACTTCGAATATCTTTTCCGAAATGCTCTTCAATTTCCTCAAATGAGCAAACTGTGTCCTCAACCGTGTCATGAAGAATAGCTGCCATCAAAACATTCAGGTCTATTACATCACCTTCGTTTGCAAGAATATTTGCGACACCAATTGGATGATTAATATACGGAGTCTTTTCCTTATCCTTGCGACGTTGTGTACTGTGCTTTATAGCAGCAAAATTGAAGCATTTCGTATACTTTTTGACAGCTTCCGAATCCATTTTCCTAATTATTTTTAAAATATAAAGAAGATGGATTAATATTGGTATATATACAGAACTATATAGAACATTAAAGTTCAATTGGGAGCTTGCAACTAACTAAAACAATTTACTAAAAAAAATTCTCTTTTAAAAATATCTCAGAGTTAGTAAGTTTCTCAATTTTGGAGTTAATAAACCTGATTTATAAGCCGGCGAATGTGTGGCAAAAATGGAAAAAAAAATTATTCGAGAGCGTCAGTCTCTTTTTGTCAATTCATCACATTAGTTCTTATTAGGCAAGAATTAAAAATAATTTTACTGTATCTGTGATTTTTGTGTAAGTAATTTGCTTATCAGTAATTGGTTAAAATGTTTAAAATTAGTAAAATTGAATTATTATGGTAAATTTTTATTATTTTAAAATATGACATCAGAAAGTAATAATTTTTTTGCATTCCACTACGTATTACTTTTTTACCACATTCGTATGTATTATGTTGAATTAAAGAATCGCGAAGCAGCAAATAAACCAACAAAATAAATAAACACTAGGTTACTAACACTAAGTCAAAAAAAATCGGATAAAATCATAACGGCCGATAAAATTTTGAATTTTTAAACGATTTTAGTGCTGCTATCTTTTGAACAATTCATCTTAAACTATATTGTGCAAATAAAAATTGAAAAAAAACAGGCATTACAGACATTAGTTTCCAGATCTCTGAATCAGCCGGACTAAAAGTTTAATTATTTATTAATTTTCAATTAATTAGTGATATTCAATAGAATTCCATCAACCTTTTAAAGGAATTAACAGTTTATTGACATTATTTATCAAAATAAACCAGAATTTTCAAGGTATTTATCATGTTTTTTAGGAATTTTCCTATGTAATTACGAAACTTTACAAGAATAATGAATTAAATTTATTGACAACTAGTGATGACATTTATCGACTATGTGAAAGAAATCAGTTGTAATCATTTCCTATAATTAATGTTTGTATTAGCGTTAAAAACATGAGAATAAAATTTTCTGGATATAAACTCAAGGTTACGAAAAGGTCATTTGTGCTTACTGTGGAAAATTTTCTGGAAAACTTCAAATTGTTTAATTTTTTTATTCACTCGATTAATTCATAACATAGTTAATAATATTAAGTCATTTGATTCATTAATTAATGTCACAATTAAAAATGGAGTTCAATTTCGTAACTATCGAGAAATACGGATAATTAGTAAAACTTTGTATAGCACATTTGACGCTTACGTCAGTTTCATTACAAATTATTTAATAGATCTGCAGATGGTAATTTAGTTTTAATGTTTGAGTTTGCAAAAATTTGTAGACGTCACTTTTGATTTAATTTTTCCTGTATGCAACTAACTATATTTGTAAACAAACCGGCTTGCTGATAATACGGAAGAGAAAATGAAATCGAAAGATTTACAGAATCAGGACGATTGATAATCATTCAGCAAAATATTAATATGACGAAGAACTATTAAACTCAAAAGTGACTAACTGACGATACTGCGAATTCGATGATGTAATTTTTCGGCAACGAATGGAACATGTACAGTTTGAAGACTATAATTTGGTATAATTTATGGGAATGTATTGAGAATAATTGAAGCTATATACAAAGAGTTATATCCAGCGAGTTAAACTGATTTTATTCTATATTTACCAAGTAATAGCTCAAATAGTGTTTGAGTTTGTCACATGTGTAATTTAATTCGCACTTATCTCCTTCATAGCAAAAATGAATTTTATCAAGCGATCAAATCTGATTCGTGTGCCGTGTGCTGTTATCAAAAATTCAGCTTTTGTGCATGATATGAGTATGATAATCTTAAATTAAGCGACACAATTGCACTGTCTGCAATGAAATTTCTGCCATTTATGATACACGTTTAATGTGAGTGATAAGACATTGTTTCCACTTATCACGTGGTTCAATAATGCTCAGTGATATCAATTGACTTTTATTCTTATATCTCTCAATTTGTTTACTTTTGCGGCACAATCGTTTGTGAAATTAGTCATTTTTCTGTCCGTGAATGCGCACAATCCACCATAGATGCATTTTTGTTGGTATTTAGGATGTCGTCATGACCTACCGTAATATATTCCCATTGCATATTGATGAACTTTTTTAAAACTCAATTGCAGTGCACATAGCTTTATTCACACAATTTAAACTATCGAATTTTCTTAGTTACGTGAATTTGCATCCTAGATAGTGCACTAATTCCCTAATATAACAAAATTGGCTTAACAATATTGCTTAACCACTACTGCCTTATCGAACGTTTTTAAAAATGTTCTCTATTATCAATCGTAGTATTCAACGAGATTCAAGATTGAAACTGAATGAAAATTATTTTATCTTCATCGTTGCTTCCAACTCAAAATTACGTCACAGTACACCACTCGATTATTTTTCTCACATTTTTCACCACATTTTCACAAACACTTCTCAAGTCTCGTCAGTATATATTGCTCAGTCAAAAGGAGCACACACAAAAAATTCAAATTGTTGGATCAATAGGAATTTTTTCAAGTCGCTCAATTCATATCGAAATTATCATAAGTGCATTAAGACAACTAACAGTTGCATAAGTGAAAATTATAGTTCTCGACGCTTAATATCGATTGAAAATTTCAAGAAAATGGTCTGGATTACTGATTTAGATGACCCAAAGGTACATTGATTTATTTTTAGTGTCTGAACGAGCCAAAGTTAATTGGTCCGAGTGTGTGTCTCATTTGACCTTGAGAGGAAATTAACATTTTCCTTCTAGAAGAAGTCATTGCTCGAAAAGAAAATCGATTTCCATGCTACATGTCATGAAAATTGATTTTCATCTTCTTTACTTTTTGTGTCCTTGAACAAGGACACAGTTTGACAAAATATTCAATTATGCGGCTTACTAAATGGATTTCCACAGGATTCCATTTTGTTATGTCTGAACGAAAATTGCATAACAAATGAATATAAGAAATATTGAGAAAATTTATCGGGAAAATATCAATGACCTTTTTGACATTGTTGGATGATAGGATGAGGAAAAGTTGTTATGACTGATCCGAATTTGAAGGTTCTAAGAAGTAGAAGAAAATTTTCATTTCTTCAAAAGCTTTTCATTTTCTATTTTCGACGGCTCGTGCACACAACCACTGACATTTTTCTCATTTTCTTCTCAGATGATTTTCGATTTATTGTCGTAGTTTTTCACATACACTAGCCAAACTGTTTTTGTTTTTCACAGTTTTTCACATTAGAAAACTTGTGAGAAAATCATGAGCATTTATTCTCTCAAAAGTGTCTTTTTCTTTGAAATGGATTTGTTTATGTATGGTAATTAGTTGTGCAATCTAACAATATGGTCCCTAAGATACGCTCATGTTTGCGGAAAATCAATATAATTTATGTGCACCTGAGCGTCTAGCACTTCCAAATACATACAAAGTTTTAAGTTTCCTTAGAAATTGCTGCTTTCTTATTACTATTGCGATAATTCAATCTACAGAAATTTGTAAATTACTTTACAATACCTAATTTATTATAAAGTTAAATTGTTGATCTTATAGTCATGATTTTATTAATAAAAAGTTTAGCCAAATTTTAACGGACTTTCAATATTCAAATTTTAACGGACTTTCAATTTTCAAATATTATTGTGCAAGCAGTGGACACTTCTGAAGAAAAAAAATCGAATTAATTATTTAATATTGCAGATATATCAAATCCTATTAATAACAACTGATTCTAAATATCTTAATTAACACTTTCGAAACTATCTAAAAACAGTATTAGGAAATATATTTCTTATTAGGTAAAACTACTCAAAAGTGTCCCAGTCTTGTTTTCGTCGTTCATAACCAAAAATTGTGAATAATCGTTTAAGCAGATTTTATTAGTTATTTTGTAAGTTTAATGACCAAAATTAATATAATTAATTAGATTACAACTTCCTTGGTATTAAAAAACTATCAACACAGTCGATTTAACCAGATTTTGACACAAAAAAACTTAATTTTATCAACTAACCAAAACAATAAGTTCAAGCCACATTTATATATTTTATATTTTAATTGTTTCTGTTCCCTTTTATACATTTCAATTGAGTTTGATAACGTACATTGTGCGTGAGATAATTCTTTTGACCAAATCTCGCTATCAACGAGGTTTCAAAAAAAAATTCTTACCGCAAAACCACACGTGAATGATAAATTAACTTCCGATATTTTTCTTTTTCTGTAGATGAGTGAAGTTCTTCCACAAATGAAGGCCGCAGGAGCAACCTCAGCATTGGATCATCTTTGCCAATTAGATCCAAATGCCAAAACAGCATTCATCCGTCTTACTGGATTGATTTGTACAATCGGACCAGCTTCAAAATCACCTGAAATGTTGGAGAAAATGATGCATTGTGGCATGAATATTGCTCGCATGAATTTCTCACACGGAACTCATGAATATCATGCTGGAACAATTAAGAATGTTCGTGAAGCTGTCGATAACTATTCCAAGAAGTTGGGCTACAAGTATGCTCTTGCTATTGCATTGGACACCAAAGGACCTGAAATTCGTACTGGTCTTAATGCTGATAAGGGTGATATTTCATTACATCGTGGTGATAAGATTAAAGTCACTACAAACAAGGATTGGTTCGAAAAGGGATGCAAAGATCAAATCTATGCTGACTATCCAAATATGGTTAAGGTTTTAAAAAGTGGCGATCGTATATTCATTGATGATGGTCTCATTTCCCTTGTCGTTGATTCAATCAGCGGCGATACATTAGAATGTAGCATTGAAAATGGTGGAAAATTGGGACAACAAAAGGGTGTCAATTTGCCAAATGTTCCTGTCGATTTGCCAGCTGTAAGCGAAAAAGACAAATCTGATTTGTTGTTTGGTGTTGAACAAGGCGTCGATATGATTTTTGCATCATTCATTCGTGATGGACATGCATTAGACGAAATTCGTTCAATCTTGGGAGAAGCTGGAAAGAATATTAAGATTATTTCAAAGGTTGAGAATCAACAGGGATTGCAAAACATTGATGAGATTATTGAAAAGTCAGATGGTATTATGGTTGCACGTGGTGACTTGGGTATTGAAATCCCACCAGAAAAAGTCTTTTTGGCACAAAAGCAGATCACTGCTCGTTGTAACCGTGCTGGAAAGCCATGCATTTGTGCAACTCAGATGCTTGAATCCATGACTAACAAGCCACGTGCAACACGTGCTGAAATTTCTGATGTCGCCAACGCTGTTTTGGACGGAGCTGATTGCACAATGTTGTCAGGTGAAACTGCAAAGGGTGAATATCCATTAGAATGTATCACTACTATGGCAAAGACACAAATGGAAGCCGAAGCTGCAATCTGGCACAAGAACTTGTTCCGTGATTTAGCTTCATTGCAACCAACACCAATTGACGCCACACACTCAATTGCTATCTCAGCAGTTGAGGCTGCATCAAAGACTCTTGCATCAGCAGTCATTTGTCTTACAACATCTGGACGTTCTGCACATTTGATCTCCAAATATCGCCCACGTTGCCCAATCATTACTGTCACACGTTTCGAACAAATTGCTCGTCAATGTCATCTTTTCCGTGGTATTTTGCCATTGATCTATTCAGGTACTACATTATTATTTTTCCTCAACCTTTGTCCATAAATTAATTAAAATAATTCTTTCCTCAAATTCAGATGCCGTTCTCGATGACTGGATGAAAGACGTCGATGCTCGTGTCCAATTCGGTATTAATTTCGGAAAATCTCGCGGATTTATCAAGAGTGGTGATCCAATTGTCATTGTAACTGGCTGGAAATCAGGATCTGGATTTACAAATACAGTGCGCGTTGTGTACGTTGATGATATTTTTGGCGGCTATAATTATTGAATGTAATTTAACTAACTAATCTTTGTTGCTATTTTTTAGGAACTGTGAATAAGCGCTCATCGTATTAACACAAAGTTATGCATCAAATACATACAATTTTAAATAATTATAGTCTACTGAAACTTTTCGTTCCTCTTTTCCTTGAAAAAGCATCTGAGAAGCATAAAAAGTAGAGAATAGCTTTCCATTCAAATTTTTTTATCATTAAGACACGACGAAAATACACACAATATGTGAGGAAGAGGAAGAAGAAGGATGAAATCTATCAAGTGTCACTAATTATTCACCATCATCAATATACTATCCGTATTCTAATTCAAACTATGATTTAATTAAAGTGAAGTCTTACTTGAGATGAGCAGGAGAAAAATTATTGATTTATAAATGTATTTGTAGACATAAAAGTATGTAATATGTTCAGCGTTAATAAAAAGTTATGGATATCAAATATTTATTGGCTGAAAATTAAAATGATTATTTTTTCTTACTTAAGCTATTCGTTATTAAGTTAGTCAATTTGTTTTCAGGCATCCATTAAGTCTCTAGTTTTCTAAAAGTTGCTTTCATCTGTAAATTCAAAACGTGACATTCCTGAATTCACCTTTTGTTTGAATGGAATTAAATAAATCAGTTCATATCCAAAAGTAGTGAGTGAAAAATCCTGATCGTATCAATAAAAATTAAGGACTGATAATAATTATATTATATTGATTGAGATTTTAATCCAATGGCCAACAAAAATACAGTTCCATGTCTATGTTCTATGTAAAATACAGTTCTATAATTAGAATGTCTTTATTTGTATTGGATTCAGTAAATAAGATGTTCGTTTCAGTTATTTCTTCCTAATACGTTATTACAAAGCATTAAGGGATGTTTTCATTTTGGATCTGCAACGAATCTTCTTATATAGATAGGGTGACCAGATGTGACTATTTTCAACGGACAGTCCGTTTTTTTCATCAATTGTCCGTTGTACGTTTTTGAATAGATTTTGTCCATTTTTTTCTTAAACAGTTTATAATTTTTTTGTCCTCACAAATTAACATTGATTACAAGATTTATTTTCAGTTATTATCTATTTGTAGTTATTTTGTCATAAAGTTAAGTTTTATTACTGAATAATTAAGAAATTATTGATTTTCATACAATATTTTCTTCGAAATTTATCGAATCCAAAATTTGAATTTTCCATTTCTAACGATAAAATTTTAACCTTTCGAAATTAATTTCATAAAAAATTTAAAGAAAGTCCTCGTGTTATAGATCGAGGGACTTCAGCGCATTTTTGTGTTAGCGATCAGTATTTGATTAGCAAAGTACTGCGTATTAAATAAGTCAATCATGAATATTTTGTGACTTAAATAAATTCGACGGCTCGATAACGGTTTTTTGGCATTCAAATTTTCTAACGGTCAAAATACATTTGAAAATTTCCCGCGTAAATGCACTTGAAAATCATTAATTATAGTATAATTAACAGTTTGCACGGTGAATTTTCATATAATAAAATGGTTTGTCATTTAACAGTTTTTTGAAATTCAAATTTTCTAACGGTCAAAAAATATTTGAAAATTTCCCGCGTAAATACACTTGAAAATCATTAATTATAGTATAATTAACAATTTGCACGGTGAATTTTCATATAATAAAATGGTTTGTCATTTAACGGTTTTTTGAAATTCAAATTTTCTAACGGTCGAAATATATTTGAAAATTTCCCGCGTAAATACACTTGAAAATCATTAATTATAGTATAATTAACAATTTGCACGGTGAATTTTCATATAATAAAATGGTTTGTCATTTAACAGTTTTTTGAAATTCAAATTTTCTAACGGTCAAAAAATATTTGAAAATTTCCCGCGTAAATACACTTGAAAATCATTAATTATAGTATAATTAACAATTTGCACGGTGAATTTTCATATAATAAAATGGTTTGTCATTTAACGGTTTTTTGAAATTCAAATTTTCTAACGGTCGAAATATATTTGAAAATTTCCCGCGTAAATACACTTGAAAATCATTAATTATAGTATAATTAACAATTTGCACGGTGAATTTTCATATAATAAAATGGTTTGTCATTTAACGGTTTTTTGAAATTCAAATTTTCTAACGGTCAAAATATATTTGAAATTATAGAGGTAATGGTGAAATTATAGAGGTAAAATAAAATTTTGACAGGTTACACCATAATAAAAACAAAAAATCATTAATTATAGTATTAAACGATGGTTTTGAGATTTTTAAATATCCGGGGGGCCAATAACTCGATGGCACGGAGCTAATGCAAAAAACCAGAGCTCTCTACGATGTCTGGTTAAAAAGTTTTTCTTTGCAGCCGACCGAACAGCCGACCGAACAGCCGACCGAACAGCCGACCGAACAAAGTGCATTATTAAGCTACCTTTTTAAAACAAGTTTCAAAAATGCGCTAATAAGAACTCTTAACATCCTTTGGGATTTAATAAACCATCGTAAACTTTTGATGTTAAAAACATACTATTTAATTATATAACTATTACATTTTCTCAGTTTTTTTGGGCATGTCCGTTTTTTTCTTGAAAATGTCCGTTTTTAGCGCATTTTTGAAACTTGTTTTAAAAAGGTAGCTTAATAATGCACTTCGTTCGGTTGCGAAGAAAAACTTTTGATCTAGACATCGTAGAGAGCGCTAGTTTTTTGCATTAGTTCCGTGCCATCGAGTTATTGGCCCCCCGGACATTTAAAAATCTCAAAACCATCGCTAAATACTATAATTAATGATTTTTTGTTTTCAATACAATAGAGCCAACTTCAAGTGGGATAATTTCAAATATATTTTGACCGTTAGAAAATTTGAATTTCAAAAAACCGTTAAATGACAAACCATTTTAAAATATGAAAATTCACCGCAAAATTGTTAATTATACTATAGTTAAAGATTTTCAAGTGTATTTACGCGGAAATTTTCAAATATATTTTGATCGCTAGAAAATTCAAATTTCAAAAAACCGTTAAATGACAAACCATTTTATTATATGAAAATTCACCGTACAAATTGTTAATTATACTATAATTAATGATTTTCAAGTGTATTTACGTGGGAAATTTTCAAATATATTTCGACCGTTAGAAAATTTGAATTTCAAAAAACCGTTATCGAGCCGTCGAATTTATTTTAGTCACAAGATATTCTAATCAAATACTGATCGCTAACACAAAAATGCGCTGAAGTCCCTCGATCAATAACACGAGGACTTTCGCCAATTTTTTCTCAAAAATCCTCTGGCCACCCTATATATAGAGGATAGTTCCTGTCTTGTTACCGCTTTTTTGATGAAAATTTTCCGAAAATGAGTAAGGCTGAGTAAAGATTTCAAAGGAAATTGTGAAAATCTAGAACAGTGTTTCTCAAACTTTTTTGAGCCACGGCACACTTTGACTATAAAAATTTTTCGCGGCACACCAAATAAGTAAATATGCTCAAAATTATATTGAATTAGAATAAAATCCTAGTACTAGTCCAAAATACTAAACATAAAGCTCTAGTTTTTGAGTTTTGAGTTTCGTTGAGGTTTTTTTAGTAAAAATCTAAAATTTTCTGAAGAAACACATATTTTTATAATTTTTAAAATATTTTCACGGCACACCTGAGCATCTTCTGCGGCACACTAGTGTGCCGCGGTACACAGTTTGAGAACCTGATGTGGATCAGTGGAGCAATAGTTTAATGATTATTTATTCTAATAAACAAAACCACACTCAAAGTTTTCAAAAACTGGATTTATCTGTAGATACCGTCAACTAGATTCCTATTTAAAGCACTTCTGCATTATTGTAAACACAATTATTCCATGAATTCTATGTTGTTTTCATGCCTTAAAAGTTAAAGTCGAAGAAAAAAGAGCAAATTGTTTCGTAACTCTACACATTGCATGACTCAGGGTATATCAATGTACCTAACCACAATGTGTGTGTCCTGGCTACACGCAAACCGAGTAATGGTGGCTAGAACAGTGAAAAAGCACCCAAATCCGACTAGACATTCCCTGGGATCGAACCCGGGAATCGCTGGTGTAAGAAGCCAACACGCTAACCACTACGTTACATCTGCGCATCATTTTATCAATTTACTGCTATTTACAAGACTAAAAACAAATATCAATGATTTTTCATCTCTCTCTCTTTTATTGAATGTGGACATTAATTTTGTATTCAGACATTTTACAATATGATTCCTAAGTACATCGACATTTAAAGTGGTGGTTTATTCTACTAATAATGTTATGTATCCTACTAAAAAGTTTAATAAATTATTTTCGGTGTTCAACAAAAGTTCGTCTACATGACATACGCGTGGATGTAAACATTTTCGTTAATTTGCATCCAAGGAACACAGAATTGAAGCATGATAAAAAATATGAAAATTTGGTAGGTAAACATGAATGCTTGAGAGTGTAGGCAGGTCCAAAGAATTTCTGAAATTTGCGACGCTGCTGCTCAATAATAAAAAAAGTTCTGTTGGGTTAATTCCTGTATCTTCATCTGCATATAATAATATATCTCTAATTAGCTGCCAATTTTCTACGTTTTTACAATATTATATCTTGCTGCAATCATTCCCCATTTTGGTTCCTTAATCCTCCAAGTATCTGCCTCTTCTCTTTCCCATGTTGCATATCTTGAAATGACAAAGTTGCATATCTGTTTGAGGAATAAACAAAATTAATTATTTTTTAAACATAATATTCCAAGTAATTTTCAGTCATCTGACACTCGAGAAAGACTAGCCAGATGACTACATTCATTTTAGTATTTCTCGTGAGAACTCACAGTAATTAGGATTATTGGGAGTATTTCTCTTAGTGACTTGATCTTTTATTTCCGATCGACGTCTATACACTTCCAACGGCAACTTCTTTTTTCTAAATTTATTCAATTCATTTTTGAATGTGTCCATGTCATGTGAGTAGTCTTCTTCCCTTATCTCATTCTGTTGTTGTTGCTGTAGCCACTCGAGATTCAAGTCTGCTTTATTTGATCGCTAAAATTATTCGAGAAGAGCAAAAAAATGTTTATTATTAAATGATCGCAGACTGTACGTGATATTTGGGGGCTTGGCTTGAGAGAAAATAAGAAAAAATGAATCTTAGACGAAATTTGATCTATTTTTAATGAGGTTCAAGATTTTAAAACATGCGGTTCATGGATTTTCATTAAATTACGACTGAATAAACTCGAAAGACGTGTTTGAATGCAATTTATTGCCTCAAGATTTTTTTTAATTTGCATAAACTTATTTATATGATTTGATCATCATCAAGAGTCGTTCAAATTTTTTGTAAAGTTGCTATTGCTTTTATTAAAACTTGTAACAGAATTCCGATCTCCCTTTCACCTTGAGGGTTCTAAAATTTACAAAAATGTCCTTCTTCATGCTGCCTTTTATTATTAGGTAGGTATTTTAAAACTAAGTTTAAGGTTAAAAATAAAAAAACATTTTATTTCAAATAATGTTCTGAAAAATGGTATTTTTGATGATGTGAGGCAAGCATGGGTGTATGACGTATATCATGTACATATAATGCGTGAGCAGTGAATAATTTTCATTGAACTTAAATAAATATTTTCAGTAGAAATGATTTTCATTTGTTATTCTATAATATAGATCTGTATTACGTAATTATTCCACATCCTTTTTAAAAAATTTGGGTTAGATTCACAGAATAATCAAAAACACAGCACTCCTGATTATAAAATTTCAGTATGACCCAATAAATTTAATAGCTTTCTGTTCATAAATAATTGAACATTCCAAGAATCTGTTGTCTTAGTCCCTAAAGTTAACTATCCTTTAGATTCATTTGGGTTCATCATTAGCTTTAAGATGCATGTTTTCCAACCCTTATTAAATCTTTTCGGATCTTGTTTCATAAAATTTCTTAGGATTTCATCCGATTTCATGATGGAAAATTGGACATTATGGAAAACGATTTGTTTTTCTTTGTCCTTTCATTGATGTCATCAAATTGGAACTTTAAAAAAAATTATTCTACCTACTTAAACCACAGAAAGACATTTCAAACATGTTTGATTTCTTTTTTCCAATTTATAGTAGGTTTTATGCAAGGGAAGTAAATCTTAAAATTAACCATGTAACTTTCCGAGGTATTCGAGATCAAGCATGACTATAGAAAATTTTCACTTTGGTATTAAAATGGCATGTGACAATAGATTCTATTAATTGGAAAAAGTAAGTGAACAAAGTGCTGTTTACTGCTTTATACACTCATTACTTTTAATACATTTACTTTACCATAAAGGCGTATCCATGGGGGTGATTTTGGTGTTGAAACACCATCCTCGATGGTATTTTTTTCAATTTGCTAGGGTTTATAAAAAAAATTCAAAACACCCACCGCAAAAAAACACTGCTGTACTTTTTTTTCGAGCTGCTGTAGCCCGTCAAAGGCACAAATTGTCCCGGTTTTTCAAAGCTCAAAACAAATTGATGAAATTTTTTAGAGACAAATTTTGTATTTCACACCACAAAAATTGTTTTCCCATTTTCAAAAGAAACCAAAAGCAAGCTGAAGAGGCTAAAATTTCTGTCCCAGGCCAGCATCGTGCCAACGTCGTCCTGAATTGGTGCTAGTTTCACGCCGAACACCTGCCTGGGGTCCAACTGGGACATGATTCTTTTGTGTTTTCCGGATTTTCTTCAAAAATCACAATTTAGGCACATTTTAGGTAATTTTTTCGAATCCACTTGAATTTTTTTTATTTTTGAACTTTTAATCCTTTTTTGTTCCTTTTTTGAATTCAAATAACGTAATTTATTTAATTTTGCAATGATAAGAGGCCTAATTCGCCCATAAGTGTCCCTACATTAGAAAATCAAAAATATCCCGGTTGTTTCGCGAAAATATCTGGTGACCCTACCTTTAATTCATCAAATTTATTCTATTAACGAGTAAATGTCAATTTTTATAATGATTATTTTCAAAGGAGTTTCTAGGAATGATACATCACGTTACCATGAGAAATAGAAAAAAAATATGATAATTTATGGAATTTTCTTTCACAAGAATATGTCTAGCAGTTCCGTTCGATGAGATTGCCTAATTTAGCGAAAATCAAATGTTTGCTAAATAAAAATTGAAAATGGAAAAATTTCCAATTTAAAGTAGGAAATAAATTTAAAAAAATTTAAATGACACAAAAACGTGACATATTGCATCCGTTAGTGATCAAAGATATAGTTGTATAATAAATGTGGCAAATTTACATGTCAATAGATAACTGAGCTTTAAGACGAACTATATTCACACATGTAGAAATATTATAATTTAGAATGAATAATTTCTCACCATTTCTCGTTTAATCATTTCACTAAGCAGAAATTCATCAAAGTTCCTAGGCAAACTGTACACCGTCACAAAACTCACTACGCCCAAAACAATTTGAAACATTAAAAATTTCATTTTTCACTAATTTATTTCACAAAACTATTTAAACTGAATTTTTTATTAAGTGCCAATATCAACTGCCAATGCAGAAAACACAAGACTTTTTTAAAGAAAAAAATATTCTCCAGTCTCTGCGATACTACATGCTGCTTGCTCTTCTCAAATGCTTCTGTCTTATTAGAATGTCGAAGAAGGAATGATGATTGATACTACTCAAGTATCCGATGTGAATGAGTTTGTTTCATGTCTTCCTAATATATTTATTTTCTTCGCAAACTGCCTCGCGGGTTGAAACACGCGTTTTTTTTTTGTTATTAAAAATCGAGAATAACATTTGTTATGGAAAAGGCATCTTTTTGCCTTTTTTAAACTTATTTCCATAGATGATGGGGTTGTGTGGAAGTAGTGGTTTCCTGTTTATTTTATTAAATCTTTTTCGATCACAAAAAGTTTCAATTTGTTCCTCCTACGCTGTTAAATATTCATTAAACTCTTCCTTCGCAAAGGTTTCAATTAACTTTTTTTTTCGATTTACAAAAAAGCATTCGTTCACATCACTTGTTGATTGACATTTTAAAATTCAACAAAAGAAAAATATGAAATGCAAATGAATTCAAGATGTAAGTCGTAGTGAGAGAGGAAAAAATGCTATTTTAATTTTTGAATGGTTTCGTTTCATCTGTCTAATGAATGGAAAAAAATGCAATAAATGAAGCCCGAGGACTTTTTTCTCGACTGGTAAGTTCTCATTTTGTTAATTAACGACTCGTTTTCCTTCACGCGTTGTACATGTAATTATGTTTATGTGTAACTTTCCTTTTAAAACATTAATATTATTATCTTGTAACCAAGTATTGTTTCTGGTGACGTCAATAATTGTTTGAGCTCTAAAAACATTATCAGTGTAAAACGGCTTGAAATTCTAATGTGGATTTTCAGTTGTATAAGAAAAATCATTGAGAATCTACGCAGAATTTTCATTTTTAGTATACTGTTTAGAATTCATCATGAGCCAGAATATGATTGAATGAAAATTCATATCCGATTGATTATTTTTTTGTTGTAATTTTGGATAAAGTTCAATTAATGGATATATAAATTAAATTAATGAGAATTGTTTAAGTAGCAATATTCCTATATATTTATTTAGAGTATATATTTTTATTGATCCTATCAATAATATAATCCGATGCTAATACTGAGAAATGACACTAACAGAAAACAATTCTATAGACACTGTTTTAAAATTCCAAAATGTTGTGGTGATTAAAAAATTTAGATTTTGAACGACTTGCTAAAATTTGAAAGTAGTTCGATCACTTGGGGAGAATAATTGAATTACCTCGTAAAACAAAGTTAAAAAATTTATTGAGATTTGAGAAAATTAGTTAATTAGATGATTTGTGAACTATTTTTGCTATATAATAGGTAAGGAACGTGAATTGATTGAATTTATACAAAAATTCATTGTACTTTTATCAATTTTGCAGTTAATTTGTAAAAGCACGTTTCTGAGTTAAAAATTTGTCAAAATATTAGGGTTCGCCCACATGCACATACATGCGCATGCATGCAAAAATACCTGCATATATGCAAATTTCACATGCGCATGCATGCGCATGTACTGCATGTAAATTTTTTTAAAAAAATTAACTTTTTGCGTATTTTGTTTCTTTTATCATTTTTAAAGCAATTTTAATGAAAATTTTCGTAATCTTGAAATTAAAAAAAGACCAAAAATGGATAAAAAGCGCTTAAACGCACACGTTTTTACACGAAAATCACTCAAATTTAATTTTTATTCACAATATTTTGATTAAAATCGTTTGATATGTTTAAATAATAGTTTTCATTAAATCTTGGTTAAAATTTGATAAATTTTTATTAAAAAATGAATACTTTTTTTTTTGAAAAGTAAAATTTCCATGCGCATGTACATGCACATGCATGCGCATGTATGCGCATATTTTTACATGCGCATGCATGTGCATGTGATTTTGGCGAACCCTACAAAATATCATTGAACGATATTATTTGTAAGTTAGAAATAGCAGTTAGATCAAAGATTAGCTAAATAATGATAAATATTATTGTTAAGGTCAGTTTTCGGAGAAATCGTTTAACAATTTCAAGAAGAACTTGAAATTATTCTGATTTGAGTTTATTTGTAAGTTTAAGATAACCTAGGATTCTTCCAGTAACTTTAATACAGCAAAATACCTTTTGGGCTTCATTCTGGATATTTGTATTGATTAACAAATCTCTCAGTCGAAGAGAAATTACAAGAAGTTTCATATTAGTTTAGTAATAATTATGTTTATAAGTCATAAAATATGTAATCGAAATTAAAAGATCCAGATTAACAAAGCCAATTGAGAATCTCGTTTTGATCAATGCTGCAGAACATCAAACGATATCAGTCATATAAAATAGATCTCCCAAACAACATTCGGAGCTTGAATCCAGTGAAAAGTAAAATTAACGAATCACTACAATGTAAAAAAGATACGGCTGCATGTGACATAACGCCTGCATAAACAGACCAACATCTAAGGTGTCGTTCATAAATGACTTTTTAGAGGGAGGGGGTCAGATGCTGTATGACACTTCCATACAAAACATATTTTAAAAATATATTTTTTAAATGCAATTTTTAATAAACTGTCCATACAAGAGAAACCTGATCCTTTCATTGTCCACTCAAAATTATAAAATTTAAAATTATCAGAGACTTGTTTCAGAAATTTCGCCAATTAATTACTAGAGTAAAATATTGGGAAAATTGAGGTGCTCCAAATTGACACGCAAACAATATTCCCAATAAACTGGATTATTCATCTCATGATCCCGTCAAATTGACAATTAGAATAGAAATTCCAACATCTGAGTCAATGTACTCAATACAGTCAAGTTGAAATGAATAATTCATGTAATTATAAAAATATTTTGATTTAATTACAAAAGTACATGTTGTAGTTATAAAAATTTCACCATAAAATGACTTCATTTGTTCTTTCACAATAAATGGTCCTCAACTTTTGGGAAAGGATGTAAATCTATTAGTTTTTAAATCAACCTCTTCTGTAGGTGTTCAAAATGTTACTGGATGTTATCAATAAACCCATATTTTTAAGGAAATGGCATGTATACCTTTAGGAGTTATTCGCAACGTCATGAAAAAAAAACAATTTTATTGACACCCCCTTAGAGAAAAATTATAATAACGACCCAAGGAAAAACCCAAAAAAATCAAAAGCTTGATAGCTTGAAAGTCTTTAAGACAATAATTTCAAAAAATATTAATTTTTACATCTTTTAAAGACCAGATCTTGATGATATCACTGATTTTTATAATAAATTTACTATTTGTTTTAAAAACACTTGTAAGTCTGAAATATCAGGGAAATCTACAAGAAAATGAGCTTTTATTAATGCAATTGTAAGTTGATGTTGATATTTGCTCTATATGACAATTTAGTATTGCTGTGAGATATTTTTGCTATATAAAGCGGGAATTTCATTCAGCATGATTATCAGTATTGATTTGAGTGCATTAACTGTAACATTATAAACTTCATAATATTTAAAAAATGTAAATTGATTTGAAAAAATCTATACAGCATATAATTTTTTTTTTTTTTTTTTTTCATATAGGAATCAACCAATCACATTTTGCTTCTTCTTTTTAGCAATTTTTGCATTCGCAAATGCTTTTTACGGTGACTTGACTTACTATACAGAATGGAAGACGAATTATGGATCATGTGGATTGGAACGATCAAAAACAGATCGATTCTATGTCGCTGCATTATCCAGAGCTAGAATGGCACTTCCACCATCAATTACAAATCCAAATAAACATCCACTGTGTGCTTGGAATGTTTGTATTAAAGTAACTGGAAAGCGAGGATCTGTAGTTTTGAAAATCAGTGATACTTGTTGGGCTTGTGGTTATAATGATGTCGATGTTGCTGATACTGTATTCTCATTGTTAGACGATCCCGTTAAAGGACGTGTTAAAATTAATTGGGAATTCACAGATTGTAGTAGAATAGGAAAACTTTGAGAAGCTGTGGTACAATCTGGAAAATACAAACAAATATTTGTAAAGTTATTTAAATATTCTGAATTCATTGTTATTGTTTTCCAATTGAAAAAAGTGCAATATTAGAAATAAATTGATAAGGAACAGCATTAACGAAAACAAAAATATTTTGAGGTTCCAAAACTTTTAATTCTTTAACTGAAATTACAAATTATATAAAAGTTTGATGTTCTTTGGTATGTTGAATGATTCTTCTCAAGACACATTTTCATTCGATTGTAGTTGGTATTTGGACTCTACACATTGCATTGAACAATTTATTACGGGTTCAAGTTAGAGGCGTAGCTAGGGTTTTTTAAGGGGGGTGTCCATTTTTTTTTCAAAAAATCATTGAAATAAAAAAAAATTTATATTTGAAATTGATTCTGCGAGTAGTCTTCAACATTTTTTGTAAGCAAAATTAATTTTCTGCTTTTAAAAAAATTGTATTGAATTTTGATCTCGAGGGGAGTGTCCGGGCACCTAGGCACCTAGCTACACCCCTAGTTCAAATTATATTCAGAAATTTCCGCGACAAACTGCTATATTTTACCAGGAAAAAAACAAAAATAATTAAAATTGATTTCCGTTTAAACTTTTTTGAAATTTGAAGTCTTTAATGATTTTTGACAAGATTTTAATTTCCTTAAAGTTCGTTATTTAGTTTTCAATTCACCAATGGGTGATTTTAATGTATTTAATTAAAAAACTTCCAATTAGTTTAAATATTAATATTTTCTTGTAAAAACCTTAATTTATGCTTGTAGGACAAGAATTTCCCAATGCTTTTCCATGTGTTGGGTAAATTTAATTCTTCCAATTATCATAAAAGGGTCGCTCGGATATAATGAACTGTAAAATTAAAGTTTACCAAAAAATACAGCTTAGCACACCTAAAGCTTACCTTAAGGTAACTAGATATAGATGTAAAAACCTTATTTGAATAAACATTCAATTATTGATACAAAATTTAGATTTAAAAAAATTGTGGTAAAAGTTTCTCGCATTAATGATACCGTCACATCTATGAATTTTTAATAAAGCTATGAACTTTTGACTTCAACATTTTACAATTTTCTTTTCCTCCTTGCTTCTATCATTATTTTTTATTTCTCTACATAATGATTCAATATTTTGTGCTTCAAGTTCAGCTAAATTCAGCAAACGATTGCATTATTTTGCCTCAATCCAACTTTTGATGGATGATTTATTGATTTTTCCCTGACATCACAGCTGATGAAGCAATTTTCCAATTTATGATGCAAAGTTAATAAAACTTTCTTTCTTGCAGTTATGTTAAATTAGTGTGGAGTACGATTATTGAGATACCTTCTCCACTGCCTTATCGGAGTACATTGTTTGTTAAATTTGTATCAAATTTATTTTCATTGATAGAAAAAAAAATAAATTTTA
Organism: Chironomus tentans; assembly: GCA_963573255.1. Classification (NCBI taxonomy): domain Eukaryota; kingdom Metazoa; phylum Arthropoda; class Insecta; order Diptera; family Chironomidae; genus Chironomus; species Chironomus tentans. The sequence continues at coordinate 29,965,648 of OY754304.1, read as the reverse complement.
ATAAAATTTAGTTAAAAAATTGAATGAAAAATACAAAGAGGAACGAAGCATGTAAACATATTTCATATTCACACCAATTTTATGATGAAAAAGCTGACCAAACACATAAGCAAACGTGACGAAAGTTTCTTTTTGCATGCTTCATTTTATAAGCTTGTTGTGCATTATTCATCTCAGCATAAATTTAATAATTTTTAAAAATAATTTCAACAATATAAGCTGAAAAATAGGATAAATCTGATAAGTTTTTATAGCAATTCAATTCATCGTCATCAAAGTCATGCCATTGAAACACATTCACTCAATGTTTCTTCACCTTTGCCATATAATCGCTTAACATGAGCATTACTTCAAATATGTTCGCGTTTCTAAACGCAAGCATGCTGAAAGTTATGATTATACAAATACTTTTTAGTTGTGGGATCCAAAGCAAAAGAAAATGTGCATGTGCAATTGTGTAACATATTAAGGGTAATTTTAATAGCAATTATTAATTACAGAATTATGAAAGACTGTTGAGTGGAATTTTGTCATTCGATTTTTAACACGTACTTGTGCATTTAATTAGCATGCAATTTTATTTTACAAAGCAACGCTGAAAACCAATTTGATCAACATGAATTTTAAAACTCTACAGAATTTAATTATTGGTAAAACCGAGTTCTTATTGATCTGCAGCGAATCACTCACTATAACTGTTCAAACTTTATTGAACGAAACTTGAATACATCACATTAATATATCACCTGCTGCTCCAATTAATCATAGAGTCTCTATGAGCTTTCATGGAACAAGAGAAGAAGGAATATGAGAAAAATACATATTGAAGCTAGTAAATCATAAGCGAAGAAGAATTGCAATGATTAAGTGGCAAATCATCAATCTAAATAATGTTGATCGCCATTTAAGGTCTCTGTGGTAATTTTAAGTGTCGGAAGAATGTACAAAAGCACATCTCAATTTCAATATCGAATTGATCATGCTCGTATAAATTTTTTTACGATGTTGTTACGGCTGCTGTCATGTTGGTCTATATCTATATTTAATCGATGATGCTTAACATAATTTTATGTGACATTGAAAATGCAAGTTCTAAAAAATACTTTCCAGTTCTCGGCTCATCATATACCGGATATAAAAAAGGGAAAGGAAACTTCTTGACTTCGAAGTTCTTATTCTTCAAAAGAGGTACTACGAATGGAAATTTTCACAATTAGAATACCAAAGTGCTTAATGAGCAATCGTTCCTTCATTAATTATGCAAATTAAATTAGAACGGTTGAGAGAATAAATTCAGTCTCTTTGGTGATATTTTGTGTTTAAAATTGTTAGGTGATTAATATTATCTCTCAATCATAGACATGGCAAATTTTTGGGAGAACTTTTGGATTTTTTAATAAGATTTTCTCACGAACAATACTTTTCATTAATTTTAAGAAAATAATCAGCTTGCATCCCTTCTCAAATATTGAACAACATAAGTGTATAAGATTTAGCACCCGTTTGAATTTAATTCTAGCTAAAAACAACAATAAAATATAATTGCAATTTTAAATTTACCAATTATATTTAAATGATATGGATTCAATTGAATGAAACCAAATTCTTAATTGAATATATTTTTTTCATCAACTTTAATATTATCTTTCATATCATTTTCTAAATTAAATTATCAGATTACATTAGCATCAGAATGTCATTACTTTAAGTACTGCATTTCAATTATTCATCTGTGCATCTACGGATATATGAAATAAAAGTCATTCATACAATATTGAGTATCAATTTTCATTTATATGCAATCACGTGGATGAATATGTCTGAATGCAATAAATTCATAATTAAACTGACCTAAATGCAGAATTTTTTTCTGTGTCTAGATTAAAAGTTTCACAATATAATATATATAAGATTATTGTGGAAAAAAAGCATAACTTCTATTCATGAAACATCCATCATCATTGATTGCCATTCTATTCTCGTTAGTGTGAAGCTTTAGCAACGAAAAACTTTCAATATTTTAAATACAATAAATAATTCAGTTGTTATGGAAATAAGTGATGACATTGTGAAAGTTTTAATTAAAAAAAATAGTAACTAAAGAATGAATGGGAATTATATTCAAACTAAACTTTTCTTCGAGCCATTAATGAATCAAGTTCTATAGAATCACCGGGAATCACATTAAAATCAAATTTTCTTCATGAACAGTTATCCAGGTTTTTATGCACCGTGATCATCTGGTACTAAGTAGGATGCATGATGAATAAAATTCAGAACAATCAGAAGGTTGAACGTAGGGTTCGGAAACAAACAGTTTGCAAACTGTTTGCAAACAGTATGTAAATTTTCAAAACAAAAATAACCGTTAAAAGTAAAGCATGATTCAGTGTAATTTTTGAACTTTTACCGACTTATATCATGTAATTCTTTATTTCATTTAACTCTGTATATTTAAACATGACTAAAACACTATAATTAAGCTAAAAATTGCAATTTTCTACAAAAAATTTTCAAAGAGAATTCGCAAAAACATACAGAATTTTGATTTCAGTTTTTGCTTTAATTACTAATATTTTAATAAAAATTGATAATGTCATTAATCAGCTAATTAAGCATTGCTTAAGTGATTCTGGCATGCTTTAATTAGTTAAAGTGCTTAATTTTTGCAAAAAAAAAAATCTTTTGACTTTTTTGACACCCCTCCTCCTTTGTCACAAATTTTCTATACAATTTTTTGTATTTTGACTGTTACAAATTCTTCAAACCCCCTGCCCCTCCCCCCCCCCCCCCCTAAAGCGAGACATAATTTAGGAGGTGTCTAAAATGACCATATCAGATTACATATATCCGAACCACCTCTGATACAATCAATGCAATATTTTTACTATAAATCAATAATATCAAATCCCTCGTCAATAGAACTGCTTGAAAAGTCTCAAAGTTAAAAGCTATTAAAAAACGTATGTACTTAATTGCTTAAATATAATGCAGCAATTACTTTCCTTCACAAGAAAATCGTAACCTTTAAGGTTTTAATTATCACGTAGGAAGTCAAGTAGAAAGGTGATTTCACATACCTAAGTGTTATTTATAAAACTTTCTTCTTTTCATTAATTTACAAATTCAATCCTTTAAACATTTTCATGAATACAATGTATGAAAAGATGATGCTCATGAGAAATATAAACTTTTTGCATTTCATAAGTCTTAATGAAACCAACATCTTTCCCCTGAGTGACCTCGAACACCAGTCACTGCTGTTACATTCAAACATTATTTCGTAATAAAAAAATTTGCAAGGAAATATGAATGCAAATTAGAGCTTATTGACAGAGGAAATGTGTAACATTATAGATTCAATTGAACTTTTATATCTATTTTTTTGGCACATTTTCGGAACGTACATGTATCTATGTATGTATGTTTGTATTTATTGCCTTACTGGCTGTTCATTAATAATAATACAATAATATAATTCTAAAATATGAAGTGTAGTAAGCTCTAGGCTAATTAATTAACCGTTAATTGAGATTTTGAATAATAGATTTAGTCAACAAAAAAAACCCGTTAAAATTTGAAAAAAAAAACTACGAAAGGCACAGATCGGTTCAAAATTTGAACTTCACAAAGTGTAAACAAAAATAAAAAGTAAATTATTGTGAAAGTGAATGAAATTAAGTGAATTCAGTAATAGTAAGTGATTATAAATGAATAAGTGCATAGTTAGTGATGAGTGTTAAGTGATAAAGACGAAAAATTTCAAATTCAACAATTTTCGAAGACAAAATTTCAAATTAGTGATCGTTACGCAAAAAATTATTATTCTCCAGTAGATCTTCGCTGTGATCCAGCAGAAATGCTCTTACTGCACTTTTAAATTGTCCAAGTTGATTAATTTCCTTGATGTTCGATGGTAAGTTATTAAATAATTCAATTCCGATACAACAAACGTCATTTTTCATCACTTGTGAATTAAATTTTTGACTTTTCAGCAAGTAGTGTCGACTGGATCTTATTCTTTCCATTGAAAGTCTGTCAGGTGAGTTATTCAGTAAGTTATTTTTGACCATAATGATGCTGACATAACTGACAACAATAAAAATGAAGCTGGCACTTTTATATTTACCATAAAATACTTCGTGAACGTGCTACATGTAGTTAATACTTTGACACATTAATTGCTTATGACTCTAAAATATAAACACTGCCTCAAGCACGGAATCTAGTGCTTCTGTAAGTATCTCACTCACTTTTTTTCTATTTACAAAAATGATTCGTGCATCTTAAACTTTGATTTATATTCACATCCGCAATAAAATGAATAGTAAAGAAATTTTCAGTTCATGTCCTTAAATCTGATTTTCTCAAAATTTAAAACCTAAAAATATGTTTTCGCGAATCACGACAAAATTAAATCAGTTACCAAATGGGATTCATAAATTTATTTAAAACTGGGAATTCGTGTGAATATGCATGAAGCTCCCCGAGGTCGTACTTTGAATTGTGAGTGTTTTTACATTCACTTCACATCGTTCAGTTCTTCTGCCATTCTATATATACCAACATCATCATCATCATGCATGTATTTTTTACTGGTACAGTTTTACTTTAGAAACTTTATGTACTTTATGTATGACATAATTAAATTAAGCTCAGAAAGAGAAACAATTTTCCATAAGCGAGTAATATCGTAACCAAGTAGAAGAAGTGAATGTGAAGATTGTCAATTAAGACGCTATTTTCCTTAATGAACTGTCGATTACAATAAATCACTTTCAATGTCCAATGCTTTTTCTTGGAGTAAAAAACTAGACGAGCTAAAAAAAATTTACATCTCAATACTGTTCCACGAGATGACCTAAACAGTCAGCCAGTAATCAATCTTTAAAATAAAATAAAGCAAAGGTAAAAGTAAAAGTATGTCAAATGATGGCATGCATGCACCACAATTCCTAACGTGCAAAAATACAAAATTACGAGAACTGTATTGTATGCAGTATTCCAAATAAGAGAAAATGAATTGTTTAGGCGTATGAATAAATGAACAAAAAAATGTATAGTAAGCAGAAGATTTATATTTAGTCATTACTTCATCGTAACACTAAATTAGTTCAAACCGATAAGGATTGCTTTTTATACCTTATGTTGTTTCATTTTTGGCTCTGAATGTAAGCATTTTTTCGCACATTATTAAAGTTGGTGTATGTAATTTACCACATTGCAAGTCCTTTCTATAACAGGTTATAAATTTTTCTAAAAGCACCAATTCCTTCCTTTCTAAATATAATTGATCTATCAAAATTCTACAAACATTTTCAAGCTTCTTTTCTTTCAAATATTTTCCAATAAATCTATCAAAATGTTATCTATGAAAATTTAAAACATTCTCAGCACGTAGAAGTTCTTTCCGATGAGCCAACAACAAAATCCGTTTACGTAATCGCCGCATTTGTCAAAATCAATGTGAAAAGTCCTTGAAACTCAAAAGGAGATTCAAAAAAACTTTTTTAATTTCTCCATCTATTTTGTTCTTTTCCTTAATCTTTCCTATGGCTTCGCTTCAAATTTCGAAAACGTTAATAAGGCCTTGAGTCATTGAGATTTCTGTAACTGCTGGCTATAACAACTTCTTCGTAACAACAGTACGAAAACGTTGAACATCTTTAAAGTTATTATTTATTTATTTTTAAAATAATTCATTGAGCTTTCATGTGGCTATAAAAATTTTCGCGACGTTCAACCATGATGCCTTCTTGCGTGCTTTTGTATTAGTGCGTTATTGTGTGCTTCGGAATGAGGAAAATACTTTAATATGGCTGGTATATGAGTTCATGTTGATAGAAGCAAAAGCTTTATGAAATGCTGAAATTGACTATAGAAAAGGAGACTGCAGATAGGACTGAAAAATTTACAGCGATTACCGGAAGTCGATGTGACAGCTTAGCGTATTATAAATCACACACGTGAGATGAAAGTGCTTTTTACAAACTTGAGAATGAAAAATCGTGAATTTTTCCCATTATTTTTCGCAGACAACTTTCATCGTTTTACTAACACCAATAAATGTCATTTTCTGAGGGGAAATTTTCTTTCACAACTACAACTACACTTCGATTTAGAATGGGGAAGTATGAATGTAGTGGTAACTTCCATGGATCGATAAGGGAAAAAATTCTATACGAGAAAAAAATTCTACGTGTATTTTTTGTGGATTTTTGTGACTATTTGTATTCTTATGAAGATTTTTTTAAATCAAATGAAAATTTCAGATTTTTTCATTGCTTGATGAACTTTTTGACATTTTTGACATTTCGCTTAAACAATGAAAATTAGAATTGATGTGATCATATTTACAAAAATAAAGATAATTTCATATTATACCGGAAAATCAGATGTAATCGCATTAAGAATAAATCAGATTTACTTTCAAAAATAAATACAACTTGACCTTTAAGCACTCAACAGAACCCTCACAATAAAAATCCCACGCTTTTCCGCTAACAGTAGCTTGATTGATTGAAGTTGAACGCCGTGACTATTTATGAGAAAGTAATGTTGCTGCTCATCAGTTATTATTACACGAACAAAATATAGAATTAATTTTGAATAAAGAATCATGAATTTTATTGCAATTCGATTGGTCATTATTATATGAATTAGCAAGTGATTTAGGATGCTTTATTACGAATTGATGGCTACGAATTATTTATAAGTAAGCATTCTTTAAGTACACTAAAAAGCCCCAATTATTAGCTTACAAGCAGTTTTGAATATTTGCTTTTTAGAAGCCCACGTAACCAAAATATTCCACACATATTCCATTGACATTGATGGAAGATTTATGTAGTTTCCATAAAATAGTACATCTTTGTATTACTTATGTATTACATAAATGGAAGACCTATTTATAGTCCATTAATAATACATCGATGTAATATTGTCAAAAAAACTGGTCAAGCGGACATGTAAGGACAACTTCACGTTTTTTTTTTATTTTTTTAGTTGTTTACATTTAATATTGTGCGTGTGAAAAAAATATTGAAAAGTGAAAAAAATTAATTTAACAGTGATTTAAGTGCTTTAGTGTTTTAAAGTTGAGGACAGCGTTATTTGGTAAGTGAAAATAATGTAAATTTGATGAAAAGGGTGAGTTAAAATGAATTTTGGACATTTAATTTTTATCATTTGTGAGATGATTAAAACATCTCACAATCTTTTAATCTTTTAACTTCCACGCTATAGCGTGTAAGTTATTGGTTTCTACAATGGCCCGATTTTCACGTTTTTTCAATTTTTTGAGAAAACTAAGCATTATTAGACCCAACAACTAGCATACCAAATGTAGGTATTAGAATTATCTATCAACTGGTATATTCACTTTTTTTGTCAGTTCCGCTGTGCCTGCTCTAGGTCCAAAAAACACGTGTCAAAATGTACTACAAATTTTGTCCATTGGGTTACCGGGTCAGGAACCATATATTTTGATGCGGTTTTTGATGCCAATCTATCAGGCAAATAGTGAACCCTTGGGGAAAGCTATGCGCTTTGCGTGATTTTGAGGATAAGTGAGGCTTTAGCCTCAAAACCTGAAAGTGTCCGAAAACCACGTGGTTTTTTCAATTTTTTGGGAACAGTAAGCATTATTAGCCCAATCATTGTAGTTTTTATTATTGGTATTGGAATTATCTATCGACTGGTATATATACTTTTTCGGTCAGTTCCGCTGTGCCTGCTCTAGGTCCAAAACCACGAGTCATTTTTCACGTTTTTCATTTTTTTGAGAAAACTAAGCATTATTAGCCCCAATAACCAAGGTAATAAATGTAGGTATTAAAATTATCTATCGACTGGTATATATACTTTTTTGGTCAGTTCCGCTGTGCCTGCTCTAGGTCCAAAACCACGAGTCATTTTTCACGTTTTTCATTTTTTTGAGAAAACTAAGCATTATTAGCCCCAATAACCAAGGTAATAAATGTAGGTATTAAAATTATCTATCGACTGGTATATATACTTTTTTGGTCAGTTCCGCTGTGCCTGCTCTAGGTCCAAAACCACGTGTCATTTTTCACGTTTTTCATTTTTTTGAGAAAACTAAGAATTATTAGCACCAACAATCAGCATATCAAATGTAGGTATGGAAATTATCTATCGACTGGTATATATACTTTTTTGGTCAGTTCCGCTGTGCCTGCTTTAGGTCCAAAACACGTGTCATTTTTCATGTTTTCTCAATTTTTTGAGAAAACTAAGCATTATTAGCCCCAATAACCAAGGTAATAAATGTAAGTATTGAAATTATCTATCGACTGGTATATATACTTTTTCGGTCAGTTCCGCTGTGCCTGCTCTAGGTCCAAAACCACGAGTCATTTTTAACGTTTTTCATTTTTTTGAGAAAACTAAGCATTATTAGCCCCAATAACCAAGGTAATAAATGTAGGTATTGAAATTATCTATCGACTGGTATATATACTTTTTTGGTCAGTTCCGCTGTGCCTGCTCTAGGTCCAAAACCACGTGTCATTTTTCACGTTTTTCATTTTTTTGAGAAAACTAAGCATTATTAGGCCCAACAACCAAGGTAATAAATGTAGGTATTAAAATTTCCTATTGACTGGTATATATACTTTTTTGGTCAGTTCCGCTGTGCCTGCTCTAGGTCCAAAACCACGTGTCATTTTTCACGTTTTCATTTTTTTGAGAAAACTAAGCATTATTAGCCCCAATAACCAAGGTAATAAATGTAGGTATTAAAATTATCTATCGACTGGTGTATATACTTTTTTGGTCAGTTCCGCTGTGCCTGCTTTAGGTCCAAAACACGTGTCATCTTTCACGTTTTCATTTTTTTGAGAAAACTAAGCATTATTAGCCCCAATAACCAAGGTAATAAATGTAGGTATTAAAATTATCTATCGACTGGTATATATACTTTTTTGGTCAGTTCCGCTGTGCCTGCTCTAGGTCCAAAACCACGTGTCATTTTTCACGTTTTTCATTTTTTTGAGAAAACTAAGCATTATTAACCCCAATAACCAAGGTAATAAATGTAGGTATTAAAATTATCTATCGACTGGTATATATACTTTTTTGGTCAGTTCCGCTGTGCCTGCTTTAGGTCCAAAACACGTGTCATTTTTCATGTTTTCTCAATTTTTTGAGAAAACTAAGCATTATTAGCCCCAATAACCAAGGTAATAAATGTAAGTATTAAAATTATCTATCGACTGGTGTATATACTTTTTCGGTCAGTTCCGCTGTGCCTGCTCTAGGTCCAAAACCACGAGTCATTTTTCACGTTTTTCATTTTTTTGAGAAAACTAAGCATTATTAACCCCAATAACCAAGGTAATAAATGTAGGTATTAAAATTATCTATCGACTGGTATATATACTTTTTTGGTCAGTTCCGCTGTGCCTGCTCTAGGTCCAAAACCACGTGTCATTTTTCACGTTTTTCATTTTTTTGAGAAAACTAAGCATTATTAGCCCCAACAACCAAGGTAATAAATGTAGGTATTAAAATTTCCTATTGACTGGTATATATACTTTTTTGGTCAGTTCCGCTGTGCCTGCTTTAGGTCCAAAACACGAGTCATTTTATATGGTTTTCAATTTTTTGAGAAAACTAAGCATTATTAGCCCCAACAATCTAGGTTTTAGTTGTTGATATTAAAATTTCCTATTGACTGGTATATATATACTTTTTTGGTCAGTTCCGCTGTGCCTGCTTGGGTCCAAAACACGTGCCATTTTAACTTCCTTCTTTTTTGAGTCAACGAAAGCATTAATCAATACGTTTTTGCTCTCATATGACAGATACTGTAAATGGCTATTACCTGAGATATGTTTGGTTCCAGCCAGTTCCGTTGCGTTGGAACTAGACACAAAAAAACCGTCAAAAACCAAAAATTTGTATGAAAAATTTCTATGCGATGACTTTTATACAGTTTCTTCTATTTGATACGATAAATCATACCCAATCGTACCTAAAAACTAAAAGTTGCTACATAACATACGAACTTTACGTTCGTTTAGTGACCGAAAAATGCAAAAAAACATGATTTTTTATGACAGTTACGTCATTTTTGATTACTCACTGTAATTAACATTTCAAGCATTAGAATAGGATTTTAATGAAAGATCAACATCTACATTTAATATCCGCTATGTTGGTCCTTTTAGAGCCTTCTGTAAATAGTTACAGCATGAAGAAGATTGTTATAAAAGTTATAACGTAAAATTAAGTAACGTGAATTTTACTTAAAAATATTGTTTGAATGAATATAGACCAACTAGATCTCATTTTATTGGAAATAGAGGGTCTAAAATATTGCTGAATCTTATTTTTATTAGGCATAGAGGATTTAGATTTTCTTGATAGTTACTGGATCTCATTTTTATTGGAGACAGGATCTGGATCTAATTTTTATTGGACACGCAGACTGTAGATGTTTACTGGATCTCATTTTTACTGGACATAGAGACTGTAGATGACTAACTGGATCTCATTTTATTAGAGATAGAGGATCTGGATCTTAATTTATTGGGCATAGAGGCTGTAGATGTTTACTGGATCTTGTTTAATTAGACATAGAAGCTATGGACATTTAATTCACACACCTTTTGGAGGGAAAATTTCAAACATATATTGACCGTTATAAGGTTTAAATTCTAAAGAGAGCGAGCATAGCTCAAGCTCGACTCTACTGTGATCCATGTAAAAACTGTAATTCTAAACAAGTCGAGCGAGCGTAGCTCAAGCTCGACTCTACTGTGATCTATGTAAAACTGTGATTCTAAATAAGTAGAGCGAGCGTAGCTCAAGCTCGACTCTACTGTGATCTATGTAAAAACTGTGATTCTAAACAAGTCGAGCGAGCGTAGCTCAAGCTCGACTCTACTGTGATCTATGTAAAAACTGTGATTCTAAACAAGTCGAGCGAGCGTAGCTCAAGCTCGACTCTACTGTGATCTATGTAAAAACTGTGATTCTAAACAAGTCGAGCGAGCGTAGCTCAAGCTCGACTCTACTGTGATCTATGTAAAAACTGTGATTCTAAACAAGTCGAGCGAGTGTAGCTCAAGCTCGACTCTACTCTGATCCATGTAAAAACTGTGATTCTAAACAAGTCGAGCGAGCGTAGCTCAAGCTCGACTCTACTCTGATCCATGTAAAAACTGTGATTCTAAACAAGTCGAGCGAGCGTAGCTCAAGCTCGACTCTACTGTGATCTATGTAAAAACTGTGATTCTAAACAAGTCGAGCGAGCGTAGCTCAAGCTCGACTCTACTGTGATCCATGTAAAAACTGTGATTCTAAACAAGTCGAGCGAGCGTAGCTCAAGCTCGACTCTACTGTGATCTATGTAAAAACTGTAATTCTTAACAAGTCGAGCGAGCGTAGCTCAAGCTCGACTCTACTGTGATCCATGTAAAACTGTAATTCTTAACAAGTCGAGCGAGCGTAGCTCAAGCTCGACTCTACTGTGATCTATTTAAAAACTGTAATTCTAAACAAGTCGAGCGAGCGTAGCTCAAGCTCGACTCTACTGTGATCTATGTAAAAACTGTAATTCTAAACAAGTCGAGCGAGCGTAGCTCAAGCTCGACTCTACTGTGATCGATTTAAAACTGTAATTCTAAACAAGTCGAGCGAGCGTAGCTCAAGCTCGACTCTACTCTGATCCATGTAAAAACTGTGATTCTAAACAAGTCGAGCGAGCGTAGCTCAAGCTCGACTCTACTGTGATCCATGTAAGTAATAAATAGTTCGAACGTAGTTCGAACTAGGTTGAGCGAAGCTCACAAATTTTTACGTCCTGAACGTAGCGAAGCGGAGTGAAGGCGTGAAAATTTTCCCAAGCCGTACGTACTGTATGGATATACGAGAAAAAACACGCTGTATATAGAAAGCCACGAACTTCCATGTTTTTTACACGCTTTATATTGACTCACTCTGTCTATTTGTTAGTTGGTTTGTCATGATCAAATCTTGCAATTGATTTTTTGACCACTTCTACTGCTCCAATCGATTAATTTTTTGATTCTTTTTTACACTTTTTTGATATTTTATGATGTTTCATGATTTAAATATGCTTAATTATATTTTTTTATGTCATAAAACAGCAAAAAAGAGTATATTCTGATTTTTTTGAGTTTTTGTATGAAATATTGATATACTTCACAAGAGCAATAATCTTTCACTATACATATATATACGAATATTTGTCACTAATAGATGTAGTTGTAAAATTGTTTGGATAAAATTGGTGTGTAAATACAGCTATTGTGACTCGTTATATAGGTTTATATTGGTGAATGTATTTTTGGGGAGAAAAATCTTTACGACTGTGAGTAATGAAAATACTTAGCTTGGAAAAAGGAGTTAAATTGTGAAAGTAAATAGCCAATTTTTTTTAGTCCTTGTAAAAAAATAAAGTTTGTATTCCAGTTGTGATGAGAGTATGAATTTTTTTGGTATTTTACATTTCATGAACATTAATATCAAATATTGTAACAATGAACAATATATAACAAAGCAGTGTAAATGATATAATTGTTGTTGATCACCAAGTACAAGTAAAAGGTTGAAAAAGCATGACTCATGGAATTGTCATGGTGGTGGGATAATCAGGTTATAAGATTAAGATATCAGGATATATGAAAAAGTGTTGATAATTTGAGTTATAAAAATAGTTCGAGCGGAGCTCGAATGTAAAAGTTCGAACGTAGTTCGAACTAAGTTGAGCGTAGCTCACAAATTTTTACATCCTGAACGTAGCGTAGCGAGTGAAGGTGTGAAAATTTTTCCAAAATTGTTAGAAGACTGTGGATATGTGAGAAAGGGTTGGTGATTTGAGTAACTGTTGAACGCAATTTCTACAATTTTAGCAACACAAATATTCAATCGTAGTAGTCAAAGTTTTCTTAAAATAATTTAGTACAAATTCATATCTTAAACAATTAACACGTATTCATTCTTTTGTCGTCAATAAAATACAGTCCACTCTAAACCAAAACCATCGCATTTATTATTGTTGTACGCAACAAATTGGCCCTTCGGGCCGGATTTATATTTAAGTGGATATAACCTGATCATCAAGTCAAGAAAAATCACGTTAAGAAATTTTCAATGACTGATTAAAAAATTTGTATTGAAGTGAAGCTGAAGAGAAGAACAAGCAATTATCAAGTCAAGATGTCGATGAAAGGAATTGAAGACAAAAAGGCAATATAGAAGATTTTGAAAACATCAGAAGTACATAGGAAACATTGAAAGAAGAAAACGTTGACTACTACGATTGAATATTTGTGTTGCTCAAACTGTAGAAATTACGTTCAATAGTAATAATAGTTCGAGCGGAGCTCGAATAAAAAAGTTTGAACGTAGTTCAAACTAGGTTGAGCGTAGCTCACAAATTTTTACGTCCTGAACGTAGCGTAGCGAGTGAAGGCGTGAAAATTTTCCAAAGTTGTTAGAAGACTGTGGATATGTGAGAAAAATTTGAGTTAACCCTTGTGACATAAACAGTCGAACGAGCGGAGCGAGATTCGACAACCCCTGTAATCTATAAACAGTCGAACGAGCGGAGCGAGATTCGACAACCCCTGTAATCTATAAACAGTCGAACGAGCGGAGCGAGATTCGACAACCCCTGTGATCTATAAACAGTCGAACGAGCGGAGCGAGATTCGACAACCCCTGTAATCTATAAACAGTCAAACGAGCGGAGCGAGATTCGACAACCCCTGTAATCTATAAACAGTCGAACGAGCGGAGCGAGATTCGACAACCCCTGTGATCTATAAACAGTCGAACGAGCGGAGCGAGATTCGACAACCCCTGTAATCTATAAACAGTCGAACGAGCGGAGCGAGATTCGACAACCCCTGTGATCTAAAAACAGTCGAACGAGCGGAGCGAGATTCGACAACCCCTGTAATCTATAAACTGTCTGTTAAAATCTTAGAGGTTCGAGCGCAGCTCGAACAAAAATAGTTCGAACGTAGTTCGAACTAGGTTGAGCGAAGCTCACAAATTTTTACGTCCTGAACGTAGCGAAGCGGAGTGAAGGCGTGAAAATTTTCCAAGCCCTATGTACTAAATGGATATACGAGAAAAAACACGCTGTACATAGAAAGCCACGAACTTCCACGCTTTACTTATGTTAGATTAGAGAACTTACTTAAACACGCTGTACATAGAAAGCCACGAACTTCCATGTTTTACTTATGTTAGATTTCAGAATTTTCTAAAATCAGAAATGTAAAAAAAAATTTTTTCAAGAAATACAGAGATCGAAAAATTAATGACTATAAATGCGTGGAGCGTAAGTAAAATTTAATTTCGAATTGCTTTCGAACGCTCCACGCATTTATAGTCATTAATTTTTCGATCTCTGTATTTCTTGAAAAAATTTTTTTTTACATTTCTGATTTTAGAAAATTCTGAAATCTAACATAAGTAAAACATGGAAGTTCGTGGCTTTCTATGTACAGCGTGTTTAAGTAAGTTCTCTAATCTAACATAAGTAAAGCGTGGAAGTTCGTGGCTTTCTATGTACAGCGTGTTTTTCTTCTTCTTTTCGTTTTCATTAAACAGGCTTAGTAAGTATGATTTAATCTAATTAAACAATTCATTTTCAGGACTTTAATTAATTTAATTTGTTTACTTTTAGAGATCCAGCAGTCATTTTTGTTTCTTTGTATTAGTGTTTAAAAGTGTTAGATTAGTTTGTGTAATAAGTTTTTTTCCAATAAATAAGCTGTTAAGCGTTGATTTAATAAACAATTACATTCAAATTAGTATTAATTAAAGCAAAATTTTGCTAATTTTTTTCAGGATGCACCATCCATATTGTAATACATAAAAGTAATACAAAAATATTCCATATGTACTACATTGATGTATTAAAATTTTTATACAAATGTATCAATCTTATGTATTACAAAAGTGTTCTATATGTAATACTTTGATGTAACACATTGCGTCATACATAACATTGTCCGTGAAATCATCCAAATCCCCAGGACAATAATGTCCCATGTATGATACATGGGAAGTACTAATGTACTATACATGGAATATTATATCGTAATACATTGATCATCCATAAATAGGATTTTGGCTACGTGGGAGCACTTCTATAAATTTATTTTTAACAACATGTTTAAAAAATTATACTGTGCTCCTTCCTATCCCTAGAAGCATGAACAGATCATCAATTTGAATAAAAGTTCAGATCATCAAATATTTTCATATTCCATAACTGAGTTCATTAATTTTAAAATTATAAAAAAATAATTTTTTGAATTCTACAAATTTTTTCACGAACACCAAAGAATTTCAATTAAATCTATCTACAATATTATAAAAGAAATAACATAGTTGCGACACTAATGGATACTCAATCCGTGCAAAAAAATGATAGAGATGTTTTGTGAAGATTAAGTTTACAATGTAAAGCTAATGATCGCTTTGTTGTCTCATTATGATGGAATCTAAAATGCATGCATTTAAATTATTCAGCTAAAATATTATTTTAAAGAAAAAACAATTTTCTAGTAATATCCGACTTTTAGGTCATTCTTATATTGAGTACTAAGGAAGGATTGTGTTACGGAGAAATTGTTACACATCGTACAAATGAAAGTTTTAATGCAAAATCACATTTTAAAGAATACTTCTGAAAAAAAATTTATACGCCCGAGATGATTAAGTTTGACCGTGATTCCATAAATTTATCGAGACCGAGAAATCAAGAAAGATTTAGAGAAGGGTCTAAAATGTATATTTTGCGTTACTCAAGATCATTGAAATGCTATTTTTAATACACGTTCTTAGTCAATCCAGTTGACTACCGGAATTCATAAGTTTATTTCAAAAACTAGTCAACTCGACTCGACAAAACACACTGCTTAAATTCTTCAGATATCAGCTTCTAAGTATCTTGGAACATTTATTCAAAATGAAAATGGGATTTAACCACATTTAAATTTTTTTTTTGTTAAAATAAATTTTGTTATCCATTCATGCTGCTATGAAATTGATACTTTGCTATTAATATGATTTATATAAATTTTAAAATACCCAATTTCATTAAACGAATAATGGCGAATAATGAGTATGAACATTTTACGAGGAGATTTATAAACTGTTAAATTGCCCCAGAAAAAATAATCAGCAAATAAAAAATCCATTTTACACCTAATAGATTCAAGAATAAAGTAATATACTTTGCGATTTTAAAATTGATTTTTATAGGATAAATAAATATTGTATGCATGCATACCATCAGATGCTAAATGATCATCAATATTAATTATGATTCGTGCGTAGCTTGAAAACAAAGATTTTTGTTGCTTATTAAATATGGATTGCGATAAATATCTTTGAGGCATAATCTTAGCACTATAAATCATTTTTACATCACGTCATCTCAAGTGCTATTGTAGTTTTTTTAAATATATTTTAAAAGAATTTAATATTTAGTTTTTCCTATTCCAATAAAAAAATTTATTCAAATTTAAAAACATAAGAATTAAAATGTTTGAAGCTATCAATGTAAACCGCTATTTCCTGACCTTTACTGTTGAAAAAATATTACCTAAACATCTCTTTGCTTTCATTTCCTCTTTTTGTCATTCAATTATTGAAGCTTCAAAAGCCGCAAACCATCTTACTGACAAAGAAAACTGTCATTGTATAAAAATCGGTAATAAATCATGCTGAAAAGAACTTCTTTATAAAGATGCTTCGTTTATTGTATTGAAAATTATGGCCACAAACTATCTCATTGCAATCACTTTTGATCTTGAAATTTTCATTCAATTAATTCAATCATTCAGTTCATCTTCGTCTTATTTTGATCTTCATGATCTTCTTCGTGACTCTTTATTTTCAGGGTTGATGATGTGATGAGCTCACTTCTAAAAGATTTAGTTTTTATCAGTGAAATTTGACTATAAAGTTATAACTTTTCCATTTCTCAATAAAGCAGTTTAATATTTTGATAATTTTGTTTCAGGGGTGTAGCCAAAATTTTTTGTTCTAAATAGTTTAATAAGTAACGCAGCCGAACAAAGCTGAATTTTGGCAAAAAAAATTAAAAATTAATCCTAATTTTTACTAAAACAACAGATTATCGATTGCAGTGCCTTTTTTTTAGCAAACCCTTTATTGTATTCTACTAAAACTTAGGTGTTAAAATTTAAAGTCTAAAATAATATTTAAAGTGAAATTGGCTTTTTAATAATTAATTACAAACTGCTTTAAGTTCAATAAGTTCAACATATAATTTATTATTAATGAAAATCTTTTTATAACTCCTTTAATGCTGTTTCAGACATCATAATAATTATCATAAAAGGTTTGAACTTCATAAAGAATTAAAAAGATTTAAATGTTAATTCATGGTGGTTGCGCAAATCATTCTATACCGAAGCATTTGTGCAAAATCTGTATCCTGCTTAAAAACAATTAAACTCTAAATTATTTAGCAATTAAATGACATAAGAGCATCACTTCACTTCAGAAATAACAATAAAAAGTACAACCGAAAAGCATCTAAAATTCACAATCTCGAATTTTTTTCTCCATTAATTTTCCAAGTCATAAAAACATAATTGCATTTAAATGTGCAATTCATAAGATCTTCATGCACATGAGCATGGGAAAATGAGATGAAAAGACGAAATAAAAAAGAATTAAAAATTATGCAATACCATAATCATTCACATGTACTTATGTGTGTGGTGCAGAAAAAAAACAGAAGAAAAAAAAGTGACGAGACATTGAGCAATTTGCAATTTAATTTGCAAAAAGCTCTTTAAACAAATCTATAAGCCACGATGATGTTGTTGATGAAGAAGTGATGAAAAAGCATGTTCATGTCACACAGCATCTAGCTTTGCATTCATCTTCTCTTACTTAAACGTGCTATTCTCAACATTTTTTTTATTTTCAATCAAAATGAAAATAGAATGAACATAAAAAATGAGATCATTTTGATGACATGTGAATAGCGAATAAATCGTGCTATAGTATCATAAAGTTAAATGACTAAATCATAGAGTAAATTTTTTATGGCTCTCTGTAAATTTTCTGAATACAATAATGCAGATTTGTTGATTTTATAAGCGACATGAATATTTTAGCATGAACAAATTTAGACATTATGAAGGTTAAAACTGAAAAGCAGCCTCTTGGAGGACTTCTATCTGTAAGTAAAATTGGATTTAAATATTTTATCTTTATGAAAATTAGCAATTTATTCTATTTTCAAGCTCAAGCTATTCGAATAAATTAAATTCTAAATCCTGTTGTTTCTACAATCTAAGTAATAATTTCTTAAAAAATCAACAGAGCCCTCAGCGAATTTACAACAAAATCTATTCAATCACTCTTTTATGACATTGAACGACAGACAATCAATTCATAATGATCAATATTTTTAATTGCTTTTGAGAAATCCCATTCAAATGATGATACAGCAGCTCTACTTAAAGTATATACAACAAACTCGTTAAATCTTCATGCCTCACACTATAAATGTATCACTTCACCATTCTCGGAAAATTATTAATCAAGAAATAATTTTTATAACTTATGTATCGATAGTTCATCATTATTAATTTGCAGAGTACGGAAAGCAAAAAAAAGAAAAAGAGAATGCAAGGATTTCGTACTCTTAAAACGTTGAGTGAATGAATGCAAAAAATATGAAAATTACACAATTGTTATTATTGCACATTGTTTAAACATATATATCTGCATGTACACATAGATGATTAAATCAAAAATCGTCAAATCTCAATGATAGATCTCAATTCGCTGCATCCTGTTTAATTGTAATTGCTGAATATTAATGAAAAGTTTAATGAAGATGCCAAATGAGGTGCATAATAATGAATATGTATATTATATTTGGTTTGACCACTGAACCTCAAAATTTTCAATTGTTGTGGTTTTTACAAAGCAATGCTGAATTTTTTAAAATCTTCAATATGATTGCCTGTAATATAAAATCATAAAAATATTTTTAAAGTTTCTGAGTTTTCAGCATGCTCATCTTAAATGTTCACAGAATAACTATCATCATACTTCAATTAAATGCAAAATATTAAGCTATAAATTAAGCTCGAGTACTATTTAAATAAATTTTTCATTTTATGTTCTTGCAATTCTCGAACTGTATGTGGAAGCCTTTTGTTATGGACGTAAAGCAGTGATACATACCCGTAATATTAATAATAATCATTTATGTTAAATGCTCATTCACATGCCACATGATTTTCTCATTTTCGTTTTCAATGATTCGTTTATGACTTGCGCACGCAATACAGACATGATGCCGGTAAATTGTTTTTTTTGTTGTTGCTGAATCATTATTGATGCTTGTCAGTCTATTAGCACTCTAAGCATTGATAATTAGATGCTGTGTTGTGGTCATTTCAAACCAAAATAATTTTAACATTTTTATCAAGAGTACTAACTTTGTCTAATTCCGAAGATTGAACGCTCATAACATGCAGGATATGTTGAAACATTCTTTCAATTCATCAGCATTCAAATCAACTGATTAATTACCCATCCACACAATATTCGTTAGTAGATCCGGAATAATCACAGAATTTCTATATTCAATTATTCCAGGCTTACAAATGACCACTCAAGAGCATCTACAAAGTTAGCATCAGTTTTATGTAAATCTTCTTCATTTATTTCGTTATACAATTCCGTTGGTGTCTTTTCAACAGCAATTTCACTTTAAATTACAAAAATAATCAATCAATCCTTGTTACAGCTTTAATAACATGATTTAAACTGAAACCAATTAACCAATTAATTATATCTCATTAAAAGTAAATAAATCAAATTAAAAATTTAACAAGATTTTTTTTAAAGACTTAGGTAGCTAACAATAGAAAAACACTTTACATTAAGCTGTAATTCATTTATGCTGTATGCAAGAGAATCAGGCAGTTTTTCTCGGTAGTAAATCAAATCTCAAATTAAGATAAAGAATTGCTAAAGCTGAAAATACTTTGTAAGATTTAAAGCTGTAAAGCTATTTTGTTAATTGTTTAAAAAATTGCTGAATATTTCACCGTCATTACTGATCATTACACAAGAACCTGAATGTTTGCATGTTGAATAAAATCAGAGACATTTTTCAAATCCTTTATCTCAATAATTTAGAGTTTTTGCAAATATATGTTTAAGCTGCACAGAAAGCAGATCTTCATTCTATAAAGCTTGTATGAAAAATAAAATTATTGATTTAAGATTTCAAAGTTGTTCAAATTCTCTGCACGTATTCTTGCAAGTTCATGCAGTTATCTTGAGGCTAATTACAAAAAACATAAAGTACTTAGCAAAAATTCAAAAAAAAATTGTGTTAGGCAACATAGTGATATGTTCCTTATTGTAATCCATCAAATTACATAAGACAGTGATATATGTATATAAATAAGAAGAAAAACAAACAGAAAATTCGTGATAAAAAGAAAAACATTTCACCATCAAAATGCAACTTTTACTTTTTCATTTCAATCAAATTCATTTTTTGCAATTCACTTGTCGACTGATTTCTTGTGCCGTATCACTCTCACTCTCTACATAAGATTAAAAAAATTAGTATCAATTATCTATGCATTTTTAATTTCCAGCATTATTTCAAGCTTGCACTTGAGATACTAAAAATATTTTTTTCAATTATATATTTCTTCTTGTATTCTACGACTCTTCATTCACTTATTGATTCATTCATACATTCCTACCAATAATAAAAATAATCATTTATTTACAATAATCCGTAATGATGATATCGGAGAACGTAAATTTGATGCAATTTGCATAATTTGATTGATTTGTCATGGAAAATTGAATTTAAATCGAATAAACACGACTGGTACATCATGTTTGATACCACGACTTGAAATTTGTTATGGAAAATAAAGAAAAATAATTTTATAAACATAGATAAATTTCGCTTCTGTTTCTTAAAATTTAACTTTATTCTTTATTTTTTGCTATTTCATGAATAAATTTTTTTGACCTGTTTTTTTTTTGAATTATTTTACTCTTTTATAAGATGCTTTACTTACTGCTTAGGTTCAAAGCAATTTATCAGTCATTTTAATTGTATTCATTCTTAAATTTGCATTCTTTGTTGAATTTTCACTAATTAAAAATCTTGCTAATATTTCATATGATAATAAAATCACAGTTGGTGCTAAAAATTCATAGTAACTAACTTTAATTTGCATTGTGTGCTTAGAACAGTGGTTCTCAAACTGTGTGCCATTGGAGTTTCTCAGATGTGCCGCGAAATTTTTCTGAAATTGAAACTTTCCTTGATTTTTCACAAAGTTTTTTTCCCAGTCCCTAACTAACAAAGAGCTAGATCTGTGCTAGAAATATGACCAATTATCTAGCTCTAATCTAGATCTCTGTGGATTAGGGAGTTTTCAAGCTCCAAAGTTCTACTAAACAGACCTCGACCACTTTTTCAACTAAAATAAGATTGAAATATACATATTTTGGACTCTAGTATCCAGCCAATTCTTCAAAATGGCGGTTAAAGTGCCG
Source organism: Chironomus tentans (assembly GCA_963573255.1). Taxonomy (NCBI): domain Eukaryota; kingdom Metazoa; phylum Arthropoda; class Insecta; order Diptera; family Chironomidae; genus Chironomus; species Chironomus tentans. The sequence goes on along the minus strand of OY754304.1, from coordinate 29,944,048 downwards.
CGAGCCGAAAAAGTTTGAGAAAAACTGGTTTAGAGTCACACATTAGCACGAAATGCATTATAACAATGGTGCAATATGAAATTATTAAATAAAATGATATTTTAATTGCAATAAACATAAACATATAGCAATTAGTTGATGCATCTTTACCGAATAGCAAGGGCATTAAATCTTTGAGGCATGTGTAATAAATAATTGAACAATATTTGCTCATCATCTAATTACTTAGAATGTTCATTGCCCTACTCTAAACACTATATCGGTTGTTAATGCATAAATCGTCAATTTGTAGATGATGACGACTACTATGGTGTGATACCTGCAAAGCTTCTTCATTTATGACAACAATGAACATTTTCTGCTCTAAAACTGAAGTAGATTTAATTTTTTTTTGCATATGCTTCTTAGCTAAGTGTCTTCTTTTTATTTCCATTGGCAAAAGAGATAAGTATGGTAAAGTATCATGCATACTAAAAAGAAGATGAAAGAAGCAGAAAAGAGAATGAGAAGCAAATACAGACATTCAAATCTGAGTGTACGGCAATGCATTCTCCACATACATAGAGATCAATTTATCTCTCTAGTTGCAATGTTTACCTCTCTTTCCGCCTTAAGTCGTGAACTGTAGTCTCAGCTTAACTACAATTGAAGTGGTAAATACTTTTATTTTCAAAGCAATTGTTTAGTACCAAGAGACTTAGATTCTCTCTGTTAGTATAAAAGTGATGAACATTTTAAGATTATTCATCATTCAATTGGTTCAAATCATCCGGTAAAGACATAGTGGATATTGAAGTTTCACAAACTTGAGTGCATTTTCTAAGGAACGTTACAAGCTTAAAAGTGTTCAAAGAATTTTTGTGGATTAGTACGAGGTACAGACGTTAATCAAATATACAAATTTTGTGTGCTCAATGGATTATTGTGTGTTCTGATATTATGGATATTGTTTCTAAAAAATAGATATGCAATTTACACATAAAGCATAAACATAAATATTAAAATTAAATATTTAAAAAAAACATCAGCATGATTTTTTAAATATAAATGTGTAAATATTCAAAAGTAAAAATCACATTAAGGATTAAATTTAAAAGTGTTAAAGACGATTTTAAACTAGCCATTTAAATTCTATCACTTAATTAATTTTCTATTCTAAATTTTGAAAATTAAGTGAAATTTTGTAGATTAGAAATTCAAGTGTTTGAAGATTCTTAAAGAAATTAATCAATGTATATATGTGAATTGTTTAATGTACCACTGTGACATCACTAGATGATTTTTATGGAAAAGCGATACTTGTATCGACTTTAACTCCAACAAGTTAAAGTTAACAAAAGTTTTTTTTTCGTCAAAAAGATAAAAATTCTAAAATAAATTTTTGATTTCTATTGTTTTTCAAAAAGTGCAGCATATTGATTGCTACTCAAAGCGGAAAGTGAAAAACGCGTTTCAATATAAAGTGCACAGATAGATAAATCACATTGATTCAGTTGTGGAAAAAGAAAATTATGCTTAGATGTTGTTGCATAAAGAATTAATAATAAAAAAATAATAATTTTTGTGCAATGATAATGAGAGTAATTTGTAGCAATATCACTTAATTCTTCATTTCCACTATTAAGTAGATTAAGTATCTGCATACAAAGCCAATGGTGAAATTGATTTTATTGCGATCAGTTTTCATGAACAAAACAAACTCTCAATTCCGATTTTCTAAATTAATTTCTTCATATTGAAGATTGAATTTTTTCTTAAAATTCTCCAGTGATTCAGAAAACAGTGCTTAAAAATATGTTTTCAATTTTTCTTATAGGTTTATTTAGTTAGGAAACAGGATGAAAATTTTCAGTATAGCAGTAAGTTTGGATTAACTTCAATTTTGAATTAACATGGGAATTAATACTTTTTAATCATTTCATTAATAATAAAATAGGGAGCCTTTCTCCTGTACTTTGTCACCATCGTACACTGTGAAGGTAATAAATATTTCGAAGTTAACTTGTGAATTAAAATTGACGAAAATATTCTTTAAAGCTCCACTTCCACAACGCAATTATTTACCTCCAAGCACAAGCTATGGAACACCTGATTTAGGAAATTTAGCATCAAGTGAAACACCATCTCAAAGTTACGGAGACAACAAATCGACTAGTTATGATTTGCCAGCTTCAGGTTGAAAATTTAATTTTTTTCTCAACTAATTTTATGATAAATTATTTCTTAATACCTTGAATTTAAATTGTTTAGGTATTCCTAGTACAGCTTCTTATGCCGAAGATGATTCAATTACTGTAAATGCTCCATCATCCGAATACGGCCCACCAAAAAATGGTATGTGCTATGCAACACTAGGTCCAAAAACATTTACATTTATTTTAGTCATTTATTTTAATTTTTTCAAGTTCAAGTTTAATAACTAAATTTAACATCCTTTAGTCAAACAATCAAATTATAAAATTTTCATTTTTTGATGGCGAAAATATGTTGTACATAGGTAATGGTAACAATGGCTATTCTGCACCCTCTGCACCTTCTTCACAATACCCACCTAGAAACGGTTAGTTTGTTAAAAATTGTAAAATTCTTAAAGTTTTATGTTGTGATTTCGGTTAATAAAAAATATAATAGGCAATGGAAATGGTAACAACGGCTACTCTGCCCCCCGTCCTTCAGCACCCTCAAGTCAATATGGTCCACCTTCAAGCAATGGAAATGGTAACAATGGCTACTCTGCCCCGCGTCCATCAGCTCCTTCAAGTCAATACGGTCCACCTTCAAGCAATGGAAATGGACGTCCATCAACACCCTCAAGCCAATACGGTCCACCTTCAAGCAATGGAAATGGTAACAATGGCTACTCTGCACCTCGTCCATCAGCTCCTTCAAGTCAATATGGTCCACCTTCAAGCAATGGAAATGGAAATGGACGTCCATCAACACCCTCAAGCCAATACGGTCCACCTTCAAGCAATGGAAATGGAAATGGACGTCCATCAACACCCTCAAGCCAATACGGTCCACCTTCAAGCAATGGAAATGGAAATGGACGTCCATCAACACCCTCAAACCAATACGGTCCACCTTCAAGCAATGGAAATGATAACAACGGCTACTCTGCCCCGCGTCCATCAGCTCCTTCAAGTCAATACGGTCCACCTTCAAGCAACGGAAATGGACGTCCATCAACACCCTCAAGCCAATACGGTCCACCTTCAAGCAATGGAAATGGTAACAATGGCTACTCTGCACCTCGACCATCAGCACCCTCAAGTCAATACGGCCCACCTTCAAGCAACGGAAATGGACGTCCATCAACGCCTTCAAATCAATACGGTCCACCTTCAAGCAATGGAAATGATAACAACGGCTACTCTGCCCCGCGTGCATCAGCTCCTTCAAGTCAATACGGTCCACCTTCAAGCAACGGAAATGGAAATGGACGTCCATCAACACCCTCAAGCCAATACGGCACACCTTCAAGCAACGGAAATGGTAACAATGGCTTCTCTGCCCCACGTCCATCAGCTCCCTCAAGTCAATACGGCCCACCTTCAAGCAACGGAAATGGAAATGGACGTCCATCAACACCCTCAAGCCAATACGGCCCACCTTCAAGCAATGGAAACGGTAAATTTAATTTTAGTTAAATGTAGTGAAAGACAATAGTATTGGTAGGTTTAATTTAAAAGTATGTTTGGTGATTGAAAAGCAGAAAATAGTGTTTGAGAAATAACAACAGATTCTAATGATGTTATATTTCCTTTATTTTATTTAAAATAAAAGGTAATGGAAACAATGGATATCCAGGATCAAGTGCTCAACCCCCATCAGGTCAATATCCTCCCAGAAATGGTAAGAATGTTTTTTCTTCTCACTTTGGTACAATGGATTTTAACATATAAAAACCTCACATAGGAAATGGTAATAATGGATACTCGGCACGCTCTTCTGCACCATCACAACAATACGGTCCACCCAAAAATGGTTAGTATTTTATAGATCAATTTTTTTGTTCCTAAATATCTGAAACTTGTAAATATGTATATACGCAATAGGAAATGGAAATGGTAACAGCAATGGATTCTCAGCACCACGTACAACAGCTTCTGCTCCATCAACTCAGTATGGCGCACCAAACAATGGTTTGTATAATTGTATGATCTTGAATTATAAATTTAAATTAATTTTTTTTATTTCATCAGGCAATGGTAATGGATTCAGATCTACAATTTCGACACAATATGATGCCCCAACTAATACAATCCAAGCTGAAGCCAGAACTGAGTTCATTCAGCCACCTTCTCAATCATATGGCGCTCCCAATATTGATACAAGCGTAGAAACTACAAACAGTATTTATCCCGATGTACCCGAAACAATTCCACAAGGATATGATGCCAACGGTGGATACGCTTACTAAATAAACACTGCCAACAATACTATTTGAATAGTTACCAAGTGCCTTATTCTTATATACAAACTACATCAAATAGTAAAATGTACTCAATCTTCAAATTCACAACTCAGTCAAAATGCTTAGGAACATCTGGAACTATGAGTCAGTATGATATCTTTTCAATGAACGGTGTAAATATGTAGAAAAGGATCTCGTCAGTTTTCAATCGAAAAGTTATCATAAGTGATTTATCTTCTTTTTAAAAAGATAAAAAGTTCCTTTTGTATAAAAACGCTTCTTCATATTATGTATGATAGATGATCAAAAATTAAAAACGAAAGAAAATAATAAATAAGATTTTTTTCTCAAAAAATATCAATTTATTTTATGAATTTGTGTTTGTTTTTGGATGCTCTTAAACTTTCACTTTGCACTTAGAAAAATGAATAAAACTCACCACTTAGTTACTTACATCTAAGCTTTTTACTTTATTTGAGTTTCCAACATCCTTATCTTACATTGTTACTGTTTCTTAGCTTCTTCGAACAATAGAAAAATGAGTGAATCGGCGCGATTTGAAGCTTTTAGGAGTGTTCAAAATCTAATATATTCATTTTCCTTAGTTTTTCTTTTCTTTTAATCAAATTCTTTAGCTTTCTTACTCTTTTCCTCTATGCTTAGACCTTTCTGCCTTAGTCTCACTTCCTTAGTATTACTTAAAATGCTTTTCTTAGCTTCTTATGAGTAAAAAATTCTTCAGACTAACATGAAGTTAGCTCTTAGTTTCGAGCAAATCAACTAAATAAAATTTGAATTTTAAATGGCAGTTATAGCATTCTAAGCGTCTTATTAATTAATCTTTAAATGTAAATTTTTATTGCATGAAGCAATGAAAAAGGGCAATAAATATTTTACCACTAGCAGTTACATGATATTTAGAACTCTTTAAATATTTATCAGCACTTTAAAGGTTATACAGCTGAGTTTTTGTCATAATGGACACTTCTACAGCTTAAAGTGTTAGGTTATTAAAAATTTCTCCAGGAACATCCATTTTTCAAAAAAAAAGAAGAAGGAGAAATTCTCATTGGGAAGCATCTTCGAGGGCATCTAACAAAATTATATTAGTACTCCTTTCTTCTTAAAATTATGAAAGTCTTTCATGAACGAACCCACATTCAATTTTACTAAAAAAAATCTCTCCAAATTATCAGGACATGATCATGAGTTGTCACGAAAATTCAACCTGCGAATGTAAAAGAAATCAAATTTATCTTCAACAATAAAAATATGTATATAAATATTAAGTCCATAAATCCCATACAAATTTAATATTCAATGATGATTTTCCATAAATTATGTGTCTGTACTCAAAACCAAAGTTCTCATAAGGAAAGCAAAATACTTGTCACAAATAGTTTTGCTCTTAAACGAACTAAAGTGGTTTCATTGATTTTTTTATTCTTTTTCTTTTCAAATACAATATAACATAAAGTTCCCATTCATATTAAAAAGCTCTTTTTTATAAAAAAAATTAATAAGACTGAGTGAAAAAATTTGAAATTCATCGCACGTCCTTTTCATGAAAAGCTTGAAAGATTTTCTTTATGTATGATGTACAGAAGGAGAAAAGAAAATTCATAAAAAATAAGTAGATGATAATGTTGAATAATAATAGTTGGAGCAGCCATCGTACAAAATGGAGGAAATGAAAATTTTTCAGTGTCTTTGCCGGTTGCTTTTGAACAATTGTTTGTTCTTCCTTTTATATTTTATTGCACAATTGACAAGGTAATAGAATAAAAAATAATTCATGGCTGCAAAGTGAGATTAATTCCTGATACCTTTTAGACAGAAATTATTGACCATAAACGTGTGCGCCGTGGCAAATAAAAACTATTAAAATAATTTTCTCATTGCCCAAAAGAGAGCAAAAAAAATCGATTTCAGACACAATTTTTTTCAGGTTTATTTTGGTATCGTTGAGAATTATCATAAATTTTTTTTCCTCTCTGTTGTTTCATTTGGGAAACGTGAATGGAAGAAGAAAGTATCGAGAAATTCATTCAAATAAACTAGATTGTGTATTTATTGCACATCAACATAGAATACAAACATCCTTTCCACATTTTTCATTGCATGATTGTGTGAGTAAGCATTTGTAATTTTCACAACTACATTAAACATGCCGCTCAATTTACGTCACCGAAAATCGCAATCATCCAATTGAAAGTTTGAATGAAAAACAGCATGCGCCGGTCGTGTACAGACATTCCAGGTGTAATAGGAAAATTCTTTTATCCTTACACAAAGTCTTGTGTTTGTATTTGTGCGAGGATATTTTGAGTGGGGATGTAAAAACATTTTTTCCTTCACAATTTTCACATAGAATCAGAGAGAAGCTACATTTCGCTGCGACCAGGTCGAGTCGTCCTCTCGACATAAAATATACAGAGGAAAATTGATATAAAAGTAAAAAGGAGCTCCCCATATAAGAAAAAAAAGCTCTTTGGGAAGCTTAATGGAGGTCCATAGTGCGCGCAAAAGTAAAGGCAACCATTTTTGAAAAAAGGAATAATTTTTTTCAAAAATTTTCGGCTTTAAGTGCATTTTACGTGAACGGATAAAAGTGATCGATTAAATATCAAATTAATTACTTGAATGTGATGCTAATGAAAATTTTTATCAAAAAAAAATCATTAATTAATTTGATTAAGTTTTGAAATTGAAAAGGAAGAAATTTACGAGCAAAATATAAGAAAATTTTGTGCAAGTAAGTTTGTGGCTAAGAATTGTAACCAAACGAATCAGAAATTGTGATTATATAACGAAGAAAAAAAATAAAATTTAAGACAGTGGCGTCACACGAAGAAAATACTAACACGGGCGAATCATCACCTTCCGCCCTGTTTTCGAAATTCGGAGGTTCACTCTTTGGGGCCGCAACTGGATCACCCCAAAAAGTAGTCACTAACATTCGTGGATTTCTATCGAATCACTTACCATCAGTACCAGTTCGAGATACAGGTGAGCTTCAATCTCATTTTATTTTTTGGACGTCACTGTGCATTACAATTTTCTTTACTTTTCTTTCGTTCTTACTTTTTGTAATGCATAAAAGTTTATTAAAGAAAAGGAAAAAAAAAGTTATTGATATTTTTATTTTTTCTGTTCCATTTTAATTTGATTTTTACTTGATTCTTAGTTTTCTGATTCTCATCAATATTTAAATATAATAAATTGAAGAATAATTAGTTTATTATCAAAGAACTCTAAACTATAGTATATAGATGAAAAATTTATATTAGGTGATATAACCAAAATTCGACTTAAAATTATAAATGATGTAGCTTACAGAAAAATTATTTGTGTGTGGGTTTCAAATTATATACAGAAGATAAGAAAAAATTCTCAGAAAATTTAACTTTTGACAAAGAATATCTACGCAGTAGTTTTCACCTTTAATTTTTTTAGGCTTTCTTGGGGCCTGAAATGGGAATTTGAGAGAATTTTATTTTGTATCGATTTTTTCTTAATACTGTACATCATATTGTCTTGGATTTGGGCATGTTTTGTCCGAAAAAATTCACCTAAAATTCACTCGTCTTAAGAGTAGTATCTATCAATTATTTGAGATTTTATTAAGAAACATTTTATGCTTTAACATTTTTTCGACACTTACTCAAATAATAAAAGATTACGGAAATGGAAATATCAAAAAATGTTGAGCTTTTTTGTAATTAAATAATTTTAGTGATCTTAAAAATATTTTAAATCTACAAACTTTCTTGGATAGCTCCTTTTGTTTTAGATCTATATGATGAAGAAACTTTTCATACGAAAAGGGTTAAAATCCTTTCGGTAATTACTAATGATGGGCTGCATACTTCTAAGAATAGCTTAGCGTACCGCACTCAGCATTAAATATTCTAATTAAAATAACATGATGATTTAAAATGGATTATTTTTTACTACATAAACCTACACTGCCTGTATGTATCCTTAAAATAATTCAAGTGAGAAGTACCATAAACAAGACCTTAAAAAGTTTCTATTCAAACTTTTACTGGAGGTTCGGGAAAAGTTTTTGTATAAATTAAATCTTTTCTTTATGATGCTTCTGAGTTATAAAGTTATGAATCTTAAATTACTCTAAGGAGACATTTGTTTGTATAATCTGAACTTAAGCAATATTCTTCTGTGAAATTAGATATTAAAATTATAGAATAAACTCTTTAGAACTGTATACGCTTCAAGTACCTCTTTCATCAGGCACATATAGTTTGCAATTAGAGTAAGGGCGTATCCAGGAAGGTTAAGAAAATTCCAAAACTCCATCTTGACTGTGACTGTTTTTCGGTTCCTAATTACAGGCACACCGACCCAGCAATATTTTGTTGACCCTGTACTCATCTAAATACAGCCACTTGACTGCCATTTGTCAAGCGGCGGCCGCTTAGTTCTAAGTATACTGCCCACTTGAACACCGTGTGGTCAACATTTAAATGTGTGCCAATCGGGTAATCTTGACAGAAAACTTTCTTCGATTTGAAAAAACCTCAAAATGATTGTCTGAGTCTAACATTATTTTCTGTAATTTTTTAGTACCTAACAATTTATAAAAACCGTCTAAATTATTCAAAGATTTTTTTCACTTTGATGGCTTCAACATGAATTAATTTCTACACAAACAAATTCCAATTTTATTTTATTTTTTCGTTGAACATTTGTCCAAGATACCGAATTTTCACACGGAGTATTTTAGAGGTTCTCTGCGTGTCTGCTGTTTTCCAGTTTTATCGATTTTTTTACCTCCTTTCATATTTTCATATTTTTTCTACCAAAAAAAATACAGGCTTGTTGCTACCAAAAACAAAAATCTCATTTCTTTTCTGTATTAAAATTTATTGGACTTTCCAGTTCAGTGGCATTTTTGGGTCTTGTTAAAAAATTTCTTTCTCAATTTTGTGTTTTCACAAGTTGGAAATAGCAATTTTCTGGCATAGTCTGTAATTTATAATTTTCCATGAACTTGTTCATCATTAAATAAACTTTAGGTTGTAGTTTTCCAATTATATTAAAGCATAGCGCATAGGTAATTTGGTATGGGTGAGAAATTCATTGGCAAATTGGATATGACGCCACAGAAAATTGAAAAATATTTTTTTAAAATCAAAATAGAAAATTTTTCAATGGAAATTTGTATAGACGGAACAAAACATTTATTCAAGCTTAATGAAATCAAATTATTAAATAAAATTGATTATTCTGATAAAAATAGAATTTATACTGTAATTATAATTTTATAAATTAATTACTAATCAGCAATAATTGGTCGATTATCATAAAAATGTTTATACCAATTTTGCAATTTTTCCCATCTCCATAACTCATGAAAATCAACAACATTGGAGTTAATTTAATTATAAACATTGTTTAATGAACATAGTAGCAGTTGGTAATGGAAATAACAGGGAAGCATTATTGACAATGTTTTAACAAATTATTTGCCTCTATTGTTCTACATCATTCTACATGAAAGAAAATATTCTGAAGCGAATAAAGAAAAATTTCAAGAATAAAATCCTATTCAGATGCATCCCTCGTTCTCATCAGCTAAACAAATATTTTTCTGCCCATACCATCCCTCAATTTGTATTGAATTATACGCATACAGATGATGTCTCACACTTGTTCTACTTGTTTTCTACCCTCGCATAAATGTATATCTTGTTTATTTACGAACATGTACATATATTGCACAATCTATCTCATCATCTCTTTCATAAGCCTACTTGGACTTTTTTCTTCTGTTTACTTTACTTATTTTCATAATGTTTACAAATAAATGTCCATATTTCATTGTTATGAAGCTATTTTTGATGATAACAAATTTTTCTCATTTCTTTTGCTGCATAACAATTCATTTAATTCAAGTGGTTATAGGCATTTCAATACAGCTGCAAAATCATTAAAGTCAAAATTATTTGCAGAAAATTATTCAAGATGATAACCACGAGAAACTGTATTTCCACACGATAAAAGCTTGTTTCAAAAGTTCAGCATGAAAAAAGGAACTGAAATAAAATTCTATTTTCGGGACCATTTTAACATCCATCAGGGAGAAAATTACTTGTTGGAAAAAATCGTTTTCCCTTACGCACTTTTTGAGCTACAATTACAAATTTACGGAAAAACGGTCTGAAGTTCTAATATTAAGGTTTTACAGATTTAAGCATCAAAAATTAGATTCCTAGACTGCTCTTAACTCCAAGCAGTTTTCCCCCTGACATCCATATACCATTTTATTCAGCACATTCGTGCTTTTCTATTTTATTTAATGCCTTTTGGATAGAAACAATGTAGAAATTCAATATAAGAAATGTTCATGTGTTGGATATCTTCCATTTCGTGTAGCAAATTTCAAAAGCCTTTTTGATATGAGAACACAGCTTCATTTCACATTAAGATGAATACTCTTTGGAATAGCATGGAATTTTATATCATTAGGAGACTGATAAAGAAATTGCAGTATAAATTTCTATAAAAATAGGGGGTTCTCGACTTGCATAACTCAAGTTTTGCAGTGTAACATTTCAAATGTTCTTCCTCGTTTTTCCGTAGCATACAAAATTTAATTAACTTGATTTGCATAATTTTAAATAAAATCTCAAAAAAAAATTCCGGTCCCAAACAATTATGAAAATCAAGGACTTCCATATATAAAAATATCGAATGGTATTACATAAAAAAAATTTACCAATAATAAAAGTGACAATTGTCTCCATAGGAATTGTTGTCAAAAATAGCACAAGCATCGTCTACAACAGTCTTCATGATGAACCCAAATATTCTTCTATATGTGCTTGATGCCATTTTAAAGTACATAATATTTCTTCTTTTTTAAATTTGGTAAAAACTGTAGGGAAATTTTTCGCTTACGGCAAAACAAAATATACAAAAAATTTGAAAAACAAAAATTTTCACTTAAAAGGAAATGAACATATAAAATGGAAATCCTTTTTCGCCGACTGTTTGCTCATAAAATATTCACACGAATTTTGTTTAATAATTTATGTTCAAATAACATTTTGGCATAGGGATGGAAATAAGGGCTTAATACATAGAGTTGATGGAATATTAATAAACATTTTTTAAGGCTTTGTTTTGTTTTGTAGAATATAATTCTTGAGGAATATTTTGAAACCTAATAAGATCTTAATTTTGAATCTACGTTAAAAAATATATTTATTGACATAATATTTGACATTTCAACAAGCTCATATGTTGAGAATGCTATCTTGAATTAAGTTGAATAAATATCAAAAAAAAACATTCTTTTTAAAATGGAAAAATTTCATTATGGTGATAAAAATGTTCCTGAACTCAATATTAAAGAGAAAACTTGAAAAGAAATCGTTAAAGAAAATTTTGAGTCTTTAAAATAAATCCAATTTGCTTCTTCCGTATATCTCCTTGATTCCCCTCACTTGACATTCTTCCTATTGTGTCATTCTACAATAGTGTATTGCCATTCAAGCATATCCTTCAAAATGATTTTATACCTTTTCTTCCTAACATGTTTTTTTTTTCTTTTATTAAGTTGAATTAAATCAAAAAGGAAGAAAAGCAGGAAAAGAGAATTGAAAAATTGACAGGAAAATACGAATGATTCACTGTTTAAGGAAATGCGAATTGTGAACCTTCTTTTTGAAATGAATTGGTTCTTAAATCAATTTAATTGGCTAAGAGTAAGGAAAGATCAAGAGTAAGGTTTAAGTAATACCAGTAATAAACTAATAAATTAAAACAATTTGCTGAAAAATTGCATAATTTATGCTGAAGGTATTTGTTGGTACCGAACCTTTGGTAAACCTTTGATTGGAAGTGCCAACAAAAATTTTAAACACATGAAACTCAATATGGAATAAAACATTTCAACTCAAAAATATGATCACTGTACGTTCTAAAGAATTTCAAATGCACAACAAACCTCCCATAGTGTGAAATTCAAATACTAACCTTTAATTTTCCAACCCCTTTTATCTTTCAAAAAATAAAATTTTGCATCAAAATCCCTACGGGAATTTCCCTATCTGCCAACTAAAAACATTTTCTCCTGTATCGTTGACTGTATTGTGCATGTGTTGGTGCGTTGGAAAATATATTTCATCCCCTAGTCCATTACATCACTCTTGAAAACTTACTCGGCGTGAATTTTTAATGAGAAGGTTTGAAATGGAATGGAAAATGGAACATGCAAAGTACTGAAACACATCAAATACCTGCTGAATTTATATTTTCTTCCACAACATCGCACTTGCACATATAAAACGATCGATATTTTTAAGGACGGTGTGTTTACTTTCACTTTGACGTAACGTGTTCGAAAGAAGGAAAAAAATCCCCTCTCTATTTACCTCTGTTAATTCAAATTTTATAAAATTTTAATGCAAAAATAATTTTCAAATGTTTCCAACTCAAAAAGTTATTGATTTGTACTAGCAACTAAAATCTACGTCATGTAGTTAATAACGTATTGAGTTGCGTGACTGATTCCTCTTTTCATAATTTAATACCCTCTTAGACCTTTCTGTTAAGGTAAAGTACATACACGTTTCTCCATTATCGATAAACTGAGAATTCTCGTTGTCCTTATTTTGAGTTTAGGGGGAAATAAAAAGTTGTACTACAAAAGAATGAAAAACTATTTACGTGTGATATATGTACAGAAGCAAAGCACAATTGAGGGAAGGAACGTTTTTTATGTAGACTCTGTATAATGTAAGAAAATAAAAATAGAAAGGAAAAATCGATAAGACGTAGGAGATTTTAAACAGAAGATAAAGGGAGCTAGTTATAAAAACGTCCACATTAATTTGATACAAAAGTGCATTTTCAAATTAGAAAAACCTAAATTACACCTCAGGGGCAAGCCGTCCATCTGCATGATTTTTCAGAGGACTTTCCTCTATTTTTGAAATTTTTCCTCTGTCCTCTGAAAGGGTTTTGGAAAGATAGAGGACAAATTTTTTGTGCTAACGTTTTTTTTTTGTTCGGCACTTAAGTCTAGTCTTATCTAATGTAAAGTAACTGATTTTCAGAAATGGAGGACATTTTAACAGAAATACATAGAGGACAAATTTCAGCAATAGAGGACATTCTGCTGAAAAATCAGGCTAACTCGAGAAGAAAATGATCCTTTCGTAGGTTTGGTTTCTTATAAAGCTACCATTATCTGTATATCCTTGTAAAAACAACTTAAATTATATATCCAATGTTTATGCACAATTATAAAACATTAGAGTAATTCCATGAGTGAAAAAAGGCTACAAAAATTTTTATTTTTAAAATATTTCCCTAAATCATTAAGTATTAGCAAACTTTACTTATTTATGCTGTATAAAATATGATTATCTACCATTGAAGTGTGCAATTGTGTAAGTTAGATGCTTCTGTTAAAAGATATTCAATAAAATATACTGCAACTACGTTAACACTACGATAATTTCTAACATAATTTTGGTAAAAATCTCCTCAAAAACAAGATTTTCCGCAATTTAAGTCTATAAAAAGTGTCTTAAATCTAGTTTTCTTTAATTTCTGAATGTTTATTACAAGATTTATAGTGACAAAAACAGCGCAACTTCGTTAACACTCAACCGATTATTGCAAAACACACTTCATATTTTTAACAAAATTAAGTAACTTTTATGACGATTTAGTGTTGATAACACATCAAATGATGAAAAATTAGTCTTTCTGAGTTTCAAAAACAGAATAAATATGCATATTTAAGCAGAAAAAAAGTTTTAAAAAAATTGTACTAAAAATTTTCAGTTCCGTTTACTCATGGAATTAATTAAAATGTGTCCAGAGTAACTAATCCTGAAATAAATTCTAATATAGCACCTGAAAAACAAACTGAGACAAAAGTTCTCACAATAAAAATAAAATTAAAAAGGCATTGAAAACAAGTCAAGTAAAAAATAAGCTGATTACAGTCGTTATCGAAACCTTAAGCTGCTTTGTATTTTCTCAATTACCATTTAAGTGTAAAAAATCCATCTTAAGTCTTAAGTATCTCTCATGAGTAAAAAGCAATTAATTTTTATGATTATTCATTGCCCAAATGAAAAAAGGATTTTTCTTTCGGAATTACATATGTTCGTTTCAAGTTGGCAGATTATTGCTTATGTCTGCCTATTGTGGGGAGATTATTGAGATCGCATTGCATTTTATAAAGTATGAATGGAAAACTGCTGAAGTTGTTGAAAATAAATTTTGTTATGTGTTTGCCATATAAAAATGAATGGAGAAAATTATGAGATGTAAAGGCGAGGGTGTTTAATGATATGGAAAGTAATGTGTTAAAGTGGTTATCGATATTTGTCGTAATTTGTCACACTTATTCATTGTTGAAAAAAATTGCTTATTGCATAAAAATAGAATTATTGTGGGAAAATGTGAAGATTATTATATAGACATATGCTCTTTAGTGTTTTTACGGTGGATTTATTTAGATTTTCATGACATTTTGTGTATTTTCAAATTAATATGAAATATTCATACCAAAGAAAATGGAATACAAAACTATTTGCACGCGAATTTCAAATTTTTAAAGAACCACTCATAGAAATGCGACACTTCATGAATAGACGGTGTCTTTTGACCTTTCATAGAAAAAAATAACATAACAACTTCAAACTCATAGCAAAAAAATGAATGAAATTAAATTGTAATCGGATTAAAATTAAGTCCATTCAAGTGCGCCTCTCTCAACAATTTACATTTTTTATTAGTGTCGTAAATTTAAAAGTTATTAAGGGGAATTTTCTAAGCTTTAAAAAATATTACTTTAATGTGGACAGTTTTATAGCACTTTAATATTGCTTTCAATAATAAATTAATTCAATTTTATTTTGTTGGTATCAAATTTGAAGATGATTTTTGATTATATTTTTAATAAATTGAGAATGTGAATAATACAACCAAAATTGTATAAATATTCAAAAAATTAATACTTTTTGAACAAGACATGTAGCAATTGATTTAAGCATCGATATAAGTTAAAATTACTAATCTAAATTTAAATCGTCGATTTAATATTTTTTGAACAAGCCAAAAACTAAAAATGTTCGTTTCTCATTTTTTCTTACTTAAGTTTTTACGATTTTATGTTAAAATAATTCTTGTTTTTGTATAGTTTAAGGCTAAATTTGAATCAATATTCAACTTTATTTTAAACTTTTGATTTCATGTTTTATGTTCATAATTTGGTAAATGGCATCCTTGAAAGACCACAGAAACAACATTTCAATCGTAAAACGAATAACATGGGAAGAATATTTTATTTATTTGTATTTTTAATTAACAAAGTGTTTTATTTTTGAAATTTTTATTTTGTTTCTAAATTTTTAGTAATTTTTTATTTAATTTTTGATTTAAAAGTTTCTTTATATCTTAATTAGGAAAAGTTTGTTGGAGTGTAATAATTATAAGTATCAAGTTGGAAGGAGTGTTTAATTAAAAGCATAAATTATTCAACAAAAAAAATGAAATATAAGAAATTAAACTAATTGAAAAGTCATATTTTGTTTAAATATTGATGCGAATCTCTTAAAAAAATTGTTTCTCATTTTAAAATTTTCTTTTCTTTTTTTGATTTTCTTTTTATTTGAAAAACTTTTTCTTGTTCTTTATAAATTTCATTTCAATTAAATTATTTATGAATCAAAATGAAAGACAAAAAAGGAAATAAACTAATCGCAAAAATATTGTTTCTGTGTTCTCCAAGGTTGCCTTACTGGATAAATTCGATAAAAGAATCTAAGCATCATCGGGACCCGCATAATTTACAACTACCATACACATATCAATCAACACTTATAAAACATAAAAAATATACAAATAAATAAATATAGTAAACTAATTAAAACTGTGAGTGAAAGAAAATAACAAAAAACAAGGAAATGTGCATAGGACGTGCTGAAGATTTATAGTTGTTACAATTAACAAATTTCTTTGAGTAAACGACAGCTAGAAGGATAAAAAAGGAACGCCAAAAATCGTAAGAATCTTTACCTAAAGCAATCTTTTATAGGATACGAAAAGCTTCTCTTTTTAAGGAATCAAACGAAATTAATTAAAATTAAAAAAATGGCGCCTTTACCAATAATTAACATGGAATACGCAGAGGCGAAGGAGGTCGTCTGGACAAAGATTCAAGAGCCAATGATGCAGCGAAAGCTTATTCTTGTGATTGTATCAATAGCATTGCTGTTAGACAATATGTTGTATATGGTCATTGTTCCAATTATTCCTGATTATTTAAGATATGTTGGCGCATGGGGTGATGAAGATCAACAAGAATATTTTGCATCAAAACTACCAAATGCAACACCATCAACAAAGGTACATGACCATCATGGACAGGAATCTGCCACCGGATTATTATTTGCATCTAAAGCTATCGTTCAACTGATGGTTAATCCATTCTCCGGTGCAATTATTGATCGAATTGGATATGACATTCCAATGATGATTGGTCTCGTCATCATGTTCTTTTCAACGTCATTGTTCGCATGTGGACGAAGCTATTCAGGACTTTTCTTTGCACGAGCATTGCAAGGTGTTGGATCTGCTTTTGCTGATACAGCAGGTTTGGCTATGATTGCCGACAGATTTACAGAAGAAGCAGAACGTACAAGAGCACTTGGTATTGCACTTGCATTCATTAGCTTTGGATGTCTTGTAGCTCCTCCATTTGGTGGTGCTTTATATCAATTCGCGGGAAAAGAATTTCCATTCTTGATTCTCGCGCTCATCTCATTACTTGATGGCTTTATGCTGTTGTTAGTTATGAAACCAATTAGACAACAAATACGTGAAAGTCAATCTGAGACTCGACCAGAATCAATTCCAATTTGGCAGTTAATGATGGATCCATATATTGCAATATGTGCTGGCGCATTGATGATGTCAAATGTGGCACTTGCCTTCCTTGAACCAACGATATCACTATGGATGGAAGATACAATGACAACAGATAATTGGAAGATCGGTATGATATGGTTACCAGCCTTCTTCCCACATGTGTTTGGTGTCATATTAACTGTAAAAATGGCTCGTCGATATCCACATCATCAGTGGCGCATGGCAGCTGTCGGACTTGTTTTGGAGGGTGTTAGCTGTCTATTCTTGCCATTTATCACATCCTATCAGTTACTTACAATTCCCATTTGTGTTATTTGCTTTGGCATCGCACTAATTGATACTGCACTGCTGCCGACATTAGGATATTTAGTTGATACACGCTATGTATCAGTTTATGGAAGTATTTATGCAATTGCTGATATTTCATATTCATTAGCATATGCTGTTGGACCGATTATTGCTGGTGGAATAGTAGAAATGATTGGATTTGTGGCACTAAATATTTTAATTGCAATACTAAATCTAGCGTATGCACCAGTATTATCATATCTTAGGAATGTCTATGACTTTAAACCAATGGAGAGTGAGGCAAATATATTAATGAGTGATCCACCAGCAAAAGAATATCAAACATATTCGTTGCAAAACCAACAGTCTGCTGGAGACTACAAGAATCATTTAGAATATGGAAAATATCAAGAGGAGTCTGGTCTACAAGAAACAAATATTGATCAGCAATATGACTATTCTCAGCAGCAAGATTACAGCTATCAACAGCAACCGTATCAACCAGGATACCAGGAACAAGGTGGATCTCAAAATCAGTCACGAAATCTTCCACAACCTGTCGCAAATCCATTTAAGCAACAGCAAGAAGCTCAACAACCACGACCACCTGTAGCTAATCCATTCCGACAAGGATTTAATTAAATTTATTCTCTAGATTTATTCAATTTTAGCAAATTTTCGTTTCTTTAAAAGTTTATTTTAAATTTTAAACATAAAGTTGATTTTGTTATAATTCTACCTGAACCTCATGTCAAATTTCAATGGACATTGTAAAATTTTCAAGGGGGTTTTATATAAATTGAATCGAAAAATCGGCTTTAAAGCTGACATATCCAATTGAGTAATAACAAAAACGATTTAAAAATCAAGTACAAAAATAAAATAAGATGATTATTAAACCTTATCAAAATGAAAATTGGCCAGTACTCAATGAAATTTGGTATGCATACTTCAATCTCGTTAAAAAAATTAATTTTAGAAAAGTTGGCAACTCTACGCGAAAATGAACAAGAAGATGAAATTAATAATGTGATTTGTTGCATCGTAATGCTTTATGTGTTTTCTATTATATATTCGAATATATTAAATATAAATGAGAAATCAAATGAAGAAAATTGTCGTTTTTAAGATGATGAAGAAGAAATTTTAAAGTGATAGAAAGAAAATTTATTTAATTCTTAAACATGCGCTATATATATTATACGTGGATAAAGATAAAATTTATTTAAAAATACTTTGTACAAAAATCAAAAGAAAAAGAAAAGAATTAAAATTTAAGATGAAAAAAAAATATCAAGAAGGAAAATATTAAAAATCAATTATTCTCGATAAATTTCAAGCGACCATCATGATGATGACATAACAACTGTAAACCGAATCATATCGCATATACAATTTATATATAGGTAGAATATTATTGTAAATTTATTAATGAAGAAATCTGAAAGAAAAAAATTTAAAAATTCAATTGAATTATTTAACCACAAAAAATATGCAACAAAATTTAAAATTTCAATATAAATTTTCCACTTTTCATTTACGCAATTAAGAATTTAGTATGTAGTTCACAAATCATTAGTGCTACCTTATTTGATAGTTTATGGAACAAATGAAAACAAATCCAAATCGGGTTTTTTGTTTACTTAATGACTCGGTACACCGGAAAATTGCTGCCCCACCGGAAAATTATTTGAAGAACATTAAAATTAATATTTCAAAAATTACATAGAATAAAATAACAAAAATTGTTCCATAACCTAATCTTCTACGATAGTCACGAATGATATCCGTTTATTTATTTTTAACCATTTTCGTTGTGTAAATTTTCGCAAAAAAAAAAGAAAACTTCAAGTCAATTCAAGTTTTATGCCTTTAAAAATGAAAGAAAAATTATTTCAAATTATTGACTAAAGTGAAATTTTCAAAACTCTAAACGTCACTGGAAATACTTTTTTAATTGGCAATCGTAAACTTTTTCCGTTTTCATTCAACATTTTTAATGAACAAAGGCATAAAAATTATTTTCACAAAACCATGCATAAATTCACCAAGATAAAATGTATATGAATGAGTATCATAAAAAAAAAATATTAGGGGTAGATGGATGAAATGCGGTATCAAACAGTATTTTGAAGTCTACTCCGAAATAAAAAGTATTATTTTTAATAAAAAAATTTAGATTGTAAGAAGCCATATGAGAGATATGAGAAAACCCAGTCTGGTATTACATTCGGTATCATAGACATATCAAAATGCCATAAAATTCAAATTTTACAATTTTGGATGTAATTAAGGACTAGAGTATCTCATCGTATGGCATTTAATTTTAACAAATTTTTCACATCTCATCGCTCATAAATCATCACTTATGTGGCAAGAGATTGTGAAAATTTTATCAAGATTTTATTTTTAGAATTTTCGTAACGTAAGACACAACCAAGGTAACGATACATATCAAGAGCTCTAATGCTCGCCTGAATTATTACCGAAGTGATATTATATATATCTTATATATAGAAAAAACTATACATATAAGTTAATATTAATATATATCTATATAATAAAATTATTTAGCATAGCATGTATACATAATATGATAATGCCATTATACCATATCCATTTATGGAGCAATCTTTTATCATGATTTTATCTAATCCTCTCTCTACATGTGTTTCAAATGAACATGTTTGTATGTTAAGATCTTTAACATGACAGCGAATATTGTCGTGATAAAGACAATTCACAATAGTGAGAGGAATCAGTTGAAAATGTATAAACTTCAGCAGGTTGTTAAAAATGACATTTCACAAGTAGTTTTAAGTGTTTAGGTAAATAACACAGATTCAATTGACTCCTGGAAAATGTTTCTTAACGAACCAATTAAATTACTTTAAAGTGTCATTTTTTCTTCATTCTGAATTTAAGCAGATTTTAAATTTCACTATAATATGCATATTCTAGCATAAGATTTACGAATATTTTGACCCTTTGTGATCATTTAAGCAAATCCTAATATTATCTGTACATCTTGATGTTTTTAAAAACTTTCTCATATATTTTTCTTTTATTTCGATAACGTCAAAAATATTTAAATGGCATTTTTGAGTAAACACTATTCGATTATACCCTAACTGACAAAAAGCTTGCTCGGTGAGCGCATTACAGTCCCAATGATCGTGCACTTTGTTTCTTAAGAATTAGCTTTTGAACTATTTTGAATGGAACAAAAAATCTGGTGCTTAATAATTCATTACCTTTGATTTTAATATACGCAAATAATAAATCTAATCAATTCAAACTGAAAACACCCAGTAAGTTCTCAAAGACATATCAAAGATTTACTTTGAACTTATACCAAACTAAAGAAATGCATGGAATGGCGTATGGTGAATAATTTAATAAAATTCCATTCCAAATGTTTAAGCAAAAATGTCATTTAATATTTTATAAATCCATATTTAACAAAATTTACCTTCGAATGCTATCTTGATGTAATTTTCTCTGAAAATAAGTATTCGCTATCAAACTTCCTTCCGAACGAGTGTGAATGAGAACCAGAAATGGAAAATATAGCAATAAATGTCATTTAAAAATGAACTTAAGATAAATCTTAATAGATTAAATGTCATGAATCGTGAAAAATAAATTAAATTTAGCAAATAATGAAAAAATGCAAAAAAAAATTATTCATTTTATGGAAAAGTAAAAACCTTGTTTAGTTTTCATATCCAAATGGCTCATCGAAAAAAAAAATCAAATGAAAAGTTTATGATGATGCAAAATGTTATTTGGGACTCACACTAACCGATACAATTATTACTGAAAGGGTGAAAGAAGAAGTAAGAGATTCATAAATTAATTTAAGTGTAGTAACAAATTATAAAGTTTTGGACAAACTTTAAATAATCAAAATGTCCGCATGTATAGGATCCAATAATTTGTACATAAAAAGTGCTAAATTTCTTCATACTGTCATCAATTCCAATAGAATACTTTTGACGAAAGGACATTATCAATTATTTGTATATGATGGAACTTGTAAGCTGCAAAATGACTCTCTATCTACTTTCAACTCAATTATCTATAAAAAAAATATCTCCTCTGGTTTTAAGGCCTTCTATGCCTATACCTGTATTTATTATTCCTGTTATCCTATCCTATCTACATATACTCGTTGAGATAAAATATTAAATTTAATTTTGTACATTTTTTGAAATTATGAAAGCATACTGTTCAGTAAGATAAAAAATTTAAAAAAATTTTTGGCTAGGTTTCTTTGGCATTTATTTAAAAACTTATGTTCAAATAATAGGCAAATTTTATAATTGAATTTGCATTTTTTGAGATCACTGCAAAAAAGATTCTATTATTTACATTTAAACAGCTATTTTTGAGTACCGAAACTATTTAATTTTCAGTTAAATTTGTTTAAATTTTCAGAAATTTTTAACTTTTTATAGTACAGCTAGTTCCAAATTTTTAATGACTGAAAACTTCAAATTAAAGACAAACATGTTTCGTGCGCTAAAGTATAACCAAATAGAAAATTTAAAATGAAAAGAAATTAACGAAAAATAATATTCAGATACAAAATGAAAGAAAATCACAAAACATTTAATAGAAAATAGACCAAAGCCAATAAAATACTCTAATCATTTTAGTTATGTCTTCAAACGAAAGATTAAAGGAAAAAATTAAACATACCAGTAGCAATGGATACAGAATACAAAAGTAAACTTCAATTCTTACGCAAATAGAATTAAAAATTGAACAAGAGTCGTTGTAATAGTTAAATACGTGTTATATGAAAAAAATACAAAAAAGTTTTCCATGGAAAAGGAAATTAACGAAAGAAAGAAAACTCAACTCTATCTCAGCCATAACTTTTTAAAAGCAGAAAAATGTTGTTGACTATTTCTATGAAAATTTAACTGCAAATAAATGTGATTTCCGCTTAAAAATTTGTTTTGTTGAAAAATTTCACAGGAACGCA
The DNA here is from genome assembly GCA_963573255.1 of Chironomus tentans. Classification (NCBI taxonomy): domain Eukaryota; kingdom Metazoa; phylum Arthropoda; class Insecta; order Diptera; family Chironomidae; genus Chironomus; species Chironomus tentans. The sequence continues at coordinate 29,921,432 of OY754304.1, read as the reverse complement.
CAAAATTTAATTAAATTTTTATTTTATAAAGTTTGTGGTCATCCTAAAAAAATATTATAATTAACAACTTATGTAAATAAAAATGAGATAATTTAATTATTGATCATTAATGAATAAATTTAATTGTATTTATATTGGCGCCGGCTTGTGTAATATTAAATGAGAAAAGATAATGAATCTCTATATACCCACTTACTTACAAATACTCTTCTATCCCTGACTCTCTCTCTATTTATTATGATTGAAATAAATTCATGTAATTTATTTAATTGTGTAAAGTGAGCTTAGGAATATTATCAATAGGCTTAGTTTATGAAATAATAAAAAATTAATAACTAAAGTTAATTAATAGATTAACGAAAATGAAAGAATGAATAAGACATACTTATAATCGAATCATAAATAAATTAGTTTAATTTTCTTAAGTGAGTTTTTGGAAATGTTTTTCACAATCTGTGTCTACTAGAGCATTCCTGCATATGACTAGACCATGCTACGGATATGTCGAAACGACCGGTTTTTTTTGTTTTAAATTTTAAAAAACTTAAAACTTGATTTATTTTTTTAAACATTTCATTCAAAAATTGACAAAATTGATATCAATTTAGTGATTTTAAATACAAAATTTTGATTTTTTTAGTCAGTTCGATCGAAAGGTTATTAATTGAAAATATTTGGAAATAAATTCTTATTTTCTGTTACCAATTAGAATTGAAACAAAAAGCAAACTTAATACGGAGTTCCCTAATTGTCATTTGCATTTGGCAAGCTTACATAAATTATTATTGAATAAAAAAATAATAAAATACTTATACATTATACATATACACATACAGTGACACAAATTACATAGAATAGTTAAATAATTGATATTGAACTATTAAAAATGTTTCTAAGTTGGCATAAAAAGCAAAACGAAGTTACGTAACATATGAAATTTTATTAAGAGTGAAGAAGTAGAATATGCAAGGTATCATAATGTACGACTAGATTTCGTACACTTTATAATTCGCAAAGTGCATACGCATGTAATTGAAATCTAATGATTTTGACTCAATATTTTGTAAAAGAACTTGTTGGTCCTTGTTGTATTGCATTGCTTTGATTTGAATAGTAAGAGAAAAGAACATTTAAATATACATGAATTTATAAGGCACAACAGACCTTCTTATTTCATTATAAATTAACTAATTAAATGACCAACTTTGTGAACCGAAAAGACCTGAAAGAAGTTATGTACGTAAAGCAATAAGAGAAAAACTATCAATTGAAAGCAGTGCATATGACTTGGAATGTTTCAAAAAATTGAACCTTTTTGTGTTTTCTATAAACTTCATAATTTTAGTGCATTTTTCTATCGCTCGGGAAATCTTAGATATTTCCTATAATTAAATAAAATCACTTCCTTATGTCAGTAGTTTAAATTTCAGTTTTCAATGTTAGAAATCAGTCCTTGATTTTTTGACATTATCAGGTCTCTTATTATTATTTTTAAATAAGTAAAATCGCAGTAATTGCCATTAAAAACATGCATGCATTTAAGCTCCATCTCATCATAAGAAAAATATATATAAGCATTATATTATAAACATAAATTAAAATATATATTTAGTGAAGTAAAATAAAGTTCAGAAAAATGAATAAAAAAGTATGAAGTTTAATTTGCGAAAAGATGAAAAAAATGAAAAAATTTCTTTATAAGAATGAAAACATCTGGAGTTGATATGAAAGCTAAAATGTGAAATTTTACTGAAAATGTTCAATTGATTTACTCAAAAAAAATTAAGTTAGGTTAATATCATGATGAATATGTTATACTGGAAGGACATCAAGAAAATAGAACGAAAAATATGGAAAATAAAAATTGAACTTGAAAAATTGATTGTTATTCAAATGGATTTTGTGTTTTGTAAATGTCGTCATGTTGAATCTCTTAAAATTTTCAGTCTTACTGGATCAAAATGCTATTTCTAATATCACAACGAATTACTTTGTTCTGAAAATTTATTTATTTAACAAGCTTCTAAAGTAATTTTACAGACTATTTGAGTCGTTCAAAAATAACGTACATCAAGAAATGGGAAATTTGCATGGTTTTCAGAATCGGAGTTCCACATAGATACAGACTAATCCTTCTCCAAAATCAGTTCAGTGGTTATTAAACTTTTTCTAGTGTGTCGTCAAACATTTCGCAACAAAAGTATCTAGCTTAGCATACTTTAAATATCACTGCCATAAATGTTGAACGTGTTTTGTAAATGACCCCTTAACTATAGCTTCCTTCACATACTAACATGAAACTATACATACAGCAAAATATGATTATGGAAAAAATAATTAAATTACTTCTCGCACAGAAGACTTTAATCCTCATATTCCAATAAATTATCAAATTAAAAAATCCCCATCTGCTCTGTGTCATCATAGATTCATTGTGACACAAAATACAGTTTGAGTATAATTTTTTTATAACCACAGTGAGAGGAGGCTTATGATGCAATAAAAACTCATAAATAAATTATCACACATTTTTGCTGCTTCCATTTTCACACCCCCCTATTACTTCATGTTGTATAGGGCATGTGTAGGCTTGAGGTTTATTTTCGTTATGCTAGCTTTAAATCTCCTTGACAACGACTACATTCGAATGCTGAAATGTGATAATATCTTTCGTAAATATATGCATCTACACAAGCAAGAATCCTCTGTCACAATGTATTAACAGTAAAGAATGAAAAACGACACAATCTCCCTCACTTTGTTATTCGTGAGCAATGTCATAATATTTATTTTGAAGAGAAAAATTTATGTAATCATACTGTATCATTGATAAACTTATTACAAAGCATAACAGATTGTGTTTCACTATTTTGATTATACAATAAATGATAATTCTCCAATAAAATTCATATTGACATCAATGGTATTAAATAAGCTGATACTGAATGAATTTTAATGGTTCACCTGGTTGGATCTGACAGTTCGATTTCACCTGAATGGAGCTTATGAACAGCTCAGGTATTGTAGCGTCCAATTCATCATCATATAACAATCTTTCTTGAGCGCTACACACTAAACCAAAGGTCCCAATAAACTATAGTTTTTACAGACAAGTAGGCTTTTCCAACTTTCTAAGAACAAAATTCTAATTTTTGAAAATATTTCTCTTTCCTCAAGCTTTTTCCAAGTTCAACTTTTTTAAGGTTTTCAAAAAATATTTTAATGTAGAGTTTGAACTAGTTTGAATTGTGGTCCCTGGAATCCTTGAAATTTAATGGAACCAGAAAACTTTTAGATTTCACTCGTTGGATACAGTTGACTTTAAATATGAAAATTTCTTATCTCATAAATTCATTTGAGCATTTTATGAACATCCTGTAGCTGTCTCTTTATAATTTTTCTTTTCAAGGCAGACAATCGGAAGGAGTCAGTAAAATGAATTGATGGAAAAAATGTAACTAATGAAGGAGAAAAATTTAAACGTCAATAAATCTCATCTCCAGATCTCTCTTTCCTTTTGCTGGTAATGCTGCTGTTGAAAATGGAATTTTTCACATTATTTAGGGTGCAAAAAAATTCATCTAAGGTTGTCGTAGGGGTAGAAATGTCTTTATAAAACAAGTCACATGCTAATCAACATTTTTTGTGCCTTTCCCTTCTTTGCTCTTTGGCATTTTATGTATTTTTTGTTTTAGTAAAGGAGGGGGATTAGCAATGATTGTTTTACAAAACCGCTATAGATCTACCAAATGCTCCCTTCCTCCTCCCATCAAAAAATATAAATATTTTGAATGTAATATTGTTAGCAATGAATAGGGGGTGCGAGCACTGATGATGATGCTGGTTGTGATGGGTTTTTTTACAAATCATGTTGTTACTTTCAAAACAATACAGTTGAGGGAAGTATCAAAAATGCTGGGGTTGATTTTTGGTATTTGAAATCAGTGAAATTAGAAATTTAAAGCATTTTTCTATGCGCATTTATTTAACATTCTCCGTATTTTATCAAATCACCATACCTTTTGTCTAACGATTTTTTTATTCCTGTTGCCATTGCAATTCTTTTTTTAAAAAACTGATCACGAATAGCTTCAAGTTGATTTAGCATCTTTGGATCTTCGCACTCATCTTCACTTTCATCTCGTGGACAGTAGGGAGGAATTGCAGTAGATTCCGTCCTTTGAATTGTAGCTTTTTTGTACAATTTTTGCCGCTTCTTCTGTTCCTGAATCTCTCGTTTTAGTCTCTCTGTTGCACATTTAAAGTCTTCTGGAGTTGTTTGTGTCATTTTTTCATTATCACATTCAATAAATGGTCGCGATGGAATTTGACTAGGCTGTGCTTTCACACAACAATGAGCAAAGATTCCTTCTTTTTTAATTCTTGGTGGCTGTTGCTGCGGAAGTGGTTTTGAGTTCTTTTTCTTTGAAGGTGCTTTACGTTTATTATTTGAAAATGAATCACGATAAAATTCATCATCTGATGATTCTTCTTCAGCTATTGGAGCAAATTTTACGCATTGTTCTGAACTTCTTCGACTGCAAGTTGGAATTGCCGGAGTTGATTGACATTTCCTTTGATTACTTTCTTTCTTAATTGAACGAGATTGGTATTCATCGTTAGACGTTTCTTGCATCAATTCGTTGAATATTTGTGAATATCTTTGTGGCTTAAAATATTCCGTTGACTCGACCAGGACAAATGGAGAGTTATTGACAAATTTCGATAGTGTAGTTACAGGCTCGCCACATATTGTGTAAATGCTTAAAAATCAAACATAGGAAGATGAAATTTTTGACATCAACATCAAATTATTGAATAATTACTTACATTTTGTCATGATAATAGCAAAACTTTCCTTTCTTGGAGACTAACTTCTCAATTTCACTTTTTCGTCTTCGGATTTTTTCAGGCTTGCGACAAGAGCCATTTTTGAAAAAATAAAGATTTATATACTGATTTCCTTTTTCACAACTCATAATTTAAAATTTAATGAAATCCGAAAAGTATTTTTTTAAAGAAATAAATCTGGCTACTTCGATTGACTTTTTTTTGTTTTGTTGAAAACAAGACCTTGTTTAAGACAAGTTTGAATTAATTGTCAGCATCTTTACATAATGAATTGTGAAAAACGTGTGGGTATCTGTGATAAATCTACCTTAGAATTCGGTGGAACTTATGGCAAATCTGTCATAGGTACTGTATGTGCACAGAAGGAAAGAATTTGGCTGTGCCTTTATTTTTTCAGTCAGAATTTGCCTGTTTACAGTTATAATACAAAAATCAACCACGCTGAATTGAATAGTCTTCCGCATCCCGCAGAGTTATTTTCACCTTTTCACCCACAAAAGTCATAAAAGAAGGAAAAAAATTCTCTTGTCATGAAATAATAAAACAATTTTCTCCCTTCAGTATTTCCTTTAATATTTTTTGTAGGTTCTGGTGAAAACATTAACAGTAAATATTATATGCTGTATATGCAGTATGGATCACTATATTTTATGTTTTGCTGATTAATGAAGGTTGGTGCTCAGCATCACATTTAATGAGCTACAGTTTTTGCAGTTAATATAGAAATATACATTATAGCATAATGTACAAAACTTTCTAAATAACTTTCCCCTCCATCCGTCAGTCAGTCCTGCTGAAAAAGTACATGTGCAAAAGAACTAGGGGTGGTGAAATGTTTCTTATTCACATCAATTTAAGAGGGATGAAAAAAAAGATGTAAAAATTTAATGTATTTTTATCTCGTTATATCTTTAAGATGAAATTGTTACTTACTTTATATTTAAGATCTGATACTGATATATCACCTTTAAAGCATGTAAAGGGAAATAGAAAACTGGAAAATAATTCAATTTTGTCTATCCCATCAGCGTTATTTTATCATCATCATCATAGTCATACATGTGTTGTGTATTTTGTCATGCAAAACACACATGTATAAATGTTCAATAGACAGGTGAATACGCTTTACATACAATTTACCGCACAAATGATTTCATACGATACTTTGAATTTACAGCATTTCAATCAAAGAATGTTTTCGTTCCTTCATCTTGAATAATATCATTCAACTTCGAATTATTATAGACTAAAAATATCATTTGTTTGAAAGCGAAATTTAAAAAATTTAAATGTCAATTCTACACTACAATACTTTCTATCACCAGTACAACAATAATCCGATGATTTTGTAAAACAGGAAAGTTAAGATTGTCATCCTTAGATATCTCTAAAGAATTGTCTAAGGGACGGAATAGTATAAAACACCGGAACACAATTTGTCACGTTTTTACTGTTGTCAAATACCATAATAGACAGATTGTAGATAGCATTACGAAATACAAATGGTCGGCAATGAATTATTAGTCAAAAGATCCATAATGAATTTTGAATAATTCATAAAATAATGAGATTGGGTAAATGAAAATCGATCAAATGAAACAGAGTTTTATTGAATCTTTCTGGAAATTTTTCAAATATGTCAATGGAATATTTTAATGGATATACGTTTTTTGTTGTCAAGATTCAATCAAGTTTCTTTTCCATTACTCCAAAATATCGAAACGTGTTCAAGTCTTTCAGCATCATAACAGTAATGTTATTCTTTTCAAATTTAAATGAGATTCTAATCTGCATCAACCTACGAAATTTTCAAATTACATAAAAATTTCCTCTTTCCTTGTCATTTCATCCCCTAGCAAATACATCCGCACATAAAAGTATTTAGATTTTCATCTCGTATAAAATCATTGCAAGTTCCAAAAGGATAACAAGCGTATAAAATTTTCTTCAGACTAGTAACACTACACTGCAGAATGAATATAAAAACGGAAGGAATCCAAACAATGGTCACGTGTCGGTAATTTAGTCGATGTTGGTATAATAATGGAGAAAATCTATTAAAAATATCATTTTTCAGTAATAAAGCAATTTTAATTTTCCGTTACAAAAGAATTATTGCCAGCATTTGGCATGAATAATATTCTTGTGCATGATGCTCTTTCATTAATTGCGCATAATTAAACTTTTGGTTTGTCATGTAATTAACCTTACGAGTGGGGAGATAATAAAAGCCATGTCAATTGAGTTCTTGACATTTTTATTATTGTAACTTATTTTTAGAGTGAGACTTTTCACGACCAAAACTAAATTTTTTCATTGATTTTTTCCTGAATTTCCATAATTCTCTTCTTATTCTTTATTTTGAAATATTAAAAACTTCCTCGATTCTATTATTTTTGGAAATTATAATATTTTTACCCAGCAGCATCGGAGCCGACGACATTTGAAAAAAGCTTAAAAAAATATGGTTTCATAAAACCTGTAGAAATCAATGTAACAGGATTCTAGTCAAATCTCTGTAAGCCACAGGCTACAAAAATGAAAGTACGTAAAAAGAAGGAAAATTAATTGAATCTTCGTTTTTTTCGTTCAACTTTAATGTTCGTTTTCTCTATTACAACGTCTACAGTATATTTCATTGCTTATTCCTAAAAGAAAAAGAAATGTCATTTAATCCTGTCGCTGTAAAAGAAGTAAAGTGAACAAAAGGTGAAGAAAAGTGAGGGAAAAGTAGAAAGAAAATTAATTTATTGTGCAATTGTTACGGAAACATAAGACGATATTGAAGTGATGCATTTACAAAAAACAGACAATAGATGAATGACATACACTTACACTTTACTCTCTTTGACAATTCTTCTTTCATCCTTAGCACAATAAAAATAAATACGAGGATTTTTTTCTATATCACTTTATTTGCTTTGTATCATAAGATATAAAGAGCACAAAAACTACTTGAGTTCAAAAACTACTTTTAAAGTTCATAGTTTTATGACACAATTCAAGTTCATACTAAAAGTACACGGATAGTGCATTACCAGATATGAGAACACTTTGACAAATACCTTTCACATTCCCTCTGAAACCTTGTCTACAAAGTGTCTGATAAAAGAAATATCTAAGTTGATGTGCATTGAAATAATCCAATGACATTTTTGCTCTTAGACAAGACTTTTTGGATTTAAGACTCAGTGATTCTAAACCTTTTTTTTCGGCACTTGAGTATTTCTTATTTAGTATAAATTCTACAGTTAAGATACACTGCTTTAAGCTTATAGCACCGAAACCATTAGTAAATATCTGAAATGAGAAAAAAATTGAAATCTACAATTCCGAAAAACTTTCTCAAATGCACATGTACTGCAAATGAAAACTTTTTCAAATATATTCTCAATTTAACCAATAATTTTCAATCTAACACAAAAGAATCATGTCTGATAAGTTTTTCTATTATACAATGAGAAACTTTGTTGAACATTATATGTAGGAAGATTGCCTTTTATCAGCGGTAAAATGAATTCTGCTAAAATAATTTCAGTTAAGTATCATTGTTAAATTTAAAAAGAACTGTAATGAACATCATTATCCTTCATTGAATGAGAAAAATCTATTGTTTGCAAGATGAAACCATAAAGACAGTCACTGTAAAATGATTTTTATTACAAATTACTATAATAGTAACTTCCACAGCATAAAGTTTGAAAATATCAAGTCACTTTAGTGATAATGAAGTAGATTTTGAACATGCATTTCACAGGATATCCAACCATTTCTATTTATGCCTTGCCATTTTATCTATGTCATTAAAAAGTTTTATCTTTATTTTCGAAAAAAAATTGTCTTTAATCATTGCACGAATAATCTTTTCTATATGGTTTCGGTAACCATCGTATTTCCAATTCACATTCTGCATCAAATCATACATCTGCCAAAAACCCTTGACTTTTTTAAAATACAAATTCATTGCTTATTGAAGCATAATATTTTAATTGGAAATTTGAACTCAATGCAAGTGCACGAATTATAAGTTCTAAGTGATTCTCATAAAATTGTTGAAACAAATAAAAATGGAATATGATGGTGAGCCTTTTTTAGGTTTTTGAAGCATCCTCATTATTTTGATTTTTAAATCTATTAAATTTATTTTCAAACCTTGACTTTGAAGAAAGCAAAGTTTTTTAAATCAATAAATAACCCCAGTAACCAAAACCGTTAAAAGTTAGTTAAAAACTATCTGAAAGTTAGTCTCAGCTAGTTATTAACTAACTTTTTAACGGTTTTTGTTACTGGGGTAACTAAACTAGTTATTTTGTGATCATGGATAAAAATAAATCTCAGCACAGCCTACACGAATAAGTCATGAGCACTTTCATCTATATGGAATGTTCTTGATGGAAGATTTGCTAATACTTCTTCTTAATTTGTAATTCCAATTTCAATCAATACAAATCGGAATTGGAAATTCAAATGAAAAAATTTTTATTGATGATCCAAAAATATTATTGTTCTCAATTTCCAAGATAGATCTTGTTATTGACATATATGTGCATACATTGGATTATTTGTTTTATCAAGTTTGTAGGTTAAGATTTGCAAAGGTTCTAAAAATGTATGTATATTACTTTTTCACTTTGTTCTGTTCCCAGCAATATTTTGAACCTTACCCTTTATTTGCTTCAATAAATTTCATAAAATCGTTAAAATTCGTGTGATTCATAACATCTACAAAAGCATCTCATTTCTCCAATTTGTATAGAAACCAGCATTACATATTTTTCTTCCATCAATCATTTCAGAATTCTCTAGTAAAACAAATTTTTCATAGGTATAAATAATATATATGACTAGAACTAGCCGCCTTGTCAAGCATAGCGGCAAAAAAAAATTAAAAAGATTTTTTGGATTTCTATGGGATATTTGGATACAGGATATATCGTACAAACAAACAGATATTTGACAGCTAATATTATAATAATGTTTTAAACCGAATTTCAGCTTTGGTTGAAATAAGAAATGGGCATTGCGGTAGTATTCTTTCAATTAAAGAATAAATCTGTGGATACTTGTAATATCGTGAGCATTGTGCGAATCCTTGTCATATCGACAACACTCTATATAATGATTGATAGATCCGACTTCTGGTGGGAATCGAACCTACATACTCACAAAAAGAGTAATACAGATTTCTGGTCTGTTGCCTAACCACTCCACCACAGAGACTTTACTCTCGCACTTGCAGATTCGCCTATATAAGGTTCGATACCCCAGATTCCACTCTTGTTTTGCCCATCGATTCATTTATTTTTTGCCTACCTTAAAATTCAAGTTGTAATAATCTCATGAAATTGTATAAGTAATTATATTCACCCTCAATATAAAAACATGTGGTTGATTTCCCTTTCTGTATTTTGTTCCCATTTCTCTAAGCAACGATGCCAATTTTGCACGAATTGTGGAAATGAAGGGAAAATGAATGAAAATTTAACCCCTCACAATTATTTTCATATTTTTTGCTTTTTCTACCCACGCATGTATTTTTTGTGTGTATTTCTTGATTAGAATCAAATCATTTTCTTCTTGGTCTACACGTAAAAGTTGTATAAATCAAATTTAACATAGACGTTAAGCAAATGAAAAGCTTAAGACATTGAATTAAAGAAGATTCGTCGTTACACAATTTAGGGATCACAAAATGACTTGATTAAATTATCTTTACGACGATTCACAACAAGATGAATTCCTTGTCTAGATGCTTATTTTCATTATGTCGTTTTGTTACAAAATTTCAATAGAAAGCGTGGTTGTAATTAATTAAATTACAATGCAATTATTTTACCTTTTGATCTCCCCTTTTCTTAAACATTTTTGCAGTACGTTTATCACAAATATTTACTGCTTTAAGGCATACTACAAAGAAGCAAGAAGGAAACACTCTTATTTACCAGAAAGTAAAGAATGAAATAAATGAACTAATTATTCTTCAGAAGACAATTCATTGTTGATGACGAGCTAAACAAAATGTTTTGTTCTCATCTTCTTTTATTTTTTCTTTAGTTTTTGTGACTTCCTGAACAAACTATCTCTTAAATGTCTAATTTATTTCTTACTTTTTTTTCAGGATGGAAAGACCAAATTTTATCCTTGCCGAAAAAATGGTTGTCTCAAGCGTCTGACACAGATGAATATGGATTTCCAGATGTAAGTAAACATGAAATATCCTTTCAATATTTGTTTTATTTTTTGAGGCATAAAATTTGATTGAGATATTAGTTAAATGGCTTCTGGAGAATACCCGATTGGCACAATTTTAAATGTTTTTCATACGGTAGCAGGCAGGATACTTAGAAACAATTAACTTTTGAAACCACAATATGTACAAACTCGCCAAGCATTCACCGCTTGTTGTTACGTATCCTGACCCCTCGGCTATCGTATGAAAAACATTTAAAATTGTCCAGATTGGGATACATTTATCTATAACTATTGTCATCTTTAAAATCAACATTTACTCTGGATCAAAATAGATATTTTCTCATTTAACCTGCATAAGCCTAGGCATCCTCAATTATCTTCTTGCATGACCTTGCTGTGTCTTTTCTTGGTATTACAATAAAAATCTGTTTTTAAAAAATATAATTAGAATTGACATTTGAGCTTTGCAACATCAATTTCACTCTAGCAATTAGCTTGGATATTAGAGAAGACAGAATTTTTATTTACTTTAAAATACAATATTGCTTAGGATGCTTTATCATGATGAACTAATTTAATGAAAAATAAATTTTGAGTAAAATCTCAAATAACAGACCTTGAAGTATCTAGTACCGTTTATTTATTTTTTTGCATTAAGCATGATGATTGAGAAGAAGAAATGATGAAAAACTTTAAAAGCGTATCCTTGTCATATATGGAATTCACAAGTGATTTCCACCACATCAACAAATAAAAGCTTTTAAAGACAGCAAATTTTGCTAACTATTAAATTTCCCCAATGCTTGTGGTCCAAACACTTACTCAAATAATTAAGCCTGTCATTTAAAAGGATGAAAAACAGACACCCGACCTCTAAAAAATTTAATCCACAATAACATCAAAAGCAAATTTTTTACTTGCAAATCCCAGAGAGACACGACTGTTATTTTTCCTCCATCGCAATCAAACGTCACAAATAAAAAAAGGAGCATTAAAAGCTAGAGGAAAAGTTATTGTCAAAACATTTTATTTCATTCCCTTTCGTCGCAATAAAAATATTCTATACCATTGCCATAGTTGATTTACTGTAGAATCCATCCCAAGAGACATGATTGTGCCTTCATTCCCTTTACATTTTAATTCCATTCCGAATCTGTTTTTCTTTATTTGTGTACGTTTTGCGCATTTTATAATTTTATTAAAATTTCAAGGTAAGTAAATAAAATCGATGCTCGATGAATAAGAGGGGAAGTAAAAAATATTCCTAGAATGCAAGAACACAAAGTTTCTTCAGTTTAACCTGGCTATCTCACAGATAAAATAACGAGAGTCTTAAAATCACATTCGTCAAAATCAATTTGATTATTCTCACACGTTTATGCTTAGATTTTCATTTCAGTCATGAACTTAAATTCAAATTGATTGAGTTATAGCGAGTGGGAAGACAGAGTGACGTGTTTTATCTCATCAATATGATTCATTGAGAATTATATGAAAAGAGAATTTGTAATTTCCTTTTTACATGTGCGTACTCTTACTCTTTATATCCACCAACATATAAATTTACAAGGGAAACGACTCGTCTTTTATCGATCGCATAAAGTATTCTTTCAACTTTTCGAAATCCCAAAAGTTACAAGGAAAGGTAGGAAAAAAAATTGAGGCCGGCATTAAATTACAAACTTCCCTTCATTTTCCCTCGTTTTGGTGCTTGAAGCGTTAAGCATTTTCATCTTATTGTACCATATATCAAATTGTTGATGATGATTTAGTTATACAAGATATGAACATATATAAATGTGTAGAAGTTTTTTTTCTTGGATAGTCTGATAAGAAGGGGAAGTGAAAAATTAAGCATAGAAATTTGTTCTACAATAAATAGACAAACAGATAATCGTAAGGTCTAGAGCCACTTACAATTTGCAATCTTATTCTATCAGATCTAAATTTATTCAGACACACTTAGCAGAACGTGATCTCATTAGCTTCAGATCTTGGACATTAAAACAATTTAATTCTAAACTATAATGCCAGCTTCAATGACAGCTCATTTCCATACTAGATGTTCTATCAATTTACTAGCAAATATCTGACTCAGTCTATTGATATAAAAAATGTTGAGAATTCGAAACCAACAACCTGCCATTGAATGTTTTTGATGCGTAAAATTGCTACGTACACAATCATCCCGCTGGGCATCACTTTGCTTTTCAATTTTTACATTTTTTCAATTTCTTATCCCTTTTTGTAATTTCCCCTTTCATGTCTCTCTCGTTTGAAATAAAATAACGCAGCGAGTTATATAACACGATACATGTATATTTCAAGAATGGTACTTGACAACATTTGATGTTTTTGTCAAGTGCTCATGAACCTTATACAGTTAACATCAATTGAAGAAGATTCTTTTGAATTTTGAGTTCACTTTAATTACAAGGATTTTTTTGTTTAAAAATTATAGCGTCCGTAGACGTTTCAAATGAATTACAATTTATTTTATGTTTGGTGTTTACAGCATTTTATTGATTATTCAAATTTTCATATAATTAAATAAATAAAATACCCGTCTATATATTTTTTTGAATGGCACGGAACGATGACTCTCACTTGAAGCTATTAAAAATAAATATTACCATCTCCATTTCCTTTTTTGTTTCCTTTTCTCATCTATCTCATCCACATCCGATCAAAGTTTGCATTAAAAATTGGAAACTCAAACACTTGAGCAGAAGTTCTCTTTTAAAAGTTTTAATCCTTATCAAATAAAAATTTCATGTATTTTCTTTTTTTGTCTTGTCTTTTTTAGCAATTACCAAAAGTTCTAGTTCCACCATTGGAACAGACAATGTCTGAATATTTGAGAGCATTAAAACCAATTGTTACAACTCAACATTATGAGAGGACAAAGAATATTGTTAAACAATTTTCAGCTCATCCTGGTCCAAAATTACATCAGTACTTGGTTGATAAAAGGGAAGCGGAAGATAACTGGGTAAGTAATAAAATAAAGTAACAGCAATTTATAAAATTAAGGAGATTAAGCTTTTTATTAATGATAAAGAATTGTCAAAAATTTAACAAAAATGGATTTGATAGGAACATATTTGACGTTTATATAATCAATTTTCCACTGATAATTAAATTTGTATCGTCGTTGATGATGCTGTTCTTGTTGTAAAATTCGGATCATCGATACATGTTTGTATTTGAAAAACGAAAATCATTACTTGTGGGCAACTTCGCTTTTCCGGTTGTCCTAAGCCTACGCAAACAAAAAATCCATGCTCGTCATTAATCACAGGCCACAGTAGGTGTAAATCCTCATAATTACACTCAAGTGGATCGAATGGATGTCGTATTGTTGTTTCACCGGGCTGTGTTGTTCTGAGAGTCGTCATTTGAGTTGTTGGAGGATTTGGATTAATAACACACATTTGCAATGGAAAATAGAACATTTGATCAAATGGGCATTGATGCAGAATAAATTCTCCTATAGTTCTGCAGGTAAAATAATTCCGGTCATTCCAAGTATCTGCCCATCTCAAGTCTAATTGTTCTACTGTACAATTTGGTGCTCTTTGTGGTAATGTTGGAGTTGTATGTGTTATTGGAAAACACATTTGTATTCTAAATTCAAATAATTGATTTTCCGGACAAGTTTGCCTCACTGGCTGTCCTAAATTCGTACATCGGTAAAAATGTTCCGAGCTAATAGGATCTGGCCATAAAAGATTTAATTCATCAGCAGTACACGATGGTGCAAATAAATTAGATTCAACTAAATTTTCGCCCATAATCATGCATGATTTAGTCTCGAGATCCAAAATTTCGTTTGCTTTACATTTCATTCTCACAGCAGTGTACTCGTCAATACACAACAAGGACTGATTTTCATTTTCAACATCTACCCAAAAACCACTTCCATTGTTACAATATTTCTCATTTTTTGTAAATATATAAATATCTTCGGGGTCTGGGGCCATTATCCATTCTGAATCATGAACACATTTTTGTAAGTAAAAATTAAACTTTTGTGAATTCTGACATGAGTTTTGCTGTAACTGCGTGCCATTTTCTGAGCAAATGTAATAAAGTTGAGAATTTTCGTAATCTGGCCAGAGCACTATGGGCTGAGAGAAAAAATTCTTGCAAAAATTATTTCTATAGCTTATATGAAAGCTACTACTCTGCAAAATACGAGCATACTTATAAAAGTGCTCAATTCGTAAGCATTGCCGAGATATGGTACTTCAAAGTTGGTCAGGCACCTAGTTTTAGGTAACATTCAAAATGCTCTCACTGATCACTGTATTAATGAATCTCTTTCAAACTTTTTTTATTTAGTAGCTATAAATAGTAGCTTTAATATGAAGTATTAACATTTTATTTATGCTGCTTCCTATCTAGAGAATTTTTGATTTTCCTTCAAAACCACGTGTTTGCCATACCTTCGTTTGTCTAGGTCTCAACAAGCATAACTAATAATTCTGAATCCTTTTTTATGTTCAAGCTACTATCAAAACCTATAACTTTTGTGAACATTCATGTCAGTTTTGGTAAAGTTTTGGTGTTGAAAAAATCATTTTTCTTCATAAAAAGTGCCATTTTTGGACAAAAATCACTGTAGCGCTTCAGGACTATGCATGGTAGTGGAATTTTATTTCATATTTTGAAAGCTCTCTAAAAAGACTTTAAAATAATGCAATAAAATTGACAAGCGTTCCCACGGCAAAAGGTATTTTTTTGGCTCTGAAAAGTGCTAGTCGATTGATGTTCAAAATTAAAAAATTCATAAAAATTCCATACCTTCGTTAAAGTTATTATTTTTACTTTAGAATAATAGATCTTGTAAAAGCGCGTATTATGAGTACAAATATGTTATGGTTTTGTTAGATTTAATGACTAAAATTATTCAATTTCACCGTTGCTATAGCAGCGTCAACTAGACCTCACTTAAACTGCTATAACTTTTCAAAGTCATAATATTTTTCAATTCTGTGTTCTGTTTGTTGTAGCTTAAGTCAATACCTTTCTAATGATATATAATACTTGATAGTTTAGTATAGTCTTGGCTCTGATATCGGCACTCATTTGCAATCAACTTTGATCGACCCCGTTTTGAAAAATCGTAGAAGCGCCATTTTTTGAAATTTCATTTAAAAACAAAACTAAACATTGTATTTGAGTTTTTTATGCTTATTTATGGTAATTATGACTATTAAAACTCAAATTTTGTATTTTAGAAACTTTCTGCTACTTAGTGGGTAGTCACAGGCATGCCTTTTGGTAGTCTCTTGGAAAGTACACTATATAATTCCTTTTTGAATTTTAATCGATTAATTTATAATATTTGTGCATTTTTAAGTCAAAATACATCTATTTTAGGTACTTTTCGTCAAAAATTGAGATTTTTGGCAATTTTGTTCAAATTTGGTCAGGGTCGGTCACATTCAATGCACTCTCAAGGCAGCAACGACTAAGATTTATACAAGTATTATACACTTTTGTAAAGGTATTGATATCAGCAAATAAGATCAGAAGACAGAATTAAAAAATATTGCTCTTGAAAAAAGGTATGAGCTTTTAAGTAGTCTCAAATAGCACCAAGTCGACAACCAGGATAGGTAGAAAGTCAAAAATAAAAATTTCGATGGAATTTTATAGGAATTTTTGGCAAAAACTAATCATTGATCATAACTTAAGTCAACTAAAGGTTAAAAACTTTATAAAATATCAAAAAAGATATTAATATTTTTATTTTTGATTTTCTACCTATCCTGGTTGTCGACTTGGTGCTATTTGAGACTACTTAAAAGCTCATACCTTTTTTCAAGAGCAATATTTTTTAATTCTGTCTTCTGGTCTTACTTGCTGATATCAATACCTTTACAAAAGTGTATAATACTTGTATAAATCTTAGTCGTTGCTGCCTTGAGAGTGCATTGAATGTGACCGACCCTGACCAAATTTGAACAAAATTGCCAAAAATCTCAATTTTTGACGAAAAGTACCTAAAATAGATGTATTTTGACTTAAAAATGCACAAATATTATAAATTAATCGATTAAAATTCAAAAAGGAATTATATAGTGTACTTTCCAAGAGACTACCAAAAGGCATGCCTGTGACTACCCACTAAGTAGCAGAAAGTTTCTAAAATACAAAATTTGAGTTTTAATAGTCATAATTACCATAAATAAGCATAAAAAACTCAAATACAATGTTTAGTTTTGTTTTTAAATGAAATTTCAAAAAATGGCGCTTCTACGATTTTTCAAAACGGGGTCGATCAAAGTTGATTGCAAATGAGTGCCGATATCAGAGCCAAGACTATACTAAACTATCAATTATTATATATCATTAGAAAGGTATTGACTTAAGCTACAACAAACAGAACACAGAATTGAAAAATATTATGACTTTGAAAAGTTATAGCAGTTTAAGTGAGGTCTAGTTGACGCTGCTATAGCAACGGTGAAATTGAATAATTTTAGTCATTAAATCTAACAAAACCATAACATATTTGTACTCATAATACGCGCCTTTACAAGATCTATTATTCTAAAGTAAAAATAATAACTTTAACGAAGGTATGGAATTTTTATGAATTTTTTAATTTTGAACATCAATCGACTAGCACTTTTCAGAGCCAAAAAAATACCTTTTGCCGTGGGAACGCTTGTCAATTTTATTGCATTATTTTAAAGTCTTTTTAGAGAGCTTTCAAAATATGAAATAAAATTCCACTACCATGCATAGTCCTGAAGCGCTACAGTGATTTTTGTCCAAAAATGGCACTTTTTATGAAGAAAAATGATTTTTTCAACACCAAAACTTTACCAAAACTGACATGAATGTTCACAAAAGTTATAGGTTTTGATAGTAGCTTGAACATAAAAAAGGATTCAGAATTATTAGTTATGCTTGTTGAGACCTAGACAAACGAAGGTATGGCAAACACGTGGTTTTGAAGGAAAATCAAAAATTCTCTAGATAGGAAGCAGCATAAATAAAATGTTAATACTTCATATTAAAGCTACTATTTATAGCTACTAAATAAAAAAAGTTTGAAAGAGATTCATTAATACAGTGATCAGTGAGAGCATTTTAAATGTTACCTAAAACTAGGTGCCTGACCAACTTTGAAGTACCATATCTCGGCAATGCTTACGAATTGAGCACTTTTTTAAGTATGCTCGTATTTTGCAGAGTAGTAGCTTTCATATAAGCTATAGAAATAATTTTTGCAAGAATTTTTTCTCCCAGCCCATAGTGATGTGTAGAGAAATTATAAAAGAAATATTTCGATTTTTACTTTGCAGTATTATTTAAGCTATTAATCGAAACAGATAGTACACGGATTACGTAATCTAAAAAAACATAGGACTTTGAAAAAAATCCTAAACTTATTATTGGAACTAAACATTCTCGTATTTTTAGGAACAGTTAGCCTGTTTAAGAGCTTTAAGAAAAACAACAGCAATGAACAAGTTTTTATTATGCTTAATAATTTATGAAATCCTCACAATAGTACAATGTTTTCCTCAAAAAGCAACAATAAATGAACAGAACGTCAAGTGCACGGAAAATAAATTTAACATCCTCTGCACTATGGGCTGGGAGAAAAAATTCTTGCAAAAATTATTTCTATAGCTTATATGAAAGCTACTACTCTGCAAAATACGAGCATACTTAAAAAAGTGCTCAATTCGTAAGCATTGCCGAGATATGGTACTTCAAAGTTGGTCAGGCACCTAGTTTTAGGTAACATTTAAAATGCTCTCACTGATCACTGTATTAATGAATCTCTTTCAAACTTTTTTTATTTAGTAGCTATAAATAGTAGCTTTAATATGAAGTATTAACATTTTATTTATGCTGCTTCCTATCTAGAGAATTTTTGATTTTCCTTCAAAACCACGTGTTTGCCATACCTTCGTTTGTCTAGGTCTCAACAAGCATAACTAATAATTCTGAATCCTTTTTTATGTTCAAGCTACTATCAAAACCTATAACTTTTGTGAACATTCATGTCAGTTTTGGTAAAGTTTTGGTGTTGAAAAAATCATTTTTCTTCATAAAAAGTGCCATTTTTGGACAAAAATCACTGTAGCGCTTCAGGACTATGCATGGTAGTGGAATTTTATTTCATATTTTGAAAGCTCTCTAAAAAGACTTTAAAATAATGCAATAAAATTGACAAGCGTTCCCACGGCAAAAGGTATTTTTTTGGCTCTGAAAAGTGCTAGTCGATTGATGTTCAAAATTAAAAAATTCATAAAAATTCCATACCTTCGTTAAAGTTATTATTTTTACTTTAGAATAATAGATCTTGTAAAGGCGCGTATTATGAGTACAAATATGTTATGGTTTTGTTAGATTTAATGACTAAAATTATTCAATTTCACCGTTGCTATAGCAGCGTCAACTAGACCTCACTTAAACTGCTATAACTTTTCAAAGTCATAATATTTTTCAATTCTGTGTTCTGTTTGTTGTAGCTTAAGTCAATACCTTTCTAATGATATATAATAATTGATAGTTTAGTATAGTCTTGGCTCTGATATCGGCACTCATTTGCAATCAACTTTGATCGACCCCGTTTTGAAAAATCGTAGAAGCGCCATTTTTTGAAATTTCATTTAAAAACAAAACTAAACATTGTATTTGAGTTTTTTATGCTTATTTATGGTAATTATGACTATTAAAACTCAAATTTTGTATTTTAGAAACTTTCTGCTACTTAGTGGGTAGTCACAGGCATGCCTTTTGGTAGTCTCTTGGAAAGTACACTATATAATTCCTTTTTGAATTTTAATCGATTAATTTATAATATTTGTGCATTTTTAAGTCAAAATACATCTATTTTAGGTACTTTTCGTCAAAAATTGAGATTTTTGGCAATTTTGTTCAAATTTGGTCAGGGTCGGTCACATTCAATGCACTCTCAAGGCAGCAACGACTAAGATTTATACAAGTATTATACACTTTTGTAAAGGTATTGATATCAGCAAGTAAGACCAGAAGACAGAATTAAAAAATATTGCTCTTGAAAAAAGGTATGAGCTTTTAAGTAGTCTCAAATAGCACCAAGTCGACAACCAGGATAGGTAGAAAATCAAAAATAAAAATATTAATATCTTTTTTGATATTTTATAAAGTTTTTAACCTTTAGTTGACTTAAGTTATGATCAATGATTAGTTTTTGCCAAAAATTCCTATAAAATTCCATCGAAATTTTTATTTTTGACTTTCTACCTATCCTGGTTGTCGACTTGGTGCTATTTGAGACTACTTAAAAGCTCATACCTTTTTTCAAGAGCAATATTTTTTAATTCTGTCTTCTGATCTTATTTGCTGATATCAATACCTTTACAAAAGTGTATAATACTTGTATAAATCTTAGTCGTTGCTGCCTTGAGAGTGCATTGAATGTGACCGACCCTGACCAAATTTGAACAAAATTGCCAAAAATCTCAATTTTTGACGAAAAGTACCTAAAATAGATGTATTTTGACTTAAAAATGCACAAATATTATAAATTAATCGATTAAAATTCAAAAAGGAATTATATAGTGTACTTTCCAAGAGACTACCAAAAGGCATGCCTGTGACTACCCACTAAGTAGCAGAAAGTTTCTAAAATACAAAATTTGAGTTTTAATAGTCATAATTACCATAAATAAGCATAAAAAACTCAAATACAATGTTTAGTTTTGTTTTTAAATGAAATTTCAAAAAATGGCGCTTCTACGATTTTTCAAAACGGGGTCGATCAAAGTTGATTGCAAATGAGTGCCGATATCAGAGCCAAGACTATACTAAACTATCAAGTATTATATATCATTAGAAAGGTATTGACTTAAGCTACAACAAACAGAACACAGAATTGAAAAATATTATGACTTTGAAAAGTTATAGCAGTTTAAGTGAGGTCTAGTTGACGCTGCTATAGCAACGGTGAAATTGAATAATTTTAGTCATTAAATCTAACAAAACCATAACATATTTGTACTCATAATACGCGCTTTTACAAGATCTATTATTCTAAAGTAAAAATAATAACTTTAACGAAGGTATGGAATTTTTATGAATTTTTTAATTTTGAACATCAATCGACTAGCACTTTTCAGAGCCAAAAAAATACCTTTTGCCGTGGGAACGCTTGTCAATTTTATTGCATTATTTTAAAGTCTTTTTAGAGAGCTTTCAAAATATGAAATAAAATTCCACTACCATGCATAGTCCTGAAGCGCTACAGTGATTTTTGTCCAAAAATGGCACTTTTTATGAAGAAAAATGATTTTTTCAACACCAAAACTTTACCAAAACTGACATGAATGTTCACAAAAGTTATAGGTTTTGATAGTAGCTTGAACATAAAAAAGGATTCAGAATTATTAGTTATGCTTGTTGAGACCTAGACAAACGAAGGTATGGCAAACACGTGGTTTTGAAGGAAAATCAAAAATTCTCTAGATAGGAAGCAGCATAAATAAAATGTTAATACTTCATATTAAAGCTACTATTTATAGCTACTAAATAAAAAAAGTTTGAAAGAGATTCATTAATACAGTGATCAGTGAGAGCATTTTGAATGTTACCTAAAACTAGGTGCCTGACCAACTTTGAAGTACCATATCTCGGCAATGCTTACGAATTGAGCACTTTTATAAGTATGCTCGTATTTTGCAGAGTAGTAGCTTTCATATAAGCTATAGAAATAATTTTTGCAAGAATTTTTTCTCTCAGCCCATAGTGCACATATGCACTTTGTAAATCCACTTATTGCTTATCTTTTTGTACATACTATTTTATTTGGGAATGATGCTTTTGCTTTTACTTCTTATCACGAAAAATTTCATATTTTTCACATTATCAAATGGCATTTTTGGTTCAATAAGATGAGCTTGTGACTCATTTTGCTGTTTCAAAGCTATTACGAATTATTGGTTTCAACTTGTTTTAAATTCTAGGAACTGTAAGCAAGTGTTTAGGAGTTTTTACCTTTTTAGTGATATCATAAAGTTTTACAATTTCTAAAATAAAGTAGTACAGCAACAAATTTTTGCAATTTATATTCAGTATGACTTAAAAGCCACAAAATAAAAATAAAAAGATAATACAATCATTTCCAGTGCTTCATAGGAATCAATAATAAACCAATATATATATATATATTGATATCTGGGTTAATTACAGTGATCACTTCCTCTTTTTAAGCTTAAAAGATTAAAGATATTTATTCAATAAGACGAAGTAAAGGATTTTCACTAAGATTTCACTAAATTTTATTTTTATGTGCTTTTTTATGATTTTATGCTTAAACTAATCTACACATCTCACAAATTAAACACGATCTTGTTTTTAGCAAGTTTACACACACGTTTACCCGAAACACTGATAGAAACTCATTAAACTGAGCGAATTATAATGAAATTAACTAAATTCAATGGAATTTTATGTCTTTCAAATCCTTCGTTGAATTTTTGACGAAACTTTTTTGCATACATATGATTCAAATTTTAGGGAACCGTTATTTCGTCGGAAAAAATTCAACGGTCAACAAAAATTCAAATTACACAACGGATGTTTCGATAAAAAGTTTGAAAACATCAAGAAAATGTTTTGGTGAATTTTGAAGCATTTAGATAACTTAAGTTAGATCTGAATGATTCGTAGGGAAAATTGCATAACATCCAACTCAACATTCATGAT
This sequence comes from Chironomus tentans, assembly GCA_963573255.1. NCBI lineage: Eukaryota > Metazoa > Arthropoda > Insecta > Diptera > Chironomidae > Chironomus > Chironomus tentans. The sequence continues at coordinate 29,898,671 of OY754304.1, read as the reverse complement.
TGAATATCTTTTTATTGCCTTATCAAAATATATACAAACTATATATCATTGGAAAGGTCTTAGTTAGTACTATCTAACTGAGTTAATTATATTAACTTTGAACCGGTTCAATCGGTTCATAAACCGGTTCAAACATAGTGAGAAATGAATGTTTAATAACTTTAGTATTTCTCAACCAATTTGAAAAATTCTTTTTCTGTCTGATAGCGTATAAGTTTGTTAGTAACTTTAGCATGGTCCCAAATTTTTAGAATAAGTGGAACATCACTTTTAAAGGCCCCCAAGTTCTACATTAAAGGGGCTGTAGATTCACCACAAAATAAGATATTGAGCTCAAACCTACGGCATTTAAATTGTATTTTAAATACCTTTTTAACGATATAAAACATAGTAGGGTTCATTCATAAATTTTGACCATTTTTCAAAAAATATTTTTTCAACAAAATTCAACTAAAATTGTTTTAATCATAACTTTTTATCGGTTAACTCTTTTTAATTGAAACTTTCACTTGATTATTTCCTTTTTAAAAACCTTTATTTAGATGTATAACATGATGGGGTTAATTCAAAAGTTTTGACAAAATTTCAAAAATTTCATTTTTTTCATACAATTTTCATAGTGGACGAAAACAAATTTTATTTTTTCATCGAATTAACTACTTTTCGAAGTTCAAATTAATAGAAATTTATTTAGTGATTACGAATTAATAACAATTTACATTAGGAATCATGATTTTCGATAAAAAAAAATAAAATTTGTTTTCGTCCACTATGAAAATTGTATGAAAAAATGAAATTTTTGAAATTTAGTTGAATTTTGTTGAAAAAATATTTTTTGAAAAATGGTCAAAATTTATGAATGAACCCTACTATGTTTTATATCGTTAAAAAGGTATTTAAAATACAATTTAAATGCCGTAGGTTTGAGCTCAATATCTTATTCTGTGGTGAATCTACAGCCCCTTTAATGTAGAACTTGGGGGCCTTTAAAAGTGATGTTCCACTTATTCTAAAAATTTGGGACCATGCTAAAGTTACTAACAAACTTATACGCTATCAGACAGAAAAAGAATTTTTCAAATTGGTTGAGAAATACTAAAGTTATTAAACATTCATTTCTCACTATGCACTATGGGACAGAATCGAAAATTTTTTTCAAAAATTATTTTAGTAGCTTATCTGAAAGGTCTTAGTCTAAGGTATAAGAAAGTATAAAAATTTTAGAACAGAAGTCAGCAGTGCTGGAGATAGAGCACAAAAGGTATCTTGATGACCATTGATGGTGACCATTTTCAAATCATCATAACTTTTTACTGCTTCAACCGATTTTTCTAAACTTTTTTTTATTTGACAGCTATGAATAAGAGCTTTAATAAAAATATTAGTTTTTATAATTTAAAGCTATGCACAGTGCATAAAAATCCGAAAAACCGAAAAAATACCTAGTTGGTCACACTAACTTTAGGTATGCGGATCACGAGTGCGATTAATTTTTTTTCTTTTTGTGCTAATTTATAGATCTTAGCTAGGTCTACAATAAAAACATAAGTTTTGATTTTAGTTTCTCTACTTTTCTACCAAAAAAATGGAATTTTCTCGAAAAAAATCGATTTTTTGGAATTTTTAGTTTCTAAGAGCCATAACTCTTGGTAGAATATGAGCGGGGAAACATGTCTTGGCATTTTCTTATAGCTTGTTATTGTAGCTTTAAAAATATGTAAAGATGTTGCAATTCGACTTGCTGTTTTTGCAGTTTTAGGCTACTTGAAAGTCAAAAAATAAGGGTACCCCAATACAAATCTTTAACATTTTTCATCAAAACCATACTCAATCGTCATGAAACTTTCAGATTTTATTTAAATATTGATTATCTTAAGATTTCTGTCATAAAAATTTGATTCATAGTGCAATTTTGTCGAAAATTGGCAATAAATGTATTTTGGGGGTTTTGAAACCATATAATGGTACCTAAGCCTACTGTAACTAAATTTTATAATTTTTTTGCTTCTCTTATTGCATAGCGCAATAAAATACCTTTCCAATGAGGTATAAAACATTATGAATGAGTGAGATTTGTCTGATTTATGGCGAAAAAGCTGAAAATTGTTCAAATTTGAGCGAGTTTGTAGGTCCACACTTTACATTTTTGCTTATATTTTTCTCCAATCTTTAGTAAATGTAATAAATTTGGTATCGTAGGAAAGCTTATAGCAGTGGCTATTCAGTAATATAAACATTTGAGTACATAAGTTGCACAGTGCATGGTTAGGGGACGTGAAAAATGTCAAACTTTGACTGCCCTCATATTGGACAGCAAATATCGAAATTTTTATTTTTGACCAGTTTTCTATAGAATCATGCCTAAACTAACATATAATAACCAAAAAAGTATTTTTCAGTCATAATTGGCAGTAAACGAGCTCATAGAAAAAGCATCAACTTTTTTGGAATTTTCGAAATTATTTTTAATTTTTCCAAAATTGATGTTTTTTCTATGAGCTTGTTTACTGCCAATTATGACTGAAAAATACTTTTTTGGTTATTATATGTTAGTTTAGGCATGATTCTATAGAAAACTGGTCAAAAATAAAAATTTCGATATTTGCTGTCCAATATGAGGGCAGTCAAAGTTTGACATTTTTCACGTCCCCTAACCATGCACTGTGCAACTTATGTACTCAAATGTTTATATTACTGAATAGCCACTGCTATAAGCTTTCCTACGATACCAAATTTATTACATTTACTAAAGATTGGAGAAAAATATAAGCAAAAATGTAAAGTGTGGACCTACAAACTCGCTCAAATTTGAGCAATTTTCAGCTTTTTCGCCATAAATCAGACAAATCTCACTCATTCATAATGTTTTATACCTCATTGGAAAGGTATTTTATTGCGCTATGCAATAAGAGAAGCAAAAAAATTATAAAATTTAGTTACAGTAGGCTTAGGTACCATTATATGGTTTCAAAACCCCCAAAATACATTTATTGCCAATTTTCGACAAAATTGCACTATGAATCAAATTTTTATGACAGAAATCTTAAGATAATCAATATTTAAATAAAATCTGAAAGTTTCATTACGATTGAGTATGGTTTTGATGAAAAATGTTAAAGATTTGTATTGGGGTACCCTTATTTTTTGACTTTCAAGTAGCCTAAAACTGCAAAAACAGCAAGTCGAATTGCAACATCTTTACATATTTTTAAAGCTACAATAACAAGCTATAAGAAAATGCCAAGACATGTTTCCCCTCTCATATTCTACCAAGAGTTATGGCTCTTAGAAGCTAAAAATTCCAAAAAAATCGATTTTTTTCGAGAAAATTCCATTTTTTTGGTAGAAAAGTAGAGAAACTAAAATCAAAACTTATGTTTTTATTGTAGACCTAGCTAAGATCTATAAATTAGCACAAAAAGAAAAAAAATTAATCGCACTCGTGATCCGCATACCTAAAGTTAGTGTGACCAACTAGGTATTTTTTCGGTTTTTCGGATTTTTATGCACTGTGCATAGCTTTAAATTATAAAAACTAATATTTTTATTAAAGCTCTTATTCATAGCTGTCAAATAAAAAAAAGTTTAGAAAAATCGGTTGAAGCAGTAAAAAGTTATGATGATTTGAAAATGGTCACCATCAATGGTCATCAAGATACCTTTTGTGCTCTATCTCCAGCACTGCTGACTTCTGGTCTAAAATTTTTATACTTTCTTATACCTTAGACTAAGACCTTTCAGATAAGCTACTAAAATAATTTTTGAAAAAAATTTTCGATTCTGTCCCATAGTGCTATGTTTGAACCGGTTTATGAACCGATTGAACCGGTTCAAAGTTAATATAATTAACTCAGTTAGATAGTACTAACTAAGACCTTTCCAATGATATATAGTTTGTATATATTTTGATAAGGCAATAAAAAGATATTCAATCATGAATGTTGAGTTGGATGTTATGCAATTTTCCCTACGAATCATTCATCTAATGCTTTAAAAACATCAATTATTAAAGTAAAAATTGTTTAAATAACTCTAGTTTTTGTCATTTGTTTTTATCATGTTTTCAACGGTTCTTTGAAATTTGAATTTTCCTAACAAATCGAAAATTCAAATTTCAAAAAACCGTTGAAAACATGATAAAAATAATTTTTGTTAACTTAGCTATTTCCCAGTGACTTTTCTTAATTTATTTTGTTGACAAAAGATGCTTCAAAGTTTTTTGAAATCATTATTAGATTTAATAATTGAAAAGTTGTAGAATTGTTTAGATTTTTGTTGCAAGTTCTGAAAAATTCAGCGTCAGGAACAGTACTTTAATTAAGATTTACTAAGTATCTACGTCATTTTGGGAAAGTATATTTAGGAACAATATGTTGTAGATATCGGAATTGTAGATGTCGATTTTATTTATCCATTAAATACAAGCGCGCAGCCAATTGGTTCAAAATTATTTAAGTAAAACTGTTTATTTAAATACGCTAGGGATTTTAGACCATTTTCATCCATTTTCAGAAATTCTGGCTGCACCTCTCAAAGTAAATTTTACAGACTTTTATGAATTTTTTGAAGTCTAAGATATTAGTACTGGAAGTTTGATTATCTTTTAATGGTTTTCTTAACTTTTAATTTCATTTTATCATAAAGACATTTTCATCGTTTAGTTAAAGGAGTATTATTCTCATAAAATTTAGAAATTTTTGTCACAATGTTTGTTAATATTTATCTTTAGACATAATCACTTCTTGTTCTTAGACTATATTTGTATGAATCTATTTGTATATTTCGTAAATAAATTTGTCATTGCTTTACAAAACTCAATTAAAAATACCTTCTTACCTGTTGTTGAAATCCAAAGAATAATGGTTGTGGACATGTATGTCTTCCATAAAGATGCAAAGTTATGCATTGTATAAAACTAGTATTATCGTTCCAATCTGGCCATAGTGTGTATATTTGGTCCCAAGTTGAGCAATATGAAAATCCATTAATAGCAACGTTGGCGGAAAATAAAAGACCAATAAATATTAAGAGTCTCATGGTAATCGTTCTTATCTTCTTTTCATAAAGCCTTTAAAATTTTTTTAACTTCCTTACACAAAGAGTTCAAATCAAATACTAAAAGATGTTTACTTAAATTCGATGAAAAGTTTATTGAACAATAGTCCAGATAAGATATAAAACCGTAAATCCCTTACGCAGTCGAAAAAAGGATTTAATCGGATTTTGTCGAATTTTTTATCAATAATATTTATGAATGAAAATAAGAGTAAAGCAATCAATCCATTTCAGGCTTATAATTATTGGTTGAATGACATGTACATGGATATTCCATTACCGCTTCCAATAAATTCTAATCCTGGTATGGTTTTGCCACCACGAAAATTCACAACCGTTCATGATGTGGCAAGATTTGCAGCGAGAATTATTGATGGGATTTTGGAACATAAAGAGCTTCTGGATAGGTAAGAAACTTTAAATAAAATGTTAACTTTAACAATGCAATTTTGCTCAATTTTGTGTAGTGGTAATCTTCCTCAAGAACGTGCTGCATCTCGCGAAAAGAACCAACCATTATGCATGGCACAATATTACCGTTTGTTAGGATCATGCCGTCGTCCTGGAATCGAACGCGATAGCCAATTCCTACCAGATCTTCACAATAAAGATGAAAGTCAACATATCATTGTTTGTTGTCGTAATCAAATGTATTGTGTTATTGTTAAAGCTGATCAAATTGGGAAATTATCAGAAGATGAAATATTCTCACAGTTACTTTATATTTTAAGTGATGCTCCATGTCTTCCAAAATTACCGCCAATGGTCGGTCTACTAACAGCAGAACCACGTCGATTGTGGGCAAAGGACCGTGTAACATTACTAAAGGACGAGCAAAATTCTCGAAATATTGAACTTATTGAAAAGTCATTAATACTCTTATGCTTAGATGAAACATTACCACCATCATTTAATGCACGAGGATTTCATGGTGCATCATCTAGTGCTCATTTCACTGGAGATCGTGATGAAACAAATATGGCGCATGAAATGATTCATGGTGGCGGAAGTGAATGTAATACAGCCAATCGATGGTTCGATAAGACAATGCAACTAATCATTTGTAATGATGGCACATGGGGCTTATGTTATGAACACTCGACATCAGAGGGAATTGCCGTTGTTTTATTGCTAGAAAAAATTCTTAATAAAATTGATGAAATTCCAAGTCCGGAAGAAAATGGCATTACACCACAGCATTTACCACCTCCGGAAAGACTTGAATGGATTATTCGACCTGAATTGCAGAAGAGAATACAACTGGCACGAAGAGATGTAGATGGGTAAGAAAATAAAGTTTTATGTACAAAATATAATCAATAAATTAAAAAAATCTTATAAATTTATTGAATTTTAGACGAATTGAAGACCTGGATTTTTATGTCTATCGGTATCAAGCATATGGGAAAAATTTTATAAAATCTTGTAAAGTTAGTCCTGATGTTTACATACAGCTGGCTCTGCAATTAGCCTACTATAAGTAAGAAGATTATATATTATTTCAATTTAATCCAACTCTGATCAAAACATTAATTTTCTGCACAGACTTTATGGATTTCTGGTTAGCACTTATGAAAGTGCATCAACTCGAAGATTCTTATTGGTAAGCTATAGCAATTTAAATTGAATATTCTTATGTGATACTCACATGAATATTATAATAATTCCCTCAAGGGTCGTGTTGATTGCATTCGTTCAGCAAGCTCAGAAGCACTTGAATGGGCAAAAGCGATGTGTCAAGGTGAAGGAGCAAATGTAGCACTGGAAAGTGATAAGGAGGATGAAGAAAATTCGAGAAAAGTTTCATTTAGTATTTATAATGTGAGAAAATAAATTTTGTTCATTACGAACAAAGCAATTTAAAGATTCTAAATTATTTTTTAGAAAGAACAGCTTCGTGAGCTCTTTCGTACTGCAGCAACTCGTCAGACTGAAATAATGGTGCAAAATATTTTGGGTAATGGCATAGATATTCCATTACTTGGTCTGCGTGAAGCATCGCGGGAAGTTGAAGGAGAATTGCACGAACTTTTTACAGACGAATGCTACAAAATTTTAAATTGTTTCCTTTTATCAACGAGTCAGGTAAATTCTTTTTTACACTATAACAAAGCACTGAATGTAAGACTGCACATAAATGCACAAAATAAAAAGAGAAGAAAAAAATTATTGCACAAAATTCTTATTTGCACTTACTCTCTAATTTTATTGCACATATACAATTGATTTTTTTAATTGCACGAGAGTGAAATGAATGTTATTTTTCAGCAGAGTTAATACTTGAAGTAAGTAGGTCCAAAAAATTATTTTTCAATGTTTTTGAAATCACATGAGTGCACACAAGCACAAAAAAAATTATAATTTTTTAGCACTTAGTCCATGTATGTCAGACATCCTATACTTAATATTGTGGAAATTTTAAACCTTAGGTTGCGTGTTCAACAAACAGCTTTATGGGATATGGTCCAGTAACACCTCGAGGATATGGCTGCTCTTACAATCCACATCCAAATGAAATTATTTTCTGTGTCTCAGCATTTTATTCTGCTGATACAACTAGTGCAACTCGATATGCAAAATCATTGCAAGATTCATTAGACATTATGCGTGATTTATTAGAGAATTAAGGAAGGAAGACGAGCTAAAAAAAATAAAATAATCTATTAGTTGTTACTTGAAAATAAATAAAATATTGATGAGGTTATCTAGTCGGCACGAATTAGGAAAAAAATAAGCTTTAAAAGTCGTTTAGTATTGTCAAATTGATACAATAATTAAAAAAATATTGAAACAAAACTATAGGGCAAGGGATCATACAGCATAAATTTTATTTTAGAAATTAACAATTATTTTAAAAAAAATTCAGTAAAAATTACATAAATTTAAATCGAAACTAGATTAATGTATTTTACAGTAAGTTTTTGAAAGCATTGGAATTTGTTCACATGAATTTTGGAAAAAAAATTAATTATGATATGATCCCAGTTTATAATTAAAGAGATTTTAAATAAATAGAAATCAATATCGATTAAACTCGAATTAAATTTAACAATGTTTAGATAAAAGATAATTAATCTCTGTTTAATGTAACTAAAATTTATACACCTATATAGCTAATGAAAGATATAGAAAGGATATAATACCCAAATGATGTTAAGTTTATTTTAAATAAATGTTATACACAGATATGTTAATTCTATACTTGGACGCAATTTATCGGTTAATCTCGAAGCTTTTTTAGCTGAAACTCTTGACCAAGCTGAAAATTTTTGGTAACACTGGATAAATTAATAAAATAAGTATGAAGCATTCACATTTTTAAAGATTTTACTGAAATAAATTTATTTGAATTGCGTGTAGCAGCAATAAAAACATAAAAGATATTATAAAGTTCGGCACACAATTAAACGAATTAAAACATAATTTTATTAATCTATTAAATGATACCTAATTGATAAAAAAAATTAATATATTTATTGGAAATAATTGTTAACTATTTTGTCTTGTTGTTATATTCTATTTTTAAATTTTATTCATCAAGGGCTATTTTTGTTTATGCTGAGCATTTGAAAAATATTTAAAATTGTTTATTTAAAAACATACAAAGTTATTTTTAAAAATATATATAGAAGTTCTTCTTAGAAAAGATTTTAATTTCAAAATCAATTGTATAAGCAGAAATTATGATAAGTATAAAAATAGAAAGTTGTTTTTAATGTTCTGTTACGTCAGATATGATCATTTAACGTTTTGCAATCAATACTGTGATTTTTGTTCGTAATGCCTAATTGTTTAAAATATTTTTAAAATATTCTATATTCTATTCTTCAACATTCTTTTACATTCCAAAATTATATTTAACAATTTATAATAAATATCACTTTAATATAATATATTATCATCCAATACGGTATACATTTTTAAACGGTATAATCAAGACGGAGAAACTAATAAATAAATTAATCCTCAAAAATCCTAAAAAAATCCCTGAGCAAGGGATTTCTTACACATCTTGCTCAAGGATTCTTTTTAAAAATTTTGGGATGTTTCAGGATTAATCGTGAGTTACCATGCCTTGAGTATAACGTTTATGATCATTTTTGAAGCGTTTTCAAAAAAGTCAAATCAAAAAATGCAATTAAAATTTCATTTTTGTCACTATTTCCCTAAAAAATTCAGTCCTCAATCTTTAAACCCTTTAGACCAGTGTATCTCAATATTTAGCACACTATTCCAGTGGTGAAAATATTTTCCAAAAACACCCAAAAATTAGATTTCCTGACCTTTTTTAGATAAAAATTTCTGCTTTTCCAAAACCAGATCTTTTTGGGTGATTTGAAATTTTCTCGTAAAACACATTTGAAAACCACTGCGCTAGTGTGTAACAATGGAATATCAAGGATGTCGCGAGAAAAGTTAGCGACAGTATCCACAATTCAAGACTTTTAATTCATATGAATGTCAGTGTGACAGAAGCAAGAACTTTGAATTTTTAAGACCGATACGTCGGGAACACACTTTTTGTTGCCTATCAAATAGATTGAGAAACGCTGCTTTAGACCCAAAATAGAAAATTTTCGAAATGTTTGAAAGCAAAGAATAATCATTAAATTTAATTTTCAGTAGATCCTTAAAAGGATAAATTAAGTAATTGTTATAATAAAATAAATGACGCCCGCTTTCAGTAAAATCTTGCCCAATTGTTAATAAATTCACATATTGATGGTGGTTTTTATAAGTCATATACAAACTAAATTTTCGCATAAACACAGATGTCAAAAAGTTATTTAGAATCATGTATGATTGATGATAAAAGTCTCGATATTTGTTAGCATAAGCTTGACTTTTATTTTTGTATACTTTAAAGAAGAAAGATCATGAAAAATAGTATTTAATGACAAACACGAACAATTCAGAAAACCTACTGCATATCAATTAATAAAACTGAATATCAACGTTTATGTTGACCGTCAATTATTTGCCTAAATATGCATTTTAGGTATAACTGTAGTGATATTAATGTGTAATATGTAATATGTAGTTTTATATTATGAACATAAGGCATATCATTGTTCATAAGCTGAACATAACCAAACCAAAACATATCAACATACATATCAATTGAAAAAAATGCGATGCATATCAAACAATATTAATTTGTAATGAAATAATGTAGATGTTTTAGGAAATTAATGTTTGATTTGTGGATATTGGATGGCATTTTTTGATGTAGAAAAATTAGCAAATGTAGAAAATAAATAATTAAATCATTTTTAAATATTATAAAATCAAAATTTATTATTATTAAAATTTTACATTACTTTATTTTTTTCGAATTTTTTGACTTTATCAAAGAGTTAGTTCAAATTTCGAAACAATTTTGAAATCCTAAGTTTCTTGCTTTTTAAATAATTTTATTTCCGTGTCTTTCGAACTTCATCAAGATCCTTTAAAAGATGAAGTTCAGAAGTCTCTATTTAACTAGTCAACAATTTTAAATATAAGCAAGACTAAAAAACTGTCTAATTATAGTGTTCAAAGTAAATTAAAGTTAGTTCGATAAGCATAGTTTTGCAATTTAACATCAATTCATAAATTTTTACTCAGTGGATGTATAATTCGTAAAGTATGTAAATACATTATGAATTTCCCACTGCAACCAAATCGATACATATCAAAAATGTAATCAAATACATATCATAATAAAATATAGTAAACTATATATTTAATTGAACTGTTCAATATACAAATATCGTAGGAAATAAGAAAAATATATCCCAATAATAGCATGTAATAAAACATAAAATTGTAGAGAATCACTAATAAAAGACAAAACTATTGCCTAAGCAACAGCAATTACTTGTTTTATTTTATTATATTCTTATTATTTAAATTTAATTTAGGTTTTTTTCCCCAGTAACAAAAACCGTTAAAAAGTTAGTTAATAACTATCTGCGACTAACTTTCAGATAGTTTTTAACTAAGTTTTAACGGTTTTGGTTACTGGAGTTTATTTTGTCAAAATTTTATTAAACAAATTCAAATTAAATGTGAAGTTAAAACTAGCGCCATCTTTTAAAAATAAAACGCATTAATTATAACAGTCAGGATAGCAGTATAACATTTTCGAATATATTTTCCTTCTTTTACTATCCGCATAAGCACAAACATTCATATTAAAAACCTTTATTAACAACAGTAATACTGTTAAATATCAGATATTTGTTAACCTTACTACCACTTACTAGTTATACAATTAAATTTAAAATTTCATGCTAATACAGCTGATTTTCCTTCAAACAAGCCTTCATTCAATAATTTAATGCATTTTCATTGCCAAAATTTTCTATAGCTATAATTTTTACTAAAGGAAAAGTTTTTTATTCACCTTGACATGTAAAAGTGTTCTGTGTTGAGATACATTTTTGGCAAGTTTATTGCTTAAAGTTTCTGTTTTGTTTTTCTGAACCTGTCGTATAACATAAAACATAATGTGCGCATTCAGTTGAATTAAAAAATTTATGATAAAAATATAAAAAAAAAGTTTGGTATGCGACCAATTTGAAAACAATGCATTCCTAAATATTTTTACTTCTGAAAACTTATAAAATTTGCAAAATAAATTATAAAAGTTTTGCAGTGTTGAAAAATAAAATCCGTTAAAAATAATTTTTGAATTCGCTTCATTTATAACAGTTTGTTGAAGCAAAAACTTTGCATTGTACTGTTATAATTTTGTAAACAAAACTAGATATCAGTAGCTTTATGCATTTTTATTGTTAAATTTAGAGAATTAAACAAAAAATTTAAATTTTTAAAATAGAAGTTCACAGAAATTATAAACTATGACATTGAAGCATTATAACGCTTTAAGTAATAACAGTAGTAGCATCCAAATGGACACATTAGAGGAAAAAGAAGAAAAATATAGAGTTTTAGTGAAGGCATTAGAGAAAAAATGTGCTGAAATTAAAAGGTCTAATGAAGCATTAGCAGCAAGGTATTAAAATCTTATTCTTTACAAATTCTTTAAATCATTCTGCAATGATTTAATAAAAATAAACATGAACTTCGACGAAAAACGAGTTGTTCGAAATATCCATAATAAAGAATCATTGTTTTATTTCCACAGATCCATTACCATTAGAAAATTAATCAAAAAGAGGTCTAGAGACGTTGAAATTCTGAAAGCAAGACTCGACAAATTCGGCGATTCGTGGAGATTTGTATAGGAAACTCATCATTATTTATTTTTATACGCAACAATTTAATAAATCATCAATGTCAAATAAACAATAGAATCAATTATAATCAATCGCTTTGTATTTTCACTCTGTCCTTATTCCTCAATATCAAGTTCATTATAAATCGATGACATAAAAGTTGCATTAGAAATCGTCTGAGAAGAATTTGCGAAAAATTGATAAAGATTGTTTTATTAATTCAATCGATGAGAATAAATTGGCGCACGCTATAAATGAATGGAAGCAAAATATTTATATGAAATTGTCAATAGAAAGGGAAAGAATAATAGAATTTTCGTGATTTCTGATACAATTCAGACGTAGTTGGTATTATTTCACTAAGATGTAATAAAATTTTCATTTTACATTACGTAATTAGGTTTTAACCTGCCTGAGCGGTAATTTGGTCAAAAGCCAAGGCATCCGCTAAGGCGATGACACGGTAATGGCAATTACATGGCAGCAATGCATCGGGCTGACATGCTTTAAATAGCAGATTCTCATTCAGGGACGAAAACTGAATATTGTGCTTTGAATATTAAATAAGAATCACTAAATATTTTTCTCAAAAGAATCCATTGAACTTGTGTCATTTTTCGCATAAATCCATTTCAGAAGACAGACAGCAAGTTCAGACGTATCCAAATAGACGCCCGTGACTATTCATTTTGAAATTTCGTCACTGTGAAGAAATAAATAAAACTGTCTGAAATCAATAGAATCTTTTATGCTACCAAAGGTTCACATTAGCATTCAATGAAGACATCTATTTATAGACGAACTGTTTGTCATATTTATCAATGTAAACTTTCAATTCAAATTGTAGCCATCGACAATGCTTGAAGTTAAAGCATCGAAAAATACGAAAATAATCATTCAACCAGAAACTTTTATGATATTCAATTTGAAACATTTCCATTCGATTTCAATTGTTGGCAACAAAAGGCAGAAGAAAGGAAAAGAATTGACCTATCATATCATAACATAATGATGATATCAGAGAAAGAATACAGCAGCAATCACAAGCATCGCACACATGACTTCACAATCTTAAAATCATTCATTTCTCAATTTATTTTTTCTACTCTTTTTTCCGTTTATGCTGTTCTACCCTCCTCTTCAAATTTTTATTTCTCTTTCATAAATAAAATGAAAAAAAAAGTGACGACAGAGAAAAAAGTTTATCATTAAGCAAACAAGCTTCAAAATTGTTCCCTCTCCATTTGATCTAACATATGTTAAATTCTTTAGCCTAAAATAAAAGGTCAAATTGGATGTTTTCGTACGTTTTATCTGACTGGTTTGACTATAATGGAAATGAGCATTTTCATTGATGTCCTTTTCAGTTCAAACTTAAAAAGTCATTATAAAAATTCTATGATGATGATGATACCTTAAAGCCTTACTAAGCAACAATGAGTAAATTTCTTCTACTTCCTTTATAAGGATACTGCTCGATCCTATCATAATAAAAAGTTACACAATTTCTTTCTGACAAATTACAGCCATTGAGTTCACGTGTTGGAGAAAATTGATCAAGAAGGAAATATTTATTGAGCATAAAATTTATTTAGGTATTCGTTGCAATTTTACGATAGTTTTATGAAAAGGTTTAGAGCAGTGATGCTCAAAGAATACTCCGCGACAATAGATGATTTCAAATTATATATATCAGCCACAAATGATATGTTTTTCGAAGAAATAAAATTTGGAGGTTTGGAGTTTCTCGAAAGCATTTGTAAAATATGTCATGAGACAAAAAGTTGGCACACTACTGGTGTAGAGTTTAAATATTAGATTCTTATGGTGAATTACCTCGAAAATTTTGAACATTTAATCAGTTTGAATGAGGTTTCAACTCATGTTCACCTAGCATGCTTATCATGAGCATATATTTAATTTGTTGAGCTGAACCCATGATGATGCATGTGACATGTCACATAGTAATCTTAATTGCGCCTTTAGTACCGTTCAACCATGACATTAATACTTGTGACATTATTTTATTGATTTAAAGAGAATGAAAAAAAGTTTTCTTCTATAAAAATTGAGAAGACTTTAAAGTAAGAGCTCAGTTTGCTTCAGTTGTTCCTCAATACTAGTTCATATGCATGTTCGCGTTTTAGAAGAAATAACAAGAAAAGTAATAATATTCTAGAAGTTCATTAAATTCCGAAGGAGAAACGAAAGGGAAAATTTATGGAAAAAGTTCATTATAGAAATAAGTGAAATTCGTTTTCAGTGCACGCAAATCACAACTAAGCATATTTACTTCTGATGGCAAGGTTATCGGTTTGAAAATTGGAGCAAATTTTGGACGTTATATAACTTTTAAATTTTTTCAAATAAATTCCATTCAATAAAGATCAATTTAAAAGCCATTTAAAAAGTGGTGTCTAAAACTCAGTGACTTTGTTGCATGCAGCAGCTAAAAGTTTAAGACTGTAAATTGCGCAATCATAAGGACTTTTTATGTGTTCATGTGCTGATTATTTTACGATTACTAAGTGCAATTTCATTCTTATATACTGCATGAAATAATAAATAACCAATAAGTTCATATAAAAGACAGGAAAGAGGATTTTTTTTGGAGTCATCCATAAATTTATGCTCGAACAAGCATAACTCTTTTCCGTAACGAAATCCTAGAAACTTAAGAAAGAATGAAGGAAATGATGCAAGTGAATTGTGGTTTATGTGTCTTTTATGCATTTATGGTTTTCCTCGCGATGTCAACAGTGTCTGGTGAGTTTTTCATTATTATCACATAATGTTTATCCAAAAATTAGTTTTTCACAGAAAATGTCAGTTGCACCTTTTTTATCATTTATATGTAGGATGACCATTTGCGTGTTTTTCAACGGACAGTCCTGTAGTTTTGCAAAATGTCCGTTGTCCTGTATTTGTTCAAAATTAACCTGAATTTCGGAAATTTTGAAAAATTCAAAGGATTAAACGATTTCTCAAGAAATTTTCAAGTCCCCATCCAAAGCTCTAACTATTTATTTTTCCGTACTTTTTTACTAGAAATAGCAAAAAATATGTGACAAAATTCACAAAAACCAACACATTTCTGCTAAAAACGTTTATAATGGTTAAATTTTCATTTAGTCCCTATTTTTTATAAAATGTCCTGTATTTTTCAAAAAATCCCTGGTCACCCTATTTATATGCTGAAAAATTAAGTTCTTTATTTAAATATACTTCATCTTATGATCTTAAAAACTGCGCCGCTTCATTTTTAATTGGACCGCATGCGAGTCACCAAATGATACAAGTTCAAGGCCAGATCAATTAAATAGAAATTGTATCAAGTGAAGCTAACGAATATGAAGAGATTTTTTGAATCGTCCGCATACTTTTCAATCAGAACAAATTAATTAACCATGCCAAAGCAAGTCTTTGAAATATTTCAATGTTTGCTCATTATTAAAATATGTATTAAATGCAGCAGTAGCATCAAAGCTACCTACGTTATGCTTACCTAATAAATGCTAACTCAAATATTTGAGAAATGATAAGGTTTAAAAAATGAAAGTAAAAAGAATAAGAAATGTGTTTTGAATGAATTTTTTTGAAAATGTTCTAGAGTTGCTAAATACATTTAAAATAAACCAATTTTTATCAAAAGTAGTTATATAACAACATTAAACTTGTATTGAACTGCAAAAACTACATACTTTAAAATTTAAGCAAAAATCGCAATTTTCCATTAGCACAGCTCTGTCAATTTTGAATAGACAACTTTCAGAAATCTTCGCTTAAGTGAAGTGATCATTTTGCTAATGCATTTTCAGCATTGAAAATCCCTAAACATCAAGAATGGTACTTAGCAAGTAGTTAACTTATTCAACACAAGCTTTAAGATTTTCAAATTGAATTTATAACCCCTAATAGCATTTCAAACTTTGGCACATTTATTTTGAAAAGTCATGCATTGTAATGTATTTCTGGCTAACCATCATATTTCTAAAGTCCCAGCCTTATCAGTTGAAATCAAATATTCAATTTTTTAATGAATTTTGAGAATGTTGTCAAAAATAGTACTCGACAATTATATTAACCAGAATTTCGTAGATGTGCAACCTAGTCAAAAAATAGAATTCCGATTATTAAAGATATTCTGAAGCTTTCCATAACACCAATTACAAACTAACACATGTGTATATTAAATATTTCATATTTAGAAATTCCCCCGATTTTTCAAACATAAATTTGTTTAATTAAAGTTAATTTGGGATATTTCTCCACCATTTAGTAGATAATATTTTGAGAGCTCTGCTGAGTGTCACATAAGCATGAACCAAGTGAAGAGAAAAATTCGAGCCACATTTTTTAAATTGATTCATTAATAAAAAAGCGAGGATGGCTTTCATTTCGCGGAAGTGCCGCAATTAATTATCAATAATTTTTCAGTTGAATAAATAAATAATATTTTTATACTCAGACAAAAAATAATAATTACACCACTGATTCGCATACAGTAAGCGTACGGAAGTGTGCGAGGGGCGAGAAAGTTTTTTCTCATTATTTTCACATTTCTCATTTAACGTCATTTATTCACTCCAATATTGAGTTGTGATGCATGTTATCAATATAAATTTATGTAAATAAACATTCATTCTCTCAATTTATGTGTAATTTTTTTATAATATAAACAACCAACATTCTCACTCTGCCTGTCTACCGACAATGTATTTCATTAAAAAGTTTCCTTTTAATAGCAAATGTAACGTGAAAATGGATACCGTATTGAGTATAATAATTTTTAATTAAATCTTTCAATTATATATCACGTATCAAACTCGTATGAATGCTGCTATTCATAGTTAATAATCAATATATCAATATGGTTGCACATGTTTGAAATATAAAGAAGTTGGAATCAGGATGTAACGTGAGGAAAAACTTTTGAAGATTAATTTTGATGCTCGATTAAAACTTCCGCAGTTGAACGTTGACACTGTAATTTGATAAAATTACTACACCTTCCTTACTTATATTGGAACCTGAAGTTTTCTAATTTTCTAACTTTCAATCATGTCTTAAACTGTGATGATAAAAAGTAACTCATCCGTGTTATGATTCGATTTAATGAGCTTTAACGAGATATTTGGATTCAATCATTGGCTTTTAGATATTAGAAACTAATCCTTGATTGTAATAAATGTATGATCCTAACTTTTAATTTTCTTGTCCGTTTTGAGAATTTCAAGGATACTCTTGGATTGCTTTAAACGTTTATCATTCAACCCAACCATTTGATTTCAATTAAAACAGTTGGGATACTAATAACCAGAATAAATCCAAAAACAATTGATATTGTCCACAAGCTCACGGCATAAAACGCATGTTCTCGAGGGA
Organism: Chironomus tentans; assembly: GCA_963573255.1. Classification (NCBI taxonomy): domain Eukaryota; kingdom Metazoa; phylum Arthropoda; class Insecta; order Diptera; family Chironomidae; genus Chironomus; species Chironomus tentans. The sequence continues at coordinate 29,881,008 of OY754304.1, read as the reverse complement.
TATAGACCAACATTTTTTTTTAAAAAAAAATAGAGTCCAAAAAGTTTTAAATGGAAAATAATGGTCAAAAATGTTTTGACTTAAAACGTACATGAACCAAATGCCTGGGAAATATTAAATGAACCTTTCATCAACTCTAGAACTTTAAATATTTATGGAAATAAGAAAATGAGTAGCATTATCTCAATAAAAGCGCATAAATGAAAGTGAAATTTCATTATGGATGTTGGTGCTTAATAATTCAATATAATTTTTCCTTCACTTGCAAGCTGACATTCTAATTGCGATAATGAATCCTAAAATTTCATTATTCTGTTATTTTTAAAGTATCTCATTTTCAATCTTTAAGATTTTCAAGAATATGAGCACAAGTTAATTTACATAAAATTTCTTGCAAATAAGAAGTAAATAAGAAAGGTCTTTAAATTTGACAATAAAAGTTAAATTTTATTATCACATTTCCGCTTGAAAATTATTGAAATTTCAATTGTCACCGTTCATACTCAAGAATGTTCTTGTCAGTAATCAGTTCATTCAATGGTAGATCTCTACTCTTACCCGCTCATAACAGATAAGTATTATGATCTCAAATGGAATGTTGATTGCATAATAAAGGAATCAACCAGTTCCTTTACAACATAAGTAAAAGGCGAGAAATTGTAAAGAATGTAGTTTCAAAATGTAATTCACAGTTTCATTTCCAACCTTACCTCTCATCAAACGACAAGTTCTTCCTTTTCCCATCAAATTCAATTACCATTCACACTTTTTTCCAATTTTCTTATTTTCCTCAACGCTACATTGAACATTCATAAATGTAAGAAGAGAAAAATTTCCTCAATTTAAGAAAGAGCAAAAAGAAATGATTGCAACTTTTGCTGCAATCTCAGATGATGCTTTAGGAACGGATGTAATTCAACCTCAACGATGCGCTTAAGATATAATTAAATTTTATTTTTATGCGCCATTGCAGCGTAAGAATAGAAAAATGAGCAAGGAAAAAAGGATGAAATGACGATAGCATGTAGGAAGAGTGAAAAAGTGAAGATTAAATAAAGGAAATGTGAAGTGGGAAGAAAAATGTCAAAAGATGCAGAGGAATTACAAGGATTCAACACTGATTGTGAGAGAGATAAGAAAGCTGTTGTGCTTTAAATTTAAGAAGCATCGCTGAGCTGTAAAAAAATAAAACTTGATATTAAAATTACAAATAGTTTTTATTTTTTTGTTCTAGACGCATCTCGAAATGCAATTTTTTTAAAAGTTGAGGGGTCGTTCTTAAATGGCACCTAACTTTAAGGGATCTGGAGCTGTGTAAGACTCCATAAAGGAATAAAAAATCTCATCTTTTGATGTACGTCATTTGTGAACGACCCCTAAGGAAGAATAAAATTAGAGAAAACAGAAACATGTTGCTATAAAACTTATAGTTCTAATTTTAATACAGTCATAATAGTATTTTTAAGCATATAAAATGAACAAAAGCTAATCATTGCACTTCCTACATCACATCCAATACCAAAAATATTTTAATTCTGATTTTTTTCAACAAACTTCTGCAAACTTTGCAAAAAGTTGTTATTTATTGCTGGCATTTTTCTGAAAGTCCATAAATTTACGGATATCTTTGCAAAATGCTACTGAAATATCAGCAAACATTATTTTTTGGTAAAGTTCTGTGTGAACTTGTTAGTAAATCCATTCTCAATATTTATTCAATAATTCTTTTCTCGACACTTTTTAAAAACAAACTAGTAAACTATTCACTTCACTTTATTCCATTTCCAGCTGTCGACATTGAATCCATAGTTAGTCATTGTTGTAATGAAGGCAACGATTGGGGCTCACAACGTAAACATTGCAACGAGTATAAATTTAATCTTGATAAGAATGTTGTACCAGCTGGCTTGCATGGTTTGTGCTTATCGACAGTAGAAATTTGTTGTGCGAAGCAACATAGAATTTATCAGTGCACGGGTGAGTAACAATAGCAAACAACATTTTATTCCTTATTCATCCACTGAACAAGCTTTGTATAAGGACTTTTGTCTATAAAATTTTGTTTATATTTCTAAGCTTGAAAAAATTCCATCCACTCCTCATTTTACAACTCTTTTATAATTTAATTTATTTGTATATCCACATTTAATCATCTTTAAGTACGATAATAGGAAAATAGGTCAGTCACGCACTAGACTGAGAATTCGATAAAAATATCTTCGTCTCAAAAGCCCCCGAGTTGTATAAAAATCACATCCATTCGAATGTTTTTTTGTGTGTTGTACATTTATTATTGATGGAAAAACTAAATTTAATTTTGTTTCCTATCCTTTGAATGAAAAGCGGGAGCGGTTGCGGCAAAGTCATCATCAAGTTGTGATAGCAGCACAGATAATTATGGGACAGAATTCTTCAAGGTACGTTAAGACTAATCTAAATTAATTTTAGTTGTAAAATTTTCCCACAACTAAGTCAATCTACTTTAAAACATTACTTCCAAGTGTTTGCATGACGTACCACAACATCAGTCAATTTATAATACTAAAATGACTAAAGCAAACAAAATAATTTGCATCAAAATACATTTTAATCGCACGAGAATATAGTCGAAATTTCCCATAGCAATATGCAATGACTCATAGTTTTAAAAATCTAACCAACCTAATTTCCTTTCTTCCCACAAAACTTGTTTAAATCCGGAAAACCAAAACAAATATCAGGATTGTTGTGAAGCTTGTAAAATTGGCTTAGTAATTGGCTCGACAAGCACTTCATGTTCGACAGAAAATTCTCTCTTTGGCTCGCCGTGGGACGATATTATTGAGGATTGCTGTACTGATATTAGAGAAGCTGAAAATGAGGACGACACTAACGAAACCAATGAGAGTAAGCATATAATTTTAATAAATTTTAGATATCTGAACAATTTCTTTTCTGATCCAGAAGATATTTGCCAACGGATCGAGAATCTCTGCACACATATTTGTGTTCCGACTGATGATTCATACGTTTGCCAATGCAGAGATGGCTATAAATTACTAGAAGATAATATTACATGTGTTAAACAAACAAATGTGATTGATGATACAACAATTCCGCAAACTTTAAATAAGGTAGATAAGTAAGTAAACCAAAAACTATTAATCTTTAGAATATTTTGATAAGTAAGTAATATTCAACGATTTAAGTTCTCACTATAATTGATATTGAATAATCTCATGAACAGTCAGATCGGACGCAATACCTCAAACTGTCAATTTCCAAGTAAAATTCATGACAGAAGATATATATTTTAATAAACTGTAATTTGTAATCATTGTCCAATCTCCATGACATTGCATGACTTTCCTGTAGTGTAAATATGTACGATTACATACGCACTGTATTTATTGATGGTATATTGGCTATCAAAAGTTATAGGAAATTGTTTATTGATTACCTTATATAAGGACGAAATCACAATTTATCTTATTTTCTCCGTAAACATAATTGATTATTTTCGTGTTTGTTTAGTCATTTTTCCACATTTTAGTCTTGGAAGTAGCTACAAAAAGGTCAACTGCTATTTCTACCCGAGCGACACAAATGACACGTTCTACCTCCGTGTAGCTTCCATATGGCTGTCAAATGGAGTCTTCATTTGTGTCGCTCAGGTTAACTTTTCAAAAAAAATCTAAATTCATGATGCACTTTAACACACAAAATAAACAGAAATAATAATTCCTAAGCAATACATCTTCTCACATAGCTGCTCGCCTGGCTTGGCATTCGATGAATCATCGCAACAATGTGAAGACATAAACGAATGTGAAACTGGAGATGCGAATTGTGATAGAGAATCCCAAGCATGTCTCAATACAAATGGCTCGTATAAATGCTTGAATATAATTTCAAAAGTCAGCAGTTGTGAAGACGGTTATCGATATCAAACAAGAATCGCTCAATGTGTTGGTAAATAGTGATGATTTTGCAGAAACAGTTCTTATTTCTTTGCCCTTTATTTTTATTTGAAAGCTTCTGCAAAGATTAATGAGACTTAATTTTGCTCAAAGTTTTCATCTCTTTTGTTCCACTTTCATGATTCTTACTATCATATACTATAAAATAATAATTGGCAGAACTAAATTCTTACTAGATATCAACGAGTGTGCTGAAGGACTTGATGACTGTGATCGCAGAACGCAGTTATGCTTAAATATTCCTGGAAGTTTCAAGTGTCAAGATAAAGTTGTTGATACATGCTTGCCTGGCTTAAAATATAATTTGGATACAAAATTATGCGAAGGTGCCTTACCCGCTTATGCTTTATTTTATGTTCATAGCATAAATTTTGAAAAGCTGCTCAAAACTAAAACTAACTTTATTTAATCCTTTATATAGATGTAAACGAATGTTTAGATCCTGATTCATGTGATGACGGATACAAATGTGTGAACACAGTTGGATCATTTGAATGTATTGTTGTGACTACACAGCGTAATAAGTATGATAAATTAGATTTTATTTTAAAATTTAAATCCATCAAAATGTTTCAACGAGATTCCTAGAAATAAATTTCATCCCTAATTTTTTTTATCTTGTTAACCATTTCATGAACCCAGTACAGATTTTTTAATGCTTGTCATTTTTATGAATATAATTTTAATGTACTTATTCACTCTTCACCATCTCTACAATGTTTCATCTAATATCTCGCAGCAATAAACGTGTAAACGTGGATATAAATGAAAAAATTCCATTTAACCCTGCGAAACATATTTCATTTGATTTGAACGTTTTGGAATCTCTACGTATAAAAAACAGTGATTTAGAACGTTCATCTTTTAAGATTTTATTCACTTTAATCTTTCAGACCATTTAGAATTCCAAAATGTGCTCGTGGTTATCATCTTCAAGGAGATCAATGTGTTGGTAAGCTAAAAAATCTTTTAGGATTTAAAGAATGATTTTTTCACAATGCAATGTCATCAAAAACTCATTTTGAACTCTTTTTTCTAATCCAACAGATATTGACGAATGTGCTTACGATAGGGAAGCTTGCGATGGAAATCAAATATGCATAAATCTACCTGGTGCTTTCCAATGTGACTGCAAAGTTGGTTTTGTTCTCGATCCTCTTACAAATGCTTGCGAAGACATCAACGAATGTCAAATCAATTTACATGATTGTCTAGAAACGCAACGTTGTGATAATACTATTGGAAGTTATCGCTGTATAAGGACTCAAAGTTGTGGTACAGGATATACATTCAACGCTGAAACACTGCAATGTGATGGTAAATGGCAGAATGAAAAACGTGATTGAGAGATTAACGAAAATAAACTTTTTTTCATATTTTTTACAGACGACGATGAATGCACTCTTAATCGACACAACTGCTACGATCCATATGAATGTCATAATACAAAAGGTAAATGATTGCACTTTGATTTGATGATTTTATACAAAAAAAATAATTTGAAATTTGATTGCTGAAAAATGCATACCTGATGTGAGCGATTTTCAAATGCAATCAGCTTTTGTTAATTCTTTATTAACATAGGCTCATTCCAGTGGGAAAACCACTTGGTTCTAGTAGACTTCTAGACTCAAACTTATGGTCATATCATGGCCACATCAAGCACAACCATGCTATAAGATTTTGTGATACCTTTTCCACCAAAAAATATTCAAGGACTGAAAATTATTGCGCAAAATGTGGTCAATGAAAAAAAAATTTCTGGTAGAAAATGACTTTTTTCTTCCAAGTGGTTTTCCTCCTGGCTTGTTCAGAATGTATGTCTTGTTCAGAATGTATTAACATTAACTGTTGTTTGAATTTGTTTAATTACGCATTTTAATTAGGTTTATAATTGAGAAACATCAATATTGATCAACATATCCCAATACTGAAAGGGGTCTGAAATTTTTAAAATCCACTTTTTTATGAACGTCACTTTAGTTTCATTTTTTATTAATTCTCATATTAATTTATAAATTATTAATAGGAAGTTTTAGATGTATTCGGAAAACTACAACAACTTCCACAACGACCACAACAACAACAACAACAAGAAAGCCTGAAATACGCTATACAACAACTCAACAGCCAAACTGTCCCAATGGATTTGAAAGAAATTATCTTGGAGCATGTATAGGTGAGTTGCTTTTAATTAAACAGGATAACAAAATGTTTACCGGTCTTGGTGAAATTTTACATTTTTTTCGAAGAATATGTATGTTCAGCATTCTAGCAACGAATGTTACAGAGAATTTTAATTTACAGAAATTAATCTGTAAAGTATCAATGACTCTCTAATGAATCTTTACATTATTTGAGATAAATCTGTTTGAGATACCTTTGTTGACATAACTGAATGATGGGCCCTTCGCATCATTATAATAGACAAATTTCATTCACAAATTTTTCAATACCACAAAGTTTTTTGCGCCATTTACGGTGAGGATAAGTAAAAGCAAAAAAAAAATCACCGTCGCGAAGGCGCAAAAAGTTTTCTCATTTTCCTCAACTTATTAAATGATTTTTAAGTGAATTATACAATTTTTTCTTTCTTTTAATTCATTCATGCTTCCGGGGATTTTGTGACTCATTTATTTCACTTTTCTCACTTGAAAAAAAATTAGCGAAATTTTAACAGTTTTGCCTCCTTCCAACTTTTTCAATTTCATTTAAATGCATATTTTAGAGCACTTTCATAATTTTTGTTTCCTTTTTCAAAAAAAAATCTCAACGTAAAGACATTAATGAATGTGAAGTAAGAAATCCATGTTCTCGCTCCCAAAAATGCATAAATACAAATGGTGGCTATAGATGCATGAACTCCTTAACATGTCAAAATGGATATGAGCTGAATGCAGAAGGAACACAATGTATAGACATTGATGAATGTGCAACACGTGAGGCAAATTGTGGACCACAGCAGACATGCAAGAATAAGCCTGGTGGTTACGTATGTTTATGTCCTTCTGGATTTGTATCGACAAATAACAGAAATTGTGAAGATATTAATGAATGCGAATTCTACAAAGATCGTCGTCCATGTCCCTCAAATGCTGACTGCGTTAATAGGTACGTTTGAACTAACTCTTTTATATCCGAAAATTATGAATGGCCTTTTTCATTATAGCATTGGAAGTTATCATTGTCATTGCAAAGCAGGATTTAAAAATGAGGTCAATGACGATAGAAAATGTGTAGATGTCGACGAATGCACAGAATATCCAGGATTGTGCCAACATCGTTGCATAAATTATTGGGGCTCCTATAAGTAAATGCAAACCATATATCTGACTATCTTCTTCTTTCCTGCTTTTTTCCACTACCATAACATATTCTTGCTTACATCTTCCTTATAGGTGCGGATGTGAAGCTGGCTTTAAGTTGAGTGCAAACAATCGTACATGTGATGACGTTGATGAATGTGAGCTACACAAGAGCTATCGATTATGTGTGGGTATTTGCGAGAATATTCCAGGCAGTTATCGATGTACATGTCCGGATGGTTACCGTATTGGCACCGATTCAAGATCATGTGAAGGTATTTTATTAGTCAAGAAACGTCTAGAATTGTTTATTAGGAAAAAGCTTCAGTACTTTTTTGAGGAAGTTAACATTGCTTAATTTATTTTTACAGACATTGATGAATGCAAAGAAACGCCTGGAATATGTCGATCAGCCGACGAAATCTGTACAAATCTCCGAGGAAGTCATCGTTGTATTCCAATACAATGTCCATATGGCTACATGAGAGATCCTGATCGAACAAAGTAAGGAAGTCATAACTATTTTCTTAATGTCTCTAACTTTATTTTTTTATCAGTCGATGCAAACGTATAAGCATGTTGTGTGACCATGACGATTATGAATGCTTCAGAAAGCCAACTTCTTATTCATACAATTTCATTTCAATGGTTCCAAATATGACAGTTCCAGTAGCTGGCACAGGATTATTTAATTTACAAACTACTGTTTGGTCACAAAATCTCGAATTCGACCTGAAAATTGACAACATTTATTCACAGCCTGGTGTTCAAAGAGTTACTGACCACTATTTCAGGTAACATACTGATATTTAATTTTTATTTTAAATATTTTTTATAATTTTTTACAGCTTAAGAAAAGTCCCACAGGGTGTTACTTTATTACTCTTAAGACCACTCGATGGTCCACAAGATATAGAACTTGAACTTACAATGAACGTTTTTACACAGGATCGAACACCTTCTGGCTCAAGCGTTGCCAAAATTTTCATCCTTGTTTCAGAATATCCATTTTAGTCTGACTAAGAGTTTTACGCTTTTTTGTGCCATATTTTGTGAAATCTTTTTATTCACTAATTCCAAACAAAAGCATGAGTCTTTATGATAAGCAGGACAGAAATCTGTATGCTTCATTTTAAGAGATACAAAATAAAGACTTGAATAAATAAATAATCGGATTTGTCATGTTCTTTTATTTATCATATATGCATATTGTGTAAATTATTCATATGATCATTTCAGATGTCTTAAGAAAAAAATTTAATCTGTCTTATGAGGAAAATTTTTTCAGTGAATATTTGTGCCATAGGATTATTATAAAACTAAGAAGTATTCATATCCAAATTCGAAAGAGCTAGATTTTCACATAAACATATGTCAACACTTTATTTTAAGTAGTTAGTCCCTTGGCGCTCCTTGACGTATTCAATATAAAGATACATAGGGAAGACTATGTACGCAAAATCGAAATTTAGCAATAATATAATATTGAAATGGTGGAGCTTTCTGGATTTTTATTAAACAAAATTTCCATTAGTTTTCAAATTTTACCTGAGCCCTGCTTACCTTTTTTTCAATCTCATTAGAAGTCCAATTAATCCATTTATCATTTTTTCTCGTCATGTTTGACAGGGGCCTATTCTAGTTCCTTTGAAATGAATTCAGTTGCTTCTTGTACAGATGATTATTATCCTCCAGAATACTTCAGACACAAATAAACTTAATGTATTGAAAATCTTTTAAACAAATACTAGAATTAACTTGTTTTGTGTACTTCATAATGAATTCGACGTTTATTAGCATTTCATAAAATTTTAATCCATTACTTACAGCATCTTAAACCTAAACAGTTGCTCAAATATTTTAATTACTTAAGGTAACATCTTTACTTCGAACTTAATTAACTTAACCCTTTTACAATATAGGTATACAATATAAAGGAAATTTAATCATATGTAGAAAATTTATGCTCATGAATTTGAAAGGTTAAAATCCTTAAAAGGTAATAAATTTATATTAAAAAAAATATGTAAAAGACCAAAGATGATTTATTCTACAAAATTCATGAATGAACCCGAGGATAAGGGATCAAAAAAATTATTCAAGATAAAAATAAAAATTAAATAAATAAATAAATTACATCAAACTTTAATTATATCCCGAATGTCAATAAATGTTCAAAGTGTATTTTTAGAATTATACAAAAAAATATTTATTTTTTCTAGACACATAAAATAAACAGTTATTGATCACTGCTCTTTCATAAAAGATGAAATCCTATAAAGCTTCTGATAAAAAGAAACCAAAGTTAAAAGCATGAAAATGATCATTATTTTGGTATAAAAGATATGGAAAGACAACAACTCGAAAATTGACAAATCTTAAAAAAGCATTTGGAATCAATGGTCCAATTCGAAGCCAATTATTCTCAACTAAGAAGAAATATTGTCCATATTATTCTTTTGTCAATAAATGAAGGCACATTAAAAGCTTGTAAATCATTTTTAAATTCCCTTTCTTTTCTCCCCTCTTTTATTCCCTTTAGCCTTCAATTCTACTTATTTTTTTTCTCACATTTTTGCATAAACATCAAATTCAAGACCAGAACCAAGTCATCCGCCTTCTTCGCATAAATTTTCTTTCCTCTTCATTTCTATAGAAATTGGAAAAAAGAAAAATGCGAAACAAAATGCGAAATGGCCCTTTTTACGAATGATGTATTGTGTCGGCTATTATCTCCTTTCTATTTCCATAAATTTGCTCTTTTTCTTCACTTTACCAGTGACAGTTTATAGAAAGTTGAAGAATGAAGCTAGAAAAAAAATGTCTCGACAATGACGGATATAAAATGGACATTAGAAGTCAATGATTTCTTAAATCATCTTTATTGCATGAGAATTTAAGGCTGGATGATGCGCTTTTAATCGAATTTCAACATTCGTCTTGCAGCACAAAATTCTGAATAAAGCAAAAACAGTTCAAATCTAAAACCAAAACTAAGTGACGAAAAGACTTCAAGTCTGGTTCCTTAAAAACCAACCTCAAGAACATGTATTTTAATTTTTTTTTTGTACATACTTAACATACAGAAATAAAATATTATTATTTATAAAAAAAAAAAAAAAAAAAAAAAAAGATGCGCTTTTAAGATAGTACAAAGGTCAAATTCCGCTCAAGTTTCTAACGGATGCATAATTTTGCGCCATATCAATATATAAGTAAATCTCTTGTCATTGTAGTCCATAAATTGAAAGGTTGTAAGCTTCATTTCAAAAGGGTCAAAATATTTCAGGGTTCTATGCTCAATATCACGAACTTGTGCATTAAAACTAAAATTCATTGTCAACAAAAAAGTTGTACATCCACAGTAGCTGTAATAATTTTTACGACATATTCAGGATTTAAAAAAGATTTAATATACGAGAGAAAATAATTTTTGTTTATTAAATAAATTGTTTTCCTTATAAATCCAAGCGTCAATATATCTTTATTAACGATTACATTTGGAAAAAATTTAATATGTAACTCAATTTTCATTTTCTTTCATAGCAAATGGACTTTACTATTCTTTCTCATTCTCGCCCCTTTTTTACTGTTTCTACCCTAAAGGAAATTGAATTGTTGTCTTTGAAAAAGTTGCAATGTCTTCTTTTTTTAGGTTATTTTCTTTCTCTTTATTAAGTTCAATACTTTTTGTTCTTTTTCTCATCTTAAACTTTGATGTTAATGCAATCGAGTTTAGATGTGAAAATAGAAAAAGAAACATTTTACTTTTTTTTTTGAAAAAGTTGTTCAAAGCTTTACTAAAAATTTTTCTTGTCTCAAAGGATAATATTCTCATTTAATAGCAAGTAATTGATGCTGGATTCGTTCAAAAATGTATAATATTCTTGTAATTGGATATTCAACTTTCGAGTTTTTATTCTGGATATTATTAAAGCTCATTTCGAATTCCACACACATTTCATTTTCAGTCGTGTCTTATGACACAACCCTGTGCCTAACAAATAAAAATGTGCGTTTGATAAGAAAAAGCTCCATGAAAAATTTCATGCATCAGCAGAAAAAAACAAACAAATAAAATATTTGTGGAAATCAAAAAAATGGATCGTTGCTGTGGGTGTTAAAATGGCATTGAACTAAAGTTATTAGCAGAACAAATATCACGCAATTGCCATAACATTAGCATTTTTATTTATTTCATGGCTTAAAACTTGTATCCTTTTGTGTGTATGAGATTACATGTACATAAAGCTATCGTAAAATCAACAAATTCCTTTCATTGATCATTCTAAGAAGATAAAAGCTTCAAATATTGAATGCAATAAGATTGAAATTGACAAAATTTGTATTTTTTTGTTACATGCTTTTGAAGATCACATGAGAATATAAAATGTGATTATACCAGAACATTTCATACAAATGGTTCTGAATCAAGCCAAAAAATATGGTCTGACATGCTTTTGATGGAAAAAAGAGTTTTGTGGCAAATTGAAAAATTTTATTTTAAAATTTCAAAATTTTCACAATATGTTCTGAAATCATAAAGCTATCTTTTTCAGTACAAATGTGAATATTCTGGTATATTTGAAAATCTGGACAACAACCATCAATGTCAATATCAATGTCTTTTAACCATTTAGCACGTGCTCGTTTAATGAGCCTCATTATACATAACCTCCAAATTTTGTTTGTGCTTCTCAAAATGTTTAGATAAATTCTGCATGTGTTAATATTTATTTAGCGATTTTGTTTTCATTTCATACTCAAACGTAATATTTCAAAAGAAAATGAACGAAAAACAAATTTCAGCTCTGATCCTATACATAAAGTTAAAAATAGAAATGCAAAATTACATAAAACTTATTCACAAATGTGATCCATTCATTGGCATTAAATTTTCTCTTTTTTCTATAACCTTTTACTTTCTAACAGTTAATGCAAGCTGAAATGTGAATGAATGAATGAATGAAAGCTTGTTATTTTGTAGGGAAAAAATCGCATAAAAGTAAAATAAATTGACTCAATTTCAGATCTTAAATGCAAGTTATATTTTTCAGTTTTCATCTCTTTGATGTTGTTTGTGACTTTATATGTATCTCAATTTGTGTAGATTCTTATAGATTTCACAAAGCAAAATTCAAAGTGAATTCTCTATTAGAAGAGACACTGAGCTTTTCAATCTAAACTCGTAGCGATGTGACACTCAATTTGAAAAAGCTTCAGTGATATAAAGCATGTGAATTCCTATTAATGAACTCATTTACCTTGATAAATAATTTAAATGCGTTATTATCATAGCTTTATGTTATTTTCGGTAAAACACGTAGAACTCGACATAGGGAAAAGCTTAAAACAGATTTTCTGCTTTGCTCTATTTTGTTAAAATAACATAATTAAGTTTGCTTCAAATTCACTGCTCAGTGATTCAATTCATCATTCCTTGTATTGAAAATGTTTGTTCCACAGTACTTTCAAACATTCCACATTTATTGCAAGGATCTTGATTTTTTGTTTCTAAAACAATGGAGACTTCTGAAAATTATTTTCTTTGATCAAGTGAGTTGAATAAAGAGTTACTTTTTTGTTCAAATATTCATTGACTCAGTTTGTAAAACTAAAACAGGTACTGAGTTTGAAATAAACAAAGCCAAGACAATAAGACAAGATCAGTGTATGCCAAGGACGTATTCAGGGAGGGGTTTTTGGGGTCAAAACCTACAAAGAGAAGAAGACAAAAATCCCAAACCCCCCTAAATTTTCCCTTCCATACAAAATTTTTCGCTACTCATCAATATTTGATTTTTTTTGTGCATTTCCCTAAAAGGGACACAGAAAAAAGGTACAGACAGAAAATTCCAGCTCAACTCAAATATACACAGTCATATCATATGGAAAAATGTAAAAAGAATCTAATCAGAAGTTAATAATGATTAGCATAATTCAAATAAAAATCTTAATAATTAAATTAAAAAATTTTTTGAAAACTAAATAATAATTCATGTCATCACCAAAGCAATATTATTTAACATTCAAAAACGCATTCAGGATAATGAAAGGCTGTCACATTCATTGCATTCTCATGAAAAACCTCTAATCCTAGAAAGCTTAATGAAAATGAAGTGTTGAAGAAACCATGAAGCTTGTAAAATTTAAGTGCTCATGTGAAATTGTATAGCACCTTAGGTGGTATTTTTGAAAATGCACAAACGTTATATGCATAGAGATATTAGCCTGTGGTTCCATTCTTATGATAGCAGCTTTAATTCTCAAAACATATTTTCTGAACAAGAAATCTAAACTATTGAAATTTTACTCTGAATTTTAAACATCTTGGAGAATTTTCCATAAAAACTTTTTAAATTATATTTTATAGGAATTGAAAGGGATTTATTACTTCATATAATGTAAAGTCCTTGGCATTTCTAATTTTTGAATCAAAATTGTGAGTTAAAAGTAATACTACTTACTTTCATGACCTCCCTTAGTTGTCGCCTATAGCTGACTCTATCGCTGGCTAACGTCTGCCAATTTCTAGTATCAAATGCAATACCGTCAACAAATAAAAGTAATACAATCAACATTTTATTTAAAAAAATTCCAATATAATGGAAAACTATGGAAATTTTTTAAATAATATTCTCCGTAGTATTTAGTAGTATTCTATGTCGTGTCGTCTAAAAATGACGTAAATATTAATTTTAGTGGCAGTTTGGAGCTTATATAGTGGAGTATTATAGAAAAATAACTAGTGTGGTCTGAAAATCCCATTTCTAGAGGGACGTCATTTGCAAAGAATTCTTATGAACATCATGTTTTTTTCTACATAAAATAATAGTCAACCATGATAAGTGCTGTAAGATAAAATTCATAACAGAACATAAGAAGATGTTGCTTAATATCAATATAGAAACTTCCTGTCCTGATTTTTCTACATGAAATCTCTTGTATGATGATAAAAGAATGCACTAAGTAATAAAAAGATGATTGAATAACAAGACGATAGCAAGCATTCAAGCACTAAAATATCAAGAGATGAATTACAATGCAATGTAAATATTTACTGTAATAGGGATTTCTTATCCCAAATAGATTTTTTTAATGTCTACTGGAATTAAATAGATTTATGAAATTTGATGACTTCTTATCTTTATGTGGCATAAAATGTGGGAACCAACTCTTATGAATTCATTAACAATATCTTTAATACAGAAGATAAAGTCTGTGTAACTTCATTACATTCACAAAAATATTTTGGCAATAAAGTCCTAAAATACATTTTAATATAAATTTATTCGACCGATTTTCAACAATATCTTAATAATCTGCATGAATAATTTACCATTATTAACAGTTTCATTCGGGGGAAATTTTAACGCAAATTAATTATTATGATGAGTTGCAATTTAATTATCATAGTCATTTATCGAATAAGTTACTTCATAGAATATATGCATATCAAAAAGTTTATATATAAAATTAGCATAAACATGAAGCCCATGTCAATTTATGGTTGACTTCTGTAATTTATTTACAATCATGTTGCATCGGTTTGATGTATATTGGAGAGTGAAAACTAATTAAAATTTTAAATGAATGCAAAATTGAGAACGAACAGTTTTCATGGCACATTAAAAACGAAAGCTGTTGATTGCTGTGGCAACTAGATTTTAGAATTTTATACATTTGGAAAAAACTTAATTGGTACAACTGATGCTGTTAAAGATAAAAAATAGGAATAATAATAGGAAAAATAGGAAAATAGGAATCAAAACAATTGCTAAGAGTTAAGGTCTTATGCTGATACCCTGGGAGTATTCTCAACGGATTATATTACTTAGGGTACCTTGGAGTAGTCTAGGGTATACGCTCTCCTCTTAGAGACGTGTCCCCTATCCGAAAATCAAAAGTTCATACAAAAAAAATTTTATTTACTAAAATGTATCATGTAAGATAATTAACGCCCCTGTATGTTACTTATGTTAAGTGAGACATAACAACAAATTACTTAATATATTAAAACGAGAGTTGTGTTATGACCAAACCTATATAGTTAATCGTAACATTTCTCAATATAAATTAGACATAATTATTTTAATATGGAATCATCTGTCGGTCAATCAATTTTTCTCTTTCCACAAAGACGCAAAAGTATTTAATGATTCTTATCGATCTCTGATTTCTGGATATAAAACTACATCAATATCATAATGACTAATATAATCTCTTTACAGACAATGATAACTTGAAAGCATAAGAATGTAAGCAAGATATGATGATAATAAAAGGAAGTCGTCAGATTTATGACACAAAATCGTCAACATGATTATCATCATTGTCAAAATAATGAAGTTTGTTATATTCTTCGAAGTAATAAAGACATAATATTAGATTATTATTCTTCTTCTAACAAGTATATCATATAGTTTCCTTTAGGTCTTTTGGAGTAAATACATAAAATTATCATGGATGTTTGTGCTTACATAAATACCGATTTATATTGATTTTTCTTAATCTCGATTCCTCATTCACATGATGGTTTCTTGTGCACAACAATAAGTTTCTAAACTTGTCTTATAAGAAACACAATTTCAACGTGCATTTGTAAAGGACACGCTGAATTTTTAAAGCTTCTTTTCAATTTGAATAAGCCTTTTTTTGTGGTTTTTCTGATAGAAATAAATACAATTGCTGTGCTGAAAGCCATACAAACATTACTCACCGCCTTTTATAGAGAAAACAGCGTAGAAAAGCAAACACATTTTATGAATTTTATATGTTTACTCTTCCATGGATGAACGAATAATAAATGTTGATGTGCAAGAAAGACATCATCATCGTCATATGACATACCATATCTATAGTAAACGAGTTTCATCGAACCTCTATCATCAGTAGACAAATAGATAAATAGCTTCCGGCTAGTAATAAACAAAAGACGAAAAATTCTCTTTGCATATTTATGCTGTTGCTTGTGTGTTTGTCTCCTGCGGAATCTCTTTGAAATGAAAAAGTTTCTATTTTTTATGATAAAAGGAAGAAATAGTCCTTTTCATTTTTTCTGACTCGAAGCTATTTTTTGACCTCATACGGGAAATGTCTTCTTTTGATATTCAAGAATATCTTTAGACATGAAGTCATGTTTGTGTGATGGAACAGTTCTACTTGTATAATAAAAAGGAATTATCTTCTCTAGAAAATTCAACTAAGTATTTTTCCGCAATTGATAATACTGTTAAAATAAAGTAAATTTGATTCATTTTCTAGAAAAGTTCCTAGCTATAACTCAAAGAAATAGTATTTCTTCTAACACAATTTAAAATAAATCAGAAAAATTTCCCGAAAAGAATGAAGCAATAAGAAAATATGAAACAATTAAATAAAAAAATTCTATCAAACCGAGTAAATACCAAAAAGTTTTACTTTGAAGAAAAGTAATGTTTTGAGCAGTAGCGTAGCCAGATTTAGAAACAAAATTGTATTTTTCAGTTGAAAATCCCTAGCAATTTTAAATAATTTTTCGGTTGGGGTCAGTTTTTCCAGAGGGGGTGCATTCTAACCCATCAACCCCCCCCCCCCCACCTGGCTACGCCACTGGTTTTGAGAGAAAAATGGACGTAAATCTCAAACGATATTCTCTTGGAGTCCTGACTCCAGTGGAGTCCGAAAATTGACCATTCCTATTCAACCTTGAAGAATGTTTAAATACTGATAACGCTAAGGGTTCATTCACTTATGACGTCCATCAAAAAATGGGATTTTTTGACTCCCCTTGTCACAAAATTTTAGTGCAAAAAAAATTTCTTTAATTTAAAGTGTCACAAAATCTCAGACCCCCCTCCCCCCTAAATCATGGACGTCATAAGTGAATGACCCCTAATTCTGTAAAGGAATTTTTTATATTACAAATTCAAACATTAAAGACCTGGCAAAAGATAAACCAATAAACTAATTCGCTTTCCTCATTTTCATCAAATATTTTTTTATTAATATTATCACATCGTCAAGACACTTAATTTCTTTTGCTTTACTTTATTTATTTATCCATCAAATCATCCATTGCCAGTGGTCATCGCGGTATTCTCTATTTTTTTATTTCCTTTTCGGAAATGTCCTGATTTCATCTTCCGTACTTCTTTGGCAATCTCTTAAGGCTGTTTCGTGCCATTTTATTTCTATCAATATATATTTTCTTTTTATTTCATTTCCACTGTGATTGCATTTGGAAAATTTGATTTTAGCCATTTTCCTCGTACTTTCTGACTATAAATGGTAAAAAATTGGAAATAAAAAAATTATAAAAAAACATGAAGTCACGTAGTAAAAAATATCATTTATATCGGTGATTTCCTATTAGAAAAACAGACTAAAGAAATATATTGAAGCTTGTTTTTCTTTCATTTTTGTTTGAAAACATAAAAAATAATTCTGATTGAATTACATATTAAAGAATAGAAGTTCAAAAGTTATTTAGTCAAAAAATTTAATTCAAACAAATGCCAAAGTTAATCTTTAAACTCACCTCAATTTAAAATTTTAATTTTCTGCTTTACAAATTCATTCAAATGTTTTTCTTCCTCCTTCTTCGTAAAATGAAAAACGTCTAATTATTATTTTTTAAAGCCACGTATCCTGAGGCGATTTGTCAGGTGCTATATTCATTCACAACGATTTTGTATGCTTATATGGAGGAGGAAGTGAAACATCATTTTCTCACAAATGCAGGTGTGTGGAAAAAGGTTCAAAACTTCATTCATTCACTTCTATAGCGACTACCATCCATTTACTTTTATGAGTAGGATAACAGTTAATTAAGATAAAACTCTATCATCTTCTAAAAATATTAAAATTCAGGTTAATAATCTGTAGGTTTAATTCTATCTAAATATGAAATTATTCGTGCTTTAAAAATTAAATTCAGTTTAAAATTTCAACAATCACGTCCTGAAAAAATTCATAAAGTCAATTATCAGATTCCAAAGAAAAATTTATATTCATCCTAAAATTATGCAATGCATCGCCAATTATTTCTCATCATTCAATGAAAAAGTTGTAATTTGATATTATAGGATGGCATCTTTCATCCCTTATCAAACAATAGGCTGGAAAATTTACGCTTCCCTAAGAGTAATAATTGATGCTTATTTCTATTGTCCATGAAAATAGAATGGGAGAAGTGATTGAAATTTAATCATGATATTAAAATAATATGCAGCATATTATTAGACAGTCATTAAAGAAAAAACATTATGAGTACTTTAAATTAAGTGTCATTTAAGTTTAATTGACTCTATATTTTTGTTGTTGCAATTTAAATCGATTGTAATGTCGGAAAAGTTCATTTTCACATTCAAGAAAACTAAAATTTAAGGAAGGAAACATTCATACCAGAATAAAGCAAAGAGAAAATTCTGGTTCCACGTTCTGATGTCCTCAAAGCTGAAAAAGAGTTCATGTAATTGAAAATGACAAATAAAAACCAGACCTTCATGCTTACAATAATTTCTTCCCTTCCTGCATTTTTCCACAGAGAAATTTTCAACGATATATTCTCCCTAGGGCATTGAATAAGGAAGCAGCACAGCCATTCTATACGATTCAATTAAAATCATAAAAGTACTATCATAAACTTAATTAACGCTTAAAATGTTATTTATATTGAATAGCGTAAGAAGAAGCAGTGCTCAATATTAAAAGCCAAATGACAAAATAGAGGGAAGCAAAAAATTTAGAACAAAGAGACAATGTTCTTCAAATATCCTTTAATTAGAAATTTTTTAGATAGAAAATTCGTTTATGATAAGACATTGATTGAAATTGATGTTTTTTTCGTCATTATTGTTATAAAGTAATTAATTAAGTTATCAGAGTTTTAATAAAAATTCTTTCGAAAAGTTGGCAATAAAAAAATCATAAAATTACTGAAACGAATCATTTGGAAAGTTTAAAATGTGTTTACTGAAAAACTGAACATCTATTTAACAGCGAGATTTTTCATTTTATTCTCAAAAGTTTCCATTACAACCATAATATTTTTTATACTTTCATCATCTTTCTTTCATTAAATATATCTACATTATAATTCTATCTTTAAAACGGACTTAATAATTAAAAATTGTTTGTTATATTTTTTTACCATTCTTTGCTAAAATGCTTTGTGGAAAAACTCATACATTACATGATAGCGTACTTAAGAACATTGTGGATAAGATAAAATAAAAGTTATATTAATAATAATTGTATAGAGTTTTAATAAATAATATCTCAGGTGTTTTAAAAGAAAAGAGCTTAAATTCTTCAAGTTTAAAATAAATGATAATTATTCTAGATACAGATATTTTCAAAGATTGGCTTAAAAATTCAGGTGAGACAAGGAAAAACTGGGAAGAGAGCTATAAATTAATTAAAAGAAAAGCTTCATTCTTTGAATAATGTATGAGTTTTACTGAAAACTTTGGTTAACATTTCCATTTGATAATTTTTTTATAATAACCCTATAAATATTCATGGTGATTCTAGGTATGATGATTAACATTTACAGAATATACAGGACTATTATTTGTGAGTGTTCATAACATTATCATCATATTGCACAAAAACATCGTATTAATGAAACAATAATGCGACAATGAAAAGATTTTCCAATATTTTTTTGTCTTTTCAATTTTCAAAAACAAACTATAAATTTTAGTGCTGTACTAAATGTCCTCAATTCGATTAAATGCACCAAAAAACGCTTTATTCTTGGCACAGTTGATATCGTGTAAATCGTGCTCACATAATCGTGGCTCCGAATTTGAATAGTACAAGTTTGTGTCGCTCCTATTTAAATTAATATCACTAAATGCAATACTGTTACCGAAATGATGATATTTTCCATTGCTACTTCTACTATTATTATGTGCTTGTGTCTGATGATTATGTTGATAATGATTTTGATGCTGCATTGCATGTAAACTATTTGAACTAAATGTTCGCTCGAGAATTTCACCCCAATATTTTTCAGATAGACCATCGAAATCAGTATTGCCACTGATTGAAGGTGCAACCATTTTTGGCAGTGGCGGTAATGGTATATCATGATCACATTCCATGCTGCTCATCGTACAACTATGATGCTTACTATCTTCCATTTGGTTTCGCCTACGCCGAAAGCACTAGACATTATGTAATGAAATTAATTAATTTAAAATTATTTTTGTCGTTGAATGTATACTCACAGTTGATATCATGTCGTGAGAAATACTTCGAAAATGTGCGTTTAATAACCAGTACAGGAATGGGTTCCAAAAGCCATTGCTGATTGCAAACCATACAACAATGAACTCCATAATCGGCGGAACCTGAAACATGGACAGTTTTTTATCACAATTGAAATTTTAAAGGAAGGAAATAAGTCACAAACAATTAAATCTATATTTAATAGAGCTAGGAGGTCGTAAAGAGAATTTAATAGAAATTGCATTTGGAATGCATATTTAAATATTATTACCTCAATTATCTTACAATATCTAAGTACAAAATGTATGCTCATTTATTGCAAGTAAAAACTGTACAGGAAACCAGTCCACAGTGTTTATATTTTCTCTCTCAAAAGTTATATGAGAAACACTAAAGATTTATATTGTGACTTACAATAATGAAATCGAAATAAGCAAGTACAAAAGAATGGAGAAAGAATGGCGAAGAATGGAAAAAGCGAAATAAATTTTATTTAGAGAAAGGAATAATTAATTGATATGTCTACACAGTAATTGCACTTTTTTCCGGACTCTTTTCTCCTTGTTCATGCTTACAATGTTCATTTCTATGTTGGCCAAGATTTTATTTGTCATTATTCACATTTATTTTATTTTAAATAGACTAGGCATAAAGATGTATCGAATGGGACGGTTTAAAGGAACAAAATAATAACAGCATAAATGTCTATAAAATATGTTTGCCATTCTTATTTCCGTTGTATTGTGCTTTAAATCTTTTTCTCTTTCGCTTCTGAATTTAGCTTTGGCATCTGAGATCAATTGAGTTCCTGTAAAATTTAATTAGTTGATTAATTTTTTAAGCTCTCGAGGCTTCCTATTTTAGTCTAACTAGTTTTTTCGTGATAAACATTTCCTACTCCGTTTAAATTTAAACATTGAAATTCGAAATACTTCTGTTTCGCATGTTTTATTAAATTTTACTGAAGAGCTTATACAGTTGAGCTTCTGTAAATTTTAAAATTTCCACTATCCAAAGCATGAATAATCCTCTACAGTATGTGAGCAAAATAATGTGTACTTTTTTAAAACTCAGTTTTTTGGACCTGGTGGCTAAAGCTTAATAGATATCCAAAAACTATAAAGGCAAGAAATGCTCCAATTTTGATTCCCTATCCAATGATATACAATGTTGGACATAACTTCCATGCGTATAATAGCTATGTCCATTTTTCGATTTTATGTCTTACCCAATATATGAAAAAAATCACATTTTTTGACATTTTTAACCGTATTTCAGCAGTGCTTTGTCCGATCAGTATGAAACTTTCACAGAATATTCCTCTTATATTGTTGATGAACTGACAAGAATTTTAGATTTTTTGAATGCACTGTTATTAAACTTCCGCACCATTAAGTTGTGCTTCATATAAAAAAGTTTATGACTAAATATTCAGTTAATCCAAATAGTTGTTAATAATTCTTATAGCAATTCTGAAAGCATTTTGATTTAGCTTTCATTTGATATATAATTCATTACTTGAGCTGCAACGAGTCAAGAGAAATCAATAAAAAAATCCAAGATGGCGGAAAATTTTTCATTGAAATTTTAGAAAATCATTGATATTTCTGAATAATTACTCAGGAACTGTTGATGTTTTTATATATTCGTAATCTTCAGTTTGTTTGCAAGATATAATGCATACATTATATAGTTCTACTGTAAATGTAAACGCAACTTTTTCGGGTGCAAATATCATAAAATTTCAAAATCGAAAAATTTTGTATGAGCAAAAATAAAATTGAAGTTTTTGCAAGAAATGCATTCGAATACTTTACAAAATGAGTTTATTTTGCAATAAATATAAACAAAAAACAAATTACAAGCATCTAAAAGCTTTAAACAGCTCTAAATAAAAAAATTTATTTATGCCCATACAAAATTTTTCGATTTTGAAATTTTATGATATTTGCACTCGAAAAAGTTGAGTTTACATTTACAGTAGAACTATATAATGTATGCATGATATCTTGCAAACAAACTGAAGATTACGAATATATAAAAACATCAACAGTTCCTGAGTAATTATTCAGAAATATCAATGATTTTCTAAAATTTCAATGAAAAATTTTCCGCCATCTTGGATTTTTTTATTGATTTCTCTTGACTCGTTGCAGCTTAAGTAATGAATTATATATCAAATGAAAGCTAAATCAAAATGCTTTCAGAAGTGCTATAAGAATTATTAACAACTATTTGGATTAACTGAATATTTAGTCATAAACTTTTTTATAGGAAGCACAACTTAATGGTGCGGAAGTTTAATAACAGTGCATTCAAAAAATCTAAAATTCTTGTCAGTTCATCAACAATATAAGAGGAATATTCTGTGAAAGTTTCATACTGATCTTACAAAGCACTGCTGAAATACGGTTAAAAATGTCAAAAAATGTGAATTTTTTCATATATTGGGTAAGACATAAAGTCGAAAAATGGACATAGCTATTATACGCATGGAAGTTATGTCCAACATTGTATATCATTGGATAGGGAATCAAAATTAGAGCATTTCTTGCCTTTATAGTTTTTGGATATCTATTAAACTTTAGCCACCAGGTCCAAAAAACTGAGTTTTAAAAAAGTACACATTATTTTGCTCACATACTGTACAATTAGTTGAATTGTACGTTTGGTTTGTGTATCGATAAAATTTATTTAGTTTCCTACAGCCTTTCCACCTTTCCATAGAATTGCTGAATATCCGATGATTAGGAAACATGCTTTTAGGTATTTTAATTGTTCAGCGTATTTTATTGGTTATACATATTGTTAGCACAGCATTGCTATATCATTAAAATTTTATCCGTGTCATTTTAAACAAATTGTAGATTGTATACTGGCTAGGAATTGTTCACAAATGACGATATAAAAATTGAGATACTTTACTTTCTAAAAATTGGACGTCATTTGTGAATACCCCTTAAGATTCAAATTAAATTCATTTCTATAGCTAAGCTTCAATGCAATATTGTGGAAGGAAAAACACAAAATAATTACTTCTGTATTTTGCACCATTGTTTTATAATCAGCATAAAAAAATAATAGAGAAGCTATCTTGTGTGAAATAATTTTTTGTGACAACTTGTTTTTTGCATTTTCCACCTCTGCATATCTCTCTGCTGATGAAATTTAAATTGCGAATTATGGCTATAGTCAAAATGATTGCCCCACTATAGAGAAAAGGACACTGATTGCTATTGTTCATTTTATCTTTAACTATACTTTTTGTGTCTGTGACTATAGCACAGTATGTTTGTAGACACTAGCTGTGCGGTTTTGAATTAGTAAAGATAATAATTACCTTACTACCCGTGCATGCTGCAACGACCTCTTGAATCGTATATGGCGTGACTATGACGATGAATCCTAATGAAATTGCGGCCATTGTCCTCGATGTTGATCCCCTTAAGACTCGTTCATGTTCAACCATCTGAAAATGTAAAGTAAAGACAACGAAGAAATAGCAAGCATGAGAAAAAGAGTAATGAAATCAAGTTTAAGCATTAAACACATTGTCATCTCTAAATCCTCAACATATAAAAAGTTTTTCACATTCTAAAAGTTGATTATGAGGTAATGAAAATCATTTTCTGGCAAACAACATTGACTTAAATGGAAGCCATGAACGTGGTTAAGCTGTTTGCTTTCATTTTATAGCATTTCAATTGATGCCATTTCAGGATTATTGTTCTTTAATCCTATTTTAATTCCAAAAGTTTATAAAACACGAACGAAAATTTACATAATCATTAACAGTGGATCTTTGACTGATTCTGCAAATAAATTGGAAAGCATACACAATTTCAGCATGTAGGGATTTTTAAAATTAATATTTGTTAATTTAAAAAACTAATTGCTGAAGTACACAACCTTAATTTAAAACATTTTTTACAATTATTTATCATAATTTGTTTTTAATGTCTAGAATGCTTTCAAACACAGACACAGACATTTATATGGATTCAAAAGGAAACTCCTTAAACGAAACTGAACAGAAGATTTTTTGCATATACAAGCTGTCAACATAATCTAAAAGAGCTGAGAAAAAGATAAAGAAAAGGATAGAAAAAGAGCACAAAAGTGCTTGAGATTTAAAGATTGGATGACTTGATATTTCTCTTTCGTAAAGTCAACAGCTGATTTTGCTGACAAACTAGAATTAGAAAAGCATTTTTATTAATGTTGTCTAACAGAGCAGACAAGGTTTACGAGACAGATGCACGAAATTTGTTTTAAAGCAATTTCTCGGTTTAGCTATCATATGTATGGTAAACAATTCATAGACATGTTTATGCATGATTAAAAATTTATCATTTTAGAATAGTTGTGTCGAGAGGTCTCTTTAAAAAAAATTTTGGCTACGCCTCTGAAATGTCAAATGTAATTGAAATTCGTAATTAATTTATAAGTTATTACAAAGAAATTCAACAGACGAATAATATTCATATGTGCATACGTTTCACAATACATGTATTTTGTACTTGAACTGCGCTATATCAGCTGTAAACAATAATATTAACGAGTTCTTACTAAAATATTGTTACGGGCGTCACAACAAAATACATATGAATCACACTCAATACAAATTAAGATTAAAAGTAAATAGAGATAAGGTCTATCTGTAGATGTATATTCAAAATAAACTAACTATTGCTCATTAAACGAAGAGAGAGAAAAAATTTAGTAAGCAACTGAACGTCGTAAAGATGAGATCAATTTTAGTTGTGATTCTTTTCGTCATAAAATGCATAGCATCAGAAGATTTATTTCCTCTTACAATTATCCATTTAAATGATATGCATGCACGGTTTGAAGAGACAAATATTTTAGCTAATACTTGCAAGGATCATGATGATTGTATTGGAGGATATGCAAGAGTAGTGACAAAAGTGAAGGAGTTAAGAGCAAACAGCCCAAATCCAATTTACATGAATGTTGCTGACAACTTTCAAGGAACATATTGGTATAATATCTTTAGATGGAATGCAACACAACATTTTTTAAATTTAGAACCAGCTGATGTCATGGTGAGTAATATTTAGTATAAAACTCATAAATTTATGAAAATTATTGTTATCTTATCGTATTGACTGTTGGATTTAGACATTGGGCAATCATGAATTCGATCACGGCATTGAAGGTAGGATTACATTTGTACTGATTGATTATTAAAGTCAAATAAATGTCATTTATTTAATGTATTATGTTCTCAGGTCTCGTGCCATTTCTTGAAAGAATCCAAATTCCTGTTATTAGTTGCAATATTGATGCATCACAAGAACCAGAACTCGCATCATACTTTAATAAATCAATTATTCTTGAAAGAGATGGAAGGAAAATTGGAATTGTTGGAGTTACGACAACTTTCCCATCAAATTGGGGAAAAGCAATAGTTTTACCTGAAGTTGAGAATGTTCGTAAAGAAGTAGACAGATTAACAGAAGAGGGCATACAAATTATCATTGTTTTGTCACACTCTGGGTTAGATGTTGATAGAGAAATTGCAAAGCATGGTGGACCAATAGATCTTATCGTTGGCGGACACTCACATTCATTTTTATATTCTGGAACTCCAGTTGGTCCTGATAACCCAGTTGGAGAATATCCAACAATTGAAAAACAAGAAGATGGCAGAGAAGTTTTAATTGTTCAGGCATCAGCATATAATAAATATCTTGGAAATATTCGAGTGTTTTTCGATGAAGAAGGAGAAATTAAGAAGTATGAAGGAGCGGCAATATTTTTGTCACACGACATACCACAAGATCCTTTCATTTTGGAAGAATTAAAACCTTGGAAAGCAATAGTCGATCCGATTCAAAGACGAAATGTTGGATATATTAAGCATGAATATGATGCTTATTGCTACCAACGTGAATGTGGAATGGGAAATCTAGTAACAGATTCCATGGCATATGCTGTAAGCTTTTATTATAAAACTTAAAGGCATTTATCAATAAATTAACTTTTGTTTTAGTTCTTGAATAATCGATCTGACGGTGAATGGACAGGTGCTTCAATTGCTTTAACAGGACCAGGTGGCATGAGAGCTGGATTAGTACCAGGAAATATTATAATGGCTGATTTATTCACAACTACACCATTTGAGAATAAATTACTTTCTGTAGAACTACCAGGATCCGTAATCAGAGAAGCTCTTGAATTTTCCGTATCAGTTGCAGATAATCTTCATGTTATGCAAGTATCTGGCATCAAGGTTGTATATGACCTCAGTCGAAAACCTTATGAGAGAATTGTCGATCTTAAAGTTCTGTGCCAAAAGTGTAATGTGCCTCGTTATGAAAACATAGAAGATCATAAATATTACAGAGTTGCTCTCGGTGACTATTTGGCCAATGGTGGAGATAACTTTGCAATGATTCCAAAGTATGCTCGAAATCATATAGCAGGACCTTTAGATATTGATGCACTTACAAATTATGTTGAGAATAATTCACCAATTAATTTACCAGGATTATTAAGACGTATTCAGTTTGTTTAAACTTTTTGAAATAAAAAAAATTATCAATGTACTTAAATTCTGCTTCTATTTTTACATATTGAAGTATAAAATCCACTGCGGGTTGATTAAAAAATGATTCAGTGATTATTCACAAACCACAAATTTGCATAAAAGTAATTTCATCTTTCATCAATGCTATTATCTTCGTTACATTTCAGCAGATTTTTTTACAGCAGACAATTCTACTACTGGTAAAATGAATGAAATCATGCTGAATATGCGAAAAAAATATATCCATCAACTTAGAATGACATGACTCGTGTAGTAAAGAGAGAAAGCTCTAATCATCATGATATGAAGCACTGACAACAACAACAACATGATATCCTGAATCAATTACAGAAAATATGCACACAAACATAAGTGTGCTTTAAATGTATCATAATGAAAAAGTATTATAATGCATAAGTGATTAATTTGCATTTAAATTATAACTTTTTATCAGAGTGTGGAAACCTCAAATTCGAATTTTTCGACAATAGATTGTCGAAAAATTCGAACATGTTTGAAGAATTCGAAACTTTTCGAAATTAACTTTGATGAAAAAAATATTTTCTCTAATTATAACTTAATTACAAGTCATAATACAATGATAGTCATTCTAATAGCTCAAGGAATATGTTTTTCAGCTATTGTAACACTCAAACATGCAGTTTTGAATGTTAAAGTTGGAAAATTTTATAAATTCTCATTTTTTGTAAACAAACAAAATGTAAACAAAAACAAAATTTTCTTAAGATAACTAATTCAATTTCTGTGTAAAATCTTTGTTAATTTATGCTGTTTGTGCATTCATTAGACAAAGAAAACCATTTATTATTTGCTAAACTGTCTAAATCTAGTTAAATCAATAAATTTTTATATTTTGTAACGTATAAAATATATTTGAACAAATTTGAAAATTTTGTCTAACTGAAGATTTCGAGATTGCCACACTCTGCTTTTTATCATCATACTCTTGAATGTGATGTGAGGTAATTAAAGTTTAGTGAAATAGCAATAAAATTATGAAATCTGTGCACATTAATTGAATTAAAAAAGTTTTTTTCTTACACGGTTTCTTACCTTTTCAGCAATTGCAGCGGGTGCAACAAATGCTGAAGTAGATGAAGAAGCTGATGGTGCCGTAACTAAACGAAAACGATTTGCATGGAAGCTTGAACCATAACAATACATTAAAACCATCGTTGTAGGAAAATAAAATGCGCACGTTGCTAAAATTCGATAAGAAGGTTTATTGTAAAATGGTTCACAGCCAAGTAAACCAATTGAGTTAAAAAAGTACTGTCCTGTAATGAGACAAAAAATAATTTGAGACAAAGATTTAAAATGAATGAATGTCAAAAGTCGATGGTCAGCCTATTCAAGTGCCATATTAAATTAATTTTTTATTGAGTACAGCGAATTTTTTCTTCAATTAAAGTTCAAACTGTCAGTGACAATTAAATTTCCATTTCCAACATCATCAGAAATGCTTCCTAATAATGGGTAATAAGTAACAAAATTAAAGAATATTTTCGCTCCTCTCTTCTTTTTTAACAGTTTTAATGACATCTATTTTTTTTTAAAATGTAGAACTGATGACAAATGAATCAATTTTTTTAAAGAACTTACCTCTGGGTAAAACGAGAGTTCCGAAAAATGATAGACATAAAATCCATGTTATACTAAGAATGGCTACACAACCCTTTAAAAAATAGAAACAACGATTGAGAAAATGAATAAAAATAAATTTTGCAGTTCTATTTAGCATTCAAAAGATTAAGTATAAAGCTTTCACTTAAATTACTACTCAATGGAATGAAAGTTAATGGCTTAATCTCGCATAAAATTACTACGCAAATTGTGCTGTATAAAACGCTAATGAGCAATGAGTGAGATACTTATGGTAGTTATAAAAAATGTTTAACTTTAAATGGAAAACTTGGTATTTACTGAGCGTTTAAACAAAAAGGAGTTCTTGAAAGATTATAAATATCCTTAAATTTATAGAAACTGAAAGCTCATTTTTGCTGCTGCAGACTACAAATCAATGAATATATTTCTTCTTTTCATCTCACACTATCTTTGATCTTAAGTACTTATTGATGCTTTCGTAAAGTACCACAGATATTTTAAGACAGAAAAACTCTATCGTTTTATAAGATAAAGGTTCAATAGTCTAAAAAGCTCTTAACCCATATGAATGAATATTATAGCTTTATTTTTATCCATTGGCCGTTATGTTAACAAGAGCTTTTTAAAGTGTTCGAAAAACTTTTTTTTCTGTTATGCTGTTCCAATAACTTTCAAAAGCATTTTGTTGTAGTTTTACGATTCAACGAAAATGCTTTTATGAAAGTAATGTTTTGATGGAAAAAATATGAAGGTTCTAGAGAACATGTTATATTACTGATAGAACTTTTCTGAATATAAGCCTATTGCTTACAGAAATTTCCAGCATATGGACTACATTTAAAGTTCTATTAAACGGGAAAATTTCTAATGAATGCAAAAGTAAGGTCTTAGTTTACATCTAAAAAATTTTCTATGATTTTTCATTCCGCTTTTAATGCTCTTGCTAAAGTGCAAAACTTTTTTGATATCCAGCCAAATTTATGATTGATTTACAGCTTTTCGGAACCAATCAGCCTTAACTATTGCAGGATTCAGAGAAAAGTTACTGTTCCAAGTAAAATACATTTTATTTTAAAAATAGAGAAAATTGAAAAATTTTTATTATAAAGCACTACTAAAGTTGTTCTACTGCCAACACATGAAGCAACCAATCATTACACGTTTCTCATTTCTTTCCTTTTTAATAACAGCAAAAAAATGTATAGACAAATATTGAATTTTTGTCAACTGTATATGATTCAATTGAAGTTCTCGCTTTCGTTATTTCATTCTTTTGTTATGATATAATAAAATTTTGATATAAAATAAAAAATTTAGAGCCAATGAGACTACTCTGTAACATAACAATACTGTGTGTTTGTTGAATGGAATGTAGCAAGATGAAAGAAGGAAATAAAATAAAATGTACAGAGAAAGAATTGAAAGATTATATTTGTACTCATTGCAATTCATTCTGCTGCCGCAATTCTACAATTTTTTGTGCTTCATACTATTTCCAAAAATTGAATTTTCCTTCTTATTCAAGGACTTTCTGTTAAAGTTTTCCTCGATGTATTATTTTTTTGTATGAATAATTTTTGCAGTACTTTATAGTTGAAAGATATGACACTCCAGAGAACTTTGCTCTATAAATTTCAAATCTTTAAAACTGTATAATCTACACATTCCACTAGATTCTTTAATTTGCAAAACTGCTTTGCATAAAAGTCATTCAACGATAGAGAAAATTATTAGACCTATGTTTTGCATACTGCTTATTCGTGAACTTACTCCATTTTCATTTAAGTGTTACTCGGAAATGCCATTTGAAGTCAAATGAAAAGGCTCAACAATACATGGCTTATCCTAGTAGTAAATATAAATACGAGACGGGAAATTCTAGACCCATAGACTGATTCACGATAATAGAAAAGTTGAAATACATTTTCTCGTCATTGTCATTTGTAATCTTATGAGATTCGCATGTCATCTTATTGAATAAGCAATTTCCATCCATAAAAATTCAAATATTATTTAGTTCTACATTGCAAAATTATTTCTATACGATTTACTATTGTCGTGAATGAAAGTTTTATGTGCTTTGAACTTATTTTTTTATGTTAAGCCTCGAACCATGGGAAAATGAAAATTTTATTGCGAATCTTCGCCTTCTGCCTCTTAACGGCTTTATCCTTGACTCACAAATTGTCAAACAAAAAGTATTAAATATCGTCATACGTCAACAATGAGTAGAAGCACGTGTAAGTTGTAATAAAAATGATTTCATATATGTAAATTCTTGCTCATCTGACTATACAAATGTTAATAAATTCGGAACATTTTACTGCCGAGCTTTAAAAAGTTTCAATCTCTTGTTTGCTCATTTTCTCATTCATATAAAAAAGACTTACTTTTTTACTTGAATGTTGATGATATTTATGAGGATACAATGCGCACGTATAACGATCCACAGCCATACAAACAAGTATGACAGCACTTTGCTGCGTTAAAGCTCCTCGCAAAAGTGCCTGTAGTAGGAAAGAAATCATATGGGAAAAAATTGTCGCGAGTGCAATAATCATTAATTCCGAAAAAGTATGTAGATTTGCATCTGCACATGGCATTCGAAATAAATTTGTACAACAACTTACCTGAATCTGGCAAAAGATCTCACCATAAGGCCAACAATGTAACAAGGCAGGTAGAGTACCGAAAGGTGTTATTAAAAGACCTATTGCTAAATCGTTTAATGCTAATGATGTTATCAAATACCTTGGCTGTAAAACGTACAGAATGGGGAAATGGGTATAATTGTGTGATAAAAACTTCCATTTAAAATCAGGATGACGATACTAACTTGAGGATGTATAAATGATGAATATCGCCGACAATTTATAACAATTATGAGCACAAGATTCGCTCCTACGATCGCTAATGTTAACGTCATGATAAAAAATGCCTGTATTACGTCTGAAGCACCAGTTTGTTGAAAGAGTGATGTATTTACACGGTTTGAGCAGCTTTCATTACGAAGTGATGGTGCTGTTAGAATTGTGGCTTTTAGATCCATTACATTGCTCTATCAATATTCATTTCATCGTCCCGAAATTCGTTGTCATTTTCAGCATTATTTGAGTAATGTATTGAATAATGACCATATTTTATAATGTCCATATTTAATATGATGTTGATGTAGAAGAAAAAATGTTTAATGTTACCAATATATCAATAAGAGTTTATTGGTAAAAATGTGAAAATTTAAGTGCAATATCTACGAAAATATCATAACAATAATAATAATCATAAATTTTTTACCATTTCATTTTTGTTGTATTTTAAATCGATTTAATGTTGCGAAATTAACACATGTTCATGGAAAATGTTAAATATCTAGGGACAATAACATCGATTGTAGATTTATATTTTCTAAAAACTTTTCATCCAAAAAGATAAAAGTTGCAGTGGCGTAACAAGGGTGTTCGTCGCCCGGGACCAAATCAAGATTTTTGCGCCCCCGTAAAAAATGTCGCCCCCTTAAAAAATTTTTTTTGCGCCCCTTTGTATGGGATTTTTTGAGTTTTTTAGTCTGCGTCCGGGGCCAATACCCCGGTTGCCCCCCCCACTTGTTACGAAATTTTTGGGTCATTTAAAATATCCACTTTTAATTATGATGTATCCCGACCGGATCAGTTTTTAAATATTGCCATCATGTGAAAGTGTCGGATTTAAATTTTTCTGTTCAGATGAAAAATCAGGTAAAGGGTCAAAAACGTGTGCCTTCAAAAAAATCACTCATCATATTACGTTCCCCAAAAATTATCCTTTTATTTCATTCATTAAACAAATTAAAAAACCAATAAATATTGGAAATTAATGAACCAGAATTATCACAAAAGTTTAAATCTATAAAACCACAACAAGTTAAAATGATTATAACGATGTTCAAGCAGAGTTTTATTAAGTTTGGATTATTGTTGTTATTGAAATTTATTGGAAACTAAAAAAAGCTTTTGAATTACAAATAAAAAATATTCATTTAATAAATTATTCATGATATGAAGACCATCCATCAAAATGAACAATAGGGCGAATTTTTGTATTATTTTGTAAAATTATTGAAAATTTCATTATTTTTCACATGTAATAAAAAAGAAATTATGTATTTAAGTAGAGTCGAGTAGGTCATCAATCAATCAATTTGGTTATTATCTTATTTTATACATAAAGTCATTGATAGAAGCATCGTCCTCAAGATGACTGTCAAAACTGAGCTTTCATCATAGGAAGATTAAGGAAGGAACATAAATTTCACTACAAAAAAAAATTAAATGTTTCACATGATTGAGCAATCTCTGCCAGCTATAATAAAAAATTATTGAATCGAAAGCAGCAGTATGTAATTGAATTTTGGATGTTCTCCTTTATATAATTTTCCAACTCTGCCAAAAAAAAGTCATAGATATCAAATATTGACAAATACATAAAACCTTCTCATCAACATCAATAATGATGCTGAATGAAAATCTCTTCATGTCATTTTCAATTTCATTCTCTCCTCTCTTATTCTCACATTCATTCATTGTTGCTTTTATGTAGTGCATTTGCAATGGATAAATGAAAAGTGATGATGAGAAAATATCAAGTTTTTTATTGGCAACAAGTAAAGATATTTTGAATGTTTGTGACATTTTTAGCTAATGATACATCATTTTACTTCTCTCCCTCTCATTCCCTCTAATGATACTTTGATGGAATCAAATTAAAGAAGATAAAAGCTAAAAATAAATCAATAAGAAGAAACTTTTGATGAAGACATCGACGTTGGGAAAATATCTTATTGATTTTTGATGCCAATAATTAGCTATAAACATTTCTGGAATCAAGGATAAGTGAAAGTAAGTAACAAAAAGTTATTCACCCGAGCATGTATCAAAGTGAAATTAATCAATTTTATATCTAAGAGGATTAATCAATTAAAATCCTTGTTACAAGAACACATGCTTTACATAAAAGTTGCCTTTTTTTCTCAATGAAAAGATAACGAGTCAGCAATTATATATTTTCCCAGAAATCAATATTTATGTTTGGATATTTGCAAACATACATATATGACAATCACATCACGTTCATCTTAATGCAAATGGAAACTTATTTCCACCAACTACAAAGGAACTCTCATCAAATCACAGAACAATAACTAAATGAACAGCTAGGAAAGGTTTGTCAAGAAAACGAAAACTGAGGACAAATAAAATTAAGAGAAAAGTTGTTGAATTTAATTAATGCGAAAAGGAATGTTAGAACTTTAGTGTGGATAATGAAAGAATAACTTTGTCGTTCTATGTTTGGCTTTGCAAATATTACAACTAAAATAATCTTTTCACACATTCTTTGTGATTATGAGACAAAAGGTATTATAAGTTGTTTAAATAATGACAAAATTTCATTTGTTAGTATAGGGATAGAGTCAAATGTGAAAATATTTTATTACAACGACAACTTTGCTCATGAGGTTCAACAAAAAAAAGATTTTTAAACGCCTTATCCCGGTCACAAAATCTTCATAGAAAAAAATTTTAATGGACTGTCACCCAGCTACCCTTTCTTCTTAAATACTTGAAGTCATAACTTTTATCATGTCCATTTGTGCATTTTTTGGCGGGACCAAATATTTCGCCTTTTGAAAAATTTTATTAACTTTTAGGCAGGGTTAATTTCTTTTAAGAAGCTTGAAAAAACTAAAGTTATACTTAAATTTAAAAAAACGTAAATTTGCACAATTTTTTGAATAGGAATGGATGATTGGACCAGGTAATTTAAAAAAAATAAATCAGGATTTGCTTCTAAATAAGAATAATTTTCTCGAGATATTTTTAAAATTATGATCTTTTTTAAGTGCGGGAGCCTCAAATGTATACTACTAATTAAAAAATCATGAAATTTGCAACCTACATCAATTATTCATTTTGACAACATCCTTATTAGCCTTAAAATGGATTTGCGTCTTCTAAAATGTTGGAGAAAAAATCTCTTCTTGATTCAAAAATTTAATTCACACTTTGGTTCTTAAAGCAAATGTCATGATTTATGATACTGAATTCAAATTAATCTTGCTCAGCGTGCGACAGCAAGAGAAACAGTCACCTTTGAGGGTGTACATATTTCACTTCTTTAACCATGTAATTTATTTTAGTTCTCGTATTTAGTGATCTCAGCATTCTTTCCGTGAGACTTCAGAAGCTATCTTATTAAATTAACCTTATAAACACCGTGAAATATTGTGATTCCAATTTCATAACAAGTATAATTTTTCCTCTAAATTAAATGAGAAATCTTCTGTAATAATAAAAGTAAAGCTGTGCATTATATTACTGAGTTACTCAAGTTAATATTACAGACACGTTTGGAAAGGACGCTGTATATTATCATAGGATTGCAACATTACTAAAAGAGTCCCTTTCAATTTTAAAGTTATAAAATTGTAACCCTCCAGACAGTTTTATTACACTTCATTAAGTATCTTAAATGATGGCTTTCAATGAAACATAATGTAAAGGTTAGCTTGTCATATGTTACTTCCCATTTTTCAAACTTAATATTCCAAACTTTTGCTATCTTCTTTTCATCTGTTTGTTTTTTTCCGCGAATGTCCTGGATTTTTTTAGACTTGTTCTGTCCCCAAAAGGAATAGAAATGTTGAAACTTTTTAATATTTTTGAAAATAACCTAAAATTTTGTACGGATATTTAGAATTTTGTTACGAAAACTTTACTAAAAAAGGTCAAAAAAATTGTTTAGTCTAGAGCAGGGGGAAGACTACTTGGTGGAAAATTTTCAGAGAGCACTAAGAATCAAATTTTTGGTGCTAACATGTATAAAACCTTAATACAAGAACTACTGACCCTTTTTCCGCCAGAAAATATATGCAAATTTGGAGTTATAGCTTAAAAAGTGCGTGGCGGAAAAAATTTTTTTGGCGGAAAATGATTTTTTCCACCAAGTAGTCTTCCCCCTGGTTTAGTCTTTAAGCCCTACTTTACATAAACTTTGAAAAGTTTTCAATTTGATAACAAAATTTAAAAACTTTTCTTTTTGTATAGCATTACTTTTTTTCAAAATTTTAAATTTTTTCCACACTTTTTGTAACTTTGGGTATTATAAAAAACAAATCTATTGTTTCAATCTAGATTAAGTTTAGTAGATCACTTTAAATTAGTAAATTTAAAATGTCCCGAATTTTTGGATAAATGTCTTGAACTTTAAACAAAAAAATATGACCAGCCTAGTTATTGTTATTACGAACTGACTGATTTTAAACTGAAAACGTCCATTAATTGAAAAAAATATCCTTTATAAATGTGCGAGTGTATGAAACATAGAAGTTAGAAATATCAGAGCTAAATCCTTGTTATTGTTTTGATCCTTTATGATATAATATGTAATGAAACATTTATTATGTTGTATTTCGCATGTGTTTTCTCATGTATTTTATTTTCTGACGAAAAGCTGTAGGCGACACAATGCTGTGCTACCCTCTCTTCTCCGAAAATGAAATAATACTTAATATATTTCAATTTACGAGAGAATTTAAGAACCAGGACTGAATCATCGGAAGAACTGAATTAATGAAAGAATCTTAATTCTACAGTTGACTATAAAAACATTATTTTGGTAATAATTTCAGCATAACTCTAAATTCAAAATATGTTTCATCCACTTCTTTTTCTCGGGATTTCACTATGCACAATAATATTTCTCCTTTTTTCTTCACTATCATTTCCAATAAATTAAACTCGTTCTATCTTAACATAAGAAAACATGACATCTACATGATTCTTTAAAGTACTAAGAGAACAAGCCTTTTACAATTGTGTCCGTAGTTATCTAGAAATAAAAATTTGCTTCACTAAGCACAGTTGGAAAAGGCGCAAGTTATACGTTTATCTGTGTATAATTTAAAAAGTGCATATTTATGTGAACACAATTGCTTTGTGGTTATGACTTAATTTTGTATGATTCAGTAAGTTGAAGTAGCATAGTGGTATCTAATCATTGTGACATTGATACATCATCAAATATTAGGCTATATTATTAGGGAGAATTTTCGTCAATGAAGTGGTTCGGATGCTACTTTAAGTAGTAGATCCCAAGCGTTAAGCTCTATCTTTATCACATACTATCACAGTTATGTCTACAATTAGTGATATATGTAACGGTGGAGCTAATAAGAGGAAAAAGGAGCTTACATATCCTATCTTAATTCTATAAGCAGTTTAAAAATCAATAAGTGGGCTACTTGATACTTATGTCAATATAGAATTGTTATGAAAATTCATAGGACACATATAGAGTAAGTATGTAGAAGAAAAATGAACAACTTTTATGCATGATAATGAAATTGAGCTTTAAAAATGAGCGTCTCGACAAAAATATTGTTCTTTTTACTCTCATTTCTGAGGCAAAACTGCACACATTAGTCCAACAACATTATTATTTCCTTAAAAAACAGTAAAATGCTTGTGGTAATAAAAAAATCAATTTTTATGAATTTCTCTTTGTGGTCGTTTACAAATTATGTCTCCCGCGATTTTCAGACCCTCCTCAACCCATTTGCCATAACATTCTCATACGAACATTTTTTCATTGAATGAAATGTCACACAGCCCTAGACCCATCTCATCCCTAAATGATGAACGTCATTTGTAAAAAAATCCCTTTAATATTGTTCATGAAAATAGATATGCATAGCAAAAAAGAAATAAAAATGTTAAGGACAAAATATGAAGAATTGAAAATGACATTCATGGCTATTAAGAAACATTCAAAACATCTAAATGTAAAGTTATAAGAATAAATATTAAAGCAAAAACAGAGATAGTAGATTGATAAATAGATTGAGAGAACAAATCTAATCTCTAAGGAAAAACTATCACGACAAATAGAACATTTTAAATAGCTTTAAATGTGCATAAAACGAGCAGAACGACTTCTTATTTGGACGCAGACAAAAAAATTTTTTAAATGAATTTCTATTCCGACCATCGTACTCACTCCAATTATTTTCTCAATTTTTTTATCATATGCATGACTTTATGTCTAAGTTATATGGTCTGCATTCATATAAAGTGCCTACATCATGTCATCTGAATTATTTCCGCTTAAAAGAAGCGGAAAACGAAAAACTTTCAAGAGCGGAAAAAATTAATTAAGTTGTTGTATGTAAACAAAAAAGGAATCAAGAAAAAGGCCAATTTATCGTTCAAAAATTTTTATATTCCATATATGCCTTATCATACGATATATTCTAGTAACGATAAAAATTGTACAATGTTATGTAGCAGAATGTATTAGTCTCAGATGTATATTTTCTATAGGCAGATAACAAGACAGATGTTTCTACAGATTGTAACAATCAAATCAAGTCAAATTTAATGTAAACGATTTGCTAGCAGTAAAAATAAATGTAATGTAAAATTTATTTTTTAAATTCTGATATTTCTATTGGAAGCTTTATTGAATTATTTTCAATTATTTTTATCGAATGCCAATACAAAAGGTATAAACCACAAATTGATATATTTTTGAAGACTGTCCAGTTATTATGGAACATGACTAGATGAACATTAAGTTTTCTTTCTATTCCTCTTATGGAATCAATATTTTTCTCATTTGTTCCAATAAAAAAGCAAAGCCTATTTTCTTGTAACACAAGTTTGATGAAAGAACAAAAAGATACAAATTTGTTCGCCCAAAAGTCATCGTTTTCTCAACAAAAACTCAAAACAAGACAAACTTTTCTTCTTCATATTACGAGTCCATTAACTGATAACAAAAAAATTGATTCAAATTAATCAAAATTAAATGTTTGGTAAATGAAGAAAAAAAAGCTTTTACTTAAAAGAAGTAAAAGTTCGTTGAAATGTAAAAATTAATGAAAAATTGTTTCGTGATGAAAAAGTTTGTCTGCATGGAACATTTTTGCTTACCACAGTTATAACTATATATTGGTCGAAAAACAAGTACTATGTACACTTCATCACTGCTTATAGAAAACTTTTTTATATACTCTCTTTTTAATTTTTTATTACTTATGGCTAGAAACTTCTTTTTTTAAAAAATAATTGATACAAATTAATTAAAATTTCACATAATTTTTTATTCAATCGATTTCAGTTATTACGTAGCACAAACTTGGTAAAAGTTCACATTTTAACTTTTGATTTCTCGTTGGTCATTAATTAATTAACCCCTAAAATTGAACCTTCATTCCTTTTTCTTATGTTCTCGTTTTTCGTTTAAATACTGATGACTCATGTCTGGTGTAAACTTGCTGATTATAAGGAATTTTCTTAATTCATTTTCCATTCAATTTAATCGAGAAAATTAAAATCACGATTAAAGATCAGAAAATTCTTTTTTTCTTTTCATATCTTTTTATTCTCACTCGATTCACACAAAAAATTCCAATAAACTAAAGTGGAATTTTCATAAAATTCTCCTTCCTCAATATTTTTACAATGTTGACTTTAAATAGAAATATTAGATAAAAGAGAGGAGCGAAAATTTTTACTTATCGTGGAATTCATAACACACAAAAATAAAACATTTCTGTTCACTGTAGATTCTTTTACTGACAAGATAAAACATCTTCTTTCACTGTTATTTTGATAAATAGCCGTCTGTTAGTGATTTATCATCATGGATTTTTTATTACACTAAAAACTGTAGCGGTGTCTATTATGCTTTATCACTTGACCTTTTTTTCAATTTTTTCAGAACTTTTTAATTTCTGCAAAATTTTAAAATTTTTATTTATTCATTTTTTGACACTTTATTAAGTCAAGAGGATATAGGATTTAATTGTGATCGAGTCGCGATTTCACCAACGACTGAATGTCTAAATGAAAATCAAACATTCTGAATCTTTGTGAAAAATTCTTTGAAGCTTTTCCTCTCGCAAATATTTAATGTAATTTACTCGCAGCATCCATGAGAGAAGATAAAACTTTCTCTGAGAGAAAACGTCAATGCCACGTGCTCGGTTGTATTTTTTAAGGAAAAAAAATGCTTTTGAAGGGGAATTCAAGAGAAAGAGAGTTCATGCTAAAATATTGTAACTGCTAAAAATACTTATAAAACTTTTCTAGTTTAAAGTTCTTAAAACAAAACAATAATTAAATATTCATTAACTTTCTTCATTCATTTTCATATGAATTTAAATGAAAACAAAACAAATATAAATATTCGTATTTGCTCTTTTTAACAACTTAATCTAATTAGTTTTTCTGAGAACTTAAATTTGATTAGGGTGACCATCTAATTTTCATGAAAATACAGGACATAAGGTAAAATTTGAAAATTAACGGAAATTTTCGTGAAAAAAACACAGGACCTAGAACAAAATCTAAAAATTTATACAGGACAGTCTAGAAAAATACGGGACTGTCCGTTGAAAAACTACGCAGATGGTCACCCTAAATTTGATTAACTTTACTGAAAGTTTTTTAATTGTTTAAATGTTTTTCGTAAATTTCAAGCATGACTTGAAATGCTGTAATGAGCAATTTTTTAGTCATGAAGTACTACATTTCTTAAGAGACTTGAGATTATCTTTAAAAAATTGAGTTTCAATTGATTCAAAAAAAATTAAATTAAAAATATTTTTAATAATTTTTGATTTAAAATTTTTCGAAAGGAGGAGGTCCAAACCCCTCTGGCTAAGCCCCTGTTCACAGAGTTATCAAATAAAGTATACAATTGTATGAAATCATTTTCTTAAAGTTCTAGGAATTTTTTTAATTAAGTCCTCAGCTAAGCATAATAAAATTGTACAAACAAAATCTATGTATGAAAATATCATACAAATATAGAGCAAGCAACAGACAGACAACAATACATGAATGAACAATATCGAGATGCTCGCAATATACAAAAGTGGAAAAAGTTTGAAGTGTTATTTACACAACAAGGTCAAGCATTCTTGTTGAAAGAAGAGTTTTAAAAAAGAGCAAAAATATATTGATGGCACCTTTTTGAATGAAAACAACCACAACAATGTCATGCAGAACTGAACTGAAATTGCAATAGTTTATTGCTTAACCCAACGGCAAATGCTGGGAAATTGTATGGGATGGACGTAAATAATTTTCAAAAAAAAAATATAATATAGTATGTTGTGGCTTGATTTAAGAGGATATTTGTAGATGCCAAAAGTTTATGTGCTGCAGCCTCTTAAACCATGCAGCGTGAACTACATGTTGAACTGTTGTATGACCATAATGGAAATTACTTAAAACCCTGCTTAAAACTAAAGACTATTTATAAGCTAAAAGTAAGACAGTAAGGAATAAGAATTTAAATGCTATATTTCATTCCCTGTTGTTTGATGCTCGTCTGTCCTCCCCGAATTCTTTCTAAATTACCTCCCACTATCATGTCCAAATAAAATGAGAAAATTCTTTGTTTAGAACACATTAATCACGTTTTAAATGGTCATATTTAAATTTTTATTACAGCTCGCTTGATAGCATCTGTTTAGCTATATTTAAGTCAATAGCTGAATTGGGATGGGAATTAATATTGAAGCTTAAGCTGTTTTATTTCATTTTCATCATGAATGGAATCTTTT
The DNA here is from genome assembly GCA_963573255.1 of Chironomus tentans. NCBI lineage: Eukaryota > Metazoa > Arthropoda > Insecta > Diptera > Chironomidae > Chironomus > Chironomus tentans. Next base: position 29,839,740 of record OY754304.1, on the reverse strand, counting down.
GGCATTCAAATAATTTATATTAAAAATCCTATAAAGGGAAATGGAATAAATGATAATGGACCGAAGGAAACAAGCAAAAACCAATGGGAGGCATCAAAGCATTAATAACAGCTCATTATCTTTTGTAAAGCAAACAACAGAGCTGAAAGAGATGAAGCTGAAATATTTTACCATGAAAATCAACGCCAGTTATTCCTTCTTTATCTACATAATGAAATCGAAAAATGCCACATTTTTTTTGTTTTATTTTATTTCCCCTTCCTTTTTTCTTTTCTTTTTCTTTTTCCGTTTTCAATGCCAATTTTTTAAACTAGCCAAAATATTTTATCATTTTTTTGCTAATGACGCTGTCATATTCAGCTGTTTGTTCCAAGTTAAAGCCAGCAAAATTACTTCAGTGATTTTTATGATAATGGTATCCAAATTGGAACTAATTAATTGAGAATTAAAATTTAAAAATTAAGGTTTTTCGGGAGCCGTCCTACGTGCAAAATATGATTTATTTCATTTTACGCTTATCTAAATTTAAATATCTATACCTACATAATTTTACAATGAAAAGTTCCGAAACTCAATTAATTTAATAATTTTTGATATAACTTGCCACAACATTCCTCTAAAAACTTTTTATAACGTTTCATACATAATTTATATCTGTTTAAAAAAATACATCCTTGACGGCTATGAACAAAATTCCACTGCTTGTGTAGACGACAGCATACAAATCACATTATGTTTTATCTCTTCAAACAAATGAACTAAAGATGAATTTCTCACACTTAATTATGTCAAGATGGAAAAGTTGCGATAAGTTTTTGTCTCATTTTATTCAAGCTATCTTCTACAAAATTATGAAGACTTAAAGAAGAAATTTCTTGTTTAGGATGTTTGTGGTTTCATTGATTGAAAAGAATCTTTACAAAAGATTATAGAGACTTATATCAAAATATAAGGTTTTTTCATCAATTCTCTGACCTTAACATTATTATGAATTTCTCCTATCAGAAGATGATTCCATAAAAAACACACGAGTGGTTGGAGTAAGGCGATAAATAAAAAAAATCGATAGCAATATTTACTATCTGAAAATTCCTTCTCACACTAGATTACATAAAAAGTTTATTCCCATTGAAGATACTTAACAAGTTAGGTACTATCAAGATTGAAAGATAAACTATCTTTTAAAGGATCGTTGAACTTGTTTATGAGTTCAGCTATTACATTTATTGATTTATTATAAAAATTTATGACCCAACACAAAACTTTTATATTAAATCAAAAATTATAGTAGGAAGTAAATTTTGTCCTAATAATATTTTAATTATTTTGGTAAATACCCCTAAAATCATTGTGAAATTCCATTTTAAGTCTGTTTTACAGCATATTTATTAGCATATTTTAATTACTGAAAACTGGAAATTAAAGTATTAGAAAAATGAGAGGAAGCAAACAACACTGTAGAGTAACGAAAAAATTTGTAATCCAGCCTCAAACATACACTCACATGACTCCGGCCTTCATTCAAGCTCACAACTGAAAACACAGTAATATTTTCTGAAATTTATTTCCATTTCAATTTCGGAAAAAAAATCTTGATTAAATTTGTAAATCTTTCAGAAAATTTTACTCCTAATAACTCGGATCATTAGTTACATAGTTTTTCAATCTCTTCAACTTCCTCTTTTATATTTAATTGCCATGAAATTTCCTGATGTAATAAAAATTTTGCTTCTCGCCAAAAATATTATCTTCTTTCCTTTTTTATGAATAACTAAGAAATCCTTTATCTATAGCATGACAAGACAAATATAAAAGTGAATGTATAAGACATGATAAGATGCGAGAAAAAGGAAGAGGAAAAGCCATTTAATTTTATTACCAGCATTTAAACAAAAAAAGTATAAAATGTAATGAATTTTTTATTTTTTCTTATTGTTTAGAAAAAAGTATGTAACATAATTATGATTAATGGAGATTGTTTAAATTTTTTTTAAATAAAATGCTTTTATTTATGGTCTTTTATCACACCATGGGTAAAATTGTAGTACATCTATGCTACTGATGATTTGTTGGTCTCAGGGGGGTTCAAAATCTGTTTTGTTTTCTAATTCTTCATCTCATCATGAAGAAAATACAGAATTTTGAGCAAAAAAATATGGAAGTGAATTTCTATAATTTTAAAAAAGATAATGGAAGATAATAACAAAATTAAGAAATTAATTTTTTTTACATTAAACATTTGCATATAAAAGTCACGTCTTGAAGATATTTTACTCTTAATGGAATTATTTAAATTTCAGTGTCAATATACTCAAATATACATGCATATAATAGTAGTACAGGAAAAATCAGAAAACCTTTATGTTCCAGAAGTTCTTTCTTAAATTGCAATGCATACAACCCAAATTTAACTCCCTCAAATCATACTTTTACAGAGTTCCTTAAATCATTTGTGAATATTTACTCAATAAATGGATTTAACAACATACAGTAATATCCAGAAAAAAGAAAAGTAGTAAATGATGAAATGCAAAAACGAAAGACCATTTATTTCAAAACATGTCACATTACTTACTAGGCGGCACTTCCTGAATATCAAAACATATTTTTACATAGATGGAACTATATTTACTAGCATATAAGTTTCATTTGATAATTTTTTTGCATTTTTCATCTTCCTTCCTCGTTTAAACTACAACAAACACAGACAGTGGATGACAAAAGCGGGAAGCCATAAATAAAGCTTCAAAACGGAAAAGTGTGTTGACGTTTTTTGGTTTTCAGAAGCATCTGTCTGAATGCCCGCAAGCTTATTGTTTAATTCCTCAGAGGATATTTAGTAGGAAATAACAATCGATAATATTCTTGATTCTCGTTGATTTTTTTTTTCATTTACATAGCTCCAAAAAGTTTGAATAAATAAGAGGAAGCTTTATCCAGATTATTATAAATTTTCGCATCAATAATCATTCATTCTGCGAACAGATATTGCATGAATAATAATTAATGACTAAAAAATAATTGCATGTGCTTGAGTAAATTTCAATTCAATACTACGAGATGAAATATTATTTGAATGAGAGCTATATTGTAAATCAACATGAATTGCTAAGAGTCATAAGAATCTCAGGCCTCAGTGGAGAGAAATAAGGCATCCATAATTTTGAATTAAAGTTTCATTTTTCTTCTCCTTTCGCCTTCTCCTTTTTCCTATCCTTACTCATATTTATGAAAATTTATTAGAGCAAAAATGTGCTTTCATGGAGCATTTTTAATATAATTATGGTATTTATGAACGGTTTTAATATCGCATATATGTTGCGACACGAGACATATTCATTTTGTATTGTTTTTCTTCTTTTCCCTATTTCCATTCTGTTAAATGTATATTGTTCGCATAATAATATTAGATTTAATGCTACATATTGTATGCTATCATTTGAAACAAGACGAAAAAGCACAATATTGTATAAATTTTCTATAGCAAATATTACACACATAATATGTATTATAGAAAACCACTTCATTTGGCAACCAACTGTGTTATATTTGAATAATATGTGTTTGCAATCGTACAGCTGTTATATGAAGAAGAAAACCCATTTTCCCAGCTTGGCATTGAAAACGATTCCAAAGGAACTGAGATGGCAGATTGTATATTTATTCTATTTACATAAATTTTAAAAATTCATCCTTCTAAATTCTGATTTTTTTCAACTTCATCTCATCGTATACCTGAAAACAGAAAAGTCTACGTTTATTCCCTTATTTCCAATGAGTTTTTTTCTGTGGACCATAGACGATTTATTATCCAGAAAAATTAAGAAATACATTAAAAATGCTTAGTAGCCAATAATTTTATTTAATGCTCATGTCTCTTCCAGAACGACCTTTTCATGTATGTAATAAATTACTTAAAAATTCTTAGCTTGCTTTTTCCGTAAAACGTAATCAAGGTTTAGTATAAATTTTATCAGTAGCACTATTATTTAGTATTAAGCTGCTGATAGAAGCATTTTCAATAACTTCAGTCCCTTAAGAATAAATGATGCAGCTTTAAATCACCCATAAACCAGAATCCCCACGGAAATTTTCCAATACCCCCCAAAATGAAATGTGTATTTCATAAACCCCACATCAACCCCACATCAACCCCACATCAACCCCACATCAACCCCACATATAAGTTCAAGTGGTGGATAAAATAACACGTGTGATTAATAAGTGGTATTTCTGGATTCATATGTGTTTCAAAACACCAAAAAAAAATATTTCAGAAAATTAATATTATAAATTAAACATTCTAATAAACCCCCAACTAGAATAATCTGATCTCAAGAATACTGCTTGCAGACTAACGTCACCTGAATTTCGAAAAGTTCGACATTAGTTCGACATTGATTTTGAAAGTTCGACATTTCGTTCGAATATTTTTTGTTTATAAATTTTATTTTGAAGATTTCATCATTTTAGCTATTTAAACAACCAAATTTTATAGTCTATTACAATTATCAATGATGTTTAAATGATTTAATAAGCTCAGTGATTGCTAAAACATAGAATTCAGTGAGATTTCATTCAAAATGTTTTCAAAAAAATTTTCACCAAATTTTTGTTTACATTTTTGTTTATGTCAAGAAATTTTAATTTTACTTAAAATTATCTACACAATCAACATCTTATGACTGATTAGAAGTTGTACAAGCATAAGAATGTTAAGTTTTGTGTAAATAAGAAGCTAAATGTATGATTTTCGCAAAAAAATTCATTTTTGTAACGGTCAATGAAATTTTTGAAATTTTCTTCTAACGGACTTTTTTAAGGTGACGGTAGTCTGACTGCTTGCTTCTTTCATGTAATGCACTTTAAATATTTTCTGATTTAAAAGATTCATTTTTCAACAGTTCAGTTTTATTCATGAATAAGTCAGTGAGAGGTGCTCTTAATTAACAAAAGGTAGGCTTACAGATAAATATTTTGTAGGATTCGGCAAGGATTTTTGTTCAATAAAGTGCAATTATCCAATTTTACTGAAAAATCAAAAGCTACTTAAAAATTGGAATTTTTATGCTAATTTCCAGTCCTTGCCTTGTTAATAGAGCGCAAAGAAAACTGCAAAAAATTCTTGCTTTTGAATCATTGAAAAATAAATCATTCAATTTCAAGACTTATAAGTTTGGTACGAAAAATTTCACTTTGATTTTGTTAACGTTTATCAAAGAAACACTCCTGAATAGATAAATTGAATTCTTAAAAATAATTTTCGGGATTTTTGTGACGAACTGGAATGTTTAAAAAATGACATGACGAGCTTGTAACTATCAGAACAGACATGATAAAAAGTCTCATTTTGATCAATGAAAGCACTTTCCAGTTTAAAGATAACGCAACGACTGGATAACTTTTTCAATAATAACTGATGACCAGAGGCACAGCCAGGAATTTTTTTATGTGGGGTTTTCAAATTTTTTGTAGGAAAATATTAAGAACAGATTATTTTTGCAATTTTTTTCTTCAAAAACCCTAGCAAATAGAGAAGCAAAGACCCTAGCAAATAGAGGGGTTGCTGATGACTAAAATTTTCAACACAATCAACCCTTGCAAAACTATTCTTGTTTATATTTTACATTGTACATGTAATTTTATTTCTGTTATATTCTTCAACTTAAGCTAAAACAATTGATAACACTTTTATGATATTCCGATGAACAAACTGTAAAATTGTTGAATTATGACACCTAATTGAATATTTAAACAAAACAATAATAAAACATAATTAAACAAATTTAAACCCCTGCAATGCCACCAATCCATAAGCGATAGTGTGATACTCTAGCATATACATCTTCCGTTAATCCCATTCCACATGGATGGTTCCAATTTGCAATTCCAATCAATTGATCATTTGCAACTAGTGGACCTCCTAAATCAGATGTACAAAAACCTTGACCATATTTATTACGTGTGCACAAATTTATCTCTACATTTGTGACATGACAATCGGCGTCATCCAATGTAGGAAGAAACAGTACTTGAAGTCGATCCGAATTCCCACCTCCATTTACACTGGTAGCGCCAAATCCTGAAATCTGGAATATAAATTTATAAGAATGATTTTTTAAGTGAACTCTATTAATTTATATCCAATACATACTATTGCAGCAACAGGTACTCGAAGGATTGTAGAGCTCAAAGCAACAGGCCAAATATTTTGATTTAATGGAAATGCTCCGGTTTGAACTAATGCTATACTATTGTTTAATAAAAATAAATAAAAAAGTTCAATAACCTAGCTCGAACTAATCATTTATATAAAAATTTACTTATTTTCTATATATCCCGGATCAAAAAGATGATGAGTGACAATATTTGTGCTGCGTCTAGATACACCATTTGCTGATAATGAAACCGATCCAGCAACAACATTTAAAGAATTTCGTGCTCGTCCGAATACACAAGTGCCTGATGTTTTTAAGACATCGTCTTAATATTATTTATCATTTCTGTTGTCAAATACTTACCAGCTGTTACTACCCAACGATTGCTTATTAAAGCTCCACCACAAAAATGGTATGTTGATCCAAATGGACGAAGTGAAACTTGATATGGAACCTCCCCAAGTCCTGCATTACGACCTCCAACTATCCTTGCAGTGCGATCATCTTTAATTCAGATGAAAATTATCAGAAAATAATAATAAAATTTTTTTAAAAAAATTACTTTGTGCTGCACTAAATGCCAAACCGAGAGCGAACAATAAAATAAATCGAAACATTTTAAAATAAATTAGATACTGAAAATAATATCGCGAAATGTCTTTTATTTTATACCAAACATTCTTATCAGCATACAAGATAAATTCTACGTAACTCTACCGTAATTAATGTCAATTTTAAACAATTATTTTGAAACATATGTCAAATGTGTTCTGATTTTAGAAACATAATTTGATAAATTACATCTGTGCAAATATTGTGTTCAATTACCATTACATTTTTGCGAAGTTTTGTATTAAATGTATTAAAAGTTTTTGTGAGAATTCGATAAAAAAACAATTAACCCTAATCAAGCAAATTTAAATTCCTGCAATGGCACCAATCCATAAGCGATAGTGTGATACTCTAACATATACATCCATAGTTCCCATTCCACATGGATGATTCCAATTTGCAATTCCAATCAATTGACCGCTTGAAACGAGTGGACCTCCTAAATCAGATGTGCAAAATCCTTGACCGAATCCATTATCTGTGCAGAAATTTATATCCCAATCGACATTACAATCATCGGGAGGTGCTGTAACAAGAAACAGTATTTGAAGTCGATCCGAATTTCCACCTCCATTTAAATCGGTGGCGCCAAATCCTGAAATCTAAAATATCAATTTAGAAGTAAATTAATGTAAATTTTTCTATCCAATACTTACTGTTGCAGCAACTTCATTTCGAATGACAGTAGAACTCAAAGGAACAGGCCAAATATTTTGATTCAATGGAAAGGCAGCGGTTTGCACTAATGCTATACTATTTTTTTCAGTAAAAATAAATAAAAAGTTATGGTTTTTGGGCTCTAAATAGTCACTTATCTAAGTATTTACTTATGGTCTATAAGTCTGGGATCAAAAAGATGATGATTGATAATATTTGAACTGCGTCTAGCTACCCCATTTGCTGATAATGAAACCGATCCAGCAACAACGTTTATAGAATTTCGTGCTCGTCCGAATACACAAGTGCCTGATAAAGATTTCGTCTCAATATTATTTATCATTTCTGTTGTCAAATACTTACCAGCTGTTACTACCCAACGATTGCTGATTAAAGCTCCACCACAAAAATGAAATGTTGATCCAAATGGACGAAGTGAAACTTGATATGGAACCTCTCCAAGTCCTGCGTTACGACCTCCAACTATCCTTGCAGTACGATCATCTTTAATTCACATGAACATTATTAGAGAATAATTTTAAAAAAAAATTAAAAAAATTACTTTGTGCTGCACTAAATGCAAAACCAAGAGCGACCAATAAAATAAATCGAAACATTTCAAAATAAGATAAATACTGAAAATAGTTTCGCAATGTGCCTTTTATTTTATACCAACTATTCTTATCACTATACAAGATAAATTCTACAAAACTCTACTGTAATTAATGTCGATTTTAAACAATAGCATCTATAACATGTGTCAATTTTGTTTAGATTTCATAAACATAGTGTGACAAATTACATTTGTTCAAATACTGTTTAGTTAGTACTACATTTTGTGAAGACTAATATTTTAGGTAGTCAAGAAACACCTTTTGCTTTATGCTTTTATAACTTTAACTTAAAAATAACTTTTTTTATGACTTTAAAAAGCATGAATGAAAATTTAGGTTAAAAATTGAAACTTTAGAGCAAATGTATATTTTTAAAAGGATCAAACATGATTTAATCTTCAAATGATTTACTCAGAAAAAATATTTTTTTTTTTTTCAAAATTTACTTACTGCGGAAATACTTTTGAGGAAAAGTATGTCATACTTAGTATGATACTGAAACTAAATTAAAATATGTACTGTGTCAACTCAGTTGTGGTAATATCTCATGTCATATATCATCACATTTTTATTTTAAAAAAACTCATCAGGTTATTTCAAACATATCATTCAATGAAGCGTATTGGCATAATATGAATCTCATTCCGCACATTTATATTCAATATTCAATCAAATTGACTTTTCAATCCAATCGTTTATTCTTGCATTGATCTGACACTTTGCTTTTCCTTCTTTATTTCCTTTATGCTGGATTAAATAGATGTTAAAAGATTAAATTGATAAAAGTTTGATTATAATGCTAAGCTCCTTGCAAAAGTAAGAAACTCGATTGACTATGTTCTTAAAGATGCAAGTTTTAACATTTAATTTAAATATTCGCTTTGATTTCAAATACCGTATATTACATTTTGAGCTGTAAAGGATGTAATACAACAATTCAATGGTTTCTAAATTAATAATACAATAGTCTTCATAAATTGACTTATGAATAAATATAGAAAAATAATTTTTAATCATATTAAATTACCGAATTCAATTATAGTCTTAGGATTTTTTTGGTGAGTTAATGCTTGGAAATTATTTGACTTTTTTATAGTTTTCCTAAATTTATGCAACACCTGTTCACATCCAAAACATCGATTGAATAAATTAATTAATTAATTTGTTTCAGACAAACTTGTAATTGTTATCAAAAATATAGTCAAAGTTATTCAATGAATAGTAGATTCATCTGATTCTGAAGTAGTCAGCCCGCCGTGTGGACAACATTTTAATGTACGCCGATCGGGTTTATGAATTATGCATAATGAAGATAGAACTCTATGGATTCTGATGAACAAAATAATACAATCTAAATAACGTATTCATAATATCCCGTTATCATTTTGCAAGACAACTTTATTCGTGAGAAAAATTCATTAACAATATTTTTAAAAAAAAAACATTTTAAAAACCAAAATATTTTGTTTCTGTTACTAACACTTAGGACATAATAACACGTTTCACAATGCATTTGGTTTCTAGAAAAGTATACAATTAAAAACAAGCTTAAGTTTTATTTTTGTCAACTAAAGGAACACAAACAATTTACAAATTTTATTGTCGCGAATCCGAAAAAAATCACGTTTTAAATTGATGTGATAAAGCAAATTTGTTAGTAATTTTCAAAAAAAAGTGACCGAGTTTCTTTATCAGTAAATGAGTGATGCAAAAATGAACATGAATACTATGCATATAGCAGTATACGTAATATGATGTACCAAAAAATTTAAAGTTCATATTATAAATCATTTCAACATACAAAGTAATATTCTTATTAAATAACGACACTCTTACTCATCTTTTCAAGAACGAGGAATGCTAGTGTAAATATTTAAAGAATCGTCAATTTTCAATGTGACAAGTTTGCTTATTGGTAGACTCAATGTTTCATAGAAACAATCATTTAACTGGTTAGGTACTGAAATGTTATTATCAGACAAGCCAAATGTCAAAGCCCTCTGTTTCACAACTATACGATAGAATGTTGGCATTTTCATTGCTAATTTCAAAAATGTCATGATTAAATTCATTAAATTTTTTTCTCATTTTAATCAGTTTTTAGTTCCGAAACCTTACAATATAACACGTGAAATGGAACTACGTCAGTTTTATAGGAAATAAAAAATTGATGATATTTCAATTCTTTCATCAATAATATAAAACTAGTGATGCGTTCACGAGCTGCGGGACTCAAGGGCAGGTTCTCAAACTACTATGCACAAAAAACTGACGAAAAAAATTTGTTAAAAATAATATATTAATAAACAATTTTTTTTAAAGAAAAGCGTTAAAATTTTCGATTTGGTTAGAAAAATACAAAGTTATGGATGCTCGTGTAATTGTATGCAGTCACTTTGATGTTTAATATATTTTAAAATATTATGTCAATGTCTAGATCCTCCCGCTGATCCTTCGTTATCAATAAGCATCATTTCTTGCTCCATTAATTTTACAAGATTTTGTGCATTTTAAAATGAGCACATGAATGAAGGGATAATCACGCACTTGATTTACTTTCCTTTTTGAGAGATATAAATAAAATATTTCAAATTTTAAAATGTCAAATTATTGCATATTATCAAATTTATTTCAAATTGACCTACAAATAAAAATAAAGTGCATTTCCCAAATATGAACAACTGGATGAAATAAAGATTACGTTGTTGTATGTGATTAATTACCTGTTTATTTCGTAAATACGAAGCAGAATAAGAACCGTCTAGAAGTTTTTATAACGGGACTTAAATTGATAATCAAATTTTTTTGGGATTTTTCGTAAACACTGATTTTATTTTTATGTACATACGTGTACAGATTTTTATAATTCTTAATACCATGTAGAAAACACGTTTTTTTTTCTCAGAAAAAATAAAATAATATTTTTAATATAATTTGATATTCTTTTAAAAATGTTATAGAATAATAAAAAATAAGTCTTAGGAAGTAATTAAATTTAAAGTCTTTGAAGTTTTAACCACATTCCACCAAGTGGAGTCTGAAGGGAAGCTGTAGGTGAGAATTGTATAGGAATTGATGTTTTCTCCGATGGAAGTATTCTGAAAACGCTGAGAAGTTTCACTAAGCCAATTTTCGATTCCATTGTCCCAAATCTGTAAAAAAAATCAGTTTCGTTTTTATTTCGTGAACTTGAAATTTTTGTTTTGGTTTTTTTTTACTAACCGATAACCTATGCACATTCGTCCACCTTCACTGAACGGAATATAAACAAATGAAGGACGTTTCTTGATATTCTCTTCTGTAAATCGTTCCGGGTCAAATTTTTCGGGGTTCTCGAAAAATCGTTCATCATTATGAAGTCCATCAACGGGAATAATAATGTTTGTTCCTGCAGGTATCACAAGCTTTGAATTGGGAATTTTAAAATCATGAGTCGATTTTCTGTTTTGATTGTCAAGTGCTGGATATTTTCGTAATGATTCTTTGAACACCATGTCTAAATACTTCATTTCTCTGATTGCATCATAAGTTACTTCTCCATTATAATTGGCAAGCACTTCTTGAATCTCACTTCTTAAGCGATCTTGAATGTCTTGATTTAATGCAAGCTCGTATGTGCTGAATGTCATGACACTCGAACTTGTCTCAAAACTAATTGATAAATATTGAATTTTACAGTTATTATCACACACATTCACGAAATATTCTTTTTTTCTGTAAAAACAAAAGACAGAACTTACCCAGCGGCGAAAAAAACAAAACTGTTTGCGGCAATTTCATTGAAGGTCATTCCAATTTCACTGTTCTTAATGTTAATCAGCAATTGAAAGAAATCGTTACGCTTTACATTATTTTTTTCTCGATATTCAAGATTCTCTCGGACAATTCGTAAGAAAAAGTCGGTCGTCTCTTGACGATTGAATGACAAATTAAATAACTTGGAGATTTTCTCTGAGGAAATGATGATTAGGTTCTTTATATTTTCCATTGCAGTTGGTTCAAATATTGATCTTGCCATCCTTCTAAAATCATTATTTGGATTACCGTGGCACTTTGTATCTAGTCCAAATGCAACACTAGCAATAACTTCTGTTGTAAACGATGAGTAAATTTCCTTCATTTCATGTGTGTCTGACTTGTCGAGGATGACCTTTAGGTATTCTATCATATCATCTGCAATAGTTGAGACGAGTGGAAACATCATTTTCATCCTGCCACTTGTAAAAGTTGGCGATAGTTTTGCTCTCAAATCTTTCCATTCTTGTCCACTTTTAAAAAATAAATTTCCATTCAATGGATCAGATTTTTCATTTATGTTTATGCCATGACTATGAAAATTGTCGAAATTTTTCACTAAGATTTCCTTTATCAATTCCGGATCAGTCAAAACGAGTGTTGGCCTTAACATATGATAGATACCAAATGCTGGAGTTGTGTGCTTAAAATTGTTATATTCACGTCTCAGAAATGTACTCATGTGTTCAGTTCGTCCAACATTAGTTGTGCTTCCAAGCGGAAATGTTCCTGGTACATACGGAAATCCGAGTTTTTCCCAATATGTAAAAATGCTTTTAATCCATATATAGAATAAGAACAAGATCGCGGCGAGGTAAAGCAACATTATTCTTATTTTTTTTCCTTGATGTTTATTCGTTGATAGCTCTCGCGAAACTGAAACTGAAATTTCTTTAACGCTGATATATAATAATGAATTCTACATATACATGTGAATAAGATTTTTGGTACCAGATAAAGGCAGAAAAGTATAGAAGAATTTTTATCTACAAGACTAAACCAGATTTTTATGATGTTCTCGTTTTCTTTTTCATTTTCATTAAAGTTCTTTTCATCATTGAAATTCCAGGTATGAATCTCTGCATCCAATCGCTATAATAATAATGACTACTATTGATAACGTACGTACGAGAAACAATGTGCTTACAATCTATTTTAATGTAGCATAATAATTCATTCATAATTTCTTTTCTTCTCATTTCATTCACATATTTTTTTTTTATTCATTCTACACATGCTTACAATTAGTTATGTCGATGATAATAATAATTCAAGTGCAAGAGCAACAGAAAGTAGTCTTTTAATAGTATATACCCCTGTTTTACATCTTTACACCAGAATATTATACAAAGCATTTGTTTATGTAAGTAAATGTTCTTGTCTTATGAAAGAGAAAGCTATTCCACTACAAATATAAAAAAATCACCTTATCTTCTCGAGCATTAACGAAATATTCATATTAATATTTTCATTAAATTTTATTTAATATACTTTTGCTACCAAGCTTAGAATCGTAAAAAAATTACTCGACAATAAAAGCAATAGTAATTTTGTAACGAAGTATACGATTGTCGTTATCATTGATATTGAAAATGACTCAGTATTTAGTAAGTATTTAAAGAATGCTCTTGAAATCATACATTGCATATATTGCATAAAAACAATATTTCGCGTTGACCGCTTATATCAGTAAAAGAGATTTATCGCATTCTTCCTTATAACACACTTCTGGAAATTTCGGCATTCTCAAAATAATAATAATAAGAAATCGCAAAGGCCAATGCACTTGCTTTTTTTTTGTTGTTTTCTATGTAAAAATACACATTGAATTCGTAAAAAAAAGAAGGAAATGAAAAGAATTTGAGATGCTGGAAGTTACGTAACAATGTGCTAAAAATAACTGATTCTGTAAAATAAATAACTTTTTGGTTCTTACAGATGAAAATCACATTTTACAGTTATGTTATACAATGTTTCTTTTCATTACCAAAATCTTTCGAAACTTCGTTATGTTTTCTGATTCTATCGTGTTGTTAATTTAATACCGTATGAAATAACTTTTACGAAATTCTGTTCTTTAGCTGCAGACTTGCATGTTCTAATGACAATGTTGAATAATAAAATTAATTCAAAAGGACAACTCTTTGTATCTATAATTCAATGATCTGGAAACCTACTAACAAGTGCGTATTCTTTAATTTGATTCAGTGACATTGACCTTCAACAAGTGATGAACAAAAACTCACTTACTCTTGTGCTGAATTTCGTTTAAAATCACTTTCAACTTTTAGGGGGTGGGATGGTCTGGAGTTAAGTGATAAAAATTTAAATAGATTTAGAATTAATAATTAAAATATAATTTTTGCATGAAAAGTTCGTGACATTTAAAAAGGACGTGCGACTACATATTTTATAATTTAATGAACGTCATTAGTGACGTTTAAAAAACTTAAATTGACAACACGAACTTTAAATAAATTCCTTAAAAAATATTTGCGTCGCAAAAAATTAATTTGCAAATGATAATTCATTAATACGTCCTTTGCTATGGTGATGCGAAAAATTGCGATCTAATTTAAAACAATTTCTCTTATTTAGCATTTTTAATAGTAAAAAATGCAGTACAACCTGAAATATATTTTTAGAGTCTAGCTAAACATACAAACAAGCATCAATAAATCATTTCTCCATATCAAAAGATGTGCAGAAAAAAATAATTCTCAATCGTTGCTTAAGAATGTGTTATGTAAGCTGTTATCTATATTTATTATCATTATACTGAACACATTAAGTAACATCATACATATTTATCTGAATCGAGTTTTGCATTTAATTACTTGCACTATCAATGGCATGGCATTACTTGATAGAATGGAAAAGAATTTTAAAGTTTTATGTATCTCTTTTCAGCTATGAAAGAACATTAATTTTAAAAAATGCACATTTAATATAGTGAGAATAGGGGATGTGACATTCTCATTCATTCCCGAGCGGCAATGGCAATTAGAAGGCAGCCATGCTGGCGGATAAAAGCAGCAACAGACTGTCAACTTTGACCAAATTTCCGCTCGGGATAAGAAGTTTGCCATGGAATTTAATTTCGAGTTACTTTACAAATTTATCCAAATTTTTCACTAAATTTTTTTAGAAAATTTATTCAAGTACTTTAGTAACTAAAAAAATAATTTTTAAGCAAATCATCTTATTTATTTCCAGTTGTACATTGTTGAAGATCTCTGCTCATAAATTAATTGAGAAATTTTCTAATGATTGGGTTATCAAGAATGGTAGATAGAAACTAAACAGGAATTTCAAGATTTTTGTTAAAGTATTTTTTCTAGAAGAAAGCATGCACATTAATAATCTGCTTGTCAATGATTTACGATATCATGATTAAAAAATGCTTCAAACGTCAATAAATAAAAGTTCACAGCATCCCTAACATTGCATAAAAGTGAGTTTTATTTATTGCTTTTAGCTTTATTTGTAATTACAGCACTCCTTGTGATTAAATTCTTTGCCTTTATGTTTATAAATCAGTTAATGTTACATAAACTTTACGTATGTTCTAGCCAAACAACATTTAAAAGGTAATAAAAATGAAAAGTATATTTTCTAATACACGTAGTTTTAATTTTTATTTCCGATGTATAAAAATAGCTTTTGGAATTGATTCCGCTCTTTTATAACAAAAATTGAGTTCAAAATAAATTTTGTTGTATTTTTTTTAAAAAAAAATCTTTCCATTCAGTTGAACATCAAACATTTAAGGGACACAGTGATTTACAGCTTTAAGACAGTACAGAAAAATAAATTACAAAAAACCTAAAACCCAAATTAAATTATCTAAGCACAAAAAATTAAAGTTTGGCATATAAAAGTTGACAAAATTTTATTATCGATTACTTTCTATTCTTTCCTATTTTATAAATTCCTTTACTTTCTTCTTTCATTCTGTTTTTCTTTTAACCACTTTTAATAATCTAATTAGTAAAATGATGGGTGAAAACCTCAGTTGTCGTCAAACATTAGAACGTTAAGGTTGAAAAAAAGAAAAATCGTAAAAGTGCAGTAACATTCCTTTAATTACAATTGCAGAGCACTTTTGTAGACAACTTATTGTGAATTTAATTTAAGTGAAATTTAAGAGAAAATTTGTCAATTTATTTCGGCGAATGTCATAAAAATTAAATCGAGAAAAAATAAAATTAATTAAATCGATAGTGAATCAATTAGCAATAATTTAGTTCATTCTTTAAATGGATTTACTGTATTAAATTTCCATCGGTATCGTAAAAACTACCAGGTATTGGTAGCAATCAATAAATGTGTTCTATAGAAATGTGAATATATATAAAGTGGGTAAAGGGATGAACTTTTAGAAAAGAATCTGAATAATTGGAAATAATCAAGGCTAGATTTTTTGGGATTAATACTCACCGTTGGTATTAATCCCAAAAAATCTAGCACTTCCCAACATAATATATCAAATATTCCAACGGATCCTGGTATTATTTGATAAATAGCTCAGGGATTTTCCGAGAAACCAGAGATATCTTATGAACATTGTGTTAACACCTGATGCAGTTTTGATGATAAAAGAAATGACTTTAAAAATTTTTGTAGTCAGGAATAGTCATGTTCTATTACTTAATCCAGTGCTATTCTCCGCGACACACTAGTGTATCGTGACGTGATCTCAGGTGTGTCGCGAAAAGTTTGGCGACACACTAAACCAGTGTCTTCCAAACTTTTTTGGTTCGCGACACACTTTTGAGTCAAAAAAATTTCGTGACACACCAAAAAATATATTTTTCACAAATTCATGCAAAAATTGCTCAAAAATTGAGTTTCATTACCTTTTTTTAGAGCTAGTCTCAAAAAACTGGTCATTTTTGGCCTTGTAGGAAAAATCTCGCGACACACCTAAAATATTTGGCGACACACCAGTGTGTCGCGACACACAGTTTGGAATACACTGCACTAAACATATAAAACTTCCAAATTTCTATTCAAATTTTTAACCCAAGTGTGTCGCGACCTCATTTTTCAAACGCGAAATTTTTTCAGATTTTTGGTGTGTCGCCTGCTAAAAAGTTTGAGAACCACTGACTTAATCACTTATCACTTAATTTTTTTTCATTCGTTCCTAAATGATTAATGTCTTTTAACTTATGTGATGTCAATGTCAAGGCAATTCAAATATTTTCTTTAATTATTAGCTTATTGCGTAAACATGCGTTATGTTTGCAATGATTATAGAAATAAGAGATTATTTGAAAAAGTACTTCAAAGTTTTGTCTACATAAGTGAACCGTATTAATTAGGAAGGATTATAAAATCTTCAAATTTTTGATTAGGAAATTAAACGCAAAATGCTTTAAACTCGTTTTGAAATATCCAAAAATAAATCGAAATATTGTGCGCCTTACAAAATATCTTAAAAGATAAATGTATATTATGAATGTCACAAAAATACATTGAAGGACCACACGACTGTATGGTGTATTTTTAGCGACCAGACAGAACAAATTACAGACCAACATTTACAGCACAAAATTAAAAATTCAATCTTAATTAATTTTATTGTAATTCTTGGAATGTATTTTTAAAAATGCTTCTCACAGACGACTGTAAACTCTCGTCACATTGTTTTTGATGCGATGATACAAATTCTCGTGGTTTTATAGTCATTTAGAATTTTTTGCCTTTTATTTTTTAAGCTTAAATGATTTTTTTGCCTTGAAAGGTTCTGCACGAATTTCAAATTAACGTTTGAATAAAAAATGAATTTAAGAGATATCTTCTGTTGCATTTTAGCAAAAACTAATTTTTCAAAGTTGCTTTCCGCGATCAAAATTCATTTTTAATGAATTCAATAAATTTAGCATGCGCCACAAAAATAATACAAAATGCAATTCAACATCTAATTGAAAATTTCAAATATTAATCGACTTTTAATTTTCAAGAATTATAAATTAGGCAATTTCCGACCGATATTTATTGTATTTATTGCTTATGCAGGAGATTTTGTAGTCAACACGTGGATGTGCAATAAAATGTGAGGCAATAAATTTAAGTAAAAATCGATCTAAAAGAGTTTTAGTCGTATGTTGTTGGTGTTGCTTGGGAATCGGTCATTATTATATTCAATTTTAAGAGAATAAGGTCAATAGAGGAAGTCAGGGAAGCAAAATAGGTTAAAGAGGCTCAACCTAGCCGGCATGATGTCTACAATCATTCTGAAATCTTTTTTTTTAAAAAAATCTTTATAATTTTTTCACGTTAAAAAACGGGTTATCACATCTTGCAAAGTTTCTGGCTACGCTTGTAACATTGAAGAGGGATCAAAAAATATTTTTAATTCACATCATAAATAAATTTTTGCTGATATGAATAATTGTTATCGCAATTGCTAAATCTAAATTGCGTTTTGATTAAAATTTAATTATTATATTTGAATTTAAATATATATTTTGTGGTTATTTCGGTGAGGTAGATTTATAGGTTGAATAGAATTTTATAATTTAAATTTTTGATGATGTACAAAACGTGTTGAATTTCAAATAATTATCTAAATTTTTAAATATTCACAAATCCTTATTTTTATTATACGATGATCCAAATATCTAACATCTTTCAATTTATTTTAATGATTTTAAGACTAATAATGGGATCTGAAGGAATTATAGTGAGTATATATTCTCAAGTGAAAAATTGTTTTCATTAATAAGTTTCCTTCAAAAAAAAGCTGGATGGATCTGTAAATAATTATATCATTCCATCTTTAAAACTGGACGATGGATGGTTCATATTTTCATCTATTTCAAAGTTCCTTTCAACAATAACCCCAAATGATATGCCACTTAGTGAGTATCATCACATACACAACAAAACTTAAAAACTGAAATAAATTCTTAACAGAGAATAATAAAATAAATTTAATTTCTTTAGTTTATTGCATTTTGGAACTCCTTCGAGATGCATTTCAATCAAAAGTTTCCATTTTAAGGATAATTCTTGAGGTAAGAATTTTTTCAATGGTTGAATTTAGTAATGAAAAATTCAATAGGCAATTTGTCACTTAAAGTACCTCAAAATTCGATTGCACAACCGATAAAATAAGTGTTTTTACACGCTTTTTATTTTTTTATTTCGATTTCTTTCCATTGCTGAATTTTAACAAGGCACTCAAAATGGAATCAGGATACATTTGCTTAATTTTGATAATCTTCTTGATTTCCATCATTCCTCTTGGATATACTATCTCATGGTTTTGCTCTAAAAGCATTCACATTAAGGCAAATAGCATTAGCGATATTATGCATACAAATTCTCAAGTCATACTGCCAGACGATATAATTTTTCATGACGAATGCAGAGATAAATTAGACAAACTTAACTGCCGTAAAAAAGTTTATGTTTTCATTCTCCAATTTTTAGTTACAATCTGTGTGTAAGTAGTTGATTCTCATTTAATTTATTTGAAGTCATGAAGTTAATTTTTGGACATTATCCATAAAGATGCTCGATACTTTCCATGTTTGTCATTAACGAGCAAATATCAATTTCCATCAACGATGCACCCAACGTTTTAAGATCAGCTTTGAAAGACGTTGAATTCTTTGTTAAAAGTTCAAATCATCAAT
This sequence comes from Chironomus tentans, assembly GCA_963573255.1. Lineage (NCBI taxonomy): Eukaryota > Metazoa > Arthropoda > Insecta > Diptera > Chironomidae > Chironomus > Chironomus tentans. The sequence goes on along the minus strand of OY754304.1, from coordinate 29,820,255 downwards.
TACAGTCTGAGACATTTGAGCAATTCGACATAGCAAGGGAGAAGATTAAGATCGATTTAGAAGGTGATTTAGATCAATTAAAGAAGAGTTTCTGCTGTATCTAGTTAATCTATGTAGAGCTAGGAACTGCGAAAATAGGTAGCTGCCAAAATATGTAAATAAAGCTCTATTAATTATATTTGTAGTAATTTGTAGATTCAACTTGGACTATATTATTGCCTGGCTATCCAATTATTCTATTTTACAAAAAAACATTTGACATCAATTTAAATTTATGCTGCAGACATTGATAAATTGTTGGGAGAGAGAATCACCAGAGAAATTTCCTTTCAAACCGGCCTAGACATAACTTTTGAATCTACCGGATTGATTCTTGAAAGTAAGTTCAATTCCTTAAATAATCATGAAATCTCATGCATTCCAATTGTCATTTCAAAAAAAACATCTAGGCACACGAAACTTATCAGGACGAGTTCATCATTTACTAAATGATGTAGTATCGAAAACATTGATGTTGTCTGATGATGCTGCTTCAAAAGTAGATGAAATACACATTCAATTGTCTGTGCTACAACGACAATGTAGTTATAGAGATCGACCATTGTGTGACACATTGAAAGTAAAAAGTTTTGAGGAGATTGGATTTATTGAGAAATTGAAATTTGTAAGTGAGGTTCAATTAAGCACAGCAAATGACTTTAAATTTTCTAATTTAAAATATGTTCATAGCTCAACTACAATTCAATGTTGCAAAAAATACGAAGCATGAATGACAATATATATGATAACAATTTGAAGAAACTAACTGATGAATTAGCAATCACTAAGAAAATTTTCCAAAACTACTCATATCAATTAAAACAAGACAGTATGAGACAAAAAGAAGAAATCATGAAACAAACTACGATTATGAGAAATGGATTGAATGAAACCGTTCAAAGATTATCATCGGTAGTTAAGCATGTCCTCGACCGTATAGGAGTTGTTTGGCAGAAAGTTCTACCGATTATGGATAATTTCAAAGAAGCTGGATACATCAGCTGGTTGATTGGACTAATATCATGTACTTCGACACTTGTGGTAACATTGTTCCTTCTTGTACCTTTGAGCTGTTCTTGCTGTCATGTAGATAATTTGGCTGGTACTACATTTCAAATGTCTGCGTTTATTTTATCAATTTTTTGTACATTTCTGGGGTTCTTCACAATTTTTGAACTTCTTATTGGCGGACATGGTGAAGTTTTTGTCTGTAGATCTCTTTATGAAAAGCCTGAATATTTTGTCGTTGGAAGACTTTTTGATAATCCTGGAATAATGTTTGATCAACCGCCACCAAATGGAGTCTTTGCCAATCTCTTGGCTACGTCTGAACAAAATTCAAAACAATTCTCAAATGTATCATTAACAACAGCACTTGCTGAATGTGAAATGAATAAATCAGCATATTATGTATTTCAAATAGATAATTTATTAGATCTAAAGAATACTCTAAATTTTGAAAACTATCCGGATCTCGTGAGGTCAATTAACAATATAAAGGCACATGAATCACAGTTCGTGTCATTAACCGAACGTATTCAATACTTATTAAGTGACCTATATCATGACTCAAACTTTAATTTTACATCCTTCCGTGTGGATATTCAACAAATTTCACCGGAAAAGGAAATGACCCATTTTATTGATCAAATGCAAAGAGTTTCATTGCAAATAAATGATGCGACGACAGCTTCTAGAATGGCAACATTAGCATCATCAGCCAGAAGAATACAAAAGAATTTGCTACAGCCTTTAGAAATATTGAAAAATGAAATAATTTTTCAAGTTACTGCCTTAGAACTTCAAACTGAACCATGGGTGAATAAAATTAAAGAAATAGAATCAAGCTTTAATAAGACACAAGCATTTCTTGATCAAAATGTTTTGGAGATATGTGCAAATTTCTCTGAGGACTTTAGAAATCGTTTAAGGATGAATTTAGAAACTTTTAAGAATGAAAATATTGAGAAATTGAATAATGAATATGGATGTCGATCATTATTTAACGTTTTTGATGGAATGAGGATTCTGACTTGTGGACACATAATTGAACCCATCAATGGTAATGAATATCTGCTAACCATTTGCTTAGAACTGAAATATTTTCTCATTTCAGGATTATTCCTCATATCATTTGTGGTTCTCATATTGTGGGTTATTTCGACACCTATTTCCTTGCTACTAGGTTTGTTAATACAATTTTAATTGAAAACCTGCTAGGGGCCATTCACTTATTACGTTAAGTAGAACAGCAACCCTCCTCTCTCTCTTGTTAGAAATTTTGAACGAAAAATAATTTCTTTACAGTAGCGTGCAAAAGTTTAGAGACGACTTAAAATTTTTGGTTTTTTGATTAAAAAAGGCACTTAAACTTATTCAAATGACTTCAAATTTTGCTAGTTTATCCAGTTTTTCATGCAGTTTCATAATCTGTAAACCAATTGTACTATAATTAAGTTATTTGAAAAAAGTCGTTAAATTTTCAAAATTGGTAAAGTGCAAAAGTTTAGAGACGATGTTGTTTGATAAAATATTGCAATGGATCTTTATTTAAATTAACAAATGGTGATTAAAACCAGTAATATTTATGTTGTACTTTATTTACGTGCAAAAATTTCCAATTAAAAACACGTGTTTATGTTATTTTTTTGCATTTCAAAATGGCGGCCATTTTTCATTACATTTAATCAAATATTTACATAATTATAAGCTTAATTAACAAAATAATAGTTAAATCGTATTATATTTTAAATACACTTTCAGAATATATATAGTTTGTTATAGTTAGAATGTGTAAAAGACAAATTTTCGAACAAAATCTTTTTTTGGTTGCAAGTTTTCTCTTACAACAAAACATAAGACTAGACAAAACTCTACAACAAGCACATAACTATAAGATATTTTGGTATCATTTTGTTGCAATTTAATTGTAAATTCATTTTAATAAAGCTTTGGAATTTTAGAAGTAGGATCCAGCAAGTTATAGACAATGGAACTTAAACTCAATTCACGATCTCAAAGGGTGAAAAAATAAAATTGTCATAATTTTATTTTTACGCTGAATTTTTTTTATTTCTTGTTTGCATATGCTTAATAACGTTAAACTTTAACATTATAATACATTTTCAAAAAAGAATCCTACTATTTTAGTAAATTATGACAATTTTATTTTTTCACCCTTTGAGATCGTGAATTGAGTTTAAGTTCCATTGTCTATATCTTCCTGGATCCTACTTCTAAAATTACAAAGCTTTATTAAAATGAATTTACAATTAAATTGCAACAAAATGATACCAAAATATCTTATAGTTATGTGCTTGTTGTAGAGTTTTGTCTAGTCTTATGTTTTGTTGTAAGAGAAAACTTGCAACCAAAAAAAGATTTTGTTCGAAAATTTGTCTTTTACACATTCTAACTATAACAAACTATATATTGGGGCGTTCTAAAAAAAATGAGCCGGTTTGAAAGGTTTCTTAAAATCTTAATAACTTTTTACCAGAATAAACTACGGATGTAAATCAAAAACCATTTGGAGCAAATTACGTGTAGATAATTCTGGAAAAGTTTCATTTTCCCAGGCTTATTGGAAGTTACTTTTATAAGCCGCGGAAAAATTGAAAAAATTCAAATTTTCGCATCAAATTTCGAGTTCAATTTTTTCAAAGATTATTCCATGGCACTAATTAAACTAAACTACTTTTGCAATATGGAATTTTGTCTAGTTTATTAATACACAAACAGATTTTTAATTCATTAAGGTATGTAAACAAAATTTAACTTTTTGTAAAATGGTCAAAAATTTCAAGATTTTTGAAAAGTTGTAATATCTTTTCAGTTAAACAACTAAATAGAAAACTAATTACACTATCTTTATCAGTTGTTACTAAGCTACAAAATAAGCACTATAGAGATTGAATTAATTAAAGTAAAAAAATTACCAATTTTTTCATAAAAATTTTACTTTAACTAATTCAATCTTTATAGTGCGTGTTTTGTAGCTTAATAACAACTAACTAAGAAAGCATAATTAGTTTTCTATTTACATGTTTCGTTTTTCAGCTTCAACATATGTAAAAATAGAAAACATTCAGCAAAAACTTTGTCGAACGAATTCACATAGAAGTTATCATGATAGGTAAGAATCCATTTTCTTATGAGGTCCAACATTTTACATGAGGGGGTTACTCAGTACCCGAAAGGCACTTCCTGAAGTAGGTAAAACCGACGTGGTTGCTGGCATGAACACAAATTGAAAGCATATTCGACACCAAACTGAAGTTAGGGAGGGTGCCTTTTGGGAGAGAAGAAAACTTTGTCCAAAGAGTTTGTAACAATAGCAGGAGGATCTTAAAATCCATATTAACAAATTCATTATGCCTCTAATTGTTTTATTAAATAAGATTTTACTTATATTTTAGTCCAACAGTAGATGACATTGTGAACCGAAATCGTGAAGTATCATGGTCGTCTAGGTGAGGAAAAATAAAATCTTCTTAAAATGGAAAGCATGCAATTAATTTAAATATTTTTTCAGACCTCAAACATCAATCGATTCAAATTGGTGATTTTTTTATTACTTTTTTCTACCAATTCATATAGATATTGTAAATTTTGATATTTGTATCACATAATTCATATTATCATATTAACGTCGAAAAATAAATTGGATTTTCCATCAAGACACATTCAATACGAAGCTATTCGTGTCTATTTCATAAATCTCAAAATTCTTTTCATATTATGAACACGTTTTTAATTTTCATATTTCATAAATATATTTACATTTTACCACCATACGCAATTTTTGTCACTTTCAAAATTTCTCGACAGCAGCAGAATCATGCATCATTGTCAGTAAACAGCTTGACATTAGCTTTTTTGACATTCAACATTGTGTATTGTTCTGTATGTCTCTTTAGGTCGACTGGAGATGAATTTGTTGTAATAGAATTTGACGATCGTGGTTTTAGAGAAAGTCTAATTTGAATAATTAAAAGCTCTGTGCATTAAAACTTGTATAAAAATTTATTTACTCAATGTAAATAAACATTTTACTAACAATTTATAAACTAGATATAAAAATAAAATTAATGGGCACCATATTTTTTTTTAATTTACTAATCATTCAATCCGATCTAATAAGTCTCTTCCTTACTGAATCTGTGGAAATAAAAAAAACTCAATTCGCAGTCCAAACAAATATGGATCTAACTTACCCCACTCAATGAATATTCCTGAATTCTTTTTCGCCATAATTGGTATCCAATATTTGAAGTAATATTTTCTTCGTTCATTAATTCCTGCACGAGGCTATCACTAAAGTCGAATCCGATGAACATCAAAAAGTCGAACAAATAGCATCGCAAATAAAAATTCTTTGGAACGACAGAGTAAGTTTGTTGAAAGCTTTCAGAAACTTTTTCTCGCATCTTCATTAAAAATTCTTCTTTGCTGAAATCTTGAACAAATTGAATTGATGCTTCATATCTTTGAATCATATATTGAACGGCAATAATACTTCCATGCGCTAAATTTGGATTCTCTCGAAAAATGTAACGAATCTTGTCCTTGATGACTTTCAACATTTTGTGTGGTAAATGCCATTGTGCATAGCATTTGGCTGCTAAAACTCTAATTTTCTCACATGGGTGATCAATTAGTTTCTTAAATGCATTGCCCATTCTGTCCATTTCTGTCCAATACTCATAAGGCTCGCGGACCTCAAAATTTGATAGCATTTCCAATAGAATAATGATGTAGGTTTGAGACAACTCATTCAAATTATTTTCAAAATCAAACAGTGCAATCCTAAAGGCATAAGTAAACTTAACATAATGCTCGTAAACACTTATTGCTTTTGATTCATATCGAGGCTTGTCCGATTCTTCAATGTTATGTCTTTTATGATTAGAAATTTTCGGTGTTATGCTTCCAATAATCTGCAGTAATGCATTTTGCATCACAAAATCATTTGATTTTTTATATGCTCTAAATGTAGCTATCAAAATATAGTCATAGTAGGGAAGCATGTCCTCAACAAGCTCACTATCTTTTACGATAATAGCTAACAAATGCATGTGTATAGGCTGAATATCATGAGCAAATTTAATTTCTTGTGTATCATAAAATGATTTAATTTCTTTCAAGTTTAGAAGACGTTCCATAAGGAATTTAATAAATGGCGGATGATTTCGAATAATTAAATGAGACATTAGAACCATTCCACGGGATCCTCTTATTTCACCTGTTTTTGATGCATGTCTTTTTCCACAATCAAGTTCATGCTTAAGCATAATTAAAAGCTTTCGTAAGTTTTTAGAAGCATTGCTATTTCGATCGCATTGCTGAATGAATTCTGAAGACACAATTTTTGTAATGCTTCCTAATGATTGACTTGACGCTTCAATAACACCTTTGTGACAAAATCTTGTAAGAATTTGAATATTAACATTTATGCATGTTGAAAGTCCCATAAAATAATCATCTTGATGAGGTTGATAAATATAACTTATGCTTTTTGCTAATTCAACAGAAAACTCTGATAGCGAACGACTTGTAAAGAAGAACGAATGTAAAAGTTTGTGCTTAGTGTCTGATATGTCATTGCTTTTAAATCCAGATGATTCAACAAGTTTTCGTAAATGCTTATCTAATAAGTCGAAACTTGGTGGAGTTTTTCCATCACTTATAAACTCCAAAAACTGAGAAGTAAGTCCTTCAACTAACGATAATAATCTTAAGATTATTTCTCTATTCAATAACTTTTTATCAATCTGGGACAGAAGATAGTTTATGGTATCAATTAAAGCGAAGACACTTTCACCATTTTGTATAGCAATGACGGGATCTTTTGTTATGTTCAACTTGTTCCTTCTAGTTTCTAAATCACTTGTTAAGTTTTCCAGCTCACGAACAATATCCAATGATTTTTTAGCTATCATATGCTCAATTTTCATCTTGCAATAACTAATATTTTCATGATAAGTCTCAACATCATTTATATTAATATTTTCAGTCATCAATTCGTCAATCCATTGCAAGAAGGCTTTTCCATGTATCATTGTGTTCTCATCAATTGTTAATGTCCTGATAAAGTATTCTAAAATTATTGCATTAGCAATTCCACATATGTCACTATTTTCGGTGTCTCTGGACATTTCAACAAGATATTTAAAGATTTTTACAGATGTAATGTCCCAAATATTATTGTCTTTGAGGTAATTTTTAAAGTCCTGATTAACATTTTTATTAGACTTTTTACTCAAACGTTTCTGCTTAATACTTCCACAATATTGCTTAAGTATGACATCCAAAATTTTTATGCTAAAAAATTTAGTCTCGTATGTTCCAAAGTTAATTCCATGATAAAATATATCATCGCGTATGATTGTAAAAATTTCCTTGCAAACCTCAATAGAGCGAAATCGAGTCGTTGCAAGATGATTGAAGAAATTTGGAAGCTTTCTCATTACAGTATCCACAAATAGCGAGTCTTCAACGCACATGTTGAAATGAATGAATTTTAGAAATCTCAATATACTTTCAAGCATCGCTTCAAACATCTTTGAACTGTATACACGACTTAGCATGATGTTGAAGATTTCCAATTTTATATTGACATCATCGATGGAGCAACAATAGCTTTTTACTGAATTTTCAATTTTCAGACTTAATGGACGATTAAACGCATTTGTCATGACCAATGATCGATAGAAAAGTGGTGAAACTGATGATACTGCATTGAAATCATAACTAATTGTAAGAGCATAAAACAAATCATTCCTTAGACTTTCATCAAAGGATGTAAACCAATATCTGAAGAAATTATTCATTTCGTAGTCCGAACCTTTGAGTATAATGTCAGTAGATACTTCAATTAGCTGTTCCCGAAATGCCTCATTATTATAAATGACCTTGATTAAGGATAACGATGAAGAATACAAGTGATATTGCGACAATCCTATCCTTAACCCATTCAAGAATTTACTGACGTCAAAGTCTTTATGGCTCAACAATATTTCCGATCTGTGTGATATGACTTGAATCAAAAGGTAGTGTTTATTGCGATTATGCCAAGACATCTTGTTTAAAACCACGTCTACAATATCCTTATCTGCATCCTTCTCATTTATAACAATCCGTTGAAATAGTTCAATTAAAAGTTTATGAACATTCTTATGGCAGTTTTCCAAGTTTGTACAAATCATTGTAATAATAAATGGATTAAAGCTTTGAACTATACTAATGTTATATGCCTGGATGTAATTCTCAATTGCCAACGGGAAAAACTTGGTAGTTTTAGAATACTTTAAAGAGCATTCAATCAAAGTATCATATAATACTTCTGAACTATAAACAAAGTTCACAAAAAGCTTGTAGTTTTGTAACCTTCCATAAGCCGTAACACAATTTGCTCCAATAATGCCATGCTCCAGAGCATATTTCTCTTGAATATTCTCAAATGTATTTATGTTTGTGATTGCCGATAACTTTACTATTGCATTTATAAGCACTTTATGAAATGACATTGTTTTGGTATTTACAAAATGCTTCTGCAAAATCGTAATCATTGAAAAAGCTGTCTGCTCTGATGTTGATTCCGTGACGCTCATGTAGGATATTTTCTATAAAAATACATTTTTGTTACCGCTAAATAATTTTAAAAAAATTAAAGACAACTTACCCGTGCAATTTGCATGACCTCATCATATTTTGTTAGATTTTGCAACCGAACATGTAAATGTTCCAAATTATCAGCATGTTCCATCGTCATTTCGCTTTAATTATATATTTTTTGATAATTTGTCGAGCTGCACACCTTTTTGTATTTATATTGTTGCTCAGATTTGCTCAATTATGATGTACTACGTTTAATGAAATGTCTCAAAGTTTGATTAAAACAACTTCATATTTCTTCAAACCTTATATATTCCTTTAAATTGAGACTTGCTAGAAACTTGTTGCAGGTACCAATTTAAACAAAAATCTTACGTTTGAAAGTTTCAGAATATGTCTCAAACAATTATTAATTAACTTCTAATTTTCCAGTCGCTTACTACCCCCTTTTTTAAAAGTCCTCATTTGAATATTCTATGTGATAAATAATAAAAAGAGGAATAAAAAACTGACTTATTAGTTAAACAATCTAAAATGTTCTATTGTGTATTTGTTAATGTTAATCATATTAATTAAATTTCAGAAATTTACAGGAATAAACTTGTTATCTCAGAAAAACCGTTTTTTTTTTAAATAAAATTTTCATCCCCTCAAAACCCCTCACCAACTTAATAAAATTTGAAAAAATCATAACGGCTAAACCTAACCAAAAAATAATGAAAAAGCCGCAATTTTGTCCCTCATTTTATTTAACTAAGTATTTAACGCAGAAACCATGGCTTTAAACGCTACAAATTCACTAAGTAAGTATAATTAACAAGATTTAGTAGAAAAACACACTAATATATCAAAAACAATGCGTTTTAGGCTGTGAAGAAAGATTTTTTGGAGATTTACTTAGAGATTTTAATCGCAATACAAATTTATACCGTCCAAAAACTAAAAAACTAAAATATTGCAAGTCTTTCTCGCTGGAAGAAGTTGAGATAATGCTGAGACGAAGAAAGTACGCAAATAACTATTGGAAATTCATTGAGGATATCACAAAGTGCTTCAAATTTATCAAAAAGTACTTTTCTCATAGGACCACGCTGCATAAATTGGCACTAGATGTAAGTTATTATTCTACCCTTTACCAAAACACTGTTATTAATCTATTATGTATCTTCCTAGTGCCAAGGTCATTTCAACGGGATTATGAATGAATTTATGCAGAATAGAGGATATTGCTGCGGAATCTGGCATTCAAGAAAATCAAAGATAATCCAATGTTCAGGCGATTCTAAGTGCAAAGTTAAATTGAATTCATTTTATTATAGATTCAACTCGTACACTTTTTGTGCAAAATGCTTCACAAAACTTCCAGATACAGGCATCATGTTGAATGAAAATGTGTAAGTACCTATAAACTAATTCCAGATTGAACGAACGGTTAAGCAGATTTTCTCGTTTCAGCAATGCCAATAAAGCAGATTTCGAGACGTGCTACAACAATGAAGAAGAATCTGAAGACTTTGTTCATTGTACTAAATGCAAGAAGTTATTCCACGAACGCTGCGTTCTACACATCAAGCAATCAGGCATACCATTTTTCTGTCAAACATGCAGAATTGGAAAACCAACGTTGAAAACAATCAACATCTCATCGGAACAGATAGCAAAAACCGAATGTGATGCCTATATCGAGAATTTCTTAAGAGAACACAACGTACCAAATTGTGATAATATTGTCGTTAGATTGGTCAGCAACATGCCTACTAACTTTAACACGAAATCTGTGATTGCAAAATATCATGACAAAAGTTTTGGAAGTGAAATAACGTATAATAACTGCGTCATTTTCGTCTTTCTCAAATCATCTGATGGCACAGAAATCTGCTTTTTTGGAATATATTTCCAGCTTTATGGCAACTCAAAGTGCCCGAAGCCAAATAAGAATTCAGTTTATCTCAGCTACATTGATTCGGTCAAGCTGTGCAAAATTACGGAACGAACAAAGACATATCAGTGCATTCTCCTCGGCTTATTTAACTACTTAAAGATGAAAAACTTTCAGAAAATCTTCATTTGGAGCTGCCCACCGAAGCGCGATGTTGATTACATTTTTCATGAGAAGCCATCCGATATGAAAATGCCAACAAAGACAAGACTCGGAGATTGGTATAGAAATTTATTAAAGTTGGCTGTTGATGAACACATTGCTGAGTCATTTGAAGGAATCAAAAGTTATGCGGAAAAGATGAATTGGGATGATATCAATAATATTCCCTATTTCGATTCTGATTTATGGCCGATGAGACTAGTGGATGCAATTACTACAGCAGAAAAGCGAACAAAGAAGTCTCCTGTAAATCTGAATGTGATGGAAAAAATCTTGTCATTAATGAAAATTCAAATTGATGGATTCGATCAGCAATATTTCGTCCTGCATTTACATGCAACATCGGCAAGAAAATCAACTAGTCCATTATTCCCTGATGCTGTCATAAGCAAGTGGGTAAATAGCCGAAACAATATTGTGGATATGTTCTTTGAACACAGACTTGAATATTCTAACGAGAGACTTGCAAAATTCAGCACTTTTATCCTTCTGTATCGAATTTTAATTGATCTACGAGTTTGCATTCATTGCTTCCAATTCTCTAGTCCTGGACTGACTACTTCATTGATGTGCATGGACTGCTCTCAAAAATACAGAATAAATACAATTGACAGATCACTGTGGAAAGCTCATATGAAGGAAGAAATTGTTATTCAGGATAGTAAGAATTTCTTCAAAGTATCAGTTCCAGTTAAGCCGCTTCTGGAAAAACGCGAACAAAATTTCACGGTCACAAAGACTTGCATCAAAAAGAGATTCAAGGAAGAAGAGGACGGTTTTGATTACATGGTACCTACTAAAAAGAGAAAGTGTGAGGAACAGACAGCTTCGTCTGAGATGTTCAATAAGCAGTTCACACCAATGGAAACGCGAGCAAAGAAGTTTGAATATAAGAAGATCAAGAAATTTTTTATCTAATATGAATTAGCTACTATAAGGATCAATACTTTTACACTATTATGTCCAAAAAAAACATGTTCACTTATTTAAAAAGATTTAAATAAAAAGGAAGTTTATTCATTATTTTATTTCAATTCCTTGATTTTTATTACAATTTTATCTAATAATTCATTCACTTTTACTGTTTCTTCTGTGCAAGTTTCGTATTGATTATTGACAGCAACTTTGACACATCCTTGAGCTGTTAATCTTGCTGAAGATAACTGAGATAAAACTAGCATCTTTTCATTTTCTTTTACATCATTCGCAGCATTCAGTGAATATAAGCATAACTCATAAGAGAGACTTAACAATTTCAAGCACATTTGTTCATCCTTGGACCAATCCGGTGATTTCTGTGGAGCAAAAAGTCAAAATTAATATTTAACAATTTTAAAGACATTAACTTACAGAAACATATCCTTTATAAGCTTTCTGAAACTTTTCTGCTCTTTTTAGAGGTTCTTCTGTCAACAGTGAAGATAGCTCCCATACAATTCCTTCCGACATATTAATAGCTCCAATATGTGCTAGCATTTCCAATGCCTTCTTTCTTAATCTATTCGTCTTGTTTCCATCACTATCAGGTAAATCATTAGAAATCGCATTGATTAATATTTTTAGTACTTCCTCGTCGAAATATTTCTCTTTTAACTCAATTAATCTGTTGTATGCATTCAGACCATCTTCAAAACTTCCAATATCTATGCTTACAAAGAGAAAGTTTTCCCAAATTTTCCAATTATCAAAATTACATTTCAGAGCTTCTTGTAATACTTTATGAGCTCGCTTCTTATTGCCTAATTTTATAAAGCATTTTGCCAAATTATTCCACGATTCAAATCCATTCGGTTCTAATTGCGTGTAACGTAGGTAAGCACTGGAAGCAATTTCATATTTCTCGAGAGATAATGCAGCATAGCCAAGTCTCAACCATAAGTTTTCCTGCAGTGAATTAATTTCAAGCGATTTTTGAAGATGAGGAATTGCCTTTTCATAATCATTCTTTCCAAAATAAAACATTCCGAAATGTTTTTGAGCCAATCCACTTTTATTCTTTGACAATTCCCAAGCCTTTTCATAGTACGTGACGTCATCTAAAGCATCCCCAAGTAGACAGTATAATTTTACAGTGGGCTTCTTCTCAAGCTCTTGTTGGATGATTTCAGCTGCTTTATGTTTCAATTGTAATCGTGTATAGCAGTTTATTACGTCCTCCCATTGTTGTACTCGTAGATAAACATCCAGTGCTCCTTTGATAAGACCTAAACTCACCATTAAATCAGCCAGAAGTACTTCAATCTTATAACGTGGAGTCATTAAGCTTGAGAAAATATACGAAAGCTTGTCACTGACTCTTACTTCATCATTGCTAATAGTCATGCTGTTTATAACATCTTCGCATTGTCTTAAACACCTGTCAATTGTTCTTCTGTGATTGGACTCAAGTTTTATATTAATTAATAATGATTCCATTCTTATTGACCATGCTCCATGATCTTGTTTTAATAGGAGCATCAAATATGACTGAATTTCCTCATCTGAAAGCTTATCTTTAGGCTGAGAAATTTGCATGTATTTGATATTAAGTAGGACGAAATTTTGTAGTAGTGATGGCAGAATTTGTAATTCATTGTGCTTATCGTCCATATACTTAATACTATCTAATCGTGTATCATCTTCCAGTTCTAATAGTTTTAGCAATTTTACATTTTCATGCGTCGATTGTGGTGGAATGAAAAGTTTTGAATCTCCATGAATTGAAACATGAAATTGAGGAAGATCCTTTTCTTGCCATTTCGTTCTCTTGCCTAAAAATCCCTCCTCGATAGTCTCGATATGAAAATCATTCTTAAGCTCTTTGATTAATTCATCTACTTTATAAGTACGGCGATACATAAGATAAATGGAAATGACTTCAAGTTGCACAATAAATCGATGTATTATGTTTTCTATTTCTCCTAGTTTGCTACCATTAAGTCCTTCCTGTATCTTTTTAAATGCTTCATAAAGAGATATTGAGTTCTCATCCAAAGCCGATTGATGAATTTTGATCATTCTAATGTACCAAATGAGTATTAAAATGTCATCAGGAAAGCTCTTAATTAAGTCGTCCAAAAACGTTTTAGCTATAAGAATGTACTCAATATTCTTCATATTTGCGTTTATTTCGATTCCATCGACTAGTAAATCCTCACAATCCATCTGGATGTCAAGTTTCACTCGATTCGTAGATCCAACGAAATTTACTTCCAAAAATGACAAAAGACATGATATCGAATATGCCAATTTTTCATCCTTGGTGAAATTTTCTTCTCCAGATTTAATGTAATTCACGAAATTCTCGCCATCAATGTTTTCATTCCAATTTCCATTAATAATATTACTAATTAGTTCATTATCTGTGAAATCTAAATAAATACAGAATGATTTTGTGTACATATGGACAGTTTTAGTAGCTTACCGTTAGATTCACAGCTTTCAAACAGGAACAGGAACTTCCAAGACATTTTAATCGCCAAAATTATGAAATTAACTTTTAAACGATTTTAAGCACGTTTTCAGTAAACAGTAAACAATTTTTAAATTTCTTTCATCTTTATCCGTTGGAAATTGATTAAAATTATTATTGGCTATTATGATAATTTTGATTTTATGTCCTTTTTCACTCAATTTTATAACTGTTTTAATGATATGGATATGTTAGTTAAATTTACCAAAAGATTTTTGATAGATATTTAAGAAAATTATTACTTAAAATTAACGGGTTTTAATATTTCAAAAAAATATTTACAAGTAATAAAATTTTGGTTGAGCTAGTAACGCATTTTTCATGTATTTCACTGCCAGTTTGACAAATATTCACAACTTTGTATTGTTCTGAAAATTCATGCTAATAAAAACAAAACAAAAGCATGAGTCAAAAATTAAAGTGGAAAAACTTGGAAAAACCGCTTTCCCAACCTATTCTAAGGATTATTCAGGATGTGCTGCAATTCGAAAAGATGACACCAGTACAGGTAATGAAAATCAGTAAGATCATACAAAAATCTTTTATTGAAATGATGTTTTTTTTTCTTAAAGTTTGCAACGATTCCACAATTAATGTTTCATAAAGATGTAGTCTGTGAAGCTGTTACTGGATCAGGCAAAACGCTATCTTTTTTAGTTCCAATGCTAGAATTATTATTAAAACGGCACAGTGAATATCCATGGAAGAAGACAGAAATTGGCGGAATTATTCTTTCACCAACAAGAGAATTAGCTACACAAACAAGTGAAGTGCTGGAAAAGTTTCTCAATGAACCAGAATTCAACTTTTTATCCCAAAAACTGCTCGTCGGTGGAACAAGTGTAGAAGAGGATGTTGAATGCTTCAGAAAAAATGGTGCACAGATACTAATTTGCACAGTTGGTCGATTAATGGATTTATTAGAAAGAAATGATGATATTAAGCTTGCTGGGCGAGTAAAAAGTATGGAAATTCTCATTCTGGATGAAGCTGATCGCTTGCTAGATCTTGGATTTGAAGTTCAGATCAATACAATATTGAGTTACTTGCCAAGACAGCGTAGAACTGGACTTTTTTCAGCCACACAAACAAAGGAATTGTTTGATTTGATAAGAGCTGGACTTAGAAATCCAGTTATCGTCAGTGTCAAAGAGAAAGCAAATATTAGTACACCGAAATTACTTCAGAATTTTTACATGATCACTCCTGCTGAACAAAAGTTGAACTATTTACTAAAGTTCATCGAAATGTATGATATTCAAAAAGCCATGCTATTTCTTCCGACCTGTGCATGTGTAGAATATTGGAGTGAAATATTACCGCACTTACTTGACATGCCAATACTTTCCATTCATGGAAAAATGAAAAAGAAACGATTGAAGATTTTGAATCAATTTAGAGAACTAGACAAAGTCATTTTATTATGCACAGACTTAATGGCTCGAGGCGTTGACGTACCTGAAATGGATTGGGTACTTCAATTTGATCCACCATCAAATTCTGCATCATTTGTTCATAGAGTTGGCCGAACAGCAAGACAAGGATGTGAAGGAAAAGCTTTAATTATGCTACAGTCAAGTGAAACGTCTTACGTGGATTTCTTGTCCAAGAATCAAAAGATCGCAATGAAAGCTACAGAAACGAATGATGAGTGGAATGACGACTTTCATAGAATTAATGGAATCATTCACAAACTCCAACAGAAAGACAAAAATATTTTTGATAAAGCAACTCGTGCCTTTGTGTCCCATATAAAATCATATAGTAAGCATGAATGTAATTTAATTCTAAGGTTGAAAGATCTTGATTTAGGAAAAATTGCATCAAGTTATGGGCTTTTAAGGCTTCCCAAAATGCCAGAGATGAAGGATGAGTACCATAAAAGCTTTATTGGACCTGATAAAATCGTCGACATTAATGCATTAAAGTACAAAAATAAGCAGAAACAAGAAGCGTACCAAAAGAAGCAACTCGTATATCAACAGACAGGCGAATGGCCAGGAAAGAAAGTTATTGTTAAGAAATCAAATGAAGCGTGGACTGAGGCAAATAAAAAGAAGGAAACACGCAAGGAAAATCGAAAGAAACGACAAGAAGTCAAAAAGAATATTAAAGATGCAAAAGAAAAGGGCGAAGCAGTTCCTAAAAAGCGCAAGAATCAATATTCACAAGAAGATCTCGAAGAATTGGCAAAAGACATTCGAGCTATTAAAAAATTCAAGAAAAATAAAATAAGTAAAGCGGAACTAGACGATGAAATGGGTTTATCAAATGAAAGCTGCGATTTTGAGTCAGATTAAGCTTTAATATTTCTTTTAAATAAATTCAATATACATTGGTAAATTCTTAATTCATTTTTTTAGTCACACAAATCTATTGTATCATATTGAAAAGGCTCAATAACTTCATAATCCGAATCGTCCATAGTTAGGTCAAGAAATTCTCCATATCTTAATCTGTTTTTTTGCTCACAAGTTAGATCAATGAATATGTCCATTTCGGTATCCTCACTCTCAGGTATTTCGATTACGTTTGACTCAATTGTCATTTTTTCACATGTTGTAGACCGTTGCATATTTGTCTGCAAGAAAAACATCATATACCTTCCGATATCATTTATAAATTAAACTTACCATTTCCTTCTTGTCTGGTTTCAAATTTTCCTGAACGCATGATTGGCATAAAAGAAACAGCTACGAGAAATTAAATTAGTAAAATAATATGTGTTAAGCTACTTTAAATTCATACTTACATTGATTCCTTGTTCAGAAGATTTACCACATCGTGAGCAGATTGAATCGTCAATAAACATTCGATAAAGCACAACTTTTGTGCTGAATTTTGCTAGTCTTTCGTTGGAATATTCCAACTTATTTTCCCAGAACATATCAACAAGGTCGCTTCTGTTATTTATCCAGTTTCCTTTTATGACATCGGGAAGTTCAGCCTTGATATTGCAAGGTATTGCTTGTAAATGCAGAACGAAATATTGCTGATCGAATCCCAGCTTTTGAATAGCCATTAGTTCATTAATTTTTATCATTATGTCCGTTGTTGTTTTCTTTGTGTCCTTTTCGGCAGAAACAATTGCTTCTTCAAGTCTTATCGGCCATAAATCAGAATCGAAATAGGGAATGTTATTGATATCATCCCAATTTTCATCGTCTGCAAAACTTTTGATTCCTTCAAATGACTCAGCAATGTGTTCATCAACAGCCAACTTTAATAAATTTTGATACCAATCTGCAAGTCTTGCTTTTGTTGGCATTTTCATATCGGATGGCTTTTCATGAAAAATGTAATCAACATCGCGCTTCGGTGGGCAGCTCCAAATGAATACTCGTCGAAAGTTTTTCATCTTTAAGTAATTAAATAAGCCGAGGAGAATAAGCTGATAAATTTTTGTTCGCTCCTTAACGATGCACAGCTTGACTGAATCAATGTAGCTGAGATAAACTGAATTCTTATTTGGCTTCGGGCACTTTGAGTTGCCATAAAGCTGGAAATATATTCCAAAAAAGCAGATTTCTGTGCCATCAGATGATTTGAGAAAGACGAAAATGACGCAGTTATTATACGTTATTTCACTTCCAAAACTTTTGTCATGATATTTTGCAATCACAGATTTCGTGTTAAAGTTTGTAGAGACATTGCTGACCAATCTAACGGCAATATTATCACAATTTGGTACGTTGTGTTCTCTTAAGAAATTCTCGATATAGGCATCACATTCGGTTTTTGCTATCTGTTCCGATGAGATGTTGATTGTTTTCAACGTTGGTTCGTTCATTCTGCATGTTTCACAGAAAAATGGTATGCCTGATTGCTTGATGTGCAGTACGCAACGATCGTGGACTAACTTCTTGCACTTAGTACATTGAACAAAATCTTCTGGTTCTTCATCAATGAACATGCAAAATTTGAAATCTGCTTTTTTGACAAATCTGTTTCAAATTAGAAGGAAAATTAATGTGTGGAAATTTTAAATTTTAGGGTAAAACCTAAGCATGTTAGGTACCACATTTGTTTAAAAGATTTGAAGAGGAGCAAAAAATATGGATACGTTTTTGAGCTTTTGAATTTTAAGCCATCCTGTTACTGCTACTTGAAAATATCCACAAATCAAGCAAGCCCAATTTGAAATCTGCTTTATTGACAAATTTTTTACCCTATTTTATCACTTACACGTTTTCATCCAATTTGATGGCTGTGCTGGGAAGTTTTGTGAAGCATTTTGCACAAAAGACCCACGAACCATGTCTATAATATGACGAATTTAATTTTACAATGCACTTTCTTGATCCTGAACATTGGACTTTCTTTGATTTTCTTGTGTGCCAAATTCCGCAACAATATCCTCTACTTTTCATGAATCTGTCAATAACCCAATCAAAGTGTTGCTTACACTGTAATTTAAACAAGTTATTAA
Source organism: Chironomus tentans (assembly GCA_963573255.1). NCBI lineage: Eukaryota > Metazoa > Arthropoda > Insecta > Diptera > Chironomidae > Chironomus > Chironomus tentans. Next base: position 29,801,619 of record OY754304.1, on the reverse strand, counting down.
CTTATATCTCAACTTTAAGTCATTAATCTTACTTCTATTGCTAATTTATAGATTGGCATTCGGCTTATAAAATTGTTGTTGATAAATTCAAAACTCATGGTTATATCCTTAATAAACTTCCAGTAATCAGATGTATACAGTCCTTTATTCAAATTATCCTCGACTATAGATAAATTGATTATATTTGTAGAATCAATTATCATGTCCTTAACTTTTGGATTGAAAATTGAGCACCTTCCAAGATCATGCTCATGGAAATATTTAATTAATTCCACAAACGTTTCTTCAGGCTTGTTTTCTAGGCAAAAATTTAAAGAAATTTAGTACTTGTATTCTTATTAACTAATTAATTAACTTACCTTCTGTCATGATTATTTTATTTATATTTAAGATTACTTAACTTCTAGCAAAATGTGCTTTTCTCAACAACTGAACTGCCAGCGGAAAATTGAATTTTGAATCTTGTCAATTAAAGTTACAGTCCCCGTCTCGTTTTTAAAAAGAACATTTTGTGCACTCTTAAGCATCTTATAATACTTGCGCTTATTCCAGTAGAGATTAAAATGATGTATACTTCGGTGCTCATCATTCCTTCTTTGATTCTTGTCTTCGTTCAAGTGCAGCTGTAACGGTTGCTTAAGATTTAAATAAGTGCGGGAAATATGTTTTCAAAAATTTTTGCTCAGTTTTTTAAAGGATAACTCACTGAAAGAAAACCAGTCTAGTAGACACTGTAATACTTTTAAGTTGATGTTCTAAACGCATTTTCTTACTCACCTGTTTATGTCAAATATTCATTTAATTAGAGCAAATTAGAGTTCTTTGGTCTTTTCTTGCAATTTAATTTTAACGGCTTTTATTCAAGTTTGATTCAAATTTTGTCTTTTAGAAAGTCACATTCGTGGAATCGACCATTTCCCATTTTATTATTTTTCTGTGAATTATAATTCAGGCGATTAAAGAAATATAGTAAAATAGAATAAAGATAAAAGAACAGTAGTTAAATAACAAGTTGTGCTGCTCATCGGATGCACATATTGCCGTGATTGGAAAGGTGCAGTCAGTCAGCCAGACAAAAGGTATATTATATATTGTTGTAGGAAAATTGGCTAAAAACTCATTTCATCATTCTGGATTTTTGAAGTAAAGTTTTAACATAAAAAATAAGCATAAACTAATAAATTAAAGAATCGTAGTTTAGTAAGAACATTAATTAGTAATTAGTCATTAAATATTCGTTTATGAAAGTTTGAAAAGTGCGTAAAAAGATGAAGGAAAAGAGAACTTCAGCTCTCTCCTGCCTTTTGCTGACCGACTTACTTGGAACCGATGAAGAAGAATCGTCAGATGAGGACTTTCGCGTTTCAGACCACTCGGAAAATTCAGATTTAAGCAATGATGATGAGTCAGACGCAGATAGTAATAGTAATAGCGACGAAAAAGATGAAAGTAGTAGAGAGGAATCGGATGATATCAAGAAATCAGATTTACCAAATAAACATACAACAAATGCATTATTAGAACAGGCAAAGTCGAGTTTAACACATACTTCAAAGATTTTGATGACTCCAATATGTTGTGCATGTTTAGGAGATCGTAGCGACGATACAAATGAAATTGTCGAATGCGATGGCTGCAAAATTACTGTGCACGAAGGATGCTACGGTATAAGTGATTCTATTAGTGTTTCCAGTACAGTCTCGTCATGTTCAACAGAGCCGTGGTTTTGTGATCCTTGTAAAGCTAATATTAAAGATCCTGATTGCGAGTTGTGTCCAAATAAAGGAGGTATTTTTAAAGAGACTGACTGTGGAAAATGGGTGCATTTGGTGTGCGCTCTTTACGTACCCGGTGTTGCTTTTGGTGAAGTTGATCAGCTCTCGTCCGTGACATTATTCGAAATGCAGTATAACAAATGGGGCGCAAAAACCTGTAGTTTATGTGAGGATGATCATTTTGCTAGAACTGGCGTTTGTATTGGTTGTGATGCTGGAATGTGTAAAAGCTACTTTCATGTTACATGGTAAGATATAAAATTAATTAATTGCTTTATAAATGAATAATTAATAAGTAATCACGTTGTAAAATTTTAGTGCACAAAGGGAGGGGCTTTTATCGGAAGCACATCACGATGAAGTGGATCAGGCAGATCCTTTTTATGCACATTGTAGAGTTCACTCGGATAAATTTCTGATCAGAAATCGTAAGAAGAATTTTAATGCACTGTTGGTGCAAATGAAAAGGTACGAAAGTGAAGTTGGCATTGTAAGAAGTGATAAAACACCGGAGGAAGTGGAGAGAATAGAAAGGAAACTCAAGAAACACAGGATTAAATATGCAGCTAATAAGTTGAATCGTCCAGAACCTTGGGGTAACGATTCTCTCTCATTTATTTAAAACTAGACTTGCTAAAATTATTCTATTTTTTTATTATTTGAATAGTTCCAACCCAGAAAATGCCAAGATCATTAATAACAAGCGCATCTGCCGTCAAAAAGCTGAGGAGAAAGGCTGAAATAATGGAAATCGATACCGTTGCATTAGAATTTCAGGAAGCACAAGTGAGTATCACACACGATAGTTAAATATTCAAAAGATTACTATAATATAACTTTCTTATAATTCAATACCAATCCAGATTGCATCACTTAAAGATATTAGAAAAAAGTGGCATATTCCGCCATCATTTACGACAGAGTTTGTTGGATATTACCTCGATCGATCGATTCGTTTGAAGGAAATGAAAACAAATCTGGAACAGCAAGTTGAGCTAAATAAAACACTGTTGAATCAGCAAACAATACTTCGTGTGAAGTATGATGACGTAATTAAAGTAAATCAGGATGTACAGCAACGACAGAGGGATCTCTCGTCTGAAATTGAAATGATTCACAATGCAATTCTTACCATTTGTCCAAATAAACAATTGCCACAAATTGAGAATATAGGAAAGGCACTGCCTAATTTAGCACCGAACATGAGAATTAATACAATATCTCCGGCATTATCTTCAACGCCACCACCACAAATGTTAACTAGTCGAACAATGTCAGTTCCAACAGCTGCAGCACTAAAGCAGGGCGTTGGATTCCCTCTTAATAATTTAAGGAAAGACGATACAGGAAGAATTTTGAGTACACAATGTGTTTCAAATGATGATCTGCTTAACGAGTGTGGGATATGTAAAAAATGTAATGATCAGCATCTCCTAGCAAAATGTGATACATGCCATTTGTATTATCATCTTGGGTGTCTAAATCCACCGTTAACGAGGCATCCAAAGAAATCGAAATTGTATGCTTGGCAGTGTTCGGAATGCGATAACGATAATGATTCCAGCCCTGAAAATATAATAATTCCGAAAGGTCCCAGACGTTCTAGAATTCGCTATAGTAAGGATGGACTTTATCATACTGATCTTAATGATACATTCGGCAGTGATCAATCGTTCGTAACCGTTTCGAAAAGTGACGAGAGTCTTCAATACAAGATTTCAAACGGGGCTGATATTACTTTGAGTGAACACGAATTAGAAGAGCATGTAAAAGAGACATTAAATGTAGACAGAAATAATACAGCCGTAATAGAAGCAACAAGTAGTAACATCCCCAATGTCAGTACAAATAATGAAGAAAACGTCGAAAAGGAGGAAGCTACGAAGCGTGAGAAAAAGTCTAATAAAAACAAGATTCCGTTAAAGTCGAAAACTAAAAAGTCTATATCAAATTTGTCGATCAATTCCGAGTCAGCGTTATCGCCAGAGCCGACAATAACTGCAAATAATTCTGCTAATAATAGTATAGAAAATACAGTAAAGGATGAAATCAATCTCGACTCATCGCAAGAGACAATACAGGAACCAATCAATTTGTCAACATCATCCACATCAGAAGAAAAGAAACCAAAGAGAGGACGTCCTCCAAAAAGAACCCTGTCACAGATTTCAAATGACTTGCAGAAACTTCACGAGGGTCAAAGTAGTAGTCAAGAAAATGAAAATGACAATGAAAAAACAGTAGTGGAAGATGAGCAGCAAGGGACGGAAGTGACGCTCATTGATATGTCGAAAAAGATTGAATGTCCGCTCGATCAGTATCGAGCCTTTGCCGATATTCCAAATAGCATTCCTTATCCTTTGCCTAATGAATTGCCAAAATTTGCAGACGAACCTGAAAGCATTCCAATCACACATTTAGAGCCATCGAATGAGCCATTATATAATGGACTGACTGAGCAGATATTAACTAATGGCGATGGTCTAACCGAATACTCCTTAAACTCAGCACATCACAAGCATAAGAAACGAAAGAGTCATAAAAGACGTCACTCACATTCACCAAGCTCAAACGATCGTCAATCGAGTGCGAAGAAGCACAAAAAGAAGCATAAGCATAAAGATCACGAAATGCCCGGAAATGAAGAAGCAAAACCATCAGATGATCAGCTACACCTCAACAATGAGCAACATCCTAGGATTAAGATTAAATTTCGAGCTATTCTTCAAACAGCTGGCGATGACAAAAAGCCACCGAAATTCTTATGGCATGTTCCAAACGAAGAAAATGAAACTGCTGAAAATCCAAGTCCTGCAAATCCAATTGTTAACCAAGTAAGTTTTTACTTTCTTCCTTAAATTAATGCATAATTTATTGACCGCATTTCTTTCCTATTTTTAAGGAACAGTTATCACCGTTAATAGGTAATGGACATCATGTAAATAATGAGACGACACCAGAAAGCAAAAAGAAGAAGAAGGGAACGCCTAAAAGTAACAAGAAAGGAAGAATATTACTTAGTTTAAGTCCGAGCAAGAGCGATTCATCTTTAGTTCAGCCATCAGCTTCATCCGTTTTAGAATCTCCAGATAACCAAATAATATCAAATCCTAATAAATCATTGCCATTACCCAATCAAGTTTCCTGTGATGTCTGTAATGGTGTTGGAAGCAGTCAAAATTTAGTCAAGTGAGTTGTCGCTTAAAATTATCTCTTTAACATTCGTTTAACATTTAGTTAATGTCTACCTTTAGATGTGATGATTGTCAGAAGAATTATCATTTCCAATGTCTGATTCCCCCATTAAAAAAGACACCGAAGAAGCGTGGATATTCTTGGCACTGCGCAGACTGCGATCCAACCGTAAGCTGCAATTCATTTAGTCATTGATGTAAAATATTAATCATGTCTCAATTTCCATTCTTTTAGGATCGCGAAAACAACTGATTCAAAAGAGTTTTGAACATAAGCAAGTAAACAAAATGTCTACGATGAAATATGTATATCAAGTATAAAAGCAAATGGCACATGAAATATGCTATTTCCTCACATATGCTGATATCGAATAATTTTAATTCTCTCAGTTTCCCATCTATAATGAATTAGAAAACTGATCAAAGCCCAGTTTAATTTATAAAACAAACAAAATGAATGAATCAAATCAGCTCTCATATATACGAAGAAATAGTGATGTATTGGAACAGCTTCATGCAGTTGTTAAATGAAAAAGAAACTAATTAAATTAACTATCATCTCTAAAAAAAATTATTAAGAGACATACGTTCAGGATGTATAGAAATACACACACGCATATATATATGTACTTAAATTTCTTATAAGCTTGATAATCTCACCTGTTATTAGTTTTCTCATTAGTTAAACAACGATGAAATATAGTTTTAAAAAAAAGAAAATTCATAAGATTCATAAGATCTTAAAGGAATTGAGAAATTTGGTTAAACGGTGTTCCTTTATCCCTTTTTTTCTACTTCCATTCAACTGTCCGTGAATTTCAGTATTCCCTTTTTAAATGTAATTAAAAAATGATGTTTTTTTCAATGCTAAAATGTAATAATTTTAATGAAATTAACTTGGTTGCTAAAAAAACAGAAAGAACAAAAGAGAAGTGAAGATGAAAACGAATCGTAGTAGGTAATGATTAAAAAATATTTTGATATGTGAGCGATTTTATTAGTAAGTCAAGTATCTATCATGATATTTTTAGCAATTATGACAATGAATTAATAAAAGTAACAAAAAAAATCATTTTTCGAATTTTGTAGCAATGTAAAATAACTTTTTCTTTCGAACGTGAGAGAATCATTTGGACATAATGAAGTATTACAAATCGTATGGATTTAAATTATTGTGTAATAGAGCAAATGTCTTGTTTTGGAGAAGGCATCAATAAATTAAAGAGGAGAGAAAAAAATTGAAAAATGTAAAATCTGGATTTTTAGTTCATTTATTAATAATGTTTTTTCTTTAGGAAATAGACAGTAACGATATAATTGTAGTAATGAAATTTAAATGGATTGAAGACGTAGTTGCTGCGGATTTCACATTTGCCTTTGATTTTCCTTGACATTTTCAGCATCCTCACTTATACACGACCAAACTCCATCGTTATTTTCCTTCCACAATGAAATCTTGTTGTCACCGCCAGATACTCCCAAAATATTTCCAGTAAGTGACCAACTGACATTCCATACAACATCATCAAAGGTATTCAGAATTGTTGGTGTCCAGGTTGATAAATCGTCCGTATTCCAAATGATTACGCGACGATCTTGCGAGCAACTTGCAATTCGAGATGAAGGAAGTCCAATACTTGGAGCCCAAGCAACGTCACGAATCCAATCAGAATGTACTTCCAGTTTATGCTCTTCCACCCATCGATCACCATCCTCTTTCCAAATTTTAACAGTATTATCGCATCCACCAGAAACGAATCGTTTAACTTGCGTCTGAGTTCCGTTTGTTGATGCATTTTGCTTACTTCTTTGATCAAATGCTGCATCCGGAAGTGAAGATGGACACCAGCTTAAAGCATTACATCCAATCGTATGAGCATTCGTTATTTTCTTCACATCAAACATCCCAGTTTCTGTATTGCATGTTAAAATCGAGATTGTACCATCTGAACTCCCACAAGCTAATATTAATCCATATTCTGATGGTGCAAAAGCAACACTATTGACCGATGAATCATGATTATTATACTCGTAATACTTAGTCCATTCTCCATTATTTTCCTTCCACAGAATCACTTTCCGGTCATAAGAACATGACGCTAATATATTCCCAAATTTCGGATGTGCCCACGACAATTGCCATACAGGCCCTCCATGTCCCTTCAAATCGGCTTTTAAACGCTGTCCTCCGTTCTTAATGTCGAAGATCTGCAAATAATTACAAATGAAATTGATTTTCGTCGTGAAACCTTCAAATTTCTTACCTTAATAGAATTATCGCTGGAACAAGTTGCTAAATTAAGTCCATAATAATCAATTTCGGCTCCGTGTATGAGATCCTCGTGGCCGCTATCAATTGTCTGTAATACACTGACCATTTTCTCGGTAAATTTAAATAATTTTATAAATTTCTCAAATGCCAACAAAACACATCTAAAGTTGTGGCAACACTTATTTTGAATTATTTAATTTCATTTTGACCGTTATGTTATCTCGTCAACAAAGGCAGTAACCAGGCTGTAGTTTACAGATTGTCTTGAACAAGTGTTAAATTAGCATCTCCTTTAGTTAGACACAGAATTAATATTTAACAAACACATTTTAAACTCTGAATATAATCAGACTATAATTTCATTAAAGCAGCCATTCCCTTCATCTACTAAAATGCATGTACATGATCTGAGCGCATTTAACTCTTCTTTCCTTTAATTATGTTAATATAATATAGAAGATTTCAAAGACTTTTGTGAAATTCAAATATCTTGTAAAATATTCATGGATGAAAATTTAATTAATTTAAAAAAGTTGTTAAAAAGCAGCAAATCCAGATGTTCAGACAAAGTAAGGATAACAGCATGTATGTGTCGAAAAAGTGCAATAGAAATATTTCAAAACAAAATAGTAATTCAGTTTATATTCACTAAAATATCGATATTTGATTAGTTTGCAAATAAAAAAAGCATTTTAATTAATAAATACGCGCTTGACTACCAAACAGAATTGAATGATTATGATAAAAGTGTCGGGATTTTAACTCATTGTAAATAAGTCAACATTTTAGTGACATCATTAAAATCCAGGAATTTCCACAAAAAAATAATAAATGTTATTTTCATTGTTTTACAGGATGAGGAACTAATCATGAGGAAAGTTTGGATTTCAAGAGATCAGCTAATTCCAAAGCCTTTTTATAAACGCAAGCTCTTCTTCTTCTTCATAATCGTCCTGATTTTTGCAATTATCTTCATTATATATCAATTCATATTCATCAATCAACTAGCGACTAATAATAGAATTGAACTACTGGAAGTATCCAAGCATGTATATAAAAGTCACAAATTAGTAGATGTTAAACCATTACAGCCAGCAGCTTTAGATCATAAGAAACTACCATACCTAGGCATTAGGATACGAGATTTAGAGCATTATCAGCCTCGCTATACTAATCAATTGTTTAAGTGTTTAAATAGTCCCGACAAGGAAATTTCCTTTAACAAAGTTAATGACGATTTCTGTGATTGTTCGGATGGTACTGATGAGACTTCGACAAATGCCTGTAATAATGGAAAATTTTATTGCACAAAACAAATGAGGCACACGACAGGCCGTGGTCAAGACGTTTACGTTCCTACATCCAGGATTAACGATAAAATTTGTGACTGTACAGACTGTTCAGATGAATTTACCTAAGACTAGAACGACCTTTTATTAATTAAAAATAATATGAATGATGTTTTCACCTCTCAGCAACAATTTGTTCATCATGTAAAGTGCATTAAATCCACTATTTTTTAATACCTTAGTTTGCAGATTTAATAAATAAGTATCATTAAATGAGATATATGGTGATGATGATGAATAAAAGTCAATTTCTAATTTATGTACAAACAGCATGAATTGGTTCTTCTTAAATTATTACAAAATATGCAATTTATTGATGATTTAGCTTAATGAGAATTATAAAGATGCATCTAATTACAGTAATCAGTTTTAATCCTACATAGCGATACTTGATGTCACACATCTTAAGAAATTATATGATTTTATGTTCTGAATTTTGCTTGCCTTTTTCATTTCTACTTAAAATTTTGAAGTAATTGATTTTCATTTCTCTCTCTCTCTCTCTCTAAAAAAAACATAAGTAACTAAAGATTTGCATGATTCAGGATACTCGATAAAGTCTCTAATTTATGTATTCGTATGAAAAGATATGCAGACATGACTAAAAAATTCTTTAATTTTCAATTATTTCAATGTCCTGCGTATTTAATCTGTTGATTTTCGAAATTGAGCTGTTACTTATGCTGCGCTAACTAAATATTAAAGTATACGTGAAAAATTATTTTATAAATTTTCTTTTGTCATTCTTACTTCTTGTCCAAAAAAAAAAATGTTGTCAGTAGCATTGGTAACTTATTATTAATTATCAATTGATTTTTGTAGTCCATGCTACCGTAAAAAATTTATGCTGTTATAATTATAATGTTTTTCATCCTGTTTTAAATGTACCGAATCTACTTTGAAATGCATCCGTTCTTTCTTCAATTTCAAATTGTGTACATTTTGTTTGTTTTGAAAAAAATATATATATATACGAATTTATCTTACATGTCTAATTTCTATGTATATGAAGAGGATTTGTCCATTTTCCATGGAATTTACGTTGTCGAGTTTGATGATGATGAATCAGCAGAACCAACACTCGATGTTTTTTGAATTATTTGCGGTTGTTGATTATTTTGTTCCTTTTCGTCCGTCGTAATTTGTTCCTTCTTTAGCAAATGATATTTTTTGAAATTCTCGAGCACCTCGAAATGTGTGAATAGATTAGAAATGGTAGAATCATTCGAATGAAGTGTTCGAGTTATGTTGCATCCTAATCGCTTAAGTAAATCAGTAAATGCCTTCTCTTCCTTACGAAGCCATGGGCGGTGATCATCTTGAACTTGATACGGTGTAACGTGTACATTTATTGCAATTCCCAATCGACACAATGTCTCGAGCAAGCTCCGAGCCGTTATCCAAGTGTTTTTGCCTAAAAATCAAGTTTTTTTAAATTTAAATGAATTGACGCTAAATAATCCTTAATTACCTCCAGCATGTCCACCATCCAAATAATACATTTCCTTTATTCGCGATACAAGCTTCATCATAGAGATATCATCTGGAGTCAGCGTCTTCATGTAATGAAATTCATAAATAAACTGAAAGAACCGAAAAGATGCGTATTAGTTTTATATCCGTATGATTATATTAAAGAGATGCCGTTTGCTCACTTGGTTCAAAACAACACAACCTTTACTGAATCCCATCAACGTTAAATTGGCCTTATCTAGATTAATACTGTCTCGCCACCATAACAAATCAAGCGGATTACTTGGGGCGGTTGTGGATGTTGGCGGCGGTGTTTGGAGATCAGGAGTTGGTATAAGGTCAGGTGACAAGTCGGACGCGATCGTTGGGAGTGAATTACATGAATCCTCTTTACAGGAAAAGCTCATTTGATCAGCTTCGGGCGCCACATTGTCATGAACTTGCAATATGTCAATATGCATGTCTTCCGAGTCAGCATTGGCTTGAGAATCTAAAAAAATTAATATTAATATATATATCGAATGATATTATTGTCAGCCTGCCTAAAACTTACTTGGAATCGTTTGAAGTTTCTGAATTAACTCGTTATCAGACATCGATTTTAACTTCTTAGTTATATTAATTAACAATCTGAAAGAGTTATATCATGAAGTATAAACTTGATATGGTGTTCATGCCAATACTTACTCTTCTAGATGCTGCAAAGCGTAGTGCATTGGTGTATGGTCTGGAATTCCTACATTGTTTCCTCTAACAAAGTTATCGAAGCAACTAAATGTTGTAAATTCCATCCTAAAAAAGAAAAACACAACTTGATCAGAATCATTTACAAGGACATCATCATAAGACTTTTGCGTACCGAACAGGGCGAACAACAACGATAAAGGATCGAGGAAAGGCTTCCCGTAAGATCGAAGCAGTGTTGTCCAAGTTAAATTTTATATAGCCTTTTGTATCGCGATTTTCTTCCATCATTTCAGGCGTATCCTGAACATCGCCTCCAAAATAGACCACCGCATGTCCAGGCTCATCCTGATTATTGTTAGTAGAACGCAGCAATGGTGGACAAAATATTATATTATTTTGTCGATTCGAGTATCCTTTAATGCCATTTAAGCGTATTGGACCACTATTAGGAACATTTGAGTTTGACGAATGTGATGATTCCGAATTGTTCATCATGATTTGATTCCGTTAAAATACTTTTAACAACTAAATTTTTCAAGGTCGTTGCTTCTAAACCAGTTAAATTGAATTAAGTATAAATATAGTTAAATGGATCTGAAAAGTAAATAAAAGAAGTTTAGTTATTAGCGAGACGTCATCAAGTTTTGAACATTTTTAATTGCTATTTGAAACAATACGAAGGACTTTGTGTGGGTCTGCTATCTGCACACATGATTTATGATTGTCTATGCCTGTTTATGCATATTGTGGTATGGAAGAGTTTTAAAGGTAAGCTTAACACGACAGTAATAAATTGAGTCATTGAAAATGATGTCTCTATTTTTAGTTACGAATCAACTACTTTACTATTTTCTTTTCTTCGTCCAACCATATGCCAAAATCTATTAACTTTCATCTCATTTACATTCCTCTTCAAGCATTTATACATATGATGAAAATTTTTATTGAACATTCTTTTCCTCTTCACGGATTTTTCCTTCTTACACACATTTTTGAAGCATTTTCGCATAGAAATTGTCGTTGACCGTACTTTGTCTGTCCATTCGCAGTGACACTTAAAAGCAGCCACAGAAATAATTTTTATATTGATTCCAATGAACTTTAGGTACTATAGGGTTTTCAGTACTGAAATGTGTGAACTCCAAAGGAAGTGAACTGATTTTCTGTGATTCAAAAAGCGCCTTTGTCGGTCGATGGTGACCGCATTTAAACCAGCATATTTTCTCTCTCATACGAAATAAACAAATCGTCTATTACGATATAATCAAAAGAGAGGACGAATGTAAACTGTTCATACGAACGAAAAAGAAGAGGAAAAGGTAATCTTTCCGACAAACTCTCTTCATTGTAGGCATTTCTTTCGTCATAATTTTACGCGGGAGATCATAGCTCAATAATTTAGCGACTGTCGAGTCAAATCTAATTTACACAAATACCACATGTGAAGACATTCAGACGCAATGCTGTCTTATTTTGCACTAATAAGAAGAAAAATTAATTTTCTTTTTTTTATAAAATCATCAATTGCTGTGTCTGATGAATCACGTCATGTGAATTGATTATTTTAAACTCACTTTTTCTTGCAAACTTTTCCCATTCTTTACACAAAGCATATTTTTTCTTTTGATTGAAATGAAGCAGAAAATGAGAAATGTTATTTTTACTTTAAAACTAGCAACTCTTATTGTCTGTCTATATTTTTTTACACCTATAAATATCACAAGTTTTTTTTTTATATTTGGTTCAAGAATGAATTGCATGGCACGACTTTATGCTCTCTTTTTTCACTTGTCAATAATATCTCTCTTCAAACTCATCGTCGCGATTTGACGTTCCAAAACATTTCGCAAACTTTTGACTTATATCGTTCATGCACAACTTTGCATCTTCTTTCATTTCACGGAACTTCTCTCTCACTTCTTCACGCATTAATATGTAGCACATTGCAACGAGACCCATTCCAAAAAGGATGAAGATAAAATTAATGACCAATTTTCCCTGATTCTCTCCATCCGTGGTGCTTGAACCAGGCACAAAATCTCCAAAACCGATTTTACATAAACTTATTACAACGAAATAAGCTGCATCATAATATGACCACTTCTCCCATGCTAAAGTAAAACAAAAATGTGTAAAATTAATATAAGACCAGCTTTTTATATGTTGGACTTTTCAGCTTTACCACAAAACGTTATAGTCCCAGCCGCTATATAGAAAGTAATGACCCAAAGACATGCAGTCGACGGGACAATAATTTTCTTCCTTGTTTTGGATAACTGGAAGGAACTTCCTTCTTCACTACCGTTAATATTATCTTTATCACTGCAATCGTGTAACCAAGTATACAGCCATTTGAATGTTGAAGCTAACACTTTACCCATACAGACAAAATATAAAACATATAAAGGAATTCCGAAAGCTGCATAGACCATTGTCATAATCTTTCCCCATGTCGTTTTTGGAACTAAATTTCCGTATCCAATCATTGAGAAAACAGACAGGCAAAACATCAAAGATGCTGGAAATGACCATAAATCTTTTGGAGTGGATATTTGATATCCGGATCTTACTAATTCCGTAAAATTGTTCTGATATTCAATTAAAAGCTCGCTAGCAGCAGACACAAATACAGTATTGTTAAGCAGGTTGTGCACTTCAATGACCGACCAAAGTTCATTAGCAAATGCTTCCCTATTCTGCATAATCGTTAGCTTGTCTGTATCATTTCTTTCTTTCTCAATATTCATAAACATGCCAGCGCCTAATAAAGCGTATGCTACAATTAATGCTCCAACACCCACTTGAGTACACATAAATGCAGCAAATTTCCTACAGCAATCTTTCAACTTTTCTCGTGGATCACTGCCGTTTGTGGAATTTGATCCACGCGAGGATCTTACAGAATTTCTATTTCGATTCATTTTTAATAATTTATAATTTAAATATATCTTTTGGGCCTAATTACTAAAGTTTGTATTGCGTCTAAACTATATATCTGGTCAAAACTAATAGTATTATTCCTCCTTCATGATCTCTAATGTTCGTATCTTTTCCAATAAATTTTCTAATTAATATTTTTCTCCCTTTTCACATCATTATACATGAACGGTGTTCTGAAGTTTTTCTTTAAATCTATTTTTAATTTATAAAAAGAAATCTTTAGAAATACGATATCTTCTATTTTTGCGATGTGATCGTCTTTAAAGCTCCGCACTGACTGTTCTTTTCTCATTTCTTTCTTTTTCACATGAGAAAATCAGAGAAAGAAAATTGTTTGCGTGATTAAATAAGATTTTTTTGTGAGCGGGAACACTGTTATGAGAAGTAATTAACTAAAAAAATGACGAGATCTTCTCTTCAAACTGGACTCGTTATGGATTTTAAGGAAAAGGATCATCTTCTTCTCTTCTGGATCAGCCTTTTATCAAGTTGATATTTGAAGTGAATAATTTGGCGGTTTTCAAAGTATCAGTTGTGAAACGGAAGTCATTGAACTATATAACACTCAATTCTTGTCCTAAAATTTAAAGATTCTCATCCTTCGGATCTTTAGATTCCTCTCAAATAAAATAATAATTACATGGCTTTTGCAATAATTCATTAACTTTGTAATCACAGATACTTACTACTTATCCAACACATTATTCAAAATTAGAAAGCTAATTATTAGCATAATAAAGTCGCGGCTTTGTAGGATTAGTTCATAACGTTTTTGCACGATTTTTTCATATAGCAATTAAACAATTTGACATTTGTTTATAAATTTTCGGAAAAATTTACCTGTAGTGAAATTACACGAATTTAATGAAATCCTCAAACTGTTTTAGATAACTGATGCACTTATTAAGATATTAAAAGTAAAAGTTCACGGCTAAAACTCATTTCTACATTAATATTTTAATTTTTTTAAATATTTTTTCTCGCAACAAAATATTTGGTCACTGTAAATTTTTTTTCACCGTTCACGGAAATTCAAACTTTATTTGACCGTTAAATCTACTTATTTTTTATGCTATAATTTACCTCTATAATTACGTCCTAGACCTTTCCAGTAATTAATGAACTCATTGCTCAACGATAGTTCCTTTCAGTTCCTTTCAATTCTCTAGCATTTGTGACCGGAATGTTAATATTTTTAATCGAACTTGCTGCGTACCCCTGTCAAGGTACACAACTATGATTAGCACAAACTTAAATAAAAGAGCGCGTTTAACATTTTGTCTGGCTGTCATTTTCACGAGCCAATTTATTTTTATAAAACTATTAATACTGCATTAGACGGTTTTTGACACGAAAACTGTGTATCTAAGAAGCTAAGGAGCACTGTTAACATATTTGAAAGAGAATTGCGCTTTGGGCTCCGGTGATTTGTTACTTTAGTGAGGTAAAAAAACTGGAATTACATGCACAAAATAAAATCTTAATTCTTTTAATCACAAAAATTCATACATTAAATAGACGATGACAGGAAGAAAGTTTGGAAAATTGATAGGCGTGCTTGAAGTAGGCAATTCATACTGTAAATTCCTCGTGAGTAACTGTATATAATCATTATTTCAAGGTCAATTAATTAATATGTTTATAATCAACATTTAAGATTTACGCATTGAAAAATAGTGAAATCCTCACATGTCACGAGCTCAAAATTAACAAAGTTGATGGAAATGAGGAGGACGACGAATATGATCCTATTTTACTATGGAATACAGTTCAAGAAGTATGCAACGATTTATTGATTTTAAGTATAATCACTCTATATGACATTTTCATCTTCTTTTTGGGCTGTCTTTCTTTAGGTAATTCATATAGTTGTTGGAAATCTTCATATTCTCGAAATAGACTGCAATGACATCATAGGAATTGGCATAACAAATCAGCGAGAAACGACATTATTGTGGAATAAAGAAGGACAAGTCCTGAATCTTTTGAGCTGGTGTGATGAGAGATTAGTGTCATTAAAGGATACAATTTTGGCAAGAACAAGAAATAAGAAAAATTACCTTAGATCTGTTTGTGGATTACCTTTCGATATGTTAGTATTGATCATTTTTTCGTAACTAAATTAAGTTTATTCATTTTTTTGTTTACACTTTTTAGCTGCTTTAGTGGAATTAAGATTAAATGGTTGATTGATAATAATAAGGCAGTACAGGAGTCGATAAGAAAGAAAGAGTGCTATTTTGGTAATTTGGATTCTTGGATAGTTTGGAATTTGACTGGAGGTCAATCGCATTGTACAGACGTAACGAATGCATCTAGAACACTCTTAATGGACCTAGAAACACTCCAGTGGAATAAGAGGCTTTGTAACTTTTTTAATATCCCAATGAGCATTTTACCAAAGATTCGAAGCAATAGCGAAATTTATGGATATGTTAAAATGGATGGATCAAGTGTTTTAGAAGGAATACCCATTGCAAGTGTGATGGGAGATAAAAATAGTGCTCTTTTAGGTCAATTGTGCTTAAAAGCTGGTCAAATTCAGTGTCATTTTGAGAACGATTGTTCTATAATGTTTAATACTGGTCAAGAAATTATTCATTCAGAGAATGATCTTCTTACAACGATTGGATTTCAATTAGGACCTAACGAAAAGCCATTTTACGCTCTTGAAGGGTACATTGGAAATGCTTGTGCAACAGTAGATTGGCTGAAAAACTCAATATTGCCAGAATCTAACAATAATTTTGATGACAATATCTCGCCAGTTTCTAGTTTCATTGGTATGAGGAATGGTAATTGCTTTAAAAAGTTCCGTGAAGAGGAGATTATTTTTGTGCCAGCTCTAAAAGGTCTTTGTGCTCCAAACTTTCTTCACCAAGCTAAAGGCTTCATTTCGGGCTTAACAATTAACACGACTTCTCAGCAGTTATTTATAGCTGCCAAGGAATCGATATGTTTTCAAACAAAGACTATTCTCGAATCGATTAGAAGAGATTGCAAAACATGGCCGAGCATATCTAAAATTGTAGTTGGTGGTGAATTTACCGAAAACGTTGATTTCCTTCAATTATTAGCAGATTTGTGTTCAATTACAGTCGAAAGACCTCAAATTTCACCACCAGTCTCGCTCGGTAGCATGCTTTCTGCAGCACTAACATTAAAGTGTATTACACTGGAAGATTTTAAAAAGACTTATGTACCACCCGTTGATACTTATAACTCAACCATCAATACAGACATTAGTGATCAACGTTATGTCAAATGGCTGTCTATATTTAGGTCGAATTTATATGTGAATGGACAAAACCCTCGCGAACAAGTGCATCAAATCATTGAAGCCAAAACTGCACATCAATATATATTAGATTCTCTGCCAGGCTGTTTATATTTATTTTCATCTTATGTAATTTATGTTCTGAGTCGGTTGGCTCCATAGTCATAAAATTTTATAGTCATTTTTATTTAGTATCTACTTTAAAATAAAAGTTTCATTTCAAAAGTTCATTGACTTTTTTTAATAACTTGCGTTCCTTATTTTGTATCGAATATGGTGCAAAATTAAAAATCAACGAAACTGACCAAATAAGGGATAAAGCAACAGTTGGACATACTGCCAATGGATTTAAAAGGAATTTAAATTAGATTTGAGCTGATTACATGCACAAAATTTAAACTTGAGTCATGTGAACTTGCATGCAAGTCCGTAGTTAGTCCTCTGAAAATCGAAGCAGAAGAGCAGCCAAGTTTTATGTGCTTTTTTCTCTTGTCACAATTTTCCACAAGGGCATTTTTGAGTTCGAGCAACAAAGACAATAATATTTTCTTCATTCTTTGTCTAGATTTCATAGAGTTTAAACCTTAAGGTAAAAAGCTTAAAATGTGATTAATTAAATTTGTTAAAGTGATTCTAAAAGTGATAAATTTGTGTTCCTTAGGTTTAACAATGGGATAAATGTAGAATTTTCGTGAGAAATTCACAAAAATCACCTAATTTCGAGATTTCTGTAAGTCCACGTCTCAAGTTCTGGAATTTTCCTTTTTTCAACATAATGGTACTTTGTTTCGAGAATTTTCCAGATTATTTACACAATTAAGCATACAAAGTATCTTTTTAATCATATAAAAGTCGTCAAATCCTTAGATATCAATGCAAATTACATAAAATTAAAAAGGTGAAAAGAAAAATGGCGTCGTAACTTTTTAAAATTTTCAGATAAAAAAAATCAATTTTACAAGTCTGCGATATTTAATTTGTTATATTATTTAGGAAATTTAAAAGTATTTTCATTAAATTATGCATTTCTAGTCTAAAAAGTATGGAACTAATACGTTAAATATCGAAAAAAGATATTTTTGCCTGACCTTGAAAAAAAGAACAAAGAAAAATTTATGAAATCGAGAAAAGTTTCACCTACATTTAAAAATGTTTATTTTTTCAGTCACAGTATAATGCATATATATATACTCGAATACTATAATTCACAATTGCGACTGTATTTGTAAATTTCATAAACTCGAATCATTGCAATCAATTCGACTGACTTCTTTGTGTAATATACTCTTTTCGCTTATAGAAAATTTAATTCTTCTTTTTATAGCTCTCTCGAACGTCAAAGAATCAATATTGTGTATTTAAATAATACATACAGCAATTTCCATTAATAAAAATGGATTCATCAACTTGCAATGACAAGTTTTGAGAATAGATGTCGTTGTACATCGCAAAAAAAATATATTGAAAATATATAGAAAAATCTCCATGATATAAAAAATGGGAGAACTATCCACACCAACATCTGGTTCGATAATGAATAATTTCCGTATCATAACAGAAATATTACAGTCCCAGATAGAGTCGTTGCCTTTATTACATAAATTACCAGTGATAAAAATCTGTTTAAAAAATAGACCGTCCTGGTAAATGTTGGTGCAAAAGAATTCAATGCATAATTGAAATAAGCTGTCATTTGTTATAATATTTGTACAAATGTCATTCAGGATGAAAAAGGGAAATGAAAATGGAAACCTGGAAAAAATAAAATTGTCATATGCGGAAAAGATGCTATGACGGGAAGCCTTGAGTCTTTATCTCAAAAAAAAAATCCAACGCCAACATCTGGTTAAAGATAAAGATTCATGTCTCATTGAGAAATGTTTCTGTCCCAGATTCTCTTAGCATAAAAGTAAAATTTACTAGTGAAAAAATGACGAGGAAAAAAGTTGTCCTAGTAAACAGTTGGCAGTGTTGGGCGTGTAGGCAGCACAGTCCTTAAGCAGTAAACTCGAAAGTTAAAAAAAACGAGAATACAAGTAAACTGCATTACCTTTATCTAAACATCCACAAAGTGGGAACACTTGAACTTACATGGAGTTATTATGCAGACATAAATGATAATAATTACTTGCATAATTTCGCAAATATAAAAACTTGACTAATGGCCTAAAATATTTGCTTCTCAGACATACGTGAGAATGAAAAGAAAGATGGAAAATGATATGTGGAAGCTTTGCAATCATCAAATTTAAACAGTCATTTATATTATTCGCCACACAAAAATGACTCATAAAATGAATTATGAAGACAAAAAAATCTATAAAAATAGAAAAATAAAATCATTGAAAATCGAACCTGGAAATCAAAAAAAAACCCAAGAATCTTTCAATATTTGGCGAGCTTTTAACTTTTTATGAAAACGAAAGCGGGAAGGATGGCGGGCAAATAACTTACCGAATGTATTTTCGGTAGATTTTGAAGGAATGGACCCGTTGAGGTCATTCCGTAGACAGAAAATGTTTAGTTTTCTAGAAAACATTTCAGATGAGAAAGGAAAAATTTCCTGACGCTTCATAACTAGAGCTACGTAGGAAGAAAATGATAGAGCGGTTAAATAGAGCGATCTTAGCATCACACACGCCCACCCACCCATATAGAAGCTAAGAATACCATTGCATTAAAGAATTTATGCGGTAAGACCTAGTTTCAATTCTAACGATGATCCTATGAAGTTTTTTAAGGTCGAACGGATACAATGACGTCACGCGGAAGTATCGAATCTTCTTCAGAAATATCAGACGCGACCGATTTCTATTTAATTAATTGTAGAATTTAATTCTAAATTGAATCAAAAAAAATGTATTAAGATCAAACAGATGATAATTTTGAAATGTCTAAAATGTAAAGAAAAAAGTCATTAAGGAAGATAAAAAAAATCCATATTTTTATAGAGAAGAAAAATGAATCAGGAAGACAAAAATAGCGATCCTTTATATGTGGAATCGAAAGTCGTTTTAATCGAGAATGTAAGCCAAAAATAAGTTTTGCAGAATTACGAGTTTTTCTTATGAATTGCAGGTTGAAAAAAAATATCTTGGACGCAGTATCTTTTCTCTTTTCCTTTTGTTTTCATTTTTATTATTCCTATATTTAGATAGGGCGGAAATTTCTTACTGCGATTCTAAATAGAGCAGTACTTATTAATTTATTGCAAGAGCAGTTGTCAGTTTTTGAGTCTTGGTAAGACGACAAATTTGAAATTATGAACAGAATATTTGCTTATTTTAAGGAACAAATGAAACGATAAAGAGATTAAAAATAGACTCTGCGGAACAAACTCTCGAGAGTATGGAGATCAATATTTTCAAATTGCTTTTCCTGCGGATCAAAGGGGAAATTCTTGGATTCCAGTAGAATTCATTGCACAACACTATAATGCTTACACATATGCTATGAATAACCAAACCATACCAAAAAAAACCGTAAGATCCACTGAAATTTCTCACAACCATATTCCAAAAATTTTCTTGTGAATTCTAGGTGGATAATTGAACCTTTTTTCTAATTAATTATTAATATTATTAATTTAATATTTTGATAAAAATGCTAATTTTTTTGGCAGTAGAAAATCAAAACATTTTTTTTCTTTTTTTATGTATATTTTATTCAAGGAAGTTTCTTAGTCCTGATACAATGTTCGTCAACTACCCTGGTCGATAACGATCGGCGGCTTGCCGTCGATTCTGTCCCAGATGATCTTGCACATATATTAAACAAATAATAATGTGGTCGATAAGGATTTCATTTGTGAATCCGTCTCACAAACACGTAGTTAACTTAATTTTAATCTTTTTGATGGAGATGAGACCAATTAATTAATGTTGTGTCAATGTGGTAAATGCTGAATTATTCTTATATATATAAGTATGATGTCAATTAGTGGGCGATCTATGTAATGTCATCAAACTATCTCATACAACATCATGAATATACACATCACATTTTTTCTTGCCTAAGTAAAATTTGCTGAAATTTTTGAATTTATTAAGTAAAATTTTAAAATAATTTTGTAGCTGATACCAAAAACAAAATTCCTGCACAGATTTTCTCGCTGGCTCGGTGAAACTCGCTAACCGGTGTTGATCCTAAATGAATTGAATGGTCAGGTCACATGCATATTGCAAAATAACGTTCCCCTTTTGCTTTTACTTTGACAATGTACATCATGAATGAAAGTATTCACACTAACCATAATGATGATGTTTTTATTTCTTTTATATACTTAATTTTTTTTTCTTAATGTAAGAGGTAATCTAAAAAAAATAAAAAAAAATCATTGAAATATTGATATGTTTGCAGGATGTGCACGATAAATGCAACATAAGCTAACTGGTTGATAATGAATCTTAATTCTGTCTCAGTTATGCTTAATTTAAAAAAAAATAGAGTAATCACGCCATTCATTTCGGTGATAAGCACGTGATTGAGTATTCGATGTGTCTCTCTGACACTATTTTTTGTTTGTTTTGAAATACATATCGTAATGGTTATGGGGAGCTCATATCGATATATATCAATTCAAATGTGTCCCGGATTGACATGGACTTTTTCATGTTTTTTTATGCTGGAAAGTTTTTCTTCTTTTTTCTTTGTTTTATTTGTTTCTTTTTCACAGTATGTAGATGACAGTTAATGTAATTTGATATAAAACCAATTTCTAATAGATACATAAACCGCATCAACATAATAATGTGCATTCAGAGCAATATTCAACTTATGGTTCATGGGTTTTTTTTACACTTATCAACTATTTTTGCTTTGTTTTTTTTATCAACCTAAAACCTCGATCAGTAATTGTTATTTCATCAAAGTACCAAACATCATTAATTAATTAATTAAACCTATTTGAAATGTATATTTTTTAATTATATATTTATATATATATATTTACATACATGTAAACTATTTTTAACTGCAAAACATAAAAAATCTTATTTACCAAGAACAAAACAAGCATGAAAAGTAAAACAGTAATCAAAAATCAATGGCAGATGCACCATTTTTTTATGTGCTACGCAATCGCTACCCTGGTTGACTAATGACTATCACAGAATCGAGTATAATGTATAGAATTTAAGCATATGCACGTATACTGTGAGAGCCTGTCCCAGACGATCTTCCTTTTATTTTCCAACCCGTGGTTTGACAATGAGTTTCGTACAAGTCATGACATCACCACATACAGTGATTGTTCACGATTTGCACAGACTTTGTCCCACAACTTATCCTTTTAAAATATATTGTTTAAAAAAAATACATTCCGTAGCGAGTGCTCAACAAAAAAGCTGAAATAAAAATGTAATCAAAAGCCAAAGATGTCGATGCAGCATAATTAAACCAAGTATTGCATTTTGGGCAAGTCAAAGTCTTGTATAATGGTAGTTTTTATATATTTACATATTTGGATTTGAATTTTTGTCTTTCGCTGGGAATCACTCACCATAATTTTTTTGATACTTTTTTTTCTTCTATTTTCTATCTGTTTTTAATTATACTACTTTTAATATTATCTCGCCTTTTAAAAACTTATTACATGGATTATGTGCGCTCGCCTTATAAAACAAAAAAAAAACAAATTCATCAAAACAAATTTTTATTTCACCTTCCACCTGCATAACCCCCAAAAAAAATCACCTCACAAAATATATATAATTAAAATTGATTAAAATTTTAATACTTATAAGCGATGGATAGGATGAATGTTGGATTATTTATGGAAAATTGTTGGAAAGTATGACATTCATAATTTTTATGTCCACATTACTTTCGTTTTCTTTCTATCTTTCCTTTATTTCTTTTCATTTAGCAACAAAAAAATAAAACTAAGTTGAGAATGCTAATAATAATAAGTAATAATTAAAATATGGCAGAATTTAAATAGTATGAAAGATTATCAATCAGAGAGAGAGAGAAAGAGAGAGAGCGAGGGATGATGATGATGAAGTTTAAAGCAGTGGTTGAAAAGAAAGTGCGACAGATGAAATAAAAAGTTCGTTTTTGATTGTGCCGTTACAAGTTTAGTTTTTACATCTATAAATTTGCAAACATATATGAATTTTTGTTATGATTTTAGTTTTTTATTCATTAGTTTATGTTTTTTTTTCCTTATCTATATACTTATAACTTAATTAATCATGATATGTTTTTTACTTAAAGTTTGAAATATAAGAAAGTTCACGTGAGTTTTATTATCCCTTATCTCCTGGGGACTATATTATGCTTAGTAATATATTTCACGTGCCAGTTTGATAAAAGATTTTTTGCACGCAAAAGTCTCGTCACTGGCTTAAAATTCATCGGTATGATAAGGACTCTTTCCAGTTATTTTTTGAAAAAAGTAAAAAAATCAAACCCTTCCGTCCTTATTTTTCCTTTCGGTGAATGTTTCTGATGTTGTTGCTGTTATTGTTGTTGAATATGATGATGATGATTATGAAAAAATGTTGAATATGATGAATTGTGGACAAGTGCTGTGCCATACATTTAATAAGAAGAAAATGTTGATAGTTCTATAACAATTTGTTTTATATGAGTTTTTAATAAGAGAGAAAAAGCCAAAAAAAAAACAAATAAACAATGATGAATCATTCAGAGAAATAAATGCTTGTGCTTAAGAAAGTGCCTGTGGAGGGCGGAAAAGTGTGAAAGGAAAGATGATCCGTCTCGATGAATATGTGACATTAAAATCTTGTCACATGTCTCCAGGAGTTTTTATGTTCGATCGTGATCATGTAGGTGTTGTGATTATATATTTTTACTTTGATTATATGATATGATTATAAGCAACGTGATATGCAAACATATTTTTGTAGTAAGAGTCTTATAAAAAATTATAAAAAAGTACCTGAAAAAAAAATTGAAATGAAAGTCAAAAAAAACAGTGTTGCGTGCATTTGAAAGTTTTATTTTCATATTTTTGATATATCTATTTATATTTGAATTGCTAAAGAATGAGGATAATAACAATTTGTCATACATAATCATGTTTCATTACTATCTTTTTTTATTAATGTGATAATTGGGTTCTGTTTAGTGTATATAAAAGTTCCTTTATTCCTTTTTTTTATTGATTAATGCCAATAATCAGTGCTTTTATATATAAAATTTGTTTATAAGCTCGAGGCAATTTTTTTATCACCTCTTACTTTGTATCCTACTTTTGATTTAATTCTTGTTTGAATGATAAATAAAATTAAAAGCCAACCAAACCTTACTTTATATAGTGCGAATATGAAGGGATAAGTGCAAATTAAAACATCATTTTGTTTATTGATTAACGCATATAATTTGAAGCTTATGGAAGAATTTGTTTAGCGGAAATGCAATAAAATATTATTTTAGATTTTTAATTATAATAATGGATATGTATAGTTTTATATAACATATTATGTTGCACTAAGAGTAATTAAGTATATTTGAATGAAATGAAATGTATCCGTTTATAGATCAAAAACATAAAAAATATATTCTATTAAAATTCAAATAATATAAATTAATGTATATCCAAGGTGTGTTCAGTACTCTGATGGAGGCACAACTGAACGGGTGGATGGAGGAAACTCAAATTACATTCATGAGCTTCCGAGGGCCTTTTTTTCATCGTCACAAACATCATAACAAAGAGATTTTTTTTTACTTTACTAATCGCACAAAGTATTGTCTACTTAATTATATTAATTTGAAAATGTATGTTAGTAGTCTGTACTAAATAGTAGAATTTTTCTTACTCTAATTAAGTACATAAGATATCTGAATGCATTTGTGAAATCATAAAGTAAAAGGGTCTGATCAGATAAAGCATTTTACGTTATTCTGTAATATTGAGTGAAGATATTATAGAATGGGTTGAAAATTGTCTCAGATCTTATGAAATGGTTGATAAGGAATTTTCCGGTCCGTCCCATTTCCAAATGCTTCAGAGAATTTTATTATTAGCCCATTAGAGGGATGTTGATGGAGACAATATTTGTATTGAATTATTGCATAATGGCCATTGTGTAAATTATTACTAAACGCTGATTTTTGGACGAAAGAGTTATTGCAAAAATAATATAAACTTCCACAAGGTTATAATCAAAATAAATATGCCTAAACTTTATAATAATGTGACTAACAGGTCGCACAAAATACCAATTAATTTTAAAAAAAAACAAAAAGAATTTTAAATGCCAATCTCAACTAATGGCGTTGAGGGGCACGACAATCACCCAATTGTCGTGTCCGGATCTCAAAGAGATCATCAGTCTATCTGATTATCTCATGTGCCTACCTTCACCTCCACGTTGGTGAGATCTGGATGCTAAATTTTGAATTTGAAATTGCTAACTTAATTCAAAATTCAGTAACTAACGAAGGAGGCTTGAAATTAAATTTCCTTTTTCAGGTTTTCTCATAATATTTTATTCAGGGTCGTAGTCAGATTTATTTATAAGAACCAAAAAAATTGTTAAAAATTTAAATAAAATATGTAATTTTTAGAAAACAACCGTCACTGATATTTTTCTATTCCTTCCATTTCAGCAGATATTTCAGCTTGCTCATTTCAATCTTTGTAGAAAACACTCCATCCCAAAATGTATTACTAACTCCAAAACCTAATTCATGACTCACAAAGTGATGTTTATAGTGATATCTTTTCAGGTTATAAAAGTAAGTATTTGTGGGACTGGCAAAATGTAAATAGTAATGTGTCATGTCGTAGCATAAAAATCCAATTAATATTCCTGCCATTAATAGTCTGGGATGACTAATTAGGCTACAAAAATGAAGAACTCTTAACAGTTGATAGCCAATAGTTGCTAAGAAGGCAGCAGGAATCGGAGGAAAAACTAGTCGGTATTCATCGAACGGAACCTACATTAAATTATTATCAATTTATCCAATTTATAATAAATTAAAATTGAGCATTTTACTTTATGATGATTTCCATGAAACATGAAATGGAATGTTTTCAATCTTGGATAGCGAAGAACATTGATGTGAAAAACAAACCTATGGAGAGTATACTCTATTAATGTCCATAGACAAATTCCTATTCCAAGTGAAAAGATTGTTTTCGAATACATCTGGGGATACAAAAAAAAAATATTTTATCAATTTATGAAACAAATGTGCGCTAATTTCTTGGTTTCTTACTTCAAATGTTGAACCAAATGAAGAAGCTTCGTCCAGAATAAAAAATATTATCACAGGAATCCAAAATAGTAGAGGAAAGAACCAAGGTGTCTAAAAGAGCAATCATTAACTTAATTAAGATTTTACCACATTTAAATATGTTACCTTAGTAAGGAATTCAAGGATATTATTTTCAAAGAGCCTTAAAGGACGATCAACTGGTAAATTCATCCATTCGTAATAGTTTGTACCAAGTTTCGAAATTTGTGGAACCATAGCTTTATTCCAGTCTACTAAATGCTACAATTTAAATTATCTTATCATAAAACTTCTGTTGTTTTTTTTGGTAAAATAAACAGTACTATTACCTCTAAGCATTCATCAGTTGGTGTGTCTGACTTTATTTTGTATTGCTTTAGTAAATATTTTGCAGCTAACGAATGATTCGAATTTTTAAAATTCAAATCTATATTTTTGTGGTTTTTGTTCTGCAAAATATTTAATCCACCTGGATGCTTATGAATAAAATCTTTTAGATCATACAATTCCTTTTCATATTCCACTATAAACTTTTTCTCGTGTTGGAAAATTTTATTACTTTTAGTTTCAACTTTCATGACTGTAGTTTATTAAATGATGATTTTTAAGCTCTCCCAATCCGATAAAGTTTGATTATGATAAAAATCTTCATTAGAACATTTTTAATTGGCCATTAAACTATTTTTCACTGATAATTGTTTTGCCAATTAAAAATTAACTTACATGTATGTCACAAGTTGAAATCTAACTGATTGTACATAAAATATAGGGAAACAAAATGACTCAAGTCTTATCATAAAATAAATTGTATACTTTTCGGCTGTGTCTGCTAAACTTTTTTGAGACTATATTTTATTAATTAAAATCAGAGGGGGACAACGCAAAATGTAACGATCAAATTTTTAAAACATGTTAGTTGAATGAATTAATGAAGTAATTCAAATTTCTGATTATTTCCAATGATTTTTTCAAACTGAAAAGGCATTAGACAAAAATTGTGCATATTTTTCATTTTCCAACAATTTTTTTACAAAACAAATTGGGGTACTTGAAAAGTTGCATCTCAGTTAACATGTTTCAAAAATTTTATCGTTATATTTTGCGTTGTTCCCCCTCTGATTAAAATGTTAATTTAATTAAATATTTTAAGATTAAAATGTTTTTTTTAAACATAACATGATTTTTGGGGAATATATCGGCGCAGAACTGAATCCGAGTGGCACAATGTAGTCGTTAGGACACCGCTACGTCGACTTTATAACGGCAAATCATCAAAAAGACATGGGGGTGCCCTGGCAGCAAAAAGTACGGTTTGCCGAAGCGTACCACTTGGAAGAATTTATCGTGACATACGAGTGTGCCGTGGATTACACTTTGGCAAACACTGCAATACACTCTTATAGTATTTGGTGTGTTTTTTAATGAATGAGCACTATGTGAGTCATTCGCACTTTTCATTTTAGAAATTTACTAAACATAAAATAACATTTTTTTGATATGAATATTTCTAGACTCTAGAATAATACATTTAGAAAAGACACATCGCGTAGCTACGTGTAAG
This sequence comes from Chironomus tentans, assembly GCA_963573255.1. Classification (NCBI taxonomy): domain Eukaryota; kingdom Metazoa; phylum Arthropoda; class Insecta; order Diptera; family Chironomidae; genus Chironomus; species Chironomus tentans. The sequence continues at coordinate 29,773,878 of OY754304.1, read as the reverse complement.
TATCAAAATATTGTTTTGCTTTTAAAATATTAAGATTTTTTTTACAAACATGATAATTACAGTAGCAATGACTTGAGTAGCAATGACATTTTTCAACGAAAATTTCAAGGCTAATTAAAATCTCAGCATTACAAATAAGCTATAAACAGTACCAATCAGTTCTCGAAAATATTAAGGGAATCAATTCACGATTTTTCAGATTTCTTAGAATATTATGGCAATTGCTTTGCTTTTATGTGTCACTTCAATCAACACTGATAACATTTAAAAGCACACAAAGCTTCACTTTTTCCATAATTGAACTTAAAATGGGTTATAAATAATATAAACAATTTCTTTGAATATATTCTTTGGGTGAATTTTACAAATAGGGTTGGGAACACACTGGCAGTTTTGCACTCTGTAAAAAAAAATGTCGTATTCAGTGTCACACAGTTGGCCTCAAAAATAAAGAACATATTACTTGTATCTAATTTTTTTGTACATACTTTAAAAAAACCGAAATAAAGGTTCAGTTTAAAACAGTGTGGTCCAACCTGTTTGCCGTAGAAATTTTTTGAAAATAACACAAACCGCACGCTGTGTGCGGTTTTGGTCATGGTTTACCATCAAGGTGTGCCGTGGCTCAAAAAAGTTTGGACAACACTGGTTTAAAAAAATTGTATCCACCTGATTCGAAAAGGATTTGAGATATGTCGAGTATTTGAATCACAATAAGTTTGTTGTAAATCCGTGTGAATTTGGAAGTGTGCTGTGAGGATTGGCATTTCAAATTACTCATTCCTCACGCAAAACTATTAAAAATCCTATCAATATTGAATTCACGTACCTTTTCATTCACCGCTATTTGATCACTTGAAATAAATATTGTAAATAAATAACTGAAAGTGAAACAGCAACAAAAGAATTTTCGTCGGTATAAAGTTTTCATTGTGCCAACAACGAACAAACGAAAAACAATCAAGAAAACAAAACAGAAAGAGTCAATTGAACGTAAAGAAGCGAAAACATTTTTCCTCCACTTTATGACTGTCTCATTTTACCAATTATTTTTCGGCACTCTTTCGATAGCTTTCAGACTATCAAATGAAAAATATTTTCATTCAGTCTTTTTACGCACTTTGAGCGCAACAAGTGGAGTTCTAGAAAAACTTTTTTGTCAGAAAATGTCGAAAGTGAACTTTTTTCCGTTATTACTTTTGTTTCCTTTTATATCGTGTGGAAGTCTGCCTTATCAGAAATATTACAAGAATAATGATTATCGTCGAGTGGGAAGTAAGTATGAAAAAGTAGTGCATATGTACATATAAAACCAGTGATCAAAAGACACAAGAAACGTTTGACCTTATTCAAATGCTTCTTAAAATTTGAAGATACATACATCAAAACGACACTTACTAACATTCTTTTTCCAAAAAAAACAAAAATCATTTGAAATCAAAATTTTTCTAAAGAAATTTTTCATTTCTTCAAGTAATTCGTCACGATAAGAAAGTTGGTGACAAATTTTTCGATGCCCTTTATAACACTGATGATTTTTTCGACAGTTTATATAATGTTAAAGGGAAAAAGCATGATATGGGTGCAGATTTTTTATTAACAACTCCTCTCTATAAATATATAAATCCTTTTTATACTAAAAAAGTGAATAATAATGATAAGGAACCCTCGCCTGCCTACTATCCTGTATATAATCATCAAAATAATACTCATAATTCAGTACAGGATATGACCGGTACAAACGAACATACAAACAGTGGATACACATATCAGTCACCACCACCAACAGCAGTACAAGATGAAAAATCTAACAGCTACATACCTCCATCAACAAATTATGGAGTTCCTGATACATCTCACTCATCATACGGTCCTCCAACTAATTATGGACCTTTGAACACATATCCGACATATGAATCCCCTAATTCTTATCCTTCAGCGCCTTCTTTTCCTTCAGCACCATCGGGATCAGGATATACATACACACCACCTAATCCTACTTACGGACCTTCAAGTATGAGCTTTCCAACAGCTCCCGGATCTAGCTCATATTACCCAAGTTCTTATATGCCACCACCACCACCTCCCCCACAATATGGACCCCCAACTCCCCCACAATACGGACCCCCAACTGGAATAATGGAAACTGTTCAAAAAGGCCATGAAGGATTTATAGATAAATTAATTAAGAAAATTGATTTGGTCTTAATGTCAAAAGCACTTCTAAAGCTCATAATATTTAAGAAAATTATTAAGTTCATCGCTGTCATTTGCTTACTGATGTTTATACCGGTTTTGAAGAAGAAGTTTGAAGAGTCTGCCGGTGGATCTGGAAATGAAGACGAAGAAAGGAAGTCAAAACTACTGAATTCTTATTGTAAGATCTCGTAATAATTACTTCCTGTTAGTTGATTAATAAAATGCTCTATTTCTATTCATCATACAGCTAACGTTGATTTTAGAATCAAGGAAGTAGCAAACTTTGCATTGACAGCAATTGAAGCATTTGAATCACACGATATAAGGTAAGGATTGATTTTATACACTTAAGTACTCTCAAATTACATTAAATGTCTCTAGATGGTGTGTAGGAGAGAGTGAATTTTACTGTAGATTGCAGTACATGCTTGATGCTGTTGATGTAAGATATCCAGGCAACAGGTGAATTGATAAGCTTTTATGTCAGTTCTGAACACTTTATAATCTATGCATTGATCAATTTTTTAGAATGCTAAACTTGTGGTTTCCACAGTTAGCGACAACAACAGAGATTCCGGCTATATTGTCGACAACGACCTCAACTGCCCATCCATATTATAGCGACGAAATTAAATTTAACGATTATATCACGGAATCGCCAAATGAAATGTCCTCAATTGAAAATGCTAATGAAGAAGAAAATTTCATTAAAAAATAAAAATTCCAGCGCTTCTTTTACACCAAAAAAAGAAGAAGTGAGAATTTCACGGAATGAGGGTGTGAGATGCATAAAAATGCAAAAAACATTTAATTCAAAGTCCATGCACGCAAATAGATCAATCGATCGTTCAATTTCTCTTTTAATTCCAACAAACAGACTTTATTGAAGTTACTGTTCACATTACTAACTTCACACAATGGAAATGAACGGAAGCGTGCGAGTGAAATTTATACTCATTATCATTGCCAAAATTGTTTTTGTATTTATGACTTTCTTTCTTTGTATTTAAAATTATTTATTTATTTCTTATACGCGTAGTTCATATGTTAAGAGAACTTGAATCAAGTAGCATTATACCTAAGACATACTAATCTTCACCAATGTTAACGACCCAAAAAATTATCAATCAAATAAAACACATTTTTTATTGTTATGTGAAAATGACAAAAGTCTTTTTTACTTCCTCTTTTCCGCTTCTTGATGTAAATAATTCATATATCATGTTCCGCTATAGACAGTATTCTTTACCTTACATAAATATATTCATTTCCAAAATTTAGTTACTAACATTAGGCAAGTGACTTCTTGAATTAATTGAGCTTATACAATATTGCATAATATTAAGTTTTATGAATAGAATTGAGTTACATTAAGAAATTGCCATTTTGTCATACTTCCGATTTTAAGATGATCAACATTTTTAAATTCATTACACGATATTTTCAGCATAAAAATATAATCTGAGTCAGTTTAAAAAAAATTTATCACTCATTAAGATGACGCAAAAATCAAAATGAGAAAAATAAGACATGCCAACCTGTTGAACGAACGAGAATTTTCTTCGATCTCGGAAAATCATGTATAAAACTCAGCGTCCGCTCTCGATGATCATTAGTTGGAGAGAAGCTCTTCATCGTTAAACAACTCTGAAATCGGTGGAAATTTCCCAGAAAAAAATATATACATTCAAATTTGTGTAGGCAGAATCAATTCAAAGGTAATACAAATTTAAGAATAAATAGGTGTAGTCAAGTGAAGCATTAAATTGTACAATTGCTAACATTTTTATTTCATTTTCATTAGAACCTAGGAAATTTTTTGAAAAATGGCAAAAATTGGAATCGGTATTGATCTTGGTACAACCTATTCATGCGTTGGTGTCTTTCAGCATGGAAAAGTCGACATCATTGCTAATGAGATGGGCAATCGAACCACACCTAGCTACATTGCCTTTAATGACTCAGAAAGATTAATTGGAGAAGCTGCAAAGAATCAAGTAAGTCCTTTATCCATAAATGAATTCGAAGATTTTTGCTGAAAAATTTTTTTTATGGAAATTAAAAAAAGATCTAAAATTAGATACTTAAAAATTTGTGCACAACTAACTCATGAGACCAGCATCTTTCCATAATATTATATTCAAATCATACACGCGAGTATGTAAGAGAAATGGAAAAGAAGAAGAACTGAGTGGGTGGATGAAAAATGTTTGAATCGTTCTACTATGAAATTGCATGCAAATGTCTCATTCGTTTTCCGTAACTTTTTCATTTTTCTAAGGTTGCTATAAATCCAAAAAATACAGTTTTCGATGCAAAACGTTTGATTGGACGACGATTTGATGATGAGAAAATTCAGGCTGATATGAAACATTGGCCATTTAGAGTCTACAACGATTGTGGAAAGCCAAAAATTGAGGTTGAATTTAAAGGAGAGGTCAAGCGATTTGCACCAGAAGAAGTCAGCTCTATGGTCTTGACAAAAATGAGAGAAATTGCTGAAACTTATCTTGGAAAGAAAATTAATGATGCTGTTATTACAGTTCCAGCTTATTTCAATGACTCTCAGCGTCAAGCAACAAAGGATGCTGGTGCCATAGCAGGTCTGAATGTCTTGAGAATCATTAATGAGCCAACAGCTGCTGCCTTAGCTTATGGCTTGGATAAGAACTTAAAAGGTGAAAAGAATGTTCTTATTTTTGATCTTGGTGGAGGAACTTTTGATGTTTCAATTTTGACAATTGATGAAGGATCACTTTTTGAAGTAAAATCTACTGCCGGTGATACTCATTTGGGTGGAGAAGATTTTGATAATCGTTTAGTGACTCATTTTGCTGAAGAATTTAAAAGAAAATTCAAGAAAGATTTAAGTGGAAATGTGAGAGCTTTAAGACGTTTAAGGACAGCATGTGAACGAGCAAAACGAACGTTGTCATCTTCAACAGAAGCGTCTATAGAAATTGATGCTCTACATGATGGTGTTGATTTCTATTCAAAAATTACTAGAGCACGATTTGAGGAAATGAATATGGACTTGTTTAGATCAACATTAGAGCCAGTTGAAAAGGCATTGAAGGATGCAAAACTTGATAAAGGAAAGATTGATGATGTTGTGCTTGTTGGTGGATCAACAAGAATTGTCAAGATTCAAAAAATGCTTCAAGAATTCTTCTGCGGAAAGGCACTGAATCTTTCTATTAATCCTGATGAAGCTGTTGCTTATGGAGCAGCAATTCAAGCTGCTATTCTCATTGGAGATACTAGTTCACAGATTCAAGACGTTTTATTAGTTGATGTCACTCCATTGTCTTTAGGCATTGAAACTGCAGGTGGTGTCATGACAAAATTAGTCGAAAGAAATTCAAGAATTCCATGCAAGCAACAGCAAACTTTCACTACTTATTCTGACAATCAGAATGCAGTTACGATTCAAGTTTTTGAGGGTGAAAGAGCAATGACTAAAGATAATAACTTGTTGGGTACATTTAATCTTACTGGAATTCCGCCAGCACCAAGAGGAGTTCCAAAAATTGAGGTTACGTTTGATCTTGATGCAAACGGTATCTTAAATGTCTCAGCAAAGGACAATTCAACAGGAAAGCAAGAGAAAATTACAATTAAAAATGACAAAGGACGTTTATCTAAAGCTGAAATTGATCGCATGCTTAACGAAGCTGAAAAATATCGTGAGGATGATGAAAAGCAACAGAGACGAATTCAAGCTAGAAATCAATTAGAAAGTTACATTTTTGGATGTAAGCAAGCAGTCGAAGATGCACCAGCAGGAAAATTAACTGATGATGATAAGAAAGCTGTCCGTGATAAATGTACATCAGAATTATCATGGCTTGATTCCAATACACTCGCTGATAAGGAAGAATTTGAAGATCATTTGAAGGAAACCCAAAAGGTGTGCGCGCCAATTATGGCAAAAATACACTCAAGTGGACAGCAGCAACAGCAACAAGGTGGCAAACCAACAGTTGAAGAAGTAGATTAAACGCCATGAAAAATAAATTAATGTCAAATTTCATCTAGCAATTCGTGTGATATTAATAACAATTGTCTAATTTTTCTACTACATGACTAACTTACTACGTTTTTTACTTGCGATAAAGTTCTACAATAATTTATTCCTTGACGAATTCTATAAAATGCTATAAAATTATACATTCACAAATAATTCCCAAAAGCTTCAAAATATTTCAACGTGACACATGTTAGTGTATCGAGTAAAGCAATCGCGATAAGACAATGGCAGGAAGTATAAGCAAATATTTTTATCAAGCTGCTGCAAGTAAAACGTGTGCAGACTTTCATCATCCTGGAAAAACCTGCATTCAAGCTGCTATCGAATGCATACAAAATGGAGTTTTAGGATCTGCAAAATTTTATTTCCCACTTTGTCTTGTAAGTTGCTCAGAGACAACGAATTTAATTTTGGTTCTCAAGAGAATTATCATCTTAGTTGCCGATGCTTTTTAAACTCAACAAGTGGAATGAGATTAAAACATGGAAGGAATTTCTTAAAAATTACTCACGATGCATATTTTCGGGATTTTTCATCACCACGACTGGCTTCGTTTTATTTTGTACTGCATAGTAAGGTCAATGTGTTTAAAAAATGAATGAATATTAATTACCGAAATGTCTTTGCAGTCAAATATTTAAAGGCTACTACTTTCCACTTGCCATTTGCTTGCCATCTTCTCTTGGTGCAGTTTTTTGTGGATTTCTACCTAAGAAGTATCTCCACATTGATGGATTGTCGCTCTTGAATGTTTACATCGAATTTTTAATTAAACAATCAAAGCTGAAAGCAGTTGTCTGGCTAAGAAGCTCTAAGATTGGTGCAACTCTTCTTTATGGAATTATGAATTCAATTATAATTTACTGCCTCTATGTGTTGAGGAGCAACAGATTTTGGTTTGTGAATATTGGAAAAATTGAGGACTCAAACTCGGAATTAAATCTTTGCGTCCATGGAAGTACTAAATGTGCTGACTATTTGGAAAAGGTAACAAAAATATTAAATTAAATTCATTCAATAATTTTTGTTAATTATTTATTTTTAAGGAAGTCAAGCAAACATCTTTATTCGCTTTTGGGGTTGCAATGTTCAAGCTTGTGTTCCCAAGATTCACGACTCTCGTAAAAAATCCTAAATTATTATTTACAAAGTACTGGAAAAAATTTGATTTAGGTCTGTTCCTGTTTATTTTGACATCTAATGGAGTGTTTAAATCTGCCCTATGCAAACTTAATCAAATGCAGAAATATCCAAGATCAGTAAATATCTTCATCGCGGGAATCATTTCATCAATAGGCTATATTTTTTATCCTCGCTATATCATTTTCACTATGGGAATCACAACTTTAATTGAGGTAAGTCCTAACGCAGTGGTTCTCAATTTCTTCGGTAGATTCAAGAATTTCTTCAAAATTGATAAAAACCTGAAAGCAGGGCCTGGTTTCTAGGGTATACCGAGGTTATACCCTAGAGTATACCTAAAAAATATTTTTGCTAAGTCTTTGAATTCTAAGTATGATACAACAATTTATGTATTCTAGGGCTATGACCCTAGCATATAGGGTCAGGAGCGTATTTAGGGGAGGGTTTTGGGGGTCAAACTGACAAACAAAAAAAGTCCAAAAACTTTTTTAAATTTTCCCAATCGAAAAATTTCTAGATACGCCCCTGTATAGGGTAGGTAAACCTATAACGGTATATCCCTAGGTTATGGGGATATATATTGGTATGGGGCATACCCTGTTTTTTTCTTTATAAGCTAGTAGCTTAGTAAAGAAAAAAAATGTTAACGATAGAATTTTAAAGGAAAAAACAATATTTTTGAATGTTTTTGTTTACAATTAATAGAATTTTTTGGATTTTTATAATTAAAGAGTAGTAGCTTATAACGAAAAAACAGGATACTCGAAAAACCGAAAGCCAGCTTTAGACAACTCGAGTTGTGCAAAAAAAATCAGCTGCCTCCGAGTTGACTCAGTTTCGTTTGAAGGCGAGCTCTACCTGAAAAGCTGTCACGATACCCCAGTATCTTGTGATACATACTTTGCAAGGCTTCCCAGCTTTTAATCTTTAATCTGCTATGGAGATTTATAATCTCTATGGAATTAAAGATTAAGGATTAGAAGTTGGGAAGCCTTGATACTTTGTTATACATGCTTAACTCAATTTTCATATTGTTGTAGGTTCTTTACAGATATCTAGATAATTACTACACCAGTAACAAAATTGAACTCCCTAGAATTATGACGATAATAAACCGTCTTCCAATGTGTCAACTAGTTTATATGTTTGGCATCGGAATGACTTTTCAACTGCGGGTTGTGTATCCTCATTTGACAAATAAGTTCATCCACAAGATGATGAGCATTGGAAGTAGTGGCAGATCAGATGAAGTTGCGAGGAACTATGCTGGAATAATGATGGGCTTACAATGAGATGAAGATCAAAGATTAATTTCATGTTTTGTATCAATTAAATTTGTTTTATCATTTTTAATTTTATTTCATAAAATTATAATAATTTAGAGCACGATTGGATTAAAGAAGAACAGAAAATAAGAATTTCTTTCGGTTTTAAGAATATTCTTCACATTTAAAGTTTAATCTCCTCTCGTTTCATGATTTTTTTTTTTGATAAATTTACACAATACTAAAAAGGCAATTTAATCATTTTCCTATTTTTTTCTGCTGTATTTCTTCCTTCTTCTTCTTCTTGTTATTAAAAAAATGTTGATTGCAGACACATTTTTTTTTGTATAAATTTCAGTAAGCATTTTGAGGGGATTTAATTGGTTAATAAAAATGATTTTTTTTTGTCTCACGTAGCAGTAAGTTAATTGATGTTTCATTTCTTCGTATTAGTAAAAATTTACAATAAACTTTCCATACAAAAAAAAAAAGAAAATGAATTTTCATGTTTTCCATTTCTTAATATCGCTAAGAAAAAATTTGTTGAAACTTATTCCATTTCATTATCTACATAAAAAGAACTCATTTATTTATCTTATTCATTTATGATTTGTTTCTTCATCATCATCATCATCTTATTCTTCTTCTTTAAAACTAAGGACATAAACATTGTGAAATTAAGGGAGATGATCAGCATACAAAGTCATTTTGATTCAAATTTTTATTTTAGTTTTCCACGTGTTTTCCTTAATTCTGATTAATCTTGGATGTAATGTGTATTAGTTCTGACTGCGTCTTATTATTTTTTTAATTATCTATCTTTCTAATGCAGTATTAAGTTATTTATCATTAAATTTTCACACAACACCGGATAAGTTTGACATTACAAAGATGAAGGGTGAAAATTCTTTTCAGGGATCATTCACAAGTGACGACTCAGTGACTCAGACTGAGGTTGTTGTTAAAGAAAATCTGTCAGATCTTATCTCAGGCAATATGACATCGCTAGTCATATCACTGACATAGCTGACCTTTCAGAATTTCTTACAAGCCTCATTAAGAATCAATTGTTCTTGAAAGATTGTCTACCTCTTTAAATGTTGGACGTCACTAAGTAAATGACCCATTTTATCATGGTTGTTATATATTTGGTCAATGACCAGTTAGCTTTATCAATGTCGTCCGTTCATTAAATCTGTCGTCTCATTGATTCATTCATGAAATTCAGTAATGATTGACTTTCAATCTTTTTCAGTCCTTCCAAAATTAACTTGTTCATGACTTTGTTCTTCGGAATTTTGAAGGTTTTATTTTCAATGCGGAAAATAATGAGCTTTTCTAACAAGTTATTTTCTTTGGATATCTCAACATAATTGATGTATGTATGCATTGTGCTTAAGAAAAACAAGAATTTGATTTAAATGGAAACTAAGCCTATAAGAGCAGTCGTCATCCATTACTCATGCTCGACATTCTCTGGCTATTCGTCATGCACAAACAATCAGTATCAAAATGTTCAGGCTTAACTCAAGACATATCAACATCTCGATAGGGGTCGTTCGAAAATTACGTCACGCAAGAAAAACGACTTTTTTGTCACAAATCCCTCCTAAAGCGCGACGTAATTGGCGAAAGACACCTAGGAACAAATAATAATGTTCCTTAAAAAGAAGAATAGTTGTTTAGAAGAGCTCACATTTCCTCATTTGATAGATAGATTTTCGTACAATATGTAATGTTTTATTATTTATGATAAATCGAGGAGTCATTTTTGTAAATGATTAGTTCTATTAACATTTAAAAATAGTTGCTCCTTCTGATAAATTAAAATATTAAATAAAGATAAACTTATGGGAACTAGAATTCCTTTAAAAATTTGATGTTTATTGCTATCAATTCAATGTCTAGTTTCTAATGATCTTTGTGTCAAGTATTAAACAAAAATAAATAAATTTCGAAGAAAAAAAGAAAATTTATGTTACAGAATCTTTTTTTTTATTTTTTTCATTCAGCGTTTAATGTTTTTCCAGACTTTTCTTTAAATCGCATCCAAGTCTCTTAAAAGTTGAGACTTATAGCTCTTCAATATATCTTCCATATATTTTAGAATAAATTCATAATCATCATTATCATTATTTTTAAATAAAAAAACTAATCTAAAGTACACATTCATTTAATATGCTGATTATTTCATCATTTGTTGAAATTTTCAATTTTGTAATTTTTTTCCTTCTTCTTCAAAATTCTCTCATTTTTTTGTTGTGAAATCTTACAATAATAGCATTTTCCCTTTTATATGTAATTATTATGCATTTGCATATATATTTATCATCGTCATGTAATCTTATTCTTTCTATTAATATTTATCATCATACTCATATCGTGTGATCACGATGTATTTCCGCAAAAAAATGCGGAAGTTAGTTTTTCCTATTTCTTTTGTTAACAAAATAAAATTTGAAATTTGAAAAAGTATAATGCTTGCCTAACAGACAAATAGCATGCGAGCAATGTTTCAAAAGGAACCACGCTGAACCTTGAACTGATTATAATTACATTGCATATAGCAAGTAGATTAACAAATTGAAGCAGATCATGTGTTTCTGCTGAACAAATCTGGGATTAGTCTAGAACATGCTCTTCATCTTTTAAAACAGGTCATAAATAATAATTAAATTTAAATGATGAAGCCAATTTTAATTCTTTTGATTCAAATTTAACGAAAGTTTCGTTATTAATATAATTAATGCTTTATGTTAATCAAACCTAATGAGAAAACATGATCAACAGTTTTTGACTTTTAGACACCAATGTGAGCTGTTAACTTCATTCAGCATTTAAAGATCCTAAAACCGTTAGAAATCGCACAGATGATGAAAGTAATGTTTTTAATGCAGTTTTTAGTTTACATTCTTTTCGTTTTTTTGTTGAAAATCATTTTTATACAGTTTCACTTCATTTTGTATAGTTTCATAATGTTAGTACATGATTATATGGTGGGAACAAAATTTAGAAGCAAAAAAAAAAATACGAAAAATTTTAAGTTTAAATGAATTATTTTTCTAGAATGACAAAATATTATTAATTATTAATAATGTATGGATGTGAAGCAGGGACAAAAAAATATCGAAAATGTTCAATGAAATATCTTATCAAGTCACGGCCAAAATAATAAAGAAGATAAGTGTCCTTAAAACTTAGGGTAATAATAATAATTTACATCAGAATATATATGGCCGGCAAACTGCTTGTTTTCTTCATTTCATAAGCTTTTCGTTTTATGCTTAAAGGATATAACAAGAAATAAAGCTTTTTTTTGAAAAGAGAAATAATAATTAGAAATATGAGAAAATAAAGTATTAAATGGATCACATGAATGCGGTCATGTTTAAAGGACAATATTTGTTTGAATAGTTAATTTGTTATTCATCATTTATCAAAAACATCTCATGAAAACTTCTTCAATTAGGTTCTGCAATAATTTTTTTTATCGTCATACTTCATTTGCTTGTTATCGATCGAGAAAAAAAAACACCCGAAGAGGAACACACATAAGCCGAAGTCAATTTTTTTTATCAATAGTAAAAGTGTAAAGATCATTCGCTAAGTTCTGATACAATCAGTTTATGACGATCCATTAACGAGCTTTTCACTTCCATGCTTATCGTTACTAGTTAAACTTGAAGGTTTCTTGTTCCTTATTCCGCCGCTATTAGTTCCAACGCGATTAGTACGTTCACGTTGTGCTTTTGGTGGACCATTCGATGATGTATTTGAACTGTTATTATTAGTGTTGCCCGATGTTGTGGTTATATTTTGTGGTTGTTGTTGCTGCTGCTGTGATGATGAGTTCGCCGATTGAGCTGTCGTTTTTTCGTTTGCATTAACATCCACTGAAGAAGTTTGATTTGCATTAGTACTACTATTATTTACTGCATTGTTACTATAGTTTCCATTTGCTAAAATTAAAAAAAAAAAATATTTTTAATCATCCAATTATTTTGATTTCGTCAATTTTTTTATATTTTAAAGTAAATATGCTTACTTGAATGCGTTGGATTTTTATTATTATTATTGCGTCGGCGACGTCGGCTTGTATTTTCATTGGACGATTGACTCTCTACAAAAAATGTTTGGATGAAATATATTTATTTAGAAAAAAAAACGAATTGAAATTTTACCTCTATCAACGGAACTGCCATCACGAAGTTGCTGATCTTCTTTTGCAACAGATCCGCCTCGTCGTCGTAACAAATCGCCGCCCTTACCGCCTGGCTTTTGTGAGAAATTACCTCGACCAGAACTACGTGCATTTCCTTGATATTTTCCACTATTACTGTAACTTCCGCCTCGATGATATTCTTCTTCTGTGTCTTCTCCAGTTCCTCGATCGTTTCGTCGATTACTATATCTTGGATTTCCGCCACTAGTCATGCTGTTTCGTCCACGATTTGATCCACCACGGCCACCACGATTGGAGCCACGATTAGAACGCGATGAATCATATTCAGTACTATATGCTCGCTCAGAACGACGCGATGTTGGAAAGCTTTGCATAGAGCCCATATTGGAGCCTTGTATAGCACGCAATTGTTGATCAATTTCCTGTTTCTCCTGACGCAATTGTTCAACTTCCTAAAGAGAAAACATGATTAGAAATTTCAAAGAATTAACAATAAATTGCACATTAACTTACTTTAAGGTGACCAAGATGATACTCGAGGAGAATTTTTGCATTTCCAATACTTTCTATGGTGCCAACAAACACAAATGGAACTTGTCCTTCTTCTCGAGGTGTTGAAGGTTCAGGCTCGTTGTCTCCTTCAATTTTAACGCGCACTACACCTGATTTGTCGACAATTTCTTGAATGATTCTACCATTCTTGCCAATCACTTTTCCTACAAGATTGCGTGGCACATGCACCGACTCCTCTCCATACTCCAGCATCGATCGTGCTTTGCTAACTGCTTCTGCAGTCTAAAGACAAAAAAATTGATTTAATAATAAAGTTAAATTTAAGTTCAAATTGCTGCAAATCAATAGCTCACCTCTCCTGTGATTTTAAATGTGCAGGTAGTTTCTTCTAATTCAATATTGGTTATTCCTTCCAGTTTTCGAGCATATTGTATATTAGTACCGTGAGCACCAATTGCTAATCCCATCAGATCATCGCGTACTTGAAATTCATCCGAAAACCTAATCATGATCAAGTAAAATAAAAATGACAAATTTTGTTTTAATTTAGCGATCGACGATTCTACTCGTTTTGTTTACTACAAGACTCTCAATACACAAACATATGAAAAGATGACGAACTAAGAACAAATCAAATGTTTTCTCACACCTGAATTAATTCAATGTCTGTACTCTTATTAACTTTTTAGTAGTGTTACTCAAAGGATTTTTTAAATGGAGAAATGAGGTTTGGAAGGAAGTGTGATTAACGTTAGAATACATAACTTAAAATATAACATAAATAATAATAACAAAACATAAGAAACAAACAACATAAATGAGAGAAAATAAAGTTGCAGCATTCGCATACATGCAATCGTACCTTACACGTCCATTGTATTCATTCTTGCCACTACGATGCATATTATTTGTGGAAGATGTTGTACTGTGAGAATAATGGGTTAAATACAGAATAATTCGATATTTTTCATCGATTCTAGATTTTTTTTTTTACTTTTTTTCGTTAGTAATTTAAAAGGATGTATGATTAGTGATGGAGGAGAGATGAAGGAACATGAGGGATATTGACAAGTTATGTTAGTGCTTAAACCTAAACATTCTGCATGAAATCATAAAGACTGAAGAGAACTGGAAGTTAGTTTCGTTCAGAATAAAGCAATAGCATTAATGAGTCATTAAACAGTTCTCGAGTAGATAGCAAAGCAATAAATTCGAAGGAATTTATTTTGGAGGATTTACAAAAATAAAGCACTAAGCATGCAGGATGGAAGCAAGAAGGTTTGGAGGTTTTTGTCAATAGTTGATAAAATAATAATAACAGTAATAAGGCAGAAAGGATGAATTAGACTTACCCTCCAGTGATGAGCAACTTTGTTGATTCTAACTGGCGGGCTGCTTCCTCTGTTTTCTTTAACAAAAATGCTTTTTGTGTAAGATTGCGAAAATGCATATCGTGCATCATAAGAGCACGCTTATGACAAGCCTCAGAGCGTGACAGCAACACGAGAACTCCTTTCGCTGCATCGTAGCGACAAAATCCAGCTCCAGATGACTTTTGAAACTCTTTATGAACACCCTCAACTTTGGCATATTCTCGCAATTCCTCGGGCACTTGAATCTCGAAACGGAAGAATGTGGCATTATTAATTGTGCTATTGGGATTTTTGATTCGCAAGCGATCCTGTGATACAATTTCCGTATAACTATTATCCCATCCAAGATATTCGACTACAAAGAAATCGCCTTTCATCATTTTAATAGCCGCTGCCCACCAACCACACGCTTCACGCTCATTAGATCTCGAGAATACTTCCACTTCCATACCTTCCACATAACTTGGCTGTGTCGAACATGTATCAGGTGGCAATCGAATTTGATTGAAAAGGAACTTTGACTCTGGTTGCCAACTATTTGTTGTTATTATAGTTTCATAGAAAGAAAAAAGAAAAATAATACAAATAATAATAATAAAATGATGGTTGTTGTTAGGATATATTTTTTTTTTGTTATTTCTTTCAACGTCTGTAAGTTCAGCTCATACTTACTCATTCTCAAATGATACTAGGAGTCCATCTTCAAATACATCATTCACCATGCCCTGTAAAGTATTTAAAAATAGATATTAATGTTAATAGTCAGGATCCAGAAACAAAAGAATGGAAAATGATGGGAAAATTCTATTTGCGACTTCATTGATTTTTTTTCACTTGCTATTTTTTACGATTCTTTTTGAAGCAATTTCACCGATACTTTCATAGTCTTCCAATTATTGCTTTTCATGATTCATAAATTAAATGTAATGATAAGAAATAGTATAGAATCACAATAAAATGCAATAAAAATGAAGAAATCGTAAAAGTATGAAGACAAGAAAAAAAAATTTTCGGTGAAAAAATGTGCTTCAAATACTGTGTAAATTGAATGAAATTTATGCGGAAATTATGATAAAACATTAATTAGAGCTTTATTTACCTTATACCAAGCACCATTTTCACCTAAAACCTCAATATTATACATATTTTAAAAATCTTTTCTCTTCGGTTTTGTTTTTTTCGCTGGTATACTATGATCTAAATTTGAAAAAATACAAGTTTGAAATGTCTTTAAAATTGCATGCAACAAAAGCGCTTTTTATGAGTCAACAAATTTATTGCTATTTAAAACTTAATTTTTGTTAAAATGATCATTAATTCAACTGATTGCTTTAATATACTCGCTTAGTTACCTTATTTAGTTTGACTTATTGATAAAAAAATAAAAGAAACTTTCATTCGACTTTTAGTTACTGATATTTACCTGCTAGTTTCCACAAATGCTGATTTGAGAAAGTTATTAAATTAATCTTTGATAATTGACAATAATGTTAATTTATAAATA
Source organism: Chironomus tentans (assembly GCA_963573255.1). Lineage (NCBI taxonomy): Eukaryota > Metazoa > Arthropoda > Insecta > Diptera > Chironomidae > Chironomus > Chironomus tentans. The sequence continues at coordinate 29,757,668 of OY754304.1, read as the reverse complement.
TATTTCTTGAAATTAATCGAATGTCAGACTGACAAATTGAAAATGAAATTATTTTTTGAAGAAATGCGCTAAAAAGGCTACTGCGTTTATATTTGGGGGAAAACTTTACATTTTTCAACGAAATTTTGAATTTTTGCAAACAAAAAATAATAATTGGCAGTTATTTAATTAATAATTTTTATACATGTTAAGAACATCATTAACCCATTTGAACCTAATTCTATTATCACATAAATAATATATTTTCAATTTATTTAAATACCCTAATTAGGGATCCTTCACTTATTGCATTTTAGGGGGGATGGGGGTCTAAAATTCTGTTACAAAAAGATTCATTATGTAAATTTAAGGGGGGGGGGGGTCTCGTTTCTTCATAACGTAATGTGTTAACGACCCCCTTACTGAAAACACCATTACCGGCAATTTATTGGTGATGCAGCATGCTGATGGAAATGAAACGATTTCTTCTCTTCAAAGAGAATCAACAAAAATTTTGGAATAAGAATTCTGTATATTTTACAACATATTAGTCATTTAAGCAAATCAATAAATTATCTAGATTTTACAAGGTGCTTATTATGAATTATAGGTGTTAATTACATGTGATACAATCTACAGGATTTCCTATAAAAATTTTCCCGGTCACAACTTAAAGAGTTTCAAATGTGGGGAAAAGTGGGCATTAATTTCCATAAAGATGGGTACATCGCTTTTAAATTGAAAATTTGAATTTTTTAATAACCGTTGGAATATTTTTACTGGAAAATATCAATTGCTCTCATATGATTTCAAAATACTTTTAAGTGAAAGGAATTATTTTTTGTAATTTTCATAATTAAATTGTAATTTACTAAAATATAGATTTTAATATTGTATGAATTTTTGATTTGTATGATTGAGATTTTAATTTGTATGAATTCTAGCAGATTATATAATAATAATAATAATCATGTGATATAGCTGCGTCTTAACTTTTTCCTTATTCCTACAACTGATTTTTTTTCTTAGATAATAAAATCATCTAATTAATTTTATTCAGATCAATTAGCCAGAAATTACAAGCACTTCATCAAATATCAATCTTAATCAGTCTTATATGAAATAAAAGCTGAGGATTAATACACTTTCGTGTATTGATTAGTGAAAAGAGTAGATAATGGTTCACTTGAAATGTCGCAGTTCTTTTGCTTATTTAAAATTTCAGAACGCGTAGTTCTTCATCTTTTCTACTTAATTAGCTGTGAATTATTTACAGTATTACGGAGTATTACTTAAATATAACCTTAAGGAAAACAACATGACACGACAGAGGAAAAAAATCGATATGACTGAAATTGAGTTTCTTGGGAATATTAACAGCTGTGCCATAGGACTGCTAATTGAAAAATAATAAAACGACATCGTGTTTCTTACGCTACATATTCTTTATATCTTTAAAGATTAAGTTTTCTGCATAATCAACGAGCTATCAATTCGTTATGAATTATTTATTAAGTATAATTGAATAAAGGAAGGGGGTAGTAGGGTTTGTAAGTTTAAGGGGTGAAGCTCTAGCAAATTTAAAAAATCTCCGAAGAGCCTCAACACTTGCTACGACCCTGCAATACAGCATGTATTTATATTATTGCAATTTAATCATTTTGAACTATCGATAGACATCGAAAGTTTCTGTTAAAAAGATACATTTTATCAAAGTAAACTAGTTTTTCACGAAACAGGATTTTCCATTATTTTAAAACTGGAAAAACAATTTAAAAGTTGTAAATAATCTCTTTGATGCTGATAAAATGATTTGATTTTTACCAAAATTGGTTTCCTATCTACAACATACATATGAATGTGTTTTTGAGTATTCAAAGCCTACAATGCCAACACAATAACAAAGCCTAATGATAAAGCATGTTTGTAAAAGTGACCACAATGGGAACTATGAAAATGCAGTGCATATATTTGTGGTTTTATTTGAAAGCAATGAAATGAACATTTAACCTGTTGCGTACAGTTTGCAGTTCTTGTTCAAATAATTTAAATAGCTCAATGGAAATGATAGTTATTTTAAAAAGTTGGATATAATCTATTTTAGGGAAGTTTTTTTAAACTGTTATGTATATTGACTTATGCATGCTGTGACAATTATAGTGAATATGTTTATTAATATAAAATATATAAGAAGAGCTTTTGAAAGCTCTTTGAAAGCGCATGCTTTTACATTTATAATTTTCGAAAAATCTCATTGAGAGAAGTTTTCGATATATAAAGGCACAGTGTGAATAAGGATAATATTTCAGTTCATATCAACACTTCGACTTTAAAGGATCAATTTTAATCTCGCTAAAAGGCCAGAGTTTATTTGACATATCAAAAAGGACTTTTGTAAATGGAAAAGTGAATTTTTTAATTGAAAACAGAGCGAAAAGATATTTTTATATTTATATGAGAAAAAAGGAATACAGAAATTTGTGACAGTGAAATTAATTGAAACAAAAAATAGAATAACAATGTTTTGGATTCTAAGGAGAACGGAAGCATTTCTCAATTCATTTAATAACAATCCATCAAAAAATATAACAAGGAATTACGAAAGGAGAAATTCAGGTGAATTTTTCATACATGATGGGATAGAACCTTTAAATTATTCAGATGGGAATGTAAAAGATATTACATTTTCAATGAATAAGATCTTCCAAAATCAATACCTTCGTGGATTTTTATGGGAATATTCATCGATTATTTAAAATTTTCAGGAGTGAACTAAATCAAAAATTTATTCTGTGAACATACTAGTAGAGTATCAGTCAGTAAGGTGGCTATTAAAATTTCATAAAAATCTGGGAAATCTGAACATTTGAAAATTAACGGAAATTTTCTTGATAAAAATCCGGGACGTAGAGCAAAATTTTAAAAAATTAAACGAGCAGATGGTCAGACTTAGTATCAGTCGTGATACTTGAAATTATATTTTTTTCTTTCTAAAATTCAAAGCTGTAACTACTTAGAAATTTCTCTAGAGTCTAGATTATATTGTCGAGCTGACCCGTTGGCTCTTAAGTATTGAAATTATGGTATTTTAGTCTCATAAGGAGACGGCAGTCAGTAATGACCTTCGGGGACGGAAATATTCCAGGCAATTTCAAATTAGCAAACAATCCAAAATTCCTGTTTTGACTTTTCAGAACGCAAAAAATCAAAAATATCCAATTATCGAGGACGAAAAACTGAATTCAAATGGAAATAATTTTTAAAATGTCAAAAGATCAACCATGTCCATATTTTTTTCTGTGCGAAGACATTTCTGTTTAATGCACTTAAGATTAATTTATTAAATAAAAGGACACAACAAAACAAAGAATGAAACTGTCTACTCAGATAAATATCATTCTACGTGCTTTGAAGTTTTGATTTGTTCAATGACATCATTCGTTGCTTTCTTGAGTCTACTTGGTATTATGTGCTTCATTCAACCATTGTGATTTGTTACTCAGAAAACAATAATAATAAATATTTATTAAGTTGATAGGAACTGTCAACTAGATTGCGATAAAAATTCTCTTCTTCAAGCATTCGAGCTTTAAAATGTACATCCCTTAAAACTTTTGAACCCTTACGTGTGGATTTTCATCCTCCTTATTTCTAATTTCCATATGAATGCATCGCATAATTAATTCTTATCTATCTTCCGTCTCGAACGTTCCTCAAGTGTTTTGCAAATGACAAAATTCAGGAAAGGGTTTATGCTGATGACACGGAATAAACAGACATAATATGTAAATTACATTAAATTGCTTTCTAACTTCCTCATTACAACAGCAATGAAATATCTTAATCTCATAACATAGACGCAGCATCATGTATATTAATATTAATTTGATTTTATGATGATGGACATACAAGAAACGTGTAAAAAAGGAAGAAAGGTTAAATGAGATTAAATATCAAAGATATTGATAAGGGACGATTTTAGCATTCATTGAGTCAAGTTTTCAACCTATGTGACATCAAAGAAGAAAATCTGTAGAGAAAATTTAAATAAATTATCATAAAATTACAATTCAACACAGCATGATATCAATCTTTTATTTACTAAGTGAATTATTTAGACATTATTATTCTCTTATGCGGATATCATATCCGTTGAAAGTTTAATAAATTATCGCTCATTTCTCATTTGTCTTCTCATTTTCCTTCACTCAGCATTAAGCATGCAAATATTCATGAAAATGTGATTGAGTGGAAAAACAACATTTGGGACTTTTGTTGCAAAAATAATTCATTTTTCCAGACCAGCACAAATATGAAATATTGATAGTACACATAATTTAGTAATATTTCTACTACGATTCAAAAATTATACTTTAGATCTGAGCTGTTCAGAGTTAAGATATTCACAGTGCATATCAGCACAAAACTAAACAAGCCGAAACTTCCCCTTACGTGTCTTGAACCCATAATTGCTGTGTAATTTGTAGTAACTAGGCACCAAAGTACTTGCCAATACGCCACATATTAAGTGCAGTTCACAAGTTTTTATATTAAAAGTTATATTCTGCTGGTGTTAATTTATCCTTAAAGTGTATACATTTTTGTATACAGAATATTTTAAAGATCCTTTTTACCATTTTACACTTCAATCATCCTTAAGCCTGGAATTTTGTTAATTAAAATTTTATCTATTTATGAGAAGAATGAACAATAAACAATATTGAAAATTTCAATTTCGATTCCTTCCTAATTTGTTTTGCGTGAATCAATTCACATACTAACTTGAATCAAGATGGTTCAATGGTAAAGAAAGCGTGTCAATAAAAGATTTTTAACATTATGATAATTCTGAAAATCTATTTACTGATGATAAAAATAACTTACAGATCGTAATAATTCATGGCTGAGATTTCGCTACGGAAGATTAAGTATGGATTCAGATGATCAAAATTCAAATAAGAAATGTGACAGTGATGATAATGTTTTAATGGAATATAAAATGAATATATCAGATGACATTAATGACAATATGGACCAAAATTATCTAAAAAATCAATATGTAGATGGAAATGGAAATCAAGTGAGTGAGAAAGGTCACATTCAAAATAATGATCATAATAAAATAGTGGAATGTAGTTGTATGGATAGAACAACTGTATCATCAACGATAACAACAAGTAAAACAACGACAAAAAATTCAACCCATCCGAATGAGGATAATCACATAAACGAAAAAATAATGAAGAAATTGCAGTCTATGTCAATATCAGACGATGATTATGGTGAGTTTGATAATCACGCAATACTTAACTCTTATTGGAAGAACATGTTAATCTATTAGAATTAGTAGGATGTGCGTGCCAACACATTGTAAGATTATGCGTTCCTACCAATGTCTTTTTGATGAATTTATTGGATAATACTAGAGTTTATGTAAAACGCAAGATCTGCAAAAAATTGCAATTTTTTATGATTTTTGTGGTGCTAGACCAGTATTCCAAACTGTGTGTCGCTGTGTATCACAGACTTGCTCTAAGAAAAGTCATGAAACTCAATTTTTCAGTAATTTTTGTATGAATTTGTGAAAGAAATATTTTTTGGTGTGTCGCGAAAAAATTTTTAACTCAAAAATGTGTCATCCACCAAAAAAGGTTTCAAGACACTGTGCTAGACGATTTTAATCAGAGCAAACTTAATTACAACACGGCATTTGAAAGTCCCTTGAAAAAGTAACATTTTCTAAATCTGATATTTTCCGTTTGTCGGTAACGGCTTCAAAAATTCTAGATCTGTGTATTCTGTGACACCAACCCGATTTTTTAGTGGAAGATACATACTGCTTTAGATAATACTTAACAATTTCTCATGTGTTACATAATACCATCAACAGTATTTTTACGGAAAATTAATATGTTGATTCCGTAATGTTACAGGCTTAATTTCTCATTGTTTCTCAAACTATGCCCCGCGACATGCTTAAAAACGACACGTAGCTTAATTGTATCATGTTTCAAAAAAATTGTGAACATCTGATCTCGATGAAGACTGAAAAAATTCATTCGAAATTCCATAAACAATGTTTAAATTTAATTAAATTATAAAACATTGAAGATTGTTTTTGTATCCTACAAGAAGTTAAAATTACACTTTAATAAATTGAGCGCGCGTGTAAACATCTGATTTAATTTTTTTCCTTATAATATTTTCCACTTAAAATGACTTAGTACATCTCCTTCAATTTCGTACGGAAGAAAAAAAACAATAATTTAATTTGTCACATGAAATCCTTAACTCGTTTATGATTTTATGTCTATTCTTCTTCTATGATACGTACTTATATATTTCTGTTTTCACAATGCATCCCATATTCTGAAATATTTTCACATACCTTCAATTGTTGTTTCTTTATTTCTTTACTTGAATTTAAAGAGCTTTCATAATTTCACATGAACATGTACTGAAGTCTGCACAGCTGACATAGAAAGGTTTTCATAAATGATGGCAAAAATATTTTTGGCACTAAAGGGACTTAAAATTGTATAACTGATATGTTGTATGTTGTTTCGAAAAGTGAATTTATGTGTAGGCAGACTATGATATTAGCTTTCTAAATCTACGTTTACGTTGAGACAATAAAACGATTAAAATCAGAATGGAGAATTTTCCGTTCCTTATATAACAAAAAGATGTAGAGCAGAACGGAAAGGTTTTTCTAACTTTACTCTTTGTTCTTTTGTGCTTAATTTCATTCAGAATCGCTTTACGTCAATTAAGTTAAAGCTTTATCTTGTAACTTTAGTTATTCAAAAGAGGGCTCTTATTAAAAGTGGTGGTAAGCATAAGATGAGAGCAAAAGTTTTTTCTACAGCTGTTAGTAAGGCTAATCGCTGAAGCAAAGAAGATATACAAAATAATTTTGAATACCACTGAAACCACCCGAAAGAAACAACAGAGAAAACTTTTTCTATGCTGAAAAAACACCATAATCATGGTATCATCCTTTCCACAAAAGTCAATTGTGTGATGAAAGAAAAAAATGTTTAAATGATTTTATCCTAAAAATTTTCCTCTAAAATGGAAGATGCTTTTAGATCAACTTTTTGTTATAGAGAATAAATAGGTTTAGTAACCGTAAATTATTATGAGTCATCCTAAGAAACTGCTGACATAAGCGCTTTTATTCTATCTTAAAAAAGTTTGCTCTGAAATTTTTATATCTCAAACCGGCAGAATTCTAGGATTTTTAATGCATTGCACGTAGTTCAAGAGTTACCTAGGAAACTCTGACTTCAATTAAGAGTATCATGCAATGACGTAACTAGGGTTTAAGACGCGAGGAAATGTCCTACCGTTGTTAAGCTCCTGTCATCAGGACTGATTTATTCAAAATGAATAAAATGTCATGCAAAAATAAGCTCTTGTAAAAAGATTGAAACAGGCAAAAGATGGAGAAAGTAAAAAATGATAGAACACCTCAACAACAGAGCCTTTTCTCACATTTTCTTTTCCCTTCCAAAACAAAAAGGAATTCGATCTTCTTTGTTTTCTCTTTTCAATTTCTCCATCAACATTCTAGTCTGCTTGCTGTCAATCACAAAGTATCATTTTCCAAGTCAATTGATTCTCATGATTGATTCACAAACAACGCACGCGGGTGCTTTTGAGCCCATCGATGTTCATCACGTTTCTCTCCTTACTTTGAATTGACTTTTATCCCATCTCATTTTATATTGTGTTAGCACACTTTATTCTTCTCTATTCCATTTATGTTGCGCGAATGCTAAATATACTTTCCTTTCTTTACATTATTTTTACATAGCTATAAGTCTACTGTACATGTTTTTTTTTTCATCTTTCTCTTGTCTTATATATTCTCATATAGATGAAAGCCTAACGTGCAACGTCTGTGATCGAGCATTTAAATGTCACCGACAGTTAGCATCACATCAACAGAAAAAAAGACATTTCGGGTAAGTGGAAATGAATAGCAGTAAAATTGAATATAAATTATAAAGTCATAAATCATATCAAGAGCATCCGATAAAATTATACAACGTGAGCTGTATATCATGTGATGAAAAGGACAAAATTCCTTTTTCGTTTCCTCTTTAATTTTTTATACACACTTTTTCCTTAATTTATGGTTGTACTGCCAGAGTGTGTCAATAAATTATGTTAGATTGTAATGTATGTTCGTCCCAACATAGACCGTACATAGTGATTCAGGATGTTTTTATGTTCAGCACTGTCTTGTAGTGTTGATTTATAAAGAAAAAACGTCTGCAATGGTTCGATTGAAAATTATTGGCCCAAATAAAATTTTCGACATTACTTTTTCATTCTCATAACATCCCCAACTTTCTCAATAAATCAAAATATTCAAAAGCTTTCCACTTATTTGAGTATATAAAACTTGTGGATTTTTTAAACGTAACATTAAGTATAGCTTATGATTACATTTTGACATGTCTGAGATTAGTGTCTGACAAATTTTTTAAGAACAAAACTCATTTCCATCGAAAACAAAAAAAAATCACTTAAATCACGCATCAAAGTTTGTAAATCTCTTAGGATCTGGTTTATAGACATAAAAGCTTAATATTTTCTGTCTTATTTACTTATATATATATATAGATGTAATGCTTGTGACACTTTATTTCCATCATTGATGTTATTGGAGCATCATAAAGAGGAGTATGAGCATTGGAGCGATTCTGAAGAGTACCACGGACCATGTTGTCGGCATAATAGAAGAGATGATTTTGAGTATTCAGATACAGACTCATGTACAAGCGATGCAGAAAGTGAGGATTTAGAAAGACTCTTATAAACTTAGCAAATATCATAAACAGAATCATGTACATTTTAAACACCTCCTACGCACATCTTTTTAAATATTTATTTAGATCCCTACTTTATTTTTCTTTTCGATTCAACTTCGAATCAAAAATGTCTCGACAAAATACACACAATTATTATTGAATCCCTGTAAACACTCTGCAATAATATATTCATACATGATAAAGCTAATAAAGAAAATGAGAAAAATCTTTTTCCACACCAAAGTACTGTGGCTGGAAAAAGTTTAAATTCAATGGAGAAAGTGAAATAATAAAAATGTTTTAATTCTCTCGCATAACCAGTTTTTACATTTTTTCAGGTACGCAATTCTCTTGCTTGTTGATAGCTCAGGTGAAATATCTTCTTGTTATCCTTTGTGAGTAATTTGATTAATGGTCATGAAGATGAAAAAATTTCAAGGTTTGGTCAGGTTTGAATGTAAAAAAATTTCAATTTGATACGTGGGAAATTTGTTTGTTGTTTAAATGTCAGAATGCTTTCATTCTATTTTACATACCTAGAAATTTATGGATCCTATATCTTAGGTGGATAAATGCATGAACGTGAATAGTAAGTTGGATACACAGCAATTATACTACTTCATGTATCGCCCTGTAGGAATCATGGCTTAAAATAAATATCTCTCCGCAGTTGTCTTCGTAAAATTCAAAGTTGTTAACATCCTACTGCTTTTCCATATTTGAAGATCCTTTCCACATTTAAAAAAAATAAAGTATCATGTTGTTTTTGTTGCCGCGTGCGTATTTTTTTTCCTCATAATAAAGCAGAAAGAAGAAAAGTCACGGTTTAACACGCTTTGTAAAAAAAGTTGAAGACATAAAAAATTTAATACGCAAAATGGAGGAAAAATATGAAAATTTCATTGTTTAAAAATTTAATGTTGAAGAAATTGTTTTCATGACATTTTAACGAGAGAAATTATGTTAACCGTAAATTTTGTTCCAATCGATTCTGTCATCAGTATTATTTTAATGAGAATATCAAAGTCTAGATATTTTCCATTTTCAATCACAAAAAGATTTGGAAATACTTGAAAATCTTTTGATCACTGGACTATGTGAATTGAATTTATGTAAAATTTCTAAAGTTACGATATTAAAGTAAATGCTGACCTTAGACTCATCAATCGTTTCTTACTTCATTCATATAAATTGCTCATCAATGTTATTGCAACTAAAATAAATGAGTATAAAGGAGATTCACGTGATACTTATCCATAAATAAAGCTCAAGTTCATTTATCTTTGAGTGAATCGAGTGAAGTGAGTGAGAAAAATGAATTTATGTATACATGCATAACCATACTACGACTATATATGTATAAACATAAACCCACGTATTTATATCTACCATATCAAATGGTAAAACATTAACCATCATCGTCGTGAGGTGAAATGATAAAATAGAAAATATATTATTAATGGAAGAGCAAGTCAAACGCATACCACCCATTTTACTTATATGCTTGACATAGTCGTTAGTCCTTACATTATTATATCCGTTCATAAATGTCTTACTTCATAAGCACATAACATTTTTGTTATTTTTGTCATTACACTAACCAAAGATAATCCTGGCATGATGATGGTTCATGGATATTACCTAACAGTTTTTATGTTTTCATGACATATGGCGATGCTATACAATATTAGTACGTTAGTTGCTATTGCGTGCGTGCTTATGTTTACAAAAAGCACGCATTTATTGCATGGATGTACAGACATACGTGCACATTTAGAGACAAACAAAATATTTACACGAGTAAACAACTCGTCGGAATGATGAGTAGAGTTATGAAGATGATTTATGTCCTCATACAGTATATTGTTTATATGATGGCACTAAAAAAGAGGAAACTTCCTTATTTCATTTTCTATCTCTCTCTCATCGTAATCATCATCATCATTTTGCAAAATTACACTTTAGCCGCAAGAATTATGTCTCATTTTCTGATGTTGTATGACTTGATTTTACAAAATGAAAATATCATGTTAATGTTTTTCTTTTCATTTTGCAGTACAATACGTTATGTTTAACTAATTACAATCTAAATATACAATTCAATTATTAGCAGTATACAACTAAAGGCACGAATGAGTATTAAAATGAATTCACCTGAAAATTCTGATAATAAAATGTGATTTGAAGCTGTCAGCACATTTTTCTTACATGTGAACATGAGTTTTTAATCAGCTATTTTTTGTGCTGTAAAAATTTATTGCAATTATGGTACAACTTTTTGCTGAAAATACATTTTTCTATCTGAATACAAAAGCTTGTGGATAATTGGTGTACTGCATATCCCTGTAAATATATTGATATATAAAAATTAAGCTTCTCGTGTTTTTCCCATGTTATGCTAAAAATTAAAAAAAAAATACTCGATAATATTTTTTATAGCTATATATGTGTATTGCAACTTGTACACGTTGCAAACATCGTTCTAAAAATATATTCTTTTGAACTATATTGAATAAATAAAAATAACATAAGAATAACATAAGAAATTTGGTAAAAGTTTAAAAAATGAAGTTGTTTTAATAAAGTTCAATTAAATATAGTTCAACTGTTTAATGAAAATTCACTACTGTATACAGCACAATGAAAAAAGCTGAAGTGGCTCATGGGTTGGAGACTCGGCCAGAGAAAAAAATTTCTCTTGTCCATTCTCGAATATTATGTACTGGAAATGAAGCTCACAGCCTTCCTTTGTATATAGGCTACAGCTAGAAATGTCATCAAAGGAGTGGTTCGGATCCCACTATAATCTGTAGGTCTAACTTGAGTATGGTGGCATGAGTATGGTGCCATCACTCGTTAAACAATCATAAGCCGCGAATCACTCTAGCGCAGCTATGGATCTTCTAGGTCTGAACAGCTACAGATTTTTTATACAGCACAATATACAAAACAATTTTTCGTATTATTAACAAAACATAAACTTCAAAATTATGATTACACCTGTTTTTTGTAAGAAGGCGAATGATTTGTAATGTGCAAAAGTGAATAATATGCATGCATTACCATGAAATCGTTATTTCAATAAATGTGAAGCTGAATGTTCAACTCATAATGCTCTCAATTTTTCTAATTTAGTCCTATTCATTCTGAAAATTCATTTATATAAAATATTTTTAAGCACGTGCGAAAATAGAGAATTGCTTCATAAAAATCATTTTATTCAACATAAAAACATGTTCATAACTTCGTGAACATTCAATGATAAAAATTATGCGCAATTTGAAAACGAATTCGCGTTTTTTACTTTTCAAGAGAAATTCAAGCTTTTGTGCTTAAATGTAGGATAAATTCATTACAATACCACAGAATACGCGTTCATTTTTAAATAGCATGTATATATCATGTATCTTGATTAGCACTTTTATGACATAAAGAGTGATTGTCAATCATTCTGAGGTAAAAATGTCCAATATTCATTACTCTGGATATATAATTTAATAAGTTTCTTTAATTTTTTGATACTTTTCTGTCCAAATGTTGAGGAATGCTTACAAAAAGACGCTTAACAAGGTAGTTTGCTGATGAAATTTTAATACTGATGTTATTATTTTCTCTCCTTTTGTGTGATATCTACCGAACAAGTCATAAATCTGTTGCTTCGAAAAGGAAGACAGTATGAAAAGAACGAAAAAGGGAATTTATCGTTCACTCTGTTTTCGTATAAATTTATTTTATTCCTTCTAGCTATGATACATAACTCATATACGATATTATTATTATTTCTTTGCAATTTCACGAATACATTGTGCCTTTATGAACCCTTTAAATTTCCTTTACATCTCTCTAGAATGATTTACATTTTTCGTGAAATTTTTCCTCAAAAAAAATTGTCTTTAATTTAAGTTTTTTTCTTCTTCATTAAATGATATGGGTGATGAATGTGTGGTAAGGAAAAGATACTTTTTTGTTTTACCTGAATCACACCACGTCTGCCTCTTTTAAACAAAATTCTTTTTATATTACAAAATGATATGAAAAGGTTTCTTCTCACTACACATTTTTTGACTTTCTGAATAGGTGAAATGATGGAAGGAAAAGTGAAAAATCATGTGATAATAATTTTTCATCCATTCTTCACTACGAGAATCTACGAATTTATTTTTTGGGGTTCTACACTGGTGGCATCCAACATATAGGAACTAGTCAACTTTAAAGCTGTGTGGCGATTCATTGAAAAAATTTCTTAATATATTGTGACAAAGGGAGAGGTCTAAAATTCTATTTTTGATGTACGTCATTTGTGAATGACTTATGAGGAAAAAAATTCAAAAATTCGAATTAAAAAAATCAAGCATTATTTAAAATGTTTCCCTTAAGTATGTAGTTTAACCCCTGAAACGACTCCAAAGAACATGAAAATGATTTAAAACATTGCACATTAGGATAAGATATTTCGTTATCACATAACTTACGAGTCATAGAACCTTTGAACATTATGAAACATGTGGTTATGTGTAAAGGATAAAGTTTGGCATCTAAGGATGAAATTTACAAACTAATACACGTGGTTTGTTCAAGTTACAAACTTTTGACATTACCCTCATTTTCCTTCGTCACAAATCCATTTTAATTAATGGATTTGACGTAGCATGAAAAAGTTTTTATTCAACAATGTCGAATGAAATTTGATGTTTAAGCAAATTAAATCTGCTAATGCATTCCCTTTATAGCATCATGTATTTTCACATCCACATGCATGATGCTTTAAATATCCCAAAGCATTTCTAACTTTATTCTTCTTTTGTGTGCTTTTGTTAAGTGCTTTTTAATTTTTATACATCCTCAACGTTCCAGATTGATGTACATCATACTATCTTTTTTGTTTATCGTGATGCTCACAGATTTAAATAATATTATGAATTCAGAATGATTTGATTTGTCTAAAAATTTAATTTTCAATATCAAAAGTTTGTTTGTGTAGCCACGGCCTTGATGTATATGTCAAAATTATCTCAAATGTGAAGGTACAACTATTTCAATTAAAATATTTTTACTTTGGAATTCAGAATACTGAAGCATAAAATGTTTCAGCTTAGAGTTTCATGTTCATTTTTCGTAGAACAATTAATCAACATTTATTAAAAATGTTCTCACATTCTTCATACTCGTTTTCATGGAAACATCAAGAGATTGTTCATTTTTGTGCATAATTAGAATCTTGAAAAAGTTCATCATTAGTGAAGTCATATAAAAGTTTTGTTCTTAAAGTAAGTCAAGCAACAAACAATTGAAATGAAATTTTACACTCCTTTTAATTTCGATAACAAAGTAAATAAGGTTTCTCTATGAGTACAAGAAATAATTGTTATCTCTCAATCGTAATTTCCTAATAGAGTCTCCTTCGTGTAAATCTATGATGCTCAAACTATGCTCCGCGACACACAAGAATTTCGCTAAATTACTGCAGCTTCTCCTAGAAAAAACATACTTAAAAATTACCTGTTTTTGAAAAGGTTTGAATTTTTGTCCACAATTTTGATTCTAGCATGTTTTCAGTAAATTTTTGATACTTTTAAAATTTGATGTGTCCATTGCATTTGCGAGAAAAAAAAGTTTGCCCACCACTGCTATATAAATGAATGAATTTGATAGCTTTCCGATTTCTATGTGGAGACATAGCGTGTACATAAAATAAAGGAACAAGGGAAACGTCGAAAATAGGAAGACTGTAATGATAACAATTCTGTAATGAGGATATTTCGTTGTTTCGTTGTTACAACCTACAACCTCTAACATTACACGTAAACCTTATATCTATGATAATGTCTGTCTAAATGTATCGACATAAAATCTAATATTTGCTCATTGAATTTTTATTACATTGATAACAAAGAATTATGTATAATATACAATATTGTTGTGGATTCATAAAAGAATCTGCAGAATGTACGAATTAGTCATTTCAATGAAATTTTTACTGATATTTACATATATAATTTCAATATTTTAACCTTTATATTCTTATTGACATTAATTTCTCATAAAAATTAATTTAAAAATTACCAACCAAATTTTTTTATTACTGTGCAGTTATCAAATTAGACATAACTCAATTAATCTCAAAATAACTTATAATCCATTAATTGTATCGTCCTCACGCAATCATGAATAGAAGAAAAAGAAAAAATAACGTTGTATTTTGGTATGGAACGTTGATACTTTAATAAAATAAAGGGGAAATAATGAAACTGGCATGGAAAATTCGTCATCATACAAATTAATGTATAGCACATTCTTAAAAAGCATTTATCACAATCAAACTGAAGTGACCTTTCCATCCTTCTTATTTCGCTATAAATTTGTTCTTTTGTTACGAACCACGAGAACGAGTGAATATTTTCTTTTTAAAGCACAGAAACGATGGAAATTTTCGACAATTTTCATGCTAAGGAACAATTTTTCAGAACAAAAAAAAGTTTCCATGAAAGTTTCTTTAAATTCAGTTCTAATAAGAAAAAGACTAAAACGAAAGATATAAATTTAACCCATAATCCTTTATTCTATGTCTGGAATTTCTTTTCCACAAGATAAAGATGTGTGTGATAAAAGAAATAGTGCTGGCCAAAAGGATGTGTATTAACTTTTGATGTTTTATATTTTAAAATTCAACCATTATTATTTTTATTACAACAAACAAGCCTTTTGATAAAACAAAACTTTTTGAATGTCGGTGTCAAAGATTTTCAATGTGGCAATAAAGCTTCCTTAAATCCTTTCCCTTCTTCTGTCCATTTTTAAAAATAATTCTTATGAACTTGAAAGTATTGCAAAAAAGTCAACATGGTTGTATCTTCAGGGAGGAAGTGAATGTGACCTTTAGATATTGTTTAAGTTTTTGCTTCCTCAAATGTCAGCTTCCTATTTCAGCAAATCATAAAATGCGCTCAAGTACATATTTTATTTAGAATGGAGTTTAGCAATTTTTTATTTTAAAAAAAGGATAGACTGATCCTTTTCAAATATGCTCAATAGATAAGGAACTATTTGATAATGAAAAAGGAGAAATGAATCCCAAGAGAAATTAATTTTACATCAAATGTATTTTTTAAGAAGAAAAGGGAAAAGAGAAACTTTTCATGAAACAAAATTAATGAAGAAGAAGAGGAAGGACATGAGCATGTACATACATATATCTTATTTATGTTTGAGAAATACTTTAACAAAAGAAAATACCATTTGATAAGTGCGGTCTAGGTTGTCATTCCTTAGTCAATACTCTTAAAAGCTATAGCAACCAAAAAGCTAAATTCCTCATTTCAAGTATAGAAAAGTATACATTCGTTTATGTTAATGTCGCAATGAAATCAAAAAATCTCCCGTGGTCAAAAAAATCACATCGCCCCTAACATGAAAAGTCACTTTCAGATTGTTGTCGAAAACGATTGTGTGGATTTTGTACCCATAAGTGTTTGGGAG
The DNA here is from genome assembly GCA_963573255.1 of Chironomus tentans. Taxonomy (NCBI): domain Eukaryota; kingdom Metazoa; phylum Arthropoda; class Insecta; order Diptera; family Chironomidae; genus Chironomus; species Chironomus tentans. The sequence continues at coordinate 29,741,391 of OY754304.1, read as the reverse complement.
AAGTTTTATGATTGAGGAGAGGTTCTACATGAACAAATTTTCTGTATGCTTCTTTATACACATTTCTTCACATGATTTTGCTTACGTAAGTATGTTCAAATGAATTAGACGTATCTAAAATAAAAGATCTATAACAGATACTCAACGTTAATGAGTATAAAAGTGTCAAAGTCAGGACTGTATTCAAGTATCCTGAAGTATGCAAGTACAATCTTGAGTTTCGAGCTAAAACTTATTTAATTTTTAAGGAACAAAAAAAAAGTTGGCGGAATTATAATTTTATGCTCGAACGCTCCTCCTGACTCCTCTCCTACTTCAGATTAAATTCATAAAAATTAAAAATTTGGTGATCTATGTTTATGTAAATTACTTTCCTTAACAAAAATTATAATATTTACATACTTCTAGAATGTAGTGTTGGACAAACATTTTTGTCTCGCAACATACTTGGCAATCAAGAATAATTTCGTGTAACACTAAGTTTCAAAAAACAAATCTCTAAAATAATCTAAATATCATTAATCATATAAATCAGTTGATTTCAGCACTTGTGTATTGCGGAGTATAGTTTTAGCACCACTGGCCTACATACGAATAGGAATTATAAACAATCTAGAACATAGAAAATTAAAAATTTTGCCAACAAATTCTGAAAAAGGTGTTTGAAACTTTTCTCGGTCTCACAATTTGCATACATTTATTTTCCATCACTTTCCACATCTATCATAACGTTTGATTACGAGAATATGTGTGCATATTTGCTGAAAAACTTTTCTTGTTGAATTTTTTGCTCTTGTCTTGTAATGAACTTTTCTGAGTAATTCAAATCCGATCTCGTGTTTTCATATTTCATGCTGTTCGTTTACATATGCATCCAAGTAAAAGTTTTGATGGAAATTCCTTGATTTAGTAAAAGAACATGATTTTAATATTTTTTGAAAGTTTTGTTTTGAAAACTATGTTGCTCCTATTTCATTACATATCACCAAGAAGTGTATTTTTATAGGATATTATGGCTTTTATGACCTGTTAAGTTGCGAACCTTAATTTGGCTAAAAACAATAGTTAAAAAACATAAAGAAGTTAAATTTTGAGAAATTAATTTAATTGATTTTAATCCTAAAAATTGGATTAATTTTATATGACCATTAAAATTTTATTAGAACTTGACGGAAAATATTCATGTTATTGTTCACGGATTTAAGAAGCACAGCTAATTACAAACGATCATAAAATATTACAGAAATAAGTTGAAAAGTTGTAATTTTTCTTGCCATCTTCATTACATCTGCCTCATCACATTAGCACAAAGTCATTAGGATAAAATTTCCACATTTTTTATTAGCGTGCTTTTTGAACATAGAAATTGAGAATGCGAAAGGAATCACCGATGGCAACAAAGTTCTCATCGATGAAAATAGAATTAAGCTTATAGAATTCGTGAGAAAAGGTAATAAGTTTTACGGCGCTAAGGAACTTTTTCTTTATGTCCTAATTAGAAGCAAATACATAGTTCTGAATTCAATATAAGGAACAGAAATCCATTTCAAAATTTCTATTGCTGATATTTATATTTATTCTGACACATTGTGAAATGTTAAAAGGTTAAGTGTGGAGAAGATCGACGTTAACAGAAGCATTAAAGCGGATGGAAACTTTTATTATGACAGAACCGGGCAATATAAATTGCAAAACGAGAATGAATGTCAGGATCAATAAATTAATGCAACATAAAATGAAAAATAAGTATTTATAGTATATCTCTGTATGAAATATTTCCATTGAGGAGGGTTAGAAATGTTTTATTGAAAATATTAATCTTATTTATGGAATTTTCGCTACAATTATAATTTATTGCTGAGTATATAATTGATTTCTATCGTACTGTTTCATTTTAATGGCTTTATTTCAGAAACAAAGCAAATATAGATAAAGCTTAAAATAAATTTCCGACCACCATCTTTGATCCGTTTATAATTTTGATCCTTTAACACCAATAGAGCAAGTTTTCACATGGAAAAACATTTTTATGCTTTGTGCACATAATGGGATTTTACTAGTGTGAAGTTAGCATTAAAACTGTCCTTATTGCTTATATTTTAATTTATTGTGACTAAAACATTTGAAAATAAGGTAAAAAATTATCAAAACTTCCTTTAACATCGATTAAAGACATAGTAACATTTTTCGAAGCATTACCACAGACATTATCATTGCAACATCGCTAAACCATAATGTCACTAGAAGCTTTACGGTGTTTACTCTGTTTTTTTTCAATTTAGGTGGATTTTGTTGACAAACAGAACGCTGTTCTTGAAGTGTGAATATTTTGCCTAGTTGGCAAAAGCTACAAATTGAGATACAAGCAAGAATTATTTATTTACATGATGCATTTTTAAAAGTTTCAAAAAACAAAAATACTATTGCTCATTGGGTCGAGAAAAATGCTTGATTTAGGAGTGATTTCACTGAAATCATAAAATTTTAGGAGTTTGCATTCACACATCATTATTTCGACCATAAATCATGCCCAACATCCATGAGAAAAGCGATTTTCACACTTTTATTGATTTTTTTAAGTGATTTCATTTTGATGATGCTTATGATTGAAGGATTTCCATCATCAAACAAATACATAAATTATGTTATAACTCATTTTCATATTATGAGGCATACATAAATGTTCATTTGAGTGCTTTATGAGGAAAGCTGGCAGGAGAAATGTGCGAATATATAAAAATAATAATTTAATGAACCCTAAAAAGAATTACATGCCAAATGTTATGATCTATGTGTTTTAAAATATAAAATAGCAGTGCTAAGAATAAGCCAAATGAAAAGCGAGGTAATTTATTCTACTTTTTATTATTATTGTACAGTAATCATCATCATCATCATAATTTTACCTTCTTTACAACTAATACATTGGTACTTTATAAGCTTAAAGATATGGCATGAAAAATAATAAGAATAAAATTTTATTTAGTCAACTCAACAAAATTCAAAAATATATTGCGTAAGGTCACAAAAAGTCGATCTAAACAAGCATGCTGCTTTTAAGTAGATGTATACGTAAAACAATATAAAAAAGCTCATAGACTTTCATGAATGGAAAATTTCTCTCTCGTTGTTGATTATCTCGCGATGTCAATGCGCAAACGTGAAGAATTTTTTCGAAAATCATCAAACTTCAATCACAATTTTTGTTTTGCCAACAGTTGCGATTCAAAGTTCATACAAATCATACGTAAAATTTTTATTTTGCTTATCATTTGCTACTTTCGTATATAAATATTGCGTATTGTATTGCAATACATTTAAAATATCAAGCTCATTTACATATTGTTGAATAGTTGATTTTTTCTTTTAAGAAAATTTCGTTTGAATAAAAGTCGATTCAGTTCTTTATTTTATTTGCTTTTTCATGTGAATAATATAAAAGAAATATGAAAATTTATAACAAAATAAGGAATAAATAAAAAAGTTATCGATATTCGTTTACAATATTTTGAGGATACAGAAAAGTGAAATTCAATAGAGGATTTTTTTGAAGGATATTGCTACTGGAGAGCAAGGTTGAATCGAAATAATCCATAAATTCATAACAACGAGTGAAAACCACAAACCTTTCTAAAACATTTTACATATGCTTATTCATTGCACACGTTGAACGTATAGAAGCAAGTTTTAATATTTTTTCCATTCCAAACGGAAGTGTGGCAAATGTAAAATTAACAAACTTTCTTGTGGTTTTTTCCGTGGATATAAAAAATCAAAAAAGAAGACTAGATGAAAAAATAAGCTAAAATTAAAGGCGTTATTTTTGTATGGGAAAATCTTTATATCGATTTTACTGCTATTCTTCCCTTCATCGTGGTGCTGAATATAAAACATAAAAATTTAAATAAGAAAGGTGCGAGATATAAAAGGTGGAAAAAATATAATCATAAAAAATGTTGTGGATACTGAGACGTACAGGAGCTGTCAATTTCTTCAATTCAATCAATAATAATTACGTAGGAAGATCAAATTCTGTCAATTTCTATAATGGCAGTGATTCGGGTAAGTACAAAAGTCTAATACCATTTATTAATCAAGATATGGAAGTTTCACAAGCCATGAACGAGAGGACTAATTATTTTACATGCCTCATTAAAATTTTAAATCCTTAATAACAGTCATGTAACGAATTCAAGCACCCTCTTGTTGGCAACAAAAAACCATTTTTCACCTCATGAAGTTACGTTTCCTTTATTTTTAAAAGCAGCTTCCAGTTTTATTTTTTTTTCGCTTTTCCACTTGCTCTTAAGAACGGTTTAAGCTGTCTTATTTATGTTTAAGAACTAATTGCAAATAACTGCGAAAAATACATTAATATCTTCTGTCAGCTTAAAATATGCTTCTCATGATAAAAAAAAGATTTTCTTCTATGGGGACGCTTCTAATGTCCGTGACTTTGATTTACTTTTCTCTCTATTCAATCACATCTTTACGGTGAACCTTATTTTATAATACAAAGCACACGGAGTCAAATGATAGATTACACTCTTAAACGTGAAATAAATTTTCAATACTAAATGCATTTGCCATTGTTCATCAATCGATCAAAAGATAAATTACTGACTAGACTTTATTGATGAATTTCAAAGCTCCGCTAGAATGGAAAAAAGTTGTAATGATGGCAGTTTTTAACAGGTACTTTCCAATGTCTGTAATTGATGATCAAAAATGACGCAGTAATTAATCTAGCACAGTGATGAACGAAATGTTTTTGTTCGTGACTCGTTTTCTGATTAAAAATTTCTGTGGCTTATTAAAGTTGGTGCAAATTCTGGAATTCATTAATTTTGGTTTATTTAAATTTAATTTTTGATTATTTTTTTAATTACTAAATTTTTGAGTATAAAAATTACAACCAATCAGATAATAAGTTCTATGCAAAGCTTAAAAATTTATCAGGAGAAGCTTGGAAATAATCTTGAAACTTTTTAACCACAAAATGCTTGTGTTCCTCAAAAATGACAAAAAATAAATAAATTCGAAAATGGTCTTTATTTTAACTCAATAGACCAATTCAAATGTGCTATCCTAAGAACCAATTCGAGAATAATGCCATTATATAGATTGTACATTCATTTAAAATAAATTCCATTTGGGAATTGGCATCCTATGCAAAATATATAATTTGAGGAATTTAAATGGCTCTAAATGTTGAAATAATTGACCAAAACTCAACATACTCCTACACTTAGGGAATTTTCATCATTAAATTAAATTTATGGCACAAGAGTGTGAGTTTAGAGGATATTGAATTTCTCGATGAATCATTGCCGCATGCAAGTATGAAATTTACGACGGAATCATTAGTCTAAATTAAAGCTAGATATTGATGAATGAACATACTGATATAACACATCATTGCCCCTCATTTTTTACACGAATTTACATAACGAAGACTACGGCATCATAAAAGTTTGTAAATTTTGGAAGCAAAACGCGAAGGAAGATAAATATTGTGACTCATTACTCGCTTATGCTCGTTATTCATTTCTCTCGTTCTTGATATTTTTTCATCTATAAATAATTGAATTAATGCTCACGCTAACATTATTTATAGATTCTGTCATATACTAATAAAATATAATTTATTGTGTACAGGTAAAAATACATCGCGGCAGCGCTTCCGGTATGGACGACTGAGTGTAGACTCTGATGACCAAAATTACAATCAAAATGACGAAATTGCTGACAGTCTGCTTGTAGACACAGGCAATATGAAATTTGCGTGCTGTGACGAAATGCGAAGGAGCCATTGTAATGTTGACAAAAATGGAAATAGAAGTGATTTTGAGAGTGACAGCAGTATAAACAATTTTAATACAAATACGAACAATATTAAAATCGACAACAATAATAATAATAAATTGTGTAAAAGTGATAGAAATGGTAATCCAGAAAAGGGAAAATTTAAGAAGCAAAATGACCAAAAGACTATTAGTAGACTGCAAGCAATAGGAATGACGGATGATGATGATGATTTCGGTAAGGTTTTATATAAATTACATAAACATTTTTTTTATATTTTGCATATAAATAAATTTTATGCCATATTTTCATATTAAAAACGGACATAATATCGTGCCGTAATGGAGCCATCAGTCTTAATTTAATACACATTACATGATTCTATTGACTATAAAAATGACTTCAGAATAAAAAGGTGGAATAAAGATTTAAACATTTCTATGATTTCACTAGATTTTTTTAGAAGATGCACATATAAATGATAACCAATTGTTGCATCATTATAGACTTTGAATGAAAAGTAAGGTTGGAATCCCAGAAACCCCACAAGTTGAAACTTTTGTTTATTGATTTCTATTAGTTGCTTTACATTCATGCTGATGAACAAAGCAAAAAAGCTTTATTTGAAAGTTTTCTCTTTTCCTCTATTCTGTTCTTCTTTCTGCCTTTCTGACTTTCGTCGACAAAAGGAAAAGAATGAAAAGAAGAAACATTTTCCTGTCTTACTTCATCAAGCATAATGTTTGATAATAAAAAAGGTCACCAATTTGTTTTATGATATTTTTTCTACTTATACATCCTCCTTCCCAATACCACTTCCTTTTCTTTTGTTGTTGATAAATTGCATTCTTTGAGACTGTGTTTTTATGTTTCTCGTCCATTCGCCATAAATTCCTGTATTTTCATCAATTCGTATTTTGAGTAAAATCAACATTTTTTTGCTCCAAATGTTTGATATTCTTGCTTCGTTGCATTATTATTAAATGTTCTCCTAAGCGTCGCTTGACACATATTACAAAGAGACAATTTAGAACAAAAGTAAAATAAATTATAGCAAACGATAAGAGCTAAACATGCTTCTATTGTTACTATCTGCTTATAATAATCATCCTGGGATATGAATTTTCACATTTCCAATCCATTTTCTGTTTATGGCTCATGAATGTCAACGAATGTTATAATAACGAAGGGAGGAAGAAAATTCGATGCATGTACTTGGCAATTTATAAATGTTGCTAGAAATAACATTCAATGAACTTTGTATTGATTTTGAAAAATCCACTATTTATGTTGCAGAGAAAGTTTGGTTCTCATCTGCATTTAATTCATATTTTCATTTGTCATTGTATGTCCACAGGCAGAAATAACTAAAGTACTGAGAATTAATTTTAATTCAATATGTAGAAGGTCAATCTATATTCCGGGACAAAATTATGATAGCTAAATGCAATTGAGACAAATGAATGTTTCCTCTAAATACGCTCATGGGGAGTGTATGACAAATGCATATGCACAACAGGGATGATAGAAAAAAAATCAATTTATATTTCCGTTTTGTGGTGTTTTGCAATGTTTAGTCATATAGATTATAGATCAATAAAAAAAATTTCATGACATAGAAAGTATTTTACAACTATCGTATACTGTAATGTTATCGATTTTCTTCTTCAAAACTTTTATCAAGTCTCTTTTAGAAGAGAAAAAGCTTCGTTCATTAAATTTTCACATTGTTTGGAACTTCAGTTAATAAATTTCAATTGCAATATTTCAGCCTAAAATCATGACTTGTAATATCTCGTTACTTCCGAGAATTTCAAAAATTATTTATAATCATTATCAAAAATAAGGCACAAAATTCAATTCAGTAAAAAAGTTTCTCAGCAACACAATTTATATTAAAAAATTCTCATCATTAAAAGTTCTTTGCCTGATGCTGGCATATAGATATTACAATTGTAACTGAACTTTTATTTAGATATCAATGCTATAGTAACCAGAATAAAGGGATTAAATAACGTTTGGTGCTACGGCAACTTCTACGTGGAGCTCTATTTGTTCATGATATTTAAGAACTATGAAACTTTTATTATGAATTTTATAGATTAAATTCTGTAGATTTTATTTTAGAATTTATAAAAATAACTGGATATTGCTAAGCAATGTTGAGTGAAATCAATAATATACTTCTAATTTCACTTGTAGCCACTTCGTAGAAATTTAAGTAACATTTATGGTGATCATATTCTGCCGCGGTTGTACTCAAAATATACTCTGCGATACTCAAATGATCAAATCACTTATAAAAGATCAATTTTCAGACATTTTTTTAATGGATTCCTAATTTTCAGGTGCTCTTAGACATTTTAAATTATCGAAAAGTTTGCCCAGCACTGTAAGATTGAATTGTATAAATAATTTAGCTATTCGATCAGATAATACAACAAAATTAGCAACATCTGAATAAAATAATTTTTTGCAAGTAAAAATATCTAATTTCGTAATTGAAGTTAAGTATTTGGTAATTAAGGTGAAGCTCCTCTCTTTTAAAGCCTCATAGCTTATTTATGGTATGAGACTTACATTTCAAAACACGGACTCTTCTGTCGGACGAGTGTGCATATACTTGATGCTGATTTAGCTTGAATTATTTGCATTGAAATTCCGACTTGTATTTGTTCCTTTAAGTTCGTGTGAGCATTATGCGAACCCTTGTCAATATCTTTGTAATTATTGAGAGTTTGGTTTCTGATGGGAATTGAACCCACATCTTTACCAAAGAGAGGTTTTAAATTACTAACTACTCAATTATATAGACATTACTCTTTCACTGAAAAATTAGCCTACATATGGCTCGATAACCCAGATTCCATTCTGCTCCTACACCACACATTCCTATAGTTAATTTTAGGGAACTAAATATTTTTGTATTCCTTGTTTCTTTACAGATGAATCACTGTGCTGCAATGTATGCGACAGAGCTTTTCAGTGTCCACGACAGTTAGCATCACATCAACAGAAAAAGAGGCATTTTGGGTAAGTCTATAATACATACTTAATACACAATTTAATGATAAAATTATGTGACATGATTAAAATTTCTATGTCATAAGAATATTAATTTGATTTTCTCTGAAACAATTGAGATCAAAAACAAATTACTCAACGATTACAAATAAGTAAATGAGTGCATGATCATGTAATAGGAATCACAGCTTCATGCTGTTATTTAATTGTAATCATGTAGAAAATTACAAAGAAATTTAATTTCATCAGTTTTTAAGCACATATAAACTCATTCATGCTGTTATTTATAAATTTCAAAGGATCATCATTTTGCATTACATTACTCTTTTCGCCTTTTGACAGCGCTAAATGAAAAACTCCAATTTCAAATTTGATATCAGAATGAAATCGTGATATATTTCTCACCTTCTAGTCTGTTATGAACTCTTCAAGTGTCAAAGTCAACGGCTTTTTATTAAATTAGATTTACGTTTCATGAATCTATGGAAACGGAAATTGTGCGGAGGAAATTGTATTTTATCAACTCCTCAATGAATTTTAATTGGTATTAAAATAAAACTTTTTCACTGAGCTTTTAAAACGTCAATTTAATTTAGTATTTAAATTTGAGGCGAGAAGAGCTGTTTCTCTCATTTGAAGTAAATTTTCAAGACAATTTTCAACCAGAATTATCATCCATTTGAGATGTAAATTAAAGTGACATTTTAATGCTTTTCTGACAAGAATAATGAGTTAACAGCATGCAAAAAACAACATTGTTCCTCGAAGAAAGTAAATGTTTTGAGGTTCAACAGAACAATTTCTAGTTTATTTATGGACATTTTAAAGCATGGGATCTAACACAAAGCTACTAAAAAAATTTACAACATAAATTTTGTGTTTCCACAAAAATTTCATGCCAACAATGTTTGTACAAATTTGTTTATATAGTTTTTACTACGACGCCTTAATATAGACATTTTTTGTAAGAAATTTTTTTAGTTTATTAACAAAAGTCAATTAAGTTTGATGAAAAAATAATTTTTTTATAAAAGGATGTTAGTTATTTTATTTTTGAAAGACAAATGTAAAAAAATTTGTATGCTAAAAAGTACCCAAGGCAGTAGCGTAGTCAGGGAGTGGAAACCAAACATTTGCAATTGCTTGGTTTTTGAACTGAAAAAAATATTTTCCAACCCCCCTTTTTTTTCTTGGATTTATCCCTCAGTCATCATTCATGGATATTAAAGAAATATAAATTAAATTGTTTTCTTCTTTTGCCCGAAGTGAATCCTGCAAATCATAAAATATCGAGAAAAAAATTTCTATCCGAATTATTTACAATTTTTTATGAACCAAATCAATTGGATGAACAAGCAAGAAAACGGGCAATAAATTAAATGTACTAATTTTTTTTATAAATTAAGACATAAATAAATTCGATTTTGCGAAGGTAGATTAAGAATTTTCGTAGCTATTTTTCTTTACTTATATCATCCAATTTCACGTTTGATAGCACACTTTAATCATGAAAATGACTGGCGATAAATCAAACATTCGCTTTTTCTTTAATTTCAGGATACTTACTGATTAAATTAAGACGTCATTTACTAAACGGAAAAGTAATTCTCCAATTTATTTATTGAAGGATTTTTCAACACAAAAGTCGTTCATTTATTTATTTATTTTAACTGTTTTCCATTAAGCTTGTTATTGAAGAAATTTATAGGCTTGGAATTTCCACTTGACAAATTTCTATTGTCTTAGAAAAATTGTCTACAATAAAATAATTTTCAAATTTTATACTTAAGAATCTCAAGTGGTTGGGAAAATATTTTATGGTAAATACCCTTAAAAGATATGAAGGTGATAGTGCGGAAACGGTAATAATCATCACTAAGATTCAGTGGTATAACAGGATTTTGAAAGGGGGATATTTAATAAAATACAGCATTTAATCAGTAAATCATTTAACAAGAAGCGTTATTAAGTCTCCAGACCATTGAGACTTTTGCATATTGCTGTGCTTTAAAATGAAATTTAGAATGGAATTAATTTCAAAGACTTTCTCTTCTACTTAATTGAAGTGCATTTTCCGTTTTCCTATTTTCATCATTTAAATATTGAGCTACATTGGAAATGAATTTAAATTGATTGCATTGTGAGTAAAATGGAAAATTACAATTTCAAGAGTTTGATAAATCTTTTCTAATTTCAAAAATCCCTTTTGTAGATATTCGAAAGAGTTTCAATTGAAATCCAAATTTATCTTGAAAGTAAATTTCCGTCATCTTCAGAAATCGCTACGAATGATTTGGCTGAATAATTGAAGCATCGCTTTTAGTAAAATCAATAATGATACATTGATTTAATCCAATTTATCAATTTCATCATTAATTCTATCACTAATTCTGCAATTTCAATATAATGAGAATGATGTGTGATTAAATGTGAAATTAAATTTTCGCAACAAATATTTACACAGTGAAATTGGTAATTTGAACGTGACTAATTGTATGAGAACTGACAATTATTTAACATAACCAGATTTATGTTTCAATAGCACTCGAATATTTCATATCATGATCAATAACTGTAAATGATTGAGGGATAATCAATATTCAATTAACATCGATACATTTTGTCTTTTTGACATTTCCTCATCATTAAAACTTGTCACACAAATTTTTGGGTACAATTCTGTAAATCATCGATTGTAATTAAGTTTGTATGATTAAAAACATTAATCTTAATTATTAAAATTAATCCATTTACAAACACACAATAATGACATTTTATTATTTAGTTCTTAAAAGCGCTAAATCTTTAATCCATATCTGTATAAATCTCTTTATGCAGAGGGCATTTACTATTTATACCCTATGAGTATTTATATATTTAGGGTAGGAATCATTCGCAAATTACTTCTCACAAAAAAACGACTTTTTCGACTCCCTTGTCACAAATTTTCCAAAAAACCAAAAAATTTGGCATTTGCACTGTCACAAGTTCTTCAAACCTACGTGTTGAATGACCCTAAGTGTGTTCTCAAAGTTTTTTTTTAGATTTCGGTTCACCAAAGACCCAAAAAGTTCTATTTGAACTCAATTTTGGTTGATTAGTAAGCTTAGGTGTGTGTAGTTTAATTTTAAAAATTCCAAGAAACTTTAACACATGTTAGAGGTATATCGTGCTAGTTTAATGTATTTACGTCAAATGTGTATTTTAGACGTGGACGTTACTAAAATTTGCTTTGAAAAATGGTTTAAGAATTAAGAACGTTAATAAATATTTCATTTTTTATCATTTAAATTCAAATTTGAGTAATTCAGAATCCATTAGCTGATTGGTCATAAAACATGCATGTTTGTAGAAATTTACAATTTCTCAGTAAATAAGATTAAATTATATGAACTCAAATATCCTATGAGCTATTTACATTACATTTTTGTACTTTATATGTTTGCTTGAATTATTTCAAATATTTCATGTCGGATAATCTAAATTTCAGGATGAATTTTTTTATGTACATCAATAAATAAAAAGCACTTACTTTATTTAATAAAATAAATAATAAATGATTGGCTGCAAAAAGCTTCATATTCGAGTAAGACATAATAGAAATGCTAAGAACAAATCCTTGGGAAAATTGCGTAGTCATTCCATTATGATATGAGAAAAAGTTTTTGTTTGGACTGATTTTTTTCTGATTTGTAATTGAAATAGACTGATTTGATTTTGGACTGGGGTGTAACAAATCACTCCTCCTCTCCTCGAGCTAAAATGGTTCAAATTATATTTAATGATCCAGTTTGTAAAATAAATTTTTTTCTACCCCTTAGATGGTCCCTTTAAAAATTCTGACTACGTCACTAATTCTAGTGTACACCAGTGTACAATGTCTTATGTTCCATGAAATTCAATAAAGTTAATCTTTGTCTTTTTAATAATGAATGTTGCTTCCCAATTAAACAACTGAAAATGCTTGAGATTTATTTTGCAGATTACGATCTACGCAAAAATCAAATTAAAACTTCTTCTAGAATGATTGGTTTATTTTTACGCAAATTACGTTTATTCGTCTAATTTCCTTTAGCTGTAAGAGATTTTTTATTTATTCAACAAAAATTTTGCGTAAATGTTCATTCATTAATTTCAAGACTTCTTTCTTTATTATGGTCTATAATTATTTTCAAGGCTTATAAGACTTCAAGTGCAAATAATTACAAAAATTTATTCTATATTAAGATAATGACGAAATGTTCAGCATTGAAATCAAATATTTCTGACCTCATTTAGTAAGTCTTTTATTCTTTCCTTTTCGAGCCTTGTAAGTAATCCATCGCTTTTCATTCTTTTGTTATAACTCATAAATGAGCAAACATGAAGGACAAAGAACAAAAGGAAAAGAGAAGAAATGAAATTTTTTTGATTATATTTATGTTTGTCAAATAAAACAAAAATGTAGTATGGAAGTACCGACACGAATTCCTCCCTTGTATCTTGTTATGTCCTAGTTTGAGACGATGGTCAAGAGAAAATATTTATTGGATTATATTTTATGATGGCGTAAATCTTTCTTTCCGCTTTCTTCTTTCATAAGTCTTTGATTCGTAAAGGAAGGGAAGGGAACGAAATTATAAAGGACAAGAAAGAAAATTTCCAACTTCCTTTACATTCATCTGTTTAATGTTTCCAAGTTTGATTCAGAATTTTCCCTTTTATCTGTTTCACTTGATTTGGAAAGAAAATAAAATATCATGAACCTTTTTTAAGGATGATAAATATAAATCCTCATATTTACACATTTCCGAAATGAATCTTCAACTGGTGGATCCATCCTGATAGTTTATTATAAAGTCATAAAAGAAAAAATGTATGTTAACATGAGCCATCTGCAACATATTTAAACATTTTTAAAAAGGGTGATAAAGTAGTCTCAATACACTTCCTTTACAACAAATCACTTTGGTATGCATGAAGGGTATTTCATCAATTGGACTATTAATGGCTTTTGGTTCAAATTGGCTCAACACTGAATTTTTTTAAGCATGGATTTAAAAGTTTTGGGTTCAATGAATGATAACAATCATCTCCTTATGTCTGTCTTATTCTGGATACTTTGAAATGATGCAGACTATAAAATCCATTGGACTTAAATTATGCAAAATAACCAATACACAATGAATTTTTTATATTTAACGGAGCAAACTATTATGTGCTTTACTTTCTTCTTTCGTTCATGATTTTCTGCATGGCTTGAGCAATCTTTTTGCAATTTTTTGGGGGGTTTAAAAAAATATCGAAGTCATCTGTTAAACTCAAATTCAAAATTTAAATGACCCTTAAGTGACGCACCTGCCATGCACCGTTTACAATGGAATGAAAGGAAACTTCTTCCTTTAAATATAAAAACACGGTTTGAAATACAGACAAATGACTGAAGAAAACGTATCCATTTAAAAAAAGGAAACTGCTTGTATCCATTGAACACGAATCTCCAATAATTTGTTACTATCTTAGTCAACGCTAACAAATACTGTTCTCATTTATTCTCATTCGAAATTATCGCATAAATTTGAAGCTTACGTCTATTGCGCAAACATATGTGCTTTGCACAAGTGAGTAATAAAGGAAGAAATTCAAAATCAATAAAAAATGGGTCCATTCTTCCTTAACGTTCAGCATTAAGGAAGAGTGAACTTGAATCTGTATCAGACACTCACTCATGGAAGAAAGCTCTGATACGTCATTTATGAATGAAATTTTGTTCCTCTCATTATTCAATTTCTTGCCATAAAAAAATATGGTTTGCTTAAAATATTCTCCAATTTTGAATTTTCCAACTGAGAGGTCCTTTATTATACTCGTAAATTATATTTAATAATGCACCTGATTTATGAAACAAATATTAACGAAGATATTTTTTATCCTTAAGTATCAACTTTGTTGTACTTTTCACAACTGAATTTACGATAAAAATAAAATATTTTTCTTGCCGGGACACATGAGAAAAGTTTGTTCATGAAAAATGCCAAAAAATTCACTACTAATCCTAAATTCACAATAAAAAAATTTAAATTCAGAATATTTTTCAAATCGTGCTCTTTAAGATGTATTGATTCATAAATGAGAGCTCTTATTGAAAAATTTTCATATCAAACGCATAAAAATAAAAGAATTGTTGATACAGAAAGGAGAAAATTTCCTTTAAAAAGGAATAAAGGGTTCTTTGATGTTTCCTTTCATGTTATTCAAATGAATTTAAACGTAAACACACTTCAATGTTTATTGTTTGTTCTTTTCATTACAGATGTGGAGGATGTGATACATTATTTCCATCATTAATGTTATTGGAGCATCATAAGGAAGAATATGAGCATTGGAGCGATTCTGATGAGTATCAATCTTGTTGTCGACGAAACCGTCGAGATGATTGTGACTTTTCCGATTCTGAGACGTGTACGAGTGATGCTGAAAGCGAAGATTTGGAAAGACTTTTGTAAATTGGTTTCTTTATCTTTCATTATCAAATACTAATTATCGTGATGGCAGAAAAGGGGAAAAGTGGAGAAAGTCATAAAAGTTTTAGATCCATTTCAATTTACATGTCATTTACTCCGCAAGACTCACACAGACTCGTTTCTGTTTTTAATGATGGCTATTAAAGAATTAGCAAAAAAGCGCAAAAGGGAACACATTAAAAGTTCTCGTTCATAATCCATATCCTTTATATTGCGGCCCAATGAGAACAAACACAAAATTATGATTGAAGATAGAAAAAAATATATATAAAATAAAAGCTAGAAGAGAAGTAAGAAATAATGTAATTAATTTTTGACCCTTTTTGGATTTAGACGAAGTATTTTTTAGAAACTTTTGCTATAGCCGTTTTTATAGAACGTACCTTCATCCAAGTGTAACCTTCTTCTCACTTTCAGCTTTCTACTGCTGCTTTAATCAGTTAAGTAAATTTTCAAACTAATAAAATATTCATTCATTGCCGCTAAAGAAATATGAATTCCTAATAAAAGTTAATTTGAACTGAAAAAAAATGTTAAAATTTTATTTTCCCATAATAGCAATGCTTTAGAGAATGAAAAATCCTGTATTGTATTTGTGATATGAAAATAACAAAAAAATTATAATATGGAAAATTTGAATTACCAAGAGAAAGCATTTAAAAATAAGAAAACTTTTGATGACGATCATAAAAATTTTAAAATCAAAGTTGTTTATTTTATTAAAATACATAAAAAGCATTCTCATGGTAATTAAGAAAATAAAAGCTCCCAAAAAAATGTTGTTGAGTACCCTCATGACACAAGGTATGGATTTTTCATGGTCAATTAAAATATGAAATTGTACCCAAAATATTGACTGAACCTTTTTCGTCTTATCATGTTGCATATAGCATTTCATATTTAAATACATGAATATTAAGAGATATTTTTGGTGAAAACATTTCGAAATTGAAATGTTTTTTAAGTTTTACAATTACAAAATTCGCCACATAGATTGTTCACTTATGAATAGGGTGACCATCTAACTTTTATGAAAATACAGGAAATTTAAACATTTTAACGGAAATTTTTGTGAAAAAAATACAGGTCCTCGAATTTTTTTCTCCAAATTCATACACTTGATTGTCCATTGAAAAACCACGCAGATGGTCACCCTAGTTATCATATATATAAATCAGTATTGATATAGTCAGTTGACACCTTGTGATGAATTTAAATTAATTCAATGTAAATTGTTAGACCTCAATAAAGTAGATGAACAAATTTCTGTTCTCGGCTATGATAGCTCTTATTGCTATCTACATTTGGTTTAGATCTGTTTAATGATTTACTGTTCTCTAATCGAAGGACTCATCGCTTTTGCATCCTTCTTGATCATTACAATTTTAAACAATTTTGTCCACAATGTGAAAAAATGCTTATCCATCCAAATTTTTTTTTGAAAAAATTGAAGAACGTTTGATGAGCGTCATTTAAAAACGATCTAAAACAATATCATTTATAAAAAAAAATAATAAAATCTTCTTAAGAGTGAAATCCCAAAAATTGATCATGAAAGTATCTAAAGTAAAAAAGCTGATGAAACTTAATTTAAACAAAATTTATCCTCCAAGAAGTTTCACATTTCGAGCATTCATTATTGGATGAAGTTTTCAAACTTTCATAAAGCATAACTAAAAATAAAGTTTTTCATTTAAAAGTTGAAAAAAAGTATAAATGCATAAGAGAGAACATACATAAAACTATAAATTACTTTAAATAGTTAATTTACTTTTTGCAACAAAATGCATCAGCTAATTTAAATATGTGTTGAGCAATAGAAAATGTTCTTTAGTATGTGAAATATTAAGGCACTAAGTAGATGGAAGCAAAAAAATTTAATTACAGATGTATGCTGAAAAACAATCAGACATTAAAGAACACGAGACATCCTGTAATTCATTATTGTTTGCGAAAATAGAGAATATCAAACATTTATGAAAAAGAGAGAATTTTCATATCAAAGGAATCAACTTTTATAAAATCTGTTCAAATTTTGATGTGGCTTTATATTCATCATTAAAAATGATAATGCCATATGATGATGAAACCTCCTAAAAAATGTCGAAAAATATAATCAACGTTATAGAACGTGCATAACTGTAATGTATTTGCACACAAAAAATCCTTTGAAAATATATACATGATTTTTGAAAGTAAAAAAGTAGAGCTTTGTAATGCTCTTAAGCATTAAAAATAGTTTCAGAATTAAAAATGTTGGTGGAATGTAAAGTCATTAAAACTGTATGTATTTTATTTTTATCAAAGATTTGAATGGAAAAATACTTGTCCATTTGAAATGAAAATATAGTAAAAGAGAATTGCAAAATGAATTAAACTTTTGTAGCTTATTTTTCATTGCAGAATAATTATTATAATTAAAAATTTAACAGGGGAAAACCACTTGATGGAAAAAAGTCATTTTCCAGCAGAATTTTTTTTATCGACCACATTTTGTGCAATAATTCTTAAATGTTTCTTGATGGAAAATGGGTAAGAAAATCTGCTCAAGATAGGAACAAAAGTTTGTGGAAATGTTTTCCACCGAGTAGTTTTCCCCCTGAAATTTAACTATTAACAAAAAGACTTAAAATATACACTATATTCTGTGACTTTCTATGTAATCATCGGTATAAAAGATTATATTTAAAACCATTATATGTAGCTCAAGCGCATGCATGTATACATCCTATGGTAAATAACATCATCATTTTCATATTTTCATTTTCAGAGTCTTTGTCGTTAAGTCAATTTTCAGTAATGTAATCATTCTTTGAAATATTGGATGTGATCGCAACACAAAAATGTTTCATACTTACAGGAAAAGGGCAACTGAGGTGGATTTAAAAATTCTTCTAGTGGCGTAGCATGGGTGCCCGACATTCCACCTTTTTATGGGATTTTGTTCTTTATACATAAAGATGTACACATCATTCAAAGTCGCGTCTCTCCCCTAACTACGCTATTGGCAGTAAATATTCGTCGTTTTGAAATAATTCGCAAAAAAATCACCTTCAAAAGTTTGAATGCCTAATTTTCTTCTTTAATTCGTTGTAAATTCACAATGATGACTTCTATATAAATGTTTATCTCAGTTGACAGAAATCACAAACTTAGAGCTCGAAACATGCTTTTCACATTTATACATGAAGCAATTGGTAGCTTTTGTGTCAAGAATAATTTCACAAAGACATCACATTTTTTGTAATTGTACAAGAGATATCATTTTTTGTTATAAATCATTTATGCGAAACAGAAAAAATCACGACGTACAGATCACGCCAGAAACTTCCACGCTCTTTTATGTTAGATTTGAGTGTAAACAAATATTACAATCCACACTGTCTTATTTTAGATTAAATATGATATTTATATTTAGTTAGAAAAAAGAATTTGAAAAACCACAGTTTTTGGAAAATTATTCCTAAAATATTTTAAAACTTCAATAATTCTTTAATTAAAGCTTCATTTTAACTAAATTAAGTACAGAATGATAGCTGCTGACTTATTTTATACATCAAATAACAAAACGAATGTAAATATCAAATAGTTTTGAAGAATTTTATGAAAAAGTAAATCTACTGCAAAAAATCTTTCGTGCATTTACCCTTATAGATCTTTTAGTTTTGACAATATCTAATATTATACCATTAAGTTTTTGTGTACATCCACATTCTTCACTCCTATTCACTCCATTCAGGATGCAAAAATTTGCTCAACTTAATCCGGTTTTCGTCCAAACTAATTATTATCAATAAGTAGTAAAAGTATGCGGCCGAGGTAACGAGGCCGCGAAAAATTTTTGGACCCCAAAATACTCGTTTTTTGAAGTTTTGAACCCGTAGATGATACTTAATCCAAACAGGGGCGTAACAAGGGTGTTCGTCGCCCGGGGCCAAATCAGGATTTTTGCGCCCCCGTAAAAAATGGTGCCCATTTAAAAAAAATTTTTTTGTGCCCTTTTGTATGGGATTTTTTGAGTTTTTTTTAGTTTGCGCCCGGGGCCAATACCCCGGCTGCCCCCCCCCCCCCCTGTTACGCCACTGAATCCAAAAAATTTATAAACAGAAAAATGCAGACTTGCGATACACAACTTTGGCATAATTAGATTTTTTTTAAAACAGAAGTATTAATACCGTATTAAAGTAAATTCAACTATTTATATCTTACTTATATCTATAGTTTCGTTTGCGCGACTGCAAACTTATACTCATAGAAATAATTTTACCAAACTTTAACTATTTGTATGCAAATTTTAACCAAAAGATCGATAAAATAGCGTTTACAACATATTTGGTTAAAATTAACATTTCTGGTTAACTCAAACGACTATTAATTTTTAGGATAATAGTTATGATCCGAAAAATATTAATTTAACTTTTGTTAAAAAATAACTAAATAATTGGTAAAATTAACAAACTTTATGGTAATGATTTTAACCAAAAATTAATATTGATGCACAGTGGATCAATATTTTTTTACGCCCAAATTTGCACTCAAAAAGTATTAATAGTTCAAAATGTTCAGTGCTTGAGCTACGCTCGCTCGACTTGTTAAGAATTACAGTTTTTACACGGATCACAGTAGAGTCGAGCTTGAGCTACGCTCGCTCGACTTGTTTAGAATTACAGTTTTTACATGGATCACAATAGTGTCGAGCTTGAGCTACGCTCGCTTTTAAAATTCAAATTTGCTAACGGTCAAAATATATTTGAAAATTTCCCGCGTTTTTATTGCACTTGAAAATAATTAATTATAATATAATTAACAATTTTTGAAGTGAATTTTCATACATTAAAATGTTTTGTCATTTAACGGTTTCTAAAAATTCAAAATTTCTAACGTTCAAAATATATTTGAAAATTTCCCGCGTTTTTAATAAACTTGATAATAATTAATTATAGTATAGTTATCAATTTTTGAGGTAAATTTTCATATAATAAAATGCTTTGCCTTTTAACGGTTTTTCAAAATTCAAATTTTCAAACGGTCAAAATATATTTGAAAATTTTCCCACCAAAATATATTTTAATCATCTACAGGCTCTATGTCCAATAAAATAAGATCCAGTAAACATCTACAGCCTTTATGTTCAATAAAAATAAGATCCAGTAAACATACAGAGCCTCTATGTCCGTTTATATAAGATCTAGTAAACATCCAGAGCCTCTATGTCCAAAAAAATAAGATCCAGTAATCATCCAGAGCCTCTAGGTCCATTTGTATAAGATCCAGTAAACATCCAGAGCCTCTATGTCCATAAAAAATAAGATCCAGTAAACATTCAGAGCCTCTATGTCCAAAAAATTAAGATCCAGTTACCATCCAGAGTCTCTATGTCCATAAAAATAAGATCCAGTTATCACCCAGAGCCTCTATATCTAATAAAAATAAGATCCAGTTACCATCCAGAGTCTCTATGTCCATAAAAATAAGATCCAGTAATGATCTACAGCCTCTATGTCCATAAAAATAAGATCCAGTAATGATCTACAGCCTCTATATCCAATAAAAATAAGATCCAGTTATCACCCAGAGCCTCTATGTCCAATATAATAAGATCCAGTTACCATCCAGAGCCTCTATGTCCAATATAATAAGATCCAGTTACCATCCAGAGCCTCTATGTCCAATATAATAAGAACCAGTTACCATCCAGAGCCTCTATGTCCATAAAAATAAGATCCAGTAATCATCCAGAGTCTCTATGTCCATAAAAATAAGATCCAGTAATGATCTACAGCCTCTATGTCCATAAAAATAAGATCCAGTAAACATTCAGAGCCTCTATGTCCAAAAAATTAAGATCCAGTAAACATCCAGAGCCTCTATGTCCGTTTATATGAGATCCAGTAATCATCCAGAGTCTCTATGTCCATAAAAATAAGATCCAGTAATGATCTACAGCCTCTATGTCCATAAAAATAAGATCCAGTAATGATCTACAGCCTCTATATCCAATAAAAATAAGATCCAGTTATCACCCAGAGCCTCTATGTCCAATATAATAAGATCCAGATACCATCCAGAGCCTCTATGTCCATAAAAATAAGATCCAGTAAACATTCAGAGCCTTTATGATAATTAATTTTTTTTAAAAAAAAATCCATTTTTTTTTGATTTTCAAAGTGCTGTAGAATCTCAAGATTAAGTCCAAACATAGTCATGTGGGGTATTTTTGTAAACGTCATGTAGAGTACTGTAAGATAAGATACAAAGGTATATCCAGTTTGAAAAAAACCCTGGGTCGTCAGGCGTTTGAAGAAAAGTGTCATTTTTTCTAGGTTTGTCAACTTTGACAGCCTCAAAGTCACTAAAGATTTCAAAATTTCTTAAAATGACTTTCCATTCCCCTGGTCGCTTGATATGTGTGACCAAATGGCAAAAAAATTAAATTTCCATATGCACATGGCTCGGCTGTGACCCTGATTACCAAATTTGTGGACCCTAAAAAACACGTTTTTCGAGGTTTTGGACCCTTAGGTGATGCTTAGTGTAAAAAATTTATATACAGAAAAATGCAGCCTCGCGATACACAACTTTTGGCATCATTAGAATTTTTTTAATAAGAAGTCTTAATACCGTAATAAAAAAAGTGTGTTTTTCGTGAAACTAATAACTTACACGCTTTTGCGTGGAAGTTAATATGATTTTGCTCCCCAGATATCTCTATAAGCTCTGCATCAGAGAAAAAGCTCTTCTTTTTTTTATCAAAAGCATTTGCAGATAATGTACCAATGATGAAAATCGAATCGTTCCATAAAATTTTCTGTTAAATTGCTATGCGAAGTGTAAAGAAAAGGGTTTATAGATTCTTTTAAAGCATTATGTGTACATTTTTTTCTCATATTCCATATTATGTTCAATATATCGAAGGGAATTATGGATGTGTAGTGCAGAAAATAAGCAAAAAGAAACATAATCCTTAAAGTTCAATAAATATCTTCAGAATTTTCAATCAAATTTTCTTTTTTTATTTTTATTTGCTTTTCTTTATTTTTGGTTTTTTCTGTTTTTACAGTATTTACAAAAAAAATTAATTTACATTTTCTTGAGTTTGGTTTTTGAGTAACAAGATTTTCTGTCTTTTCGTCACTTAGTTTTGTGTCAAAAATTTTTAAAAATGTAAGCAAACTTTGAAATCAATTTTTTCCGTTAACTATACACATAAATTATATATTCAGCACATCATTTGTTTCATTTCTTAATATTATTTCATCATAATTTAGCAATAGATGTGGCTAGTTATTGATAAAACTCTGACCTAATTTTGTAAACAAATGAAATATTTTTTACAATATTGAGTTAAAAAGTTGACATTCCAACGCTATTTTTAGTGCATTTTCCCATAGGGAAAAGACACTATTGTCCGCGTTTTGTCCGTCCGTCTGTCTGTCTGTAGTCTGCCGTGTAACTCCTCCTCCAGTTTAAGCTTTTTCGATGCGGTTTTTTGCTTAAAATGTGTGGACTAGGCCAGAGGCAAGAATGACGAGAGATTTTTTTGATCAGTGCAGTAGAAGGTTAATTAAATTAACTTTTTTGAAAAAATTGCTTACGTTTTACGTACGTATTTTTTACGTAGCTCTTAAAAACATGACTTTTCTTACAATCTTCCGGCCAGGGTTCGAGCCCCACTCCGAGCAACTTTTTTTTTGTACTTTTTTACACTTTTTTGATATTTCATGATGTGTTATGATAAAATTTTCCATTTTCATATTTTCATATTTTTAAAAATACGTGTTATGTAAATTTACATTACGTAAACCTTTCTTGGTGTGAATTGAAAGGGGAGGAGGGGGAGTTAAACGAGGGGGTGTATATGAAGGGGGGGGGGAGTAAAACGGGGGGTATTATTTTTATTTTTCAAATACTTTTTGACCGTTATTTTCTCAAATATTTTTTGACCGTTATTTTTTCAAATATTTTTTGACCGTTATTTTTTCAAATATTTTTTGACCGTTATTTTTTCAAATATTTTTTGACCGTTATTTTTTCAAATATTTTTGACCGTTATTGTTCAAATATTTTTGATCGATATTATTCAAATAGTTTTTGACCGTTATTTTTCCAAAAAAAAAGAAATTACCGTTATTCTTTTTAAAAACTTATATTTATTATTCAAATATTTTTGACTAATTTTTTGCGTCAGTGTTTCGTGCATTAGTTTTCTTTATCATTACTAATTTTTTATACGTTTAAATTTCTGGGCACAGTAGTTTAAGAAAATGCACTTCCGTCCGCAGCCCGTGGACGCATTACTAGTTACAAATATTTCTCTATTTTTAAGTATGTACCCAACGTGTGCCCTCAGACGAAAAAACCGTTTCTAACGAAAAAATTTGAATTTGAATTTTTGGGAAATTTTTTGCGGGAAATTTCAAATATAAAATTTTCGTTACAAAATATAATTTTTGAGCATAAACAATGAATTAACTGTTTTAAAACTCATTATTGAGCTCTCATCGATCAATTCTGAGTGTTACTTCATTAAATAACAGCCCAAATCTTTGCAAATTGGATGATTTTGTTAAAAGAAAATTTGGTTTGTTTATGTTTACTTTTTGTATCGAAAAAAGTTCGAAATTATGATTTGAGAAAAATCATGAAAATTAATGTTTTTAATACTCTAAAAGTTATCTTAGTGTTAAATTACACATGTAAATATTGAAGCAATCATTAATAAGCATTTTAAAGAACAAATCTCCAAGTAATTAAGATTTTTAATGAAAAAATTTTAACGGTTAATCTTCGAAAAATAAGGACCTCGAAAATTCGAATTTCGAAAAATAAGATCTTAAGGGCACACGTTGGGTATGTACAAAAAAAATTTAAAATACATGTTCTTGAAGTTGATTTTTAAAGAACCAGACTTGAAGTCTTTTCGTCACTTAGTTTTGGTTTTAGATTTGAACTGTTTTTGCTTTATTCAGAATTTTGAGCTGCACTCAAATATTTCTCTAATAATAATAATTATTATTTTATAATAAAAAGGACACATATTTATAGCAAAATGAAGCGAAAATCAGTTGTAGTTTAAAAAAATGTGCAGTTTGTGAGAAATTCAACAAAATATAAAATGAAGTTTTCTTAGAGCTGACATTCCAACACTCTCCAAACAGGAATAATTCATTAATTAAAGTATATATAATGATGAATCATAAAGAAAACAATAAAGGTCTTCTTTCTTTATAAAACAGAAGTTAAAAGATGTTTGTAAATCAAGCAGTTTTTGAAATTTTTTACAAAAATCTATTTTTTTGTGGAGAAAAGTCTTTCGTAGATTTGCCCTTATCTTAATTCAGTAATGTGAACTATTTTAATTTAATAAACCTTATAAAACCTATTAAAAAATTTCAGAGTAAATGTAAGAAGAGGCTGACTGGAAAGTGCTGAATACAGTGAGTAAAATCAATATTTATTTTCTCACAATTCTCTCAACACTTCTTGAAACTCAACTCAAAAATTACGATGTTAGCGAGAATGACGATTAAGATGACAAATAAGAAAATGTAAAGCACAGTATGTACTCTAGCAGTGTTAATTATAGTTTAAAAATCTCATTTTCGTTCCATTTTTCAACATCGTTCATTCAATTAATTTTACAAAAGATTCAGTGTATAGACTTAAGAAGTCTTCCGTACTAACTTGACGGCATCATCAGAATAATTTATACTGTTTCCATTTTTCGATGTATATTCACTTTGCATTTCAATTAGAGATGAGAAGAACGAGTTGAGTTGATGATAAATATTGAAAAGCATTTGAATATTTAATGAGATGTTTCCGGTGCATTAGCATTTTTCGCTTGCTTATGCTCATCGTATTATACAATCGAAAAGAAAAGGTCCAAAAAAACTTTTACTTTTTTCCTTGCTTTTACGGCATTAATTATTTTAGGATTCTTATTATTTTCCTTTTTTCTTTGATTCATATTTTATTTAGGCTAACTTTTTCTCGTTCTTAAATTTTCCGCAAGTAATTTTACGATCAAGAATGAATACCTTTTAATCTGATTAATCAAAATCCTCGATACTTGAAGCATTAAAGAATTCTGTAAAGAATTTTTTGGAATTCCTTTTAATAAATTAACACTTTCATTTTTTTGAAAATCTACTGAACCATACTCTTTAGATCTCCAGTTTAAAGTGCAATCCGAACTGCTTGTAAGCTCTACAAAGAACATTGCAAACACATGAGAATGTCATTAAGACTGCTATGTATCTGCTGTGTACCTAGTCACAATTCGTGTGCCATAAAGGAAGTAAACAGCACACGAACTGAGCTTAGCGACTAGATCGTTGAAATGATCTGTGCTTCCAGGTCTGTAAGTAAATGTAACAATGAACCTAACAAGTATGACTTAAAATGCCTAAAATTGAACTTCATAATCAAATTGGAAGCTTCTTACCTTAATATCCAATGAAAGTTGTGTATTGATAAAATTTCATAAAGTTTTGAAACTTAATTCAATTTCGAAGCTTATAAGCTCATAACTAACTGCCATAAAATTTATCTACCATATTTTTCTTTAAGATACAAATAGATAATGAAATTGAGCCCCTCTTATAGCACTTTTCCCTTCTCTCTTCTTTTTCTTGACAATAAGTACCAAAAAGAGAAATATTTATTTATAAAGTATAAGTATAAGAACACATCAATCAGATGAGCCAGGCAATTTGAGAGTGTGAAATCCTTCAAGTAAATTCCGAAGACTCCTAAAAGAATATAAATAAAAGAAGAACCGCAAAAGTAAACATAGCATCATATTTCAATGTGTCGATATAAAGGAACAAGAAAGAGCGAAAACAGAAGAAAAGTAAGGAAGCAGAAATGAAATGTAAAACCAAGTGGAGACCAACTAAAGATTTGCCAAAATAAAATTAAGACATTCAACATGAAGATATTTTGGAGCAAATATTATGGGTTTATTCCTTTCCATGCCTACAATATAAATCAACATGAAATGATTCTAGAGGAATCAACGATGATTGAAGAAAATCATGACTCATCATTTGATGGTCATGACATTATTATGATCATATATGAGCTAATGATGTATATCTTGCTGCAATGAAAATTCCTGTCTAGCTATTCAGTGACTTTGGATTTTTTTTTTCATTATTTGAAAAGGAATGTAAAGAAATTTTTAAACATGATAAATGACGTGATTAGATCTTTATTATTGTACTAATTAAGGATACTTGTTCACACATTTCATTATATAAATATTCAATTGATGTTTATTTTCCAGAAATCATCCGTTGCATTTACTAGGTTCAACCTAAACACCGCTCGATTGCATAGCCTTAGAGGGGTTTTGATGGGCAAATCCCACCTCCTCTGATGGATTTTTGGAGGAAAAAATTTATAGCTGCATCCCTGTATTCAACTTTTGTTATGCTTCATACAGAATTTTCATGTTGATAATACACAAATTTTCTGAGCAACTCCATGATGCATGACATTTTCACAGATACGAAGACTTTAATTTTAATCAATAAAATGTAAACAGAAGATTAAAATTCAATTATCTCATATATAAAGTTATTATAGAGTAAAATAATGATAATTATTTTAAATCTGCTGAACATTGTTTCATTAAAATATTATCAACTGAAAAAATAATGAACGACAATCACACGCCACCGAACATAAAGGGGGTTGATGTGGAAAATTTATACCATTTAGACTGCTTGGTAACTATGGTTGCTATCTCACTCATTTCAATTTTTTATGCTCATTCCATACATTCTCATAAAAACATAAACATTCATTAATGAAATTGTGCGAAAGAGAACCCAAATTTATGGGACAAAAGAGCGAGAGATCAACAAGTATCATTGGATAATTTATAATTCATCAGTATTGCATTCGTATCTCACGCGTACATGATTTCGTAAGTACTCATTTATTATGGTATGAAAATTTAAAATTGGAACAAGAAAAGAGCTGAAGAAATGACAATTCAAAAAAGTTATAACGTTAAGTATTAAGTTTAAAGCTTTTGACAGCAATACATATGTAAGTTTATATACATTTATATTAAAACTTTTGTATTTTACAGAGTCTGCTCGGAGCAATTTTCCTGGTACATAATGGCAAAATGATAAACTTTGGATTTTATTTTACATCATCATTGAAGTAACATTAAAGATTTCAGGATGAAATGCTTTAACTTTTGCAGCAAGCTTGATTTAATTTCCAATGAATATCTTCGATATCACTTACAAGATTTTGCTGCTTAAGCATAATAAAATTTTCACGATAACTAACTTATAGGAAAATTTATGAGAATATGATGATGCCTTAAATCTCTTGAGGGATGGGATGTGTAGGAATGTTTCAACTTATATGCTTTATGTGTTTTTTATCCTTTTTGTTGTGTATTAAGTTATGATTGATGTAGCGGACAGTACATCTTATAATTTGCTGTCATGCTTTTTATGCAATCAAGAGAATTTTGTAATGTGAGCTATAATTTGTCACTTTTTGTAAAAGCATCTATACACAGTGTATGATACACTTAAAGAAATTTTATATTCAATTTAATCTGAAAATAAAAATTCCTAAATTTGGGAAGCTTTAAAATTTTTAAGAAAAACAAAATCAAACATATTCACACAGAAATATCTGTTTTCAAAGGTTTTTGTGTTCACCCACATAGAGAAAAAGTTAAACAAATAAATTTACCGACCGCCTTTTTCTCATTCCACACTCATTCGTCAATGTCTTTAATGTATGTCTACGAATCGCAGTTAAGACGTACATGTGTTAAATACATTCCTATACAGTATTAATATTTAATTTTTTTTCTGTAAACTTATCGTTTAAAGACTTAAAGAGATGAAAGAAATGACTTTAAGATTTCATCATTTGTGACACTTGAAAATAGTTTTAATCGAGACGTTCATCTGTTCTGTTCGTTGTTCTATCAACAAAGAAGCGTACATTGAGACAATAGAGGATTATTTAAAAAATAGAAATAGAGTGAAATCGAATGAAAAGAAAAGAAAAATAAAAACAAAGCAGATATAAATAAAAGAGCATGAAATTGTTTTATGAACTTTTGAAAAGAAAGTGCAGCAAAGTGAAGTGAGATGAAAATTTAATTGACATTCTGCAACTGATATACTGCTCTATTAATTAAAAATATAACTTCCATAACAATATTTTACGGAAAGTTTGCAATTCTTTCGAGAATAAAACAAACAAAAAAAAATTCAACTGACGTATGTGCAGTTTAACTTTGAAGGCAGTGAGCAAAGTCGAACAAGCAAACGAAAAGCTAAAGTTTTTCACTTCTATCGTAAATTGATTACAAAGTTTTGAAGTTTCAAACTTTATTGAATTATAAAAGAATTTTTTTCGCTCACTTAGCTCTGAAAGCTGAACAGCAACGAAACTTTTCATTTAATTTTGCACAAGACATTTTAATTATTTATGAGAATCAGTTGTGCCTGAAATAAAGTGTCTTTAAGAGTTCAAGAAGCGATCTAATTTAATATTAACATAATAAGGATAGACTAGAAATGGAATCAACAAATTGCGAGAAAAATTTAGCAAGAGCTGCCTCGAAAATTGTTGAAAAGTTAGTGATAAGTACTGTTCGTCCAAAAATTAGGCATAGCCATACCAAACCAGAAAATGAGCAGATCAACACGGCGGTAATGAAAGTTCTAGAAGGTTATGATTGGACGCTAGTACAGGCACCTATCAAGTAAGTAATTTTTCCCATCACCAGTTGATAAAACAATGCGTGCGGCATTAAAATCTCATCAGTTAAACAGAAAATGATTATTTTAAATATGTACACTGCTGTAGGTATAAAAGCATATCTCTCTCAATCAATTTAATCAACAACCACTTGTTGGTGTAATTTTCTTTCCACTTTCAGTGGAACAGCTAAACAACTCTTTCATGTCAATTCATCCATTCACATACTGCCTCACAGAATATTTTATACTTTTTAGTCTGAGATTTGAAAAAATATTGAAAATTGATTTTTGATGCACAATAAGGGAGGTAGGAGGTAAATAAAGACGGTTTGAGGGAAAAAAGAAGGCAAAATTTCGTCATTTCAATTTTTTTTAATTCAATTGAATTTTACTTCCATACCTAATCATAATTCCAACAAATTAATGAATTTTAATTTTCAAACATTTTTTCTAAATTTACACTTGCATTTACTTCCTAATAAAAATCTGATTGTGAGGTATTGTGATTTAACAGCACTCTTAAGTGCTACTAATTTCATTTGCCTGCTCTTTCTTCCAATTTCTTTTTATAACCTTTTTTCCTATTTTTCTCTATATTACTTCAAGCACTTCACATCCATATACTTTTTAAATCATATTGTAGTGCCTCTTTAACACGTGCTTTGAGAAGCACTTTTATGACATGATTGATGCATAAACAATATATTGAGAGAAAATTTTCATATTACAGTCGCCGCGATCGTCATTTAAATATTATTGATGCCTTAAAATATTTAACAAACAAGTGTTAATAGATCAAAAAGAAGAGTCAAAGCTGATGCCTCGCGTTAAAGAAATTTTTTCGGCTTCTTATAACTTCTTTGCCATTTAATAAATATTTTTGGAGGGCTTACAGACTAGGAGAAGAATTATGTACATAAATGTTTACAGTTTGTTTATTTTGGAAGCCAATATTTGAAGATTAGGCTTGGTTGTTTTGACTTTTTGTTTAAATACTTAAGATTAATACACAGAGAATATCCTTAAATTTATTATACTCATTTACTCATCTTATTATGTCTTTTTAAGCTTTTAAACATGATGAGAATGTAAACTAAGTAGAACTGGAAAAGTACAATTTTATGAATGAATTTTAGTAGCAGACATCAGGGACCAGGTGTATAAATTATAAATGTCTTTTGTCCTCCTTCTTTTTACAATTAATGAGTGGGTGCTTTACTTAGCTTGAAGCATTCTTATTCTGTAGATCATATGATGCAATGCCATGTGTTTTGTGTAATAAAAATAAAAAAAATCCTTTTGCTATTTTTTTCTGTTAGTCAATAATATTATGGTATACTAAAAATAAAGTAATAGCCAATAAATACAAGCTTGAATCAAAGGTTAAAACAACTTTTAGCTCTTGATACTTCTATTCATTGCCTTTTATTCTTTTTATTTGAAAACTATGATGTCAAAATATTCATTTAGAAGTAGATCTGCTATTGCAAGAAAATTTTTGTATGCTTTTAGCCTTTTGAAAACAGTTTAGATAAGGATATCTAAACTTCAACAACAAATGTTGACTATATTCTAGGTATTTATATCAAACATCATATGCTTATGTTATCAATTTCTGAGAAATCTCTATTGTCGACCTAGATTTTGTTCTTTTTTTTACAAAAAAGCGTATCCCATTAGAAACTTTGAAGAATAATGTTCAAGCTTGAATTTAAGAATTTATTGCAAGTGATCAAAGTAAAATTTGCTAAATTATTATCTAATTCAGTGTTGGGCAACCTTTTTTCCACCGCGGC
This sequence comes from Chironomus tentans, assembly GCA_963573255.1. NCBI lineage: Eukaryota > Metazoa > Arthropoda > Insecta > Diptera > Chironomidae > Chironomus > Chironomus tentans. The sequence continues at coordinate 29,710,509 of OY754304.1, read as the reverse complement.
ACACTTATTGGACAAAAAAAATCGCTCCACACCCAATTTTTTAAAAATTAATATGGTTTTGATGGTGACGTATCGAGAGTTCGAGCCAAATGTTAAAAAGGATCCTCACATCAGATTAAATATAAACTTGTTTAATTGCAAATTTTTCTCAAATTTAAATTAAAAAGTCGAAATCCTAACAAATGTGGATGAATTTTTCAAAAAAACATGGTTTTTTGGGGGTTTGAGATTTTTTCACGGCACACCAAATTTTTTTCGCGGCACGCAGGTTGGGCACCACTGATCTAATTACTTTAAAATGCCTCTTGCTTATGCTGCAATATTTTTTGCTTTCCATTTTTCCATAAATAGATAATACAATGCCAAGGATTATGGATGGTGATTGAAAATTCGAACTCGAATTTTCAATCACTTTTTTTTAAAAAAGTTTGTGCGGGAAAAAATTTCGAATTTTTTTTGTACGTTACAAAACTTTACAATTTCTTGTGTTTACAGCTTTTTACTCATTTTAATACTTCAAATTCATTATGTTTGAAGTTAATTTACGTAGATTAGTCTACGTTTTGTCCATATAAAGAAGAAATTAAAAGATTTTGTTTCACAAAATTACTGAGTGTAAACAAAAACAATCTTGTTTACATTTTTTGGAGAAAAGTTTAGTTTGCAAATTTTTCGCTTATTTGAGGTATAAGTAAAGTCTAGTTAATTGTAAAACATTCTTTATAGTGTCATAATGCTGATTAACAACTTAATTATTAGCAAATTTGTCTCAAAAGTGTTAATTTTTGAGATTTACAAAAAATTCAAATTTCGAAAAGTTCGAAAACAAATCCGAAAAAAGTTGCGGGAAAATTTAAATATTTTTCGGTTTAACGGAAGACCACTTGATCCATAATCCTTGGATACAATGTAAGAGAAGCGCAAGTGCTTCTTTGGTCACTGTTGGTTCTATAATACAATTATTTTTCGCTTTATGTCTAGTGTAACATTAATGTACACTCATTTTATCATTAAGTTTCAATGTACTCTCTCAGGCAACAGGAGGAGAGAACCATCAACATTCAGAGGGTAGATAAAAATTATGAAAACCAAGCAAATAAATTCTCGTCTCCCCCTTTTTATTAAAAATGCTTTTTTCCCATGCCAAGTCCATTAAAATGACAAGTTTAATATCAACAAAGCTGTTCACATAACATAAAGCTACAATAATAATAATAATAATAATTAACAACATCTGTCAATAGTGAAACGAGCACAATAGTGCAAGAAAATGTAATGCTGCAAATAGATGAATGGAAGGTCAAATAGATGATGACTACTAGAGTAAATGTGTTTTAACATGTAGTTGCAAAAATGCAACTCTATAAGGAGCTTTAATGATAATTGTAAATATAATTATTTTGCTAAAAGCAAGGAGTTCTTTTTCACATTCATTCATTCATGATCGTTTTAAAATGTCATAATGTGCTTCATACTTCTAGAAATATAAATACCGGAACAAGAAATTAATAATTTTCCTGTTCTTAACTTTTTTATCACATTCAACAAGAATGTTTAAAGGAAGCGTGCGTGTGAGTGAACATATGTCACAAAGCACAATCTAATTTAAGTAGATGTAAATATATAAAACACATTTACAGAGTTTCAAGACAAATTCATTAAATAATGTTTCACTTATTTCTCTTCGTATTTTTTTCGCGGTGAGCAAACAAAATATGAATGATAAGTGGGTAAATTTTGTGGGAATTTCACATATGTTTGTTGTTTCTTATTTTGTTAAAAAAAAATTCTTTGCTCCCTACAAATAGCTGTACTAAAATTAAGTTTCAACAGGAAAGGCATTTTTTGAGACATTTATTGAAGAAAATTTCAAGACAAAAATTACAGAGGTATAATTTAAATATATACAGATGTGCCATCTAATGAGCAATTGAGCAGCTTTAGAATCCTCTCCCATGGGGGTCTTGATAAAGCATCCATAGCCTGAGTTGGGTAGAAAAGTAATAATTTAATACCCAATTTTCATTGCTCTAAATGGCTCGTTTGCTAGAAGTATAACATCCGACTCAGCTTGAAATATAAACATTAAAAATTATACATACTCTTCAATATGTGCAGATATTCTTAAAAAGTATAAATTTGATGACTCTTTTTCGGATGTTATGCAAGCAGTGTTTGAGGTGATGAATGAAGTGAGCGTATAATTTTTATCTCTTATGATACTCGTTTCCCTCTCCTTCATTCTATTGTTTGAACAGTCAAACAACAATCCCCATGAATAATGTATATATTTACGTATGTATTCGACAAAATGATGTTTAACCATCATTTCAATATGAAAAGCGTTAATTAGCTTAAAATTCAGTTTACACTTTGTTGAGTTTTTCGTTCTCTCCTTCTTTATATCTTCACATCTGAGAAATAATATTTGTATTGACATATCGGAAGAGCTACTTTTTGAAATTCTCGTTGACTTTATGGGTATTGTTTATGTATGCCAACTGAGGAGATTTTAATCACTTAATGAACAGACTCTGAATTTTCATTAAGGAAAATGACCTTTCTTAATCTCTTAAATTGGTGCTTTAGGATGCATACATAAATTTCATTTAAATTCGAGATTCAAAACTTTGTTAATCCCTCTGTTAATTCATTCAATTAAGAAGACCGGAGTTCTTAGAAAGGAGTATAAGCTCTGACTGGTAATTTTTTGGCTTATTGCACTCATTTAACATAAACTTATTAGGATGTAATAAGAATAGTTTTCTGGAACGATGGAAGGAACTAATGCGTAAGTGCTTAGGATTGATAAAAAAATGTCCCGATGATTATATATATTTTTTGCCCATAATTTTTGGTTCCTCTGGGATTATTGATGATTAATTCTAAGTGCTTACGCCTGTCTTTCGAGATGGTCTAAAAGCTTAATTATTAATAAGGTTTTACATGTAAAACCGTTTGAATTTCCAAACAAATTTCGATTCCGAAATGGTTTCATTAAAAGATCACGAGTTGCTATAAAAAGACTTCAATTTTAAATTAAGGAAAATTTATGCGAGAAGGGAAAATGGAATTAAACAAAACCACGATCTTTCTTTCTTCTTTACATATTCGATTTAATCCTTTCTTGTGGCTTGCAAAATATCATGATCCTTTTTCCTTAAAAACCAATCTTTTTCTATGTTTATTTTCATTTTATTATTTTCAATAAAACATCATAATGCTAGTCTTTACGTCTGACGTCATGTGAAATGAATAAAACCTTGGTAGTCAACAGCGCATATGAATTTCATTATGTATATTTATTGTATACTTGTAAAAAATGACTAACCTCGTGGATACAATGTAATTGACATCTCTATAATTCGGGGAAATCATAAAAATATGAAACATCAAAGTCCATAGACCGACATCAATTTGTCATCACAAAACGCTAGAAGTAAGTCACATGAATGATGAAATAACTTTACTCATCTTTTATGAATTCTCAAGTAGCCCACCAAAAGACTTGATTTCTTATTCTGTGGACCAATTTGCATATTTTATTGTTTCATTCCCTACCATCTTTTTACTCTCTATTACCAACTTATTTCACATTCAGACCGCTGTTATTTCATTTATTCTTCATTTCCTGGGCGACTCACAATTCCTTCCAATTTTCTTTTATCATTCGTTTTATATTTTGTTAACACAAAAGTTTCCACGCGAAAGCATTTTTAATTCTTCTTCCTCATTTTTTTGTACAACATTAGATTTCTCGCTTATTCATGATTTGACACAGCTGTTTAATTTTTTGTAGCACTCAAAATTTTCTGTAAATAATAAAAATCAAACCTAACACATCTAATAAATAGACCGAAGCTAAATTTGTACAATTGCTTTTTATCAGAGTTAGAACAAACTTTGTCTTTGCCACGTGGCTTCTATATGTATGTTTTTGACCGCTCGGTAGGTTCTGTTCTAGACAATGCTAGTGCCTAATGTAAAAAATGACTAGGAAAATATACGAGGTATATGACTAGGTCTAGGTTAATGTTTTTGATTTTGCATAGACTCATCTAAGTTTATATAATACTTACATTATAAAGGTCCTAAATGTCGCTAAACAACTCTGCTTTGCGCAATATTGTAACAAAAATTTTTCCATCTTATAATTTGATTCTAGGGCTACTCCATATTGTAATTGTAATTTAGCAAGAAAGAGCCTTATCATCTTGAAATCATGTTGACTGACGGCATATTAAATTTTTTTATGCAAATCCAATATTCTAGAAAACTTCCAAAATCAAATATGCTACATTTTATTGACTTTTCTTCACAGTCCCACCTTTATCAATTGAAAAATCCAATTTTGTGACTTTTATTTTCTTCTTTTGTTTATTTGCCTATATGTGGCGACTTGGACATTTTATGAATGGAAAGATAGTGAAAAAAAATTTAAGAATGAGTGCTGTAATGTTGTAAAATTTTATTGCTTACACAACAAAAATCTGTTTACCTATTCATGTTAACGATGCTGTTTCTTTTATTGTTCCATTGCTTCCTTTAGAATTTGAGCTTCTGGTATTTTTATGACGCAAATTTTCATGTTCGAAATGGCATTTTTTTGGTATTTTTTATTGGTAAGCAAAAGCATTTCGACTCTTTCGTGTCTTGAATTATTGCAAATAAAACGAAAAATACGAAATAAAGAGAGCCTTAACAAGCGGTAGACATCGATGTGGAATTCCTTTCCTCGGCAACCTGTTTGCAGCATCGTCTTATAATGTAAATTAATGTCCTTTCGTACAGCTGGTATTTTGCACAACTTTTTCACCCTCCAGTCTAATAAACTTTCTGTTATACTTTTTGAATTTAAATTTAATTTCTAGTTGTAACCCAGCAGCCACCACTGAACAAGAGGAAGCGAGAAGTAATTTCAATGTATTTTCATAATTTTTTTTTGTAACGACTGAAGAGAAAGTCAGAGACACTCCAATGTCCTCACTTATAATTTTTCTTAATGAAACACGAACTTACTACAATTACAGTCGGATGGACAGACAATGAGTAATCAAAGACATTAAATGTTTCCTACAAAATATTTCTTTATGATAATAATATCAAGCGTTAATAGGACGGAATATGGACTGTGATATCCTCAATTTTATGTTCCTGCTCTTAGTAACTAGAAATAAAATTGGAACATTTCTCACAAATTTTTTAACGATAAGACAGAGCATTTCTAACGAAATAAGGATGTTTGCGTATTTGCATTTCACGACCGACGGATGGAATGGATGAGAGAAGCTAAGATGAAATATTTTTAATTTCTTCCGTCCTTTATAATTTATTCTTTCTTTGTCATATCTCCATCCTCGTCACAACTTTATATTCTCTTATCATTGAATTGTATCGCATAGCAGTTGCTCTTCCTTTCTTCTATCTCACGCTTCATATACATAGCTTGCTAGCGATATGACAACACATTTGTTATCAAAAAAGACACAAGAATAAAAATACTGTAATAAGAATGAGGGTGGCAATAAAAAATTTATGTTGTTTCCCCGCGTAGTTCTTATTCTTCCTTCTTTTCACTGCTAATATCTCTTATAAAGAAAAGACTGATGTCGTTCACTTTTTCATTTCATTCATTTTGCACTCTTGTATGTGTGTATACGCTTCCATGAATATGTGAAATTTTTAATATATTTTTGCAATTGTTTGTATTTTTCTATTCATTCACGGGTAGTTGCTAAGAGAAATCTGAAAAGTTATGAAATTAAACTTTTTAATGCTATCTTATATAAGGAAATATTTTTTTTTATTTTTACACTCACGTTGACTAGATAAAATATGAATCATAAAAATAGATAAAGCTATTTGAAATTGCATAGAATCTAGAAATTATTTTAATGCGCACAATGTTGTTCTGATGAGAATAGCAATGCTATTAAAGTCTAAAATCTCTAGAGAGGAAAGTCTTGAATGCGTCTTGAAAATATTTAAATCTCTGAATTTGACATTTGACTTATCTATTACATTTGCTTTATTTCATATGAAAATTTAAGTCCACATATGTGACTACCGGCAAAATCCTTTCACATTCAATTTCATATGAATGAATAAAATGATAGTATGCATGCATATTGTAAAATATACAAAAATATACGAGATGAATGTATATTTATATCGACACATGCCAGATGAAAGTATCCGCAAAGTAAACACATGAGACATTGACACGGGTTGAAAGTTGAATTGTTATTCAAGTATATAGAATAACTGAGTCCATTCTAAGCAACTGAATATCACTCTTGAGTCAACAGAAGCCACTTTATGAAATATGCAAATGATGCACTTGAGATATGCTACATGTATAGAATTCATTTGCCTCTTAACAGGCAATTAAGAATGTTTAACAACTCAATTTAACACATGCATGTGAGACTCAATTGAAGAATAAAGGTATGAAAAGAAAAGATATACAGGAAAGAGTCTTTTCAAATTCCCACAAATATTTACTTTAATCATTAAATCTTTCTTGCTTTCATCACCACGTATCATGACGTTGTGGAAATTATAATTATGTTAGATAAAATAGGCAAATAATTAGTTGATCAATCAATCATTATTGGGGCTAGAGATCGGCTTTTTAGCTTAACCCCGCTTTGTATTCACTGACATATAAAAATAAAAAATATATATAAGCTCAAAACTATAAAGTCATTCCTCAAATGATGTCAGCAAAAATTCAATTTTAAATATTTTTTTCAGATGTCATATATCATGAATATTTGTATCAATATTATGAATGGTCATTTTCTTCTTATTCCTTTTCTCTTTCTGTGAGTTTAAAAACTCTTTCAATGACTCCACAGAAATCCACTCGTATTTATTATTCACCTTTTCTTTTGGGAATGAAAAATTTATTTCGACTTAGACAACATTTTTTTTTATTTAAAATTTTATATTCAAGTAACTTAAAAATGAAATTATTAACAATAATTATCCGGTTCATTTAGATTCATCGAGTCGCTGATACCCTTCTTCATTATTGGGTAGATTACTAATCCCGTTTGCTTTTTAGGGAGAGCGAGGGAGGGGGTCTAAAATTGTGCGATCATGCGAACAAAATAAATTGTTCCTTAATATAAAATTTGTGGCAAAAGGAAGAGGAGGTCTAAAAACAGGGGCGTAACGAAGGTCCATGGTGCCCCTGGAAATATCCTTTCCTTAATTTTGGTTAGGATTTATTAAATTTTGCACCCTCAAATACGCGACTCTCTGGGCAAATGCCCCATTTTCTCCACCCCCGTTACGTCACTGTCTAAAAAACACTTTAGTTACAGCAAAAATCGAAGAAAAATTCCCGCTACCTGGTCACTGACAATGTCAAATCCAATAAATCAAAGCTTCTTTATTTAATTGATTCAATTAATACAAATGATTAGAAATTAATTAATTAATTAGTTAGTGTTGCAAAAAGTCAATTTTCCGATAACAAAAGCTTTTAATTGGTTGAAAAATTAGTCGAAAATTAATTAAAATTATACACGCTTCCAGTCACAATAATTGCGCACGAAGCATGGAACATACAAGATTTCGGATAAATTCATTTCTTTTGTTCTTTCAGGCATTTCAAGCGATTTTTTTTTGCTATCGTAATCGATATCTATTTCGATACAGTATGTCTGTGTGTAAGTTAATTGAAACGTTCAATCCAGATATATCAATGATGTTAATGAAATGAATAAATATATGGGTTTACATGTTCCTATACATAAAATATTTATTTTATGTCCTTGAGGTTGATTCCATTGAAAGATTAATGACATCAAATTATTGAAGCTAAAGGGCATTAAATTCTTAAATTAAGGGAGCATCAGGTCCTTCTTCAAGTTAAGAAATTTTATTTAATACCTATGTTCGTTTACTTCATGACACAACAATAATAGAAATGATCATTGAACTAATTGAGTTTTCAAAACTCATTTAAAGTTAGTCTTTTCTGGAGAAAATTTAATTACAAAGACACAAGACCAATTTGTTCACTTCATTTCCCCACAATTTCTTCATTCCTTCTTGTCATCACTTACCGCAAAAAAATAATCAAATGAAATATGAATTTGAGTGCCTAATTTACATTATGAGACAGCATGACGACCTCATCACGTTAGTCTAAATCTTATTAATTTAGCAACAAAATATATAAAAGACATGGCTCATTCAGAAAATTTATTAGACACTCAAAATGACAACCAGAAAATTTGACACTTTTGTCGTCTGCGTCGTTATGTCTATTTGTATAAAATATAGGTTTCTTAATACATGAAATCTTCATCCAATAATTGTATTCATATACCAAGAGTTATGAATGCCTTTTTATTGTTCCAGACTTTTCTTTTTAATACGCGAGGGATTTCTCATTTGTGAACTTTTGCCGAAAACCATCTGTTGATAGTAATTTATTGATTCAAGTTGATAGCTGTAATTACGACCACAAAGCTGCTAAAGAAAAATAATTTAAGAATTTTGAAGCTGTTTTATCAGAGAGACAACACAAAGAAGCTTCAACCCTTAAGAAGCAGTCGATCAGTTACCTTCCTCTTCGATGCATCACATCGTATTTGTTTGCCCACCTGTTGAATTTGAGAACAGAGTTGGTTTACTGGTACCAAAACCTTAAAAAATATGTGGAAAAATGCAAAAAAAAACTATTTTTTAAGTATAAAATGTTGTTCAACTTATAAATTCATATGTTAGAAGAGCAAAAACTTTTACAATTTGCAAAGTGAATTGTGTCACAATCTGTCACCGTGTAAATATATAAAAAAAAGTCCTAAAAAATGTATCTCATCTGTTTAACTTTTCAAACATAAATCAGAGAACGCTCGCAAAATGAAAGCATATCATATGGCTATGTACTTCGGATATACATATGCATTATGTACACTCAACATGTGTCAAGAAATACATAACCGTTTAGTGCATATTATAGAGCTATGCAATGAATGCAAATGAAAACGAGCCGTCGGTCTAGTCAGATGACAGAATGCAAACAAAAAGCTTCATATCTGGCATGTGGCATCAATCTCATCTCATATATTTTTATTACGATTTTTAATAAACATTCATGCATACATGTATGTTTTAATCTTTATTACTGTAAGATTAAGGAATGAACGAAAAAAATTGCATTATGATTCTTAATGACTCGACATATGTTATTAATTTCTTGCTTTGCTTCATTTTATACTGCGATGCATGCTCATGACATCATGATGAAGTAAAGTACATTAGATACCAATAGGGAATCCCATTTGTTTTGTAACCTTTGTGTATACAAGAACTGATAATAATTACCTAAAATACTCGAACTAGAAGTTTAAAAAAATTGATCAAATGCCGGATTAAATGGAATGTTGGGTTAACTAACTCAAGTGACTGACGTCAATTTATTTATAAAGACAAAAAATGTTTGAAAAATTCTATTCATCCGCTTTTCCTCGTTATTGTGGCATTAGCATAAATCTAATTCATCATTTAAATATTTCCAATCTAAGCAATGATAAATGTGAAAATAAATTGAAGCTATGTTGATAAAATTTACTTCAAACAAGGGAACAAAATAAATAGCAACAAAATATACGAAGTACGGAGAAAATTTTATGATTCTTTTCCGCTCCGACATAAAATTAACCTCCAATCAATGCGAGACATGTAAATTACCCGCGATGAATATTCAATTAATTTTCATAGAGGGAGGGTGGGAAGGAAGATAAGATTAGAACAAAAAGTTGCTATAGTAGGAAATTTGAAAATTTTAATTCAGTTAGTAGAAAATATTTTCATTGCTTCTAAAAATGGGCAACAACCCGACCGAACCCTCAACAAAAATTAATTAAATGTTTCTGAGTGAATGAGATGAATAAATCAAGATGAAAATTGATTTAATCTTTTAATAAAAATCTAAATTGAATTATGGTTTTTCGCTTCTCATTTTACTCCACTCTAGATTGCCGACTGAGAAGAAAAAGGAGCACATAAAGAGACCGATGAATGCATTCATGGTCTGGGCACAAGCAGCACGACGTGTAATGTCTAAACAGTATCCGAATCTACAAAATTCTGAACTCAGCAAATCGTTAGGAAAATTGTGGAAGTAAGTATTTTATATTTTGTTGAATTTAAATTCAATTTTCCTTTTATTTACAATAAAATCAATATATGCTTATCAATGAGTGTAATGGAATTTTATATTCAAATGCATGCTCGTGAACTGATGCGTAAATATCGGATCTGATTTCAATGTTACTGAAATTGATTTTAATACTTAATGCTGTTCACAAATGATAAACGAGAATTTAAATGGATTTTTTTCTCTCTAACTTCGTTTAAATTAAATATTTAAAGCTGCGCTGCCATAAAATATTTTTATGAACATTTTTGGTTCTTATATTGATAGCACATGGCGTGTGGTCTAGAATGTCCTCCTTGAGTCTCAAGTAGCTTAAAAAACATAAAACCTAAAAATAATTAGGATTTTGTAATCGAAACCATGGATGTACCCTAGGTGAGGTGAAATGGGGTCTGAAACCCCCCCCCCCCCTCGAAATTTTTTTTCTGAAGAATAATTTCTTTCTTAAACAATTTCTTAAACGTATTATTAGAATTAACAACAAGTTTGAATTCTTAAAGATTTCCATCAAACATGAGCTTTTCAAACACTTCTTTCACTCTGTCACAAAGCTTCAAGCTTCCACAACCATTAAAAGATAGACGTTATTTATGAACGACCCAATAAAATTGAGATTTTAAGGATTTGCATAAAAAATATTAAAACTTTTGAAAGAATATTAAATTAACGTAAAATGATTCAGATAAATTTGCATTGTGGAAAAATTTGCATCAAAAGAACTTAATAAGTCTGCAATTCAAAACCACAAAGCATTGTTCATGGTAATAAAGTTTCTGGTGCTGCGATTTAAGCACACTTGTTCATCCTTCTATTCAGAATATGTGGTACAGAAGTCAAAATGAGGAAATATTGTATGTAAAATTAGTTTCTCAATGGAAAATTTGGTACAACAACTAAAAATTTCATGGTTATGCTGGTTTCCAAAGCATTTCTTTCATCATGCTGCATGATGTATAGTCGTGTAGAAATTTATTTTCTTGTTGCATGCAATTACTGATTACATCTTCTGGTGCATTGAAGAGCTTCAAATTTGCAGTATTGAATGAGTTTTCACTGCACACAATGGACAATGTTGTAAGTATTTTGAAACAGCTTCAATGTCGTCCATACACATTCACTTCCCTTCCTTTGATTCATGAGCTTATGAAAATTAAATTTCGATTCTCATCGGATTACGATGTTCATAAAATAAATAGAGGTTTGGAAGGGAGAAGTTAAAGCAGAGGCCGCAATTATTCATCAGAAAAAGAGAGATAGAAATGAATTAAAAACATCCAAAAGTACGCCTTCGTGATCATTAATTATTTCCAAATATCAACAAACTTTTGTGATTTAGTCATTAAAAGAAAAAAAGGAGCCGCTCCTCCACATCGTGTCAAATTTCTTTCGTTTGCTTTTTAATATTTACGAACAAAAAATCTTTATGAATTTTATTCCATTTCCTTATCACAATGTTAATCAAAAATTACGAGAAAAAATAACTTTTTCAATCTCATTCCTCCAGATATTTCCATCATATTGTTTTATGCGCTTGAAGAACTTTCCAAATTAAATAAGCATGAAATATTAATTGCAGCATTTCTTTTTTAAAAAAACTAATTTTGAATCTCACAAATTTCATATCATTCTTTTTTTGGTATTTCATATCTTTTATATTTTCATGAACCTCTCATAAGAATTTTTCAATTTCATAAGTCTGATTTTGGCGGCTTATTTTCTTTAGATCTTTTTCTCTTTTCTTCATAAATGTTTTTATATTCTTCTTTTCCTAACTCATGTAAACTGAAATTTTACTTCTCATGTTTGTAAAGTAATGCATAATTCTTATCGTTTAAATTTGTAACATTATAAATCGCAAAATTGAAAACGTGAAAGCTTCCATAAAATGAAAAATTTGTCGTGCCATTGGCTGCAAACAGCACCATGAACCGTTTTTTTAATTCAAAATATTTTCGAATATTTTTTGAATTTGAAAATACTGTTAAAAAAATTCCACTTATTCTTATTTATAGACTATTTCGTCACTTGACAAACATGATTCATTGATTTCTTATGGTTACAGCTAGCAACTTTGCAAGCTTTACCCATATTTAATTAAAATAAGCAAAAAAAATTTTGTTTTGATTTACAACGGTCATTTTCAATTCAAATTTTCGAAATTTTGTCTTCGAAAAATAAGAACCATTTTCGAATAATAAGAACTGTTTGCAGCCAATGGTTGTTGTGTTTTTGTTTTGGTTGTAATCTTTGTCGAAGGGGTGTAGCCAGAAATTTTCATTGCAATTTTTTATTTAATTTAGTATGTAATGAACTTTTGATCTTCGAATAAGGGATATGGGCCACCAAGAGCTCCCCTGGATACGCCCTTGATTCTATTCATTGAAAATGAATTATTAATGCCAAAAGGTGACAATGATAGTCTAAAAATCCCGTTTTTACTAATTAATAGTTTAAATTCATTTTTTATTAAGTAAATATTTCAAATTTCGAACGACATTCTTTTCATCCATGAAATATGTTAACAAATATTATCATTTTAATTTCATGCTAGTTACAAGTGGGTGAATGAAATATTTTGTGTTAAATAAAAACACAACAACAAAATGAACTAGAAATTATAATTGTACAGTACTAAAAATTACATAATGTAATTGTAAAAAATTACATAATGTAAGTTTTGCAATTTAATATTAATTTACAGTTCTGTTATTTACACTTCAGTGCATTCAAAGCATCTGCAAACTATTCGAAAATAAACTAAGTATTAGATTTTGAATGAAGAAAAGAAAAATTTCCATTTATGATGAAATAGAAAAAGTTCTTCTTTTAAAAAAGTTTTTCATTTGGTTTAAATTTAAACCATGAAGAGGAAATGGGTAGGAAAATCACTCAAGTATTAGTCCAAAGAGCATTTTGTACTAAGATTGTTATCTTTTCAAGAAAGTTATTCTATGCTGACGTAAACCTTAAAGATCTTCTCATATTTAACCCCTTCCAAACTTGTTCAAGTTTTTATAAAAATTTTCACAAAATCGAAGGGTCAGACACTCTAAAATAATTGTAGGGTATTGGAAAAAAAATTTAAAATTCATATAAAAGTACTTTTATTGACTAATTGGGTTACCATCCTTAAAATCGTGAGGTGTTCATCCAGAGGCGTATCCACGATATTTTTTTTTTGGGGGAGGGGTTTCAAATCATGACCTTTTTGTTTTAAACTAGTAATGGTTTTTCAAAAAACTAAGGAGGTTTGACCCCGAAATCCTTCCTTGGATACACCCCTGTATTCGTCACATGATCGTCAAGAGGATGCCACCTTTTGAATGTCTGAATCTTTTATAAAATGCTACTACACTTTCTACCGAAATCAGTCATTTGAATATTTGCTTCTATAGAAACTGCATTTCAGACACTGGTGAGATACTGGCAAAAAAAGGGAAAATTGTACAATGAATATAATAAAAATGTCATCTTGTAAAAATGGAAACGAAAAAAACTGACAAGAGGATTTTTTGTTATCAAAGGAATTTTCTTTCTTTTATTCATTTATTAGTGCTCCGTTTCTTGGTAACATTTCCTATTGTATCAAAGCTCGGCTGAATACAAAAAACAGGATGTCAGAAAGGTTCTTGATGAAATTTTCAGCACAAAATGAATTTTTGAAGTAAATTAAATTAGCATGGGATAAACAAATAACCGGGACTTAAAAACTAGGCTTTATGCATGCGCAACCCAAGTAGTATGTATCTGATGCCGTCAAATACTGCCAAGGTTCTAAACGAGGGAAATATTATCTCATCAAACTTTATTTTAATGTTACCTTGAATCTCTTACATGTTCTGTTATTGTTCTTCTGATTAGGCATCTGTTTCATTAATGCCAGCGGCAAGGTCAAGTTCAGTTTATTTCATATTTTACGTCAGCATTTTCATAAAGATGTTTTTACTTTAAAATTTCGATGTAATAAAACAAATTACTCAAATATTTGAATAAAAGTGTATTACCTTCCAATAAAAGTAATATGAATGCAGAAGGAAGTGATAAATTTTCGTCATTCACTAACGAACCGAATCCAAAAAGGGGAAATGAATCGAAGACAAATTTTGATGTCATTAGACATTTCTATGATATCAACCAAGTGTTTAATGTTTTTTTTTTTTGCTTTTTTATGTCTTATCGCAATTTACTTTTTTGTATGCTCACGTGTGGAACTTTTCTTTGTTAATAAAGTAAACTTTACCTATCCGCGATAAAATTTCATTCAGAATATTTACACACATATGTGCTAATACGGCTGACATAAAATTTCCATCTGCTATGCTATCAGGCTCAGTCGCTGTAGCTTACTTTTTGATTATTTTCATTTCCAACATATTCATCCATTCAGCCCATTCATTACAACGGCAATTGTTTGTGTTTGAAATGAAAATTTTATTTTCTCGCGTTGGCTGATGACGTGTTTTAATCAAGGAAAAAAAGTTACACGATTCTAATTGAAGAATTTTTCATTTCATCGTTCTCATTTTATTAGGCATCTCAACTTTTATTTCCCTTCTAAAATAGCTAGATGTATGCATCCTTCTTCATATACAATAATCTTTATTAATGGTAGAATACTGCTTTGTGTAATTCTTTCATGTTTTCTGCTTTGTTCCCAACTTTACCATCCTGTATGTTTCCTTTTCCCTCTACAGTTGTTAAGGTTTTATTTATACTTATAACTAAAACGGATATTAAAGCTTACGTAAAAGTAGATAGAACTGGATTTTTCTGAATATTTAAAAAAATACATCCACGTGCGGCATTAAATTTTTGAATATACAAAATTCTTGGAATACACTTAAGCATATGTATAGAAAAAAATGTTTGAGTAATGATATACATATATTTGTATTTGCGTAAATTTGTAGAAAGTCAGTATGTAAAAAAATTATTTACCGTGAGTAAACAAAATACTTTTATACATAATTTTTAAGCATCTTATTTACTTGTCTGCAAATTTAGCGCAACCAACATGTTTGACTGTGGTTCATAAATTTAATAAGCTGTAAAAGTAAAGAGCTTTATAAAGTTCTGAAACATGAAAAAGACATGGTTATAATTAAGAATTATACAAGTCTTGAAAAATAAAACTAAATATCTCTGTGTGATTCAATGTTACAGCCGTCATGTTTCGTTACCTGGAAACTGTAACACAGTAATAATTTGATCAAGGCATGACTGAACAAATCGATTTAATAGTAGTGGATATGCAGGTCAGAACCAAAATTGCTAGTAATAGAAATGTCGTCAATGTAGATTACTTTAAACCAAGGCGTCAGGGGCGTAAGTTCGAAGGGGTATTTTCAAAATTTTGGTACGAAAAAAATCTAGTCCAGAATTTCTTTTGAATTTTTCCCTCAAAAGCCCTAGCAAATTTAAGAACTTTTTGGTGCGCTGGGATTTTCCCCACAATTCTCGACATTGCCAAAAATGCTGTAAGCCACTTGAACGATGAAAATTTTAGTTCCTATTGTATCATTGGCACATGTTGAACAACTATAGTTGATATCAACAGCTCTCCAAGACAAATCAAACATGTAAAAAAAACTCTTGAATTGCAGAAAATTTAATTTTATATACAATAAAAAGAAATGATTTTCACTTACAAAAACTCAATCATATCATTGCATCTTATTGAAATTTACATAAGCACCTAAATATTTTTTATGGAAAGAATGAGGATGATAAAACTGTTGGAAAAAAGCAATCAATTTGAAAATGGAACGTGATTTTCGTTTATCGATCCATAATACCTTTTATTATTAAAGTTATTGATTTCAAGCTAACGTAAATGGCAAGAGGTTTTTCCGACATACATGACATTGTCAAATATTTTTCTTTAGGTATTTACTTTATCTTCTTCAGTATAGATTTGATAAAAGCCATTCAGGAGTTTATTCGTGAGTTCTTTTTTGATCAAAAAAGTTTCAGAACTGGAACAACTTATTACTTCCGATTCATATTTATTTAAAATATATCGAGTCTGCATTTCATAATACTTTGTCCTTGATGATGATGTCCTTTTACTCCACTGTGAAGTGTATGGCATGGGTGTACCCAGAAATAAACTTTGGAGGGTGTTCAAAAAACTTTTTCTTTCTTATTCTCATGGTTTTGTACTTGTTGTTAATTTTAACGGTACGTGACTGATTAGTTATTAAATTAGATAATTAGCCTGATTAGATATGTAAAAAAAATTTTGAGCGGACCTCACACTAGTGTGCCACGGTACATAGTTTGAGAACCACTGGTTTACAACGTAAACCGCTCCTTTACGAATAGACAATTGTCCATTGTGCTACATAAAGGTCTACCAAGATTCCTGTTAGGCCAATCCAACCTTATTGTCCTACGTACTTTGTATTTGAATTACTTTAAATTTTTTGAGAGACATTTCATGCTTATTTTGCTAAAAATGTTGGACGCTTGACCCCAATTACAAATTACCTGTTTAATCTTACTTTTATACATAATTCCTCATCACATCATATCATTACGATAAAGTAGATGTGATTAAATGAACAATGAACAAAAGTTTCGAGTATTAATATCATTTGCCCAACTATATCCTTATTTAGTTATGTCCGATGAGAAAACTAAACTCAGCATTAAAGTTTGACTTGTGAATATGTATGGTTGATTGATAGAAAAGTTACCTCAGGTATAAAAGCATTGTATAACATACGATTTATACAGTGCAGTATCAACAAACGGATATGATAGACGTGCCTTAATCTTCTTCTCTTGTGCATCATACATCATCCGAATAGCTTTATCTCCCTTTTCGTATATAAACGCACGACTTTGCTGATAAAAGAAAAGAATGGAAAAGAGCAGAGAACTTTTTCAAATGGAATTGCTATATATCGATATTGGTATTTTTTTCATCTTACTTGCTCTACCTTCAATCTGAATTGTATTATGAATAATTTGTTTATTTGATAAAGAGACATTTGGGATTTATTGTATATGAATTGTGCTGACATTTAAGCTCTTCCGATTCAAACGTAGGTACATAAAACCTTTACATTTGCAAGAATATATATGACATCTTCAAAAGCTTTCCATGCTATTCAAATTCTTCAGAATTCAGATTTTCTTGTGTGTTTTTCTTCTGCTTATTGCTCTTATATTCAGATGTTTATTTTCCATTAAAACGTAATATTGTTGAGTTTTTGTCTAGTCCACACAATTCTTTTTTTGTTCCTCATATTCCTTTTGTTGACTAGACTTAATGTTAAATGATGCTTTATTTCCATTGGCGAACAATAAGATTAAAAGCAAATGATTCTATAAAAGATGAGCAATAAAATATGTTCCTTTAATTTTCCACGAATTTTCCACACAGGCATTTATTCTCACGAGGCATTTCCACTTGAATGAGTCCATTTGCTTTGTCTATATTGTAAATTTGTTTTACCAACCCATGTGTATGATACACACAAACAAAAATCTAGTTTTATGTCCAAATATTTATGCGGAAGCTCTTGAACATTGCTTACTTTTATACCGCTTGTCAAATTTCAAGCTTTCTATTTCTTTCGGCAAATACAAGAAAAACGATGAAAATGAATTCAATGTTTTTACAACCGAAATTGGATCATGTTTTTCAGATAGTACTTGTTGGTGGGAGGAAGGATGTGTATATGCATACATTTCATTGAAACGCTACATTTTGGCATTCTCATGTAACGAAAGGGTTTAAGATTCCCTAAAGAATTTCCAAAGCATTTTTTTATATACTCCATTTTGGAATTTTAAGCATTTCATCTTATCTGAATAATTTAACGTCATTACTTGAGCCAGGGACGTAGCAAGGAATTTTTCGAGAAGGGAGGGTTGTTGAAATTTTCATATACTGACGGTATTTATGGTATATGGTATTCTTTTTCTCGAAAAATCCTAATAAATTTTTTAAAAAATCCATCGTGAGAGATTTTGACTCCTTTGGATACACCCCTGACTTGAGAATTACAAATATTGTGCAGCAACATACAAGTTCAACTGCTACATAGGTTCTCTAAACCCAAAGGTAATTGAGCAGAAACTGACAAAAATTATATGAATTTTCCTTCATCATTTTAAAGCAAAATAAATTTATGCTGACATAAAATTTTTAACATCTTGTCTTCTCCGGTGTTATCATTTTCACTCAATTGCGCATCATAGAGCAAACAAAAATTCGTGTTGAAGGAATGTGGGGAAATAGATCTGTTTTATATTTGTAAATGCGATTCCTTCGATTCTGAATATTTTTACATATATGTCTGGCTGTAACTCATACCTAAGAGCATGCATGATTACTACATATGTGAGCATATGATTTTTCAATGATATTAATTCTATTTATGCTTTTTATTCTCTTCTGCTTGTCTACAGGGATTTAAATGATTCAGATAAGCGGCCCTTTATAGAATTTGCAGAAAATCTTCGGTTGAATCATAAGATGGATCATCCAGACTACAAATATCAACCGAGACGCAAGAAAATGAAATCTATTAATGGAAATGGAATTAGTTTAATTGATGATAAGCAGCAAATGCCTCAATTGCCGAGAAAATCAGGAAGACGATCAAAGAAACATGTTGAAAGTGAGGAAATTGAGGATAATGATTCAGATAAAGACGAATATAAAATGGGATGTATGAATTATGCAACCAATTATGATAATCGTACAAATGTAATTCCAAGTTATCCCGTATTTTCATCGTATATGTCACCAACAACAACGAGTTCCTCTCAAGATGGCATATCTGCATACCAAAATAATTATAATGATTTTTATAACGCAGCAGCAGCACAGCAACGAAAATATGAGCAAAGTTTACATAATAACAAAAATGCTGACTCTCCTCACTCGTCGACAACGACAGAAGAGCACTCAATAACGCCACCAGAAACTTCAATTTCCTCAACAATTTCCTCTGCTGCATCTGCTACAATTGCACGTTCGATGTCGCCTAATGGAAATTTCCGTGAATTGTCACCATCCCTTATTGCATCTCATTCGATTATGAAGGAGGATTATACGCCAAACGATTGTACTTATCGTCCTGTAACAAATACCATCGAACCTACATCTACAACAACGATGATGTCGGCAAACAATAAAGACTTTAATTTAATCTCAAAATATAATCAAGAATCATACCGCATCTATTCTCATCAATTACATCACCATCATCATTATCACTATTCATTACCTACGTCACCGCAGGGATCTGTGAGTCAGCCATCTACATCCGCTAGTTCAATTAATTATCCTTATCAAACTTATCCACAGGCAATTGATACAGATGTAGACGTAGACGAAATGGATCAATATTTAGATAGTGGAAAATATCGAAAAGTTTGCTACTTAAAACCTGAAAATTCGCTTACTGAACTGACTCCCATTAATACGACTGCTGGAACCCACAGCAGTTTATCGGGAAATTATCAGCATCAACCAATGATGATGAAGCAACTTGATGGTGAAAATTTAATGCATGCTTCTCCACTTGATGTTACACAATCTAATACGGTTTATGGAAATGATAATTATTCTGAAAATTGTCCAACTTCTTCAGCATCCATATCAGCAGCATACAATCCATATGGTGCAAATTGGGTTAATTATGGAATTTAAGGCTTTCATAATGACGTTAAATAAATTATTTGTAAATTGAAACAATTTTCTTACAATACATTTTGTGCCTTAATTATACAGCAATGTCTCCAATCTTCAAATATTTTTACATACCCATTAAATTTTATTCTTACGTCGAGTTAGTAACACTGATAATGAATATATTTTTAAAAGTAAGCTTTTTAATATTTTTTAACAAATTTTTCATTAATAGTAGGTAATTAATTAATTAGGGATAACTGATGAATCGTTGAAAAAAATCTGAAATATTTTATTACTTTTTATAATAAATTAAGAAATTTTATCAAAGAACAATTTTTTATTTCTTCATATCATTCATTAAAGGTTTGTCATATGGTTTGATATTTTTTTAAAAAAAAATCCCTTTAGGACGAGAATTTTTTATTTTTGTTGATGTCCATAGGAGATATAATCATTCAGATGGTCATGATGGAATAATACGTTTGTCACACGATGTTGTTCTATCTGTTACAAGATATGGAATGAAAGTGACATCTCACAACTTATCACAATGTTATTTATCAGCAATTCGTCTGTTTTAAGGATGATACGAGTTCATTTGGTTTGTTTTGTTGGTATTGGTACTGCAACAATTTTTTTACCATCTGATCTTCAATAAAGCATTATGATCTGATAAGCAGAAGGTGATTTGGATGTTAAAACACCATCCTTGACAGAAATTTTCTTCAATTTGTTAGAATTTATTGAGAAGAAAATCCCAAAACATCCACTAAATTTTTCAAAAAATTTCTGGCTATCGGAAATACCGGTAAGCTACCCCAAAAACTCTCTTTTAGACCCCCTCCCATGACAAAAATTTTCCAAAATTTTTTAAACTGTCAAATACCTATAATTTACTAATAATTTTTGTTTCAATGGATTTCCATAAGCCTGAAAGGAAGGAAAGTCATTTAGTTAAAAAGTTTTAGATTTCAGAAATATGTAAGTTTATTGTTTGAAGAAAATGTGTACATTTAATTTAGTTGGTCATCAGTATACTTTCTTTAAGTGGCAGCGATATTTCCTACAGCAAACAAATAGTGTGCTCTCAACCCATTATTTCAAGTCATTCACAATTTTAGGATCTGATTTTTGTCGAAAATTGTGTTAATTTTGCAAAGTTTTCTAAACAAATCGACTTTGAACAACTAGACAACTTCGACTTTCAGACAGTTGAATGCGCCAACAATTAGAAACATAATCGACAAATTATTGCGTATAAGGCAAGTCAAGAATACTTACTCAGATTTCCGTTACACGCATGTTTCATGACAAAATTGTGTAGGAAAGAAGAAGAAGAAGGAAAGAATATTCAATTCTTAGTAAAGTGCGTTGTTTCTGAAAATAAAGCGATCATATATGCTTATCAAAAGACCTCCTAAGTTTAATTGTAGTACTTTATTAAATATTTTTTAATCCAAAAAGTGGTGAATTTTTAATGAACTCATCTAACTTTGTTTTAAAGAGTAAGCTGGTTATTGGAGTTCCAGGTGTCCATAGCGGATTTCTGACGGCATATTCGACAAAGATTTTCGAGTATAATTGTTGTAGAAGCTCCTTAACGCCTGTTGATACAGTATCTGTGGTGATTACAAATCTCAAACTAGAAGCAGTCTCGAAATAATGCAGCGAATATTTATCTGTCTTATAGAACAGGAAGCCTTCTTTGGAGTCTATTGGTGATATTTTGTTTACGAATGATTTGATAGAATAAAGAGATCCATACATTAATTTAGCTTCCTAAATGTAAGAAATAAATAAAAATTTAAATTAATAAAATTATTGTTTATTTGATGAGTTTTACCTCATCTCTCGTGATTCCTGATTGTTTGATTCGATTCCATTCTCCATAATAGAGTAATGTTCCAGCTTTATCGAAGATATATAAATTATGTATGGTCATTTTAAGCTAAATTTAAGTAAATTGGAATTTTAGAATAACTCTGCTAACAAAAAATTGTAATATAAAAGTTTTGTTTTTTTCTGTCGATTTGTCTCTCTCTCTTTTTTTTTGAAAGCTTAAAGTACGTTAATTTTATTGTGTCTCAAAATTCGTACATAATACAGAACTTTTTACTTCTTCTTTGAAACACGTCCAGTTTTAATTGGAGTTTCCTTTTTTGCCTTGCCAGCTTTTGCATTCTTCTTCTTCTTCCGTCCATTTTGCATCTTTTTACCAAAATTCTTTATGCTCTCTTCATCAAGTTCATCCGAATCATTTTCATCATTTTCACCGTACTTTTGTTCAAGACTGTCTAAGAACGAATGAAAACCTCCCTGTCTATCTGCTTGACGTTTAGCAATTATTTTGGTTAATTCATCTACATCAGCCTTTTCTTCATCCATCTTTTTCAATATTTGCTCAGCCTCTTTAGCCTCCTTAGCATACTTCTTATGGCGACGATCTCTCTTCGATTTTGGCTCACTTGTGAATGCCTTAAATTCAGGCACTTCATTGCTCTTTATCCATTCATTGACAATATCATGAAATCTTGGCTCATCTTCAACTCCCATGAAAGGAACGTGCGAAAAAATGAAATTAATACATCCTTTACCATTCAAATATGCCTTCTTCAGATCACTCTTTTCCAGTTCCGATCCTACATATTCCTTACGATAATTATCAATATCAGACTCGCTGATTGGCTTAAAAAGATTCTTGAAAGCTTCTAACCAAGTGCTTCCGAACTTTTCATCATCCTCGTCATCGATTATACCTTGTTCATCATACAGTGTTCGTTTATTGTCATCCGACAACACTTCATGGATTTTAGCCAAAATTTTGAATGTTTCTGTGGCTTTTTCTTTCTCATCTTCAGAAACTCGATCTGGATGAACTTTAAGAGCCTGTTTGTAATATGCTTTCTTGACTATAACAAGAATAAAATCATTAATTAAGTTAATTAACAACATTTTGACATATTTTGATACAACTTACTTTCTGCGACAGATGATTTCTTTTCAATCTCAAAAATTGCGTACAAATCTGTAGTTCCAAAATAGGTTTTGCATGATTCTAATGTCGAAGGCATTTTTATGCACTTTTCTGAATACTTTGCTTCTTAATTATAGTTTAATTAAATAGTAATTTGATAGAAACTGCAATTGTTGTCTTTTGTGAAATTGCGCTTTCGATTTTTTTCGAATAAATTCGAATTTAACGGATATTTTGAAATTTTTGGATAAGTTAGTGAGCAATGTCAAGATACAAGCATAGTTAAGGCGCATTTTTCAAAACAGCCATAAAAAGGCAAATAAATTAAAAATATGGAAAAATCAAACATTGTAAAAATAATTGACTGCAAATCATGAGTTAACTGATAGACTTGCTAATCATTACATGATGTGAATACGATGGTCAGACGGACAAGCTATGAATAACGACAATAAGAAAAGTTCTATTATGTCATTCGGATAACTTGTTGTTTATAAAAATCTTTGTTAAGCAAATTTTATTAAATTAAGGATTTTAACGCTTATAAGGGTGAAATATAATAAAGAGAAAGTTATCGTCTGAGAATACCGACAAAATGTAAGATTTAGAAATATAATTTTAATAATGAAAGTGTCTTTTGTGTGCCGAAATAGATAATTAATATGAATCATGTTCAAATGATAAGAAAAAGATTTGAGGATTTAAATTTAACTAGCGAAATTGATTCTCTCGTCGATTTTACGCCACTTCGTGATAAAGCCAATAGACCAAGTGATTCATTTAAACGATCTGCAACATTAATAGAATTCAGTTCATCAAGAAATCGAGAGTTTCAATCAACTAGTCCTGAAATAGAGCACAAGGACAAGCCATTTAATTTTCAACGTCAACACAGCAATAATAGTAATTCATCATACAAAAGTGTCCGAAGAAGTCAAGCATTTAGACTGGATGTGGATAAACCCAATAATTTGGCAAAATCCAGCTCTCCAACAACATCAAAATTACGAAGACAAAATGCAATCAAGTATAGTTTCAGTCCTAATAAGGCACAATTTGATGAATTGCAATATCTTGCAAGTTCAGAGACAATTAAGAAAGCTCTAAAGCAGCCACTGCCTGACGGTCCTGCACCAAAAAAACCTCCTCGAACTTTTGCAGCATCTCCGAAAACATCTCCAATAAACGATGACAATAACTTGTTGAGTGATATAGAAAAAATCACGAATCAGTTTAATTCCAATAATGTACAAGTATCAGTGAATAATATTGATAATAGAACTAGAACACTTCCAAAAACAGTTAACAACAAGAAAGACGACAAGAAAGGAATTAGTTCCTTCTTGAATTGCATAATTTCACCATGTTCCATTGATCCAATTTACTATGAGCAGATAAAGCATGAAAGGAAACTGAATTCTAAACAGAATGAAGGAATCTACATGGAACCCTACGAGCATCTAAATCATATGAACAATTCTGCAGATCCGAATAATAAGACTGAACTTCATTATTTGTGTACTAATTTAATTGATGATCAGACTAACAATAATACGTCGATCAACCCTATTGATATTGATAGAAGCTTTCTAGATAGTAATAAAGACTCTTCATCCGATATTATAGAAAGCTATGAGAAGGTAGATTGGCAAAAATTATTTCATTTTTTGCATGTTTTACTAAATATTTCTTTATTTCCCTTTATATTATTTTTGCATTCACCTAATTTGATATTCATTTAACAAAAATAGAGAGAGAGAGAGAGAGAAAAAGTCAGGCTTATTTGCATATTTTGTGTATATTGTAGCTTTCTAACATTTCCATACAACATTTTTTTTCTCGTTATTTATTTATAGATTAATATACTCATGGATGTCGCTTATGATGAGAAGCATCGTGATGCAATGATCGATGAAAGTTCAGGATCATCGGACATTGATTCAAGAAAATCCCCGATACCCAAAGTTACACGGTCGCTAACTGAAAAACGAAAAAATTATGTACGCAGAATGACTGCAACAGTTCACTCAAAGGATCTAAATTCCTCGAATTCAAGCAATGTAGCGCCATCAGCAACATCAATAATTTCACAATTTCAAAGAATTATCGATTGCCATGACGGCGGAGAACATTCAACTAAAAAGAAGGTAGATGACAAGATATTATTCAAAATGCTGTTACTGGTGGGTTTTGATATGATGAATCATAAAGGATACGTTAAGTCTATATATCCGAAAAATGAAAACGCACTCCCATTACTCGAACAATTCATCTACCCAAGCTGCAAGTATGCGAGTGACTTAATGACAAAAGAGAATCAAAATTTTACATTGATTCTTACTGACATAAATGGAAATAATCTTTTTGGATATTGCCGTCAAATTATTGCTGAAGGATTTGAGGAAAAGTGCTTGCCATTAACTTACTGTATTATAACAAAGTACAATGCGTCAGGATTCTATTTTAATTTATTAAAAGAAATTGAATCACGACATGGATATCCGGTAGCACAATTTTCATACATGATACGATCGCTTCAAAATCAAGAACTTCCAAAGAGTGGAAAAATTCTTCATGTTAAATTGTTTGAATCGTCGCACTTGAGAAAATTACCGGAAATAGCAAAAAAACCAGATCGCGAAGCAATTCAAAAGTCATCGCATAAATATCTCGCAAAAAGACTTAGTTTGGAATCTCCTGATTGGCTACGGTCTGAGACGGCCTCTTTATCGCAAAATAAAAGTCACGAGGGTACGCCAATTGCTCGAAGTCAAACAGAAAGCATCAAAAAAACTGACGAGATTATTATTAGGCGTGCTAACGATGTCCGATTAGAAAATCAGGAACTATCTGTACTATACGAGAGTTTAACAAATGAGCTATTAGTCATGATTTTTGGAACTCTGTTAATAGAAAGAAAAGTAATTTTTCTAGGAAATAATATTTCACAAATAACATCCTGCATATCTGCTCTCTACTCGCTGCTGTATCCATTTCAATGGCATCATATTATCATCACAATCATTCCTGATCAGCTAACTGACCTTCTTCAAGCCCCATTCCCATTTTTTGCTGGCGTATTGAAAAACTCGATTAATATTGATAATTTAGAAATAGAGGATGGAATTGTTGTTGACTTAGAGACGAAAAGTTTAATTAAAAAGTGCGGTGATGAAGCAACACTCATTCCAGAAACTCTGAAAAAGAGTATGCTGCTGTCGTTAAAAATTGTTGATGCTATTGACAAAGGAAAGAAATTAAAGAATGTGCTGATAGCAGAAGCATTCCTGCAATATTTCATTAAACTTTTTGCAAAATTAGACTCGGATTCGTACAACAAAACTAAGTTCATCCAATCGCAAAACGATCAAGCCATACGATATTTTCTTGAGTACTTCCTTGATACGATCATGTTCAAAGAGTTTTTATCCAAAAAACAAACTGATGAGAAGCTTCGTGAAAAGGGACAATCCAGTGATAACTATTTTGAACTTTTTAATATTAAAATATTAGAGAAATCAGCAACGTTGAGTGATAACCAGCAGAGAAAGAATGTCGCAATGCTGATCAAATCATCTAAACAAAAGAAGCGAAATTTTAAGGATAAGATTAAAGACTTTTTAAAATCATAAGGGAATCTTATGATGGGCAAAATTATTATTACATTTACATAGAAATCAGCTATATATCTATTTCTTATCTTCCGTCCTTTTGTAGAAATATAGTCTTAGATCGTTGTACATACAGAAAACAGTGTATTGTGCCTTTAATGCGCTCAATAAAACAAATATTTTATATTCTACATTATACATTTATTTTTATTTTATCTCGCTGGCAAGCTGTCTAAATACATAATTATTGATAAAGATCCAGAAAGGTGTGGATATAGAATTATCAAACTTTGAAGCTAATGACATGATACCAGAAAAAGGAGCAAAATTGAATCGGTCCGAAAATATAATGACTGGCTCGTTTTTCTTCATAAAAACAATAATAAATAATGCAAATCCAAGAACAAATTTCAAGCCATAATTAAGTCCATAGTTGATCAAATTTCTGTGCATTGACTGCGCTTCAACACTCTCGCCAATGTCTATTTCCAATTTTGTAATTTGTCTCTCAATTTTTACATACGCAATATAGTTATCCTTCATTGATGTTAATTTTAGCTCCTTTTTAAGTTTTCCTAGTTCCTGTTTTAAGGAACTGACATGTTTTGAGTCTCTCAACAAAAATCGCTGGATCTTTAAGAATAATTTTTGTTAAAAAAATTCCATTAAATTTTAAATATGAGCTACTCACAGGTTGAACAATGCTCTTTGAAAATGCTATCAGAAAGGATAATAAGCTAATAACGAACAATAAATACATGTTAATTAATTTCACAAGAATTTTGGATGTTTTGATCTGTTTTCTAAATTTGGTCTTCTCGGTTTGTTATTATTCAAGTCATATATGAAAAAGTCATGCTGAAACATGTAAGAAAGTTTTCATCATTTTCCAATGGATTTTTCGTAACGACACCAATTTATTATGCAAATGCTGGTAACTTATTTAATTAATATCATTAAAAATAAATTAATTAATCTCTTTTTAGCACCACATTTGGGACATTTGTATTCTTCACTTATTGCTGATACAATTAATCGCTTTGAGCACTTGACATCCTTCCATCGTGACAATATATTTAGCACTGGAACTGACGAACATGGTATGAAAGTCCTTCAATCAGCAGAGAAAAATAATGTTTCAATAGAGAACTACTGCAAAAGTATATCAAATCAGTACAAAGATCTTTTTAAAGAGAGCGGGATAGAATACACGAATTTCATCAGAACAACTGATGATCAACATAAAATTGCTGTTGCTGCTTTATGGAATAAACTAAAATCACAAAATGCAATCTATAAAGATAAATATAGTGGATATTATTGCTTACAAGATGAAACATTTCTAAGTGATTCTCAATTAAGCACGGATCCTGTAACTGGTAAAAAGACATCAATAGAAAGTGGACATCCAGTTGAATGGTCAGAGGAGGAAAATTACATGTTCAAATTGACTGATTATCAGGAGGATGTTATATATTGGGCAAAGCATGAAAATCGAGTAGTTCCAAACAAGTTTAACAAAATCTTACTAGACATGCTTCATCATGAAAGTCTACCAGACCTCTCAATTTCAAGACCTAGCTCCAGAATGACTTGGGGAATTTCAGTTCCAGATGATAGCAGTCAAAATATTTACGTTTGGTTAGACGCATTGACTAATTATTTGACAGTTTCTGGATATCCTAATGAGATGAAAATTTGGCCCCCAAACGTTCAAGTGATTGGAAAAGACATACTTAAATTCCATGGCATTTACTGGCCTGCTTTTTTAATTGCTGCTAATTTAGAGCCACCAGAGCAATTGCTTGTTCATTCTCACTGGACAGTTGACGGTCAGAAAATGTCGAAAAGTAAAGGAAATGTAATTGATCCAATGGAAAGGTCCAAAATTTATTCATTCGAAGGAATACGATATTTTCTACTGAGAGAAGGTGTTCAGCATAGCGATGGAAATTATAGTGACGAAAAGATTATTAAGATTTTAAATGCTGAGCTTGCCAATACTTTTGGAAATCTTTTTTCACGGGCATGTGCAAATTCGTTAAATCCTGAGCAAAAGATCCCCAAAATTAATCCAGAACAAATGAATGAGCTGATTAAAAATGAGTCCTGCAAAATCTTATTTGAAAAGCTGACAGAACTTCCTGACGCAGCACGTAAATTTTATTCAGAATATAGTTTTCATTTAGTCGTTGACTCCGTAATGTCAACTCTACATGCTGCGAATGGATTTTTTGAATCTGCAAAACCATGGGAGTTCAAAAATAGTAAGGAACAAGCAGACAAGGCAAAATTAGATACAATAATTAGTATAACATTAGAGTGTTTAAGAATTTGTGGAATTGTGATGCAGCCAATAGTTCCAAATTATAGTTGTAAACTTTTAGAACGACTTAATGTCTCAAAGGAACTACGATTTTGGAAGGACACTAAATTGAATTTACCAAAAACTACTCGTCCTTTAGTAAATCTTGATTCAAATGTATTATTTCAAAAAATTATTATAGCTGACGAAAAGGATAAGAAAGAAAAGGTTCGACTTAATAAAAAGCGAGTTAATTAAATTTTACTAATCTTTATTTTTATTCAAATCCTTGCGCCCGTCTGATTGCTAAATTCTCGTCAACTGATGACAGAAGTGAATAGCAATGTGGTTGCATTGAAACACTAGCTGTTCCGGAAGTCATTGTTCGAAGGATACTAGAATATCCACTTAGTTCCGCTAACGGTGCAATTACTTCTATAATTTTGTTATCCTCACCTCTCATAGAAATGTCTATGATCTGTGATCTTCTTCTTGCTAAGTCGGTAATAACTTGAGACACTTTATCACTTGGAAGAACGATCTGCATTGCCATCATTGGTTCCATTAATTTGGAATTAGCTTCTATTAATATTTTCTGAACACACTGTGTAGTGACGGCAGCTATAAAGGAATCGACTGTTCCTCTTCCAATTACTAGTCTATGAAGTATAATTTTAACATTCACAACTTGCCCTCCTATTTTAGGACCTCGATCTAAAGCATTTATTGCTGCCTTCTTAACTAAATAAATAAATTTTGGACGAATCTTTTTTAAGTTCTCTAGACCTTCCGGAGAATTATCCAATCGAAATATCTCTTCACCTTCACTCAACACATCAACAGTTAGTTCTATTTCTGCACTTTGTTTTGATCCAGCAATTTCTTTTTCACTTTTCAACGAACTTCGGTGTCTATTTTCAAGAGTTTCCTTATATGCAATTTGTAGTGAACCCAAATCAGCATCTATCTTGTATTCTGTTAATAAACGCGACTTGATTATTTCTAAATGAAGCTCTCCCATTCCGCCTAATACAGTTTGCATTGTTGTTTCATCATATCTTACTCGCAAACTAGGATCTTCTCGTTGAATTTGAATTAAAGCAGAATCCAGCGCTGACTGATAACTTATACTTGGCGGTTCGATAGAGCAGAAATATACTGCATCTGGAATCTTCTGTTCTAACAAAAATGTCATATCATCTTCATCATCACTAATAACGCTATTTTTCCTAAATCGTTTTTGTGCATTTTTCAACGAGGTCATATTTGAAATTAGAAGGTCTCCAGTTTTTGTGGATTTTAAAGTACACACGCATACATTTCCGGCGGAAACATGTTCTATTTCTCTATATTCATCGGCTAGCGGCTCATAAATTCTCTGGACATTTTCTGCAATGCCTGATGATGTCATAATACGTGCTCCTCTTTTCAATTCTCCTCTATAGAGTCTAATTAAACTTAAAGGTCCTCGCTGCTTATCATGTGTTACTTTAAAGACCTTTGCAATAAAGTCATCATTAAAACAGTTATACATTTCATTTCTTTCATTTGGTGCCGGTAAATAATTTATTACTGAATCAATCAGTAACTGAACACCGATATTTTTGTAAGCTGATCCCAAAATAATTGGAACTATACTTCTTTTCAAAGTCAACCGACGAATTGCGTTCAGAATTAAATTAATGTCTACATTTTCAAGACTTTCACTAGCTATAATTGCTTCAGCCAAATTATCATCATGTCCTGAAAGAGTATCAATCATTTGCATCCTTTTTTCTCTTGCCTCCTTAAACATTTGTTCATCTGATATTTCCTCTACTTTGTAAATTTGTCCCTGATGCTTTTGATCCCAAACTATTCTCTTCATGCTCAATAAATCGATAACACCTAAAACAATTAAAATTACATTAGAATATTAAGCTATGTTAACTTTATTAATTTACGTATACCTTTAAAGTTGTTCTTCTCCTTAAAAGGCATTTGAAGTTCTAGAGGCGAAGCATTCAACTTTGTTTGGACATCGGCAACACACTCGTAAAAATCAGCATCTTGTCTGTCCATCTTATTGACGAAAATTATCTTCGGAAGTTCATAACGATCTGATTGAGACCAAACAGTTATAGTTTGAGCTTCAACTCCAGCAGATCCATCTAAAATAATGACACTTCCATCAACAGCACCTAACGACTGCTCAACCTCCATTGTAAAATCAATATGTCCTGGTGTGTCTAATAAATTTATTCGATGATCCTTCCATTTAAATGATACAGCAGACGAGCAGATTGTTATGCCTCTTTCGCGTTCTTGTGTTAAAAAGTCAGTCACTGTCGTACCATGATGCACTTCTCCTAATGTTTTTATCTTTCCAGAATAAAACAGCATTCGCTCTGTTGTTGTCGTTTTGCCTGTTAAATTATTTAATTAAGTATAATATAAATTATTGAAAATTTCTCATTTAAATGTACTTGCCAGCATCAATGTGTGCTAGAATTCCAATATTTCGAATTGATTCCTGTCCATCTATTTTTCTTGAAGTCGAATAGCATCGTCTGAAGTGATTTTTAAAGCTAATTAATCTAATTCTATTTAACATAATTAAAAAGAAAATTTTTAATCAAAAAAATTATTGTTTTGATTTTAAAATATTTGCGAAAAAAAATCAGTCACCTCAGACCTCACTTTTGACTTCCACGCCGCATTGCGAGCAAGTTATTGTATTCACTTTTTTTAGAATTTCACTTAGGGGTCGTTCACTTATTACGTTTGCATTTTTGGGGGAGGGGGTCTGAGATTTGGTAACAAGTCAAACAAAGAAAAAAAATTTTCTT
Organism: Chironomus tentans; assembly: GCA_963573255.1. Classification (NCBI taxonomy): domain Eukaryota; kingdom Metazoa; phylum Arthropoda; class Insecta; order Diptera; family Chironomidae; genus Chironomus; species Chironomus tentans. Next base: position 29,678,959 of record OY754304.1, on the reverse strand, counting down.
CGAAAATTTGTAACAAGGGAGGAGGGGGGTGGGTTTAAAATTTCGTTTTTTTGCGTAACGTAATAAGTGAACATTACCTATTTTGATTTTTTTGAGGGGGAGTTGAACAAGGGGACACGAGGGGGCAAAGCATTGAAATAGGTATAAAATGAAATATAAACATAGGATCTACATTTAAAGTGTGGCTATATTGGTAGTATATAGTGCTTTAGAAGCTCTTGTAAAAAGTTACAGCATGAAAAATATTATTATAAAATGTTGAGAATAAATCAACGGTCGTTTTATATTTGAATTGTGTAAACAACTATGATTAGTTGATTTCCCCTTTTAAAGTTGTTTTTCCCTCTTTATGTAAAAATTTAGTATTCATTTGAACTCGTATGAGACAACATCGTCTCTTCATTAAATAAACTTAATTAAATATTTATTGTAAATCTGTTTGTGATTATTGTTAACCCAACATAAAAATTATATGGATATAATTGTATGGATATTGCTTTGCTGGATATAGAGGCTGGAGATGATTACTGGATCTTATTTAATTGTACATAGAGGCTCTAAACCAATAGTAAGGTGATTCCACGGATGAGATTTTTCATAAAAATCATCCTTAAATAATTTTTTTAAATAATTAAGCTATCTAGACGTTCCAATAACTACATATACTTATGTACGACCCTGAAATCTATCTTTCTGAGGATATTTCTTCCTTCTATATGATTTAATTAATGAAATTTTTGGAAGCGGTGGTACATTACAAAATATGGAATTCTTATATTTAACACAAAAATTTATCACTTTAAATTTATCTAGACAACTCTTTATGGTTGATTTGCTGTACATTCTACCTTATTTTATGATTCTGCATTCTTAAATTAATTTATAAACCACTTATTAAGTAGAAAAATGAAAAATAACGATAGATTGTGAAAGCATCTATCAAATTTGAGCCTTAATTTATCTCAAATGTGCATAATTAAGTCAAGGAACGGAAGTTACCAAGATATACGGAAGTTACCATGTAATATGGAGAGAATTTCCACGATAACCTACAGAATGTTGAAAATGAAAACTTTAATTCTGAAGTGTAATTTACTATGCTCTTTTAAATTGCTTATTCTTCACGAAACAATTAGTTAAGTTTAATAAAACTTCTTAAAATCATCTGCAAAACGAAATATAGAAAATTTGTTTTTCTTTGGCGAAGAACATTGAAACATTGAAATTATTTCATGGAATCACTCATAATCTATAAAGGTAATTAACTATAAGAGTAACTTATAAAATTATCTATGTAATCTAACAAAAATAGATAAATTTTGCTTAAAATGTGCAGAAATATCAAAAATGAGTAGTGTTTGAAATCTCACCAAAAATCTCGCGAGAAAATTTTTCTCAGTGAAAACTTGATTTGAAATCTCGCGAGTTTTCAATTCTCGTGAGAATTTTTTTCTCACATTTCGCACGAAAAAATTTCGCGCGAGAAATTTTTTTTCTCTCGTGCGAAATTTGTGACCGTCACAAAGGAAATTTTTCCAAAAATTTTGTATGAAACTTTTGAACACAAACATTTTCAATGGTATGAGTGTTTCTTCTGTGACTGATTGTGTTTATTTTCGAAAGCATATCAGTTTTCAGCTCCAAAACCACTAATGGAAGTGTGGAACTGATCATATCCAGTGCCTAAAACTTCAAAAAACTTCATTTCCTCAAATTTTGATCCTGATTCCATTTTTGAAAACGTATAAAAAATGTGCGGAACCGACCACTTCCGCTACTTCCATCATGTTTTTTAATATTTCTATCAACTTTAGAAGGGCAATAGAACCCAATAGCCCTATAAAATGTTCAAAAAGTCATCAGTTTCATATCTAATTTAAAGGAAAAATGCTTAAATTTGTCTTTTAAAGAAAATAAACAGTTTATGCACAGGAATTGATGACTTTTTGAACATTTTATAGGGCTATTGGGTTCTATTGACCTTCTAAAGTTGATAGAAACATTAAAAAACATGATGGAAGTAGCGGAAGTGGTCGGTTCCGCACATTTTTTATAAGTTTTCAAAAATGGAATCAGGATCAAAATTTGAGGAAATGAAGTTTTTTGAAGTTTTAGGCACTGGATATGATCAGTTCCGCACTTCCATTAGTGGTTTTGGAGCTGAAAACTGATATGCTTACGAAAATAAACACAATCAGTCGCAGAAGAAACTCTCATATCATTTAAAATCTTTGTGTTCAAAAGTTTCATACAAAATTTTTGGAAAAATTTCCTTTGTGACGGTCACAAATTTCACACGAGAGAAAAAAAATTTCTCGCGCGAAATTTTTTCGTGCGAAATGTGAGAAAAAAATTCTCACGAGAATTGAAAACTCGCGAGATTTCAAATCAAGTTTTCACTGAGAAAAATTTTCTCGCGAGATTTTTGGTGAGATTTCAAACACTAAAAATGAGTCGACAAAAGTCTGTAAAATAGGTTTAATTACAAGATTTATTGACCTAATAGAGTCTACAATGGTCCTTCCTAAGAGACTGCCAAGAGACTACTCAAAGGTAGCAAAAAAATTTAAAACACAAATTTCGAGTTCTTTTAGTCATAATAATCACAAATAAACTTAAAAAACCTAAATACAATGCTTAAATTTATTTTTAATAGCATATTTAAAAATAACGTTTTTTGGTTTTATTCCAAAAGAGGGTCGGTCACAATCAAAAATCATATTGATGACCAAGATCGTACTAAATATCAAGTTAGTAATTATATATCATTTTAAAGATATTGATCTAAGCTACAAACTACAGAAAACAAAATTTAAAAATATTAAACTTTAAATTGAAAAATACCAAAACATTATTTTAAAAACAAATACAATTATTTAAATTTGTAAAAAAAATTGCTTAAAAATGTGACAGCTTCCCATTTTGAAATTGCTTGTTCTCGACCAACATCATCAATTTTATAAAACTAAAAATTGGATTGTAAAGCACAATGAGGCTACACATAGAGTTTTTATTTGAAATCATTTCGTTATTTTCTTAAAAAAAATTAGAAAAAGTATTTTTTTACGTGAAAAAATGCTAAAAAATTTAAAGAAAGTCCTCGTGTTATAGATCGAGGGACTTCAGCGCATTTTTGTGTTAGCGATCAGTATTTGATTAGCAAAGTACTGCGTATTAAATAAGTCAACCATGAATATTTTGTGACTTAAATAAATTTGACAGCTCAATAACGGTTTTTTGGCATTCAAATTTTCTAACGGTCAAAATATATTTGAAAATTTCCCGCGTAAATGCACTTGAAAATCATTAATTATAGTAAAATTAACAATTTTGCGGTGAATTTTCATATTTTAAAATGGTTTGTCATTTAACGGTTTTTTTGAAATTCAAATTTCCTAACGGTCAAAATATATTTGAAATTATCCCACTTGAAGTTGGCTCTATTGTATTGAAATCAAAAAATCATTAATTATAGTATTAAACGATGGTTTTGAGCTTTCTAAATGTCCGGGGGGCCAATAACTCGATGGCACGGAGCTAATGCAAAAAACTAGAGCTCTCTACGATGTCTGGTTAAAAAGTTTTTCACGTCAGCCGAACAAACAGACAAAGTGCATTATTAAGCTACCTTTTCGAAACAAGTTTCAAAAATGCGCTAAAAATAGGGGGTTCCCACTTTTTTTTTGGATATATCTTGCACAGAGTAAGATAATAGGGCTACAGAATTCAGGCAAAGTTTCATTAAAAATGAATAAGCCTTTTCAGATTTATACTACCAAATTCTACTTTATTCCCACATAAAGTTTGAACCCCAACTCTTTAGGTCGGAATCCTACTTCACGGACACAGATCCAACAACCCCTGTAAGATCTATAAAAAGATATTTGGATCGGTAATTTAAATAGGGATGCGGAGCTCACTTCGTGGAAGTTCATTGATTTTCTACGTAAAGCATGTTTTTCAGTATTCAATCCACTCGGTAAAAACAATCGATGCACGTTGTATAAAGTTTTAAGGTCTTAAGTTTTAAGTGAAATTAATTAGTAAATCAAATTTGCACCAGTGGAAAGTGCTTGAAATCAAAGAAGGCGATCAAGAATATTCATTAAACTATAAATTTAGCATGTAAGTCGATATTATTCAATCATAAAAATTAAATGTGATTTTCTCGCAAAATCTTGAATACGAAAAAAAAAATTTTTCTTTCGTCTAATGTGAATGAAGAAAATTCAATTCGATATCTCATCAACGCATTTTCCGTTCTAAAAATAGACGACAATGATTAAGAACAAAGCACACCAAATTTAGAGACATTTCTTGATATTCTTTTTGGCTCTTGACACATAACCTGAAATATTTCTCTTTTCCATTCCCCCATTCTCTCTATCGGATTTATTTTTCTTTCTACCGACTACCTTTCTCGGAAATTTCCACATACGGCACAAATAACAACAAAATTATAGATATAGGTGAACTTTTTCACATTTTGACGCTTCTGTTATTTCAATTGTTTTGAAATAGCTTGTTTTGGGTACCTATAAATGTTTATATTAAGATGCCGCAATTTTGATAAGAATACAACAAGAGATAATGGCTCGAATTTGACAAACAATTAAACTCAATGCGAAAAACGTGCAAATTTTTCCTCTCTCATACTTGCTAAGATTTGCATGCTTGCTCTGCTTCTATGGGAATTTGTTCTTTCTTCTTTTAATCGAATGAATTTTTCAAATGATTTTTTTTTTCTATTCTTAGTTCGTGAAATCAATAATTTTTTACGTGAGTGAATCGTACGAAAAACTACAAGTTCATTCATAAATAATTACGTGTAATATCGCATAATCTGGGCATAATCTATACATATTTTTCACAATTTTGCGACCTTGAGTGATATTCTCACATATTATCTGTAACTTTTTAAGTCTTTTTCTACATGACAAGTTACAGACTTAGATGAGTACATGTAAGAGGAACAAATTTGCGAAAAGACGAAAGAAAGGTTTGGCACAGTGGAAACACGAAATATTTGCAAAAGAAGAAGGAAAGAAAAATATGAAAATGTATTAAGATTTTTTAAAATTAAGGCATCCGCATATCTTTATTTTATATTATATCTTGTAAGCAATATATTTCATTAAGTAAGCGACTTTTGCGTAGTACATTATCCATCATGGAATTTATTTTATTTTATTTATGTGTGTAACTGATACGCGGAACTGTAGATATCTCTTATTTCTGCCATTTCATTCTGATTTAAATAGTTAATTAATGGCAAATTTTTGCCATTCGATATCTTGTTTTGTCTAATCAATTCATCAAATGAAAATTAATGAATGACTGCATAAAACAATATGATTCATAACAACAATAAATTCTATCGACTTTTTTTTATATTCTCCCACATAAGATGTTCGGCAGTGAAAAGTTTTCTCGTTTGCTATTTTCCTCATTTCGCTACTCTCGTTTCGTCTAGTCTACTCAACTCAACTAGACTTGAATAGAAGAAAATTTATATTATTGTTCATTTAATCGGCGAAATTTTTTGCCGGTTTTCATATAGATGTTTTTTTTTGTTAGTAAAAAACAGAACACTACATATACAGTGAAAATGTAAAAGAATATATAAATGTGACATGGAACAACAACGACCCAACGAACGAGTATACAATTTAGTTAGGAACGAGAAATTTCTCTCTGCTCAGAAGATGTGAGTGTGTGAGTGAGTCGAAGACAAGTTTGTGGAGAGAATGTAGTCATTGTAGATTGAAAATTAGTCGAAGTCAGGTCGAAAATTTTTTACTGAAATTATCGAGTAATAAAAAGTGTAACAATTATTAACACATAGATTTTGATATTGGGGAAAAACGTAGTTGATAATATTTGAGAGACATTTTTTACTAAATAAGTTTCTCGCTACTGTTAACCAACCAATTATTAGTTGTCGTTTGTAGAGCTAACACGTTTTTTTTCTTCATTCCTAAATCGCGGAAGGTGGACTAATAAGATAATAAAAGTGTTCTTTTAGTTATCAAAAGATTTCGTAAAAAATTTTATCAAGGATTTTAAAGGAAATTGATAATTTCAAGTAGTAGTCATCAGAGTTGTTATTCGAAAGTTAAGAAATATTGATGATTTTTGTGATTTCTTCAATCGAGCATACACAACCATGTGCTCGAGACGGAAATGTAAGTAGAGAATTCAGCCATTTCGCAAAACTAAAGAAAGAAAAAAAAATTGTTTTAATCCATGAGTTGTGTTGAAGCAGTTCAATGTCTGAAAATAAGATCTCATTACTCGCATTAATTGTAATTCAGTGGTCAAAGAAATGATGAAGAGAGTAGTGTTAAATAAAAATGATGAATAAAGAGGAAAAATGGAAAATTTTAATATGTATGGATAGATTGCTCGTAGGATAAATAGATAGATACATAGTATGTATGAATTACGAATATGATTGAAAGAAAAGAACAGGTTCTCGCTCGAGAAGACTCACAGAGCAAAAAGAAAGGAAACTATTTCTTTCTCACTTCTTTAGTACTTTTTCTTACAATTTCTGAGCTGTATATTCTTTAGAAATGGAAGAAAGAAGGAACGAAAAAAACAATCTACTAATACATACCTGAGCGGTAAAAATAAGTTCAGAATGTTATGTGAAGAGAGCAACATAAGAATGAATACGAAAAAAGAGCATGCTAAAAGAAATTTTCGATAGTGGAATTATACCGGTTTTTGCCATTTCTTCCTGAAAAAAAGAATAAGAATCAGCAACAACAAGATGAGAAATATTTCAAAAGTGATCTTATTCATGTTAATTATTGTTATAAAGCATGCCCAAATGAACAGCACATAGCATTGTTGATAACCCTCAATATTGAAAATACACGGTGAACAAGCTTATCAATAATCACCAACTTCTAGTTCTGCTAATATGAAACGATTTTTTAACGTCGAATTGATAATCGATGTGTGTATTAGTAACAACATGAACTAATTTATTATATAAAGTTAATAATAAAGTGAGTTGATAAGACACGTGTACAGCACATTTTTCCAGTAATTTAAATTACAATCTTTTCCAAAACTAGCCTCATAACTTGCAGGCTGATAATTATCATATTAATCTTTTAATATTCTTATTACTTATCTCTTATCATGCTTATTCATTCGTGAGTTAATAACGCAAAAAAAACCTTAATGGAACCATCAATACATCATGTCCGTATAGATTTTATATGAGCATGTATCAACCTGAGTATATAACACGTCTACAAAAACTTATTTTCGTTTTACTTTCAACGGAGGAAAAAATATATATAGCGTATATGAAGTAATTTTTTTCCTACTACACATTTTTTTAATAAGTTCCTCCATGCGGTTTCTTCTTATCGCCTTTTCATTGCCGACAATGCTGTAAAATATATCACTAATGCCATCTATACACATTATTCTGAAATGCCATTTGAATGTATTATGTGTGCTAAGTCGAGTCGATTTCATAATATATGTAATAGGTATATTTATTTTTCTTGTATAAACAGCTGTTTCTGACTTAAGCACCGCCGTTGTATTATGATATGTTTTTTTTAAAACAAGAATTTAAGGAGATTTCAGGAGCGATTCATTTTGTAAATGTGACTTCGCTTAACCAATCTCCGATATTAAAATATTTAAAGGATCGAGAGTCTTCTTGAAACATACAGGAAGACTCCATGGACAAAAACCAAAAACTTGAATAACATGATAATATTAACTGAGTAGACCAGTTAAAAGGTCACTAGCATAGCGACTTTTTATCTGAGTTTTAACTCGATTTTTAACATGATATTGTCAAATAATAATAATGAATGAATTTTTCTGTTGCCTTTTTTAGAATCATCAATCTGGCTCTACGTAATGATTGCAAAGCGTCCTATTTATTATACAATTGTTCCCAGTTTAGTCATCCTTATCGGCTACATTTGGTATCGCCGCAAAAGAAACGATCGCGAGAATTGTGACAAAGGAAGTAGTAGCGTTGAACAGAATATTAAGAATAAAAATTGTAAATTATTAGATGAAGCAAAATTAGGTGATAGACAAGATTTAATTAGAAGCAACGGTGATCATCCATACTCATCAGTAAATCAGTTTAGTCAACAACAAGTTAGTTTGCCAGTCACAGTAGGAACGCCACAACAGATTCAGAAGAAAAAGTTGGGCTTATCATCAACACCGGAAAGGGAAGGAGATAACTCACGTGAGGTCAATAGACAACAAAGCCAAAGTCCTGGAAGTGCTGGTTCATCATCGTCATCATTGTCAAGTCGATCAGCACCAATTGATATAGCACCAAATCCGCGTTCACCGCCAAAGCGCATTACAGAGCAAGAAATTGACTCTGAAATATTAAAATTAAAACCTATTAAAGAGTCTGATATTAAAAATTTGCGCTATATTGAAGATCCAGATTCTTTAGACGATACGCCACTATCTGTTGATTCGCCACCTTATCGTTCACGTTTCGAAATAAATCGTACTCAACAACCTGTTGTAGAGCCAATTGTCATTAAAGGAACAATGGAAGCGAAAATATCGCCAGAAAATTCTTTTCGTGAACGAAAATATACACAGACCGAAAGTGACGATTCGAGTCACTTGAATGAGTCTGAATCTGATAAGATTAAAGAAATTAATGAGGAAGAAGATAGAATGGTAAAGGTACATGTAAATGCAAATGATGAGACATCAAATAATAGCAATGATAATGGTTGTATAATGCAGGATGATGACGTAGAAATTACAGAAGCAAATAAACATTCAGATATAGCCACAATCAATAATAAGAGTTCAACGCCAACACAGCCACAAATCGCAAGTCCATCATTGTCAATTTGTAGTATGCATTCAGGAGATTCTGGACAGGGTTCAAGCCCGCCACAATCAATTGGAGCGCCAACAATTACTTATGATTTCCTTGTAGCAAACGCATGTGTCGGATTTATAATAGGAAATCGTGGTAAATCAGTTGCACGAATAAAGGAGAAGACTGGCGCTAGTGTGATTATTCGTAAAGGTTTTTATGGTACAAAACGACAAAAGGTTTGCTCAGTTGAAGGCACTCAATCGGAGATCGATGCTGCATTAAAAATGATACGTTCATTGGTGCCAGACAAAAGGAACTTTAGTATGAATATGGAGAGAATTTTCATAACACCTGATAATAAGCTTGTGCCGACATTTAATATATCATCATTACAACTACATTTAATAGAAGGAATTAATAATGATGTGTCTGTAAGTGCTGTAGTATCTGGAGGACATATTTTTGTACAACAGCCATTACATCCCACATATCCATCATTGGCACCACTTCAACATCGAATGAATCACTGGTATTCCATGACAGCTGCTCCAGAATTACCAGAAGTTATTGACAATGCCATTTGTGCATATTTCATTCAGGACAATTGGTATCGTGTTCAAATTATCTCGCATAATCCTGACACAAAGGTGTGTGTAATTAAATATTTGGACTTTGGCGGCTACACAAATGTCAATCCATCTGAACTCCGTCAAATTCACGCTGACTTTATGACACTACCTTTCCAAGCCATCGAATGCGTTCTTAGTAACGTTCGTCCTCCAAATAATAGTATTGAATGGTCCAAGGAATCAATCGATACTATCACTAGCTTCACAAGCGGTGTCATCTTACAAGCACAGGTTGCAGGCTACACTCAAGATGACGTCCCTGAAGTTCTTCTATTTGTTTCTATTTCTAAGGATGTAAGTATCTCATTTTATTTGATCTTTCTAAGTATCACTTATACTAAAACCCTTGTTCCTTTGATTCACAGAATGTATTGTTTATAAATCAAGAATTATGTGCTAGAAAACTAGCAGACTGGATTCCCAATGAGGAGCAACAGCAGGTATAAGAAGAAATATGGCTAATATAGCTCATATATTTACATACATATATAAATACACACAAACACAACAAACATTGAATGAATTAGGACTCATAATAAGTTATGGAAAAAGAGAAACTTCAAAATAATTTTGAACTGGAATCAAAGAAAGATTTCCTTAAGTGATCTTTTAATTTAATTATCCTCCTTTTTTTAGTTAATTGAGAAGAGAAAGAAATGTGTAAAATGAAGAAAATGCCTAGAACTGATTTAATTTTTATGAATTTAATATGAAATTTCCCTAACTTTATACATAATACTATTATATTTTATTATATATCATCATCTACCTTTATGTTTGAGAAAAAGAAAGAACTTATCTATTATTATTATTATTTTATAATGAAAACAAGTTAATTTTTTTGTTGTCAGTTTATTATTATTTCTGCAAGAAAAATTTTGTTTTTTTTAAAACACAGATACAAAGCTATTGAAGTATAATTAAGGAGGAATTGTTCGAACACATGCTTCTTATCATTAAATTATTTTAATTTTACTGATTAGTAATTCATAATTTAATTTACTTATTGCATCATACTTTCCTTCGTTCCCGGTAGGTAGTTAGAACTTTAAGACAAGAAAAACCAGTAAGAAATGCGCATTTTCTTTCGGATTCGTTTTGGAATTTTGTGAAAATATATTTGAAACATAACCATTATATTAAAAATTTGGAAAAATAGCGACTAGTTCTCAATTTTGGCTAAAATTAATAGAGACATTAGCTCGCACCCATTTTGGCACCAAATCGGAATTAATACATTTCCCCTATCGAAAATGCGCGCTAAAGTGTTATGAGAAAAATCAATGGAAAAAAATATGTATACCTTAGACAGGTTCAAAATCTCGCTTAGTTAATTATAGAATCATAGTTGAAAAAAAAGTTGATGAAAGAGCTAAAGAATAATGTTGGATGGACTTTTGTAGATTTTCGTTTCGTTTCTTTCTTCAAGCATCTATCTAAATGTAGTGATTTTATGAGATATAAAATTAATGATGAACATTTTCATTAAAACTTAATTATAAACACTACAATGATATAAGATTATAAATTGATGAAAATAGCATAAGAATTATAAATTGTAATAATTTTAAGAGTTTTTATTTCACAAAGACTAAAAATTGATCCTCGTTTTTTTTAAATGAAATTTTTCTTGTTTTAGTCTCCATCTAACTTCCTTCTGTGTATATACATAAATCGGCGAGATTCAGTTCTCTTTCATTTCCTTTACATATTGAATTAAATGGATTTTGTGGTTAGACATTTAGGAAGACATTGTAATTAACATATTTTTTTACGTGTGGCATTTCACATAACGAAATGTCAAAAAAAATAAAATTTTTTTCATACAATGATTGGAAAAGATTTTCTTGTTGATAAAGTAATGGATTTTTTTATTTAAAGCTACTTAGCTGACTTTTTTTTTTATTAATATACCTAAACAAGTTAAATTTTTGAGAAAAATAAATGCAAAATATTTCAAAAACCTAAATTCTACTTCTTCTCACTTAGTTTTGACTTTATTTTTAGCTATTTTCTGTTTTACAGCGTGGCAAGTTTCATGAACGCACTATTATGATGTCAAGGACTTTTTCTTCGAAAACAAATTTGCAAAGCAATTCTACGCGCTTTTCCTCACATACTTCACTCTCTCTCTCTACGTGAAACTTTTGGCAGTCTTGCACGGTAGAACTTTTTAAATGGAACAACTTGGAAAATTCTAGATTATGTTTTACTATGATTGTAAATGCTCTTCACGTTCAGTCGATTTCGATGGGAAAAAGAAAGGACGGCTATAGTTCTCACAACCAGTTTAACGATGAATCTTTGCCAAGCACATTTTGCGAAAACAAGTGTGTAGACTCGAGCTTGCATACATTTCCATAACTCGAAAATAAATGACCTTGCTGTATATATGTTTATAAATATCCTCTTTATTAAAATACTGCTTCATAAATAATTGAGGAAGCTAACGAGTCCACGAGCAAAGCATGCTTCACAAACTATTATTAATCAAATTTTTATTTTCAGTCTAGTTAATTAAACATTAATCGGATGTAGACTTTGAGTCGTCTTGGAGTTTTTCTGAAGCTCGAAGCTTTTTGTATCCATCAGATCGGATGTCCATTTTATGACGCGACTGGCAGTGTTTGAAGAGATTACTCCATGCTGGATATTTTGCATCGCAGTCTTCAACGGGACATGAGTATGGAAAAAATCCTGTGTGTAGTCGAACTATAATAGTATTAAATATAATTTAATCAAGGAACTTGGTCATGTAAACGTTGTTTACCGTGAACGGTTAAATCGTATTTTTTGAAGAACCGCTTATCACAGAAATTGCAAAGGAAAGTTCTCTCAAACTCATGGACAGCACGAGTATGCATTTGTAATAACTTTTTAAAATTAAATGACATTCCGCATACTGAGCATTTCCATTTTCTCTGATTGTTATGTCCTACCATGTGCTGAGCAAGCTTATTCTTGCTGTTGAAACTGTAACAAAATTATTTTTAAAACTAGATTTCGTTTATTCCTGATTAATGTAAATTAAACATACAGCTTACTACAGATATGGCACTGCATCATTTTTGACGGGTCGCCAGCTTCATGAGTAGTCAAATGTTTTAGTAGAGTGTAGTGATTTTTGCACGTTTTTCCGCAAACGTGGCATATATGTGAAGGTTCAATGTCCAACTTTCCTTCTTTAGCAGTTTTCTTCTCTTCATCGCTCATTAGAATCATGATTTTTTTGTAATGTATTGCGGCTGATGTTATCGAGTGATAAATTTTCCCACAATGGCAGCAAAATACTGTCAAACGTGGCTAATATTTAGTAAGGAATGAAAATAATTAAGGATGTATTACCTGATGTAAATGATGAATGAACATTTTTATAATGAAGTGCTAAAGATAAGAAGTTCCAAAAGAGGCGGCTACAAACAATACAGGTAAATTTCAAGGAAGAAAAATGATTCTCAGCCATATGATTATAAAAATAGTGCATCCCACTAAAATCCTTTTTATCAGCACAAATGTTGCAGGAATAAATTTTTTTGACCTGATCAGATTCTTTTGGATGCTTTAGTCTCAAATGAACAAACAATTCAAAGGGTCTTGATGTTTGATTCATACACGAAGCTATTGGACAATGCTGTTTTGAGAAGCTCCAATCAACTTGAAATTTCTTTTGACATTCATTAGTTACAGTTCCATCAGAATTTCGTTCGTCTAATTCAATTTCTGTATTGAAAGTATTTGTTTCCTCTCCGCTTAAATACTTTTCCATGACCTTTTCACATAATATCTGATTTTCAGGTTTAGAACTTTCAATTTGAATATGGTATGCTCTATGATCCTTTAATTCGTTTAAACTTTTTGCATAAAATCCACAAATGTAACAAATCATAATCTCATATTTATGGACGTTATAATGTTTTACTAGAGATGGAATGTCATAGAAGAGTTTTGAACAGACTAAGCAGCAAAACTTTAAATGCTCTCTGTAATGCCTTTCAATGTGATGATTTACTAAAGAAGAGTCAAATAAAGCAGCATATTTTATTTCGCAGTTTTTACATCCATATGCTTTATTTCGTGCTCCATGAATTCTTTCAATGTGATTGTTGAGCTCAATAATATTATCAAAATCAATAAAGCATAGTCCGCAACACAGTAAATCCTTCCATCTCAATTGTGATAAACCTTCCTTAAGTGCTACGTCTTCAGTTATTTCAACTACTGTCTTTAAATTTTGATTAATATTAATATGAAGTGAGGATGTAGTGGAGCTTCCATTGATCACATCAGAAAAAAGTTTCTCAAGCGTGTCGACTTTGTCGCTGTATATTTCATTCTGTTCTATTCTTTTGGCTGGTCTCTTTGTACTCCTTCTTTTGATTACCTTACACTTGTAGTTTTCTTGATCACTTCCTGCTTCATCATACTGTTCTAATACTGTAGGTTTGCTGTATAATTTTGAGCATATCCGTTTTGATCGTCTAGTTGACTTTATTTCATCCTTTATGCTGTCACTGTCAAAAGTGTCCAAATCCTAAAATTCATAATTATTTACAACATACTGAATGACATAATTATCAATGAATTTACTTACATCATATTTAGTCTCATCAATATAGTCCTCATTGGATGCTTCCACAAATACTAGTCTATTCTGAATGTCTTCTAATTTCTTGGAAAATTCTACAAATTTCTCGACTGTCAGCCTGCATTCTTCACATATTAGTTGTGACAGCAGTTTCGATGGATTTATTTCCACTCGACAGTAATATTCCACAAGATCTTTATATGTTAAAAGTGACTCAAATGGTGCTATATCATTTAATTCTTTTGTAAAATCTAATGAACTTTTTTCCTCATAACACAATCTGCAAATATTGCTCATGATTTAACAACTAAACGAATATAATTATATGACAAATAGGGCTTAGATTAATTAATAATCATTATTTTATTAATTTGCCAAAAAAAAACATAAACAGAATTTAAGGATCACAATTTTCCCGTGGAATCGCCAAAATTAGTCTTCTCGGTAAACGTGCTCAAAATTGAATTTAATAAAATAATAAATTAACAATGGAAAGTTATAAGGAATATCTCGTGTTTTCACCGGATTTAAAGACAAAAATTGCATTTTTATCCACCAAAAATGCACAAAACAGCTTCACAACTGATGTAGATTGGGATTTTCCTGTTAATAATGAAAAGATGAAAATGTTTTTAGATACAGGACATGATGAAGAAAATAAACAGAATCAAAACCAGGAAGATACTGGAAAGTCCATCAACAACATAGCTATCAATGAATTAAACAACTTGATAGCATTCACAACAGATGACAAATCATTATTTCTGTGTAAAATTGAAGAATCATCGGTTAAAACATTGAGTCGACGGTACTTTTTAAGAACATCCAGTTGTATTAGATTCTCAAATTGTGGAAATATCTTATATCTGGCTGATAAAACTGGAGACGTTTTTGAGTACATGTGTGATGAAATTAACTTCAATGCTCCTGGAAAATGGATTTTTGGACATATATCACAAATCCTCGACCTTAAAGTATCCATTGAGTAAGTATACATATCTAGTAGTTATCACAATATCCAATAAAATATCCTATTAATAGTTCTAGATACATTTTAACATGCGATCGCGATGAAAAGATTCGAGTAACAAATTCTCCAGATTATCATGAAATTGAAATGTTCTGCTTGGGACATAAAGAGTTTGTGTCATCATTAATAGCACTAAGTGAAAACGTAGCAATATCAATTTCTGGTGATGGAACTTTGAGGCTTTGGAATTTCCTGAGTGGAAAGCAGCTCAATTTTACGAAATTTTCATTCACTCCCATTTTGTTCAAACATATTCCACAGTCACCAACTGATGGCATTTTGTGTATTTCTACTTCCGATTTTATCATCAAGGTTTATGAATATCAATTGATTGACAATAATGCTTTGAAGCTACATTTATTGGGTGAAAAACAGTATAGCAGCGATATAGAAATCGCAATTCTTAAAGATAACTTTTATATTGAGCATATTGAGGATGTAGATGGCAGCAAGAAACTTTGTATTGATAAAATCCAGATTGAGAACAAAAATGCAGCTTTTGAAGCACTAAAAGAAGATATCCTTACAATCTTAAACCTTAACAATAATTCAAGTTTAAAAATCGCAAAGCCATTCAAAGTGTCGTTATTGTTTAAGAATACTGGAAAGTTTGATAACGTGAAGCAGTACACTGACCGAAAGAAGGCAAGAATTGAAAGCCAGGCAATGAAAAAGAAATAGGAAAATAAAAGAAATAATATGTTAAACTTTTATTAATTAGATTTTTTCACTTTATTTTTTTTCG
Source organism: Chironomus tentans (assembly GCA_963573255.1). NCBI lineage: Eukaryota > Metazoa > Arthropoda > Insecta > Diptera > Chironomidae > Chironomus > Chironomus tentans. The sequence goes on along the minus strand of OY754304.1, from coordinate 29,663,128 downwards.
TGACAGCATTATTTTTGTTTTTACAGGACTTGTCTGTCTCTGCACTGGGCAAAATGCTTCAAATGTTATTATGTAATGAAGATAATTTCAAGAATAATATAAAACGTACGAGAGGAGAAAAGGACATTATTAAGCTTGATGACAGACAGCATACATAAATTGAATGTGTTGGCAAAAAGTGTTTACTTGAAAATTTTGCCTTGATTGAATTTACGTCCTTCCTTATCTGTTCCAGTCCATGAGAAGTATTCTGTCACTAATTTCTTTGTTTCCTCACTGTCTGCATCCAATTTCTTCCAGTCATAACTTTCATAATCAATTTGCCAGTCAGGCGAAAGAGGAAATACGAGCTCATGACCACGCCAAACCCAAATTCCGGAAATGGTGCTGTTGTTGTCTTCACCGAATAAGCAGCATGATGCAAATGCCTGTTTTCTCATCTTATCTAAACGTTGGAACATACCGGTGATCAAATTGCAGCTCATGAACACTTTTGTAAGTTCATCTGGATATTTATATTCTCCATACCAGATTGAGTAGTTTTCCTTATCGAATTTCTCGAAAAAGTATGGAATAGACTTTGCTTCTTCTTCGTTGCTATAAACTCTCTTAAAATCATCCATGTTGAATGTTCCTTTCGGGAGTAAATCGAATGGATCCTTGGATTTTGGTTCCATCAATAAAGCTTCTTCGGCAGCATCCAATTCTTGTGGTTCTTCCTTCTCTTCCTTTTTCTTGGCTGGTTTCTCAGCTGCTGGTTGTTTTTCTTTCTTTTCCTTCTCTTTCTTGGGCTGTTGTTGAGCACCTCCGAATTTTGCTTGCCATTCTTGATATTTCTTGGGATCAAAAGCAGCTTCATTTTCACAGAATTTAAAGTTCTTAACAACTGCCTTTGTTTGTGGCTGATTTAAGATGGTATTAAACCAACGGTTTACAGCAAAGAATGGTTTACGGAAAGCTGGGTCAGCAACATGTTGGAAAAGTTGAAGAAGACCACAAAATACGACAATATCAGCAAGTGTAATGCGCTCGCCAACAAGGAAAGTATTGTCGACTAAACGTGCTTGTAAAGTTTCTAGAGCTTTCAAAACATCATTCTTTGCACGTTCGTTTGTATTTTTGTTGAATTGCATGATTCCCAAGATCGGAAAGACCCAAGCTGATGATGCTGGTCCAATTTCACTGTCTGCAAAGCTAAGCCATTGCAATACTTGAGCCTTTTCAAGATCATTTCCGCCACGCAATTGTGCGCTTGACAAGTAATATGCGATTGAATTGGATTCAAACAAATATTTTCCGTCATCAGTTTCTAAAGCCGGAACCTACAAAAAAAAAGTACGAATGGTATAGAAAAATTTAGTGGATTCTTCAATTTTTTAAACAAACTATAAAGATAAATACATGACATCATGTAAAAAAAGACATAATGTATAGCATATCAAGAGGGGGATTTAAAAATAGCCTGTAAACGTCATCACAAGATCAGTTGTTCGGATAGAAAATATACAGGAATTAAAACGTATAACCTCATTTTTGCAAATTATCCATAAATTGCAAAAATTCACAAAACTAAGCATCTTTTACCTTAATTAATGTTTATGCATACCTTTCCAAGTGGAAATTTCTTGAGAAACTCCTCAGTTTTGTTGGTTTCTCCCATGACGAAATTTGGAGCAACTTGGACATTAACTCCTGAAAATTGAGCTGCAATAAGTGCTTTAAAAGCACGGAAATTCTCTGGATAAGTGTAAAGCAACATGGTCCTTCCTGTTTAGTAGAATATTAATAAAATAAGACGCAATTAATTTCATTCTATTACAAAGTATTTTAATGAATTTTCGACTTTGACGTAAATAATTTAATCTACGTATTTTTACTTAAATTCAAGCTTAATTACAGAAATTTAAGCACTTTTACATCCGTCAATAGTCGTACTATAATATTTTGTATCATTTAGAGATAAATAATCATTAATTAATTGTAAAATTAATACATACCGAAATTCAACAAATCAATGTGCCAACTATTTCAAAAAAGAGAAAGTTTAAAAAGCCGTTCCGACGCTCAAAAAGCGCTTTTAGAATTTTTTTGAACACAGAATTAAGTCATCTCAGAAATTTTCCTACATAAAAATAAATAAAAAAAAGAAGTAAAATCTCAAAAAGTCACAGACAAATCTCAATTTTCGTCAATTTTCTAAGTGTATTAATAAAAAGTAAAGTGTCAAAAATGTGTGGAGGCTTTTACTGCTCAAGGAATTCGTTAATATGCCTCAATTTAATGTATATTGTAAGTAGAAAAAAATTTCTAGAAAAAATTCTAATCAATATATCAATTGCGTCATATAAGGAAGAAAAGTATTTGTTATGTCCAGTATGTTATCTAGCTGCTGTTTGTTTGATCCAGACAAAATTTATCACAGACCTGTCTGTCGTCTTGACTAGATGTTTTCTTTGAAAAGACGTGATCTACAAAGATACTAATTAATTTAATCTTCTTATAAGGTCGTCGGAAGTCTTCTTATTGCCAGCGGAATCTATGGAAATAGATATACTGATTTGCCGATTTTACCATCAATCGTAGGCTGCGGAATTGTATTGATTGGATTGTCATTATTAGGGCTTTATGGCGCAGCTAAGCATCATCAAGTTTCATTATTTTTCTACATGATTATCTTGTTTTGTCTCTTCATTGTCCAATTTGCGATTGCATGCTCATGTTTGGCTGTCGACCAAAGGAAACAAATTTCCTTCGCAGAAGAAGGCTGGAATAATATTCCAGACAATTTAAAAGAAGAAGTTCAGACAACATTCACATGCTGTGGCTTCAATTCGAGCGTAATCAACGATCATCCATCATGCGACGCAATCAACAAAATTTGCTGCCAATCTAAGTCAGTTGATGATTGTACATGTTCGCCATGCTTACCAAAATTAAAGGATTTAATAGACTCGGCATTTAGAGTTAGTGGATCTATTGGATTATTCTTCAGCTTCACAGAGGTATGTTTTTACGAAATTTTCACTTCTATAGGTCATACTAACATACATTTAAATTCCTAACTATATAGCTTTTGGGAGTTGTTCTAACAGTTCGCTATCGTAATCAAAAGAACTTGCATAATAGTGCATTCTTATAAACATTAAACTACTAACTAACGTAGCGAAGCAATTCCTTTTATAAGGTTTGTCCTTAACACATCTCACATTTTATCCATGATTTGCAATGCATTTATTCGTAATTGAACTTATTTTCTTATGGCTATACATAATTTTTGCTTCTCACGTTTCATGCTAATGGCGCATTTTAATTATGATTTAAATATATTTATAATTTATGTGAATAAACTTGTACATTTTATTATATAAATTAATTATTTTTTCCAATTCCCAGCTCATCGCTATCATTATTGCAAAGAGATTTCGAAATCAACGGGATCCTTTTGATCTTCCTATACGTGCTGTCTTTCCAACAGTTAATTACGAGTATCGATGAAAAGATTATTATAATTATCATAGAGAAATATCTTGAATGAAACAACTCGTATAACTTAAATTGATCTATGCTAACCTGGATCTTGATTTGTGATAAAAAAAATCATCTAAACCATAGCCCAATATTGATCTCTGCTCTTTAGAATTATCGGTTAAACCTTCAACTGCTTGGAATACGTAAATGGCAAAAGATGCTTTTTTCTAATCAAATATTAGCAAGTAATGATTATTTCATCTAGTCTTCATACATTATATTTGCAAAAATTAAACATTAATTAAAACCTATAACAATAATCATTGAAAAGCAAGAATTTTTTTTGAGATTAATTATATAAAGAACAAGGAATAAACGAAACGGACTGGATTAATTAGGTGTTAGATTAGATGCAGACCAACAAAATATATTTTAATATTTCTATGTATATTACAACCTTAGTCAACTCTAAATTTAAAAAAAAATTGGCAACTATAGGATATAATATGAATATGACGATAAATTTAACATATGGACGTGAATATCAGCTTATCTTATACTCCTTATCTTTTTTAATTCACTGACTTATAAATAAAAATACCAAATTAAAAGTAGATTCATTAAAAACTGCAAAATCTCATTTTAAGCAAATTAATTTTAATATTTTGTGCATTTATCGTACGCTTTTTACCAATTTTATGTGTTTATTATTTAAGATGAGAAAACATAATGTCACTGAATGTTTGATGTTTAATGTGTAATAAAAGCTCAATGTAATAAAAAAATTATTAAAGTTTTACTTCTAAGAATAACGATTGTCTTTCAGGAAATTTATAATCGTATTCTATCACATGTTGTTGTTTAAATGCCTATATTTCTGAGTTTCTATAATTCCTGCCTTTTTAATTGAAAATTTCTTACTAAATATTTAATAATGTCTAAAAAACTGCATTTAATTTATTCATAAATGAAGAGTTAGATCCAATGTTAGAAACCCTTTTGTTAATTTATGGTGACAGTAAGAAAAAGCATAAATGCCCAAAAACAGCTCTCTCTAAATCAGTGTATCTCAAACTATGCTCTGCGGTACACTTTGAAAACCACTGTTCTAAATGTTGGATTTCTAGTGTTGACTTGGCAAATTAGAGAAAATTTCATCTCATGACAAACTAATAATCCATTCTTGGGTTATAAAAAAATATTGATAATAATCCTTTTTATGCGATTAGTGATTATTAGATGTCATAAAGAGGGAATCGAGAATTCCTAAAAATCCTGCATTTGAAATGAAACGAAAAGGATTGGAATAATGACGAGAAAAGGAAAAGTTAAAGCCGAAAAAAATTCCTTAAAGTTAACGCGTGATTCAAACAATAGCATGACATGAATGGAAATTATTTTGCGATGATACATGCATTGCGCAAAATCGGGAAAAAGTAATATCTATGCAAAGGAAAAAATATATTCCAAGCTTTCGTTCTTTTAGTCATTTAGATGCTCGCAATCGATAGACATTAATTGACTTCAAATCTGTTTTATTAATCAAATTTTTAATAAAATAAGTATCTTTCTTTACTAAATAGATTCGAAAATATATTAAATTAAGTTTAAAATCGTGAAAACTAAGAACTAGATATAAAGGAATTATTTAAGTATTAAATTTCAGTGACAAATCAGTGCAGCAATTTTGCTGACTTTTGTGAGGATATAGGCATTATTTATGTTCGATAAATAACTCGATTGAACAAACATTTAGTAAAAATCAATATTTGAATCAACAATAGCTCTGTAATATTTGACAAAGAAAATCTGGATATCTAAATTTTTTAACTTTAAGGAACGTCTCGCCTTGTGTAACAAAAAGTTATCAATAAGAAAATACAAAAAGTAAGTGAAAATTCAGATGATTTATAAATACGAAGTCGATATAAATTAATAATTCATAGGCACGAATCCTTAGAATTTTCAGTGCTGCATATTTTTTTAGTGGCTATAAATTTGTATTAAAAGTATTTTGCCACTTATAACAATGCCTTGTAGCAACTAAAAACTTTTCGTCTAAGAACATGTGAATGAGAAAAAAAATACGTAAATCTTCGCAAGCACAAATTAATGTTATTGCCATTTCTTTCTTCAAGCACAGAACAAGCAAACACGCAGCAACAAATAACTTAATTCAGAACAAGAAAGTGTCACGTTGAGTAAATTGTTGGTGAAAAAATGTCAGCATTAAGTGGAAGTCCTTCGTTATCTGACGAGGAGCGAGACGAGTGAGTACACAATTTTCTTATGACATAAACATTCCTTATGGGTGCCTAAAATTAAATCAGAAAAATTGATTTAATATTAAGAAGAAAAAAATTCATCAAATATTACTGAACCAAACATACTTTATGCTTATTCTCTTCTGCAAACATTACGTGAAGTATGTAAACATAATTATATGGAGTAGAGTAGCATAGCAATGTCATTTTCATAACTCGTTCTTCTGAATGGAAGTGCTTCTCTTCCTTTGTCGTTATTTTTCGGATGCTGAAGAATGCCAATTATGTACTCTTATGCTTCTTATTATCCTCAATGAACAATTTCTTCCATGAAAAAAAAGAACACAAAAGCGTGAGGTGAGGTTCATTGACATTAAAGAACACAAGAAGTAAATGATAATGATGTAAGCAAAATGACTCTTGGTTGTACTTCTGGCAATTTCAAAAAAAAAAAATTAAAACGATAGATCGAGTTGCTTTGAAACTGATGCCTTTCATTTATTAACTAAATTGTAGACAATTTACTTTTGATCTGATCAATTGAATATGGTGATTCTAAATTGCGTATATCAAATTATTTTGTCACAGCAACATGTTACGCAATAAAGATCTGGTTTGGAGGAAATATGGAGTGTGAATTAATTAAAAACATTCTAGCTAATGATTACACTTCAGTGAAGTGGATATTTTCGTAAATTTGAATCCAATTGAGCTTTTCGGAGAATGGAATCAGTGACTTAAAGGTTCTGGGGTCGATCCCAAGCATGGGTGTACCCAGAGAGGGGTCTGAATTTTGAAACTCAGTATAAATGGAACCCATTTGAAAAACTAATGATTTCTTTAAATTGACTATACCTAAAACTCCGGACCCCTACTGTGGGTACGTCCATGATCTCAGATCAAGCATAGTTGGAAGCCTGTTGTTTATTTTTCCGATCCAGTCACGGGGTAAGGATTTAGGTGTGGTTCGTATGCTGGGTGAAGAATTGAAGTGTTTGCATACACAAATTTTGACTAGGTCTTAATGAAGTACTCAAGTCTTTGAAATGTGCAGAGCTTGCTAGTTGTTAGGATTCCATTATAAACTTTGGGTCTAAAGGGTACGGTAGAGTTCTATACAAAATGATGTTAGGGGTTGTTCGCAAATTCTTTCTTTAGAAAATTTGTGACAAGGGGGGAGGGGGGTTCGAAAAAGTCGTTTTTTTGCATGACGTAATTTGCGAACGACCCCTTAATAGATAAATTTTTAGGAGAGTGGGTTGGAATAATTTTTTAAAGACTCGAGTGCCTTTAAACGTGTTTAAATACATGGTATTTTGGATTATCCTCTTTAGCTGATTGTCCTCAACTTTCAATAATTATCAAGTTGAAATAAAATGCTAAACTAATTAAAAATCTACAAAGTGATATTGCAATATCATATCAAGTTCGTTTTGCTTGAATCTATCACGTTGCCAAATATGAAAAAAAAATAGATTAATTTTTAAAATGTTTAATAATAATCTGTTGCATACCGAAAAGGGGATCGAACATTTCAGGCAGCTAGTATTCTAATTTTTTTTAATAATTCTATTTCTATAGACACACTACATCTATAAGTTTCAAATATCTATTATTATTTTTTTATACCAATCGAAAAAAAAGTCGTGTGATGAACAAAAAGCTCTCGTGTAACAAATGATTTTCTTCTCCCATGCGTTATGCTATAGAGCTATATGGCATGTAGCCAAATACATGTTTTTCCGTCTATCTCATATTTTTCTTATTATTAATACACACACATTCAACAGTGCCTTATGTTTCAAATAAATTTCGACGAATTCTTAAAAATCATTTCAGTTTGCTGTGCTGTCTCGTGTAGTTCATTTCGTTTCTATTATTTCAACAGAAGTTTTTAAAGTTTTTCAATTTTTTGAATTAAAAGTGAAGAATTATTTGAGAAAATATTTGAGGTTAATTTGTAATTTAAATATTAATTATTAAATTCTGTCAGAAAAACTAGTCTTTCTATATTAAAATATTGGCTTGAATTTGCAATGAATTCAGAACAACAGGCGCATATTTTTATTAAAATAAACATGTATATTGCATGTAAATTTATTTCAAATTAACCGTCACTTTAGATGGCTTTACATATTTTTTTTTTGTAATAAAAATTATGTGATATGAATATTAATTTTTATGATTTTTTTTACGTATAATAATTATTTAATTTATAAAAAAATATTCCCATACGTGAAAACCAATATTTTTTTCTGCGACACTTGTCAGAATCAACTGACAAAATATTCCATGAAATAATATGGGCCTCGACGGATTTTCTGGGATTTTTATTCAACGGAAAAAAATATTTTGAATTCAAAACTTAGCGTACTTTACTAACGCAATCAAAACATGTAAAATTTGTTTCTTTAAAATCTGCTTAAATCGATCCTTAATCACGAATTTCTTTGCTTAAATGTTAAAATAATCTCATATTAATGCTCCTTTATGTATTTAAGTAGCACAAATATCACTATTAAGAGATATTTTCATGATTCTTTTAATTTCAGCTTTGTAAACAAACAATTTGCAGGCAAAAAATTCAAAATTTTAAAAACCGTTGAATTGATTTTTTGCTATTAAAAATATTAAAATCGTCATATTTCTCTCAATTTTGTGTTATTGAATTCCAAAATATGCTAAAACTTCAAGCATTTTTATTATCCATCTAAAAAAATACATTTGAGCAATTGCAAATAATTGTAAAGAAAGTTACAGTAAAATTCCCAAAAATTATACGTGAGTGACGCTTACTTAAAGTGATTTTTGGAAGTAACTGCTAAGTTTGAGGGAGTAAGTTATATATCAAAAGATGGGGATTTTTTTTCTGTATAAGAAAAAATAACTTGCATTGCTGTCACTTTTAAGGGTAAAGAGAAAATCAAGAAAAACAAAGCGTCACTCACGTATAATTTCATTGTGACGGGGCCCATATAAATTTCCTCTGTGTCACATTTTTAAAGAAAGCTGAGTAAATAAAGTACGGTAATGAAACAGACTTAAGGCCAAGATTAAAGAAATAATAAGACGGAAAATAATGATGAAATTCCTCATTTGAAAATGCATGTTTATCTCGTGCATTAAATTAGTTCAATAATGATTCAATAACCTTTTTAACCCTCTCAGCTACTATTATTTAGTAAATCATTGATTATTTTGTCAATAAACTAGGGTCGATCACAAATGACGGATCATCAAAGTATTGAATTTTTAAATCTTCAACTACTCTTTGTCTCTAGCCCGTTCTAGCTAAATTTTAGACACTAAAGTCAGATGAGCTCGCTAATTTTTTGTGTCCTTGAAAGAGCACTCGAATCCGGCCAGACATTCTAGGAACTGAACCCCTGTCCTTTTTTAAATCTCGACGACACTCACTGATAAACGATTCCTATACAGTATCTAATAATTTAAAGTCACTATAATTTGTGTCCCGAAGTTGGCTTGAAAGGAAATGATAATGATACAAGCCGATACAAGCAATAACAGACACATGTTGTTAATAAATTTGTTTTTATTGCTACGTGTAATTTTTTCGCATTCCTTGTGTATTCATACGATATTCAAGGTCAAGCACATGACGAGCCTCCAAGTTTTTTCTTCTTTCCTATACGTCATGCAATTCTCAAAAAAACAGTGTGAATGAATCAGGAAAATAAAATGATTTGTTTCTATTTTTGTCAACATGTCGAGACGTTAAATGCGCATTAACTCATTAATTTAAGCATAACACTTAATTAGAAATATATGGAAATAATAATAAAAATAAAACATCATGCCACGCGATTTTTATTTTTATTTGCTGATATCAACGTCAGCTTGCAAGCTTACACTAGTGATAACAAAGTAATTTAAAATTTAAGTTTCTTCCATTCAGATATGCCTCCATTTTTGTCTTATCTTCTAATTATTATCAATTCTAGATCCACAAAAATCTAATTCAATTTTTTTCAAGCTTAAGCAAGTCATTACTAATTAATCTGAATTAATACTCATTTATTCGGAAATGTCATCTTTACAAAGTAAACAAATCATTATTCTAACCGGTTTCTTCCCATTTTAGATAATGGAGATGATGCGAGTATACTTTAATAATCATAACAATATGATTGCGACTCGTGTCTGCATTATTCAAATATTTTGAACTTTTGTTGTCTCGATTGCATAATATTCCATAATTCCCAACGGAATGAGAATTTCGTTGTATTTTTTGCGCGAGTGATCAATCAATTGATTGCAAGTTTGGGTCGATTTCAATCAATTTTCGCCTAAAACGTGATTTGTTATACTTAATTTATACAATGTGTTGTAGGTTCTGCTAAACCGAATCAAACAAGTTTGCACTTTAGAAAGTTAAATTTTTTGGCATTACGTAATGATAACTTCTAACGTTTGCCTGCCATTCATTTGAATATATCTATAAGAATGACTAGTTTTTCATTTAACCTTTCGAAAGAGAACAGAATAAAACAACAAAGAGAAGACAAAAATCTTAATTTTTTTTTTCATATGATAATTTAGAGTATAAAAGATTTCCAAAGAATTAAGGGAAATGTCATCACTCCAATCTATTTATATAACACAAATTAATAATGGTGGAATTGCTGAAGACTTGACTGACTCAATTAAAATTAAGAAAATCGATGCAAATGGAAATTTGTTACAAAAAACACAAAACGGAAGCTCTTCATCTTTTGCATCCACATCAAGCGGTGATGAGGAGATAATCTCAATCATTAAATCTAAAGCTGATGAAGATAAGGATTGTGATGATGGTGATATTTTAGAGATTAAGACAAGGTAACATAATACTTTAGTAAAGCTTTTTTACAAGGGCTTCAATTTTATGAAATTCTGATCGTTAGAAAAGCTTGGGTATTGGGTTTATGGGAAATAACGCTTTAATAATCGCAGTAATCATATTCAAAACTTTCCAAAACCATAAATTACATTTTTTAAATATTAAGAAATGCTCTTTGACATTTCATCTAATAAATCAACTATTAAATCATTAATTAAAGCTTATCACGTAAGCATTAAATAATTTTTATTTTAATTCTTTCTCAACGTAAACACCTCAATACTCAAGTAAACAGACTTCATGAGTACAATTATCATCTTGTCTTAGGGACAATTTTTTTGGATGCGTATATTCCTGTTTTTGTCGTCTTATAATTTACAGTTAGCATAATAAGACTTTAAATTGCGCAAATAAATTAACAAAGTGGTCATCTGGAAAGATCTTTATATTATGTAAATATCTCATTATTGAATTTCGTACTCTGTGTACTTCAATAAAGGCACAATTTAAATAAGTATAACAAAATTTTCACAAAATTAAATTTATTGCGACATCATTTAATATTATGAATTTTGAGCGTTGAAATGAAGAAGACAGTAAACAAAAGTAAGAAGAATTATCTTTCAATACACTTCAATACACAATCGTGTCCTTTTGGAAATGATATGACATACCTCAAGTTATGCATCCAGTCATGGGCGTACTCAAGGGGGTCTGGACTTCCTCGAAAATTTATCAAATAGAAATTTTTTTCTGAAAAATAACTTTTCTTTTAAAAAATCTTCCAAAGTTTTTCCGAAGCTCTAATTGATAGTTCAACCATTCCCGTACCGTTTGAATTAACAACAAGTACAAAAACATGATAATAAGAAAGAAAAGAATTTTTGGACCCCTCTAAAAAAAATTCTGGGTACCCCTGCATCTAGTATTTGAATTGATTCAGTAATAAGTTTGATGACTTTTAAAGAAGGTCAGGAATACACTTGAAATTAAACTATAAATTCTTTTTTTATCTCCTCACATATAGATATAACGATGGAACCGTCAAATTGCGTAATCCGAATATTGAATTAATGGACCAGGTTTGAAGGAAAAGATTTAAGTCGATTCAAAATGTTAAAACAAATGTGTTCTTTTTCAGGATATACTTTATCATCTAGCTTTAGGTAGCGGAAGTCATGATTTGGAGGAAATGTTTGGGGATATAAAGGTTTGTTGATTCTCTTGTTAAACAAGTCAATTTGATATTTAGTAAATTCTTAATTACAGTTTGTTTGCATGGGTGGAACTCCAAAAAGGTAAGACATGTGATCTTTTACAATGCCTTTCTCATTTCTCATACAACCTTCTTCATTTTTATTGCACAATAGAATGGAAGATTTCGCACACTTTATTATGGATGAAATCGGATACAAAATTCCACCAGGAACGCAATTGCAAGACATAAGTGCTTTTTCTTATCGTTATTCTATGTATAAGGTACATTAATATTTTCTAACACTTAATTAACTGAATTCTAATTGGAAATAAAAATCTCTAGGTCGGTCCTGTATTATCCATTTCTCATGGAATGGGAGTTCCTTCTCTTGGAATTTTACTACATGAGATTATAAAACTTATGTATCATGCCAAATGCAAAGATCCAGTATTTATTCGAATCGGAACATGTGGCGGAATTGGAATTGAAGGAGGAACTGTTATAGTCTCAAATGAAGGCGTTGATGGACAACTTAGAAGTGTTCATGAAATGGTAATGAATGGGAATTTATCTCTTGTCAAGTATAAAAACAAAATAATTTTTTTTTATTTAATAAAATCTAGACCATCCTCGGAAAAAATGTTTACAGACCAGCGAAATTAGACCAGAAATTGGTGAGAGAATTTATGTCGTTAGTTGATCCAACACAAGATGCTTATGAAACTGTCTGTGGCAAAACTATGTGCACAAATGATTTTTATGAAGGTATATTGCGCAACTGTTTTGGATGTAATAGATAATCATAGAATTTTATTATTGTTATGTTTCAGGACAAGGTCGACTTGATGGAGCCTTCTGTGATTTTTCGGAAAAAGACAAAATGGATTATTTAGAAAAGTGTAGAGATTTTGGTGTTGTGAATATCGAAATGGAGTCAACGATATTTAGTGCTTTGACTCATCACGCCGGTATTAAAGCTGCAATTGTTTGCGTTGCATTGCTTAATCGTTTAAATGGTGACCAAGTATGTGCTCCAAAAGAAGTAATGTTAGAGTGGCAAAAACGTCCACAAATACTCGTCTCACGCTTCATTAAGAAGCGCCTCGCACAACAGGGACGACTGGGAAAAATTCATGGCGGAAGCATCAAATCTCCAAGAAGATTTAAGCTCGTCCAACAGGAATCTGAAGCTCATGAATAAATTTTTTTGACAGTATCGCACTGCTGACTATTTCTTTTTCTAAAAAAATATTATGTTTAATTGTTTAAGTCGTTTATTAATAATATTTAAAGAAAGAGAGAAAACTGATGAAGATATTTCCATTTTTCATACATTCCTTCTCATTCCACATTATTACACATACAAAAGGAACTAAATGATATTGCTTTATTAATAATATCCCTACATAAATAATCAATCTTCAAAGTCTTATATGAATGATATCCACAAGATTCATAAATAATTTTTAATCATGTGTCTAAGTCTATCCTACTTCAGCTATTAACTGCTTATGTCAAAGTAAACTTAAGATTCGTAAAGATTTCAAGTTAAACTGGATTTAATAAAATTATGATTTTTAATGCTCAAATTATTGTTTTCATCCTCGACAAAAAACCATCCATAAACGATAGCCGAAAAGTGTTTTACATGTTGGTTAGATAGAACTTAAGAAATTTATACAAGATGGTTGGTTGTTAGGAAGGAATCGGATGTCGAGAAAGTATATAAAAGATAGCTGAATATTAGCAGTTTTGCAGCATTAAATTCTAAATACAATTCACCAAACTTAGCATTTACAAAGTTACAAAGTTCTTTTGTTACAAACTGGATTACAAGCAAATAAATAATAAATTAAAAGTTATGCATGTCCATATCATATTTATTTATATGTTCATGAAATAGTTGGTTTTTTAAAGAAAATGTTAAGAATTTCACTAGGTATTATATATATTACTTAGTTTAATATAATTGTATTATTCATAATGTTGCGTGATCATTAACATAATAAAATTAATTGCTTTGAAAAAAACGGTATTTTTTTGAATTTTCGAATAAAAAGAAGACTGTAAAAAACGGTCAAAATTTGAAAAACAAAATCATGGTAAACATCGATAAGAAAGTGGGGTGCAACTTCATGTCATTACTGTGTTTCCACTCCTTGGCGTTTTATTGCATGAATGTTTAATTAAATTAAACTCAAATAAGTTCAAAGTATCTAAAGTTGTTTTTCATTTAAAACTCACCAGAACGGTAATTTTTTGAATTTTCATTTCATGTTTCCACACCTTGACTTTTTCAATTCAGTCATCTCGGTAAAAAAATTTGTGTATCTAAAAAAAACTATTCGATCAAAGTAACATTATAAATTTTTGCTTTATTAGCGTAATTAATAAGAATATAATGATAAATGAATAATATAACATAAAATGATGAGTCTGGGCACTTTGGATGAAATCATTTATAAGCTACAAACAGTGTTAATTCAAGAAAATTATTCGTCTAAAAATATAACAACCATAACAATAAATTGGGATGAAGGTGCTGTAATCATTGAGTATGATTTGTAAGTAAAATAATAAGAATCGTATTAGAAATCTTCAGAAATTAAACATTTCTTCATATTCTTTGCAGAGAAAAATCAACAATTTTATTCGAAAAGGAATTTCTTGAGTCCAAAAACCACTTTTCAAGAGAAATAATTAACAGTATTAAAAAAATTTCACTTTTAAATATCCATGCCACTATCAAAGTCTGTGATTCTCAGCTTCCAAATGATTGTCCTTTATACGAAACTAAAAGGTAAGAGACTATTTATTAAAATATATTATTATATAGTTGCAATAAAACCATTATTTTCTTTGTAGCTACGAAACATTTTATGAAAAAGTCTCTGAATTTACCGGATTAGATAAGAGTTTAATTTTTGAGCTGCTGCTGCCAATCAACGAAGCGGAACTATATTTTTTTGTAAGGCCTGACAGTCTTGATGAGAATTTATCAAGACTATTAATTACTTCAGGTTCCTTCAATTCTGCTTCGGTTAATTCCTTGTACGTAGAAATGATGAATGCTTCCGAACAACTTGAAAACTTGTCCTTCCTTGGAAGAATCAATAGTTCTGATCACCAAATTTTGAAAAAGATTGTCGATTCTGTTGTCCGAAATTTGTTGCAACTTTTAGGCAATCAAGAATACGTTAACAATAGCAAAGAAGGAATGAAAATTATTTCTACTGATGCTGAGAATAGCTTTGATAGTATGCAGATAGGTCTCATTGATTTAACAACTGGACTGACTGAACAAAACCAAATGGAAATTGATGATGAAACTTTCTACAACTTCAACACGAGCGATATAATGGAAGAGGATCAGGAGCTTAGTGATTTTTATGAACCAAAAATAAAAGGTCTTAAAGAAGGGTGGGACTCAAGAGTTGACGATAAAAAGTACGAAAAAGTTTCATTCGATAGAGATTTCATGTCAAAATTTTTGCGTTGCTTGACAAATGAAGATAATATTAATCCTGAGCCAGAATGGGATAGAGATGAAGATTTAACTACTGAAGAAGAAGAAGTGACAAAAAAACTCAAGCGCTCAAAAAGTGATGATGATTTACAATTTGTTGGTGATGTGTCCATCTCAGATTCCTTTGGAGAAAATACAGGAAAATGGAAATTCAGGCGGAGAAGCAACGGAAGAGCTGTACGTCCACCTTTAACGAGAATGTCATTAGGTGCAAATAAGACAACTAAAAAAGTCAAGAGCAATCTTTTTAATGATGAAGAGGTTGTGAAATGGGAAAAATCGAAGGGATCTGACGATATGAGTAAATTATTGTTATCCACAACTAAAGATTTTAAAAACTTGAATCAATGCTTAGACAAGGACTATAAAATTCCGAGAAAATCTTACAATGGCCCCAATCGTCGTCCTTCGATACACAGCTCAACGAAGGATTCAAAAATGTTGAAACAAGAGACAAAACCTAATATGATGCACTTTTTCCAAAAACGTGTGGATAGTTTGACTCCTTACGAATCACCGTCTGGTTATCGGTTAACTGAACGAAGAACTCCGGCAAGTGTCTCAAATTTCATTAACACCGAAACAATTCATGTGATAGACGACGACGATGATGAAGATGATAACAACAATAAGGAGGATAAGGTTTTACAAAAAGGTCCTGCCAAAAGAAAATTACTTAACATTTCGCCAAAAGTACAGCCAAAAATATTCAAAAACAGAAGAACGGATTATAGTTCCTACGATAAACCTCTTTCTTTTGGTACCAGCAGAAATTCATCAGGCCGTCGTCAAAATTTATAGCTTTTTAGTTCCTTAAATTCATTATTTATGCTACAAATAAATTTAAACGAGATTCTATTAAATAAAAAGCATTTACTCATGTTTGGTCTTTCAGACTTTATTTTCCATAATTCCTTGTCAAACTAAATTTTGAACTACAAGGAGATACACGTGATCATATAAAGCTTCTCTTAAATTAGAGCTTTCAGCTGAATTCTCTTGAGAGTCAACGTCACTCTCAAAATTTTTCATTCTCTCTGAATTATTTATTTGTGTGAAGCTGGTCGAAAATTGAAAAGCGTTACATGCTGTAGCTGACTGCTTTAGTGAATTTTAGTGCAATTGTTCTTAATTTAAATAGAACTTATTTTTTCGAAATTTGAATTTTTCTCTTAAAAAATAATTTTTCTTAAAATGCAAACAAATCAGGCAGGCAGGCACGAGATTCAACGCAATTTCATATAAGTAACAAAATCTTACTGTATCATTCGTTCGTTCGTCTGATGTTTTAGTTTGTTTTCAGCCTTTGAAGTGTAAGAATGTAATTGGATAGACAGGGATAGACTATAGAAATAATATACTTGATACATATTATTATTAATTGTTGTTAACAGTGATAAAGTAAAGGAATTTAATTCCAATATAAAAGTGTAACTAAGAAAATTGTTTTAGACATTCAATTTATTTTTTTGTGATTATACCGTTTTATGCGAAAGAACTATAATGAATTCTAGCAACAGTGCATTAAAGAAAGCAAGTAAAACGAAGCCATTATCATTAAGCCAAGATGATTTTATATTTCCACGGGCACCAAGAATAAGAAAAACGCAGCAAAAATTAGAAGATACACAAAAGATTTTCAAGTACATTGACGATAATATAATTGGAAAAGGAGTTTTATTTTTAGGTCCTTATGGACGAAGGAAGGGTGAGTGACTAATTAATTTATTGAAAGTTATGACTGGATATTTCCAGAAATGTTTTAGCACATGCGATTCTTATGACTCTCTAAAATAACTTTTTACGATGGATTTCGATACTAAAAAAACTGTCATAAAATGCAAATCTCTGGTGTCAGTAAGTCGCATATATCACATAATTTACTCCAATTTGAAACGTTGTCCTTGAATTGCGCATAACTTAGTCGCAAAAGAAACAAATCTTTTTTAAATTTAAATAATTGCCCGTTCATTCACGCAAAATATTTGTCGTTATCATTATTTTAATTTTCCTTATTATGCATAATGATCAAATATTTGTAGTTGCTATCTTTTTTACTTGTTGAGCGGTATGTACAATAAATACAATAATCGAAAAATTAGAGCAGCAGTAATTATTTGGACGTGTCCTTTATGATCCTTCTGTATAGGAATTATCAGGAAGAGTGTCACATCCTCTGATAGACTAAAGCGTGTCATGTTATTCAAAATATGCTTAATTAATATACTGTTGTAGAATCGTAAACGATACTTGTCTTTTCACATGATATTTATCATTCTACGCGAATCAATTTGTCATTATATCAATGATTTGTAGCCATTTGTAGCTATGATAGAGATAATATGCCACATACGCACATTTTTATTGAATTTTACCATGTACGCTTTATTTCTTCTTCTCATTGTTGACCCACATTAAATTTAGTGAAAATATCTACTAGCTTTTAAGCTAGACTTATTGGCGATTTTATTTCGAATGTTATTTTTACTCGACATTTATCACAACATACGATTTATGTCAATTTTTATGAGAGAAAAAAAACATATCTAATGACATGTTCAAAGACCTCATACATGATATTTAAATGAGTAATTTGAGAGCAACTAAAAGTTAGCATTCACAATTGTCCAATTAATTTGACACAAAATGCTTCAGATAAAAATTTTGAACGGTCATATTTTATCTTATTTATAATCCGTGTAGCCTATTTAAACTGGCCTCACGTGGATGACAACCTTCATGCTTTTCTTCATCCCATATTATGATTTCTTTATTATTTGCTTAATTAAAAAAAATTTTTAGTCATAGTTAAATCAAGCACGTTTTAAAAAGCATAATAAACCTTAAGAACGCTACGGTGATAAAGTCACTGACCTGTCTCAACCCATCTTACTTTCTCCTATTTAATAAATAAGTGGTCGTGACGTGCATTCTTTTTGCTCGCATAATTCTCAAGCCTAGCATAATAAAATTTGCATAATTTTCTATTAAGTAGACTACGTTGAATTTATGGAAATATGCATGTGCTGTTTTCTACTGAATGACTTAATGAATAAAAAAAGATATTTGATTAGGCTGATCATTTGCTTGGTTTTTCAGAGGACTGTCCTCTATTTTTGAAAGCTTTAATTTGTCCTTTATTTCGGTGAAAATGTCTTCTATTTTCAAAATTAAGGCACTTTATTACTAGATAAGATGTCCAGTCCCGACACAAAAAAATATCCAAAAAGTGAAGATTTTGATAAAAAAAATTTGTGTCCTTTATCTGCCTCGGAATAAATTCTGGTCACCCTATATTTGATCAGCCTGTTTTGACTCGATTGAAATCAATTTGTATTCATTTAAATGACGCAAAAAAAAGCTCTTGATTAGAACAATTTGTTGTAACTATTTTGGTATAATTTGTTCGAAAATTTTCTGGTATTTTAGGAACAAATAAAAATGAATATACTTGATGACGTAAATTTTATTTACACAATGAAAACTATAGAATGGTGAATTTACTAATTTCATTTTAAAACTTACAGAAGAGTGGAATTTTTCTATAAAATCCCTCTAAAATATTTCGTTCTTGCTAAGGATGCAAGGGCGTAGTTAGGGGGTCACTGAGGGTCCGAATCCAGAAATCAAAAAACTCATTTAAAAAAAAATTTCTAAGAAAATTCCTAAGGAGCCGTTCATAAATGACGTCACACAAAAAACGAGATTTTTAGACCCCTCCCCTTTTGTCACAAAATATTGTTATAAAAATTTTTCTTTTGTATGGAAGTATGAATGAATGACCCCTAAGATGAGTTATTAACAACAAACAAATTTTTGGACCCCCTCATAAAAATTTCTGGCTACGCCACTACCGCAAGTATGTAAACGACCCCCAACCTAAAGATTCAATCGAAATTATCAACAAATAAAAGAACACTTAAACACTTTTAAAATTTGATGCTCAAGATCACGAAGGATTTGAAGTAGCACCAATTTTCACACGTGCATTCATACTTTGCTAAATACTTTAGATTGTTGGCGCTGCTCAGTAGTGTTTGAAGAAGGAATTAAATTTTTTATATTAAATTTTCAGCAAATCATTACTCTTCTTTAGTTTACAGTCATGAGTTATTTTTCGTTTACGGAGCGACGCAAATCTCATGTATGTCTGAATCGGTCTGAATTAGATGATTTTCAGTAAACGTGGGCGGAGAAATTTGAATAAATTTGTTTTTAAAAAAAACAACAGAGAATTAGTAACATCCCCATTCTAAATTTAATAAACGAGCTGATATAAAAAGTTTATTGATTTAAAATTCCATCATTGACTGACTGCTCATGATGCATGATTAAATACTAAATAAAGAGATTCTTGAATAGAATCCAAAAGTTTACGATTAATAACACTTTGAGACGGAAGTGCTTTTCAAAACAATTTCAAAGCATTCTTTCATCTCAACAAGTTGTAATGTTGTCATAGCAAAATTACTGTAATTATGCAAGCTCAAGTATTTCACTCTTGACTATGTGTATATGGCTGTATATTATATATTATTTAAGAGAGAATACTATCAAGTGTAGAAATGGAATGGTCGTCTTTTGCTGGAATTCTAAAAATAAATGATACATGCGAAAATACTTAGCAAGAAATCTTCAATTTTCCTCGTGCATGATGATGAGACATTTCTCGTCCGTAAAACATCATTTTATTATTGCCACAGACGCATGCTTCATGTGTTTACACAACTTTTACTTATAGCTAATTTTATTTTCATCAGCACTTAATATTTTATGAAAAATCGTTTGTGGTTAATTGAAGGTCATAAGGTACAAAGATTAACGGCGAGGCAAAAGTTTTATTAGACATTAATTTTAAAATCAGTCATTCGTTTATGATGTCCAAAATTCCAAAGTTAAGGTCGGTAGTAGCGTGTACCCTTCAAAAAAAGTTGAGCGACAGAGCAGTGGTATAGCCAGGGGGGTACTTAGGTAGATTTCACCCACCTTCCTTTCGAAACAATTGGTACGCCACTGGGAAAAAGGAATAGACAATGTTTTAGACATCATATGTAAAATGATCCTTCCAAACACTTTCTTCTTTAATTTTTATTTTGAATATGCTGGCTTAATAAATTATTAGAAACTCTTCAGTCCAAATCACTTTTAATGATGTCAAACATGACAGACCAAAAACTCAACATTTTTGGCCAATCTTTAATGCTTTCTTATGAACATTTCGCCACATTTAAGAAGACATACAATACTTATTGTAGAGGCTTACGTATTTTTTTTCGCAATGAACTCATTCACATGATTGCTTTTTAATTTCTTTCTGCCTGCATGTACACGAAATCATCATCATCATTCATTCATTCGAATACATAGAACAATAATGTGAGAAGACCTTCAGTGATTTATATTTCATAAACGGATGATAAATGCGATCTTTCCCATTACTTCATAGCATGTCCTTTTCAATCACTTGCTCTGTTCATATTCTACACTTTTGGTTATTACATTCGTTCGTTGAACTTATAACTTATATTTTTATCTTTGCCTTAAAATACAAATTATTTATAGAAATATGTGTGAATTTCTTGCTTAAACACATTCTATATTTAAAATAACTTAGGTAAGAATTAAGGAAGTTCTACTCACGTGTCAGCGAAAAAAAGGCATTTGATATGCGAAATTTGAAGCTTCAGTATCACCACATGTGTTTATGAAAGCGTCATCATGTCTCTTGTATAGACATAATTGTGTCACAAAGTTGTTTTCGCGAACATTCCGATAATGAATGAAACATTTATTTTTCTCTTCTCATTATATATTTATCATTTTTGCCAAACGAAAGTAAAATTTTCTTCGTTTCCCTTTCTGCTTTAATTCCTTCTTTCGAGGTTAGTTCCGATCAAAGCTGACTCAATTTTGCATTCACTTACATTTTCATTCATTTATTTATTCTTAAAACGTAAATCATTTTATTTAATTTATGAAGGAAATTGAGCATGCAAGCATGCATCATAATCTTTCAGGGTAGAAAATTAATCTCTTGTTTGAAATGCCATATCATTTTCTGTTGATTCTCATCTCTCAAGGAAACGTTTATTAGAAATTAATTGCATAAATCTCTCCTTTGTTATAAAATTTAAAATTAATTAAAGAAAATTTCATGGACTGTAGAATAATAAGGAAAAATCTATTGAAAATGCATATGAAAAATTCTTGCCTGCATTGCGTACCCAGAAGGAGGGTCCGGAGTTTTCAAACTTTTTTTTTTCAAGAAGATTGTACCAACTTTTTACAAAGTTTTCTTTGATTTACACTTTAGTCAAAAACTTTAAAGGAATCATTAGTTTTTCAAATGGGTTCCATTTATACTGAGTTTCAAAATCCGGACCCACTTTTTGGTACGCCAATGCTTGCCTTCCTATGGACTTTATCACTAGGATCAAAATGTTGCAAAATAACTCTACAAGAGGAGAGCAGGTCTCGTTAAAATAAAAATAGACCCTGATAAAAGCAAATCTATAGTTTTCCACCTTAGGGGTCGTTCACATATTACGTAATGTTAAGGGGCATCAGCAACTTAGTGTATTCTGATAATAGCACTAGGACTCTAATCGATCCGGAATCTACATATTACTTAACGTAAAGTATTAATTTTCAGACCACCCTATAAGGAATAATTTATTTTGTTTTAATTGTCAGACAACCTCTCAAAAACCGAACGTAATACTCGAATGTTCCTTGCATTATATTTATGAATCAAATAAAAAAAATTAAAACGAAAATTATTATAGTCGAAAAGAAAAACAAGACAGCGATATAAATAGCAAATTTATCGAATTATATCTGGACAGATAGTGACAAACAGGAGCAGAACATTTTGATATCGGCAAAAACAACTTTGAGTTTATTAATGAAATGCGAAAAGTAAATCAAGCACTTTTTGTACTTGAGAGAAAAATAAGGAAAAAGTTTCAATAGCAATTTCATTCACAGTTAATTAATGAGGGTATCTATCAAAACTTACAGAAGGTATCTAAATATCAGTTACATGTGCTTGTATCGGTATAGTTAAAAGGAATAGGAAAATATTACAATTGTTATAGTTTTAACTTTCTGAGGGACATCAACAAATCAAGCACATGTCGGAATATTTAGTGCCTACATGAGCTTACATGTTGTCCATACAATATCCCAGCAACTGAGTAATTAAATGTTGCATATATGATTTACGTAAGTGAAGCAGTTAAATCTATATAGGAAATAATTGCACAATTTAAGGATGTAAATTGTACATTTATTAATTCCGACTCCATTGTGTTTCATGAGCGACATTTACTATTAAATTCAATTAATTATATCAACAAAATGACATGCTTAGTAAACATCTGAGTAACGAATAAGATAATCTCAGATTTCAAAGTTATGCCTGCCTGACACTTCGCGTGTCATTTCAAGTGCTGAAGGGAAAATTTTTCATGAATTGAATAATGTCGCACAAATGAGAAAGAAACGTAATCAAATTCTCTTTAGAAATAGTTTATTCTCTGAACTTACTCTCCCATTTTCTGATCGCTTTTCTCTCTGCACATTTTCTGTGTATACTTTGTGCTGTACACCCAGTCTTACTTTGAAATTCGATGTTTATAGTTTTACATTGAATAATTAAAGCGGAAAATTTTTATAAGAAGTAAAAAAAACAATAGAGTGAAAATTTAAAAGTTTAAAAAGGGAAAATTTTATTTGATGATCACTTAAAAAGTGTAATTAAAAATAAATTCTCCTAATATCCCTAAATCACATGCAAACAAGACATTTTATTGCATGCATTTGCTCATAAAAAATACGATATAGTAACTAATAAAGTGAATAAAGCTTACAATTCTTTGTTGCATCATTCAGTCCTAAAATATATAATGAGTAGCAACAGTGCATTAAAGAAAGCAAGTAAAACAAAACCATTATCATTAAGCCAAGATGATTTTATATTTCCACGGGCACCAAGAATAAGAAAAACTCAGCAAAAATTAGAAGATACACAAAAGATTTTCAAGTACATTGACGATAATATAATTGGAAAAGGAGTCTTATTTTTAGGTCCTTATGGACGAAGGAAGGGTGAGTTATCCACTTTTTCTAGTTCAAGTTCTTAAAAGTTGCATAACTGCGCATTTTATGACTATTGCGAAAAAGAAGACTTGTAGAGCTATAAACCACAAACTGTCATGTAAAAATTCATGCATACTAAATAATTTTTTTAAAAAAGAATATCTAAACATTTTTACGCGATAAGTATAAATTTATCATTTACTCAAGTACTAATCTTATCAATGTTTTGAAGAAAAATGTTTATATTTTGTCGCAAAATTAATTCTATGATTATCTGCTGAAATTAAGTCAAGAGTGTGCTTCACATCCTGAATAAAAACAAATTTATCTACCCTTACATCGACGCTATTATAATAGACCGTGACCACGAAAAAAAAGAGCTTTCAGGTATTAATAATTTTTTTGATTAATTCACTGGACAAAAAGTTCCTGTTCAAAACTAAGACTTAAAACTGTAATTAATTAAAATGAAATATATTTTAAAAATTAAAAATTATTGCCAATAAACTGAAATGGAAACTTTTACGACTTTAAATAACGCCTTGCAAAAATATCAATGAGAAAATGAATAAAAACATTCAGTTTGTCATCAGCCAGTTCGACTTGTTTTTCTTGTCAAGCAGAGTTCTAATTCGAGAGAACAAAGTGTGAAATGCAACAGAAAAAAAATTGCTGATTGATATGCATTCTGTTCAGATGACGTAATGTAATTATATTCAAGACCTTCAAATCACACATATTCCATATTTAATTCACATTTCACAAAGATTTTCTTTTGAAGAATTTTAATTCAGTTCTCGTGCTAAAAGTGAATTAGCATTTCTGAGTGTGCTTGTTGGATAAACAAATCGCTTAATCGATTAGAATGAATTTTATTTATGTACATATCCACATATTCTAATAATGAAGGTTCTTTCTTTACATCTGACCAGAAGTAGAATGAATAAGTAATAAGAATAAATTTATCTGCTATCGGGTCCCTGAAAATGTTCATTTACAACTCCTCCAGAGTAACCAATTTGAAGCATTTGCCTAACAAAAAGTATGACCCTTAATTAGGCAGTCCAACTGCTTGATTTTTCAGAGAACTGTCCTCTATTTTTGAAGTTTGTCCTTTGCCCTTTAAAAGGTTCAATTTTTTCTCTATTTTCATAAATTGACCTCTATTTCTGTTAAAATGTGTCTTTTTTTGAAGGTTAGTCACTTTACTCTAGATAAGATTGACTTAAGTGCAGAACCAAAAAAACAACGTCAATTTAAAAGGTAAACAATTTGTTAGATTTTTTTTGTCCTCTATCTTTTCAAAAAATCTGTGTAGTTTTTCAACGGAGTCCTGTATAAATTTTTAAATTTTGTTCTATGTCCTGTATTTTTTTTCACGAAAATTTTCGTAAATTCTCAAGTTTTACTCTATGTCCTGTATTTTTGATGAAAATTTACCAAATGCCCTGTATTTTCATGAAAATTAGATGGTCACCCTACCCTTAACTAATATCTGAAGGACACAATAATATACATACATTTATGATATTTAACGATTAGGGATTGTGGGATTCTAAAATTATAGAATAAGTCTTGGAAAGTTGAATTTGAATATTTTGAGGAGGTGTAAAAATTCCAAATTTTAGTAGACATAATTTAACGACTCCTTTTAAAAATATCGCAAAAGAATCAAGCTGTACATAAAATATGGATTTAACTTTTTTATTTAGCACTAAAGTATGAACCTGCGGTCAATTAAAGGAGAATGGAAAAATCTGATGTGTAAAAAATATAGTTCCTTTGTATTCATACATTTACAGCTTTTCTGCTGTTTCATTCGGAGGTGTATCCAAATTTTTTTTGTGGGGGTCCGATTTTTTCATCATGACCTTGTTTTTTTGATATCCTTTCGGTTTTAAAAAAATGGGGAGGTGTTGACCCCCAAACCCCCCTGGATACACCCCTGGTTTTAACTATGCTAAATATCTCATAAAAAACTTGTATTTAAAACAAAATACAAAAAGCAATTCCTTTAGCTTTGTTTTGGTTTTTTAATGTGACTGCTGAAAAGTTTACAACAATATTTATAAGAATTACGTCATCGATATAAAAATGCAGTCAAGTTCAAAGTAGCGCTGCAAACAATTTTATAAACGAGAAATTGAAAAGAGATAATGGAGTTTTTTCTTCTTCCAAGACTCTGTACGATGACTAAAACTTCTTCTTTCCCTATTAAATGGGTTTAGTGAATTTTAGTTATCAGCTTTACGAGATAAGAAAAATCACAATTCAAGGTACACACATTTCTTCCCTCATGATAAAGTTTGTAAACATTAAATGGAAAAGAAAAAGTTTTTCTTATTCAGATTTTCGGAAAATACTTTCTGAATTTTGATTAAAAGTTTTCCGGATTCATGTTTTAGACATGATTGCATTTTTAGATTATCTGAAATTCTCATTTGTTATTTTGGGGATATAGAAGTTAAGCCGTAGCAGTTTGTGGAATATTTACGTTTTTGGGTTTTTTCGTCAAGCAGACGCCGCTTGATTATTAGTTATGTTCCTGTATCTTGTAACTGACCTTTGAATAATCTTGTCACAAATGGCACTGAAATTTCTCCAAGTCGTAAAC
Organism: Chironomus tentans; assembly: GCA_963573255.1. Classification (NCBI taxonomy): domain Eukaryota; kingdom Metazoa; phylum Arthropoda; class Insecta; order Diptera; family Chironomidae; genus Chironomus; species Chironomus tentans. The sequence continues at coordinate 29,637,118 of OY754304.1, read as the reverse complement.
AAGCATTACATTACCTTAAATTGAAATTACAGAATACATTTCATGATGAGCTTCAATTTGTAACCTGACAATAAAACGAAAGTGTTTTTATGAATTTCGTAATCAAGAAGCATATCACGTAGATTAGTTCTTTATATCTTTGAAGCTCGTTGAAGGAAATATGCTTACATCATTAATTTTATTCAAGTACAGTGAACACAGAAAATTTCTTAACTGAATATAAATGTGACTAAATTTAGTACTTCCGATAATTTTTCAAAACCATTTCACTCACATTCACGTTTGTAAAATTTAAGGAAAGAAAAAGCTGTCATGTTAGAGATTCAAAATGTTACGATATATTTATAACTATAAACTAAACAATAATTAATGCGTACGTAGAAAGAGAATATATTTATAAATCAATGCTGTGCTATTCCCTTTTCGCTGCTAGACATGCTGGCGATTGCTTTCACATTTAATTACCGCGTTTAAAAGATTATGCTTGATTGTGTCGGTAAATTGTACACATTTGCACACACGTGATTAATATTCAGTTCAATTAATTATTTGTAAATCTTAAACTCTCACACACGGTTCCCATAACTTTATTACATATGCTTACCCTAATGAATTTGTTCTGCTTATAAATTATTATTTCATTATAGACCGTGATGATCAAAGCTCATATGAGAATATAAAAAGAGTCTGAGAATTTCATTCCTAGGTTCATTAACACAATTAGCTTAATAAATCTGCCTTATTAATTTTTTACACTAAGATGTAATTTTTAATACTCAAGGTGACTTAGCGAAAGATCGTTCATTAACAATCATCAATCACTTTGTAAATGCCAATTCGCCGTAGTGCAACCGCATACCATATGTTATTTTTGAATCATTTTGTTGTATTTAAATTGGAAATGCTCTATTAACTTCCACGCATAGCGTGTAAGTTATTGGTTTTGGTTTTAGGTCGATTTTCATGTTTTTTCAATTTTTTGAGAAAACTAAGCATTATTGGCCCCAACAACCAAGGTAATAAATGTTGGCCTTGGAATTACCTATCGACTGGTACATATACTTTTTTGGTCAGTTCCGCTGTGCAGGCACTAGGTCCAAAAAACACGTGTCCAAAAACACATCAAATTTTGTGACCATACTTTTCTCGTCAGGAACCATATTTTTTGATGCGGTTTTCGATGCCAATCTATCAGGCAACTAGTGAACCGTTCGGCAAATTGTGGCGCTTCGCGTGATTTTAAGGTTAAGTGTGGTTTTAACCTCAATATCTGAGAGTGACTAAAAACCACGTGGTTTTTTAATTTTTTTGGGAACAGTAAGCATTATTAGCCCAATTATTCTAGTTTTTATTATTGACATTAAAATTACCTATCGACTGGTATATATACTTTTTTGGTCAGTTCCGCTGTGCCTGCTCTAGGTCCAAAACCACGTGTCATTTTTCATGGTTTTCATTTTTTTGAAAAAACTAAGCATTATTAGCCCCAATAACCAAGGTAATAAATGTAGGTATTGAAATTATCTATCGACTGGTATATATACTTTTTTGGTCAGTTCCGCTGTGCCTGCTCTAGGTCCAAAACCACGAGTCATGTTTCACGTTTTTCATTTTTTTGAGAAAACTAAGCATTATTAGCCCCAATAACCAAGGTAATAAATGTAGGTATTAAAATTATCTATCGACTGGTATATATACTTTTTTGGTCAGTTCCGCTGTGCCTGCTCTAGGTCCAAAACCACGTGTCATATTTTAAGTTTTTCATTTTTTTGAGAAAACTAAGCATTATTAGCCCCAATAACCAAGGTAATAAATGTAGGTATTAAAATTATCTATCGACTGGTATATATACTTTTTTGGTCAGTTCCGCTGTGCCTGCTCTAGGTCCAAAACCACGTGTCATTTTTCACGTTTTTCATTTTTTTGAGAAAACTAAGCATTATTAGCCCCAATAACCAAGGTAATAAATGTAGGTATTGAAATTATCTATCGACTGGTATATATACTTTTTTGGTCAGTTCAGCTGTGCCTGCTCTAGGTCCAAAACCACGAGTCATTTTTCACGTTTTTCATTTTTTTGAGAAAACTAAGCATTATTAGCCCCAATAACCAAGGTAATAAATGTAGGTATTAAAATTATCTATCGACTGGTATATATACTTTTTTGGTCAGTTCCGCTGTGCCTGCTCTAGGTCCAAAACCACGTGTCATATTTCATGTTTTTCATTTTTTTGAGAAAACTAAGCATTATTAGCCCCAATAACCAAGGTAATAAATGTAGGTATTGAAATTATCTATCGACTGGTATATATACTTTTTTGGTCAGTTCCGCTGTGCCTGCTCTAGGTCCAAAACCACGTGTCATTTTTCACGTTTTTCATTTTTTTGAGAAAACTAAGCATTATTAGCCCCAACAACCAAGGTAATAAATGTAGGTATTAAAATTTCCTATTGACTGGTATATATACTTTTTTGGTCAGTTCCGCTGTGCCTGCTTTAGGTCCAAGACACGAGTCATTTTATATGGTTTTCAATTTTTTGAGAAAACTAAGCATTATTAGCCCCAATAACCAAGGTAATAAATGTTGATATTAAAATTTCCTATTGACTGGTATATATACTTTTTTGGTCAGTTCCGCTGTGCCTGCTTGGGTCCAAAACACGTGCCATTTTAACTTCCTTCTTTTTTGAGTCAACGAAAGCATTAATCAATACGTTTTTGCTCTCATATGACAGATACTGGAAATGGCTATTACCTAAGATATGTTTGGTTCCAGCCAGTTCCGTTGCGTTGGAACTAGACACAAAAAAACCGTTAAAAACCAAAAATTTGTATGAAAAATTTCTATGCGATGACTTTTATACAGTTTCTTCTATTTGATACGATAAATCATGCCCGATCGTACCTAAAAACTAAAAGTTGCTACATAACATACGAACTTTACGGTCGTTTAGTGACCGAAAAATGCAAAAAAACATGATTTTTTATGACAGTTACGTCATTTTTGATTACTCACTGTAATTAACATTTCAAGCATTAGAATAGGATTTTAATGAAAGATCAACATCTACATTTAATATCCGCTATGTTGGTCCTTTTAGAGCCTTCTGTAAATAGTTATAGCATGAAGAAGATTGTTATAAAAGTTATAACGTAAAATTAAGTAACGTGAATTTTACTTAAAAATATTGTTTGAATGAATATAGACCAACTAGATCTCATTTTATTGGAAATAGAGGCTCTAAAAGATTGCTGGATCTTATTTTTATTAGGCATAGAGGATTTAGATTTTCTTGATAGTTACTGGATCTCATTTTTATTGGAGACAGGATCTGGATCTAATTTTTATTGGACACGCAGACTGTAGATGTTTACTGGATCTCATTTTTACTGGACATAGAGACTGTAGATGACTAACTGGATCTCATTTTATTAGAGATAGAGTATCTGGATCTTATTTTTATTGGGCATAGACATTTAATTCACACACCTTTTGGAGGGAAAATTTCAAACATATATTGACCGTTATAAGGTTTGAATTCTAAAGAGAGCGAGAATAGCTCAAGCTCGACTCTACTGTGATCTATGTAAAAACTGTGATTCTAAGCAAGTCGAGCGAGCGTAGCTCAAGCTCGACTCTACTCTGATCCATGTAAAAACTGTAATTCTAAACAAGTCGAGCGAGCGTAGCTCAAGCTCGACTCTACTCTGATCCATGTAAAAACTGTAATTCTAAACAAGTCGAGCGAGCGTAGCTCAAGCTCGACTCTACTGTGATCCATGTAAAACTGTGATTCTAAACAAGTCGAGCGAGCGTAGCTCAAGCTCGACTCTACTGTGATCCATGTAAAAACTGTAATTCTAAACAAGTCGAGCGAGCGTAGCTCAAGCTCGACTCTACTGTGATCCATGTAAAACTGTGATTCTAAACAAGTCGAGCGAGCGTAGCTCAAGCTCGACTCTACTGTGATCCATGTAAAAACTGTAATTCTAAACAAGTCGAGTGAGCGTAGCTCAAGCTCGACTCTACTCTGATCCATGTAAATAATAAATAGTTCGGACGTAGTCCGAACTAGGTTGAGCGAAGCTCACAAATTTTTACGACCTGAACGTAGCGAAGCGGAGTGAAGGCGTGAAAATTTTCCCAAGCCGTACGTACTGTATGGGTATACGAGAAAAAACACACTGTACATAGAAAGCCACGAACTTCCATGTTTTTACACGCTTTATATTGACTCACTCTGTCTATTTGTTAGTTGGTTTGTCATGATCAAATCTTGCAATTGATTTTTTGACCACTTCTACTGCTCCAATCGATTAATTTTTTGATTCTTTTTTACACTTTTTTGATATTTTATGATGTTTCATGATTTAAATATGCTTAATTATATTTTTTTATGTCATAAAACAGCAAAAAAGAGTATATTCTGATTTTTTTGAGTTTTTGTATGAAATATTGATATACTTCACAAGAGCAATAATCTTTCACTATACGTATATATACGAATATTTGTCACTAATAGATGTAGTTGTAAAACTGTTTGGGTAAAATTGGTGTATAAATACAGCTATTGTGACTCGTTATATAGGTTTATATTGGTGAATGTAGTTTTGGGGAGAAAAATCTTTACGACTGTGAGTAATGAAAATACTTAGCTTGGAAAAAGGAGTTAAATTGTGAAAGTAAATAGCCAATTTTTTTTAGTCCTTGTAAAAAAATAAAGTTTGTATTCCAGTTGTGATGAGAGTATGAATTTTTTTGGTATTTTACATTTCATGAACATTAATATCAAATATTGTAACAATGAACAATATATAACAAAGCTGTGTAAATGATATAATTGTTGTTGATCACCAAGTACAAGTAAAAGGTTGAAAAAGCATGACTCATGGAATTGTCATGGTGGTGGGATAATCAGGTTATAAGATTAAGATATCAGGATATATGAAAAAGTGTTGGTAATTTGAGTTATAAAAATAGTTCGAGCGGAGCTCGAATGTAAAAGTTCGAACATAGTTCGAACTAAGTTGAGCGTAGCTCACAAATTTTTACATCCTGAACGTAGCGTAGCGAGTGAAGGTGTGAAAATTTTTCCAAAGTTGTTAGAAGACTGTGGATATGTGAGAAAGGGTTGGTGATTTGAGTAACTATTGAACGCAATTTCTACAATTTTAGCAACACAAATATTCAATCGTAGTAGTCAAAGTTTTCTTAAAATAATTTAGTACAAATTCATATCTTAAACAATTAACACGTCTTTTGTCGTCAATAAAATACAGTCCACTCTAAACCAAAACCATCGCATTTATTATTGATGTACGCAACAAATTGGTCCTTCGGGCCGGATTTATATTTAAATGGATATAACCTGATCATCAAGTCAAGAAAAATCACGTTAAGAAATTTTCAATGATTGATTAAAAAATTTGTATTGAAGTGAAGCTGAAGAGAAGAACAAGCAATTATCAAGTCAAGATGTCGATGAAAGGAATTGAAGACAAAAAGGCATTATAGAAGATTTTGAAAACATCAGAAGTACATAGGAAACATTGAAAGAAGAAAACGTTGACTACTACGATTGAATATTTGTGTTGCTCAAACTGTAGAAATTACGTTCAATAGTAATAATAGTTCGAGCGGAGCTCGAATAAAAAAGTTTGAACGTAGTTCAAACTAGGTTGAGCGTAGCTCACAAATTTTTACGTCCTGAACGTAGCGTAGCGAGTGAAGGCGTGAAAATTTTCCAAAGTTGTTAGAAGACTGGATATGTCAGAAAATTTTAAGTTAACCCCTGCGATCTATAATAGTCGCACGAACGGAGCGAGATTCGACAACTCCTGTGATCTATAAACAGTCGAACGAGCGGAGCGAGATTCGACAACCCCTGTGATCTATAAACAGTCGAACGAGCGGAGCGAGATTCGACAACCCCTGTGATCTATAAACAGTCGAACGAGCGGAGCGAGATTCGACAACCCCTGTAATCTATAAACAGTCGAACGAGCGGAGCGAGATTCGACAACCCCTGTGATCTATAAACAGTCGAACGAGCGGAGCGAGATTCGACAACCCCTGTAATCTATAAACAGTCGAACGAGTGGAGCGAGATTCGACAACCCCTGTGATCTATAAACAGTCGAACGAGCGGAGCGAGATTCGACAACCCCTGTGATCTATAAACAGTCGAACGAGCGGAGCGAGATTCGACAACCCCTGTGATCTATAAACAGTCGAACGAGTGGAGCGAGATTCGACAACCCCTGTGATCTATAAACAGTCGAACGAGCGGAGCGAGATTCGACAACCCCTGTGATCTATAAACAGTCGAACGAGCGGAGCGAGATTCGACAACCCCTGTGATCTATAAACAGTCGAACGAGCGGAGCGAGATTCGACAACCCCTGTGATCTATAAACAGTCGAACGAGTGGAGCGAGATTCGACAACCCCTGTGATCTATAAACAGTCGAACGAGCGGAGCGAGATTCGACAACCCCTGTGATCTATAAACAGTCGAACGAGCGGAGCGAGATTCGACAACCCCTGTGATCTATAAACAGTCGAACGAGCGGAGCGAGATTCGACAACCCCTGTGATCTATAAACAGTCGAACGAGCGGAGCGAGATTCGACAACCCCTGTGATCTATAAACAGTCGAACGAGCGGAGCGAGATTCGACAACCCCTGTAATCTATAAACAGTCGAACGAGCGGAGCGAGATTCGACAACCCCTGTGATCTATAAACAGTCGAACGAGCGGAGCGAGATTCGACAACCCCTGTAATCTATAAACAGTCGAACGAGTGGAGCGAGATTCGACAACCCCTGTAATCTATAAACAGTCGAACGAGCGGAGCGAGATTCGATAACCCCTGTAATCTATAAACAGTCGAACGAGCGGAGCGAGATTCGACAACCCCTGTGATCTATAAACAGTCGAACGAGCGGAGCGAGATTCGACAACCCCTGTGATCTATAAACAGTCGAACGAGCGGAGCGAGATTCGACAACCCCTGTAATCTATAAACTGTCTGTTAAAATCTTAGAGGTTCGAGCGCAGCTCGAACAAAAATAGTTCGAACGGAGTTAGAAGAAAATTTAATTTTTTTTAAATTTTTTGGTCGCTAATACCAAAATCTTATTTTATATTTTAGCTTGCTTCAAAATCAGAAATGTAAAAAAAAAATTTTTCAAGAAATACAGAGATCGAAAAATTAATGACTATAAATGCGTGGAGCGTAAGTAAAATTTAATTTCGAATTGCTTTCGAACACTCCACGCATTTATAGTCATTAATTTTTCGATCTCTGTATTTCTTGAAAAATTTTTTTTTACATTTCTGATTTTGAAGCAAGCTAAAATATAAAATAAGATTTTGGTATTAGCGACCAAAAAATTTAAAAAAATTGAAATTTTCTTTAATGTTCATTTTTTGTAATCGGTAGTCTGATATTAGAAAATTCTGAAATCTAACATAAGTAAAACGTGGAAGTTCGTGGCTTTCTATGTACAGCGTGTTTTTTTGACATTTGTAGCAATAATATTTTGATAATTTTCTCCCGCTAGACATATTGTGGACAGAAGTATAATATTTGTTCTGAATCGCATCATGTTTCAAGTTGAAAGCAAATGTAAATACCATAAAACGGCCACATACATATCTCATTTCTATTGTGTCATCTAAGTTCTCTGTCTTCCATTTTTTTTTTGTATGAATGGAGAGCTAAAAATATGACAAATGTCACATCATTTGGTTGACAGTCGCAAAAAATATGTTTGTTATACAGAAATGCTTTGCAAAAAAAAAAAACACAAACAAACAAAACTCGATTATTAAATGAATGTTAATTTAAAGCGTTAACTAATCACTTTTGTAGAAGTTTGTTGGCTTTGTTTTTGAATATTTTATAAGAAATATAATTGTTTTGGTGCCAATATCCTCTTCCAATAATATTTGTCATCATTTACTATTTTGGATACATTTATGACTTTCATATTTATAAAAGAGTTCTTAAAACCAATAAGTAGTGAAAAAGCAGCTGTGGCGTAATGGTTAGCGTATTGACCTCCTACGTACTAGATCCCGGGTTCGATCCCAGGGAATGTCTAGTCTAATTTGCGTGGTTTTCCACTATTCTAACCATATTTATTCGGTTTGTGTGTTTCCTGGACACATAAATTGTGGCTAGGTACATTGCATTAATATACCTTGCAATACCTTGGGTCATGCAATTGTGCAGAGCTGCGAAACGAACTGCTCTAAGGCAGTAGCTTCAAAAAGCAAAAAAAAAAGAAAATTAAAATAAAAAGAGTTCTAAAAATCAATATTTGTGAAACTGAATATCCAAAGAATATGGTAAGGCATTATTCGTAGATGACATCCACCCCTGCATCCATCATGGCCAATGACCTGTCATTAATTTGCAAAAAAAAATTTTTTTTTGAAAACCGCCATCCTAGAGAATCTTCTTTCTACGTACTTGCTATCCAAAATAAAGTAGTATTTTGAAACAGGGTGAAACAGGTTCTTTTTTAGGTAATAGTAATAGAATGACGACATTATTGACGGGTAAAATTTGGCCCTCATTGCGAATCGGGTAATCATAGTAAATAACATCAAGTTCTAATGCTAGAAAGTATTAGCATATAAGATCGTGTTAAACAACCTTCAAGTTCAAGTTCTATAATTGAAAAAGTACCTGAAAAGAATCTCGTTTATAAAATGTGTAGGCACGTCGCATATTTTATTTCATTAAGTACGTTCATTATTATTTCAAGTGACGACTATAAAGACAATAATTATTCATCAAATGAAAAAAAAAGTCGGATGTAACTGTATGAAGCAATAATCCTTTAAAATTTTGAGGTATCGTTAATCCTAAAAATTGGCTGTTGTTTATTAAATGACAGATAATTTATGGCTATCTTAATCGTTTGATGTAAAAGAAATGAAAATGCACACAATTTAATGAAAATGGCACAATTTTTTATATTTTGCATAATTTCAAGTCAATGACACTCACTCATGTGAGTTAGTAATTTGCAGGTCATTTCCTAATCGCACTTTTCATTATTCAAAAGTGTTTCTCTGTATGTAATTTTGCGTAAAATGCAATTAAAAAAGCTGTTTGTGTGCCAAGTGCTGTAAACTTGTACTACTTGCGCTCTACATACTTTTTCTCTTTTAAAAACAAAAATTCTCAGAAAAAAATTGTTTTTATTTTGCTTTTCTTGCCATTAACTTTTCAGATTTGTTTTTTCTTTACAATCACCGCTAGTTGCTCATCCGGAAATTTCTGGGTATTTAATTTCTTTACTATTTAGTTTCGCACATATCAAACAATTATTTCATTCGTGAGAGTAAAGCTAGGAGCAGCGACTTAATGTCTAACAATATAACATTGTATAGACCTCAATGATTAATTGTTAAATACTGTTAATAAGCTTCTTGATGAATTAATAAGCTTTTATTTTGCATCTAATTGCGTGTTCAGTAATATAGAAAATTTGCATTGAAAACTTGCAGGCAATTATTAAATATCAGTTATAGTACTAAGTTTCATTAGCAGGTCCTTTGAGCTTTCGGTACTCATTTGACTTAATAAAATTCATAAATTTGAGTGCCAAGTGTCATAGACTAATCTATTCCTAAAAGAGTCATTTCAGTATTTTGTTGTTTTGTTGGTCGTCAGATGTCGGAAAAATAGTTGTGTGATGCTTCTATTGGCACAGAAATCACACTTCATTCATTTTACATCATCGTAAATGAAATTTAAAACAAGAGGAAGAAGTAGTTTTTTTGCATATATTATAGCTAATTTAACATTGTGTCAAAACCCTATTCTCACTTAATTATTTCATAAAATGACAAACAGAAATATTTAACAAGACATAGCGGTAGTGCCAGAAATAGTTCATCATCTCTCATTTCTGCCTTATTTTTAGATTTTTTTGTTTGCATATTATTTATTTGCTTTCTTTGATTCATTGAGTTCATGATCATTTTAGCGCACAGAAACAAGTCTATTAATGATTGTTGTTGTATTCTTATTTCTATCGCAAAATAAAATGATGATATTTTTGTTCGAAGAGGAAAAATGCTTCCTATTTACTAAATCATCTCAAATATCTTCTTCTCATTGGAAATTAAATCGTTTTGATCTTCATTTTTTCGTCACCCATAATAATAACGTTTTCTGACCTCTGAATTTGATGAAATGAAAGAATTTTACAACTTAAGGGGCTGTTCAAAAATAACGTTTTTGAAAATTAATTTTTAGACTTGCTCAAGCAGCTACACTAGAATAGAATATAATAAAGGGTGCTTATGGCAAAAAGGCACTGCGATCGATGATCTGTTTTACCATCCTTATGATTCCGCTATAAAATTTCCATGTCCTTAATTGGATATTTTAAAGTAGCTACACTGCTTGAGGATCAAACCATCTGCTGGTTCAAACCATTTATGACCTGCTTCTTCTAGTTCTACCACCAAACCTTAAAAATTCCTTCTTTGAGTATTTATTCGTCATACATACCTGAATTATTCTCAATATTTCCTCTTAATAAAAATATCATTTGCATCTCTTAGTTCTCGTCATAAAAGAGACAGGAATGTATGCATGAAAAACAAGCATGAATCAACATGTAGCGATCACTTTAGAATGTCGTTAGCAATCTCATATTTCCCTCTCGCAAATGATGACATATTAATTAGTCTGTAAGACTAGAAGCGGAAAAGTTTTTATGACGATCCTATTTTTCTAAGCAAAGAGAAATTGAGTAGTGCACATTCATACATATCAAAATTATATATGGGTGATAATTGGATTGATTGGTTGGAATACAATTCTATTAAACTAATAATAGAGCCATTTGCCATTGCACGAGAATAAGTGCATGAATGCATTGTTTAGTACAACTAATATACACGTCATGCAATGCAGTTATTACAAAATTGATATTAGTAGCTTAATCAAGTGAAAATGTCAAATCTCTCTCGTAATATTTAATTAAGCATTTAAACTGTGATTAAATGTCTGCGAAGGAGAAATGCAGTTGAGCACGTAATTTCAGTGCACTTCAATCCACTTGAATTATTTTTCAAAATAAAATTGCCGAGAAGAATCTAATATGCATTAAAAAGTAGTGTAATAAATATCAGAGTAGGCTGCTTATTTTGATTCTATAATTTAAATAAATAGCAAGTGAAAATGAAAATGAAAAGAATAAAACTAATTAATAATTATATGTGAATACTTCGTTCCTTAGTGCATTATTTACTCAATACTCGTAATATTGCACTTTACTCGCACGTGGAGCATTGTTGTTTCTCCTTTGTTTGATTTTCTAAGCACATGTAATTGATGTGCTTTAAACTTTTCAATTTGCATATCCACCCACATGCTTAGACTTGAAATTACTCGTTTTAATAATTATAAGATGCTGTAATTCATTTAGCTTACTTGGTCTGATTTTTTGACAGACAAATGCTCGTCAATCATTTCCTCATTAGCGTACAAGTTCATGTCATATTCAAGTGATTTACATTTTGAAATATTGTTCAGCTGTAAAATTATATTGTCCACTATGGAGACACATGATAGACATTATGTCCTCGTGAATACAATTGCTTATATTGTTCTTCATATAAATATTGACCTGATTTAGCAAATGTGAGCAAAAAATATTGCAATTTATAATCAGTTGTATTTACTTATACAAAATGCGGCTTATAATTTCCGTATAATTAAATTGATAAAGTTCTAATTATTCACAATTTGTGACTTTCTATTCATATTTATTTTCATTTTTTATTTCATTCTAGTTGTTTACGCAGACTATGCCTCCTCTGGAAGATCACTTCAATTTTTGGAGGACTATATTAATAAGGAAGTCCTTCCTGCATTCGGAGACAATAGCTGCAGCTCGGCTGTAACTGGCCTTCAAACACATTTATATGAGTGAGTTCAGTATATACTGTATAGTTTTACATATATTTTCCTAGACATAATTTCCAAAATCTAAGATTTAGTAGGGAACTAGTCTCCACGTTATATCTGTCAGACGCCAAGTTTTTATCGTTATTCATCCGCAATACTAATTTTTCTAATAGCCATAAAACATGTTTTATTTAAAAATCTAGAATTGAAAGCAGAGATATAATAAAGCAAGCTATAAATGCATCATCAGAGGATGAAATAATATTTTGCAATAATCCATCAGATCGTCTTGCTCACTTGTTTGCGAGCCATTTAGTGCGAACACGAGTTGCACATAAATTAAGTAGTAATCAGACAAAGGAATTAACAGAAAGTGATATCTCGTCAGCACATATTCATCAAGATGAGAATAATGAAAGACAAGTCATCTTATTTGTTAGTCAGCTTGAACCGTTCGACAATATTAAGGCATGGATTGATGCGGGCGCACAAATCGAAAGGATTGCAAAAAATAGAGATGGATTCTTAGATCTGGTTGATCTAGAAAAGAAATTGAGCAAGTATGCGGACACAGATTATAAACTTATTGGATTGTTCTCGGGTGTTTCTAGATTATCAGGAATTGTAGCTGACGACGTAGCTACAACAATACTTTTGCATCAATACAATGCAATTTCAATATGGGACTATACAGCGGCAATTTCAAGCGCCCAAGTAAATATGAATTCAGCAATACAAGGCTCACCGAAGGATGCATTATTTTTTAGCTGTAACAAAATGATTGGAGGACTTCAAGCCCCTTCCGTTCTAGTGATAAAAAAATCATTCATAGAAAACTTTACTTCAATTCAAATGGAAATGGTTGATACTGTGAGTGTTGTTCGATGTGGTCTTGTGATGCAATTAAAAGAAGCTTTGGGCACTCATATAATGAATCGGAATGAGAAAATTTGTAAGCAGATGCTTTCGCACATTCGTACAATACCAGAAATTATTTTATTAAGTCCGACATCAACAACAGCAAGAAGAGTTCCAACAATGAGTTTTCTAATTAGGCATCAGCGTGGGGCATTTTTACATCATCGATTTGTTGTTGCTGTCTTAAATGATGTATTTGGAATTCAATCAACAGCCAATAATCTAATTCATCAAGCATTAGGAATCAATAATCAGCTACAAATTGAATATGAAAAAATTTTGGATGAGGAATGTGTCGAAAATCTTCGTCCCGGCTTTGTTCGAATAACTCTTCCATTTTTCATGAATGATAATGAAATTGCGTATATCCTGGAAGCATTAAAAATGGTCGCGACTGAAGCATGGAAGCTCTTACCACAATATGAAGTAGATTTTAAAACGGGAGAATGGCGGCATCTATCAAATTCTCTCGCAAAAGAACGTAAATGGCTTCATTCTATTCGATATAATGATGGGAGAATGCTCTTTAATGATCGTCGTATCTCAGCTCCAGGTGGTTTTCCTCAAAATTTTCCTGACTGTCTTCAAACGGCACGCAATTTATTCAATCGTGCACGCAAAACAGCACAAAGGTCGAATGTTGATGAGAATTTATACATGAAGTTACCAAATGAAAGTGCCGAGAAATTAAGATGGTATATGCTACAGAGAGAAGCTCATGAATTATTGCTAGGACATTCACAAAATGTTAAGCATACAGTTCCTTTCGACCCTCATAAATTAAGTGATCCACCATCATTTATCAATCTCTTATATCATCGGACAAATAGCTTATCTGCTCTTGACGTTAAACGATATCAACAAAGTCGAAGTCTTCCAGACACACCACAACTTACAAAAATATCAATTTCTCCTCCGAAATGCTCGAGTCCAGTTCTGTTGCGACCTTCTGTTGAATATTCATCTCCTCCATCGCCAATAGTGAGATTTACATTAGGTAACATGATCAATTTCCCATATGTCTTTTTTTATTGCTATTGAATGAATGTGAATGTTTATTTAATAAGGTGGAGAAGTAAAGTGTGCCATGACGAGTTTCTCGCCAAATAACTTGGGAGCTAACGATTCAATTCCTAGTCGAAATAGGTAATTTAATTTATTATTTTTAATACCTACGTACTTCCCTTCATTAGTATCTCATTCAATAATTTAATTTTTTTTTTTCAAAATTCCTTTCCTAAATTCTAATATTTATTTTTATTTCGATCAACTGACATTTACTTAAATTAATCAAATCAATCAAATTCATCAAACTAGATGCTATAGTTGGAGCTCATCACAAATTTCGTCTTATACAGCTCCAATGAAAATAATTAACCCGAAATTGAAACCAATGAGAGTAATATCGCAAAGCGTAAGCAGTCAAACTGATTTGCGAATAAGTCCAGTGGAGACTCCTGAAATTAGAATACGATTTGGGAGGTTAGATGATGAACAAGATATCAATATTAAACACATGTTGCATAAAACATCATCATTCATAGTCATTACATCCATTCATCTTCATTTATTAGTTAATTTGTAGCTTAATATGAATGTACAATGCGCTCTGCTAATCTTAAAAAATCCTCATTTATGATTTTTGACCGTGTAACATTTTGCACAAATTGGAATCTTTCTATTGTTTCTTTTCTGTTCTCATCATGTGATGCACATATTATTAATAATTTAAGTCTAAACCAAGGGCGTATCGAATGAATTTCGGATAATTGAAGAGGGTGATTCAATGTGAAATTGTCTACCCACCTCTTTCGAATACTCCCCTTGGATATAACGCTACGTGTAATGTTTAATTTAAGTTTAATATATTCATCGTGGGAGGAAAATATTTTATTTAATTTATTAAATGTTTATTTACTTTTCATTATGTTAATCTTCATGACTACAACCAGCAGTTGCAGTGACACAGAACAGGATATTCAAGCTTATGTGAAGGAAGTCACGAAGGAAATAACCGCAGAAATTAAATCTGAAATTCGTGAAGTCATCTCGCAGGTTGAAGACGTTTTAGAAAATTCTGAAGCTGTCGATCTTCATTCAGTTATGGCTAATATTAATAGGTATTTTCAATTTAAATGCTTTTACTTATAGAATGTTAAACTAATGCTTTTTCTAATATTAATTTACAGTGCAGAGGATATTAAGAATGATTCAGTCTCGGCAGGTGACATTGTGGAATTTCTCAAGGAATTTTCAAAAGATTTAACCAGTGAAGTGACTACAGAAATTCGAGAGGCGGCAAATGCAGTAGATGAATTCATCTCGACGCCTGAAAATGCGGGAGCTGTGAAAGAGTCTGGCGATAAGAGAAGCACGAAATTGTACAATTGTTAAAGATTCCAACTTCCATAACATTCTTAGTTCTAATTTGATATTTTTTCTCTTATTTTTTTTCTTGTAGAAATATGAGACATCGATATAGCGATACATCAAATGATGCAGTCCCTAGAACTCATACAAATGATGAACAGGATAAACAAAGATCAGAATCACTTCCAGAACCAGAACAAATGAGATACACTGGTGCAATTTCCAAATTAAGAACTCATGATGTTTTATCCTCGACAGATTCAGGAATTAATTTAAGTTTTCATGAGGATGAACGGAAGCGAAATAGGAATTCTATTGAAAAGTGAGTGAATTAATGTCAGGTCATTTAGTTATGACGTCCAACACGTTTGTCACACTCAATACGTTACACTTATAGAAAAGATTTAAGAAACTTTTTTAAATTTGTATGAAGAGATTTAAAACTATTTTTTAAATTTTCAAATTATTTTGAGCCGTTAAAAAAATAATAATATTTTGAAAAAAATTGCTCAGAGTAAGGATCGAACCAGTGACCTCTTGGTTAATAGCACAGTACTCTAACCAATAAGCCACCAAATCATGTTAATGTATATGACAGTTTGTCAATATATATTGAAAAAATTTAAAAATCAGCTTTTTAAATTTTAAAAACCAAATTTTAAACTTGAAAAATATTTTTTAAATTATAAAAATATTTTTTCAAGTAACTTCTAAAAACTTTTTAAAAACGGTTTTTTAAATTTTTTTTATAAGTATACTTGTAAATGATGATCCCTGAACAGAAAGTTATAAAATAAATTATTTTATAGGAACAACAAGTTCACATTTGATGAAAACGATGACAATAAATCGGAATCATCCTCATCTTATTCTCGGCAGCAATCGAGCGATGATATGATCAGCTCAAGTCCGAAAATTCTAAGGCGTCAAGCGCATTTAATGAAAGCATCTTCTAGTGAAATAGACGAGCAAGTAACATGGCAGAATTTACCTAAGGAAATTTGGAAACAAGCTGCCGAGGTTAATAATCAAAATTAATGATTTTGTGGAAAAAATGCTCTATACATATGATTATTCCATAATTAACTTGACTTACTTTCATACAACTCAATATATTTATTGTAAACATTTTATTTTGGAATTCTGAATTTCTTCTCTTTCTATACACCAACAATTAAGGAGAAAGCTTTTCTTTTTTTTGGAAATTGCATGAATGTTGTTGATTGATTGATTGATTAATATTAATTAAATCTTTATATACCTATACATATTTATCCCCAAAATATCTAGTAAAATACTATATGTGATGACTAAGATAATAATGATACAATACTTAAATCATTTTGCCAAGATTCGTGCGATTTATCTGTTCTTTTAATAATAATTAAAAATTCATTTAATCCAAAGATTTGTTTTTAGTTTCCTAAATTCATATTTTCTCTGTTTCGAGACAACAGAATAAGAATCATGGAATCTTGACAGAAACAATTTATCTTTATACTTGTAAACAATGAAAACTTATTTTTATAAACTTATTAATTACTGCACGGTTTGATACATTAAAAAATATATATCGTAAGATCTATTTTATTAATGACTTATGTGATGATGAAACGTTTGCTGGTGATTGAATGATGATTTGAAATAGATTTAAGATGAGAATTGACATATTTAAGAATCATTAAGTGAAAAAATTTATGTACCATGAATAATAGAGGATTAGATGCCAAATTACGAATATTAGTATCAAGTTTCCTAATATTTATTTAGGGGTTCAATCACAAATGATATCCAAAATATTTTGGGAAAATAATGTCTTAAGCTGTATGACAATCTATAGATGCTACATTGTGGCAGATGGAGGTCTACGAATTAAATTTTTAATGGACATCATTTATGATTGACCCCTAATACAGCTTCAAATTTTTGAGCATTTTAAAGAGTTTATAGAATAGAAAAGTTTGAGGACGTTTGTGCATTTTCCTAGTCAGTCAAATTAATCAATTTACGAGGTTAAAGGCCGTAAGTCTGATTCCTAATTCACAGAATTCTGGAGTCTGTGTATTTCTTCCAAACAACAATAGCGCAGTAATATGAGGAAAATGCTACAAAGATATCAATAAAATTTCATTAGAACTAAAAAATTATTAAAAATGTGTAGAGTTATCAAGTGCTGCTGAAAATTTGTTGCTTTACATAAGTACTGACTTATTTGCATTCATTAATTTTTTCATGACCTGTCTCAGTGAAGAAAACTTCAAGGATAAATTGTAATCCTTTAACTAATCATAAATATTAAGGTAGATCTATCTTGGATGCTATAAATCAACTATTCCGAATGAGATTTGTTTCCTTTGGTGACACAGGTCGTAGAACATTAGTTAAGAGTAAACTGTGGGCCATTAAATCTGACAAAGAATGAAATTAAAGGCTGTAAATAAAATGAACGAATATTATAATTTAGAACATGAGTATTCAAGAACGTCGAAATAATCTTTTAATTTACAAAATTTTCCATACATTCGAAACGCTAAACCTGCACATTTGGTTTGAAAGTTTGCACTTAATTGAAAAGGATAGGTGATGGCAGTCAATGCAAAATACTGTGTTTCAGGGATCGATGAAAATTGGATAAAACTATTACAGGTATTGGAAACTGCTTCATAAATTAACACTTCAGCTATTCTACTGCTTTTTTAATTATTAATTGGTAAATATTAAATTTATGGGTCGTTTGGTTATTTCCTGACACTGAGGCAAAGGGGATGTGACTCATTTATTAGTTATGTTCTATACTGCTTCAAAAAACTGGGAACATAATAATTGAACGACCACTTAGTGATTGGTATTTATTTAAAATCTCAAATTCTTTATTTAAATAGCAATAAGAATTAACAAATCTAAGTAAACTTACGATTTTAAAAATGTAAATAAGTTTATTGATCAATATGTGGATTGTGACGTGTTGGAAATTTCCCTTTCGTGGTATTTCGAAAACCTCAGAGTCCACATATTGAGTCACAAGTTATTTTTTTTCTTCTTTTTGTACTTGTGCAGCTAATTTTAATACAAATTTACAGTGAAAAATATTAATAAACTCATTAATTAACTGTATTCACAGACAATAGACGAATTTGATCTTATTCGTGATGGAGATAAAATATTAGTGTGTATTTCCGGAAGTAGCAGTTCTGTATGTCTGATACATTTAATTAGACAGTTTAGTCGTGCACGAGGCCTTCATGTTGATCTGTCAGTGCTGTCTTTTTCTGACGAAAATACTGCTGTTGATCCGCGCATTTTGATGCTCTATATGCGAGACTTGGATGTTAAATTCATATATGAAAGTGATAATAATTCTGACACTGAAATGAGACAAAAATTGTCGGCAATAGCTAAAAGAAAAAGCTTCAATGTGATGGCATTGGGAAGTACACTTGACAAAATTGCAGATGAATTTTTAACTTCCATATTTTACAAAGGAAAAGTTAATGCTAATTTGTCATGCGTCAAATCAAGGTAATGTATTGCATTAATATATAATTGCTAACTCAATAATCATGTCCATTTTTCAGTGACGGTGATTTGAGAATAATTCGACCATTCATATTTATTCGAGAACGAGTCTTTGAAGACTTTTCAATAGCCAAGAACTTTCCTTCACGTCCTTCGAAAATTTTTACGTCCATGCCTCAAGGTATTCAAAGTTTGTTGAAAGTACAGGAAATGATAAATCCATCTGTGTACGAAAACATCAAAAAAGCCATACATTCATTAATTGTACAGAGTTGCAGTAATAAGTATAGACTTTGAAGGAAGTGTTGCTCATTTTTGATTGACTACTCATGGAAAGTGCTTTAATAACCTCAAGAGCTAATAAGTTACCCACACTAATCTTTTTTTATTTGGTGGACTTTTCCTTCTTTTTGGGTTTGTTCATTAATGACGTCTAATATTTAAATGAAAGTATGAACAATGTCTGCTGTGGTGAGTGTTAATGCTGAAAAAATTGTATGATAGAAGATCTGAAAATCAAATTCATATTTTTTGATGAACGTCATTAGTGGACGACCCTAAATCACATTAGTTAAGGAAAAAAAATTGATATTAAAGTAAAAACATGTTTGTGCCTTTCTATTTGTAAATTTCTCTTACTCAAATTATTTTTATTTGATTTTATATGAAAACAATTTTTATAATAAAATATTTCATCATCTGAGAATTAGTTTTTATCATCATATTTAAATCTTTGAAAACTTCGAATGTTAAAATTTACTTCGAGTTCCTATTCACTAAGAAACATTTCTTTTTTTTTAAAAAAAAACATCATAATAATAATTATAATATAATAAAATAATAATAAATGAAAAATTTTTCTTTTAATAACGGGTGACAAGATTTAATGCACAAGTATTATTCTTATCCATGCAAGACTGTGATTTCTTCTTCTAAAGTTTCGATTTCTATTAATTTATACCATGAAACTAGAATAAAGTTCACTAATTAATTAAATTACTCTCATCAGTCCTACTACAGCAGTGGAAATTAATTTCCAGTCAGCATTTGTCTAGCTCTACATCATCGTACATCGAGGAATAAGTCATTAGTCGAATATTTTGTAATGATATAAATTCCTTTGGTGCTTGTCAAATGTTTCTCGAGTGTCTGACATAGTTCCTTTTTACAGCATCATAAAATACTGTACATACATGCACAAACAACTAAATATAAATAGCAAAAAAAGATTTTGCGCATCAGGAAGAACCGATCAAAATTATCACAGAAACAAAACATTCTTATGATTTTGAGGAAATTATGAAATGAAAAATTAAGACAGATCTGTGACCGATCGATCGACTTAACGAATGAGTATATCATTAAGTTTCAAGAAGCTTGTTTTTAGGTCCTTTGTTGAAATATGACAAATCTCCTATGAAATTAAGGTGCAGAAGTTTCTATCCATTTACACATTTTGATCGTTTCATTTCCTTTCTTTTTCTAAAATAACAATAAAAAACAACAATTTCCCATCACATTTCGTCATTCAAAGTAAGTATATAAAATTATTTTATACATTAATTAAGAATCTTTCACTCGAAAATTTTAGAAAAAGAAGAAAATTAATAATTTAAATTTCCTATTCACTCTTAAAAGTTATTTAACTCCATACATATAATTATCAATGCGCAAATGTCATAAGAAGTCGCGAGATAAAAAGAAAAGATGATTCATTATCCCACTTAATTTAAAATTACAATTAATGATAATAGAGGAATCCTTTTTACTTTATCTTTAAAAAAAAAAGTAAAATTTAGACATGAATTTGGGGATTTGCATGTAAATTATTTCACTTTTTCTGCTTCTAAGGAAATGATGTCGACATATTTTTTAAATAACGACGCATGAGAATTTTATTACTGCTGTTAAGTTGATGTTAAATTTTTGGAATTGACACCATTGATGGTCGACTTGAGGTAGAGAATGAATTGACAACCACGGAAGATCTGAAAGAATACAAAACATTAAAAATACATGATCAAGAATCTTATTTAAGCTCTCTTACCTGTTATGTTTCATGTGACTTTTGACTAGATCACTATTGACTAAGGCTGCCATCAATGAGAGCTCACCGGCCATTACTGTGGCACAAATAATTCTTGCTAATTGTTTGCTATTTTCAGCAGGATGAGTCTGATGTGCTCCTCTTACTCCGAGAATTTCTAAACAGGCACTTTGACCAGGTAGAACTGTTCCACCTCCAACTGTTCCGACTTCAAGTGAAGGCATTGTGCATGTTATGTACAAATCATTTTGATTTTCACCATGAAACTCCATATTTGTTGAACAATTACTACTTGTGATATTTTGAGCTGGATCTTGACCAGTGGCAATGAAAATTGCCGTCACCATATTTGCCGCATGTGCATTATTACCACCTATACTTCCAGCCATCGCTGATCCGGCCATATTCTTCAGTTTATTACACTGTATTAATGTCTTTGCATCTGTTTTAAGTAATGTCCTTAACACTTCTTCACTAACTCTTGATTCACACACTACACGCTTTCCACGTCCCTTAATCCAATTAATAGCAGCTGGTTTCTTATCTGAACAAAAGTTTCCACTTAAACTTATAATTTGCATTTGTGGAAATGCATGTGCAACAATTCTTAATGCATTCTCTGCTCCCTTTGAGACCATATTCATTCCCATAGCATCACCCGTAAATGCTCTGAATCGAATATACAGCTGGGGACCATCGATTGTAATGAGAAGTTCCTGTAATCGTGCAAAACGACTTGTAGAATCGAAAGCTTGTTTGATTGTTGTGAAATTTTCAGCTGTTTCCATCCAGCGTTTTGCCTGTGCTGCACTTATAACATCTGGGAATTTAACACATGGTGCACGAGTCATTCCTACATCTTCAACAATACTGCGTACTCCATAATAAGACAATGCTTTACATCCACGATTTGTTGAAGCAACTAAGGCACCTTCTGTGGTTGCCATTGGAACATAATATCTCTTTCCATCAAGTATCAATGGACCGGCATAGCCAACAGGAATTTCAACAAATCCAAGAACATTCTCACAACATGCATTCATTACTTTGCTATAATCATAAGTGCGAAAACTTAAAGTTGAGAATGGTTCACTGACATTTTTTAATCCTAAACGATTAGCAATAATATGACGACGAATTTTAACACCGCGTTCAGCATCCTCAATGATTGTTTCAATCTTGTGTAATGGTAAATAATTTGCACCAGCATTAACAAGCAAAATAAGTTCTTCGTCCGTTAATGATTTAGCACCCGCATCTGACATCATTATCTTGACACATTCTTCGATTGATCGTGGTGGACGTACTGGAACTAATGCAGACTCAATGAATTCCGGATTATCTTCATCAGAATCTCCAAAAACGTCGAAGGCCGTAAGATCTGTCTGAACTTCAATATCTTTAGTCATTGGATCTTCTTCACAAATCGAAAATAAGGCACGACGGCGTGGTGGTGAAGGTTCTCTTGGTGGCAATTGAATGGTCGGTGGTGGTGCCATAATTTTTCTAACCTCTTGTATTTGCATTTCTTTTTGTTTTTCACGCTTCTTGCGCTCTTCCTCTTCAATTTGTCTTGCAAGATCCTGTTGAATTTGGTTCGTGAGATCATCACGATCAAAGAAGATGAATTTGATGCAAAGCGTAAGCAGTAAAATTAAAATGAAGATTTGCTCTGTACTAATTGAAAGCCATTTCATTATGTAGTCAGAAATATCACTAGACTCTGTCTTGTTCATTTGCTGTGCCATATTTAGATTTTTAGCTTCAGCTGCAGAATTTGAATTAACATTCACGTGTGGATCCTCAACATCATCGTTATCAGAAAACGTTAAACGACTGTGAGCATGAACGATCATTAGACCACTTGACATTATTAGTTTGACACGTTGAATTATTGGATTTTGTTTTTGGTCCTCTTCACTTAGTGCTCGAATAAGCGATGGATCTCGAATTTTTTGTCCCCCTTCCACATTGTTATTATTATTATTATTGTTAATATTATTTGCGCTTGTTGATGTGCTAATTGAATTATTTATATTTCCACTACAGTTGCGTGACAAATCCAATGTTAATGACAAGCAGGCTGGGTAGAAGGTCATAAATACTACATAATTGACTATTACTGACATTACTGCAAATCCACTGAGCACTTCTAAACGTTGAACACCAGAAAGAGTTCCAACTCCAATTACTAATGCCTCAACCATTGTATCCACTGTAATTAAATGTTAAAAAAAATTTATTAATTTAATGAGATTTGAATCAAAGTATAACTTACATGATATTGCCGGTCCAAGTATTTCCATGCCGCGTGCAATATTTTGTGTTACTTCATCTGAATTGGATCCACTTAGTGCAAGTTTTGCAAGTATTCCGGCTTTTGACAAGTCAATTAATAATAAAAAGAAGAATAGTGCGTCCCTATGTAATACAAAGCGAAAAAAAGAGCCAGTGTTATGCAACTTCCTCAAATCATAAAAGAGATCCGATAATAATTACAACTTACTTTAAATCAGATATGTCACTTTCCAAAAAATTCATTATACTTGATGTAAAAATGAAGCTTGAAAACACCGTAAATAAACCAGCAATGCCTGTAGAAAGAGAAAATTGTGTTAACATTTCCTACTTAACTTTATGCTTGAGAAACTTCTTCTCCTTCATATTTCTTTATATGAAAATATTTGTAAATATAAAGTGAAATGAAATGCATAATAAATAGGTCAATAAAGCAAACGAATGAGACGGACAGAGAAGAAAGATACGAAAGTGATCTTATGTACAAAAAAAATTTATATATTAAAAGAATCCATGAAAAGATCATTGGCATCAAATTTTTTTTTGTCTATCTCATACCTGCTTATTAGTAATCGTAAAATTTAAAGAATGCAAATTTATGTCTATAGCCACATCTGTTGTGAATAAATTCAAGAAGGAATCTGAAAAGAATCTAGCGTAAAAGTTGATCTCTGATTAATACGCATTTTTAAATGTCTCTCGCGCGATTGAATAAATCATGGATCATATACGGAGAAGAATTTCTTTCATCACATTCTTGGGCTGTTTAAACTTTCATGACTAGCTAGCATATATTAACAAAAGCCAAAGGTCAAAACTAATATTTTTCGACTTGGATATATCGACAAAAATCTTAAAGGCTTGCAGGTATGTTAAGCACCGCTCTAAATGGCAAAAGTTTGATTAATTATTTTTCTCACATTTGTTTTTGGATAGTCAGTAAAGCTGAGCAACGAAATACATTGGTCAAGGAGAAAAATGTGATAAAACTTAATTCTGATGTTTTTGTAAGACATTTCTAAAAAGCCACGCAGATTATTAATAATGTATTTTGAAATCATTTGATAGATGTGTGATAGAAGTCACATACGAAAACATTGATAATCAGAAAGAAGAAAACATATCCATTGAGTGATTCAAAGTCATTGCAAATTTATTCACACACGTGTTTTTCTTATAAAATTTTTACAGCTGTTGCTGACCAAACATTTATGGTGTTTTTAGTTCTTTCACATGTTAAGAATACCTAACAGTTGACAGAAAAATTGGAAAATTTCTACATTTTTAGTAATGCTGTATGCTGGTGGATTTTGAAACAGATATACGAAGTCCATTAAGACGTTATTCACCAGATATGTCGAATATTGAAGTAAGGAGGGGGTCTAAAGCGGAGTGACACTCCATAAAAAAGTTAAGTGACTGAGGCAGGTAAATGGGGTTTAGAAATATCAGTTTCCGATAGACTTCATTTGTTAATGACCCCTATGTCTTTTTCATAATTTTTAGCGCTCTAGCGAAACTAAAACAAGTTTTTTTGGTGTCAAATATATCAATATTAATAATATAGAAATGCGAACACGCGTCACATATACAACATTGACCAAAAAGAGATGAAATGAAAAATACTGAAAGAGACAAAATAAATAATTCACCTTTGTATCGGTGAAATAGTAAATCGCGTTGATGACTGTGCGTATCACACATGAATGAATGGAAAATATGAATGAAGTTCAAAAACTTTTTGCAACATTTTATCGTCTTGTTACATGACCAGTTAACCAGCTGAAATAACCAAATCGACTCAGAGTATTAAGCAAGTTTGGCAAGTACTTTTTTAATTACACTGAGAAACGTATATGCTTGCGTATGATATAGTTACTGTTTTCTTTTGGAAAAGTTCATTTAATTGAAAACTTATGGCTGATGGAGTTCAAAGTTCTGAACTGTACTTTGTGAATGCATCATGCGTCTTTACCCCTAAGCGAAAAAAACCGTTTTCATTATACTTTTATGCATGCAATGAAGCTGATATCCTTGAAAATCACGTTCACCAAACAACCCGGACATCTCTCAACTCGAAAAATGCTTAAATGAGCGAGAAATGTATGCAAATATTTTGTTTCTTAATCGCCACGATTGTGTCTCCTATTCACAGTTTTCCCCAAAGAACTGGTTGAATCACTCAAGAACAAACCATACTGTTGATCAGTCATGTGATATTGATTCAAATATTTATTTTAAATAAAAACAAACACATTTCAGATTAAAGCATTCGAATCAAATATGAGGTAATATGTTCTTGTTTTTTCATTCATTTTGAAAGTCTAAGTTCGCTCAACTTTTTGTGGCACATAAATAGGATGTTTATACCAGTTTATACATCCAAGAAGAAATAAATATCTCTATGCTAAATGCATTTTCAGACCTAATGTTGAAGTTCACATAGTTTTACACAAACGTAATAAAATTCATTCATATAAATCGTCATAATTCAAAAGCTCATACCGGAATGTTTGAAATGACTGTAAAATGTCTTTGAAGGACAGACAAATATTGGCACGTCTGTTTTATCCACAAATACGTGAATATTTTCAGTAATAAATCTTTGTGCAGAAACAATATAAATTGTCTTCTTCGTAATCAAGCAATTTATTTGCAAACAATTCTTCCAATTCTAATATTTTTTGAAGAAAATTTAAAAAAATTTGGATTTTTTTATTTAATACGCAAATGCTTGCAAAATATTGAAAAGATTTTTTTCAATTGTTTACTTATTTTATTATTGAATTTGTATTGGAACACGTCGGTTATGCGCAAGCGATAAGGCATTCTAACATTCAAATAAAGCAATGAATGAAAATCATTGTCAATTGATTTAAGACAAGTTTTTGACGTAAAATATATTTATTGACAAACGTCACATTTTAAACACATTAAGGTACGAATTTTGGGAGTTTGAGTACATCACTTTATGACTAAAAAGAAGTATCTGGTCAAAGAGGCTGTCATATTTTTTTATTGACTTAATTCACTCAACTCAATGGTAAAATTTTTCAATGTCTCGCGAAAAAAAATCTTTACAAGGTTATCAAACCCTAGCAGAAATAATGCATGTTTTGTATAAATTCATCATCATCATCATCATTGTGATCATCATAATTTGTGGTGCTTTTTTTAAAAAATTTCAATCAATTCAATTTGAGTTGTTCATTGTGTAAATACTACCGTATTATAGTCAATTTCAAGTTCATTTCACTTTCATTCAGTTCCTAATGTTTCCCCATATTAGCATTGTTTGGGATTATTTCTTAGAAGATCATTAAATTGGTCATTAAACAAGTTTGCTGATAAAATTCTTCAAAAACTTCACACTTTGAAATTTCATAGCCATCGAATGAATTATCACTTGTGCAAAGACTGAGTAAAAATTCCCCAATATTGTGACGTTCAAGCAATTAAAATAACTTCGTGGAAAATGATTTGAGAACGTGGTTATGAGTCGGTCAGTTACAGTTTGTGAATAAAAAAATGGATTTTTAAAACCACTCTCTCCTCTATTACAAAATCATCATATACCACAAATTCTATAAATTATCATGCAGCTTCCGACTTTTTTCCCTTCCTTCAAAATTTTAGACATCATAAATGAATTGCTTCTTATAGAAATTCACCAAAAAATATTTAAATGGTCCTTGGCTTAGATTTATTTTTCAGCACAATTTAGCTAAAATGTTTACATGGACACAACTTGAACAAAGAATATCAATTTGCTAGAGTGATTTAGTGGAGAAAAATATATCATTAAAGTAATTTGAACATTGGTTAAATTAAATCAGAACACTGAATGCTTTTTCAATGCTATTTTAATATGAACATATTGCCCCGTCGATTTTTTGTTTAATTTAAAACTTCCTACTTTTATTTCATTTATTGATTCCTTTCATGATTATTGCCGTGTTTACAGAATGCATAATTCAAATGCACATGAAAAGATGTATTGCAAAAAGATTAATTCCTGAATTTTTTTTAATAAATATGTGCGGCTTGTGTATGCTATTCATTAACACTGAAGTGGCCTGCCGACTAATGTCAATTGACATACTTTTGTTAATTTTATTTTTCCATACAGACAATTTTGTAGGTAAGTGAACGGTTTTCTAATGTAATGTTTCATTCGGAACTCACTGCCAATGCTTAATATAATCGTAAGTAAATGAGAATTCAGAGCAATAAAATTGCCGCAACAAAAATTCAATCATTGACTGAATGGAATATGGAAGTGAAGTACTTCCTAAAATCAACTAAATTTGAGAAAAAGGTGAAGCCAATTCACATCTGTTGAATAATGATTTTTTTTGTATTCGCTTCATTTTTTTATTAAAAATAGTTAACGGTTTCTGACATTTTAGCAGACTTGTGCATGAATTAATTATATGCTGTTATTGCCAGCAAATTTAATTAAAGAAAATTTTCAATCACCAATTTATAAATAAAATATTAGAAACTGGCAAAATATTTCAGAATTAAGTTAATTGTTCTATAATATTGTTGCTGTAGAATTTTCCAAAATGTCCAAAATAAATCAAACTTTGGGACATCTGATAAAAGAGTTAGGGGCCGTTCACTTATTAAGTAACGCTTTTAGGAGGGAAAGGGGTCTGAGATTTTGTCTTCATGGAAAATTTGTGACAAAGGGGGAGGTGGGGTCTGAAAAGTCGGTTTTTTCCGTTACTAATAAGTGAACTACCCCTTAGAGAATAGTTGGATGGATTGGATCGAATGAATCCATCTGAGAGCATTGGGTTGTGTATCAATTATAAATTAATTAGGCTTTAAAAGTTAATTCCAAAAAAAGTTGATTGAAGACTTAGGGGTCATTCACAAATTTTAAATTCAAAAAAATTTCTGTAATTTAAAGTGTCACAAAATCTCAGACCCTAAATCATGGACATCATAAGTGAATGACCCCTTATTTAAAGTTAAGACCCTGGTTAAGACAAAGAAAAGTAATGCTTAATTGCATTAAATTAAACTGGTGATTATTACAACAATATGTGAATTTACATTTCCTGAATTTTATGATAAATTGGCAGCAAAACTCTGAGGCAAGAGTTTTGCAAGATTTTCACTTTCAATATCGCTTTATGGATATTATATTTACGAAAGATTAAACTTTTTATGTCTTTTTGACCAAATCAAAAATTAAGCTTTAATGAATAATTTAAGAAAATTTCCATTAATTATTTTTAACAAAAGATTTTCCATTTACAGTAGTTACTTCATGAGATTCTGTCATGTATGTCTTTATGGCAAAGACTCTGTCAATTTAAATAGGAATAAATTTTGATTCAAAGAAACCTTTTCTTTTATTAATTTTATGAGTTATGTCATCACAGGTTGAGCTTTCGATTTTATTTTCCTTTTGTTTCATACATTTGCTTTACCGACTACATGTTATGAATGGATTTCGTTATGTGTATCTTTGATATGTATTAGGTAACTTTTTAGAAAAGTTTGTGATGGTCTAAAATCAACCGGGTATCACATTGTTAGTGGAGTATATATATATATATATATATTTCCAATATAATTGATTGTTTTGTTTTCATTCCCAACGATAGTTAATCCCCGCTTTTTGTTAATTTTGCTTCCCTAATTGATACACTTTTGGAACGAGTTTCGGGATATTTACAAAGAAGATGACAATTTTTTTAAAATAAATTTCTCTCTCTGGATAAACACCTTATTTTTCAAATCAACAACAGACTCGACTCATATTTTATTAGCTGGAATAACACTAGTCTATTTATAAATTTTTTCAGAGCCTTGTTCATTTACCATTGGCATTTTGGAATTTATTTGCATTTTTGCATCGATAATTTTAATTTTTCATTATCAGATATCAATGGATAAAATTAATGTTTTACTTTTTTCAACTACCAGGCAAAAAAAATTATATCCGCAAATTTTTATACATTGAAATGAATTTTTGAAATGAAAACAGCAAAAAGTAGAAGCTAAACAATAAAAAAAATTCACAAAGTGAGAAGTTGTTGAAAAACTTTCTAAAAAAATATTTTTAATCTTGTTTCGTTTAGTGCAGGAAAGGAAGTATGTGAATTCCATTGTTAAGATTCTTTTTTTGGAATCAAAGATTTGTGATCTCTGATTATTTATTTGTGAAGTCTGATCTTTTTTTACGTTAACTAACAAAAGCATTTAAGCTTACAGCTGTGGACACTGTCATATCCTGTTTGTTTTAACATATTTTACTTTATCATAGATTTAACGATCGCTGTGCGAAAAGAAGAAAATAAAAAAAAATTTATGTCCAAATATGATCATAGAAAACGTCATCGATTCAAGCCACACACAGGCCGTATCCAGTTCGTAAGTAAACACACGTTTTTCAAAGAAGTGAGAAAGTGTTAATGACGCAATTAAAAATTGATGTGAAAAAGAGATTCGTTCTTTTTTTTTTGTTGTGAATAATGTTCTGTATATAAATCCCAAGCATGCATGGACGAGTTGTTTGCTATTCAATATAATATTCAGCAAAATCCCAATTTGAATACAGAAGCCTTCAGCTTATTCACAAAAGTTCAAGTTCAATATCAAATTGAATGATAATAAGTTTCATTCATGTGTACGAAAAATTTAAGAATAAGCTTGTGCTAAGTGATAAAAGATACTAAAAGTCCCAATATGAGGATGATTTTAAACGTGACTTTTTTAATGTATTCTGTACGGATCTATTTTTAAGTCATGCACAAATAACAATAATTTGAAGATCATGATCAAATCATTTAATTAAACTAACTGTTAAATTTTTTAAACTTTTTAGCAAAAATATAAAGCCGTTCTACACAGGAATCTTCAAGGCCCAGGGACTCCGTGCACTTTGTCTTTTTTAACTCGATTTTTAATATACTTTACGCAGTTTTACTCAAAATCTCCTAAACTCATCTCACAATTGATCACAATTTAGCACCCTGAGCAAATCAACTACTTTCAAACTACACTTTATTCACTTATAGTACTTTTCTTCTGCACTTTTTATTATTTTACTTCACTAAACTATACTTTACTATACTTCACTTTAATTTGCAACACTTTTTTGTTTTTTACTATACATTACTATACTTCACTACACTTCACTATACTTTACTACACTTTTACATTTATTTCTACATATTACTTTACTTTTTTATTTTTTACTAAACTTTACTACACTTTAGTCTATTTCTATTAATTTTTTATATTTTAGTTCAATTTTTTAAATAAAATATTTTTGGATTAAAAATTCATATGTTTTTCAGTTTTCTGCATTTTTACCTGTGAAATTTTTTTAAAAATAATTCATTGTACGCCTTCAATGGCTAGTTTCCTTAAAACATCTATTCATCTTGAAAATCCTAAACTCTCCCATTTAAGTTTTTTTTGACATAAAAATAGTTAAATATTAAAGAAAAACACGAAAACCAGTAAATTAAATTGTGTAAGAGTTATAAAAACACTACCATAATGATTATACTTCATGATCATCTAAATTGACATGCATACCTTCAATATTTCGCAAAAAGAGAAATAAAAGACAATGCCGTCGTCTAGGAGAACATAGATTTATAGATGCTCCACAACTTTAATTAAGTTAACTTAAAAATATTTTTTATGTCTTTCTTATTTGAATGTTTCCATCTAAAAATGGGAAAACAGCAATTTTGACATTTTTAATCATATTTCTGATCCTTTAAAATTTGGTAAAGCTGAGGAGGATATACCGAAAGTTCAGGATCGTGTACAGAAATTTTCGAGGGAGTGGCTTTGAAACTTTTTTGTATGGACGGGAAAATTTAGGGGGGCGGTGTTGATTTTTTTTCTAAAAAATCCCTAGCAAATTAAAAAAATCTAAAAAGGGAGGGTTTTTGACTCCAAAAACCCCTCCCTGTATACGCCCCCTAAATTACTTAAAAATAAATAAAACTGGTTTTGTTCAGCCTAAACCATTTTTAAATCAGTTTTATGGAATTAGGTGCAAAAATCAAACCAAAATTAGTCCTAAAACGCATTTTCATTTACATGACTAATTATGTAAATAAACTAGATACCTAATTAATTTTTTTATCCGAAAACCGTTGTGTTTGTGAAAAAGTAAAAAGCAGGGGGAAGATAACGCCAAAATCCAAAACATTGCAGCTTCGTGTCTTGGAAAAATATATATTTCTGACCACCTTTGAGGGACGCTACTAAGACACAGTGTCACTTTTTCAAAAGAATTTAAGTTTTGAATAGTAAGACACAAGTAAGACCTTTCTAATGATAAGTTAGAATATAACTTAATTATTAAGAAATAACTTAATTATTTATCAAAGTTTAAAGGATCAGAAATATGATTAAAAATGTCAAAATTGCTTTATTCCATTTCTAAAATTGAAAACTCAATGACGTAATTAAAATAATATTTTAAAAAGATTTGATATTAAGAAGATTGGAGTGAAGCTCAATCCACTATTTGTAATACAATTCAATCAAAAATAGAAGGAAAAAAAAGAATACTATTTATTAAAATATTATAAGGTATATGAGGGCACATGCAGTGGAGAATTTAGATTTTAACAAAAGGCAGGGGGAAGACTACTTGGTGGAAAGCACTAAGAATCAAATTTTTGGTGCTAACATGTATAAAACCTTAATACAAGAACTACTGACCCTTTTTCCGCCAGAAAATATGTACAAATTTGGATTTATAGCTCAAAAAGTGCGTGGAGGAAAATTTTTTTTGGCGGAAAATGATTTCTTCCACCAAGTAGTGTTCCCTCTGACAAAAGGTCAACACAAAGTGTGTGTCTAAAGTTTAGATATTAACAATAAAATTATTTTTTGGTTATTTTAATAAATTTTTAAGTTGCTACACTTGTCTCTACTTTTGCTGCATTTACTATACTTTTGCTACACTTGCTATACTATCACTACACTCTCACTACACTCACTATACTTTTCGTCACTTGACTAAATTTTACTACACTTTACTACACTCTGCTTTTCTTTTCTTAACTTCACTATAATTTACTATACACAACTGCACTTTATTCTTAAAAGCTACATTTTACTTATTATATTGTATACTATACAGTACATTGCTGACTCACAAGTATACTTTTTTGGGAGTCCCGAGGCCTTGGGAATCTTCATAATACTTCCTCGCTCTTAATTTATTTCATTTTCGGTATGATCACATGGCAATACTACATTAATTCCTCACAGCTTTAAAAATATTTCTATTAAGCTTTTATGTATGCCAATTCTATCATCTCGAGTTCTTTTCATTAATTGAAGAATCTGAAGAATCCAACAACGCAAGTGTGATAAACAATCACGGAAATGATTTGACTTTAGAAGTATCTAAGATTTATAATTGCAAATGATTTTTTTTTGTACTTTAAAAATAGTTTTTAAAAATATATTCAACAACTAATTTTAGCAATCGAGAATACAGTAATAATTAATCTCATCTTCAAAAAACTGTTAAACTTCCTGTTCTTGCTAAGTTCTTGCAAGTCGAGTTATACAATTTAGTGATCTTATCGTTTCTCTGATGTAGTGGCTTTCAAGAAGTGTGCCTTGGCACACTAGCTTCTGCTTTTAGATATTTTTAAGCTATTTCTGCTAAAATAGCTTGACTAAGATTCAAATCATACAATGCATTTCTACAATCATGGTCTAATGAGCTAAAAAAAGGTGGAGAAACACTGCTTTAATAAAATAATAACATCAAAATATATTCGAAACGGGTTTTTGAGTGGTGCATCTGTCCGCATATAACGGAAAAATGTGATAAGATATTTTAGCAGCTTTAAAGGAAATTTGAATTGATCCAAAATACACCGACTGCATTCGTTTGAAATGAAAAAAATATTTTCTGTTTATAAGAAAATCGCATAATAAATCTTTAATTAAACCGGAGTAAGGGGTGCTTGTTGAAAGATTTCCTCCAGCTGTCTGTTTTTGCAAAATGTTTATTTGTAAAAAAAATAATAATTACAGTTTGTAAAGATAAATTATCACTCCGAAAATAAAGAGGATGACGGTAGGAGGAATCATCATCTTTTTTCGTGCAATTTTCACTAATCATTGCTGAAAATGTTTATTTCTGAAAGATTTTCCGGCTTATTGAATGAATAAGTAATGTTATGATTCCTTGAAAATTTCTCTTTTGCCATTTTTCTCGAAATTTTTTGAAATATCAAAATATTCTCTTAAAAAGAATAATTTTATATTTGATTCAGTTATTCGCGCAAAATCATTGTTTATAAAATTTATTTATTATGCATTTCCCAATAAATTTAAATAATGATTATGAGGAATAAGTAGCTTCTCAAGTTATTGTTCGTTCATAAAATTTCACAATGTGTCATCTACTCACCAAGTATATATTTTGATCCTAGCTTATGAAGATTACAAAATTGATAATAGCAGTAAAGAACTGCTGAGCACCTTACAATAGTCATCAGAATAACATCTGCAGCAATATATTGAGCTTCAAATCCATCACATGAATCTCTCCAGCCATGACACTGTTGTCGTAAATGAATAGGCTTT
Organism: Chironomus tentans; assembly: GCA_963573255.1. NCBI lineage: Eukaryota > Metazoa > Arthropoda > Insecta > Diptera > Chironomidae > Chironomus > Chironomus tentans. The sequence continues at coordinate 29,603,427 of OY754304.1, read as the reverse complement.
ACATTGGGATCATTTGATATGAGAGGATCATTTGTATTTGAGCTTCCTTTATCAACACTAAACATGCATGCTGTAAAAGTAATCAATGCAACAATTACTTCCCATGGATGTGATGCACAAAATTCTCCGTGTGCTCTAAACAAATGTCCTGTGTTCACCATTTTGATATAAAATTATTTCTTTATAAAAACAATTATCTGTTTTAGTTCTCTTTCACTCTACTTGTTGCTTCTTTCTTCTGTAATGAAATAAAAAATTATAAAATCACTATTAGCTTGTTCGTAATTTTATTGTTTATGCAATAATTGTACGAATTATACAATGCTGTTTATGTATGCACGCACAATAACTACAAGAAATCAGCACCTTCGTTTAGTGTATCCAATAGTTCACTACGTGTCATAAAGAAAACTCTAGCTTTGTAATGCTTAAAAACTTATTTGATGTATTACAATATTTAAAAAAGCAATTATTAAGAATTTCGAGAATAAATAAAAAAAGCTTATATAAGTCCGATCCGCATGAGTGGGATTCAACGACTGATTTTCAAGTTAGACATTCTGAGGCCATGAAGCTGATGGCACTCTAATCAGTTCTTCTTCCTTACACAACTCGTTTCTTGGCCTTAAACATCGAATATTTAATTAAAACTGAGAAAAATGTGAGAATTTGGAGAGAAATAAATTTTTTGGGCAATCATGTGCGTCAAATAAAAATGCTTAAATTATGGAAATTCTCAAATATTTGAATAAGGGGGATAACTTTTTGCTAAAAAGTCCCAGAAGCTTTCTATTCTTAAGCAGATATCCGCAAAATTCTCTCGATTAAATTATTCCTGTTTAATGAGATAAAGAAACGGGGATTAATTCTGAGCCGATCGAATCACGCGACACATTTTACCGATCACAAGCAATCTTTAACACGTGCCTTATGGCAGAAAAATAAAACCCAAGTTGTTTGACCGCCTTTATATAGATGAAATTCTTATTATTATTCACAAGATCGCTCTTCGTTCTTTTACAATAAAAATTCTTGATTTTCATTAAGACAAACTTGATAACTTGAAGCATAAACATTTACTTCTATTTTTGTAATATTTATCTAGAGGAGTGGATGATTTAGAATGAAAGAAAATTTATCATTTTTAACATATCTCAAATATTTGAGTCTCAATTTTGAATGACAAAAATTTCCTTTCATTTCTTGCAGCATCCAAAAAGAATTTTTTTATTTTATTTGTTTAAAGATGTAATCACGTTTTCTTATTCAGCAGACATTCACATTCGGTCACATTCATTTTATTATGCAAGATGTCTCACGTTATTGACACAAAAAATAATTCCGAGTTCTTTTCTCCTCTTGCTTTTTATTTTGCATTTGATTGTTAATTCCACATTTGCGGACTTATAAAAAGGAACAAAAAATATAGGGAATTTCGCATAAAATATCAAAAAGTCGTTGACCATCAAATTGTTTTAGTCGATGGTTAAGATTATCCTGTTGGATTATACGCAAAAAATCTCACTGATGGTTAAGAAAATTACCATAACAAATAATTCGTTCTATGTCATAGAACTTTTTGCAAATGAGTCGTAAACTCGAGAATTTTTATTAATTTATTTATCTAGACAGAATAGATCGCGGATCATCATATTCTTTTATGTACGCAGGTGTCTTAAAAGCGACTCATACAAGTTCCATTCATCTCTACCGAACGTATGATTGTGTAATCAGTCTTAATGTAGTATGTGATTTTTAAAGCTAGCGAAAAAAGAAGTGGAAATGTTGTTGACTTAAATCATATTTCGTTATCCATATTGCAATCATTCTCAAAGTTTTATTTTTGAGCAATGAGAATAATTAAATCATTAAATAATTTTATAGACAGCAACAGTCATGGACGATGAGGATTGTTCCGTCAATTAGCATATTTAAACAGATGAGATAATAAAAATTGAGCAAATAGCAATTGATTTTTACATTTGCCATTCAATCACTCTGCATACAGAGATGATCAATGTTCCCTTCCTACTTGCCCACATATAATGTATTGCAAAGTACATACATACATGCTCACATTAAAATTAGTAGTAAGCTCAACCCATTCATAGGAATTCATTGAAGAAATCTATCAGTTATCATCGTCACTATTATAATACAACCCGTGTGTGAAGCAGAAAAGCATCATTAGTAAAATCAATAAGAAGATAAAGAAGATGATGTTATTATGGAATATACGAATGTCGATAAAAAAACCACGAAATCGTGTGTTGACATCCTTGAAAGTTAACATCTAGTGAGGCAGTTAAGTAATAATAACAATAAGATTGTTGGTAAAACCTGATACCTCTTGCAAAAGAGCATACTCTTGCTCCACTCAGTCGATTGTTACTGCCTTTGATAAATCTGATTGAGTACTGCTTCTAATCATTCAATTTGAATCCGTTTAACATGTATGAAAATTATTAACTGTAAGATCTTAAAATATTCTTGACATTTAAATACAGCAACAATCAGATGTCTAAAGCTATTAAGAGGAAGTATATATAGACACACGTGACTGTTTTTATTTCGAACCACGGATGCAGTTATATGGATTTTTTTCCAAAGATATTTTTACTGATGACAAGATTACCATATTAATCTCTTACTAATGCAAATCGAAAGAATTTGTTAATGCTCTTACTAAATCGAAAGAATTTGGATTTTAATATAAAGAGGAAGTGGACTTTTCCGCGGATGTGTTTCCATGAATTTCTAGCCAAATATGTATTTTGGGTCAAAAAAATTGCCTTTTTAAGGATTGAATGAAATAAATGATGCGCAAAAAAAACTCTTCAGTCAGATTTAAATATTATATTGACATAATCAATATGACTAGTTTATGGCATAGCTGTGCATTTTTCATACCAAATTTATACATAAAAAAGGGTAAGTCAAGATTACATAACAGCGTTAATACTCATCAATTTCATAAATATATATATAATCATGTGTAAAACATACATGTATGTAAGAAGCAAAAGAGGAAAAAGAAATTAATGAAATAAGTGAAAAACAATTCCATTTTTTGAATGAAAGAAAAAGTTTTTAGCATTTTTGCACATTCAGCGACTGTGCTCATAAAACTTTGGCTGGCTGCTTCAACTTTACAAGCATGAACCTCTAATAAAATGACATTATTCTTTTCTTCACAAAAATTAATAATTTTGAGACTTTTTCATCAACTTATGAAATGCAAAATTGGGCAAAATTTAAAGGAGGAAGTTCAGGCTGTAGAATAAGCTGTGACAATATTGTGGCCGAGGATGAGAGCGATTATTTTTTGTAAGACAAAATTTGCCATTATAACTATTAACAAGTGTAAAAACTATTTTAAGGCATTGGTTGTTAGCAAACATGTGAGTCAACTTGCCAGTTTGATTGGAAGTTTGCGAATTTATACTCACTCCATTTCTCTTTACAGCGATCATTCAATACGATCGTTTTGAAATGAAGAAAACGAAAGAAAGAAATATGTACAAGCAAATTAAATAAAGAAATTTCACTTCGTTCATTGTTAAAAACACTTTTAGGAAGAAATTTCTCTTGGAATTTCTTCATATTTTCAGGCGATTTACATCTCTTCCTTTAGTAATATCACACTTGGAATGATGTGTTTAAATCCGGTAAAGAAACAATGTCATCATATGTAACCGTGTGATTGAACTTCAACGCATGATCCCGTCCTTCAAAATTCATCACTCACAAAGTTATCTTGTGGTACGCAATATGGAAATTAGTCTTGCAGCAATCAAATGCTGACAATTAGTTGGATTTTTTTTGAATATTTAATTAAATTATCACAGTTTCAAAATCATACGTTTATGTTAATCATACGCAGAGCACTGTGAAGGAAATTTCAAACGAGATAAAAATAACATAAATTTAGAAAAGCGCATTTGATATTATCCTTCTCTCGTCGTCCACCACCACATTTAGCCATCATTCAGCGAATCATTATTCAATGTCATGTCGTTATACAAATAAAAAAATAATATTTCGTTAGCTTTTTTAAATGGAACACTTGAGTTTGGCTGTAGACAATATTTTGCATAGGAAATGTGTGAATCTATTGGTTTGAAGACAATGGAAGTATTATACTTGATGATCGTGTTAAAAGCTAAGTATCTAAAAAGAGGTAGAGTGTGCAAAAAAACAGCAATTCGCTGAGGTCAAGGAAGGAATGATTACAGCGGATTACAGCTAAGTTTTGATATTTGCGTCAAAAATGTGCTTAGGTGAGCACATAATTATGTGTTTTTATTCTTTTTTTCTTGCTTCAAAAGTCTGGTATAGTCGTACATGAAAAATCTTGTACACAAATAGTCTCACAGAAAGCTCGTATGGGAGAATGAATAAGTGAGAAGAAAAATAATGGGATGGTAAAATGCAAAAGAAGTGAAAACCGTAAAGCAGAGAGAAGAAAAAACAAAACTGTTTACCTACATTTCAAGCAATTCATTTTAATTCACATACGAGACGTGTAACATAAGCTACGACTATTTTTTTCATTCAGACTTTTTCTTGTCCGCATCATAAAACCACATATATATTTACAACGTAAACCAATAACTTGCGTTTTTAACCATATCACCTTAAAGATATTCACTGATATATATCAGTATATGCAATTAATTTGTAACTTATGAAATAGTTTAAGTTCGACAGACACAGAACAGATGATTTTTTCATTAATGAACCCAAGGAAAATCCGCATACTAGGATAGATGATATTTTTGTGCTACATTTTTTTCTCGTCATTTATTATTATCAGGGAATTAGTACAATTTCTTTCTTCATGATCCAGAGCTTAATTTAAATTTTTTAAGCACTACCTATAAAAAGTTGTATGCGATCAAAAAAGCGTATTCCGAATTTACGTCTTTGACCCTAAAATTTTCGTAATCAGCCAAGAGAAAGTTTTCATTTTTCATGAAAAAATAAAAAGTTAAATTACGAAATGAGAAATCACTCTTTTTTTAGCATTAACTGCACTAATTCGCAAATTATAACAATATTTTTTAATTACCTGATTAGAAGGTATTACAATCTATTACGAAATGTTCAAATTCTAAGCACTGATAAGAATGTTGTTTATGCAATTAACTTTTTATGTGAGAAAAATTTCACTAATTTTCTGTTCTTTCACTCGAATTTTCCTTTTTCTTTTTTTCGATTTCTCGTTTTATTAATTATTGACACTTTATGTGAGATTCATCTCAAAACTTGGTATGTTCTGCTTTTAAAGCACTAACAATATTCAACAGTAACATCTTTTTAACATCTACTTTATTCAAGACTTATCCAAAGACTAGTTTTTTAAGATCATTTTACTACTATTTTTTTACATTAATTTTTATGTTCAGAAATGTTGATGTTCAGAAACTTGTACAATCAGAAATTTTATGGCCGTTCAAAAATTAATATACTGTTATGCCTTGATATTATTTTTTTCCAGTGCAACATTGTTTAATTAATGGTAAATTAATAAGTTTGAGGAAGTAATTACCTATAATTTTAGGCAGGCAGCATAAGGGGTCATTCACTTATGACGTCCATAGTTAGGGGGGAAGGGGGGGGTCTGAGATTTTGTGAAACTTTAAATTAAAGAAATTTTTTTGAATTAAAATTTTGTGACAAGGGGGATGGGGGGGGGGGGGGGGGTCTAAAAATCCCATTTTTGATGGACGTCATAAGTGAATAAAGATTTAAATTCTATGCAAATTATAAGATAACATCAGAGATGATTGAATTTCAGAATTCAAAAAAATATCAGTCACATGGCATCAACCGTTGGACACAATTATGCTCTCTCATTGTTATCGTTATCAGTAGAAGATAAAGAAAAATAATATCAAATTCTCACAATAAGCAATTTACCTTAATACAACAAATTAGTTGATAATTATTTTAGTTTGAGGGAGGACGTGTATTGTATTGTATTGGGATAAAAAAAATAAATATAGGTATAATGGAACTACAACTTCAGATATATTTGATATTGGGAATTGGATCATTCTTTATTGCTGGGTTAATTCTATCAAATTCCCTATTAATTTACTATGTGATAAAACTTTACAAGAAAGTTTCCGAGGAACGCAATGAAAATTCTTATCTCAGGTACATATTGTGGCAATTAATAGCCTTGTTGTGTCATCATCATTTTGTTTTCTTCTATCATTAATTAATTTTTTTATTATGTTTTGCGGGGAATCATAAAGAAAATATGAAGGCGGAATTAGTAATAATGCAGTGGAAGTGGATGATGAATTAAGTAGACGATATACCATGCATACTCCAGAGCCTCAATCGCTTCAATCGCTTGAAATAACCAGGCAAGATGATCGAAGTGTGAAGCGTAAAGCAAACAAGGATTCGACAAACATAAAGTGAGTTTTGTGCAATATATCCACCGTCACATTTGCCATGTCTTTTTTTATCTATTTTAAAGTAATAAATCACTGTCTCATTTATCTCCATGCTAGCAACGTCGGTAGAGTTTCTAGAGGCTCTGTAATTGATGTAAGCGAAGAATTTAATTGGCGCACGGAGGGAAACTCAAAATATAATTCAAACATTACATTACAGCAACGTGACGATAATACCTTCAACAGCGTGCATGAATCACGAACAGCTTTCAACGATCGAACATATTAATCAGGAAAAAAAATTAATAAAATAACTAATAGTGCCATAATATACAAGCAATATGATTTAGATTTGTAAACCCTGAAACCGTTATAACGGTCACGAAAATTTTAAAAAATTGGAATCGAGTAAACTTAGATTTTAAAACCCTGAGAATAATAATAAAAAAATTAGCGAAATAAAATTTATTATTTTCTACATTAATTAACCATTAGAAATGCTTTTAAATAGAGTATTTAAGTCATTGCTGAATCAGCCTATAATAAATGATATAAGGTTAATAGAATTACAACATAATTAAGGCAATAAATCGTTAAAAGTAATTAACCAAAAAATTTTAACATTTTTTATAGATATACACAAGTTTGCTTTCATCGATTTCGTAGTGTTCCAAAATTAAGGATCCCAGAATGGCGTTTTCGTGTAGAGAGGAAAATTAAAGATGATAATTTGACATCTGAAAATCAGAAATTTATCAGCGAAATGGTTGAGCGTGATTTTGGAAAACAAGTCGTCCACAAAGGTGTAGAAACTTATGAAAGTAAATCATTATTGAAAGTTCCAGAACTGGAACCAAAAGTTTGGACAAAAGGAACTATTAGATGTGGTGTCATAGCAAAAAAATTGGGACATTATCCTCTTTGGAAAAAAGATGGAACTAGAATTTGCACAACAGTACTTCAAATAGCTGATAATCATGTTATTAAATATATACCACCCAATGAATTTGATCCAAAAGAACGAAGACATCTCAAAAAGTACGATAGAAAAGGCTGTATATTAGTTGGTGCTGAGTCTGTAGATCCAAACAAGTTGACAGCTAACTATATGGGCTTATTTAAGGGAAGTGGCGTGATGCCTACAAAACATATGTTTAGATTTGTCGTTGATGATGCTGCAGCACTTCCATCAGGCACACCATTAAATGTTTCACACTTTCGAGTTGGAGATTATGTAGACGTTCGTGGAAAAACGTAAGCAACTGTCCAAATCGTTAGAGACTTAAATTTATTAAATTTTATTTTTTAGGATTCATCGTGGCTTTCAAGGCGTAGTAAGAAGATGGGGATTCAAAGGAGGTCCAGCAACGCACGGAAATACTAAAACGCACAGACGTCCTGGTTCTCTTTCGTCAGGTGTTAAATCAAGAATTTGGAAAGGCAAAAAAATGCCCGGAGATATGGGAAATTGCTGGAGAATATTAAAAGGATTGAAAATTTGGCGTATTAATACAAAAACAAATACTATGTGGGTTTCTGGATATTCTATTGCTGGAAATCCAGGCGACCTTGTCTACATTTACGATACAATTCTCCCATTAAGACAACCAAAAGAGCCACTTCCATTGCCAACATTTTTAGGAGATGAAACAGCACTTCCCGAGGACATTTACGAAGATTCAATTCATAAATTTACTGATCCAAGCATAATTTATGAGCCTGAAAAATAATAAAATAACTTTGTCATGAAAATGGATATAACGAATGTAAATGTGTTAGTGAAGTATGTATAAAATAGAACTTATGAGATAAAAAAAACAAACGAAAAGTATCTGTGTATTTGTTATAAACATCAGAAATTTTGACTTATTTTAGAATTATTTTTATTAATGAGAAAAAAGGTGGATTTTGTGGATAGACAATGTTAATAACAGATTTAAATGATGACGAGTTAATAATTATATTTTCGTATTGTACAGAAAGTGATCATAAGCAGTTAGTGAGAACGTGTAGTTTATTTGAAAAAATTATTGAGGAAAATTTCTACGAAAGGATATGTCGAAATTTATTGATGGTTAGTCATATGAAAAATTATCCGGAAATCTTTGAACGGACTTTGAATGGATATATGAAGTACTCGGAAAGAATTAGCACATATCAGAATTGGCTTTATGGAACGTGTCGTCAAATTGTATTTTTTCAACATCGCGAAAATTACGAATCACTTTTGGAACTAGACAGCAGCTATTTATACACGACAGCACTAGGACAATTCAATGTATTTAAAAGAAGACGCAAGGATGGCATTGACACTGATCCAATTTTCTCAGTTGGTGATAAAAGTGATTCGAAAATATCTAGTCTGAAACGATGGAATAATTTAATAGCTGGATGTAGACTAAGTGGTACAATTTTTACATTTGACGACGAGAATGAGTACAACGAGGAATTTGTGAGAGATTCGTGTGATCCATTACTAGATTTAGACTTTGTTGGTGACTTTTTTGTGACAACATCAAGAAATGAAACAGCTTTTCATAAATTAAGTTCTGAATTAGGAATGCAGACATTTGACTTTTGTAAAAATTTAAATATCGGCTTTCATTCAATTGCTATAAATCCATCATGTGACAAGATCCTAGGAGCTAAGTCAGATTCTTTACACATAATTGAGCCAGTCAAGACACTAATATCAAGCAGCTATCTAAACAGATCACAAATCTACAATACTAAATGGTTAAACAATAATACGTTTGTTTTTACTTCCTACAGTAATCCACTCTGTTTGATCGACACAAGAATAGACTTTAAGAGACAAGAATTTTCATGCGGAAACTTTACAGCAACATCAGTTGATTATGATGGAAATAATGGCTTAATCTATGGGACGTTGCTTGGAATGATGGTTTTATGTGATTTGAGAATGCCACGGACATTTGAAAGAGTATTTCATCTTGACACACCAGCAATATGCAGGAACGTCAAATCGGACGAAAGACATCTTTATGTATCAACAGACAATGCAATTCATTTGCTAAATTTTGATTATTAATAAAATATTGAACATAAGCATTTTATTATTTTAATAAGAACAAATTTGGATAAAAGCGAAGACCTTCAACAGACTCATCTCGACACACCTTCCCAGCACGTTCAGCAATAAGGAAACGTTCGTGCGTTAAGAATACGCTCAAATTATTCTCTCTGGCACATTCTTCAATCGACAATGATCCTTTTTGTTCCAAAAGCTTTGCAATTTCTTCAGCAACTTGTTCATCATTATGATTTTCGAGCTGCAATATCATAGCACCTGAAGGATACTGACGCAATTTCATTGGACCGTTCAACAGCTTACACGCATTTAGAACATCATCTGGAGAGACAAGCTCTAAACCTCGTGCTCTATTAATCCGACAATAAACTTCCGTGATTGTCATCATACCTCCTTGTTCCTGTAATAATGATATTAATAAAATTTAAATGGCTATCATAATTACAATACATCAGTTTTATGCAGAACTTACAGTCATTACGTCCAATAATGATTGACAAATTTCATTCCCTAAACTTTTCAAATACTCTGCATTATTTGTGAAATTTTCTTTAGTAACTGGATCGTCGATTCCTAAACTCATCAATAAGCTTTTAAACTTCAATGTTTCATCCTCGGATGCTTCTGATTGTCTATCACGAATCTTTTGACTTATACTTTTCGATAAATTAACCATTTCCTTAGCATATCCCATCAATTTATTCAAATCCTGAAAGGCAGCTGAAATATTCTGGTCTGTTTGTTTCTGTTTCTCTTGAATACTCTTTTCAATTCCAACAATTCCTGATCGTTGCTTTATACGTGGAGTATTTGATGGTGAAGAAACCTTTTCACTAATTTCAAAAACTCTTGCAAGCATCGTCTCATTTAGTGCCTGAATAAAATTTCCAACTATTCCATTCGGTCCAGAAAACTTTATGAATGAGGATTTACTATATTCCATTGGACCAGGATTTTTACCTGGTGTTGACTCATTTAAACGCAATATTAATCTCTTCTTCTTGCCAAAAAACATTGAAGATCCGATTTCTTCATCCAATGATTTCACATACTGTAATCGCAACTGTATTATGCTTGATCCTCTTGAAAACTCTCCTGCCTTACCCCAAAAGATTCTATGAGTTGTCAATGTTAATTCTCCATCCTCAAATATCGTCTAATTAAAGAGAATTTTTTAAAATAATTTTCACCTTATTTTTATCATAAAATTCTATACCTTTTCGTGTCCATCATATATTTTGACTGAATCATGCTTTGTCACGACAGCTTCTCCATCAATTAAAGTTGCTGTACAGAATTCAAAGCGATTCATACTATAAGTAATTTCTATGTTTTGAAAAGATCACAAAATATTTACATTTAAGTTGGATTTTTTTTACCGAGATGACTGAATTTTTCTTAACGCCTATTTTACAGTGATAGATGCTTAGATCTCACTTTTTGTCCGACTGTCAACATTATTTATTAGTTAGTTAATTAAGGAATGTTTCTGGAAATGACAAATATTTTATGAGTCAAATCTCATTGGTGGAAATAAGGACTACTCAGTTGACATTAGTATTTAAAAGTAATCGTAAGTGTGAAAAATATCTAGAAAAGAAAAGCGCTTTTGACATTTTACCTGCTAAAAATTTTGTAATTTAATTTATTCGAGAGAAGTAACTTCATTCAATTTTTCTTCGTGTTAAAAATTTTATTTTTATTTAGTAAATCTAATTGTAATATAGTTTTAATTATGAGCAATCGAAAAGACAATTACCCAGGGCCAATACCAAATCGTTGGCTGAAGTGTCCAATTAGATCAGACTCATTCATTGGCGATAAATTTATAGCGTTTAAGACACCTTTGGATAAAAAATTTGACCCTCAAACGGGCGATGCTTATTCATTTTACCCTAATATGCTGTTTGATCTTGTGAAGAATATCTATAAGGTAAGAATATCCTTAGATTTTATGTCTTGATAATTTTTTTTCAGCTTAAATTGTTCAATCTGTAACTTTCTCTTTGTACTGTTGATGTTGCAGAAAAAATTGGGACTGTGGATTGATTTGACAAATACGAATCGATTTTATAATAGAAGCGATGTTGAGAATAAGGAATGTCAGTATGTAAAGCTTCAATGTAGAGGATTTAGCGAAACTCCCTCTCCAGAGCAAGTTCGGTCATTTATAGAGTTAGTCGATGACTTTCTTGCTAATCATCCTCTCGATATAATTGGAGTTCATTGTACACACGGATTTAACAGAACTGGATTCTTAATTGTATCATATTTGGTCGAAAAACATGATTATGATGTTGCAGCCGCTATTCAGGAATTCACGAATGCTCGTCCACCAGGAATTTATAAGCAGGATTATATAAATGAATTGTTTAAGAGATACGGTGACGAAGATGATGATCCATTGCATGCGCCTGAATTACCAAGTTGGTGCTATGAAGAAGAAGAAACACCAGATGACTATTATCCACAACAAGAATATCAGCAACAACAACAACCAGACACATCAAATAAACGAAGAAAAAATAATGATGATGATAATGACGACAATGAAGGAAGTACTGCGAAAGTCAAGAAAAGAAGAACAGAAACTATCAAATATGAAGCGACCTTTATGTCTGGCGTGTCTGGTGTTTCTCTAATGACTGATATTCAAGTAGTTAATCCATTGAGAAAGATGATTCAAGACATGTGTGAATTTGGCGGAAGTGGTTTTCCAGGCTGTCAGCCAATTTCAATGGATCGTCAAAATCTAAGATTATTACATATGAAACCGTACAAAGTTTCATGGAAAGCTGATGGAACACGCTATATGATGCTCATTAAAGATCAAAATGAAATTTACTTTTTTGATCGTGACAACTCATGCTTCAAGGTGGACAATCTAAAGTTCTTCCGAAGAGATATTGAAAATCATTTACAAAATACATTGGTTGATGGCGAAATGGTGATAGATAAATATAATGGACAGAGCACAGCACGATATTTGGTTTATGATATAGTTTGCTTGGACAACACAAATGTTGGAAGACAGTCCTTTTCTGAGAGAATGAAGCTCATTTCAGATTATATAATTAAGCCCAGAATCGAAGCAATGCGACGAGGAGTAATTCATCGTGAACAGGAACCGTTTAGTGTTCGTTTGAAAGATTTTTGGGATGTGACTCAAGCAAAGTCGTTGTTGAGTGAAAAGTTTGCTAGACAATTGTCTCACGAACCTGACGGCCTAATTTTCCAGCCTGAACAAGAGCCATACGTTTGTGGACGGTGTGATGAAGTCCTTAAATGGAAGCCTAGCGAGCAAAACTCTGTCGATTTCTCACTCAAAATCGTGGAAGATGGTGGGCTTGGGTAAGTTCTTGTACTTATTTTGGATGTTATATGTACGTAATAAAATTAATTTTGATTACACTAGAATGTTGACAAAGAAACGAGGCATGCTGTTTGTTGGTGGATTGTCAACACCATTTAGTCAAATGAAATACACGAAGGATATTAAGGATTTACATGGCAAAATCATTGAATGCAAATATGAGAATAATGAGTGGAAATTTATGCGAGAAAGAACTGACAAGTCATATCCAAATGCTTACACTACGGCCATGGGTAGGTTTTTAATTCCATTGCAAAAGTCTGAAAATTTTCTAATTATTTATAATACTTTCAGCTGTTTGTAAATCAATAAAAGAGCCTGTTACGAAACAAATGCTTCTCGAGTTTATTGATAGACATCGATTTAATGTAAATGAAAGATAAATCTAAATAATATGATTTTTTTAATGAAAATACAATAAAAACTCAACTTTAACCTTTCAATTCATGTCTTTTGTTTCTTATTTGTGGCACTAGAATCATCATCTTCATCATTTTCGTCACTCTCTTCATCCTCATTTGTTGATCGCTTGACATCCTCTTTTATATTCAATGACTTTCTTTTCTCCACGATTTCTGTCAACACGGAATTTGTTTCGGCTTTTGATTTTTTCAATGATGCTATGAGATCTGGCAATGAATTTGACTGAATTTCTGTTGTAATCTTCTTGCTTCCTTCAGATTTACTCGAAATTTCAACTTGAATATTTGGCATATTTCTTAAATTTTATTATTTACGACTAATGTTATTTTTTAAACCAAACAGAGCAGATGATTTTTGTAGAAAGGGCAATCAATTTAAAAAGAATGATACGGTTAAAAGTATTTATGCTTGTTCGTCTAGTGATTTTACTTCGGAATGTAGCTTGATGGATGAAAATTATTTAAAAATAAATTAAAACTTAAAAAAATATTTATGTAAAGTACTTACATCTTCTGCGAGTTTTAAATAATGAAAAGCTTTTCTAAATGCGTCGTTTTCGGAAGGATTTTTATCGTAATTCCAGTACATAAATTTCTCAAACTTCCCATTGAATTTTAATAATCTTTCAGCTTCATCAATTTTCAATTTTTCACTTTCTCGAAAAATCAATCCCTGCAAATTTTCCGGTAGCTTACTCTCAATGCCTATAAATATATTGATGCTAAGATGATTTTCTTGCATAAAAAATGATAAGGAACTTGCCTTTTATCGGAAATCCACGAAGTGCATTTAAAAACACTCCATTCTCTTCAACTGTGTAGTTATTAAAATATTCATCAATCTTGATGGCTCCATTATTGTTAACTGCTGCTGGAATATAATGTACCTTTAGTTCTTCATCACTATCTAATTGATCCTTCGTTAACTGCAGTTTTATTGACATAATTTAATTAATTTATAAATATTCTTTAAATCACTAAATTAAAAATCCTCAAAATCCACCAAAAATTGCGCCAAAATTTGAAATTCTTTCGACAGTTAGCTTTTTCAGGACCACATACATGCTTTTCTTTTAACAAAATAATAATTCATCCACTTTTTATGTCAAGAACATAACATACTGTAACATACTATGTGCATTCTTTAATAATCAAAGAAAAAATGTCGCTGTATGAGCTTTTTACATATTTCTGATGAACTCTTGCCTTTGATGTGCAAAAATTTTTGCTTTTGAAAATTTTAATGAAAAACTCTTGCCCGTGATATGCTTTTATGCATTACTTTTACAAACTAAATTATGGTTTGTTGATAGAAAGAGGATAGTCACTACTTGCGATAATTAAAATGCAGTCCAAAACAAAGATTCACTTATAGACCTTAAGATCATGCCATCTAAAATTAGGTATATCTGCATTCGACGGTGTGACTATTGAGATAAAATAAAAGTTCAATTGTTTTAGAAATTCCTATTTACGAAAAGTAAAACACTTAAAATTCAAAATAAGAAGAAAAAAAACCTAGACAACAAAATATAAAAGTAAGGAACAAACTCAATTTCTACTTTCAACATTGTTATAGCAACTAATATAAAAGTGCAATACAAAGCATATGTGAATCTGGAATAAAAGAAATAAAGCAAAAATGGTTGAAAACTTTAAATGTATCCTTCTTTTGCTTAGAGCGATCTTCTCATGGCATTAACAATTGAAAATAAAGTTTTGCGATACATCGCTATATTTTTCTTTATTGTAAAGTTTCCAATAAAACTTTGAGTACGGAAAGATTGCTCGTTATTTCTTGTTGAATAGTAAATCACTTTTTTCCTGTTATATGCTTATGAAAGCGATACCATTGAGGGATCTTTATATCCAGTAATATTACAGATATGGATTTGGAAATCATAAATGAGTGTATTTACCTGGATGTATCTAAATATTGAATCAAATCTGTTTCATCTCAATTCACATTAATTTATAACTCAAAATCATGTCTATGTCCACAATTACTTTGAAATGGATAATAAATCATTTAAGCGCAAATATGTTGAAAACCCATCTAACCTTGCAATATTTGATCACTCTATACTTTATTTTTCTCGTTCTGCTTTAGGGCTTGAGATTTTCCAGTTTATCAAACTGCTAAGAGCATTATATTCTCTTCCTTATTTATTGCTATTGATTATCAATATGAATGATTTTTCCGCGAAAAACACGTCAAAAGAAATCACTGAAATGGAACGTAAAGAGAAAAGGCATTGTTTGTTAAGTTTTAAATGTATAAATCTGATTCTCGAGGCGAAGACTCAATCTGAGAGCTTAAAAGGAAGATAATATAGAAATCAAAAGGCAGTTAGAATGAGAACGGATGAGTATAAGGAGTTCAAACAAAATGTCTGTGACATCTAACTTACTATAGATGTGCACATGCAAGAATACCTTTTGTGTAAACGAATGAATAATAATAATACTATAAAAGAAAAAAAAAGAGACACAGGAGGTGAGAGGGAAGGTGAAAGAGGCAAAAAATAAAAATAAAGAAAGCGCGACGTATAAAACTTTTTAATTCGATAAACACATTCGGTGTATGATATAACATCCATATTACATGTATATGTGTATACAATAAAAATAAAGTAGGAAACAAATAAAAATGAGGGAATTGAGCTTAAAGCTACATCGTATTTTTTTTATTTTTTATTTTATTTCATTATTCTTTATTTTATTCGCTCTTCTTTTTCATTCATTTTTCTCCCGTTCTCATTCTGTTTTCATATCAGATGAATGCTTGAATGTTTACTTGTACTGTTTGTATGATTTTATGACATTTTTCGCTCATCATGTATGGTTGGTTGTTATGCTTCGGGGAGCTGTTTAAAAAGGCAAATAAAGCGCGTTCTATGCTTCTTCTTTCTCATGTCATATCGCCATACATTTTTTATATTTTGTTTTAATTTGATAAGATTACAGCAACAAGCGATGAGAAAAAAATTCTATCATATATTGTCTTATCGAATGCTATTGTGGATATTTGACACGAGAGAATGAAAATAAAACAAAGCACAATTGAAGACATAAAAAATAAAAACAAAATGAATTTTTCTTTTATTAAATATTTTATACAAATTGATCCACTCTTCATTGTTTTATCTGAAGTCTGATTTCCCTCCATTCATCAAGTCAAATTGATTTCAGATTTTGATTCATTCTTTTGCAATTTAAGGGTTAAAATATTTTTAGAGATGGGGGTCAACGTGATTTCTCCTAAGACTTATTTGTGCTCTATACTCGTAAACTCTCGAAAATCTAGTTAATCTTTAGAATTGGTACCTAAAATAGCATCAGTCTTCAAAAATTGTTGAGAATATATCAACGGTCATTTTATATTTGAATTATGAAAGCAACTACAATTAGTTGATTTCCCCTATTCATAGTTGTAAACCCCTTTCTATGTATTATTCAGTATTCATTGTAATTCGTAAGAGAGAACATCGTTTCTTAGATAAATAAACATTTAACTTATTGATAATGATATTTTAACTGTGCTAATTATCCATCTCAGGCTCTAGGCGACATTACAACATCTCGCATTGTGACCTAATTCTTAGTATCTAAATTTTTGAAAAATCACTAGGTTGAACTCGAGATATTCTTATATTTCAATTTAAAATGGCTTGTTTGATGGATTCTTTTGAAGCCAGATGACCTGAAACATTCGTATCTTACAAACAGTTTCCAAAAGGTTACAAGCACTTTTTAAGGTTTGAAGTTCATTTCATGTGCCCAAATAAATTTTAATAATCAAATACCCTTCAACCACTCAATTTACTTCTGAATGTTTGAATTCCATAGCTTCCATTTCATTTAAATTTTCTATCTTTTCAGTTCATTCAAATAACTTTTTACATGAAATTTGTGGGCAAATTTTCTCATCGTTCAAAAGATATTGTAAAGGAGGGAATAAAAGTTTTAACATAAAGTTTTGGCTTCTTTCGAAAGTAAAAAATAAAAGAACGAGGTCCAGCATAAAATTTTAGTATAATCGATGCAAAAGCGCAATAAATTTTCAAAACATTTTCTTAAATTTTCCTTGATTTTTTTAAAAAATTAATCAAATAATTTATAAATATTTGTGTTATGTATTTCCTAAACATTGAGTATAAGTGAAAATTTTAAGACTTCAAGAATCCAGTCGGACCTAGATAAGAATTTATCCATTTATCGAGTTGCACTAGAAAAATTCATAAAATGAGATGAGGGATATAAAAGACGTCACAGTTCTGCTACTATCCAATAAAGTCTTTATATTTGCATGCCTCAAAAGAGCGAACAAGTAGAGTTGAAAAAGTCGGGAATGCAAGTGAGGTTTTTAATCAAAGCCTTTTCCTCATTCTCTTTAGAGATTTTTTTTGTGTTCTATGCGCCAAGAAATAAAAAAAAATGAAATGAAAGAAGAAAAAAGGAAGTTCATAAATTTTCAAACTTTTTTCATATTTTCACTCCTCCGGTTTTGTGTTTTCCTCCTTTCACATTTCTTTCTCTATTTTTTATTATATGTTTTTGTTCATCGGTTACCGGTACTAGACTTTTGCAATATGCAAAAAAAAATCCAGAGCATGGCAGAGAGTCGAGAAATTTGCATTGAAATACGATATTTAACGATAGAAATCTCTGGAGGAATCAAATCGAATATTGCTGCTTCCACTGCTCTTCCTTTGCTCTTTTCTTTTCCTCACACTCATTCACTCACTTCATTTCTATCTGTACATCGTTATTTCCCTTTCTATTGAGAGCACGCGGTAGTGAATTGAGAAACTGATTTTTTATGTATGCACTATATATCCATGTGAACAAAAATGAAGAGGAAAGATGAAGGCATATACACACAATATATGTACATGTAGCATAAAAACATCATCCAGATGTATAAAATTTATGGTGCTTTTTATTACCGTCGAACCAATAGACAAGAAATCGAATAAATAGTGCTTGAAACTGTGGAACGTTGAATAATAATGAATAGAAATTTATTAAGAAAGTTTATCTGTAGCATGGGAATGTGTGAAAAAACGCATCAGTTATTAAATGGTGAACATTCAGGAATGACGTCCAAAACTTAGGAAGGAGGGTGTGGCTTTTTGACACTCTATAGAAATTTAAAGTGGTACATACCAGCTACCCATGGGCTTTTTATTGATTAAGCTGCTTGAGTTTACATTTTTTTGGCAATGCAATGATCAAGACCTCCCTCTATTTTTTGAAAATCCAGTACCAGTTTAAAACAAAAAGTCGTGATTTTTTTTGAAAAAACCTCCCAAAAAATCATCCTGGATAAGCCATTGCTTAAAGACGTAATTTGTGAACGAATCTATTAAAGAAGGATTTGTGACAAAATGTAAAGAGATTTAATTGGTCCCGGTTCAATTGGATTCGCAGTGCCTTCAGCTGGATTCATCGAGTCGCTGATACCCTTTTGCATTATTAAAGAGGTTTGATGTACAAATTTTTCAAATGACGTTATCCGAGACTTCTTATCGGAATCAGAAAAAGAAGTCATGAAAAGAGTCAATGTGAAGCTGCAGTATTGCGAATTTTCGTACAAGATAAAAGATGAATGGGAGAAAGCATTACATAAAACCTCAATAATATTATGAGCATAAAGTAGCTTTTTGTGTGTAAATCTATCTCTAGATGCTTTATATTCAGCTTTTTCTCTATACAGTACATATTTTCTCTTATCTGCTCTTTTCTTTTTATACATAATTTTCATATAAATAGTGAAAAGGCTATCAAAGCATGTTTACATTGAGTTGAAAAAACTTTTATCTCCATGCATGGAAAGTAAAAGAATATGGTATGTGGAAATGTGGTCGACACTTCATAGACTAAACATATTGAAGTGTGTAGACATGGTGGAAAATTATGTCTATGTAATTTAAATCAAATGACCAGATAAACATAAGTTTTTATGTGCATATGTTGACAAAATGATGCAGATTCCATTTATGTCTTACCAATATCTAAAATGGTAAATGTTGAAATTCTTAACAGGAACCAAATGAATAAATTGAATCGTATTCAAAGAGTTTATTTGGTAAAATTTACCAATCGAATCTATCAATTGAATTAAGATCTTAAAACTTAGAGTTTAAATTTATATCAAGTAATTATTACTTAGTACTTGCTTAGCACTATAAAAATGTAATAATTACTACTTTTTGATGACACAGTCTTTATAAGCACCCTAACATTGTTTGATTGAAATAACAGTGATAATAATCAACTGGTCGTACATGATTTTTTATGTTATTCATTTTTGATTGTGATACACAGATGGTACAACTCATTAACAAGATCCACTTTATTTTCATTGTGAACAGAGATAATTGACATGATGTATTTTACGAAAAAAATGAGGCACTTATGGAAAAGGTGTAGTGGACTCAACTTGAAAATGTTGTTGCTGTCCACATAGAAAAGTGCTTTAATAAATTATGAACTATTTGGTACCAAACATAGAATGCCACTTTGTGGCTGTTCACGTATGAACAGCAATTATGGATCTAAACGTATTCATTACATATTCTGTGCACGTTAATCGCTTTTGTCGCCAAATTTGTTGCTGCTTTGTGTACATAGAAAAGTCGTGTCCTATTTATATGCATGCAGAAACTTTCCCAGTGAAAATAAAAATAGAAACAGTCTATTTTGATGAGTTATCTTATCTCTGTCTACATAGTGAGATAAATTTTATTAAATAATTTTTGATAAGTGATTGATTGTTAGAGACTTCCATCAAGAAATTGGAAGTTTTTTTTAAATTTTGAGTCATCACATATTGTTCCCGTCGGTATTGAAAAATGCTTCAAATTGAATTATTGATTTAACTAGAGATGTCAATTATTTGGGTTTTTACTATTTGTACAAATACCAAATACCCCAAATAGTAAAACCCAAATATTTGTACAAATACCAAATAGTTTTTTGTATGGAAAAAACCAAAAAAAAAATTATATATTAGCAATAATGGGGTCTAAATTTTGTCTAGAAAACCCTATTTCACTTATAAAGTGCGTCAGAATTTAAATAAATGATTCAGAAATTAAAATACTTAACAATTTATAGATAAAGTTTTAGGCACTGCATGAAAAAAAATTATATTTTTCCACAAGAATCATGCAAAAGTCAGTAGAAATACTGATGAAATTGCAGGCTAAATTAAAAATTTTGATAACTAAATCAAATTTAGAGAACAGAATTCTCAAAAAATAATAATATCTCTTCTTAAAACAATTCTGTTAATTAATTGAGCTAAACAAAATCTGAAGCTGAATACTGCAAAATGTGTTCAAAACTTTATTAATGAGCTTTTTTTCTTCAAATTTATTGAAAACTAAGTCAAAATTATTAAAAATTTGATATCAAAGTGTACAAAATTTAACAAGATATAGTTTTTGAATCTCATTTTAAAAATAATTTTTTGTACCCAAATTATTTGGGTGTAAACCCAAGTATTTGTATGATCCCAAATAGTGCTAAAAAACCCAAATACCCAAATATTTGTTATTTGTATCTGACATCTCTAGATTTAACCAACCAATATTGTGCTACGATTTATACTGAAATTCTGAATGAAATGCATCTTTGAATTGTGTACTTTTATGTATTTATTATCTGTGCTTACATGAAAATATTTTTTTTAAATTCTAAAGTTTTAGAATAATTTTTTGTAAGTTTTCAGAAAGCTTAGATCCAGGGGCGTAGCCAGAAAGAGTTTTGTAACTTTTTTTTTCGAAAAACTCTAGTAAATTAAAGAAATTTCCAAAAGAGGTAGAGGTTCTGACCCTAAACCCCCTCCCCGCCCCTACCTAGATGTATGTGTAAATCAAAATACGTATTGTCCGCACATGCATTCCTCTTTCTTGATTAATTGATTGCAAAATTGTTTATTTCGTGAAAATGTTCATCAATTTCGCCATACAGCTATTGTGTGTAGTGCGTACGGTTGTCAGGATATGAGGTTAAAAGCATAGCTATTTATCTCTTCCATAATTGATTCGGAAATGCGAAATACAATGTGGTGATCATAACAAATATGAACATCCTGATTGTTGAATAGCAATTTTGTATGACTGAATGAGTCTTCTGGATGTTGTTAAAGTATATCTGAAAACGGAATATCATGCTCAATAACAACAAAGCTTTATGAATGTGTGCAACATTTATCAACTATTTTAATTCCAAGCTTATTTTATTTTTACCCAATGCCTGATTTCACTTATTTTGGTTCCGAAAATAAAATTGACTAAACTCTTTTTGAGAAAGATTAATTTTAATCTGACATAATGAAGCCAATACTTGTGTGTGAATTTCTAAAGATAGAATTTGTTTGTACATTTAAATAGAATGGAAAAGGGATGCAGAAAGACATTAAGATGAGTTTCTCTGGCACTTAAGGGTAGGAAAAGTAGAGAAAGAAGAAAATACAAACTTTTTCGTTACAATGATGATGTGTGTTGAATGCTAATGAAAATTGTCAAATACTAGGCACTAAGGATGAATAATGAGAGACATTGCATCTCAAAGATTTCGTATAATTTTCTGTCACTTCTAAGTGTATGTTTGTTGTCGTTGGGTAATTCAATTAATTAGGTTATTATGTTGAAGAGCAAAGAAAAATGTCTCTTGTGTAAATCCGAGATGTGTGGAAGCATGCAGTCAAGTATTTTACTATGTAGTTACATAAGCATATGTAAGTGTGATGATAATGAAAACGATTTAAATCCTTATATCCATTTTGTATTACGAGAGATTTGCGACTCAGAACAAAAAAACTTTCAAAGAAAGCAGAAAGCTCTAAAAGCGATTGAATGCAGTTGTTGAATTTCCATTATTATTCTTGTTCGTGAAGGAAGAAAATCCCCTTGTTTCTTTAAAAGAGGAACTTACAAATGCTTATAAAAAGAATGAGAGCATTTTACTTACTTTCATTTGTGAATGTCTGTACTTTTTTCATCATAAGAAAAAAAGCTAATGATTGCCATAAAACGAAGTAGAATGAATGAAAAAAAAATGAGGAGAAGAAGAAGGAAAAATAAAAAAGGAAAAGTTTGCAGTTGGCATTTTATCGCGTTAAAAGATGGAGAACTGAGAAAGATTGTAATATGCCGAGCAAAAATCATAATAATGAGGAACATTATTTGTTATGATATTACAAAGCTCATTATCACATTTTTTTATTGTAATGATTTTCTTTTATGCTCTCTCTTTTTCCTTCAGTGCCCACTATATTCCTATGGAATATAAGTGGAAATTATTATGAATGATAGTTACGAGCATTTTTTTCGAATAAAAAAAAACAAAAAAGTTTCATTTAAATTTGTTAAGTTCTTTTCATTTACAAATTTTTCAGACACGACTGTTAATTTGTTGTAGCTCTGTTATTACTGTAAATACTTAGTCTTCAAACAAAGTATAAGACTTTCTTTCTACTAAACTTTGTTTGTGTCTGTATTTGTTAATAATTTTATGACTCCAGGGCTCGAAAAACTATAAAGTGGTAAATAAGTCTTGTTCACGCAATCGTAAATTATAATTAATTGATTAGGACTAGGAAATTAAGCAATTCAGATTCAATTTGAAAAGATCTCGTGAACTGCGAATAGCCAGAAGGGAGGATTGGACAAATCCCCCGCTCGACTGAAAAATTTCTCATACGAAAAATTCGTGGTAACGCGGCTGCGAACCTAAAGTTTCAGCCAGATTAAAAACTATTTCACCTCCGGGGCCTCCTGTAAAACTTAGGGTATAAAATTTTTTTGGATTTAGTTACGATCAAAACATTTCTTTTGTCGCCAAGCTTTGTCAGTCAAATTTGCAGTTCTTAAGTTTTTGAAGAAAATTTTTATTGAATGCGAGCTGGACAAGTTCGGGGAAGTTTAAGCTATTTGTCACGTTAAAGTTCTACACCAAATACAATTAATGATTTTTCTTGTGCCAAAATGTAAATATTTTGTAAAGCTACTTAGAAGAATAGCCATTCCTTTATATCATTAGCATAAATAGCTAACACAAAAAATGAACAAAGATAAGGTAAATATTTTGAAGAAAAATTTCAAGCAAAAACTTTATATCTCTATCAATTAGTGCCGCTATTTTCATTTTTATGGGCGTGAAATATATATTTCTTAAGAAGGTTAAAATGTTTTACTAAAACAAAGGAGGAAGTGAGAGAGGTAGTTAAATAAATGACATTTGATTCAATGCCATTGTATGATACTTTAATTAACTAAAAAGAAATATCAATTATGTCTTTCGTGAAAAGAAAGTGAAATGTGCTAAAGTGCTACTCCACCTACACAATTAGTTAGATGAGTTGATTGCGAAAACTTTTTCTCCTCTTAATCGCTAAAGGAGTGGTGGCAAAGAAATTTTTTTCTTTTATTCATCCATTCGTGTAAAGCATTCAAGCTTTATTTTAGCAAAAGAATTTCATAATTGCTTTGGACAGTAACATTCAATATTTTCAAATATCCAATATTAATCCTTTTTAATGTACCTAGTTTTTAAGCTTCCTCGGATATAATATCGTCGTATGTTTGTTTCTGTATGATCCACTTATTTGGTTTATTTCTAGAACTGGTGTCTTACAAACAGTCCAAAAATTGGTAATTTTAGAAAAATTTTAGAAAAATTTCCATAGTCGTTGAAAAATGATTAAAATTAGTAGAAAATGATTGAAATTGTTGGAAAATGGTGAAAATTATTAAAAAGTAGGTACAGGGGCATACTCAAATCAGGGTTTGACCCCCAAAACCCCTCCCTTTTTGGGAAAATTTTATCCAATGGGTTTTTTAAGAAAAAAATCCCCCCTAAATTTTCCCGTCCATATAAAAAATTTCAAAACCCCTCCCTCGAAAAATTTCTGGATACGCCCCTGAGTAGGTATAGAAACTAGTAATGAAGCGATCACGCTTCATGGGCATATTCACACCGTTTCAAATTTTTTCATTCATAACTTAGTATTATGTTACTAACAAAACTTATGAAAAGTCGTAAAGTTTTAGCTTATTTAGTCAAAAATTACAAAGTTTGTATGAAAATTAGTTTGACGTAGCTTCTAGCCCCTCGAAATCCAAAATGGCGTAGGTTCCATATTCTGGCACAGCTAAGGAACCTACATACCAAATTTCAGTTCAATTGGTCAAAAAGTTCCCTTTCTGTAAAAAAAATAAAATGTGTTTTGCAATAATCGGCTATAATTTGGCCAAAAATAGCACCTTTTCGTTCCGTGTGCCTTACTGGACGCATCTCATGACTCCAAAAACAATACAGTTCTTGCCATACCTAATATCTATCAGATGCAAAAAACCGGAAGTCTTAATATTGAGCTTGAATCGAGTTATCGCACCGATTAACTTGCTAACTAAAGGACAGAAAGCGTTTTTTTGTGATTTCTCGGCACTGGAAGCACCAATCGAAATACGGTTTTCACTGTTAAATTGGTAATTTTAGGCACAGACTTTCCATACTGAACACTATGGGTCGATTCCGTAAGCCTGAAGCAGCAAGTCCAAAAAAGTAGTTTCACTGAAATACCAAAAACAATATATTCACACACAATTAAAATTGGTGTGAATATGATTATTGGAAAATGATTAAAACTGTTGTAAATGTTATAAAGTATGGAAAATTGATGAAAACTGTTTTTGGAACATGCATAAGAAATTGCTTATTTTTAAGATTAAAAAAATTGTGCGACAATACATGTGCAATATACTGATCTTAATTGTCATTTACATCCAATCAACGATACGTTAGACCTCAACTTTTTTTCTTGACTCTCTCATGACTTAATATAGTCCATAATATTTGCAGTAGGAGAAGTATGTTTGGTTTTATGCAACAAAATTTTGCAGCAGAATCAAATTCACTAGATTGAATATAATGTGATAAATAATACTAACGGAAGCAAACCAATTAAAATCACTTTCAATTTTTTATACTTTTAGGAAGGAAGGGGGAAAAAAATTTCATTCTTCTCGTCCATTGTCCAGATTTATTGCATCGGAAAGAAGCAAAAACAAAAGGAAGAGAAGAAAAAAATAAAATAAAAGTGGGATAGAAGATTTTGCTATGATTTATAAGTTCATGTTAGTCGGGATAACAATCTACCTTTCTTGCTATTCCCTATAATATTTTTTCCTGCTATATTTAAAGACATTTCTAGCCACTTTGGTGGCAAGTTGAAAAAAAATAAAATTAAAAAATAGAATGAGAAGAGATAAAAGAGGAAATTGGATAGGAAAGGCGCAGCAGGAAAGCAGCAAGCAAAAATGAATTTATCTACATAGAGGAAGATTAAAAATTGTTGTTTCTCCCCATAAATGAAAAAAATTGCTTTTTTTAGCAAACTTCCACTCTTTTGCTCCATGGAATTCTTTTACTTTATTTTTTTCCTTTGGCTCGATTCTAAACGAATTCGTGTATTTGCCTCTATCAAGAAATCACTTTTAATTAAAGCCATAAAATTTTATGATTTAATTTACCATTATCCTGAAAAACTTTCAAACGTGCAAAGTATTTATTTTATTTCTTCTACTTTTTACTTCGTTTCCTGTTGCTAACCAAAAAGAGAAGCTATATAAATAAAATAAAATACAGTTGGGAGTCTATTTTGTGAGAAAAAATGCAAAAAGTTTGTGCACTCCAATGAAAGGTACTTAGACAGTGACGCTTCATTCTATAAAGCTCTTCTATATTCATAAAATATAATAATCACGCATGATCTTTAATAATATTTAGTGAGATCTTAATGGAATAGCTGTGAATGTTTTAATAAGCATTCAAATTTGCATGCAAACGTCCATATCTCTAATTCTTTAAGAAACTTTATGAAAATCACTTAAAAAGTTTAAAGAGAACAAGAAAAAGCGAAAAGTCATTAGATTAAATTGAAAATAATAATTTGCACTTACAATTCAAATCGGATTTTATTTCTGAAATGTGAACGAAAATTGAGTTTTTTCTAATACAGCCAGAAGCACTTCATTTCAACGTAGTTGTCATGAGACTAACTGAATGTACGTATAATATGTTAATGTATATGCAAGAATCTTTTACCTAAAAAACAGTTTTTTCTATGATTTCCTTCTATGCCAAAATAATAATGAGGAAACGTGAGGATAATTAAACTTTATGATGTTGAGAATTTGAACGTTTCCCCGATGCTCATGAACTTCATTTAAGGAAAGTAATCGAGAAGGAAGAATTAAATTTCATCGTAATTAAAGCTTAGCATCTTAAATATTTCTATAACAGAGAGGAAGTTAGTATGTGAGCAGGGAAAGAGTAAAATACACAGAACTAAAGCACGTATGATTTCATAAACGCGATATATATGTGCAGTTTTCTGTTTGCAGCTTAAAGTTTTAAGATTTCGATATATGTAATAAAAGCGGATTAAAATTTATGAAATGTGTTAAGTGTGCTGTGCGATAACTGAATTCAGTTTATAATAAGCACAATGCAATTTCATATTAAATCTAAAAGCTAAAATGATTGAACTAAACTTTTTTGACAAAATTTATTAAAATTCATCAAATTTTCCATTAAAGAGCTTCCTTTTTGTGAACAAAAAACGTAATTTGCAAATCCATTTGATGCACAATGCAAAAAACTTCATGTATGACAATCGGAAGAGTTCCATTTCAACATGAAAATGCAATATATTTCGCTTATAAAAATTTTAAACCATTTTTTTGCAGTTCTTTTTCCTCTCATAAATCCATTAACGTTCATGAAATATCATTACATTACAATATAAAACTGCAAGTAGAAAATTATTTAAAACTGTTGAGATCTTTAATGCAATTTATCTTAAATATTAGGGGTTGTTCACTTATTAATTATATAACGCAATAAACGATACTTTCCCCACATTGCTACAATTTATCGAAATCATAACCCTTTAAATCGCGAACGCAATAAGTGAAGGACCCCTTAAATTTATTTAATTGCATGCTTTAAATTGTAAAGGCACTAAACGAATAATGCAATCTGGTAAAATCTACATATGAAAATGAAAAACTTTTTTTTAAAATGAAAGCTTCAGATAAAACCTTATACTTAATGCCTGACTCGATGCAAATATTCGACCAAATGAAGAAAGAAGCATTGCATGTCCATAAATTAAATAATCTAAAGGATTTTCCTGGTGAAAATCTACTTTATGTGTAATCACATTGTAATGAGGATTAAATATTTCCTCTCTTTTACTTAGTACTATCAGCTTTATCCTTTTTAAACACATACTTTGCTGGATTTTCTTTTAATGAAAATAAATGAAGAGGTTTTTATTCATACGCAATAATTGCATTTCAGAGCTTATTGCTTTGAGTGCTGTACTTCATTTATTGATATAGTGGAGATTGGACTGATACATGTCAGTCAATTTGTATTTTATTGTAATTTCATATAATTCAGTACTGTTATCTGGTTATTCGTCTGGGTCAATTCAAAATTTCAGTCAATGGTGTCCATTACTAGTATACAGCATAGTCAAAACTGAGATTTTCCATTGTTTCAGGTGCTTAGATGTTTCAGATGCCTAGATACTCAGACATTAAGATTTTCCTTGACTGGCTTACAATCTGTGTTTCAGTATAGATGTGTACGCACTAGGACATATTATGTTTGGTCGCTGTGATTTATAATTGAAATATGATACCACAAATCCCTCTGGCTACAACCCTGCAATTTTAGGATTTGGCTTGACTTTGGCATTTGGGATATCAACACTGGTTTTAGTATGTTTTCCAAATTAAAGCTCAAGAGTTAAAAATTTATAAAAATCGTGACAATTCAAGCCAGCTCTTTCAATATTTTTATTTGTAGCAACAAAAAAAGAAACAGAAATTATTTACTGCCGTATGTCGCAATTGAAAATGCTTTTTTTTATTTTTCCTATTTTCAATCAAATTTCTACAATATAACAATTGGAGGAAAAACTACATTCAATGCATGAAGTTAAATAGAAATTATTGAAAAGATTTTTTTTGTGTGTATATTTGTGTGTTGATATTCAAATTGATTTTTTAATGGCGCAACTTTCCTGATAAATTGCGAAAAATTGCAATCATACAGCAGCAGCAGCAGTGGTACAAAAAACGCCAAAGCTATAATGTGTTTTGCATAAATTGAAAATCGTCAATGTGAATTTTTCCAACTTCCGCTTGTGAATGTGCATTTGGAACTAGAATAAGTCACAATTGAAAGAAATTGAAGCTGGGTGAAATTATTGTATATATATACATACAATTTATAAATGTCGAGAGAAAGAGAAGAAGATGGAAAAAGCCATCAACGATTGAAAACGAATGTGAGGAGAAAAAAATGAAGAATGGTTTGAAAAGCAATCAATGTAGTGGAAATTTTTATGGTGGCACAGGGTGAATGAATGAAAAAAGATGATTTTTTCGCAGAAAAAAATTTATTTTGTTTGCACAACAAACATTTATTTGCACTTGCAACAGCGCAGCACTGCTGAACTGAAGGAGTATGGGGAAAATAATTTCATGCAGTTTGAACTTTTGTTGCTCTCTGTATGAAAATTGTGTCGCGACAAACTTATTTGTCGGTAGAGCATTTTTATTTCATTTTTGAATTATGACATAAGAGATTATTAAAACAAATCATTAATTCGGGGATGATCAGAAATTATTGTTTACCAAACTTTTTCATTGCTGATTAAATTAATAATTCATGAGTCAAGTGTTAAGCAAAAGTTATGTAGATAAATTCAAAAAGCACATTCATTCATTCATTCCACTTTCCAAAGTGATTACTTAACTTCATTCAATGCACTCTCTCTCTTATTCTGCAACATTCATTTATTTTTCACATATTTTCTCCTGATCACTTCAACAAAAATAGCAGCTTGCATCCATAGGGCGCCTGCAAAAAATTATACAAAGTTGACGTGAATTTATAGAGCAATTTTTCGTTTATTCATTTTGACTGATTATTTCTCGAGAGTCGTGAGTTCAAAGAATGTTTTTTATATATTTTTTTCTTCTTTCATATCGCATGCTATTTTATGTTTGTTGCAATATTTTTATCTTATTTTATAATAGAAAAAAATACATGCTGCAATCCATATTTCGTCTCAAAGTCTATACGGCAGTTACAAAAATGACCCAGAAACTTTTTTTAGGGAGGTCCAAAAACTTTTTTTGTTCATATACTCAAGTTTTTGTCAGAGTGTGGCAACCTCAAATTCGAATTTTTCGACAATAGATTGTCGAACATGTTTGAAGAATTCGAAACTCTTCGAAATTAACTTTGATGAAAAAAATATTTTCTCCAATTATAACCTAATTACAAGTCATAATACAATGTTCTACATTCTAATAGCTAGAACAATATGTTTTTCAACTATTGTAACACTCAATCATGCAGTTTTGAGTGTCAAAGTTGGAAAATTTTGTGAAATTTTATAAATTCTCATTTTTTGTAAACAAACAAAATGTAAACAAAAACAAAATTTTCTTAAGATAACTAATTCAATTTCTGTGTAAAATCTTTGTTAATTTATGCTGTTTGTGCATTCATTAGACAAAGAAAACCATTTATTATTTGCTAAACTGTCTAAATTTAGTTAAATCAACAATTTTTCATATTTTGTAACGTATAAAAATTATTTGAACCAATTTGAAAATTTTGTCTAACTGACAATTTCGAGATTGCCACACTCTGGTTTTTGTACTTTTTGTTAATTCTAGTGGTACATGAATGATTAACTAAGAAAGGAGAACTTCCAAAACGTATCGGACCCCCCCCCCCCCTGGTTACGCCCATGGTTTGAAGAATTGACAATTATTTTATTTACAGTAAGATTACCAATAATTCATCTTTAAATATGTGATAAATGCGCTCATTGGAAGCATGCAACAGAACGATACAAAATCTGCTCCTTTTTCTATTTTCATTTTCAATTTGTTTATTTAGCCAAAACAGATGTGATTTATTTTGATTCTTTTCAGCTTCTTCTTTTTTTAGAGATAGAATCATCCGCAAACAGAAGGAAAAGAATGGAGTTGAGGTGATGATACTGTTGCTGTTACTATTTTTCTATCTTTAGGTTTTTATCCATTTTAGTTAGACAATTCATTACTCTTCATCTCATGCACGATTCTTATATTTGTCATGTTTTTGTAGTTTTAAAAGAAATATAAAAATATTTGCACTTATGCTATGTTTTGTTATCTTTATGCATGTATAAATGTATGTATGCTCATTCTTTTTAACCATTTTATAAAATAAGTTTTTTTAGTTTTTGTTTCTTTCCAAAAAAAACTTCTTATGTCTTATTTTGTTGTCTTTTGTGATTGTTGTAAACTTTTGTTTTTTATATCTTTTGTTTAAGTTCTTTTAAAATTTAACAGAAGGGGTTTTTGTAGAAAAATAATTTCGAGAATGTCAAAGTGTGCCATAGAAAGAAGGAATAACAAAAACCCTTGTTTGGTGCAATTTTAAGATATTTGTTTTGCAATCATGCTAACAAGTCAATTTAACAAACAACAAGTTTCATATGGACTGCTTAGGAATTGTTCATAAATGACGTTTTTTCAAAGTAGAACTTTTAGACATCTTTCGAACAATATTAAATAAATTGCAAATTCTTCTTACTAGTGGCGTAATCAGGGGAAGGTCCTTAGGTGCCCGAGTACCTCCCCCCCCCCTCGAGATCAAAATTCAATATAAATTATATATTTCAAGCAAATTTTTCAAAAATAAAAAATGAGTACCCCCTTCAAAAATCCTGGCTACGCTCCTGCTTCTTGTGAAAGACCCCTTCCTATAACTTTCTTAAATAGTTTTAATTAAAAACTTAGTTTTAGCATACAACTACAATAGTTATAGTAAAATGTGAGCAAAATCATGTTCTGTATTCAAATAATTCATGTTTTGTATTTTAGTTTTAATTTTTTTTTACAAGATGTTAACATGAATTACATAACTTTCAAGCTGTCATCCAAAATATAATAAAATACAAAAAGATGAGAAAAAGTTGCTCCAAAGATTTTTATTAGCGCTGAAAGATCGAGAGCAATTTTATAGTTTTTAAAATAGTTGATGTGAAAGAAATTGTTGAAAAATGAATTAAAAATGATTTATAAATGTATTATTAATAATTATTTAATTGGTATGTAATACACTAGATTATTATAACAATTTCATTAAAAATCTGAAAAGTCTTGTTCTGAAGAAACTATTTCATTTAAATGAATTTATTTGTAAGCTTTTCATTTGAATTTTACATTCTGTAAAAAATATGTTAATTTTCCGTATGGTTCCTAAAATTACTTCATTTTTTCCTTCTACCTAATTTGCATAAAAACTGTTCATCCTCAATCTTTTCTTCATTTCAATATCTTCGACAAAATTCATCTCCTACCTAGAATTTGTAGAGAGTAAAGAATGTAATCTAGTAGAAGAAGTAAACTCATATATATTCACAGATATCCTTAATTTTAAGTCCCTAGACTACATGCAAAGAAATTTAACCCATACGAAAATACATTTTTCGATCGATTTGAATGAGAATTGTGAAATCTTTTCAAATTTTCCTCTCTTTTTTGCTACATATTTTTTACCTCAACCAAATAAATTTCCCATTTTAAGTTGAATAAAAATAAAACATCTCTATAGTGATAGGGGGAGAATTCATAGCTGAAATTTCGATTACAAAATCCTCATATATAAAGCAAAAGAGATTTTCTCCATGATGCGACATACGAGTATAATTGAATGAAATTGAAAGAACTTTTCTTCCAACAAGTGCTTTGTAAAAAATATTATTGCATTCTCTTCTTATCACTAAAATGAAATTTTTGTAAGAGTTTAACGATGCAATAATTTACGCTAGTTTTCACATCACAATCTAAGAATGGGTTTTGACGGTATAGCTTCAATCCTGGATTTATGTTAAGATACGTTCATATCTCTGGTATGAATACAGTATTTAAGAATAAATCCTACATAAAAGGTTTACCTTTAGAATATAAGGGCGTCAATTGATTATGAGTAA
Organism: Chironomus tentans; assembly: GCA_963573255.1. Lineage (NCBI taxonomy): Eukaryota > Metazoa > Arthropoda > Insecta > Diptera > Chironomidae > Chironomus > Chironomus tentans. Next base: position 29,571,083 of record OY754304.1, on the reverse strand, counting down.
TAGAAAAATTCTTGGTCTCATATAAAAACATGCAGATATAAACAATCTCATATCCTAATTCAGCACAATTGCCTTTATGTTACCAACATAAAAATAGCATCGCATTACTCGAAAGTTCCCTTTTCAACTTTTCTCGTCTTGAAAAGAAATAAAAAACTCAATTACAAAAATTGACAAATTGCCTTTTTTACTATTTTGTACTTTTTTCTCCTTTCATTTTTATATATGATAAAATTTTATAGTACGTAAGGGAATCGGATCAAAGAGCTTTACGTTTGCGAAGAATGTGAGAAGAAGTAGAAGATTTTTTGTAGAAAGAAAAAGCAAAAACTTCCTCGATGTGTGTATGAGATAGAAATTCATGAATCAGCAAACATTTAAAGAAGCATTGAAAAGTTGTGTTGCAGCGCATTTCAAATGGATTGACATTTAACATAAATGCTTAAGCTCAGTTTGATACGCGGATAAATAATTTGTACAAACTAGTTAAAAAGCCCAGCAGCAGATTCAGATGGTAAATTTTTGTTGTAACCTAAGCTTCTAATAGTACTATAGATTTCGGTTCATTTGGAGTCGCTGACACCCTTTTGCACAAAGAATTAAAGTTAGTGGACAACCGATTAGAAATTTCTTCAATTACTCACAAAAATAAACAATAATTTATACCTCATTTTAAAGGCAGTTCAATTACCTTTCTAACGATATATAATGTTCAACAATAAAGCTTGACAATAAATGGAAATTTTGATTTAGATTTTTGATGTTTTGTATGAAAAGTGCTTTATTTTCATTTTTCCAGCAAATTTTTTCTTCACAACTTCATTTTAAAAATTTAGTAACAAAATATTGACGTTAAAGGCAAAGTTTTAGTTTTTCAGAAAGTACAGAAAGCAAGCTTTAAAGTGATGTATAAATCATTGCATACTGATGCAAGTTTACACAATTTATTTAATAATGAAATTTTTAATCGGTTGTCCACTAACTTGGTACAGTAAACAAGAAAATGATGACGAAGAGAGGAAAAGGATCTAAAAATCTGATTAGAAGGTGTGTTGGACATGTCGACAGATTTTCGATTCCCATTCATCTTATGTCTAGAAAAAATATATCCTAAAAGAAATGAGAAAGTTTTTCTCAGGATAATCCAAAATATGAGCTGTTCCTCAAAAAGCGGTTTATGTCAAAGGAATAAACATGTCAAACTAAAGAATATAAAACTTGAATTGCTTTTCACTTTTCTTCTTATTTTCTTCCTAAAAAGAAAACATTTTTAACTTTTTTTCCTGTTTATTCAAACTTTTGATCATATTTACTTTTTTGAGGTAAGAAGATAAATTGAAAAGAATTTCATACAGGCAAAAAACTTTTCTCAGAAAATGCAAACAATCTTAAATCAATAATACCTTGAACAGTCATCAAAAGTTATGTCAAGTTTAAACCACATGTTATTAATGCTCTGCTCAAGTTTACTTAACAATTTTCAATTATTCTGCATGCAATACAAACTTATGTACATGACTTTTAATGGATAGACACAAGCAAACTTTTTTTTTAAAAAAAATATATATTGTTTCATACTTTCTAGAACCACCTCCTACTTCCTCTTCTAGCTAACATGAAACTTTTCAATTAGAGCACTCATCGTCATAAATTTGTAGTGATGTAATATATGGTGTAATGTTCATTTTATTGTTTCTAGTTTAGTGTGAAATTATTGCATGCTCGTCTATCAAAATGGGTGATTCGTTTGGTCATAGTTTGGTATGGGAATGAATATTGAATATTTTTAGAATAGAATAAAACATGAAATGCATGCATAGAAAAATAATGAAGCATGTACAAAATTAAATAAATTTCAAATTTTTAAATTAGTAGTGAAAAAAGTGTTAGTACATTGGACAGCTTACATGTATGTTTGCAATAACCAATATTTTGATATTATGTGTTCACGCATAACAACACGGAAACAGGGAATGTACATGCAGAAAATGAGGATGAGGGGGTGAGGTCACAAGTAGTAATTAAGAGTAAGAGGGAGTAAGCCATATAATAAAATCATGCAAATAATCAATTATGCGCTTGTAGAACCGCACAGTCAAAGGCATATGGCAATCAACTATTCAATTATTGCATGTGAAGCAACACGTTCAATGAAAATTGTTCAACACCCATATTAAATTCAATAAAATTTTTATTTTTTCCCTCTTTTATGCCTTTGTGAAAACTGCGAATGGCATGCAATTATTTATTTGAGCTTTTATTTAGCCTGAATGAAGATGAAAGAGAAATACATTTTTAATGGCATTGTGATTTCAAAAAGGAAAGAAAAGCTACTCTCTGATAGATTTTAAACTACATCTATACAAAAAAATCTCTGTACTTTTTTTGAAATTTTATTTGTTGTTTGACATCACTTTTATATTCTTTGATACAAGCCGCTCATGGTAGATACAATATAATATATTTCGTAGGGGTTCCTCAAGAAAAGTATCAATTAAAAATTGAAATTAAAGACCATGCTTCCATTGAACGTTATAAACGCTTAGGTCGGTGGTAAACTTTTTGGAGAGCGACATACTAATCAGTGGACCAGATTTGGTGACTTTTATTTAACTTATCAAGTGTAAGTTTAGTATGTCACCAAAAAATCAAAAATTCAATTTTTTGTAACCTTTTTCAATTTCTGTAATAATACGAGTACACATGAATAAAACAATCAGGTATTCATTGAATTTATACTTGATTTTTAATAATTTAAAATATCTCGGAACATGGTTATTTTAAATTCGTGTTCGACGGCAATAAAAACTGTTTGCATTCAAAAGTTTCCATTTTTAGTACCTTTTCCAATTCAGCAATAGAATCAAATAATAAAAAGAATCTTTGGATATTATACATTTTTTAAAAACATGAGCAGTAAGTAAATTTTTTTCCATGTCTGAAAAACTTCCCCGAGGCGATAATTTTGCACAATGACCATTTGTTATTGTTAATCTTTTTTGTTTTAGAATTATTTTGAAACAATAATGGCTCTCAGTTAACAAGGAGAATGGAGAGTATAAAGAAAGACAGAAAAAAACTGTAAACAGTCAAAACCCTCATCAAGAAAATTATGAAAATGCTGTAAAAAATCTCATGTGAAAGTTCGGCATGTCGGCATGTCATGTTTTTTACCCACATTTATAAAACAAAACCAACCACAAACAACATGATATAATACTTAGAAAACCTTTAAACTTTAACCGCAATATAACAAATATAGTCAAGAAGTTTTTACAAAATGGTTGAATGTAGACATTCAAAATGCTTTAAATCAGCTTTTAAACACAAAACATCCCAGAAATTTATTTTAACAATTTGTTATCGCTAATTTATTATTATGCTACATTTAAAGTTCAAAATTTATTCATTTTGTTGTTACAGATAGAAAATTAATTTGGTCTTAATTAAATTTTGTCGGCTGTATGTGTTGTTAGATAATTATTGACAAGAGAATCTTATGTCTTGATGCTTACAAAGATCACGTTACAAGCCTCATCCATTAACGAATTAAATATTCATCAATTTTATAATACTCAAAGAGTTATTATGCAGCCCAATAGGTTAATCTATATTGAGAAATCAGTGTCGTGACCCGAAAATATTCTAGATGGTTCAATTTTTCTGTATGGATGTAAACCGCCCCTCCATTGGAACGTATCTCCAATTTGACTTTAAAACATGATGAGCTTGATTTACTGTACATTCAATGAACATATGTCTAATATCATAATTGAATTTCGAAATATAAAATGTTTGAGTGACGATAAAATAAAGATAAAGAAGTTGTAAGTAAATTCTAATGAAAAATGCTGAAAATATTAGGATCAGCTTTATGAAAAGCATTTTAGATCACTCTTAAAAACAAACATAGAAAAAATATATTCATTTTATTACAGTAATTTTAATGTAATGGCAATTTTGTATTTATATCCATTGACCTTTGCCCTCTACATCTTATCTAACTCAAAATCGATTTACCTTTTTCTCAACATCCTCATTCATGCTCATCTACTTGAAATAAATGACTTGTTAACTGAGGCGTTTCAGTAATAAAAGCAGACGTTGTTGTACATAATGTTGTAAGGATGGAGTAGGCTTCAAGGAAGGTCATAAGAAGAGGTAAGGAGGGCATTGGATCACATTGCATGAGATCCGATTTTATTGGCACGTATTGGCGTGAATTTATGTTTCATGACTTTGAAATTTATCGCTTACTTTTTTGATAGAATTTTACTACGCTATTAATCTCTTTCCTTTATTTTTATAAGACAACCCCTGGAATGCGTGAATTACGAGTTGAAGCTTAATAGCAACTTAATTCTATCATTATTAACTTGTCGTTTTAATGGCATTTTTAGGATATAAAATTGAATGCATGGATGTCTAATTCAGTATCCCAATTTTATCATCTTCATAATGGTCACATGAACGAGGAATATAATTTGTTTTAGCAATTTCTAATAGGGAAAACTGTCAGTAATCATTAAAGTCATTTTATTCATTCAATGGGCTTTAGATGAGTGTAGGATCATTAAATCAAACAAATTTCAATTCGAAAGGAGGAGCTATTCCTAAAAGAAATAGCTTTTCATGAATTTTATAAAATACACGTTCTTGAATGTTGTCGAAATTTGTATGAAATTGAGGAATCATCTTATTCTATCTTATTTATTTACAGTATGGGAGGGAAAAGGTATTGAGGTAGTCATGGCATGTTCTAAAATTAAATAGTATGCTCGATTTGTTCGATTTATATTCATGTTTAAAAGAGGAAAAGAGACAAAATACGAGAAGAAGATGAATAAAAAATTGAAACTTACTTCAACTGGAAGTCACCGCTTCGAGATATTTTCTCGCAAAAATTGTCTAGTCTGTAAATATTTAATTTTATGAGATAATTCTCTGTGGTTCCTTTTATTGCACAATTTCATGTGGAAATCAATAAAGGGGTCGTTCACTTATTACGTTCGCTTTTTAGGGGGGAGGGGGGGTCTGAGATTTTGTAACAGGTCAAACAAAGAAAAATTTTTTTCTTGGAAAATTTGTAACAAGGGGGGAGGGGGGGGGTCTAAAATTTCGTTTTTTTGCGTAACGTAATAAGTGAACGACCCCAAAGAAGATTTTTCGATTCCTCGGATTTAAATTGAGATTGATTGGGAGGAGCAGTTGGATTATTCTTACAGTGTTTTCTTTTTCGCTTTTTACAAAGTGCTTTTTTGCGTTAATTAGAGAAACCAACTAAATTAAGTCTATGTAAATAAAAGTTTTTAATTGAAGCATATAAAGTACGGCCTTTAAAGTAAGACGAAAATCTTTCATAATTTTCCACAATTATTATTAAAAATAATCAGAAATTTAGAGATAGTATCCCGCGATCAAATTGAAATGATCCAAACTTTTAATCTAACAAGTAAGAACCAAATCAAATTTGGAAATTTCAAAACACTTTAATATACAGAGAAATACATTGAAACTCGACAAGGAAGAATTTTGACTTATTAATTTCCTGCTTTAACCTCCTTAAAATTAAAGAAGACCAAAAATGCTTTATCGAAAGAATAGAAAGGCAAAAGCATCAGACAGCTGACTTTTTTAGACATCTCAATCTTTTCTTTGATCCCTTTCTTATAGCTACCAAAAAAAAGAAGGAAAATGTTAAAGTCAGGGAGAAGTACTAAATCTTTAGTGTTGTTGTGAAAGGTCTTATAATCTCAATGTCAGTTAAATGAGGAAAATGTTGCACGTTTTGGTGATTATAATAAAATAGCTATCATGCTGTAGATAGCCGAGCCCATCATCATTAGAAGGAGAGAAAAGGCCAGATAAAGTAGACTTATTCATGTGGCGCGCTTCAAAAAATAATAATACTAATCCTCACAACATGTAGAATATGTCTGCATCTGTCAGTCTACGCTTTTCTAAATAAAGATCAAGCTAGTAAAAAAGAAGAGATCTCACAATGGGTCCAAAAATATAAGTTACAGAATTAAAATTTATTTTCATCCCTTCTCTCTAGGCTGACTTTCCTCCAAAGTTGATGACTCTATTAAAATAACAAATTTTGTCTGCTTCTTGTTACAGATTTACGTTCTATTAACAAACCATTCAGCCACAGGCACTAAAATATGGCTAAACACTCCAAATTTCATTCTGCCCCGATTGTACAATACCTGACATTTTGAGCTGAAAGACGTAACTGATACTATATAAACACCAATGATTCTATCCACTTTTCCAAAAATAAGGAACCCATTGTAATATCATAACGCGAAATTATGGTTATTTGCTCTAAATTCTTAATTTTCCATTTTCTAATTTTCACTATTCATTCCTTTTTTCTCTCCTTCTGCAGTTTACAGCTATTCAGATATTTATCCTCTCTATACGTTATTGACTACATTATACTAACAATCTGCAATGTCATTGTGGCTGTTGGATAAATGCAGCTCAAGCTAATAATGGCAATATCCCATTAAAAGTCAATTATCCTATAAATAAAATTATCAATGGCACATCTTTTCCGTTTTACAGTCAGCCACTACTTAATTCTACTATATATATACAACTCACAATATAAATGACTACACTGATTTCACTCCTCCTTCTTTTTTGTCTCGTTCCATTCCCATTTGATATCGAACTGTGCTTCATTTCTCTTTATAAATTTAAATTTTCCTTTTTCTTTGATTTTCCACAACTTTCGCTATGCATGCAAATGACAAATTTCGAATTTTATCTCTCCGCCGCTATCTCTCCCCCCATACTATGTTTCCTTTGTAGCTCCAACAAAATACAACGAATTTATTTATGGCGCTGCTATATTTGAGAATGCTATATAGCATGAAATTTATATTCACAAGAATGAATAATGCAAAGTGCATCGTTCCGAGCAATTTGATATAGCACAAATAAATTTTTTCGTTGATTTTATAGGATATCTATTTAAATTTACCAATTTAGTAGCGTCAATGCGATGTGACAGTTATCATGCAATTGAAATGCAAAGCGAAGTTTTCATTTAGACAAAAGTTTGTATTGAATTTGAAAAATATTTGCTTTTGTTTTTTTTTAAAAAAAATCTATAGGTAGTAAGTTAGCCAATCCAATGCTGAGACACAGTGGGTATTGAAACTTTTATTAGCAATCAATGATTTTAGTTTCTGACATTGCATTAAATAGCAGAAGATGCAATTGAACACAAGCTTTGCAATTTTTGCGGTTTTTCTCACTCAGAAGAAATAAAGAATTAACAAGATATCAATAAGTACTTTTTGTGGCTGTTGAGGTTGCCATTTAAAATGAGAGAAGTACAGATAACATTTTCTCTGTTGTCTAATTCAGATACGAATATATAGAAAAGATCATTTTGTTATTTTTGTAAGTCTTTGTTAAGAAAATTGTTATCTTTAGGTTTCAGAAAAAATCAATGAATTAGCTGAGATTTTCTTTTGACATCGTATGTGCTTGATACGATGATTTTTATTCTCATTCAGTAGATAAAATAGAATTTTCTTCAATGTTCAAGACATTGAATCATTTAAAACTTGCATTGACATTGAATCTTTCAGATAAATTTATTCGAAATGTTAAAAAGTTTTCTTCAAGCTCTAAATCATTGAACATCGAAATCTATATTTAAATCCTTAAAAGCTATTGAAATGATAACAAAATGCTGAGAATGCTGTTTTTAAATTATTATATAGCTTTTGAGTTTAATGCTTTTTCAATCAATTTAATGCTCTTTCTTTGTGACTTTAAAAAATTAAAATTAAAGACTGTAATTCAATTCTTAATTGCAATTTAAAACTCTTTTAAAGAAATTTCATCTTAGGAATGGTTCAGATCCCATTATAGCCTATAGGTCTAGGTGTGATTCTGGCTAGCTTATACTCGTTTAAATCAATATTTGACATGCCTAATGAAGTCAATTTACTCTAATTTGAAAAGTATAGTATAGAGAATGAAATACGAGAAAACAGATATTTTCATCATATCCAATAAATTCTCTCCATTCTTGTTGTCATCAAAAGCATCACCATTGTTTCATTTTCATTAAAAACATCAAAAAATAATTTTCAATAAACTTGACACTGACGTTAGAAAGTGAACATAAACAAACAAAATTCGTATTTTGTACAGCTATTCAAGGAAAAGAGATGAGGGGAAAATGTAAAAAGTTTTCATTCAAGCATATATAATGTAAAATGTTGACAAGAACAAAAAATAATAAAACAAAAAAAGGAAGAGTATGAATGAAATTCCTTTATATGACTGTATAAGCTGATTTTAATATTTAATTTTGATAAGTTGGCAAAAGAACAAGAAGAAAATTGCAAACATTTGTGAACAAGAAATTGAATACAAGAAGTCAGGCGTGCAGTCAAGAGGAGATTGAGGGATATTTTTTCATCAGAAAATTCTTAAATTTGCTAGGATTTTCCTCAAATTTTTCTGGCTACACCGCTGTAAGGAGTTTGGTGCTAGAAAAATTTCAATTTTTCAGAAAAATTGCTTGAATATTAAAATTACTTTCCAACATTTTCATGAAATGCTAACGGATTATATTAATCTCTTCCCAATACTAAAAATAAAATAAAAAGATATTTACATGATAACTTATTATTTTACCCCGGACTTATTCATCAATTAATATGAAATATAATAATTTTAAACATTAAAATCGAGAGAAGATTTACATAATATCAACATTAATTCCAGATTTAATCGTTTATGCCACAATATTTTTTACTATTATTCATTTTTCCCCTCCTATCAATTTTTTACATCTTTTCATTTATTCATTTGTGTGTATCATATCCTCTTTTGATATATTTTTGAAAGGGAAAAGGGCGCTCAGCTGAAAAGCAAAATATAGAAATTAATCAACAAAATAAAATTATTAAAGTTAATTACAAATTGGTTCATGGGTGATGTTGAAGTGATTAAAACTATAATGAGTCTATTATGAAATTCACTCAAAATATTATTATTTATTATTCATTAATTTATGGATCAAATTGTTAATTTTAATTAAATATTGTAAATCATTTAGATTAATGAAATTCAATATTGTTTGATACTGTTTTAATATTAATAATAATTCTGGTTTAAAACATATGGAAGTAGCATTACTTCCATTACAATTTATCCGGTAGTTGGATAGAAGAAGGACAGTCTGAAACAAGCTTTAAGAGAAATTCAATTATTAAAGTTTTCTGACACATGTTGACAAATTTGATATGACAAATAACTTTCAAACTATACTTCTGAGAAGTTTAAAAATAGATTTATTTTAGGATAATTTAAGCTAAATTTCTGAGAAGTAATTAATGTTATTCGAGATGCCTTACTTGAAATGACATTATAGCTGTAAAACATACTAAAGAAAATTAATATATTTCATAATATTTTTTAAGGCTACCTTATCAATTTTTTTCCATTTTTTCTCTTGAAGACTCTCACAATTACCTTCATGCCTAGCTCAGCAAAAATAAATATAAAGCTTAAAAAACAAGAAGAGTCATGTATATCTTATACGGACTGTTTTCATTTCTCAGAGGCAAGAAGAGATAAAATTGCGGCCAATGTTGGAATTTATTTACTTATACACAGAACAAATAGAACTCATCTCATTACAGAAAATCACAAGGCGAAATACAATATAAACAAAACATTTCTACTGTCAACAGAAATGTAAAACTATAAACACCCTTTATATGTGCACAGAATTGTCACATAAAAAAGAGAGAAAGTAAGCACATTTGATAAGAAATGGAGAAAAATTCTACCTTTCATTTCGCAGTGTACAAATTTATCTATACGCAATGCATACACACGCTTGGAGAATAAGAGAAAAGAAATCAAGTTCCGATACTACTACCATGCAGAGTTGTTACCAAGGTACCTATCCACCACAGATGTTACCTGGTCACAGGCAAAATCATTAGCTCAAGGAGCTATCTTACCTTATTCACATGGAATCTGTAGACTTAAATCATATCACAGATACCAATTCTGCCACCAGGTATTCTTTGCTTGTTGCCATTTCAATCCACTTACAATCATATTTGGTATAAAAAATGAAAGAAAGGGGAAAAGGAAACGAAAAAGCAAACGAGAGTGAAAAAAATAAGAAAGAGCAATTGTCGATAGAAATAAATATGTATTTTATGTATGTGTATCAAGATGCCGTGTGCAATTTTCCATCCATTCATTACGAAATTCATTCACGTACGAGAAACTGTTGTTTACTATAAGACGAAGAGGAAATTATCGTTTTGAAAGAAAAAATCAGGAAGAAAATTCGTGAGCGAAAAAGATATTTGTATCGGAAGGAAATTATATCATTCCTGAAATAGCGGTGGCACTAAAGGAAGTTTAAATGTTTTTCTGATGTCGAAATAGAGTAGAAAAATGTGAGAGAAAGTAAACAAGAGATGCATTTTTCGTTTCGGTTATGTAAATATGAAAATGTTGGAATAATGAAAAGTGTTATGACATAAACTATGCGAATTTTCCTTCCTTTCTAGTACCACTACGTCATATTATATCTCTCATGTAGTATGTACAAGCAAGCTCGTTAAAATACTTTTTATGAGAAAAATTCTTTTCTCTCATCATCTTAAAGCAGGAAAATTTCTTATGTCAACATATAGATTAAGTCTTTTCATATAAATTTAAATTCAAACATCCTTCGTTACCTTATGTGGACGACTCAAGGATTTACGTTTATGTATATGCTTGTATCTAAATATGATGTGAAAATGTTTCTCTCATAAAAAATTGCTAATTCTCTTTATGGCATAGAACATGCGCATGCTATGACATTCTCTCACAATCCTATAACAGTGAGTTCAAAATGAAAATGTTACATGAGAGAAAATTCCAAAGAAAAATAATACGTGCTCAAAATTCCTTTGATTGATAGAAAGGAAAAAAATACACATTAAAATTTCATAAAATATTTTCAAAAGAAAATTCAACAAGCGATCAAAATTTATTTAATATGATTTGATGTCTGATTATGCAGCGCGTTTATGTAATAAATAAAAAAATGATTTCATGCCTTGTAAGTTAGCATATTTTGTTATTGTTTCATGGCATAAACGTTCATGGTATTTGACATAAACTGTGCTAAGGTTATGCAGAGTTGATTAACCTCATTCTTTTTTTTGAAGAGATGAGTATATAATTTTTGTGTTATGTCCCCTGATATCGTACACTTGATGAATCTATTAATTTAGGAAATTGAAACGTACTAGAGCTGTTAGTGTGCCATGAGTGAAAAAAGTTTAAGAAGCACTGATTTAAAATAAGAGTTTGTCTTAAGAACTCTGATGTAAAGGATGAGATGTTTAAATTTTTATTTTTTAATTTAAAATTAAATTAAAAGATGTTTACAACGTGGCTCTTCTAGATTTTTCATTAAATTAGTGAATTTATGCACAAAGATACAACTGGACTATGAGTAATTTATGCAACATCTCAAATTCCCAAAGGAAAACAGAATATTCTATGTAAAAAGATTTATTGAATACGATACCCATGGCTTCAAAAATCTGTTGATAAATTTACAATCAAATTGAATAGGTATACATACGAATTACTTTAAATTAAGAGGGTTTAAAATTCCCAGAATTTTACTTTGAAATCTAGTCGAGAATTTAAGGATCAAAATTCTATTCACTTTAATGTTACATTTTAAGTACCATAATGAATGTTTCCGTTTCAATTTTATGTAGGTAAAAAGCAGTTCATTAAAAATTTACGAAATAAAATAAAATAATTTAACAAATTACGAGTAAGAGCCATAGACGTTATTGGCACATATAAGCATCTCGCTTACCATCATCAAAAACGTTCTCATGGGAGTAACCAATGTGTAATTTATATTGGTTGGGCGACTTCTGTTGACCGAAAATAAAAGTTTCTTCTTTCCTCTCATTTCAAATACGAACATTTTCTTTTAATAAGAGGACCTGCATCATATTGGAGCTGAAAATGTTTAAGAGTTTGAGGTAATTGACCGAGCAATTTTTGCGACCGTAAAAATAGAAGAAAAATTTTTTAAGTGTGCAAAAAATAAGTAAAATAAAAATTGAGGGGCGAAAAAAATAAAATGATAGGAAAAATAAGTACGGAAATTACAGGTCATCATCGGTGATGTTTTACAATTTTCTCATGGGAGCAATCAAGTCATGGTCGAAATGTTTGCAATTTTTACAAACACTGAAAAAAAAAAATTTACATCGGTAGATTCATTCAATTGTGTAAGTTGAAGGAATCGATTTACTTGCTACACATGATAAGGGGGTGCAAGAAAATTTGATATTAAACTACATATGAAGTGGATTTCTTTGAATAAAAAAGGGAGATAAACCGAATGAGAAGTGAGCATTGAAAGTTTACGTTATGGGGTTTTAGATTATCGAGTGCATGCACTGAATATGGAATCGAAAATGATACCTCTTGAGACTTTATGATTGAGAAATCAGAAATGGCAGAAAATGGTAGTAAAGGTGCAGGTGAGCATGAACTTCATCGTCATCATCATTCTATAACTCTCTTGATGTCTGCTTAAGCGGTTTTAAAAATTTTAAGCTTTAAAGTAAGTGAATAAGCATACCAATTTATGGAAAATTCTGCATGAATGTGCTTTTTAACAATTTTCATGTATTAAATTATTTTGATTAAATCTCAGCTACACCTCTGAGTCACTTATTATGGATATTAATTAATTTATGAACTTATCAGCTATTTTCATTTCAACAGACTGTCTATTTCATGACATGAAGCTCTCATCATAAAAATTTCATCCTACAAAAGTGCGCAATTTGTCAACAAATGCGTGATACAAAAAAGAAGAAAGTGAAACTTTTCATTAATCAACATTTTTCAATGAATTTGTTGTGACTACAATCTAAAGGGAAATCAGCATTCATGCAAATATAGTCTAACGAAGCATGTTACGTATGTAGTATTAAATGGTGTGGAAATGTTTCAAAAGATCCTTATCGGACAGAGTTATAAATGGATGACGGGGTGAGATGGAGCAAAAAAGATTACTCGCTAGCCTTTTTTAGTCTTGTCTAGTTAGCAGCAACAAGAAGAATCTTATCTGCGTATATTTTATCAACTAATTACGGTGAGGGATTTATTTTCTATGTGAAACTTCTTCAGAAAAGTATTAATGATATATTACACAGTTGACGAATAAACAGAAGCTTTAAGCTATATCTCAATGCTTCTAGAAGATGTGAGTATGTATATTTTACTCAACCCACGAATATATCCAGTATGAATTATTAATAAATGACATTTGGCTCTATGGAAAAGGAAAATAAGATATCAAAAAAACGATAATTCTCTCAATAAATAAACAATTACCAAAAGAAAATTGATAAGTTTATTATTGACATTGTTTACTTATTCTAAAATATGTTTTTATATTTTCATTATTTTAATATGGCTTCTGTTATCACGGGCGTACCCAAGTTGGGTCCGGAGCCCCCTTTCGATGGAAGATTTTTTAAATGGAATATTTTTTTCTGAAAAAAATTTAAAATAAAAATCCAAAGTTTTTCCGAAGCTCAAATTTATAGTTTAATTATTAACGTACCATTAGAATTTTCTGGGTACACCCCTGTCTGTTATTGAATCAAAAAGGTTGGATGGAAGGGTTTCATTTTATTTTCTAAACAAATTATATTAATGCCTGAATGAATGGAATCCTTTAGTCAATATTGATTTTCATACCCTACGATAATGATGAAACTTTCATGATTACATTGTATCTCCGAATTATAAATTTTTGATTTGATGCTTGTTGCTTCTCTTGCCATATGCTTCTGTATACTGATGATGAGATAAAGAGGTAGAAACTGAAATATGATACCTTATGAGACATTTCGTCAATATCTACCTTATTTTTGGTCACAATTCAAATTTATAATGAAGGTAATGTTTTCCCTTTTATATTACATTATCCATAAAGTGCATCTTGAAATCTTAATATTAAAGAGTTTCAAATTTGTTTTGTTAACTTGAAATGAAATCCAATATAAATCTACAATCCCTAGCAGGTAAAAAGGATGATTTGAATAACATTTAAATAAAAAACTAAAAAATCCTACATTCTACAGGAACTAAAATTAAAAATACTGAAAATAGCTTTTTATTGGGAAACACTGCTATAGGGGTAGGGGTTAATATGATCATCCCACACTAAATGAGAAAATCAATTTTCCTTCTCAATAAGACCATTCTCTCCAAAATTATTTGCGATATGACATAAAAAAATCTCTGCCATAAAATGTGATGTCTTCAATCTGATTTATACATGTATATGTACGCATTCAATACATCCATTATTTATTTTATCGGAAATGCCTGCCGCATCTTTGATAAGATAGCAAACAAAAAGCATACATCGATAACAGCACTGTTTCAGTTCATTCATTCACTTCTGATTGCTCTCGCTGAATGTACTTCTCAATTTGTGAGACTTTGTGAAAAATAAGCAACCAAGAAATTTCTCGTATATACAGCTGAGAAGCTTATTGTACATATAAGAAGCAATCACTCAATTTTACAGATTTTCTGTAAACACAAAGTATAAAATGTGTAAGAGAGAAAAGTTAACTAATCAAATAATAAGCAGCATGAAAAAAAGAACCAAAAGAGACAATATTTCTTTTCCTTTCTGCCGACACAACATAATTTAATTGAAAACTTTTCCTTTTAGCATTCAAGTGGAAGCAATGTAACATTTCTGATCCGCCAAGAAAGGCAGTTCAAGGTGGAACGGATGTTGGAGGAGAACCAATGTTCGTTGGACGTGCCATGCATAATGGTGTTATGTTACCTGCAAAAATCATTCCAGCTAATGGAAGTGCCTATGTTTGTAAGTAAATGCACTAACAATGATAGGATGAAAATTGAATTTTTAATCCTTATCTTAAAATTTAAGGTTACGATGGCGCAGAAGTTCCTGTCTTTGATGTTGAAGTTCTTACTGGAAAGGCAAAACATTTTAATTGGGAGCCTGCCTCAAATGGTAAGACAATGATTCCAAAAATGATTATCAAATATTAATAATTATTATTTTTAGGAATGGTTCCTGATGGAGCTGTTCCTGCAGGTCAATATGGAGATGAACAATTATTTATTGGCCGGGCATTCCACGAAGGTTCTTTGACTGTCGGAAAACTTCATCCATCTCATGGCGTTTTGTATATTCCATTTGGTGGTGCTGAAATTTCATGTCCTAACTACGAAGTTCTTGTTAGTCAGAGAAAAAGATTCTTTGGTGCGAGCCAAAGTTCTAGTGATAGTGATTAATATATTTCATGAGTCCAAAAGCATTTTAAGAAGACGAATAGTTTTTATGAAGCTACGAAATAAATTTTTTTGACACTCTTGAGCTCATTAATTCCGACTTATTTATTTCATTTTTTTACTGACCAATGATCTTTCATTACATTTTATCATTTCGCACCATCTTATGAATTTAATTTATGTTCTTGGAAATTTACGATGGCAATGAAACAATAATGCTTTCATCTTTGAAAGAAGTAGGTACAAAGGCAAAGCTAAATTAATAAATTTTTTATGAATATTTAAAAAGTCTTGAATGTTCCTAAAAGTTTTTTATTACAGAGGTATGATTTTCATGGCACCATAAAAATTTATTTTACATGAATCATTGACAGACAATAGAGCCTTATTGGCACTGCTACAATGCACTTTCATTCATAAGATTCACAATAAATTAAATTATTAAATTATTGTTTAAAAAATGTACCTATAAAATTGATAGAAACTCGATGAGTCAGAGTTAAAACTATTGACGTCAAGCGATATCTAAAATATTCTAGAGATAAAATTCTGATTATAACCCAAAAAAATGAAGCATTTAGGTAAATATTTATTTGTCGCGAAAATCTTTATCAAAATGCTTAAATCAACTTCTTAATGCCTGAACTGATAAGATATCTCCTATTTTTGTCAGTTTTATGATTCACTCTTTAAAATCACGGCATATTCTGGCTTGACAAATGTGGACATATGTTTTTCATTAAAACTGTGACTTCATTCCCACATCGAACAATTACCCTAAAGACCAATTGCTCAATATTAGAACAATTATTCAAAGGTAAATTTAAGATTTGCTTGATCTATAAGCGAACAAAATTACAAATATATAAAATACTTTCTCATGGTATACTGCTCTTGACATCACACAATCAATTTTTTGACACATTTACAGGTATTCGATTGCACTTAGTTCCTCTCCTCCCAAAAGAGAAACTTTTCACTTTAGTGAATCTTCGCCATCAACCAAGATACGTAGAAATTTAAGCAACTATGTACAAGCCACAGGATTCATTTTCTTGACAATGCAATAAAGTTTCGCTGGAAAAAAATAATCTTCTCCCAAGGATACACCGGAAATTAAAAAGTTTCATCAAATCGATTGCAAAACTGTACTTTTGTACTCTGAGTAGTTTTAAAATGAAAAAGTTTCATTCGTGGAAAATTTAATGAAATTTTTTCCCTCTCATGTTATTTTTTTCTTTTAATACATTGAACCAAAAAAAATACTTTATTGAGTTCACTCGCTAATTGAATGAATCAAGTCCTGTGTTTCGTCACAAGGCAACGCATTTTTGATTGCATGAACCACAAAGCCAAAATAATATTTTATGGCTAGCCTTTGCTGGTTAAATGCATGTTGCTATGTTTATTGAATATCTCTCATTTTGTTATGAAATGGTTGAATGGAATTCACGCAGTCATAACTTTATGTGAAAAAAAAATCCATCAACTGTAATAAAGTTTGTTCAATCCTCAATGTATGCCATTTTATTTTCATTTAATTGGTGACGATGGAAGAAAGGGAAAAATCAGAATGAAAACTCGGAATGGTCAGCAGAATTGCTTTTGTTTAAAGCTTTCTTGCATCCATTGCTTTTTTTGCTGGATACTTTATTGCAAAAATATGCAAAAATGACGGAAAATGATTATAATATGACACATTCGGAATGAAACTAATATAAATGTTAATCTAAAAATGAAGCGGAACCCTAATAGCTGCTGTCTCATTTCAAATTTATTTGAGTCCATTAAATATGTAAATTAATTAACTAGAGACTTTTCTCCTCATTCATATAATTGTGTATAACATTTAATTAATGAATTTTCATATAAATGTGCGTATTTATTTGTGTAGAACAAAATGCTAATGGAGTGCTATTGATCATCGTTAATTTCATTCCTCTCTCTCATTCACATTATCGAGCTTTGTGTTTTTTTGAGCATTTGCATGCAATATTGATAACAAATTAAGTTAGAGAAAATGAGGATAAAAAAGACATGAGTGCATTTAATTGAGCATATATTTGGATAATTTAACGACTAAAATGGTTTTTTTTGTATTCGCAGAATATCCATAATTGAGTTTGTTTGCAATTTATTTAATATTTCATTAAATTGTATGATCATCGAAAAATGCTCTAAAATAATTACATATTCGTAATGTTTTAAATTTGAAATTTGAAAAGAAACTGTTGATTGAGACCCCTTTTGGGACCGTATTGCACTTGGTATTGGAAATCGGCAAATGGTAGATTTATTAATTATTTTATCAGAAATACTGTGAGCTGAAGTGGTTCAGTGGCGTAGTGGTCCTATACTTTAGTACCTAAATTTGACTATATCCCTTTGTAAGCTATGAAAAGAAATATCATCAAAGGAGTGGTACTCACTATAAATTATAGGTCAAAGTTTAAATGCTAAGATCTAGCAAATCCGTATTTGCTAAACTGTCACTAGTCATGATAAAACGCACCACTACAAACTGTTCACGATCTGAACAGCTAGAGTTTTTTTAATCGCCACATTATGCTCAAATATATCATACTGCCTTGTTCATGTCTTCTATGAAGATAATAATCTTAATTTGTTTGAAAGGATTTATGCTTATGAATAGATCCTTTTAATATAAAATTTACTTCTCTAAAAGTTGCTCAACTACCCAGGTAAAATTTTCACCTTAGCTAAGTATGGAAAATCTCTTAGCACCATATATTATTCAATAAAGGAATCTAAATTGATATTTAATTGATGTCATCATAATTTAATGCCCTCATAAAAAGTTTTTATCCTTAAAATTTATTTTCATATATTAGCAGCACACAAGAAATAATCTCTTTTCCCATATTTTCGCTCATAAAAACCATTTCACTCAATAATTCTTTTTGTGCAAAGCTCTCTGTAGAGTTTCTCTTATCCTAGATTTTTTTTAATATTATTTTTCCATTGATGTAGAATTTGCGGAAGTGAACAATAAAAAAAAGTTTTTTTTGATAAACTTAAGTGAAGCATAAGGAATATCAGAAAATATTTTTTTCATATCGCACAATAAAAAAAAGCCATTTATGGAGCATAAAATTGAACTTTTGTGTGCAATCGATTGGAAGGAGAGAAACTTTTCAATATAAAGTCAAAGTTTTGAAGCTTCCGTTTTAAAAATTTTCATGATGCTTTGAATTAAGAGAGTTGCAATTATATGCTTGTAGTTTTCGATGAGTTAAAAATATTTTTAAGTAAATCTTTGCTAAAAGTTTCAATTTCACATTTAATGTTTAAATTCAATTTGAGTTTAATGCTTCTTAATAATATTAATGTTCCTTTTGATTTCATCTGAAAACACTTAAGTAAAGGGATCATTAACAAATGATGTCAAACATTTTTTTCCAATTTAGCGCCACTTTAGATTTATTTAGAATAATATTTAATCACGTTTACAATTCAGATTTAAACAAAATCCCATTTTTGTTGGACATCATTTGTGAATGACTTCAAAAGAAAATTATATAAAAGCTTTTCACGAAATTAAATAACATTTGTATATTTTGTATTTATTTTCAAGGTTAATTGAGATCAATAATCCATTAGAAATATTAAATAGTTTCATGTTGCTCAAGTTTATAAGGGGATTTTCTACTTTAACTAATTTATGACACAAAAAAGTTTTCTAAGTGCTTTTGTCTTTGCTTGTTCAATTGCATTTTGTATTCATGAATGGATAACAAAATGCTTGAATTTCAATAGCAATTGATGAATAAACTTAAGATAATGTATTCTACTATCTTTTGACATACGTCTTGGAATCAAATAAAATTATTAAATTGGAGTTGAAAATAAATTTGAATCCCAATTATAAATCTGGCGTTTACAAATGGGAAAAAAGAAAAAAGAGAGAAGAAAAAGAAGACAAAAAATTATTCTCGGTCGGAATTATCAAGTATGTTGTTGATGCTTTTAATGTCTCTTGTGCTCCACGGTTCCAGTGGATCAGGAGGCGATTGTACACCGCCATCGGGTGCAACTTTTTCCATGATATGACGTGATATTTCTGTTCCTGCACTCGGTGCAGATTTACCTCTTCTCTTTGACATTGCAGTGTCATCATCACGAGACTCTTCCGGGGATATTCTGGCAAAAAATAGAAAGGAGACATGAAAAAAATGCTTTTATTTTTTCCAAATGCTTTTATCATCATCAAAAACATTGTGAAGATGACAAGTTTTTAATTTGAAAATTCCTCTTTATTATTACTTATTGTTTCGTCCACGATAACCTCTCTTTGTTTTTTTCTTTGATCTTGCGTGCTCTGATGTCGACTCGCTATCAGCCGAACTTTTTCTATGGAAAGATGAAAAAAAAACATCGTAGGATACAATGAGACTTATAAATCATGACTATTGTTTTATTTGCAAGGCGTGAGCGCGGAGTTAGATATGGTTTATTGTTGATTAGTAAAGTTTCTCCTGCAAAACTCAAAAATTTCAGAGTATATGTATCGTAGTATTGACAAGAAAGTCACTATTCATGCCTTGGAATTTTCCATTATATTAAATCTGTCACTTAATGTCTGTCTTACCGGTTAAGATGAAACATCTCCATTTTACGTTTAACGTCTTCTACAGTCACGATTTCATCATCAGCGTCGCCTGTCTTCAATCTGTCGCCATCATATATCCAATTAATTATGCTATTTTCATCACCCTGCTGTATAGAAATTGAATGTTATACTTCATAAAACAAATATGAATGAATGTTTTATGTGTAGTTTATTATGCATGAATTAATAACTATCAAAGGCACGCTCAAATGATGATTTGTTAATGTACTTTTGATATTTGAAAATCGTGGGGGATAGAGTGATTTTGTGACAGCAACTAAAACTTTTTGGAAATGAAGATGGGAAACATAGATAACTTCCAAACTTTTCGCAATTGTCTCGTATAAATCACATTATATTTATCCATCAAAAGATAGAGCGTTCACTTTATCTCTTCCACTACCACTAACAACACGAAGCTCTGTGTTTAAATGATAAATTAACATTTCAAGCATGTCATGTCATCAACTTACCTCAACGTCTTCCCATGCCACATGAAATAATGGATTTTCGTCGCTTTTTCTTTTATCAGATGACGTTCTGGTTGCAGCTGACTTTGCCCTTCTCACGAGCGATATTTTACCTAAAACTGGCTTTTCGACCGCATCACTGTCATCCGTATCCTCGAGAGCTTCGAGTGTTTTTAAAAATTCTGCTTCCTTTACTGGATCGACCATTTCCTTTGGATTTTGAAATAGCACCATACCTTGCTCAAGCGTCGTCGATTTCATTAAATCTTGCTTCCGCTGTTGAAGCTGATTATAACTATCCGTGCTTTTCACTTCCAACACGTAATCCAGACATGAGCTATCTTCAGCTAATGACTTAACATTTCGTAAAAACTCCTCTTCGTCATCAATCAAAATGGCTTCCGATAAGAGTATCAAGTCTCGCAGCGGATCTGAAAATGTTTTTTCTGGTATTCCTTTTGCAGGTGTTGTTGTCGCTGTTGGAGCCCGAGAACTTTTGCATGTCGAGGGGGGTGTGGGTTGAGTCGATGCCGATGGAACTGGTTGCGTGACACTTGTTTCACTTGGCGCTACTTGAGCTATTGTTGCCGTTTGTATTGTTGTAGAACTGACGACAGAATCGTATTCAGGTAATGTACAAATTTCCTCAAATTGTTGATTTTCTGAAATTCCTACAGTCGTACTTGCCATTTTTACAACAGTCGTTCCTTTTGTAACATCCGTATCAATCATTACAATATCTTGTGCAAATGCCATTTGATCTAAAGCAGCTGTCAGACCAAATGGATCTTCTTCATCAATACCACCACGTTTCTTTCTGTTTGTATAATTTTCGACATGAAAAGCAAGAAAAATGAAAGCGAACAAATTAATATTAATTTTAGATTTTCAAGCAAGAACACTTTTTTTTGCTTTTCCTGATTTTTTAAGGAAGGAATTGATGAGATTCTATAACCAATTGGCTATTCATGGCCAATCTTCGAGACAAAATAACAATAAATTTATTAAGCTCCCGAAAATCTGCTAAAGGCGATGGGAAGATTAGGAATAAGAAAGTGCACGAAAGCAGATTATGAGGGTGATGAAAATTGATTACCATCATTAGTAAATATAGCATGCATACAAATTCACACATATACAAGCGTACATACTTACTTTTTAAGAACCTTTTTGGGGCTTGTTATCGAAGTACGACCCCACATCAAACGCCTCATTTCCTCGCCAGTCATACTACGTTTTTTCAATTCTCCGAGTGTTACTTTTAACACCCATTTCCAATTGCTGACAGCTCCTTTACGCTGCCGTGCTCGAGTTTTACTTTTTGTTTTGATTACCATTACACCTCGTTGTTCATATCGTGGGTCATCAGATGGCCCGAGCCCAATAGAATATTCCTCTAAATACTTTTGAGCGTCGGCTTGTGGAACGGCTCGTTCTAATGTAACTACAATTTTAGCCCATTGCTTCATAAACTCCTTTTCCGATTGCTCAATAACGTATGCATAAGTGTTACCTAAAACAATTCAATTTCACGTTTTCATCCTTTTTCAATTTGTATCATGCTCGATACATTCACGTTTAACATATTTAAGAAAATAGCATATATATCTACCCATCATAGCAATCAACATGTTGAGCAATAGGATTGGAACAAATATCATAAACATGATGAAAACCGTCTTTGCTAAATTCGGGTATGAGACTTCATTCAGTTGTGCGTACTGAAACGTTAAGAAATCAACATTATGTCATTCCATTAGAGAGCCTGGTTTTATCATGTGATTTCTCCGAAGGTGAATATTTAAAGTCTGTTTTTGAGAACATATTTCAATAAAATTGAAAATTTTTATGAACCAATCTCCCACATTAAATATACCAAGCATAAACTGCCTCATAACATGTCAGGTAATTGGTGAAATCAATTGGAATCAACTAATTTGATATTTGAAATTGTACAGATTTGTCTATTTTGATACTTACATCGTAATCACCTAAAGTCGTTTGAAACAACCCCATCCATGTGCTGAAATAAGAGTAGTATGGCGTATCTGCGACATTCTCATGCCCTTTATAGAGAAAGAAATATGCTTGAGAGAATCCAAAAAGAACGATAATATAAATTATCGAGAATGTGAACATGTCACCAGTAATCATCGAGTAGATCATTGTAACAAAAGGACCAGTTAACCGAATAGCACTGAAACGAGAGATTTGTGGTAATGAGTAACGATAATAAATTAGCAATTAATGTTGAAGGAAAAATAAAATTCAATTATTTCAATATTTTTTGTTTGTTTTTGGAATAGAGTTTTTCTATAGCTAAACTGACATAATTGAATTTCAATATAATATTATCTATAGAAATTAAAAATAAACAGAACCGAAAAATTATTTTTCCCATTGTTTTTTCACGCTTCACATTTTGTGCTTTATTTCATATTTCCCCTATTTTTTGCTCTTATGAATTTCGATTTTTAAAACCAAGCAATAGAACGGACCGACAGTTAGTAAGCGAGAAATATAGAAATAAAAATTGAATGTGTTCAAAAAGGGTTTAAATATAAATCATGTCACGACTAATTTATTTTATACAACACAGTCCCAATCTCTCCCCAAAAAATAAGAATAAGCATGCTAAATGCCACAATTTTTTTTCTTCGATTTTTATAGGACTTTTTGCGCACAAGTCTTGACACATATATATACACATAAAAAGTAAATTGGGTGTGACATGATTTATATAATCTGACATTGTGGCATAAAATGCTTAACTGTGTTACATCTAAATCCTAATTACTCACCCAGCAAAGAACATCAATAAGAACCAACTGCCTGGTACAGCAAAACATAACAGTTTTTCTTCCATCTCTGTATTTCCCATAATGCGACATGGTATGCAGGACAAAATCAACAAATTTGAAAAAAGAAAAATTGCTTTGGCTGGCGCTTGTTTTAATTGCTTCATAAAAGCTGAAAGACCTTGATTTTTGAGCTCATCTCCTTGCTGAAAAACGACAAAGCTTATGACACCGACGATTGTAGCACATTCACATGTGTATCGAACGATCGTTTGTACATCCAATCCTTCTTCCATTGTTAGTGCCTCTGAGACCAATTCGCTATCAGTACCACTTCCATCACCATCATTATTATCATCATGTGAATTGACACGTCTAGGTCGTGTGTATACAGATATTGACATAAAAAACAAGTGAATAAATAAAATCAAAAGACGCTTCAGAAATTGTTGCTGTGCAAATGTTTTCCATTTCTCCTCAAGCAATCTTTCGATTATTCCTCCATCCAACATATCCAAATGCTCAGGCTTTGTTCCGTTTAAAATTAAAATAAGCGCAGCGTTCCAATCTAGATAAAAGAAAAGTTTCCTTTAAAAGAATCAACGAAAGATTGTTTGTTTGGAATTTCAATTTGTAATCAATATGCGAGAGTGCTTCAGAAAAACTTTCACAAGATAGGAGAAGAAAAATATGTTTGCTCATTTTCGAAAGCAAATGCGCATTAAAATTCACTTTGAACCGTTGGGCATTAAGAAGGTAATTGATCACAAATGATCTGTATGACATTCAACATTTTTGGAGGGGGTCTGGAACTTTGTGACATGTCATATTTCGATGGTCGACCCATAAAACTTTATAAAATATGCGCTTAATGAACATGTTCAAGCATATTTACCTCTTTATAAAGTTTTATTTACTTTCTTAAGGAACATAGAAGAAGTAGGAGTCAAAACAGTGAGCAGTAAATGAATAACGACAGGTTTGAGAAAGGTGGTGATGATTATGATATAAAAAGAAAGTTTGATGTCGTATAAAAAGTATTACAAGTTTATGAACCCAATGGGTAAATGTGTCCTTAATACATTCTACAGTACACAATATTTAAGCCGGATATATTCTTGATAATTTCATAAATAAAATGGAATCAAGGCATGTATTCAATTTTACATAGCTATATTTTTTGCGAAATGAGTTTTAGTCAAAAAGCTCATCTCTCATTAAGAATTTTATATAGGAAATGGGATTTATGATGGACGGAATTAAGTACATTTTCATACAAAATTAAATAGACTTAAAAGCTTTTAGAAAATTAATTTCACAACATTCGAAAACATTTTCCGTTCAACTCTACCCGATTTCATCATGATCCACTGAAAAGGAGCTCTTCCTTTCAATTTCCATTAAATATAAGAAGACTCGATTCATTTTTATCTATTCTTATCCCGTATCACTCATTAACCATTATCTAATGACATTTTAATGTCATCTTGAAAACTTTAAGGATACAGGAAGTATTAATGGCAAATGAGAAGAGTTTCATCCTTTTCATTTTCTTCTTCTTCCTTCCATCTCATTCATTCTCTCATATCCCCTTGGTTGTCCAATTGTCACTTTAAATCACATTTTAAGCTACGCGATTACATTTCACCATCTGGGCCAAACATTGAAAGAAAATGATGGCGATATTATTTTTAGGATGAAAGTAAAGGAGAAGTGGCATCAATGGTAACAGAGAAGAGAAGAGCGAGAGGAAGAAAAAGTTTACAACTAAAAAGAAAAAAAACTCAAGTTGATTAAAGAGAAGTGAATGGATGAAGATGATGAAGGAATGAAAGGAAAACATGAAAGAACAAAGTGAATAAGTGGATTGAGTGGTAGAATTTACTTCACTTGAGATCATCATAGCAAGTTCATCGCTACTATTTGATTATATATATTTTCTCTTTGACTCGCTTACTGAAATTTGATATGAAATAATGTTAAAATAAAATGAAGTTGTTTAACTTACTCGTGCTTCCATCCGGTTGTATTGTATCTAAAGCATTAAGTGGGTACGCACTGCATGTTATATTACTGTAACGCCAGAACTCACGACAACTCAATTCCAACATCTCACGAAACACTTCACTGCGACCAAGTTTGCAAGCAAGCGTTAGCGGAGTAAGACCAGCTTTATTCACTATACCATTCTTTGCTGGTACTTTTGGATGTCTAGCGGAAGTGAAGATAAAGAAAAAAAAATAATTTTAAGCACATCTTTCTTGGTTTTTGGCTGTGTGCAGAGAACTTTGAAGCTCCTTATTATTAAAAATAGCAATATGTATAAAATAAAATTATAAGAACCTGAGAGCATAGCCGAACATTTCCAATTTATCGTTAACAACAACCATATGTAAAATCGCATTCCCAAAAGAATCCTGCGCATCTGGATCACTCCCAATCTCTAGTCTATTGTAGTAAAAAAAGAGATTTTATATACACATATCTCGTAAAAGTTTAATCATGATAAATTGATGTATAGTCAATATATTGGATTTTCGGATTTCATTTCACACAGAAAAGATAATTCTTTCTGTCTACTTAATTCCAAAAAAATCCATTGATTGAGATAGAGTCAATAGCTAGATTATTTTTTAAAAAACTTTCTTGATTAATTTGAATTTTTTTTTTGGAAGATGAATTTTAATACTTTTAAATACAATTTAATGTTTTTTTGAATATTGAATATAACATGCCATTATTTTTCAATTTTCATACCACGACCATAAATCCATTAACGACTGTATATCAATTATCACTTTGATTCATTTTTTCATTAATATTTCACCACAATTCCCCTGAAATGGCACTTACAGTAAATTATATACCGATTCATTATTCACACATGCAGCCCATGCCAATGGATATTCTCCAAAATAAGCTAAACCTTCATAGTCTGTTTGCTTTGCCGAATTGTTGCTTTGTTGATCTCGCGGAAGAAAAAATCTTCCAATAGCACGTTGATGAACATCAGCACCAGCATCTATCAAGTCGTTTACAAGCTCGTTATTTGAGTATGCAATTGCGAGATGTAGTGCACTTGCTCCTAAATATTCTTCGCCCTCCATTACATCAATTGCCAATTCTGGAAAAACTCGAGTCAGTAAACGTGCTAGTCTGAAAAAAGAGCAAAAGTAGAAAAACGTATAAAAATTTATCTAGTGAACGAAAATGGAATACCGAAAAATGTGCAGATAGACATAAACCCATGAATCAACATTGTACAAAAAGTGTGTGCGAGTTAAATAGGAAGAAAGAACAATTTCGGATTGCTTCAACCATGTTCTGTTTTGGGATTAAACGAAAATCAATAGATATGTATTCGCTTGAACGTTTTTTTGGTGTGCCATAGCTCGGTCAAGGTTAATACAATACAACAAAACGGCAATAGCTTTTTTGTTGCTCCTAGTGATGATAATGATGATGAGACTACAAACATGATGGGAGAATAGTAAATACTAAATGATTTTATAAGGATCTTCTTGTTATGTGTATTCGAGAGATGATTGACAAATGTTTTTCGAATATTTCATGACCTTAATTTTGTTTAGGATATGATGAAAAAAAAATCTAATATTCTCATCAAAAAGTGAAAGTTTATGGAGAATGAGACCAAATATTTCAGGAAGGAAACAATCAGAACAGGATTAAAATTGAATCATAAAAGTGCAAAACAATGTGAAGTATAAAATATGGTGCGATAATAAGAAGGAAGAAATTAATTCTCACTTGGTGTGAAGTTTTGTATCGCAAATTATGAGAACGTGAAGGAGGCTTTCGCCAAGCGCTCCACGATACTGCATTTGCCAGCATGCCTTATGATCAACCCATTTTCCAAGCGGATCATGCGATGAAAGGGACGCTTCTATTGGAATTGAAACTTCTGCATTCTCCATGTACTTCCATCGTAAATATTCTGCACGGTTGATGATTTGTCCTTTACCACCCTTGTACATGAACACACCAAACTGTTCTCGTATCAATTCTTCCACGGCATACTGACCCCCCAGGTTAAAAGCATCAATTAAATCGCCACCTGTGGGGAATGTTCGTTAGTAGGGCGTTTCCTTGAAAATGAGCCCCCTTACGCGGTAATTTTGTATTCTCAATGACTTTTTAAGCTATTGAACTGAATTAAAAACCACTTGGGGCGAATTATGTGTTGATAATTCTGGGAAAGTTATATTTTCTGAAAGTTACTGGAAGTTTACTTCACAAGTCGTGGAATAAAATTTAAATAAGACTTTTCCAGAATTATCTTCACGTAATTTGCTCCAAATGGTTTTTAATTCAGATCAATAGCTTAAAAAGTCATTGAGAATACAAAACTACCGCGTAAGGGGGCTCATTTTCAATGAAGCACCACATTAAATAGCGCAACATTATGGATACTTGTGAAATTTAATTAGCACTGCTCAAAACTAAGGATTAAAATGAAGTGTGTAAAAAAATTTATTACGTAATAAAACATTACCCAATTTATAGTTAGCTAGCTTATAAAGCAAAACTTTATTATTTGGTGAGCACGACTCGGAGATGACTTGATCCAAAATAGCACCACCTTGAGCAACATGCTTTTTCTTCCGAAAAGCCTTGCAATTAAATAAATTAAATTTCATTTTTTCCTACAAGAGGAACAAAAACTTTACTTCCAGATTTTGTTCTTTTGGGATATGCACTGTTTTCACTACAAAATCATTTGTTGAACTGACGGTATAATGTAAAGTTTTTGGCTACGTTTTTGACTGCGAATAAGGGAATTGGTTTGATCGATGATTCACATGGGAACGTCCTAGATTGTTACACAAAATAACAACGCTATTGAACAATCAAGCGTGATAAATCACTTGTTGCTGGCCTGGCGTGGTTCAGGGCTGAGGAAATGAGATAAATTTTGGCTCTTTTCTCGCCTCCGTTCCGCTTAATTTAATAAAAAATTTACTTACACTAATATTTTACTGTCCATGATAATGAAAATAATGAAGCAATGACCTTGTTTGTGTACATGAAAAAGATTTTATTTTTGTTTCCACTGCTTAGTCTGCTTTATTACCGTCATTGTTGAAAAAAGTGAACAATTATATTTCACAACATAAAGGTGAAAAGGTGGCGAACATTAAAGAATAATTTTTATGATGTTTCCTCTTTCATTTCCTCATTCATTTTCCCACACCGTAGCTGCTCGTTCCTCTTTCTCTGTTTTAACATTTCAAGTTGATAACTCTTGAAAAGTTAGAAATAAAGAAGATAAAATAAAAAAAGGAAGAGAGCATAGGAGGAAAAGGGCAAAATAGCGACATTCATAAAAAGCAAAGTTACAACTTTTCTTTCTCTTTTGTTTTTGTTGCTTCTATTACTGCTACTTTACTGTAGTGAATTTTCTCGGAGGAAATTTCATGAGAAAAAATTGCCATCGTTAAATGATACACACATGCAGTCAACAACATATTTTCTCTGTTTTTATGAATGTTGATCTATCTAGTTCCTTTTTTTAGATATACACATTTTATGCTGTTAAGCAAAAATTCTTGAATTGTACAAGTGAGGATTAAATTTATATTTCAAGTGCCCTTGACCCAAATTTTATTACTTCTCCTTTTATTTTCATTTTATCTACGATCTAATCTTTACACCATAGCACGATGTGAAAGAAAACATGTTCAGATATATTTTTGCTTGAATGAGTAAAACAATATTCATCACACTATTGAATCGATTGTATAAAGAGAATGAGACAGAATCTATTCAGCAATGTCAATGTCGACATTTTAACCTACTTTATCATGTTCAGAATAAACATCAAATCTCCAATTAAAATAATTTCTTGTTGAAATTTAAGATTGGAGTTGCTCATAAATGATGTGTCTTAAAAATTGGATTTTTGAGAGCCTTTACTCAATGCAAAAAACATTATATTCTACTCTAAAAATTGAACATCATAAGTAGGGTTGCTCTGTAATCCCTATCCCAAAAAATAAAAATTTCCCTAGGTTCATAATTTTTTTTGATAGTGAACGTCCCCATATACATACAATCTCAAATAAAATCACAAATATTCCTAAATTTACTCAGGTTCAATGAATGATTGAGCAAAGTCGTTCACAAAATCTCGTAAAAAAAGATTTACGGTAATCTAATAAAACGTAATAATAGATTAGGAAGAAATCGTAAAGTAAACACAAGTTCACGTACAGCATGACAATACAATCAGTTTGTATGAAACAGTCAGTTGCTATATTAGAAGCAAGCTGATGGT
The DNA here is from genome assembly GCA_963573255.1 of Chironomus tentans. Lineage (NCBI taxonomy): Eukaryota > Metazoa > Arthropoda > Insecta > Diptera > Chironomidae > Chironomus > Chironomus tentans. Next base: position 29,541,512 of record OY754304.1, on the reverse strand, counting down.
TTCAAGATGAATGAAAATAGGAAGGATAAATTCACAATAAAGAATTTCTATTCTGTAAGAATCTTAAAGAGTTGTTGATTTATTCAGAAATTCCTACATTCCGGAAAATGCTCTTTAATAAGTATGAATAAAAAATAAATTCTTTCGCCTCATCTGATCACTTAAAGCGATTGTGGATAGAAGAAAAAAAGAAAAGAAATGAGGATGTTTATGTATGGAAGGGATAAAAAGAAGCAAAAAAAAAATCTTGTGGTCTTGATAAATTGATAACAATTTATAAAAATTACCCTTAGCTTTACAAGAGGAGATGGAGAGTAAAAAAAATTAATCAGATTGTGATTCTGAACTTTTCCACTCCTTCCTTATTTTGGTAGACAACTAGAAGTTTGATGAGTCTTTTATAGCTCCAAACGTACACAGTGCTGATGATTTACGAGTGTCGATTGTGATAGTTCACATATGAAAGGTTGCTGATGAAAAGGCATTTCTGCTGTAAAAGATGGATGCTTGTTCTACATATTTTATGTATATACACACATTTCCGAGTCTATTAAATATGCTACATCCACCTGCGTCCTGACAGCTTTCGCAATATTTTCATTCTTTTATATCTCTCACAGACAATTTTTTTGCTACTTCCCTTACGTATTTTTTGCTTTTTCATGCTTAAGGCATAAGCTTTTTCAAATCACAATTATTATTGTTATAGCAGAAATGCAAACAATAAAAGGAAAACGATGAAGGAGATCTGAAAACAGAACGAACATTGTTATAATATTTTGATGCCTTCAATCATCAATTGTGTCAACTATATATTTAAATTATTCTTGCTACAGCTTTTCATTTTTCAACCAAACATGGCTCACAAATTTGATGATGAAGATGATGAAATAATAAATATTGAATAAGTTTTGTTGAAAAATTCATATTTTTCCCTCTTGCCATAGTTATGATTAAAATGTCGGAAATTAAATAAAGCCTCAAAACAAAGGGAGAAAAAAATAGTCCAGGAAGCTCAAGAATATCCTTGATTCTACGTTCGACATCTATAAGGACATCTTCATTAATACAAATTGAGACTATTCTCTAGAAATTACACATTATCGATTTGATGGTTGATCAGTAATTGAATTCATTAACAAAATTAATTATCATTGGCCATAAATTAATTAATAACTTACCAACAAATTGTGTTGAGTTGTATTTATTTATCTAGCTATTTTTGGAACCCAAAAATAAATGTTGTCTTATTAGAGACACAATTTTCCTACAACCGAAAAAAAGCCAAGCCAGTAATTCTTAATGAAAATGATACATTTGACCTTCCAATTTTCGTTCTTTTTTTCATCACCAAACTTTTCGAATTGGTAAAACAGCAATGAAAAATTTTCTCCATTATCTAACGTACAGAAAAAGAGGCTCATTTATAGAACAATGAAATTAGGTTTTGAGGATGATAAGAGCTTTTTTCTGCTTTTCATCTTGTCTTGTTACTCCATAGACCCACAATTTACAAATACATAGAAAATTTGTACAATACCAAAAATGTGCTGAATTTTCATCGTTTTGTAAAAGAAGATGAAAATTATAGGAAATAGGAAGGAGAAGAAGAGGCAAAAGCTTGGAATGAAATTCATCATTGTACACATTTTAAAAAACCCAATTTGCATTAAAATCTAATTTTCCATTCGCTTCTGTATATATGCTTCCGAGGAATGAAATATATTGAACCGGCATTATTCATATCAACTCCTCTGAACTGAATGCTGAATTTCCTTATACTTTTCATTCCTCCTCCTAATCTTTTTGCTTGCTTCTGTTATTATTGTATATCGAAAGATTGAAAAAAAGAAGGTAAAACAGATGAAAAAGAAATAGAAAGAGAAATTTTGTGTATGAATTTGAGGGAAGAGAGCTTTGCTGGATCCATTCAAAGGCATTAAAAACAATATTGGAAAAATGAAAGTATAGATTGGAAGGAAAACTAGAAAAATAATGCTTGGTAAAGCATTGCGAGGTATATATGGCATAGAAAAGGCACCTGAATTTAAATCATTTCCATGCTGTTGATCACAGAAGAGGAAAAAAGTGAGCAGCATTTATGTGGCTTATGTATGACTTACTTGTGTTTTATTCTTAACATATTTTATGCTTGCAGGAAATAAGACAAAAGTGAATTAGAATTCCATCCATTAGTAGCAATAACGGTTTGCAAATAAAATAGATTTAAATGGTTTATATATTCAATATGAGAATTCAATTTTAAAATGCGTCATCGTATCCAAGTTGTATCTTTAATTTTTTACCTTATTTGTTTCTTCTTAGCTTTGACATCTTTTTATTCATTCTCATCTCCATTTAAGAAACATCCATGGCGACAAATATGCACACTTATTCATATGTGAAGTGGAAAATGTATTCAAGATGTATAAAAAGGGCAAACAAAAAGGAAAGAAAGTAAAGTATTTTAATAAAAAATGTATGAAGTGAAATTTGAGTATTGTAGACAGGTGATGAAATAAAGAAGATGATGTAGTAAGTAAATGAAAAGGATTATTGTGGAATGTTTTAGCAAACAAATTTTTTCTTATATTTTTCACATTCTCTTCAATGGTCGATGGTGCTATTCTTATTATGAAATGGCGACCTTTTGCCCAATCTGAAATTTGAGCATACCTCTCTTATTCCGGTATTGATAGAAAATAAAGGAATCATTTTTAAAATTCCTTAAGGTAAAAAGAGAAAGGGTTTGTTCATGAATGACGTTTATCAAAACTTGGATTTTAGATTTCCATCCTTACTGTTACAAAATTTTCAAAAATATTATTAGGACTATGTAGCTCAAGTGGAACTCAGGAACTTTTTGATAGTGAGGGTTCAACTTTTTGTACGAATTGAAAATTTAGGAGAGTTTTTGAAATTTTTCCAAAAAAACACCTAAAAAATTTCTATCGATGAAGAGGAGTTGGCCTACAAATTCCCTTGTTGGCTGTGCCGGATTTCTTTTTTACCATTAAATATTGGACATTATAGTTGAATGATCCCAAAGGTCAAAAGGAGACAAAAGTGATGGTTAATGATCCTTCAAGCATTTTTTGTACAAGAAAAATAAGTAATAAGACTTTCGTAAATATCCATAGTGACACATGTATACATTTACAGCAAATGAAACGTAAAATCTCGAAATTTAAAGAAAAGTTCCATAACAAGACATCTCATTAAAATCCATTAAAATACAATTCAAGTTAGCTCATGTTGCAATTTCTTGTTTTTTCACCCATAGTTAAACTTGCGGAAGTAAATTATCACACTTTTTAATATTTCTTTAATCCCTAACAAATAAAGATCATGCTCTGAGCATACTCACTTTTTTGAGCATGCTCAAATTAAAAAAGTGTGCTATGAGAATGCTCATTAAAGTGAGTACGCTCACTGTCTGTTAGGGAATGCAGTGGTTCTCACACTTTTCAAAGCGCTACACTTTCATGCACTATTTTAGTCCTTACTACACGTTTATGTGTCGTGTTTTTTGGTTCAGTATATCCAAAGTTTTTGCGACACACCTGCGATGATACACCGCTACACTGTAGTGTATCTCGGTACTACTGCTTTAATGTGTTAAATGACGAAAGAGTTATGAAGAAAAAAAAACCAATAATGACATGTTTTTCCACAAATATTTTTCTTTTTCGAAAATGGAAAATATCATAATATTTTTTGACATCACTTAAACATGTTTACGATATTGTGATATACACATTGACTACACATTTTGTAAGAATTTTACTTATTCGATCAGAGCTGAAAAAAATTTAGTTTAATAAGCAAAAGCAACTTCTCCTGGAACTTCCTTAATGGTTTATGAGGAAAAACATTTATTAAAAGAGAAAATCTTTCGTTGTTCGTTTCCTCTTTTCAGTTCCTCGTTTCTCGATCTACTCAAATTTGATTTTCTGCTAGTGTTGTTGTGCCTTAAAACTTCCGGAAACTAACATAAAAAGGTTAAAAAATTATTTCACAATATCCGTTCTGATTTTTCTTCACAATATTCTGAAAACGTTCCAAAGAAAGGAAGAAGAAAAACCTCCAATTTCCTGAAAGTGTCAAAAAGCAATTGAAAGGGAGTTGATTTGAAGGAAAAAGCTCTCAGCCATTACTTTTCTATGGTAATCTTAAAGGTACGTTTTTTTCTCACAAAACATTTCCATTTCTGCTTCCGATGCCTTCTGCTTTCCTTAATAGTTTCAAAAATAATGTAAAGAAGCATGTGCCTGCTACAGAAAGTGTCTATAAATCTCCAATTGGTGAACTTTTTTCTTTCTTCTCATTTTTTCTTTGTACCGTGACGTGTCGAGGTGGTCACTATGGGGCAAAATGAAAAAAAATCGGACATTAACTTGGTTTTTGGAATTGTTTCAAATAACCATTCCAAAGTGATTTTTTCTTGTAGAGGACATAAAAATAGACTTACATGGCAAATTTCAGGTCATTTGGTGCTACTTCCGCGATTCTAGGGCTGTTTGAAGTTGAAAAGGGGTAAAAACTTGAATTTTTTCATGCTATATTTGAACTGGAAAATCTCTTCAATGATAAAAGATATCAAAAAATGGTTTTCAGTTCCTAGTATTGCTATATAAGAGCTTTATTTTGAGGTACGACAAAGTCTATAACTTTGTAGTTTTGGTACCGGTGTGGTAGGAAAAGCATGAAAATCACAGGAAAAATGTCTTTGGACATGCCGCAACTACCTAAAATGGTCAGGATTTTACAGGGGATAACTATTAGCATATAGCTCCTGACTTCTAGTTTTTAAAAATGTATAAACTTTTGAAACCTCGCCTGTTCAAAAAAAAGTTATGGCAATTTTAGTGAGTCGATCTATATTTGCCTAAAAACTGATTTTTCTTAGAAAAAAATAAGAATCATAACAATATATATAGTTTTTGATGTTTTTTTGTGGTTTTGGCTATTTTAAGACAAATTGTGAAGATTTTTTTTCAAAAAGTTCAAAATTAACCAAGATATAGGGTACATGTGTTCTCTGACGACTTGACCCTTTTTTACCTCACTCAAACAGCTGTAACTTTTGCAAGTTGTAATATTTTTTAATTTTGTCTTCTGTTTTTTGTAGCCTAAATTAGTACCTGTCTAGTGATGTATAATACTTGATGGCTGAGTATGGTCTTGGTCATGAACTCGGTCCTTGTTTGTGACCGACCCCAAACTAGTGAAAATCTCAAACACTCCATTTCTTAATACAGCATTTACAAACATAATTAAATATTGTATTTAGGTTTTTTATGTTTAGTTATGATAATTATGACCATTTAAACTCAAATTTTGTGTTTTCGAATTTTTTTGCCACCTGTGGACAGTCTCTTGGTACCCTCCTAAGAAGTACCCTAAAAGACTCTATTTGATCAAGAAATCTTGAAATAGAACTTATTTTACAGCCTTTTATCTATTGATATAATATATCTATGCATATTTAAAGTAAAATTTATCTGTTTAGGGTACAATACACTGAAAAATTGGGATTTTTGGCTATCTCGTTCGAGATTGGCTAGCGTCGGTCATATTCAATGCACTATCATGGAAGCAAGGACTAAGATATATCCAAGTATTATACATTTCTGAAAAGGTATTAAACGAAGCTACCAAATACAGAAAACAGAAATAAAAATAATTGCTCCTGTAAAAAGTTATAAGCATCTAAGTAGTCTCAAAAAGCACCTACTCGGCAACCAGCATAAGTAAAAGTACAAAAAACCAAATTTTGAAAAAAATTTGAAAGGATTTGGTCCAAAAAGTAATTCTTAGTCATTAAGAAACTCAAAAAAGGCAACCTAAGTCTAAAATTTCATCAAAATTTGGTTTTTTGTACTTTTACTTATGCTGGTTGCCGAGTAGGTGCTTTTTGAGACTACTTAGATGCTTATAACTTTTTACAGGAGCAATATTTTTTATTTCTGTTTTCTGTATTTGGTAGCTTCGTTTAATACCTTTTCAGAAATGTATAATACTTGGATATATCTTAGTCCTTGCTTCCATGATAGTGCATTGAATATGACCGACGCTAGCCAATCTCGAACGAGATAGCCAAAAATCCCAATTTTTCAGTGTATTGTACCCTAAACAGATAAATTTTACTTTAAATATGCATAGATATATTATATCAATAGATAAAAGGCTGTAAAATAAGTTCTATTTCAAGATTTCTTGATCAAATAGAGTCTTTTAGGGTACTTCTTAGGAGGGTACCAAGAGACTGTCCACAGGTGGCAAAAAAATTCGAAAACACAAAATTTGAGTTTAAATGGTCATAATTATCATAACTAAACATAAAAAACCTAAATACAATATTTAATTATGTTTGTAAATGCTGTATTAAGAAATGGAGTGTTTGAGATTTTCACTAGTTTGGGGTCGGTCACAAACAAGGACCGAGTTCATGACCAAGACCATACTCAGCCATCAAGTATTATACATCACTAGACAGGTACTAATTTAGGCTACAAAAAACAGAAGACAAAATTAAAAAATATTACAACTTGCAAAAGTTACAGCTGTTTGAGTGAGGTAAAAAATGGTCAAGTCGTCAGAGAACACATGTACCCTATATCTTGGTTAATTTTGAACTTTTTGAAAAAAAATCTTCACAATTTGTCTTAAAATAGCCAAAACCACAAAAAAACATCAAAAACTATATATATTGTTATGATTCTTATTTTTTTCTAAGAAAAATCAGTTTTTAGGCAAATATAGATCGACTCACTAAAATTGCCATAACTTTTTTTGAACAGGCGAGGTTTCAAAAGTTTATACATTTTTAAAAACTAGAAGTCAGGAGCTATATGCTAATAGTTATCCCCTGTAAAATCCTGACCATTTTAGGTAGTTGCGGCATGTCCAAAGACATTTTTCCTGTGATTTTCATGCTTTTCCTACCACACCGGTACCAAAACTACAAAGTTATAGACTTTGTCGTACCTCAAAATAAAGCTCTTATATAGCAATACTAGGAACTGAAAACCATTTTTTGATATCTTTTATCATTGAAGAGATTTTCCAGTTCAAATATAGCATGAAAAAATTCAAGTTTTTACCCCTTTTCAACTTCAAACAGCCCTAGAATCGCGGAAGTAGCACCAAATGACCTGAAATTTGCCATGTAAGTCTATTTTTATGTCCTCTACAAGAAAAAATCACTTTGGAATGGTTATTTGAAACAATTCCAAAAACCAAGTTAATGTCCGATTTTTTTTCATTTTGCCCCATAGTGGTGGTCTTGTAAAAATGACGATAATAGAAATGACTGAATCTGAAATCGGATTGACAAAAAGGAAAGAAAGAAAAACATACAAAGATATGAGACTGAATGAGAAATGGAAATGAATAGAAATGAAATTATCGAACATTTTTCTTCTAGGTTTTCTTTTCTTCTTCTTTATTATCATTTTTATTTTTTTTCTTCGTGTTTTTCTTAATTTTTTTCTTCTTTTTATTTTTTCACGTTTTTATAAAATTACAATTGTTTGAAAATGTTCAAATCTTAAAGTGCTAAGAATGAGAATCTAATTACAAAAAACGAGGAGCATTAATTCCATTTCATTTTACCGTTTACATGTAATTTCGTATGTTAGTACTATTATATGTAAGTATATCACCCCTCCGAAATGAAATAAGAATAAAAAGGTTCGTCGTACCACCCTCTCATATTACTCTCTAGAGACATCATTATCATCATCATCGTTTTCATTAGAGAACGAAACGAATGATATCAACAGAAAAGAAATCTCCTTTATCACCTTTTGTGATGCAATTTTGGAAAGGTTCAATTAGAGAGATGAGAGTGTGCAAAATTTATGAAATGAAAGTAAGAAAAGTCTATTTGTGCTGCTTTTTACATAATTATATCGAGTTTCTATGGTTAATTCTGTTTTGTGGAATTCTATGAAAATCATAATGATGCATAAATTGTTAAACTCAACCTTATCAACTTGACAACCTCCTTCTAAAAAATGGATTTCATTTGCCATGGAACTTGAATTTTAATGATATCTTTTTCAAACGGTGTAAAAAATGAATAATTTTTTGCTTTTAAATTCCTTTTTTGATATTTTTCATCCTAATTTATGTATCGGTTTATTTTTGGGTTGCGTATGATTTAACTTGAAAAATATAAATAGACCTGAAAATTATGGCTTGAGCTATGGTAATTTTTAAACCCTCATAATTACAGTGAATTTCTTTAAACATGAAACATTAAAAGTATCAAAATTCAAATTTTTTGCAAATATTCTGGTTCAATCAAAAGAAATTTCAAAGGAAATTTCTATAAATAAATAAAAATACGAAACTCTAGATTTAGGCAAGATTGAATTCCAGTTATTTTGAATCTTTTTAACCTTTCAAAGATATAATTTCAATTTTTTAGTTTTTTTCTTCTTTTTCAATGAAAAATATAATCAGCTTATAATCATCATTACATTATCAACATAGTGAATCAGTTCAATTCGAATTAAATATCAATTCCGCTCATAATGAATTAAAAATAATTTTTTAACAATTGCTTTGAAATAATTAAAGTAACTTTACACATACATTTAATGTTTTAACAGTTGTAGTTAATCTGCTTTATACTATTTAATTTCATTATAATTACGACTTACAGTGAATCTAATCCTTATACTATTTAATGTTGATATATTTCCATAAAAAATGCAGCAACTGGAAAAAGGTGAATTCTCTTTTCAATATAATTATCCGTTTCCATTGCTGCAATTATTCAGTCAAAGAAGGGAAACTTTCATCTTATTCATCTACAGTTTTAATCTATAAATGAATACACATTTCTATCCGATTTTCTTTCATCTTTTTCTTCCCTTTTTATGTAAACGTTTCTCATTCATAGTAGATGAAAACTAAAAATTTCTCATCCTTCATGAGAAATTTCACATGGAAAATTTACTGATTATCGTGATGAATACGGTCACCTCTTCATCATAAGGCATACGACCACGAGAACGTTTAGTATAATCAAAAATTTATCGCCATATGATGCTGTTCTCGTTGCTAACGATATAGAGCTCATTACATATTCCAGATCCTCCATACTGATTTCATAACTTCTCGTGTAAAATTGGTGTATGTCGCTCACCTGTTAAATGATGAAGAAAATTAAATTATCGGATTATGCCAATGGATGTAGAGTGGATATGGGTTTGCATATGAGTAACTGTGTGATATTTTTCTGATACATAATATAAACATTATATATATATGCTTATTTGACTGAAAAAAATTTCGCATCCAATTTAACAATTTTTCATCAAATGAGAGAGGTGAAGTGACATTTATGTTGATGAGATGAAAATAATTTTTGGCATATGATGACGAAAATCGCTTCACTAATTGACCAAAATAAATTGAGGTCTTGAAATATTTTAACCGAATTTTTAAACTTGAAGATCATGCTGATATTCGTGCTCATTAGTGATTTATGCAAATCCAACTCCGAAGTTGTTGAATTTAAGCTCACAGAAATATTTATAATTGAATATAAAGCAGTATCAATGATAAAATCAGGTTTGGACTGACCAATTTTGAGAAATTTATTCAAAATTATTTTATTAACTTTTGGTTCTGTCAGAAAGTTTTGTATTTTTAGGTAAGTCCATTTTCATGAAAACAGAGAAAAGTTTTTAAAATTATACAGCTAGCCACAGCACGTAAGCTATCTTTTATGCATCGCAAATGCTTTTATGCTAAATTAGTTTGCTGAAAAAAGAGAGATGAAATAACATAAACACATACATGACCATCAACAAACTTATCATACATAAAATACGAATGATCAAAAAATGTAAAACAGGATAATTGAATAATTTTCATAAACTTTCTTTCCATGGTTGCTACCATTGTTTCCAAAAAGTTACACCACTACTTTCTGAAATAAATATTTTATATGATTCTCATGGATGTGATTATGCTATTTTTCTATATTATTATCGTTGCATTATTCCCATCGAGAAATGGTTTCAGACACATCATGAAAAATGAATGAAATTATCTTTCATAGGGTTAGAGAATAAGTGGGTGATAGTGAGCAAGATGGAACAAAACCGAAGAAAATAAAAATTTATTTTACCAAGTAATTGTTTACAATAATATTTACGATGGTATATAATGAAAATCCGAAGAAATTGTGTGACTGAAGTTAGCCTGCATGCTATCACCAATCGAATTGAAACCATTACTTTAATTTTTTCAAAATATCATTCAATCCAAAATTAACTTTTATCATTCAATCTACGAATTTTATCAACTCTTCCTCTTTGACCTACAGCAGGTGACATTTTAGATATATCACTGGCTATCTTCGGCTGGTAAGAGTATTGAAAACGAACTTTATGTAACTAACATATTATGTATCAAAACATCCCAAAACACATCAACAAATTTGGTCAAATTTTGTTCAGCAAAAGTCTTTCCAATCAAAAGTATTTGACAGGAGCTACGAGATTTCATTATTCGTACCAAGCCGTACTTTTCTGGATCTTAGAATCGACCCTTACACATAAATTTTTCATGTGACATGTTATACTTATATGAAAATCCAAATTTTATATTTGAAATTTCAAAAATCCAAATTTTATGTCTAAAATTGCAAAAATCCAAATTTGACGATATTTTGTGAAAATTAAAGTGAAGTTTTCATTTCGATTGGTGACAGCATGCAGGCTGACTTCAGTTACATAAGAAAAAGGGAAGGAATGAGTGAGAGGCTACGAAAATTATTTTCGGGAGTAAAATGCAAAATTTGATATTTTTATTTTGCTGCCGATAACCTTTTTTTTTTTTAAAAAAAAGAGAGAACATGCATAATTTACATTGCAATGATATATTGCCCAATTTTGAAAATTTAATTAAGTTTATTGTTTGTAAATTTTCATGTAATTTATTGTTTTATGTAACGTCGCCTTGAAAAAATTTCTTCGTCTTCTTCCCCAATCTGATTTGCGCCATATATGAATGTTACGGCGCAATCACCTCGTTCACCTTCACTTTATTTTTCAAAATTTTATGCGAATTTTCCTCATATTAATGAAAAAATGACGGGAGCTTGGGAATATATTTTAATCAATAAGAAGGTTTTGACACAGGTGAAAACATTTATGGGCTCTAAAGCATTTTTATGACATTTTACCGTTTTGAGCTATGCATTTCTTGCTTTATTATTAAAGGTATAATATGTATAAATTGTCATTTAACATATGAAAAGCACTGAAAGAAATGATTTAGGTTTTACCTTTTTGATTTTTTAACATTCATAGAGTTTACGATCAGAAAACTTTTGATTCAATAACGCATTATAAACAAAATATCACACGTGAATTTTACATCTCATAAGATAAGAACAATATGATTTTTTACCTCATTCCATCCGTATACATTTTTTGCTTGCACCATCACTTCATAAACGGAATTATGTTCTAATGCAATTATGATATATGACATGATGAACGTTCTTGAGTCATATCGCTGTACGGATGGATGTAATATCTGATCATGCCATTTTCCAGGATGTTGATATGTTTCGTTCATCTGTGCATGAGGAAAGAGAAATGTTGGGGATTAAGAAGGTATAATAAATGAAGAAAAATGAATGTGATTCTCAATTACCATTAATTTTCGATAGAGAAGTTTAATTTCCTCAAGGACGGGAATGGATTCAATCTTAAATGTAAGATTATAACGATCTAAATGGCCGCTGTATGTTGGCGATAGAAATTCAGCTGGGCCAGGTCGTCCTGACACCTCAATATACTTTTTCGTGCGTCCCAATGAATTATCGGCAACACAACTGGTTGAAATGAACAAAAACAGCAGCAACGGGAGAACAAGGAAAAAGATATAAATTAGCATGATTAATAGCCTACAGTAAAGCGTTGTTAAAATGGCTCTGTTGAATTGTTGATTAATGGAATTGATGATAAAAAAATTTCAGCATCACGCTTCAGGTCAATTTGATTAAATTATTCAAATTTTTAGAGACATTCGTAATTAAATCATTCAACAATTTGTAAAATAAATTCCACTCTTGTTTCTTACATATAGCGCAGATAGCATAACCTTTTGTGTATGGAAAAGGTATGGAAATGCTTCTAAATTCAACTTATAATTAAATCTATTCTATTTCGTGCTGTATTGGAAAGTCATTTGCAAATCAAAGGTATTCCTCACCTATAGTTACCAAAATCACTCTGCTGAAAGCTCGTAATGTTCAGAATGTACTTATCTCCTTTTGAGTACATAGACCTTCTATCAGTTGGATCAAGTAGAAACGAATTTAAATACCACATCATCTGGAATGGAAATTCAAACAAATCAACATAAAATGAAAACGATTGCCAGACACACTTTTTTGGCTGTAAATTTCACATAAAAATTTCTAGAATTTTTAATTGCTGTATCAAATTTAACAATCACAAAAGTTTGTATCACTAGCACTTATTTGTTGCAAAAATACCCTTAAATTTAATTCTCAAAATAAGATTATAAAATATTGTAATTCATGTTATCATTGCACAAGGTCTACATAGGATGTATGTAGGTGTATGAACAATTAAATCATTATACACGTAATCTTTTTTAATGAATTTATAAAAATGCTCTTACCTCAGAATTGATATCACCATGTAGTGTGCACACTAATTGAATATCACATCCCTCTGCTGCGTGTATCCAAGTTTTTTCTGCAATTATCTCTGGCGGTGCTGTTATCGGCATAATAAAAAAGAAAGAAATAAAAACCACGTAATTAAAAGAAAAAAGTAAATCGTTAAAGCGCGTTAAAATATATTCATGTCTAACTTTTTAATCATTATAAAAGGAGATTATGCTCTACTAGGATTGAATGAATATGATGTGTGTGGTAAGAGACAACCCTTCTCTTCATGAAATGAGTAAGACTTCCTTCGTAACAGTATAAAAATTTGCTTTTAAAATTATAATTAAGACACGAAAAAACTTTTTTCTTCTTTTACATATTCCTATATGGAGATGTGAAAACCACCAAAATACAGAAGCTCAAGTGCTGATGATGTTGCTATAAAGGCATGAGCCTTATTTGGCATCGTCATATATTTCACAATTTTGCGGCAATTAAAATCTTATTACGCGCTTTAACTCATTAATTTTGTGTGTAAGACGAAGCGAAAAAAGTAATTTAAGCCTCTTCAACCACGTATACTCCATAAAGCTCTTAATTTTGCGCCGCTAATGATGTAAAAATCAACTTTTTCCCTTCCATGTGAATAAAAGAGTAGGAGAAAAGTATGATTGAGTTGGAAGAGGTTACAATGTTAAGCAATGTGCGGGCATAATGTAATTTGCTTAATCATTGTAATGATGAATCATCACTATTAATATACCTTCGAAAATATAAGAGCATTGGATGTGCTTAAGTTATCAAAATTACTTCGAAAATATCTCAAATTATCTTTTTGATAAAAAAAATTATTTCAGGGATATTTTAGAGATTAGGAGATAGACTTAGGACCTTAGGAATGAACAGCTGCTTTAAAAAAATTAGTTTTCAGCTATGTGACTAACTATGAAAGAAAATTCATCCACGGAAATTTTATGACAGATCCATTGAAAATATAATAATTTAAGTATTCGTTGACATCATTTGTGAACGAATCCCAAAATGATTATGGGAAATTTTGATCTACGATTTGCTTCCTTTATATACCTTTCTGAAAACATCATTAATTTTGAATAGAGGAACCAGTTTGTTCGTTAATTACGTCACACAAGAAAATAATTTTTTCAACTACCCCCAATCCCCTTTTTCACTAAAAAGTTTTCCATTAAAAAATATCTCGTATTTGGACTGTTATAAATTCCCTGTCTTCCATAAGGCATGCGTAATTTACGAACAACCCTTAGTGCTCAGAAATTCATCACAGAATAGAAAGAACACACATCTCATTATTAATGCATTTACTAAAATCAAAATTCAATTCACAAAGACAGTTCAGTAATTAAATTTTCTATTCCTTCTCCTTCACATGCCCTATTTTCTTTGGCAAACTTTAATGAGGTATACTGCAATTAGTTTGAGAAAGTTGATATATTTTTCATTAGCATCCACATCATTCAATTTTATACATATAATTATGTAAATGCACAAGACACATAGACATAGCAATGAAACTTATTAATCATATGTAGAAAGGAACTAAAAACAGCTAGCACAACAAAAGAAGACTGTTGTTGTTACTCAGCAAACCAGAAAAAATTGCCACAAATGTTTGCTTTAAGGAATTTTTTCCACCTCATTCCATATAGTGCGAGCACATTTGACGGAAGCTTCCCATGCATGCATATTTCAAGAGGAGAAAAGTAAAAAGTTTGTCATATGATGTTAAGCATGTAAAAGTTAATGCTATGTCGTTTCGTGACATTGCTGTAATGCACTTTTTATTGTCAACAATTTCTGCCGTTGTTTTTTGGAGGTGGAAACAAACAGCGAATGTAGAGAAAAATAACACTTGAATAAAAATGAGAAAATCTCGGCATGCAAAGCCTGATGTTAGCGCATTTAATATGATGACAATATCAATTGAATAAGCCTTTATTTAATCTTAAATTATTCTTTAAAAATGGAAGTAATGATAACTTTCATTATGAAGTAAGATTCCTTTAATTGAAATCTATTAAGTAAGACAAAATGACGCTTTAATGCTTCCGATTTATTTTTCTAAAAAACAAAGAAAACAAAAATATTAAGTCTGAAATGGAGTGTGTCGTTTCCTTCATGAGCACATAGCTTTTTATCGTTCAATCTATTTTCAAAAGGAAAGGAATGAAAATCAAGAAATAAACAGAAGTATCCAAACGCGGAATGTTACAATCTTTTGAGTATCCTTTCCATTTTGGCTTAGCTGATTCATTTTTTTGGCTACTCATATGTCACTAATAAAAGCAGGAAGATCTTTAAATTTCTCACTTTTTCCGTTTAATAAAAATATGAAAAAAGCTGACGATGGAAATTTTAGGACGTATCAAAAATCCAATTTATTATAAAACCTAGCATTGCCATCATATGCATAACAATGACCGAAACTTGAATTTACTTTTGTCATCGGAGGAACACACGTTCATATATACAATCTCTAACCCGGAATTCATTTTCTTTTTTTTCCTTTCATTTCTTTTGTATTCTGTGATTCATATTTGAAGTGAAAACAACTTAGAGCACATAGGGTAAAAATGGAAATATAAATGTGTATGAATGTGCACGAATCGATTCGATATAACAAAAGCATAAAAAAGTACATTTACGTTTTTCTTTCCTTTATATTTTTATTAGTTTTTTCTATGGAATTTAAAAGACTTGGAGACATGAACGAAAGGAAAGAAAGTTAAAATGAAGAGGAGGAAATGGATGGAGAGTGAGATATGTAAATTATACTCCTGGGCCTCTTTTTGTACTTACACAAAACTGTTAGTTCAATATCCGAATAAGCTGGCTCCCGTACTGAATTATCAGCCATACATTGATATATACCAGCATGATTTCGATCGACTCGTTCAAGTGTTAATGTTGAACCTTCACTTAGATGATATTGTGAATGTGAATTCTATATAAAAGTTGAATGGAAACATTGTTATTCTCGTAGAAGTCAGTTCATATAAAAGTAATTCCACTTTTCTACCATCTCATTTTCCTTCAGAAAGTGGGTTGGGTACGCAACATTAAAGTTTATGAATAATAAAAAGTAAATGCATGCGAGTACGTTCCTGTCACGTTCAAATAAATGCAAAACTGCTAGCGTGTCATTTTTTATAATTCTTCTTTTTTCATCCCCTTTCATCATACATACATACTATAATAATGGCAGACCATAAATCTAACTAAATATTACAAAAGGTCTATAATTTTCATGTCGCTAACATTGTTAATTTTAATGGCAAAAAATGAGGAAAATTGAATTTGAAATTTGAATTTTTTACCACCTTTGCATGCTACATAAACTTTTTTTCCTTCCCTTTTGCCATTTATAATTGAATTTGGTCATATAAGATGTAACGATAAGATTAAAGGGGAGTCATAAAGTGGTTTATGCAGTTCGCATGATATTGATAAAAAAAAATCCCTCACCTTTTTATAAAAATAAATATTTGGGACGGGATTACCGCTTGCTTTACATTCTAATGTTACAGAACTGCCTTTGCGTGCAGTTATTTGTCCATTCTGAGGAACTGGACGCACCGATGGCGGCACTAATATTTCAACTGTATGTACTTGATCTCTTGCTTCTTCACTATCACCAATCTGACAGATATAATCACCTACAGCCAAATTCAAATTAATTGCTTGCATTTTAAATTAATTAGCCAATTAAAAATAAATGTACCTGCATCTTGAATTCTCACATTTCCAATTTGTAGATTATAGCCATCAACTAATTTGAATCGTGTATCTCTCGTCACCATTAGATTTGCAGCAGTAAGAACAGATGAGCCCCTGCGCCATAAAAGTATATATGAACCTGAAAAATACATTGTAAATGAAAATTCAAAATTTTAATCAGAACCCGAAGTTGACTTGAATTTTGTTTTGAAGCCAATGCTTGTAATTAGTCTATATTTATTACCAGGATACAAATATCCTCTAGCTACAATCTAATTAAATCATTAAAGTGAAATCAATCTAAAATTCTGTTTTTAAATTCCTTTAAATTAAAGTTTTAAAGATTTCACAATTAGGTACAATAGGAGAAATAAATTAGACGATTTGAGACATTTATGTGCTGATTATTAATGACATTAATAAATAAAAGATAATTAATGGAAAGATAAGAAAGAAAATTTATTGTTTCCATTTAAAAAAGAAGGGTTTTATGGAACTCTTTAAAGGAAGTTCTAAATTTTTATGAGCAATAAAGTTTATGCTTCCTTTCAGAATTTCATGAGTTTTTATTTTTGGAACTGCAATGAAATAGTGATTTTTTTGGTTAAAAATTTCAAAAAATCATGAGCTTGTTATCAATAATATAAGGATTAATCTTGTCAATTAATATTGAAAATTTTCTTATGAATGAAAAGTCAGAAATTTCATATCTTATTGTCAATCTCATCTTAACAGAGCCATAATAAATTAACTGCCAGTTTATGCAAAGTTTTCAAGATTCATGTCCCAAATTAAATTTTTATATTTTTAAGCATACAAAAACTCAATTGAACATCAAATGTCAAGCTTCATGATTTACAGGCGTTTCATTCGGCAAAAGCAATTAGGATGGCAATTTGTGATGTTTTTGTTGCCTCATCGCTATCGAAATGTGCCACTGATTGCCTTCTCTTTTTTCATTGTCAGTAATTTGCGTCGTGGCTCACGAGAATTTTTCATCTCTTTTTTTCATTCTATAATACTCAATGCGGATGATGTTATGTACTGAAAAGGGTCATTGTGTTGTATTTCATTTTATTTTGAACGAGACAAATCTCTCAAAGGTTTCTTGTTCTATTTTCGAGTAGCACAAAAATGTAACCGAAGAGCGCTGGGGACGATTAAAAAGCTTTCTCTTTGATGCGATTAAAGGATTATAGATTCCGTACCAATAATAACGGGTTAACATTGTACGATTCAATAGATGCAAATTGGCAAGTGCACAAAGAGATGAGAGTAATTTTTGTATAAAAATAATCCACAATAGCTTCTGTCTTACCTAAATCCTTTACTTTGCATGGTAAAATGATTGTATCACCAATAACAGCCTTATATAAATGTCCTTTTGTTATAAATTTGGGCGCGGGTGTGGGGATATCGCTAGATGAATACATTCCACCGTTATTGCTCTGACATAATCCTGTTATATTAATGAAAGAAATATACATTCATATAGCAATGTGTGGCTATTAGAGATAAAATTAAATTTTCAATCTATAAAATCGGATTAATAATTATCTATCGTGATTGTCGTTCACCAAAAAATTGAATTAAACTATAAAGTCACTTGATTTTCCCACAAAAAATACGAGGAATATGAAATATGAATATGAATCGAATAAAGAAAACAATAGCTGCATCCAAATTTTATTTATGTTATGATTATCAATAATTCTATTAATTTTCATTTTATTGTACACATTTTTTGCAATTTATTAGATCTAAATCAATTACAATTTGCGTTAATTATTAACGCAAATCAATATTATTTCTGCGGTATTTGTGGCACTTTATTTGTGATTTCGATACTGATTTATAATTCCCAAAAAATAAATTTGATTTTTTAATTAAATGACTTATTCAAAGTGTTTTTGTTGAATTTTTATTTTAAAAGTTATAGCATCCATAGGAGGATGCAGACGAAGGGAATTGAAATGGCTATTTTGGCATTATGTAATATTCAGACCATCCTATTCTATGTGAAAGTTTAAGGAAATTGGGCAGATTGATGTCGGAAATGTTAATAAATTTAAAGTTCGTCTGAGGCTTTTCAGTAAAAAATATTTCCTAAAGAATTTCATTTAAGTGACAAAAAATTTAATTTTTTTAGAACAGAATTTTATTATTTCAATTCCATAATACGCCCATGTCATTCAAAATGCCAAAACTTTCTTGTACGAATAAAAAATTGAATCATTTTTCGTTGATCATTTTGTTTTCTTGCTTATACCACGGGTGCTCTTGTACAGAAACAAAAAAATTTCAGATATCCATCTCATGAATGAAAGCCTTTAGGCTATCTCTATTGTATGACGGAAGAAAATATCAGAAAATAGCTCAGAAAAAAGGAACAAAAAGTGCGGAAAAATTTTACATTTAGGTTTTCACTTTTTTACAACATCGAAGCGTTAAGGTGGATATGAATGGTTCGCTTTAATGGACGTTGTGTATTCACATCATCATCACAATGAAAATTGCAATGAAAGAGAGGTGGAAGAGCTCGAAGTTATCAAAAACATTACGCATAGTCACTGTAATTTCATTCTTTCTTTTGTTATATCCTTTTTTTGCTTGGCATTTTTTGTTAGCCAGTAATTGCCTTCTTTTCTTATTTTTTTCAATACTCTCTTTCTCTTGCCTTTGTTGTTCATTGAAGGACCTTCCATACTATTCACAAGATATATTACACACATACTGATGCCTTAAATGATTTTTGATTGAAATTAAATTATACTCAAGAAATAATTATGTGTTTTGCTATTGCCTTCTATTGTTTGCTCTTCTGATACTGTAATTTTCCGGACTCGTAAATATCTTTCTATTCTTCCTTTATTTTATTATTCCATTCACTATGAAAAGAGCAATTACAAAAGATTACCTTCTTCATGATTTTTTCTCTCTTTTATTCATCATATAAAATACGTATGTATGTATGTCGGATAAAAGAACTTATTTATAGGTACGAATGTGTGTATATAAATGCTATTAAGAGACTTTCATTTTCTTTCCTTCTTTTAAGCTTTCTTTCATGTTCTAGTACTTATATAATAATTGTTATTGTATGACTTCCAATAATACATATTTTCATTGATAATATGAGAAAACAGAATATTTAATGAAAAATCAATAAATTCATTTTAAGAAAATAAAAATGGCAATATTGTGGGATATAAATTATATTTCTGAAAGCATAATGTTATTTCATCGTTTGATGATACAATTTGAATGACTTCTTCATCCTGAACATTTGAAATATTTATGTTCAATGAAAAGTTGAGACGTAGGATCGATGATTGACTAAAATTCATTGATATTATATCAGGGGGAAAACCACTTGGTGGAAAAAGACACTGACCACATTTTGAGCAATAGTTTTGATTCATGGTGGAAAAGGTGTCAAAAATTCTTATATTATGGTTCTGATTAAGACAGGACCTAAAGTGTGAGTCCAGGTATTTTTTAGAAAATTTGCACCAAGTGGTTTTCCCCTGTATTATATTTAAAGATTTTATCTTATAATGGGATATTTTGAGTTCAATTCAGGAGCATAACCAGAAATTTCTATATGGAAAATTATAAATTTATCAAAACAACTTTGCCACTTTAACTAACTCTTAAACTCACCCTGATAAATACCCAGATAAAAAAATCAATTTCTTCTTGTTGCTTACAAATGACTTTTAATTTTTAGGGAGATACTTAAGTTGTGTGACACTTCAAGAAGAAGAAAATCCTATTTTTTGATGGACGTCATTTGTGAAAGACCCTAAACTTGTGACTGACTCCTACTCAAAAATGTTGAGAAGAATAAGAAGAAGCATATTTTGCGAATAACATCAAGCAAATCAAATTAATTTAGTACCATTGAAATTTTCAGCATCAGTGAATATAACGAAGGGTGAGAAAAGATGAAATTTCAAAAGTAACTCCCATGAGAACAATAAAATTCATTCTTACATCACTTTGGAAATATAATGAGCTTCTTATCATGGTTACTGGCGGAAAATTTAAATTTCTAACCAGAAAGGATGAAATAAGGAAGAAATGAAAAGTAATAAAAAGAAAAGAAACGCAAGTGATGCTGAATAGAAAACTATTATAATTAAAATCCACAAAGCAAAAAGAAAGGCTCAAAGCTGCAAAAAGAAACTCAAAGTGCCAAAAAAGATAAAATGCAAATTATATTGTATAAATAATTCCTTTCTGAGTAGAAATATGCCGCAGAATGCATTAAAAAGATAATTTTATTCTTCGTGCCTCTTTCTTGTTCTTAGCAATTAAGAAGAAGGAAATTTGGAGGAAAACTTTGTTCCACTCTGTCAGTTAATCAGTAAAAATATTTAAAATATATGTCTTATCAGCACAACTCATTTACATTTCTAATTTTTAAAGGCAATTTTTTTTCTTTTTTCTTTACAGCTTTTTACGCGATAGAGATGAAAAGAACTTGATTTTTATGTCCGATTTTTTGCCGCTGCTCTCTCTTTCTTAAGGACGAGATTTTTTCAAAGACAATTAAAAGTTTCCTAATGCTCGCGATGGGGAGATATACGAACGAATAACGACCAGCAAGTAAAGTAAGATATAAAAAAAGAACTTGAGGAAATAAAATATCAAGTCCCGTACGAAACAACAACAAAAACAAGAATAATGAAAGAAGAATTATAATATCAAATAAGAAAAGTGCGTAAAGGCAAGTAGGGAGCATAGTAATAATAAGAATAAGAAAGATGAGGATAAGGCAGAAGTGCGTCAGATAAAAAATTAATTTTGAATTCTAACTTCAATGTCCCGCATCTCTACCTACTTAGAAAATATAAAATATAAAAAGAAAAAATTCGATGCGCTCTACGAAAAAATTTTGCGGATTTCATTTCCAAATCTATTTTCCCAGGCATATCTTCTTCTCTATTTGTCCCCCATCCTTGAGTCTTCTCTCTCACATCCCTCTTATATTTATACACATGCCGTCTATTCTTCTTTAAAGAAACGCAGAGACAGGAGAAAATAAGAGAGATGAGAACAAATTATGGAATTTCCTCGGGTAACATAAAGAAAATTATATACACAGAGTATAATGTGAAGGAGCGAACGCAATGAAAGAGCTTTATAAAAAGAAGATTTTAATGCTGCAAATTAATTTGAAAGCGCATTTCTACTCAGAGTTGTTGATTGCGAGATTTTAGTAATCTGTCATATGGATATCACTTATGATATCCAAAATATGAGTGTGTACCTGAAGCTGTATCAATCAAAATTTTGTGATCGAATATCTTATTTATCGATGGACGTCATTACAGTATTTATATTTTCTTAAGCTTAAGTTTTAGCAAAATATAACATTAAATATCCAAGTGCAGTGACCAAAAGATATTTTGACAATTAAGGTAAGATAAAATTTCCCAGAAATTAAATTCATAAAAATTCAATACGAAATCTGATTTCGAATCAAATTATTTAAATATCAAAATCCTATTAATATGTAATATATTTTTTTCATCAAAATCAAATTAGAATGAAAGCTTTACACATTTAAATGTAGACAAAATGAGAATTATTCAATTCACATTAAGTGAAAATAGGAGGAAAATTTATGCTAAAAAAATGAACAGGAGAGGAAAGAAGACATGAAAATAAAATAAAAAAACAAATTTCTGGAAAGATGAAAACAAAAAGATAAGCGCGAAGTATTAAATTAAAATACTTTTGTGTGTTATAGAATGACGCTCAAATTTGTATCTGGCGAATTTAATCACAGTGAATAAAATAAAGTGAAAGTTTCCCATTTTACTTTTCTCTAAACGTTTTTTACGCTCGCTGCTCCCCTTTAATTTTATTTTGTACTTTAATACCTACTGAAGTTTATATTTTGGATGAAAGTGAAAAATTTGGACATAAATCATTGTGAGTTGCCTCACGCTTTTAGTTTCATTTTTCTCTTTTCTAAACACACAATACTCGTTGCTAGTGAGCCCATTTGTTTAAGTGTAGAGAGTAGGAGAGCCTTTTAACCCGAAATGGCGCTTTTATGCAAATATAGATGAAATTTAAGGATTTATTCAAATACCGACCGCTCTTTTTTCTCTTCTTATTTCTTTCGGTGAACAAACAATCGTGAAAATGTATGTCTTATATATATATATTTGTGTAAGTATGAAAATGCTTAAGCAAATATATGCATGAAATAACTCACCATATTTCTCAATGCAGAGCAGTAGGAAAATGAAATAGTCGCGGAGAAAATTCATTTTACAGTTGTCAAGTTTATTTGCTGAAAATAAAAATAAATTTTGTTAGTAGAGAGTAGACAAATTTTTATCATGATATAGCACATACTCCATAGCTTTCAAAATTTCTATTTAAGCAATATTTCATTACATAAGCACGCATCTTCTTCTTGGTATTTAATTTTACTTTTTCATCTCATCCTGCAGTGATGATGATTATAATAATAATGACAATAATAATATTAATCTTAAAGCTTAGACAGAAAGATGAGAAATTAAGCAAATGAGTTTCAACGTCATGAACAGAAATTTGTTGATTATAATGGATGATGTGTCTGTTGAAATGTTAATGGAATTAGTGTGGAACGCAAAGTTAAGTTTTAAAGCAATAAGTACATCTCTGAATTCACAAGACTTGAAGGAGCAAGGAAGAGAAAGCAAGTAAAACTAATTAAAATTTTTGCTAATCTTTCCATTTACCTTAAAACATTTTCATCATTTTAGTTTTTAAAGTGAACATTTCTTTTTGTTGAAGATTAAAAGTAAAAATATTTTTGGAACTCATGCAAAGTTTATTTAGTTCTCAGTAATTTAATTAAGATTTAGTATTTGTATGATTTAAGTTTTATGAACTTAATCTTATTTTATTAATTATCTTATTTTTTGAGATGTTTAATAAAATACTTCTAGGGCCACTTGTTCGGTATACATCAGTGCATTCCTAGTGTATACCTTAGGGTAACCCCTGGGGTAGTGTATACCGAACAACCTATGTCGGAAATTCGAGGCCCATGTGTGTGAAATTATAAGAAATTATCATTTTTTTAGTGAGTTTACGAAACTTTTCTTAAAGCCCTAGAAATTTAAAAGGAAAATCCGTCAAGGTGAAGATTTATCCCGCATCTGGTAACAAAAAATTGGATTTTTTTATTTATTCTTTATTTTAGTTTTATCTAATAAATTAGATATTTAAGCGAGAAAATTTGTTCATATTCATCCACCATCATTTGTACAAAACTTTTCACAGCCAGTGAAAGAAAAAAATGAATTCATTAACATTCTCATCAGCATATCTCATCGAATCCTAATTAGTTGAAATCATACAATAATGCTTAATTTCGAACTCTATAAATATTCAAAGCAATGAAATAAAATTCCTTTTTTTATCTCTAAGAATTTAAATTTTCTCTTTGACCTTTTTCCCATCATCATCATCATCATCATTATAAACATTTATAATCAGCAGCATAATTTATAATTATTATTGATGAATGAATGAGAAGAAAAATCTTCGAACCAATTCGAAAGTCACAAATGATTTTTAATTTATAAATTATTGAAGAGCTCGTTTCTGATGAATAATAATCATATTCGTTTAAATGCAAAAAGAGTGCTCATTGAAAGGACTTGTGATAACTGATGATGAACAACTCATCACCCTAGCCAACTTCTTCCATTTCTTTTTTTTTCAATTAAACGAGAATATTTTCTCTTCCTCTTCCACTTATTCATCATAAAATGCCAATTAAAATTTTATTGAGATTTAAAACTTTTTTTTTCAAAAGGGATCTGGACTCTAAAAGCTATGCAAATTTCTTTCAAATGTAAAGATATTACAGCTTGAGCTTCTATCATTGTAGACATAACTCAAAAGAGTTTTAATCCGTTGCTTTTTGTGTACATAAAATTCATTGAAATGCCATTTCATTATCGTTTCATTTAGTTTTAATTTGATTTTCCGCTTTTACAGAAGGATTGAAAAAAAATCCTTCAATTTCAAATAAAAGTGTATTCTTGAAAGTTTCAATGATAGATTTTAATTTAAGTTACGATGAATACCTTGAAGAATATCATTCGAGAGTCAAAATGCAGACAGATGCACAAAATTGGTTTCGTGAGACTGTTTGCAATAAAACAAAAACTGAGTCAGATAAATATCTGGTCCTGGGCAAATCCTAAGGCATTCATCGAAAAATTGAAAGCGAATTTTAGTTTAGAGAAATCCATCCACAATGCCTAGTAAATTTAACGCCTAAAGTCAATGTAAAGTAAAGTCAATGCCAAGTAATCTATAAGCATAGACCAAAATATCTTTGATTAAAATTTTTAGGCTATAAGTCAGGCTCTTAGTCACAGACACCTAGCTAACAATTCTAAAAACAGTGACAAACTAAGGTATGGATATTATCTCATTCAACACAAATTTCATCTCTAAATTCGAAAATATTAACTACAATACAGCTTCTAAATTCTATTTCGTAATAGTAGAACACATCTGGGTTGTTCATCAGAGTTACGAGATTGCAAAAAAACACAATTACATCACCTAACCTTGTATTTTAAGAAACAAAAATTCAAAACCCCCATACATGCATACAAGTATGTTTTTATGCCGTAAGCTGTTTTTGAAATTTGAGAAGCCATGGTGGAAAAGAAAACGAAAAATTTGCTCAACAAAAAAGCGTATTAAATAATCACAATTCTGATATATACACAAGCTCATTCTAGAAATTATCTCTCATGTATGAAGGCACGAAAGCACAGAAAACGTATCACGTATAATATATTTTTATAAAATCCCCCTCTGTCTCACATCCAAAAATTTTTTATTCCTTCACGATGAATAAAAATTCTTTCTTATAAAAATCATCCTCCGTTTTTGAGCACATTTTTATGGAATCAGGTTTACAGCTTTGACGATTACTGGTCTAGATAGGTTTATTGTTAAAAATTTTAAAACCAGTTGTCTACAATATTACAATTGAATAACCAGACTATACTTAATAATTAATCTAAATTGTAAATTTAGATGTTTTCAGCGATGTTTTCTAATACTCTGACATGCGCTATATTTCCACCATCTTTGTGACTTTTCAACATGCTTTTCCTCGATTCTCCCAGTCTTATTCTTTTCATACAAAAGGGAGGTTTAATGCTTGTTTAATTTTCATATACGACACTTTTTAAATGATTTTCTGCCATATCATAATATGATACTAGGATATGAATAGACATGCGGCAGGAGCAAAAGAAGAAGGATGAAATTTCTTTCCTTCTTTTCCATTTTTCTGCATTTTTGCTCTGAAAAATATGCATGATGCGTAGACGATGAGAAGATATATATTTCCCTTTAAGCTCTTCTCATCATATAAATTTGTATGGTGCTCATACATTTGTAGCTTAGTGCCAAAGAGAAATTCCATAAATGAACTACTATCTTCCTATGATGTTGTTGCACAATTTTCAATTATTATTAGGTCGACAAATGAGAAGGAGATATGGTAAATATATATATAGTTTTCTGTTCTATATATTTTGATATAGCAATAATATCGATTGAGATGATGAAGTGCCTCAGAGAATTCATTTTCTATAGAACTTCTTGTACTCCTTCATATTCAATATCTATGTTTGATCATTTCAATGTGTAATGGAATTCTGATGATAATAATGATAATAGAAGAGATTATCTGTATGAATCCAGATTTAGGGCTTCTTTGCCATTTCCATGAACTGAATCCTTTATCCGATAATGCTAAAAATTCATCATTTTACCAACAATATTTTTCAAAACGTTATAATTGTTTTGCTCAAAATATTACATTAATTTCAATGATCCAGTTCAACTTAATCAAGAAGTAGGTCAAGATAAATTTTGATCAATGGTTGATAATGAATCTAATTTCAAAAATATTGCATAGAGAATTTAAATTATTCCCGTTGTTTTGTGGTAGTTGCACTGAGTCAAATAAGGAAGAGCAAAATTAATCTTCTTAAATTTTAGCATACAACTGTCACATCAATGTAATTTTTTCATAAACTCTTCATGTATCCACGTCATACTGTGAGACATTACATACAAAAAATGTTACGAGGAAGACGTAATCCGAATTGGGAACATTTGGAATAAAATAGGACACAAGGAGATTATAATTCATGACGCTTTTATCCATTCATGATGAAGTGAAGAAAGAAAGAGAATAACTGACATAAATGCCAGAGGGAAATAAAATAAGAATAGAATCAACTCAAATGATAAGCGGAGATTTCCTGTATATATGTACACATTCCAAAAATGCTTAGACATTTCAACATTATGGATGTGAAAGTTCTCGAATAATTCATCATAAAACTATTCACACCTATTCATCCTGTAAACTTTGGAATTGTCTCGACTGTTGTTGATACTGCTGCTCTTTCTACCATTGTCACCATCATCATCACAAACATAAGTTTAGATTTTAATTAATGTTAATCTATTTTCCCCAGGCAACCCCTTAATCTCATAATAAATTAAACAAAACATTTTCATCAACCTTTCTACCTCCTTTTTTCTCAGTCATTCTATTTGATGATAATGTTGAATACACGTACATGGATATCTATATACACATAACTTTAAAAGGAACATAAAGACGGTGAAGATGACTTTAGTTAGTTAGTTCCTTTCTCATTCAGTTTAGCTTTTTATCGTTTCACATCTATTCATTCACTCATTCCTCCCTCCACAATTTCGTATGATGGCTGCTTCTCCGAAACTGAATGAAAGCAGAACCTTCGAACTTAACCTTTTTGCACACGTTCTGCATAAATTCTCGTCGCCTTTTACCCACCATATCATTTCTTCTTCTTTTTCTTTTATTTATTTTTGAAACGGTGGTGATGGAAGTAAATTTTATTTCTTTATGAAATAAGCGACAAAACTGAAAACAACTTAAACCGGATATATTTTGCATAAACATGTGACACGAAATAAAAAGTAATGTCTACTTTTTTGGCATTTGTAATG
This sequence comes from Chironomus tentans, assembly GCA_963573255.1. NCBI lineage: Eukaryota > Metazoa > Arthropoda > Insecta > Diptera > Chironomidae > Chironomus > Chironomus tentans. The sequence goes on along the minus strand of OY754304.1, from coordinate 29,514,031 downwards.
CCTTGTATTAAAGGCAAGGAAAATAGAGGTAAATTCTATTCTGTTGACTCAAACAGTCCATCAATAAATCAGAAACTTGTTTGATTCAAGGAAATTGTCAAAGAAATGAAATGAAATACATCTGATTCTTTTGCAGTGTATTTCCGTGTGTTCGGAATAGTGGAGTTCAGACAAGAATTGTTTTGACCCTTGCCACTTAATATCATGCTACTATTGCAGAATATTTTATAAATTTTTAAGGATTCAGGTCTGCGCATGTTATTTCATATAATGCAGACTGGTACAGTGAAAAGACCCAAATCTGACCAGACTTCCCTGAGGTCAAATCCGAGATCGCTTGCTCAGAAGGTAGACACCCTAGACTCTGATTCACCACGGCTATTTTACTGCTATGTCTAAGTCTACTATGTAATTAGATACTTGCAAAATATTTACATACATGAAAATTTTAACATATTTCTCTCCATTTAACACCACTCCTTAAATGCTTTCTAGAAGAAAAAGGTCATCGTATAATTAACAGTTCAAAAAGAAAATTATGGAGGAAATTTTCCAAACGGAAATTAAGGAACAACATTTATTGAGCAATAGGTCAGCAAAAGTATAAAAAATCTATGAGAAATGAACTGAAAATGAGTTTGTTATTTTGTGCTTTTCATACAGAAGATATTTTCATCCTTAAATAATTGTTTCATTATACATTTTTTAGTAAGAGAAAAAAAAAACATTTTTTATCTCTAGTCTTTTGAAAAACCACATTCACATTCATATTCAAGCATATCAAAAAAGAGAACTAGATCTAGTTTTTCATAACAGAGAGTTTAATTTTGCATAATATTTGCATGAATGCTTAATAGGGTTGAATTCTAAAAGCATCCTCATTGGAAGCAGGAATTTTCATTATTGAAGTTTTGTTCTGTAGGATCTCCTCATGAACTTGACGAACATAAAAAAAGCTTGATGCATTTGATGATTATTTTGCTATAAAACTGGAGCAGTATTAGAATTTTCATTTGAATTGTTTTCAGAATATTTTGAATTCTTTTAATTTCATTAAATTCTTTTGTAATCTAAAAATTGGTTTAATTTTGCTATGTTCTGTTTTGAAATATCTTAGGTATGCTCCTTAACAGCGGCGTAGCCAGAATTTTTTGAGGTGGAGGGAATTTTTTTCAGTAGAAAGAGCCTTGTAAATTGAAAAATATTTGAATACATTTAGAGTTGCCTTTAGTATTGACAAAACATTATTTAGTCTAGCATATCGGTGTCTATTGATGCTTAGTTATAAACTTTGGAATCAAAACAGGTAGTTTTGAAACTTTCTGGTTGCCTTTAAAACCGGGGAATATTTATGGAGCATATTCCAGAAATCTAAGGATTCCTTAGGAGATTCCAAGGCTCACGCAGATAATAATCTTATAATCTTTTTGTATGGAGATTATTTGAATATTATAATCTACGAGAGCCTTGGGAATCTCTATAAAAAACCTTTTAATTAATATTGATATGGAAAATTACAAAATTAAATTAAGATAACAAGAGAAATTAATTTTTGGAGAGTTTCATTACTGTAAACAATAAGTTATAAAATATCTAAAAGGAAACTAAAAATGAATATTAAAAAAATTATATCATTTAAATAATGATCTGATATGGTGGGTTATGTAAATATTTTCATTGGCATAATAATTATTCATTGGTTTTTCAATTATTTCCAAGTTATTAACATTTTCCATTATTAATGACTTATTAATATTATTCAACGGTAATAGCTTGGAAATGATGTAAATTCAATGAATTATAGTAATTGAATTCGAGTTTTTCTTTCCTCTATTTTGTTTGTTGTTCAAATGATGAATTGTTAAAATTAATTAATTTTATGATTATAAATTTAATGATCAGTAGCTTTGTATATTTAAGTAGATAGTAGAGGGATATAATATATTCAAATTGTTTTAACTCTAGCTATTTTGTAATGATAATCATCTGTTCAGCATTAAAGAACAATTTAAAATTTAAAAATATGAAAAATTCTAAATAGTGAAAAATTTGTTAGTTTTTGAACAATATTTGAAATTATTAATTTAAAGTTCTAAGCTGGAGCTATTTTCAGATAGAGCCCCTGGCTATACCTGGTTCTAAGTTCATTCCATTATTCGATATTATTTAAAATATACTTAAATAAAAGCTTTTACTTTATGGAATATTGTTTGTGACAAAATTCAAAGCATATCACATAGTTATCGCATGATAATACTTACCAACAGTCAAATGAGAACTATTGTTGATGAGATGAAAGGATAAAATGTTTGCTGTGTACAGTTAAATTTTCTTTTATTTACAGAGTTTTTGGTCTCTTGGAGATTTATTTAGAAAATTCACAACGAACGGTCATTCACAAATATCCACTATAGTAATTGTTCGAGAATTTCATATTTCGTAAATATGTTGTGTATCAACTTGCACAAACAATAAGATTTTAATTTTTCACTTAGCACCACATGAATAGCAGCACTAACGGTAGGGACATACAGAAGAGGACGTGAAAAAGCGTTTTATTCATGAAATATGATCTGGTAGCATGAAAATTGCCATTTAAAAGTGTTAATTAACAGAATATTGTTCTTTCACCGGTTCTTTTTTTAAACAAACTAAATGTCTATATGCTTTCAGCACTTAATGTTTTGTTCTACAACTCAATTTCTCCTTATTTACGTATTTATATGTGTGTTATTATAATAATAATTTGTTTATTATGTATATTATAATTTTCTTGCAGACTAATCACAATTTTCCTCGCATTAAGGCTTCCTCTACGCCTCAATTAGTAAGTATGTATACAATCGTACATTCACTGTATTCTCTTTCTCTCCTTTTCTTCCTTAACTTGCTCATGTATATAATAATAGATATACTAAAGTATAAAGTACATTTAGAGTACTATAGCGGAATCAAACACATAAAAAGATTTTCGTTTCTAGCCTCTCGATACACTTCCTTTCTGCCACATTAAATTTTTTCCGTTTTCTTTATTATTATTATTATTTTTTTGCTTTGCCAAAATATAACAGAAAAAGGCAAATGTGCTATAAATTATTATATTTGATGTGGTTTTAATGGCATTTTTCTCCCACAAAACTATGAGATGAGGTCTCGCTTCGCTTATCATAAATGTATGTTTCTTCTTAGGTATGTTATGCTGTTTATAATATTTTTTCCCTTGTTGTTTCAACCCAAAATCGAGTAGGCTGAAGGGTACGCAGGAGAAACTTATGATAAAAAAAATGTTAGCAGAAGGAGTAAAGAGAAAATTTTCTTTTCGAACAGTTTTTGTTGCTGTCGTCCTCTTTGCCAATGTCGTTGGTGGGTTCTTATGATACACACAAAGAGTAAATAATTACACTTTTTCCCGTAAATTAATTTTCCGTTCTCGCTTCCACTTCTTTTTCCTTCCTTTCTTCTTTCCTGCTTTTTACATCTATTTTACTTTTTTATACTCGTTGTTCTTCCACAAGAGTTGACACAGTAAAAATGTTGTTTGTTTTCACTTTGCTATTCTACACAATTGAATTTTCATGATTAGCGCATATTTTCTCATGGGAATCATTTATTTTTATCTTGTGGCTCATTCACAAATGACGTTCATCATTTAGGGTGACGGTGTCTGACAGAACATGACAAGTGGGGACTTAAAAATATTCTTATATTGACTGAGGTCTTTTGTGATCTGCCCAACATTTAAACTTTAATTTCTTTACTCTTTAAAAAAATTCAATAACAATTATTATTTGAGTGTTTAATAATTGCTGTAGAAATTTTCATACTCTTCTTCCTTTAACTAGGTACAAAAAACTAATTAATATAATTAAAAATTTCTTATTCGAATTTTCTTTCCAAATGAAATTGATATATATTCCCACTAATGAAGGGAAAAGAATTAATGATTTAGGAATTTGTCAAATGACATTCTACATGAGGCTTAAATCATTTGTCATTTGGTTAGAAAAATTGTCAAATTAACTTTAACTTAATGATTTTTTTTTCACAAGGATGGAGCAAAATATGCGCTAATTAAACAAATTATTTTCAACACCGTAACTTCTAGATGACTGTCGGGATAGAAATTTCTTTACACTTACATTGAAATGTTTACTGCAAATGTAACCACGGAATGAAATGTTTAGAGAGTGAAAAGCGAGTCAAGCACTCTTTATTTATCTATAAACAAGCCATTTTTCATTTAAGCTGATAAGCAAATAACCTTGAATAAATATTATGGCTGTAAATGTATCTTTTTTCTTTTCACTCAATGAAACACAAATGTATGTACGGAAATGCCTTTTTCTCCTCTTTCTTTCCACTCTTATTCTTTTGCTTATTTATTTCTTCTTCTTTGAAAATTTTCAGCATGAAATAAGGCCTTTAAAGACGAATATAACGTGAGAAAAAGAAGCAAAAGGAAGAAAATGTTTTTTATTCACGACATACGCACGTATCACTTTAATTTTTTTTTCTCGTTCTTCTTTTCACAATTCCTTTGTTTGTTTGGATTTAATGTTATTTTTGCATGACGTTACACACCATAAAATGTTTGAAAAATAATGAAATATTTCCTTTTAGGTGATATGAAGAAGAGAAGAATTATAATCCAGGAAATCAATGGTTGTGACAATTAAGTAAATGAAGTCTTCGAGGAATCGCGCTCGAACGAAAAGTGTGTCTCGACATTTTCACTTTTTAAGCGACAAGAAATGACTGAAGAAAATTTTGACAAAAATTCTCATTTTATATAATGTTTATTGGATAGGATTAAAGGATATTCATGCTCTCTTATTGCTGTGCGCATATTCAGTGCCAGATTTTGAAGAGAATATGTTCATTTTTTGAAAGTGAGTGAGAGGAAGTAAAATGAGAGTCAGAATTTTTTTTTTTTGAGTGTCAAAAATATTTACTGCTGAGATTCCCACGCAGAGACAATTTTTTGATACCAAAAAGGAAAAGAAACGATAACATTAATCTGTGGAACAGTAAAATTTAATCGCATGTAATGAATATATGTCATCACGATGTGTGTATTTTCTGATCCTCATTACCATCATTATATCTTGTCTCGCATGATATGATGACGGAAAAATTATTATAAATTACAAAATTAAATTTAATTAACGAAAAAGGAAGAAGAAATTAAGAAAATTGCTTTCTATAGAAATTCATACCGTATATGAGGCAACAGGCGATTGTTTTTCTTCTTTTTTCTTCCTTATGTTACTGTCTTCCTTTCTCTTATGTTGACAACAAGAACTATGATGATTTGACATCGAACGCCTGAAGTCAACAAAAAAGGATCGAGTTACAACTGGATATAATATTTTGAGAAAATTCATGAAAAGCTTCAAGACAAAATCTTGTTAAAAGATATGAAATATTTTCTCGTGTTCTTTTTAAGCTGCTTAAAGTTTTTCATGGAGAAATAAGAAAAGTAAATTCTTAGAAGTCGTTTACAAAGTTTCAGCAATATACAGTTACAGTTTAACAATTTCTTTTTTAAAACTTCCACATCAAATTGTTACAATAAATGAGCAAACTTTCAATAAACTTGTAATAAGTTCCACATCTCTTTTAAAATTACTTATACAATTTTTTCCTCTTTCCTTTTTCGTTCGATCGGAAAATGAGGATTCTATTATTAACATCATTATTTTTTATAGAAAATAAGGACTTTTTGCTATTTTTTAAATTAAGCTCTTACACTGTTGTTCAGAGTTGATCCTGGGGCGGGTTTCTCGGTATACCCCTACTCCTACCCCTATCCTTACCCAAGTTGATAAATTTATTTTTAGTGTATTGGGATAAGAAGTGTTTGTAAGTTGACTTTGAGCTCTGGTTTTAATCTTCAACACTTTATTTAAAATCCTGATCACAAACACAATGGCTAAATAACATTATCAATGAATAAAAGGAAATAAAATTGAATTTAAGTATCAAATTCTTATTGCGAAAAATAATCTGAAAATCATAAACTACTACAAACTTTTGAATTTATTAAAATTCGTAGCTTGATGAAAAATATCGTGCTGCAACTAAGAAGTAGGAAAAATGTATGTTTATAAATAACATTCAACTTTTGGCAGGACAGTCCTAATTTTGAAGAATGTCAGTTTTATATCTTTCTATCTCCTTTTTAACTGGACAAAATTGTGATTTAAGGCAGTATTTCTCAAACTTTTCAGAGTACAACACATTGTATACCCCAGTAACCAAAACCGTTAAAAGTTAGTTGCATCTAGTTTTTAACTAACTTTTTAATGGTTTTTGTTACTAGGGATAGTGTGTCGTGCTACATAGTTTTGAGAACTGCAGCTAGATTTCGTGATAAGAAAATTGAATTGTAACATTTTGAACACATTTTCATCGACTAATTGATGTCAAAAAGGGTCGATGATCAGCCTAGTTGTAATATTCATAAATCTATTAAAAAGAATCATCACGATGACGAAACTCATCGATTTATGTAGAAAACTCAAGAAGAAATGTTTCAATTATCGACATTTAAAGAAAAGAAAAATGGGATAGAAAAAGGAAGAAATCATCACTTATTCAATAATGAAAGGGAGAAAAGTTGAAAAATGCGTAGCAATAATAATGTATATTAATAGGCCATCAAAGTCAAAGATAAGGGGATGAATGTATATGAAGGTTGTACAAAAAGGATTTTCTCTCTATTTTTCTTTCTTCCACCCCAATATTTTTCTTTATAGTATATAAAAATGGAAATTATCTCAAGGTTCCTCAAATTTTCTGATCGGGCATTTTTATGAAATTTAATTCTATTCAATTTTTTATTAGATTTTAAGAAAAAAATGTTTTTACTTGATGAAAAAATATATAAGTAGGTGAAGTGATGTGAGAATGCAGAGGGTAGAAAAAGGAAAGGAAAAAAATTCAATTTTTATGAGGAAAACGCAGTAAAAAGGAAGGAAATTGAATCAAATTAACTTTTGCTGGAAAATATTAAAAAACGAATACAAGTATGAAAAGTCAAAGTGATTTGTAGATATTAGTGATTTTCTTTCAAAAAAAATTGAGAGTTTAGATCCAACAAGAAAATAAGAAAAGTTTTAAAAGATCAAAGTCATTTAAAAAATATCTCGGAGCTACATTGAGCCTTTGAAATCAAGATAATTAAATTTTAATTTTTCAAGAAATTTAATGGACATACGAAGTCAAAAAATCCAATATAAATGTTATATTTTCATTAAAAGTTAATTAATTGATGGCCTTGTTGAAATTTAAGTCTAATGATGAAAAACTTTTTTTTATTTTGGAAAATGGACATAAAGGTCAATTGATATCTTTCTATACATGCTTAAATGGAGAGCGAAATTCTGAAAACCTAACTTTTTGATGGACGTCATATGTGAACGATTCTATAAAAGTTTTATTTTTATCAACTAGAAATTAATGTTCTTAATGCCATAAAATTTTCAAAACCACTTTATGTCCAAACTACTGCACTAAAAGAGATAAGTTTTTTAAATGTTACATTTTTACAAAATTTTCCAGCAAACTCAAGTGTTTTATTAGCTAATAAGTTCTGCTCATTGAGCAAATATAAATTATATTATTTTTATGCTATAAAATTGATTTGTTGATGAACAATAAATTATTTTACTGCCATATTTTCTTATTTTTATATTCATTCTAATAATCTTCATAAACATGGTCTCTATTTAATAGCATGTTCGATTCCATTCTTGATTATTAACGAGTTATTGCTTATTATATAAAATGTTGGGGTGTCTCCAATGTCTGTGTTAACATGAGAGTATAAATAATAAATTGAGTTTAAACATGTTGAATTGCTCGAATTAATTAAATATTAAAAAAGACAATCTAGACTTTAATTGAAATTAAAAAAAAATATTGTAATTGCTGCAAAGCAATTTTCATCTAAATTGAGTGAGGAAAGAATTAGAAATTAATTTCCCATCTCTTTCATCTTGGAATGAGTTTTAAATCGAAAAATAAATATGAGATGAACGAAAGGGAAAACTTTAAAAATTGATTTTTTATTGCGGCACGATGCATATATATGTTTAAAATGAAAATGAAATGATGTGAAGGGGGAAGAAGAAGGAGAAGAAAGGCAAATGTTATTTCAACATTAATAAATAGCTTCCTTATTTTTCTCATTTCCCCAGATCAATATTTGCTCTTTGCCTATCATCAGTACAATCAAATATTATTATAGATATATAGAGCAGTGAGGGAAGGAAAAAATCTGCCTGAAAGGAATTTTTTCTTCTATTTTAAATTGTATTTTAACTAGATTTTCGGGGACGACCCTTCAATCATCCACACGCTTGACAAGTTTCTTTACAAAACTTTTTATCCACTTCAATTCATATCTCTCATTCTTACTGACTGAATTTATTTACATTCTCAGATTTTTTTATTATCGAATTTTCATTCTTCTTCATTCTCAAGCACATAACATTCCTTTCTCCTCATCCTATCTCTTTTCTAGCTTCTGTTTAGATTGATTTTCATTTATTTTTCTTGATTTATTCGATTTTTTATGCGACTTCAATATGTCAGCTACAATCAGATCCCTGATGAGCCTTTGATTCCATTCTAAAGTTTAATAAAAGAATATAACAGATTAGGCATGGTATTGTACTCAATTATAAGATAAATGGTTTGAGTTGTTATTTTTAATCTGAAAATCTCCTTTTTTCGATGCTCTACTGAATTTGGACATAAACTTTTCATAAAATTGGAACTAAATGATTAAGAAATTCGTAAAACTTTAAAATAAAATAATTCTTTTTTAAGTACACATGTTCTAGGGTAAACGAAACCGACATCAAATAGATACTATGGAATGTGATGAAAGTATCAGTAAAATGAAATTTTCATTGCTCCAACCGCAAAGTGTTACTAAATTTGTCAAAACTTGTCCCTAAAATGAAAAACCGCACACACATACACACAAACAAACACACATTCAGGATGATATGAACGTTCAACCAAGTGATAACATTAAAACACATGGAATGTGACGATATTTAAACATTATTAGAATGAGTTGATAAAGACTCACAAACAGCAATGTAGACGAGAGAAAAGAATTCTAAAACCGTAACGTCAAACGACATACCGAGTGGAAAGTTAATGGAAAGCGTATAGCACACCACATGACTAAAATTCATTAAAACACCCTTTGGCCGAATTAATTAACGGGTTGAGTTGTGTCCATTTGCATATTGTTATAGAAAAAGTGCTTATCAGATAATCTAATAAAAAATGTAAAAAAAATTAACAATTTTCCTGCTTTTTATGATGAATGTCGAATAAAATGGAGAATTGATGAGTGAGGTGAAGTCAGGCGGTAAAGAAATCACAATTCCATTAATATCAAGCATTAATAGGATGCAGAAATATAGTAAATTATGAGTAAAGTCTGACCAATGTATTTATGGTCTATAATTTAACGACACTTAATGAATCAAACAAGCACGAAATGAGTGAACATTAAAACATGAGACGCAATGTAAACGTTAATTACAAAAAGAAATGCATGTCGTGGTTTATTGTATATTTGTGATCATAAGAAAAATATCCTTTAATTATCGGAAAAGCTAGTAAACATGGTTTATTTTCACATACCATATCATTACCTGCCTTCCGACTATATTTTCTTTTCCTATTTCTCTCAATATTTTCACTCGACTTCCTCAACATAACATGAGTGCGAATATTTAATTGATTATTTGCGTGATTTTATTCAATTTCAGCATTTTTAGTCATTTATGGCCTCCTTCTCTTACCTTTTTTATGTATATTAATTATAGTTACTTAAATTTCATTTTCAATTTCAATTTTCCCATTTTTGCTCAATTTCAATTAGCCTTCCTTATTCCCTCACTTCACAACTAAATATAAACTAATCCATAACGTGTGAGTTTACATATAACATGCAAACATTTTTTTATGATCATAAACGCCTTCGTTTCTCATCCATTGTTGACGTTGTTACTTCCTTAGAGGACTGAATATTGGAACAAATTATGCTTTGTTACGAAAATGGAACAGAATCCATGCTCAATTTTCTAGTTTTTTAGAATTTTATAAATAAGTTGAAAAAGATCCAGATCGTTTGATTATCATACATTTTCTGATCCCCTTGAAAAAGCTTGGTTTGTATGAAAATTGTCCATCCCTTGAGAGAAATTAAGTAAAAACAATATGAGTTGCTGAAATAATTGCTAAACCAGGACGTCAAAAATGGAGAAAAAAGAAGTGTAAAGAAAAAAGAAGCAATTTTACCGTTCAGTCATAAAGATTTCATAAGTACATAACTATTAGGCTAATTGAAAACTCACACGTGATGTGATTCATGTTCTTTGGTTTTACACATTTTGTGTATAAATGTCATTTCATGTATGAATATGTACGTTCATGAATACATCATACATGCTTTTAATAATACGTGGAAGGCATACTGAAAGGAGAACGGTAAATATGAGTCAATTCATTTTATTCAATATCCATAGTAATGCTTTACCTCAATATCAATTGATAGTTCGGAAACTTTTAACGGAAATTGAGTTTTATGAAGTAGAAACGTTGCAATTTCCTATCCAATTTTTCTCTCTTCCTTAATTTTTTTTCCTCCATAAACGAAAATATTTTTTATTGATTTAGAAATTTAATCATCAATGTCCGTAACATTAGCTAACATAAGTTAAACTCAATTCTTCGGAAATTCTATTTTCTTATGAATGAAAATGTAACAAATTTCTTTCCTACTCATCCGTGACATCATTATAATCAGTCAGTGTCTGTGCCAGAATTTTCACTCTCAATATGAAAACGAGAGAGTGAAATTTAAAAAAATGCAACAGCCATAACTGAGAATGAGGCTGATAAGAGCAACAAGAGAAAAAAATGTTTGAGAAAAACTTTATAGCTTGTGATTGAATCGCAAGTTTTTCTCATCCCTACATGTTTGAATGCTATCGGAAAATATTTTGACATGTTATTCTCTGCTCCGGGAGAAAATGTTGCCTGAATCTCGCATTTTTTTTGCCTTAATATGAAACCAGAGAGGAACGTCAAGAGGCGAACGGCAGAAAAAAGTTTCCTTTTCTGTGTTATTTTATCAACTTCACTATGCGCCAAAAATTAGTCTCGTTTCAGCTGTCCGGTATTCAAGTTCGAAATAAGTTGAGCATAGTGGAAATACTAGAACTGATAAGGAATGAGTGTGATACTGTGATGGTTAGAGGATGAGATGCTAATTTTATTCAACTAAGCATTTTTAAAGTCAAAAAGACGTTGACAATTTTTAATCATGATATAAAAAAACAAATTAAAAAAATTTATGAACAAATTAAACTAAAAAATAAATCCAGATTTAGTGACCCTAAGCGAAATTAAAAAATAATATTTGATGTGATAATAAGAAGCATAAAAAGTAATTTTGATGTGCTTTCAAAAGTGGCGGAAAAAAGTAAACAAAGATAAAGAAAATACCCTTAATTAACGAACATGTGAGCTCGTTCCCAAAAACCATTATAAAATTAGCAGAAGGAAAATTAAAGTTGCCAAAAATTTTCATCTCTCTGTGTGTACATACATATTATAATTATCTGTTTTTCTATGTGAGGTTTTTCCACATTTACCCAATATACACTTGCATAATTTTCTTTTTGTTTCCCTAACATTTTTTTTCATTTCTCTTCTGTTCTTTTGTGTTTTCAATGGGTTAAAAAAATATTTTTATGGTAGGAATTCACGTGCGGCACAAGTGGCAAATTAACTCCAATAAACGTGTGGCTTTTTGTACTGTTTGCTTTTAAACCTTCTATATCTGTATGTGAAAGATTAAATCGTGAAAAGAGCTTCAAAGGGGAAATTTAAGAGAAAATCATATTTTGATTAATTTGCTTTAAGTCGTTGAGAAAATCATTGAAACTTAATTAAACGGAATTAAAGTAGTGAATTTTAGGTCTAATATATTACATACTAAATAGTAGGACGAAGAAACTCTTTCATTCTCTTTCGGAAGATCCAAAATTCTACATGGTTGGCCATCTGCATAGTTTTTATTTTACAAAATCTGCGACGATAAAAAAAAATGTTAAATTTGGGAGAAAATTTCTTGTCATCGCCTTTTAAAAAAATGTCTAACAAGCGTATCAGGTTTAAATAAATCAGGTCTAAATTTGTTTAAATCATTTTATCCCATTTAAGTTTCGAAAAGATAGGAATTTATCACACAATCACCCTCAAATAAAAATTATAATATAGCGAAGCTTTTATTTAAATTTTGGAGGATCTATGTATTGATTCATTTTGGACACAAAGTACTTATTATTTGTTAAAGACTTCTATGACCAAGAAAATGTTACAAGTTTCTAATTAAAGTTAAATAAAAAGTTGCACATAAAATGGGTGCGTGACCAAAAAAGGATTAGGAGGACAAAAAATAGAAACATTTTATACATCCATTGATCAATTACAATAAAGTTTGATGTATCAAATTTTTTAAACTCTCAAAAATCCTCAAATTGCCTCTGACCTAAAAATAACAACCAAAAATGTTGAAAATTACACACATTAATGAACATAATACAAAACAATATGCTCATAATATTTTGAAATCTAACTTAAAAAGTTACAACACTAGAAATATCAAAGAAATTCATTAGAATATCAAAAATATCTTTTGTACCTAGTCCAAATATTATCTATAAAAATTTGACTGTAGCCTAACAATTTCTTTAGAAATAAATTACAGAATGTGTCAAGCAGCAGATTTATATGCATGAATCAACACATTTCTCTAGGCTAGGTTTTGTTTATTTAATATTTGATTTCATTTAAGCTCATAGCTAAGAAATAATTTTATTATTTGTAAGAATTCGGACACAGATGTTTGTGTAGCATTGCCAAAGCTACAAGAAGTAGAAGTGAAAATTTGTCACGGTAATTCGTGAAAAAATACGGTTATTACAAATTTACAATCAGAAAATTTCAAATAAAAAAATCAATAAATCTTTTAATGCGAAGCTCGTTTGAGTGAAAAATGGCTTTTCATACATGCATAGAAAGAAGAAAAAGGAAATAAATTAAAACTCGATTTCGTATTACAGTAAGCTCAAGTTGTAACAAAAATTTTTAAATTTATTCAATCTGCTAATTTACATTCCATTGTGATTCACAACTTGCTTTGCTTGCTAATATAATTCTGATTTATTCGATTTATTTCCCATACGGATGACTATTGGTATTATGATCAATATCATCAATATTAATTTTATACTTCGATCCATCCATCTATCTATCCATCCATCCATCTATCCATTTATACAACCATCATTCATTATTTCATTCACATTGTGAAAATTAAGCAGACACATTGTTATATCTTTAACTTGTATATATGTGTACATCGTACTCATTCCCACATACAACAAAAAAATAACTTTATGTGTGCATTTTATTAAATTTTGGTAAAATGTTACAAATGTATTATTCAATAAATCAATCAATAATCGATTGAATGTGAATTATTCTTATTTACGGTGAAGCCTGAAAAGCCTAAATACACACAAATCTCTTTACTTCTTCCGATTCCACCCATTTACATCCTCATTGTCTTGTGGTTTAGATCAAACATGGATTCATGTCTATTATTGTGTAACAATTGGATTGAGGCAATTTAATATCCTATATATGTGTGTATGCATATGTATGAAAGAAAGATTTCCTTTTCTTCCACAGCATTATCAGACCTCTCGTTTGTCTGATCAACTTGATACGAAATTTAAGATACGTAAAGGAATAAAAGGGGGAGCACGCGTTGTGAGTAGAATGTAAGATTTAAAATTTCATGCTGCGAGTGATTTTCGTGATTCTTATATATGCTCCATACATGCTGTGAAATGAAATTTGTGATGATGATGAAAAAAAACATACTTTACGGTTTATTCCTTTATTCTTATAAAGGAAACATGAAATGTTCTATGTACACAATTACTGTATGCTTTCACTATTCAAACACTTTGAAAGTTTTACTTACCTTTGTGTAACGATCCTTTTCTTCTTATTATTCATGAAGCCCGTGAAATAAATTGATTAATTTTTGATGATGTTACAGAAAGGATTTTCAATGACTTTATTCAAAGGCATTTCTTGTATTTTCCTACGATGTTGTAGCACTATAAAATGGGTCATTTACAGAGCTTTTCATGTGGCATACTTTCTCTAAAGTTTTGCTCCAGAAAATTACTTAAAAATCAAAATTAAATAAAAGCTGCTCAAATACAAACTTTTCGAAAACCAGTCATAGTTTGTCAGACACACGACAATTTTGAGCTTTAAATTACTTTTCATTTTCAAAATTTTCCTCGTATCGAAATATTTCATTATTAATGATGAAGTGGATATTTAACCCAATTTTAAGGGTTCTTGATTGATTATCTTCATTCCATCAGTATCGATTTGATGGTCATTTACAATAAGCAGATGAAATAAGAATCATTGAAAGGTGTTAATCTTTTCCAATTGAGATTCTCTCATTGATCTGAAAATAAGAAGTGTGGAAAATTGTGTGAGGCTAAATACGAAATCCATTTGACTGTAATGAAGGTAAACATATGAAGAAGTTTGAATCTAACATACCTAATGCCTCATATGCATACTTTGCCTCAAGGATATTCAAAAATTCGTCAAAGACCAAAGTCTATTAAAAGTTTATGTCCAATACTGTAGATCCAATATTCTATTTAATATTCCTCCCACTCTAAAAGTTTCGAAACTTTATTTTATAAAATGGCAACAAATCCTAAGTAATTAGTATGCTTTTATACTCAATGAAAGTGTCATTATAATTTGGAACCTTTTTTAATTATTATGTGTTGAAAGTTTGCATTTTCAAACGTGTACGATAATACCCAAAAAATTATTTGTTTATAGCTATTAAATAGCTTTTCACAGTCCATTTTTTATAACATTTTATTTGCATAGTCGAGAATGTTTAAAGTAAAGTAAATGCTTTCACATGCCCTAATTAACTATTTATTTCATTCTTTTCGATAAGATTTTTCTTCAGACGAAAAAAAAGCTTCGTAAGTGCAAATATCAGAACGCACAGAACGAGGAATGGAAAAAGAAAAATAGTTCATGAGCTCTTATCACCAACAACATATATAATATTTTTTTTCATATTCCTATAGCGTGTACAATTTTGTGTCGGTACTGTTTGCAATGTACACCACCCGCATAGAAAATTATCTCGTTCTCTAATTTTGTTTAAATTTGTTAGCACAGCAAAACGAAAATTGTCGAAAATGAAAATGGAAAGGACAATGTTTTCATGAGAATAATATATATATTAGAGTGGGGTGAGAGACTGCATTAAGGTGTTCGGCGACAATAAATGAAACGAGAAATGTATAAGAGGGTAATGAGGGTGGTATTTAAAAAAAGAAGCAAGGTGATAAAGAGCGAAAAATTATTTTATGCTTCATTTGACTTTTTCCCCATTTTTGACTGCTTTAAGAATGTACCAATAGGCCTCTAACAATTGCTCTGTGAGTAATTTTATGAGCTCTTGGGGAGCCTAACATTGTCAAACTTTTTCATCCTCTCTTGCTTCAAATCGCGATACGCTTGATGACGCCCCTTGCATTAAAAGTAGCGTTCTGCTTCTAATTTTATTATCCGCACAAAACTTTTCCTTATATTTTTTTTTTATAAAATGAGAACAATGCATTGTGTTCCTCATTCACATAGATTTTTATCGCTTTTTGATTGCAAAACGTAATTGTGAAGTAATCACTCGCAAGATGTATACGTTCGTGACATTTTCTATATTCCTATTTTCTCGTCATCATTGCCATCTTCTCCCCTTATTTCCGTTTTTATATCACTTTTTTCTTCTTATTCCTTTAAGGCATAAAGACGCCGCATAATTTCCTTTATCTAATATATTCATAATTACTGTGAAAATTTTCATATCATAAAAGTATTTAAATTCAATATTCATCATCAAAAGCAGAAAAAAAAAATCTCATCTCATATACTTCTTTACCCTTTTTTTACTTCAGCATCATCATCATCTATACGTGTGTATTTAAATGTACATTTTGTTCCTAATTGTTCAGCGAAATTATTCATTTGCCTGAAAGGGCATAATTAGTTTAATTAGTATAAAACTGATTTTGCATTTTTCATTAAATTTTATTCCACAAAAATTTCATCCAAACTAATGAGAATCAAATGAGACAGGAACAGAATAAAATAATAACCAGAAAGCTAAGTTAATACAAACTTTTTGTGTCCCTTTTTTCATCTCCTCGCCTTAAGGAAAATAAAAGGATTCACAATCAAGAAAAGTACAAATTGACGAAATTTTCAATTTTCCAACAAACGAGAATAAATTTTTTTCATCAAATTAAATGATTGGAATGCCGAAAGGCAGGAGGATATTCTTTAAGCAAATGCTACGCGTGGGACAGAGATAGAGGAGTAATTAAAACATATTTTCTCCCTTCATTCTCCTTTGTTGGTTTCTTTCAAGTTACAGAAATAACAACATTTTCTGAGAAAAGGCTGACATTGCTGAATAAAAATGCCACAATTAAATTTATTCACACCTAAAATTTTAATTAAACCGCAAAAGTAGATATTAATCACTTTTAAATTATTGTACACTTTTATCTTTTTGTTATCGTTGTTTGTTATCTCGTTGAAATAATTAAGGTTTAGTAACGCAATGAGTATATATGTAGGTTTACTGTTGAAAGGATCGTTTTCTAGATTCTAGCCATTAATTTGAAAAAAAACTCATGAGGGGCCGTTCGGATATTACGTAATGCTAAAAATGGTAACAAATTTTGTGAGAAAATCGGAAAATTTTCCCTAATCCACAAAGATCAAGATCAGAGCTTGATAATTGGTTAAATTTCTAGCACAGATCTAGCTCTTTGTTAGTTAGGGTTTAATAATGAAGCGTAACAAAAGTTTGACCCCTTTCCCCTTCCTACGTAATATCCGAACGATCCCTAAGGGGGTTGTTCACTTATTGCGTGCAAAAAACATAATTTCTAACCCCTCCTGATTCACAAATTTTCCACACACGCTCTGAACCCTTTTCCACATAGATCGCGAACGTAATAAGTAAACGATCGTCTTAGTACGTCACATACACAGGTTAACCAACTATTCAATATGTAGCATGCGACATGTGAATCTTTTTCTTAATTGCTAAGAAAAGCAACTAAATAAAAATAAGAAGTAAACTTTTCAATTAAATTAATTTTCTGCTAATTCTACCGTAAAATTACTTTTAATCTTTACCATACATACATACATTCATACACATGAAGGATTTTTCTCTCCTTTTATTTCAATATCTCTTTTCAATAGCTATAAATAAATCTACATATAAAGAAACATGAAAGCAAGAATTTAATCAGAAGCCGCAAATAAAAGAAAACTGGGGAAAAACAAACAAGTTTAAGTCTTTTTTAGTAAAGGCAAATTAGATGGGAAATCCTTATTTTTAGGATTTTGTGGTAAAAATTTTCATTAAGACTTTCAAGGTGTGGAACTTTTGAATAACTTATTGCTGAAAAAGTCATACAAAAGTAGCCAAAACTTTATATAGAATTCTGAGCCTTAATTTTTGCTTGAAGGCGTTTGTCAAAAGATCTTTTCAATTCAATGCATAATTTTATATGCTATTATATCTTTAAGAGCAGCTTATTCACATTAATTATAATTAATTATTTACATGTCATTCCTTATCCGATGCGTAAACACAAAAACATCCTCCAATGCCTTCTCTTTTTATTTTAATAAAATTTATTTTGTTTTGCTCATCAGTGCCATAAAATTGTCGCAGTAACATTGCCAGAAAGAAGAAGAAGAAGATTAGTAGAGACAAAACGAAGAGGAACTCTGAAGCACAATGGAAAAGCTATGGAGCTCAATTCTGATGTTTTTATTGCTGATCATAAGACGCAATGGTAAGAACGGATTTTTGACATTCAATTAACATAATTAATCTACCCTTTTCCTTTGTTTTTTGGCATACAAAAATCCTTCTTTTTATTATGATAATGCTGATTATGATCCTTTACTTCATATTCTCTCGTGACTTTATAAGGAAGACAAGAAAAAAAGAAAATGAAGAGAAGGAGAAATAATAATGAAATGATACAAGAGAAATGAAGTATGATATTAAGAAGATTTATTATTGCCAAAATGCGTTATCAGTCTCTTTTTCTATTTGTTCTATGGATATATAAAATGAAATATGATTGAATGAGAATGAGATTTTAGTTAATTGGTTATCATTATTTCTACAACATTTACTTCGAAACAGACTCTTTATTTTTCTCAATGTATCTATCTATTCATTAATCTATTCATTACTATAACTTTTTCTTCTTCGAATGTTTTTATTCCTCTTGCTGCTTTCACTTCTTATTCGCTTCCGTTTTCTATTAAATGAACAACAGTTCGACTGGATTATCAGAAATAAATAATTACTTTTGTTAATCAACTTTCAAGGTTGTTGTGGCTTTTACGCAGCCAAAGGATACATTTAGAGAATTCAAGACTGAAAAACTTTTTCTTTATGCCTTAAACCTTGTTTATCTACAAGAATATTTCCTTATTATCTAGTACAATGGAGGGGATTAAGAAGAATAGAATTCCTTTCACCACAATGTTGGTACATAATTTTAACTTTTAATTAAATTTAATGAGTTAACCAAATAAAAAAGCTCAGTATCTTCAGGGAATTAAAAAACTTTAGCGCATTTTTTCATTCTGATAGTTACTGGATATTAACTTATACAGACATAGAAATTATTTTTATTTAGAAAATTCCAAAATTCATTTTTTAAATTTATTTTGGGTATCGAATATCATTTACTAATTGGTTGCCGAAATAGCTTCGGCTGGGGCTTAGTCTGGAGAAGGATTAGTGAGAAAAAAAGCATTTTGACAGAGAATTTTCTTCAATTTGCTAAAGTTTTTAGGGTAAAAATTAAAAAATACCCTCAAAATGTTTCTATAAATACAAAAAAAAATTAAATTTTCTAGTCGAACCAGTATCCAGAAACTTTTCGAGGGGGGGAGGTTTGAATTTTTTTTTTATGGACGGGAAAATTAATGGGGGTTTTGGATTTTTTTTTCTTAAAAACCTCTAGCAAATTCAAAAAATTTCACAAAAAAAGGGGGAATTTGACCCCCAAAACCCCTCCCTGAATACGCTTCTGAGTCGAGCACGTGAACTTTGGTCATTATGGACATAAATTGGAAATAATATGAGGAAAATTCTGAAAACAGAAACATGTTAGAATTTATGGTTGATGAAAACCTGAAACGAGACATTAAATAGGCTCAAAAAATTTATGAGCTTTAAAGTAAAGCTATGAAAAATCAGATTCCAATTAAATTCAATCCTAAAGCATGTCTGATATGTTTTAATATTCTTTCTTAATGCAACATTTTATTTCCTTCAAAATGTACCACATATATTCAAATATTGACACATTTTTTCATCATTTCGGATGCGAATATACGCATTTTCAAAACGAGAGGAATGAGTGAGTGAAATTAAACTCCCATAAAACTGAATAAGGGAAGGATTTTCTTGAACTTTCAATTTAATCTCTAAATTTATATTTGGAGGAGGCCTTAGGAAAGGAATTGTCGTTTTAAAAATCAATTTAGAAGCTTAATGTGAAAGCTTCTTGAGAGCGCTCTCGAAAGGCTTTTGAATAAAACATTTGAATCGTCAATAAGTAAAAGAAAAGGGATGATATGAAATTTGGAAAGGAAAAATTTTATTGCATGTAAAATGAAAGATTTTGTTTTCCACAAAATACCTAAAGGAAAATAAAATAAAAAGTCAAAATGAGATATGTAGTAAAAGAGGAAAAGAATAATAATAAACTGTCGTTCCTTGTGAAGCCTAACAGAGCAAAATGAACATAAAAATTACATATTCGCCAAACATATATATAGGTTGAAGGAAAAAAATCCCATTTCACATGACAATTTCCGTTCAAAAAGATTGATTGAAAGCTTCTTATCATTGATATTCATTTTTCGCCTTATAATACTTTGACGCATGAATGCGCGTATTCGTAATCGTAGTCTGTATCTGACTGTTTGATATAGAAATCATTCCTCTTTTTTATCTTCCTTATTTTATGCCACTGAGCATAGTAATATTTATAGGAATATAAACACATTACGCCTTAAGACACGAGTTTTTATTCTTCTGTTTCTCATTTAAAGTAAATTTAATCTTATCTTGCAAAATGTTCTTGCTTGCCAAATGCCTCGAAGAAGTCTATTTAATAGAGAAAAAAACGTTTTTGTATTGGAATGAATCACAAAAAAAATTCTAACCATAATTTAAAATTCAAATTTGTCTGACCTTAAAATTTATTAATAGGACTAAACCCAGACTTGGAAACCTGACGGTAATATCGTTAATACTGTCAATTCAAGTACAAGTATCAAGTAGCGTTAAATTTTTAAACCGGAAACTAAGCCTAATATCAACTTATAAGACAAAAGATGCGAACATATTTTAAAGAAAAATTTATTAGCCGACAATTCTGTAAATCCTCCAACAACAGTGTTAGAGCCTTACGTAAAAAATCTCTGCTCGGTATTTATTAAATTAAGGTTCAATGATTTAGAAGGAATCCATTATGTCAATAAATTTCTATCGCTTCTCTTGATTATTTCCCAACAACATTAAGAGCTAAAAATGTGAGCAGAAAAAATGAAAGAATATTGAACAAGAGGCAATTCCGCTATTATTCAATGTGACCTTTTGTCAATAAAGCAAAAGAAGAAGAAATAAAAGTCCTCGACTTAATTTATAAAAAAATGGAAACAAATTTAAATAACTTTTCCGTTTTTCTCATTCTATAATTACAAAACAATAATCAATAAATTCCTTATCCCTTTTCCCCAGATTTGTAACAATTTTTCTTTCATTCATCCATTCATCTGGAAATTTAGAGATTTCCGTATATTTCTCTTCCTAACATTTCTCAATTAATACGCAATGGGACTTTACAAATGTATAGACATTATAACAATGCGAAAGCACAGAAAAAGAATTATGTCCCGCAGGGTCTCTGTAATTATTACAAAATAAAATAAATATTATGTTAAAACCCAATAGTAATTATTCAAATTCCCCCTCTTCTATCCAACTGGTATTAATAGTATCAACAGCAAGCTGGCATCCTTTTTCTCTCCTACCATTAATTTTTTCTAGCTATTATTTCCGTAATTTTTATAACGCTATAAGAACAAAAGAATGACGCTTTCCATTATTTTGTTATTTAGTCAACTTCCGCCATGTGTTACCACTTTAACTGCACCCTAATTTTTCGCGTTTCTATCTTTAGCAATGAAACATTCTTAGCCTATGATCTAATTGATTTAAAGATAGTTCCATTCATTTAACTTCTGACAATGAGTCCTATGCTGATGTACAATTAATTCATAACATGCTCTCCTTTTAAATATTCATGCGAACATATACCGCATAAACCACAGAACAGAATCAAGTGTGAAACGCAAATGAATAGTGAAAAATCATAAATTGATTATTTGCGTGACTGAATGCAATTTGTTGGATACCTGAAATTTCCTTTCTCTTTCAGTTCCTATACTGTGAGGTTTTCACTCCTTTTTAACATTTCTTCATTGTATTATGTTTAATTACACCATTCTTTTGTCCATTATTTTATGCCAACATTTTGTTGCTTTACAATGAAATTCGTCAAATAATAAAAGAGAAAATATTTATTATGCAAAAGTAACATTCGCTGTCATGTGTTCTAAAAAGGAAAGCTAAGCACAATAAACACGAAATAAATTTAATTGAATGTAAGATGCAGTAAGACAACAACATAAATCTATTAAATGTCGCCTTTCCATCTGTAATATCCATGGAAAAAGTGAGTGTATGTGTGAAAGAATATTTATGCTCCCCATCTACTATACATTAAAGGAGAGAAAAGTATATGTAATAAAGAAGTTTTAATAACAATAGAAATACTTTTTCCGGGTTCTCATGCCTTTCATTGTTCTACTTCATTCTCTTCTATATGTTGTCACAATGTTTATGGTCTTACAATGAAGTAAGTCTCTATGTATGTGTGTAAATGTCCAAAGTGTTATGTTGTGGGGTTGAAAATTTCATTTTATTCTTCATTAATACTTTAATTTTGAAATTTGACTTTATATGAATTGTGCTCACAATTTTATGTTTCAAAATTGAAATAAAAATTTGATTACAGCACTTTATATTGTACTCAAATCAACAAAATTAAATGAATTATTTCACCTGTCGGAATCAAACTGCACATTTCTGCATGTTTTTCAATAAACAATTGAAACTACTTTACTGAAGATTTTGATTACATTTTTATACCCTGTAAAATCCTCTTGAAAACATCCAAAATGTACTAGGAAAAATATCGTTTGAATTTTTCCAGCAAATAAACTTTTCGAGTTTTGAAGAACTCTCATGAGACCAAGTGTTACTGCATTAACATATTTTATGCTTCTATCTGACGTTTATTCGTGATGAGAAGAAGACATAAACACGTCTATGCGTGTCAGATCCCAATGCATTAAAAATTAATGAGATAAATTTAGATAAAAAATTTAAAAGTTCATTTGGATTGAATTTTTCATATTTAAATTTTATATTTCTAAATAAATTTTCAATAAAATATTTCATTCAAAATTTAAATGAATATAATATTTTAAACAGAGTTGGTGACCTACATTTTATTTCTGTATTTTACTGTCACGAAATTATATTTTCAGTAATTTAAATGTCATTAATTACTACTGAAATTTAAGGCATTAATCCTACCAACTCTGTTTTAAAGAATTATCGTAAAATATTTATTAGGCATAGAAAATTTAAACTTAATATTGAAATTTATTTTGATGCTATCAATATTTAACAAGCATGAGCAAAAATAAAGTGTCTCACATTAATTTGACGTGAATGCCTCGTGAAATAGATCATCTAAGTGCTGAAAAGCAATAGTATTTAAACATTCAGGTATACAAAAATTAATATTATTTCTGAACGAGCGCATTTTGCTCTTTCAAAAATGAAAATTTGTTAAGGACCGCGATTATTCAATCGTATTATATTTCAGGAAATAGATTAATATTCTCTTACTCACTTCATTCTGCAAATTTAAGCGCGAAAAGACTGCTCTATTTAATGCTTAGCTGTAAACACTCAAATGGGAATTTGAGTCTATCAATTCTGTTCTGACATTTTTTTCTCATCTTATTTTCATTTCATCATCTAAAATGACTAAGGACTGTGTCAAAATTTCGCTGAAAGCTTCCATTCACATCCACAACAAGAACAGCACCAACAACAACATCACTATGGAGATATCGGGACAGATGAACCACAATTTATAACGAAGGGTCATTTATATAGAGCGGTGGTTGGAGACACAATCGTTCTGCCATGCAAAGTAAAAAATTTAGGATCATATGTTTTGCTATGGCGACGTGGTGCAGCGGTGTTGACTGCACAAAATTTAATGGTCACTAGGGATGCTCGTTTTAAAATAATCGATGGCTACAATTTGCAAATATCTAACGTTAGAATATCGGACGCTGGTGATTATGTTTGTCAGATAGGTGATGTTGAACCACGTGATCAGGTTCATACATTAGAAATACTTGTACCACCATCGGTTCGAGCTGTTCCTGACCACGGAATTATATCAGCGCGTCAAGGTGGAACTGCAACGCTCGAATGCAAAGCCAGTGGCAATCCACAACCCCATATCAACTGGTTTCGAAAGGTAAATATTCATTATTGATCAAATAAACTGAATAGCGTTTTTCATTAACATCAATTGATGCTTATTAATTTCCAACATTAAAAAATTAGTATTCAAATTACACTTTTATTAACGCTGAAAACAGCAAAGTACCGTCAAAAGAGCTTTTGTTCGAGCCAGTTCGAGCAAAAAAATTCACTATTAATTAAAAATCTCTTATGCAATACAACATCATGCACAAAAACAATTTTTCTTTTATGCTATGCACATGTTCATGGTGTTTTTTCTCTTTTTCATAACAGACGGCAAAACATTCATCAATGCCGCTTGGCGAGGGACCCGTTTTGATATTAGAACAAGTGGGTAGACAACATTCGGGGACATACCAATGTAAAGCTGAAAATGGTGTACGGGAAGCTGCTTATGCGGATGTAAATTTAAAAGTGTTGTGTAAGTTTCTTTTTCTACACTGAGCTTGTTAAAAATTGCATTTAAAATCCGGTATGAATAATTTAATTTGTAGCAAAAAACTCTGGAATGAAACTTTTTTTCTAATTTTAATGCATCATCGAGCATACGATTCTACTATTTTACTGGGAAGCTGCAGAACGATTTTTCTATGCCATATATTTTTATACATTTCTCATATAATATATGTTCAAGCCCAGACACAAAGTAAAACTTTTTTTCATGTAGATTCTCTCGTTATTTTTCAACCCTTTCTCGTCTCCCATCTTTTATATTGACCAACCGAAACTAATAAAAAAATTTACCTCATACCCATCACTTCGAGTTTTACCTAGTCTCCTGTTGTGTCAGTATAAAGTGCGGTCAGCAAGGCACTCTAAAGGCAACTCTTTCGTTTGATGATGTGGTCAAACATATAAAAACTTTTTGCCTCTTTTTTTCATCATTCTGCTTAACTACAACTCCTACTTCATATTGAACTTTTTCTACTACGATTTTTTGATGACATGAATAAATTAGAAAACTATGTTTCGGCATCTTTTTTTTACATAAGCGAAACGAAGAAAAAAATTCTTTCGTTTTTTTGTCATTATAAAACATTTGTCTTCCTTCTTTATTTATTAATTTTACAGCACCACCAGAACTAAGCACCGAACGACAGTGGATACATGCATCAGAGGGTTGTGAGATTGAGATCGTGTGTACTTTACAAAGTGACATGAATACAGATGTAATTATTTCTTGATTTTCTCATAGGAAGTGTTTGAAAATTGAAGTTTTATATTTTCCAGCTCAATAGATTTGCAATTAAGGCAAAACAAAACTTTTCCAATGTATCATAATCAATATTTTTTGTTGCATAAAATTGCTATACACTTTTTAAACTTTATCATGTTTACATATTCGACATAATCTAATCAATTTATGTATGAATAATGCTTAGCTTTGCTATAACATATTGTGAAAATTCTTTAGATATGAAGATATAGAGATTAAACACACTAAGATTAAATGACTATTTACTAAGGGGTCGTTCACTTATTACGTTCGCTTTTTAGGGGGGAGGGGGGGTCTGAGATTTTGTAACAGGTCAAACAAAGAAAAAAAATTTCTTGGAAAATTTGTAACAAGGGGGAGGGGGGGTCTAAAATTTCGTTTTTTTGCGTAACGTAATAAGTGAACGACTCCTAAGAACTTGTCTAGTCTAAAAAAGTAAGAAATATTTCAACAATTTATACATTCACAAGAAAGATAAAACAATATAAAGATGTTAAAAGAAAGCATACAGCAATTCATCCCTCATACTATTTACATATAAATATATTTTTAAAAGGTGTATAGTGAAAGACATAGAAGAGAAATTTTTAAACAACAAGATACATGTTGCCAACAATGTTTCACCCGAAAAACTTTGTAATTTATTATCAAAATGCAGAAAGGGAATTTTTTCATGTTTGAGTATCTACAAAAGAAACATACACAAAAAAATACGCCAAACGGGGAAAACATGAGATGGGAAAGAAGTTGAAGTGGCTTCAACTTTTAAACAGTCCCTACTCTTTTTGTAGTAACAGTGAGAACAATGTTTATGTGTATTTTTTGTCTATTCTCATGCAGGTTTCTTGGTACCAAAACTCATTCATGCTCGAGCCAACAGATCGTCGTACAATGTATTCACGAGGAAATAAGTACATTCTTAGTATAGTAAATTTTCGCACAACAGATTTCGGTAACTACAGGTTCGTTCTATTTTATTGTACTAATATGTTTCCTAATAAACACTTGCTAGAAAATACATTAATCATCATGGAATTATTCCCAGAATTCTACCTACAGGCATCAAATTTTCAGTTTCCATATTTTTTCTCACTGTATCTATAAAATATCAATCTTCATCATATGAAAAAATGGAAAATTAAATTTATTTTATGTGATTTTTTTATTTAAGATAAATTATCAGATTCCATATAATTAATTGTCGATGAATGGAAGAGAAATACGAAAAGAGTTGGTTGGCTGGATGACGGACTGGGATTTGGTCTATTAATCAGTTTGATTAACTACTTTTATATATATTTATTCATCTTCTTTGCACAATATTGTCCATTCATTCTTTTTGTCTCATTCAACATGGTTTGTTTTCATATTAATTCATGACTTGCTTTCAATGCCTACGATGGGAAAGCACACACACAAATATATACTTTATTTTATTTATTGATGCACTCATTTTTTATTTTACCATTTTTATTTTTCAATCCAATCTCGAAATAGTTGTGTCGCTGACAATTCATTGGGGAGAACAAAAAAGTATATCGAGGTATCAGGCAGACCGGGCCCAACGGAGTTTCTATCATCGCAATATAGCAGTCATTTGGATCGATACAATTTGACATTTAAAATTGAATCGTTGCCCGATTTAGATGAGATTAAATTGCTATACAGAAAATTGATGGTACATTCATTAGTGTTGCTGATGGCGATATGAAATTTTTTTCCATTTTAGCATACATAACTTGACGTGAGGACATGTATTTAATTGATGAAAATGGCAATGAGGCTGAAATTTTCATGTTAAATCATGACAATTAAGCATTTCTTTTTCTCACTATTAAAAAGTCTATTTAAATAATTAATCAATTAAATGAACATAAATTTTCCTCCATCAAATTGACAACTTTTGGCACTCGCAATCAATTTATGTCTCTTCCCTCGACTTTCTATTTATGTAGATTAATGAAACATATCAACGACCTGGAAATTGGAATGAACTGATATTATATCCATCTGTTTCGCGATATGATTCACGTCACTTTGTTATGTCGTATATTATAACGAAGTTGGAGCATAATTCTGTGTATGAGGTGATGGTGCAAGCAAAAAATCGTTATGGATGGAATGAGGTATAAAAGGAAGCAAATTTATGTTCTCTTACTTTATTCTTTTCTCCTCTCCTGTTTTCCTTCTCCTCATTGCAATTAACTCACTAACTCTTGGCGAAGAGAACGAACAGTAAAAGAATGTTCTAAAAGCAAGAAAGTTTCTCGTGTGATATGCAAGCGCGCGATTTATTATGTTGTCAAGCGAATTTATTAACAGCATAAATAATTCAAAGAGGAATTTTCTCCCTGGAGTTGCAAATTCCCTTCTCGTGTTATTATTATTTTTAAACTAGTCTACATAAATGACTTTCTAAGTATTTTCATGATCCGAGAATTTTTTCCTATGAATTTTTAATTATTTTTCCCTCATTTTAACCATCATGCCAATCTTGATAAATCCTTTCATATACTATTTCCTTTTCACAATCCTTATCGGAAAATTTTCATTTCCCGTTTTTCTTGCCATCATGATAAAAATGAAAATTACATCACTAATACCACTACTAATACTATCAACAATAGGTCAGTGACATTCATCAATTTCATACAAGAAGCTATGGATATGTGAACGAAAATATGGACTTTATCATAAATTCAATTTCAATGACGAGTAGCGGAGACGACGTCTACAGAAAAAAGTTCATCATCATGATCATTTATTGTCAATTTCTTGCAGCATTCTTACTCAGTGTGATAACTTAGAATAGGATTCGATATGCTTAAAATAAATAACAAAACATAAACTAAGTGTAAAATAAATTTAAAGATTTACTTGTGAATTAATGACTTGTAGATGAATAAATAGAACGAATGGTAATAAATATAAATAAAAATAATTATGAGCTACATTATGAATTTCTGTATTTTACTATGCGTTAATTTAATTCGTATTAACCAGGATTAAAATCAGCGATATTCATTACAAGCTTAGACTGATTTTCTTTTTAGGGTTGATCCTATTATCATGCAAAATAGGACTCAATTGGAATCGCCCACATTAAGCCACAGACAAAGGGATGCGAGCAGTTGGAATTTATTGGGTTTGTATCAAGTCATTCCTTTATTCACTCAGACAAGCCACAAGAATCTGGCTTACAAACCTGCAAATTTTCTTTTTTTATTAAATAATATCATTTAAAATTGAATCGAAAAATCTAAGGAACAAGATGCAGCAACAAATTACTTGATTTGACACTTCAGCAACCAAACCTAAATCAAATTGGGAAATATAAATTGAAATAATCAGAAAGAGTTTCATCGCAATACTACAACAATGAGGAATCTCAAGTTATCAGAATCACTGATGCAAAACCTAAAATTTATATGCTTATGCATACATTTTTTGCGTTCAAACTATTGCTGCTTTAATGAAACTGATAAAAAAACTGTTGAGTGTTGAATATTTTTTTATATCTCTCACATTTTTCAGACTTTTATGTTGCATGGATTTTCTCGCATAACTAAACAACAAAAGAGGAATAAACACAAAGCATAAAATAAAAAGCTTTTGAATATATCACAACAATATACATATATAGTACAATGTAAAAAAAGCTCGTGAGTGCCTCTTAGCACCATATGCGACTGATAGAAAAAATAAAATGCCATTCATATATTTTTCTCTCTTTTCATCCATAGATGTATATTCGTATATCTAGTGTGACTTTACATGTGTAGGCATTTCAAAGTGCTAGCTCGAGTATGAAAGAGGAAAATTCATATTTCAGTTATTATGGAAAATTTCAATATGTCAATGTATGCTTCATCCTATTTATGTTGAATGCTTTGCTTATTCAATTTACAGTATGGAAAGGCATGAATGTTTCACACGTTTCTTCAAAATGATTCCTTTCATCATATCATGACACATTCACATTTCAATTATCTGTGTAAATAGAATTGCATATATGATTAATTTTTCCTTATCTGTTCTAAATAATTCTATAGATTTTGTATTAATTAAAAAATTAATTCATGTATGGTATTTTAAAAAAATCAATTGCATAATCCCTCTGAAATGTGAATACAATATATTGAAAGGTATGCCTTGTCATCAGTATTAATTGGATTTTCAATGCACACGAATCTTTTGATGATGTTAATGCTATAAATGCAACAGAGACTCTAAAATTATGTTCATCGATAGGTTAGTGCAGTTTTTTTTCCAAACTGTGTGTTGTGAGAAATTCATTTTTATTTTTTTAAAAAAATTATTAGATGACCTGTTTTTTTTTTGCATATTCCAAAAGAGGTCGAACATCTCAATTTTCGAGTAATTTTTATCAATTTCAAATCGATTTTGGATTTTTTTTCTTACTTTCCAATTTTTAATATTTTAGTAAATCACAAATTTTATTTTCATTTTTTGTCGTACTTTCCGTGTATCGCATACAAAAAACTTTGAGAACCGTACCAACATTAATGATTCAAAAGAAATGAATATGTTTGTATAAATTTACAGATTCATGTTACATTGACCTATTAAATTTCATTAAAATTAAAATAATTTGTAATTTACGTTCATAAATGGACAGCAAAATGGAAAATAATTATGTTTAAAATAAAACTGGATTAAGCTTTAAGTTCTACTTTTTTAAAAATTTAATCTAATAAAAACAGATTTTTGACAATTTTGATTTACAGATGAAAGTTTGCTGTCTGATTTTCTACAATTCAAATATCATTCATCGTTTCATTCATTTATAAAACAAAATCCATCCAGCTCAAGGAAATTTTCAACTTTGCTTTACTAAAAGGAATTTGTATCACAATTAAATCATAAAAATTTAATGCTGATATTTCATTTCTGTCCAATTCATGTAGGTGAGAGTTGTAGAGTGTTTGTATGCATACATTGCATGTGAAATGAAATTTATTCATCATCACACCTGCTTGGCTATGAATCAATCACTTTTGTTTGATGCAAACTATGTATACATGCATTTCAATTGATTCTATTCTCATCGCTCCCGCTTTCTTCTCAATCAATGAAAAATAATTTTACCTAAAAGGTAAGAAATTGATTCAATTTTTCTATGGCTAAAGCGCCATTGATTACAGATCAATTAAAACGGTGCTGAAAGGTACGAGTTTCATAAAATATGTCTCAGCACTGAACTGATTTACTGTCAAATTACAGGTATGCTTGTTGCAAAAACAAAAACGATTGAGCTTAATAGAATGTCAAGAAAATGAAGACGATATCCAAAGTGTGTTTTACGAATAAATTTTCGAGGAACGGCAAACAATGAAAACTAAGGGAAAAAGTTTTTTTTCCAATTATATCATGAAAAGCTACAAAATTTGTGTCATTTCGTAATTCGATTAGATTTCATCAGCAATTTTATTTGGTTTTAATCAGCATTTCGTGTCTCCTCGTGCTGTCGAATTTGAAATTATTTCGTCATTCAATTAAAGTTTCTCGATACATAAACTGATATCATGCACAATGAAAGAAAGGAAGTGAAAAGAAGCGAGAAAAGGTGAAAATAGATAAAAACTTTGACAATCAAACTTATCGCTCAAATATACCTTGTTGTATGTATGTTGATTGAATAATTCTGTTGTTGTCATGCAATCGTGATATTTTCAAATTAAGATAAACAGAAACTATATTGTCTTAAAGTCAATTCCGTCATTATCACTTCTACATACTCAAAGCATTCCATCCATCATCGTCAGTTATTCTTCAATTGACTGTTATACTATGTATGCATAAAATCATATTAAATTGTTTAAATTCAATTTATTAATAGTAATTCTTAATTGATTGTCACTAATTTGAACTCAAATTTGTTTTCGTAAATACATTATTAAGTAAAAGATGCAGTAACCTATGCAACACAATTTTAATGTACTTGAAAACTTTTTGATTGAACCAGAATTTGCATGATACCATTAAACACCCACGCATATTAAGGCTATCCAATTATGAATGTAAAGGATGTTTACTGTATAGTAAATAATAAAACCATGATCAAATTCCTTTCAGAGCGCCATCATATTGCATTACAAATGATTAAATGTAAATTCAAAATTTTAAAGAAAAAATAAAAAAAAAATCATCTCAGCAACCATTGAAAAAAAATTATTTCAGTCTTTGTTTTTTCTTCAACATGTTGTGTACATTTTTCGTCCTCATCTATTTTTATATTATCATTTTGCGGCAGCGGACATGGATAATTATAATGAAGAACTAATCATAAGGGTAAATAATATGAAACAGAAATCGATGTCAAAAATTGCGAAAAGGATATGAAGCAGAAATCGATTCACAAAAATTCAAGAACAATTTTGGAGCCAGGCAAAAATGATTACTTAGGCAAAGGCATTGCGTAGTTATAGGTCTTTGTAGATTTAATAATGCATCAATCTGGGACGTAATTTATGAACAGAAATTTTCAACTGTCCCAAATTTCATAGCTCAAATAATGCATAGTGGAATAAAAAACCATTGCAAACCCAAATTAAATGCATGGTGCAATGATCATGTTAATTTAGCACTTTCCCAGTTCACATCCCTGGACATCATAAGGGAGAAAAATCTATAACCAGTACAATCGTTACATAGTTGTCTATAGTTGTTCTTCCTAAACGAAGATACTTCTTGTTCTGTCTTTTAACTGTATAGAATATTTTTTTATTTCATTCCACAGTTTGGTTTGATGAAAGTCAATGAGGCGAAGATCCAACAACTATTCGTCTATTTATTTGGATTGACTGAGGATATTTTGTTCAAAAAGCTCTGTCACCAGTAGAATCGTTACATTATTGCATCATCAACTTCTCCTTGGTAAGAAATTTTTTAATTAGTTGTGTAGAATTATGTATCTGTATAATGATCATTTCCTATTTGTTACTTATAGCTGAATCTTTCACTGACTACTGTCTTCTAATTTCCAATCATAATACTGCAAACGTAGCAAGGGATCCAAAAATTATTTAAGATTTGCTAGGGGTTTTCTCTATGAAAAAATTTCACTCTACTCCCGTCATAAAATCCTGGCTACTGTAATACTGTCTATCTCCAGTATCCTTCGATGAGTTCTTTGGATGACCTCTTTGATCTTAGGAGCTTTCTTTATATTAACTGTTACCGACTTCTTTTCAATGTCTGAAACTGCATTCACGTAATTGAAAAAAATTGATGCATCTTTACACACAATTTTACTGTATTTATTTTATAAGGCTAATTATCTTTATTAATTTCATCAATTTTTTATGTTTCAGACTTGTTTTAATCTCCTCACCTTAATGCTCAATCCAACAAAAATTTTTACCATCGTTACATCAGCTTGAAGTTTCATGAATTAGACAATGTTGGAACTGAAATCTTACATGTTTAGCAAGAATATGGAGCGAGATTATAGTGTTTGCCGATGTGTATTGGTAAGATATTATTTCAGTTTTTACCCCCTTTTTTGCGTAATTTAATATTAAATCTTAAAACTTCCATTTTTTGAAAGACGTAAACCTTCCAAATTCACAAATTAGATTCAATTTTAGATCGTGAAAGTTTTTTGATAAATTAATTGGTGTTATGCACATAAATCACAATCAAATCAGAACTTTAAGCTCTGTCTTCTAATATGATTAAATCTTATTGCTGTATATTTAGAAGAATAAAATATTCTCGCCATGATCACTAAATTTTTTAAAGGATCTGCGACCGACACTCTAACCACTACGCTATAGCTGCTTTTCCTCTTCTATTTGAAGGATCAGCATCGTCAAAAATTATTTCAATATTCAAGCTTTGAAAAATTAATTGAAACAAGAATTTGACTTTTTTTTGGACGCGACATTTTTTAGTTTAATGGTTGAATTTCGGTAAGATGTTTACTGAAATGAAATTTTTTAAGTACTCCAACTTGTTTTGCAAAAAACTTGTTAAAAATTGAAAATTTTCCTAAATTCTTTTCTATGCAGTTTCAGTTTAAAAAAATTTATGGAAGTGATTAGGAATGTTAAGTACTTCATGTTTTCAATCTTAAATTTAAGCTTGGCTGAAAAAATTTAATTTTCACTTGGAGTACATGAAAATTTGCATCTCAGTTAAAATGTCTCGAAAATTTGACCGTTAAATTTTGTGTTGTCCCTCCCCTGATTTTTTTTTAAAAAAATCTTATAAAATGAATAGAATTTGTCCAGAAATTTGTAGTTTCAAAATTTTTCAGTATACAAAACTTTTTTGTTCCAATAATGCAGTCCATAAATTTTTTAATTTTATCACTATTTTTCAATTTCGATTCATACAATTTGTTCTATTTACCAGAGCTGATTAATAGTTATGTAGAATCAAAGAATGTTTAAAATTTATTAATTGCTTATTTTTTCGTTCAAAAATTAAAGATATAAATAAAATATTACTGCAATTGAGGACATAAAATTGTACATACTTATTTTGTTGTTTTATCTAGATTTTGCGATGTTTCCATCATGAATTTTTTTTCCAATATAAATTTATCTCTAACATATCCATGTATACATACTTAAGTATCTATGCTAGAAATATCAGAAAAAGGATATGGTAAGAGCCTCTCGTAGCCATGAAATCATTGAAGCATTTTTGTGAAAAGTGTCAAAGTGCTTTAATACTTTTTCCCAACATTCACAATGTCTCGCCTCTTTTCCTTTCCTCGTCTATTCTTTCCTACAATCCGAATGAATTCAAATATAAAACTGTACACTTTTCCATCTTCTGATGGTTTGCTTGCATAAAAGCGATTTTCCTCTCTCTGTTCATTCCCTATCTCCATTCACAAATCTCTGTCGAATCCTTTTTTTTCTTTCGTATTTTAACTTTGTATAAATATAAAGCTACTTTCTATTGAGAATATTCCAACGACGAATATGAAAGAAAAAAAGTGTAATAAAAAACCGAAACAAAAAAGATTTTTTTTTTTTCTTTTCTTTCTTTAGCCTGCTTTAGCCTTTTTTGGTCTTATCAGGAAATACTTCAATAATAACATTTGAAAGGAAAAAATTCTTTGCCTCTTGTAAGCTTTATTTTATACATCTTCAAATAAAAACATTTTTTTTTTTTCATTTTCTAAGTGAGATACCATCCAAATCTCTATTTGGATATTTTTATTTTACTATTTTTTATAAAACATTTTTTCAATTTATTTTCAATTTTTACATCCGAATATCGAATAAAAAGTAGATCCTCTGTTATGAATTTTTAGTTCTTTTGAAGCATTTGTGTTTTAATGAAATTTTCCGTAGAAACCTCAAGGAACATAGCTTGCACAAAATCGTGCGCGGAACTTCAAAGAAAACGATTTGTAATTCTAGAACAATTATAAAGCACTCGAATCTGACTAGATATTCTCTTAGGTTGAACCTAGGTCTATCACCGTAGAAGGCCAACACCAAGGTCGTAGCCAGGAGGGTCAGGAGCCGTGTTCTCGCTACTCCTGGCTACGCCCCTAACCAACACAGCTCAAAATTGTTCAAAATATATTAATTTTTTTGCACATGCTTAAAAAACAGAAATAAAGGTTCAATTAAAAATAAATACTAATAAACATAATGTTTTCGTCAACAATCGTTTTATTGTGTTGTGAATTTGTAACAAATTTTCAATTTAAAAAAATGGACATGCTTGTTAAACTGCGTATGACAACAAAAGAATAAGCAGGAATGAGCGAAATAGAAGTATCAAAATTTTCGTAAAACTTTCCACAACACAATAAAGGAAATGATATTAAAAGAATTTTAAACTTTCCTTTCATAAAATAAACTTACAATCTCTTCCTTTTTCTCTTTTGTGTGAACGGAACATAGAATATGTATCCATGGATTTACCTTGAAAATTTCTCTTTAAGATAGCAGAAGAAGCACCAACAACAGTAAACGTACTGTAAAAAGAAGAAAATTGATCCCGTTCCATAAATTTAAAATATCCCTTAGCATTCCAATTGGAAGTACACGTGCTTGAGTGAAAAAATTCTCTCATATTCCATTTCACGGGAAATTTCCTTTAGTACAGAGAGGGAAATATTGAAATGTATGAGGGATGAAAGATTATTTTTAACTATATTCAGTATGTGCTTGACTGTTGTTCGAGAATGTTGCTCTGAATTTTGTTAAATGAAAATTATAAGAGACATGCCTGAAGGGAAAATCCCAGCTTTGCTTCCTGAATATAGGATTGTTAAACACATTTGAAAGATTTTATTGTCAAAAGAGATTGTATGCAGTCGCACAGCTGCATTATTAAATACGTAAAATTGAAAATTTTGAATATTATTTTCTCACTTTTGTGCTGAAGAAATCTTGTATATTGTGTATCATGTGTACAGATATATAAAATATGCAGAAAATGTTCACAAAACGCTTTGTGTTCAAGTATTATTAAGAAACACTTGAGGCACTCGAGAGCATAAACAGAAATTGCTATGCAAAATCAATTTCTTTAATATTCTGCAAGAGCGCGAATAATGAAAAAGTGAAGAAAATTCACTTCAGGTACTATACCAAGAAAATGACAATATTGCAAAGCATTCGTGCATAAAGCGATGACAACAGTTTCCTTAGCTCTCTCTCTCATCGTGTACATAGAGATAAAAATTGCATCTTATCATTTGTCGTCGAGACAATTTTTTTAATAATAATCCGCTTATGGTTGCAGATTGCTTAATGTCCAGCCAGGAAAAATAGAGGATGAAGGAAATTGATTCGAGTAAAGCACAAAATTGCTCTTTCATACTCATTGCATGAATGTCGTTCCTTTATTTTCCTGCATTTATTGCATTTTTATATTAAATTTCCATTCCTTTCTTTATCTACCTTCATTATGAAATAATGAAATGCTCAGAACAGTAATTGTGCACAACAAGCTAGAATGCTTCTTCAGGGTTTATTAAATAAATGAGATTTTCTTGCCTTATTTCATTCCTTTTATTATTTTGTACTTTTTTCCATTCTCGGTACTGTATTTTAAACGGATAAAACTTGAGAAAGCAAATTTTCATATTTTCTTCTTTCTTTTTTTTAAATATTCAACTACTGCATGAATGACTTTTTATCTCATTACATTTTACACTTTTCTCAATTTTACTCATTTATACTGTTACGCTAGCTACCGAGCAACAAAGTGAAATGAATTCAAATTGAAATCAAGCTTGATTCAAATATTCCTATCTTCATACTTTTCATTTACATTTATTTTTGTTATAACTACCCTTAACTGTACAAAGCTGTTCTTGCCGTAAAATGCAATTGAAAGTCGAGAAGATTTTATTTTCACTATCTTCTGTTGCAATTATTGAACGTTTCATCCTTTTTTATCCAATGTAATTTATTTTTCATAAATCAGATTTGACTGTAAGCTGAAATGCTTTTTAAAGCTCTTCATATAAATTCCATTAATCTTTTACAAAGCTGTACAGAACTTAGGGGTCGTTCGCAAATTACGTCACGCAAAAAAACGACTTTTTCGTTCTTCTACCTTTCAATAACTGATGTAGATTAATCATAAATTATCTGTCGTTTTATACATCTATCGCTTATTACACATTATGAATAAAATTTGAGTTTCTTCCATGTTCGATGTTTTTTTTGTCAATAGCCGTCATTAGAAAAAAATATGTTAATCAATTAATAAAACGGACGTCTTATCAAGGTTCAGATAGGGGTCATTGACGTCCATGATTTAGGGCGGAGGGGGGTCTGAGATTTTTTGACACTTTATATTAAAGAAATTTTTTTGAATTTAAAATTTGTGACAAGGGGGGGGGAGGGGGATCTAATAATCCCATTTTTTGATGGACGTCATAAATGAATGACCCCATACTAAATTCAGAAATTTTTTAAAATCATATTCACACCAATTTTAATTTTTTATTGTAAAAAAAATCCCTCAATGTGTGTCACACGTTCCTCCACTTAGATTGTGAACATTCATAGTTAACAACCAAATAACTAAGAATGGAAAGGCAATGACGTAGCCAGAGGGTGATTCAAGCCCCTTTTTCGAAAAAAAATAGCACAGACAAAAAATTGCTAGAGTTTTTGAACTGAAAAAAATCCACCCCCTAGAAAAAATAAATAAAATTCTAGCTACACCACTGGTACAAGTCATCCATACGAGTGAGACATTTCGAATGCTTGAACTAAATTAAATGCATTTTTATTACCAAAATAGTAATAAGTATGCTGAAAACCATCAAAAAATTCGAAAAATGCCATTCTCATTTTTATATTCATTTATAGCTTAAATTTGCATCCCAAATACATAAATAGTGACTGAAAAGTTAGGCAGGAAGTACCTCGTGAATGGAACTCTCCGTCAGATAACAAGAATGAGGTCACCAAAAATGGTATTGTATAATTGCATGCAACCTTTTTACCATATTAAGCGAGAGAAAAATGCGTAAATAAAAATATCGTGGAATTTTTATAGGTTCATTTACCTCTGAATGTTTATAGACATTCCATTTTTATATCGACAACCCCAATATTTTAATGCCTACATATGATTTTTCCGTGACGATTTAAGAGATCAATTCCATTTTTATGAAGCGTTTTGATGTCCAACATGATTTTATGGAGATGCTGAAAATTCAATCTTTCTACGGAAGTCATTTGCAAATGACCTTATAATCTTGTCTCAAAATCACTTTTAATCAAATTTTTTGTTATACATTTTTGTTATGATTTACGTCCATTTTTTATCTATCAGCAAAAAATTGTTTTCAATCAATTAAAAGCTTTTTTTTTTATGAAGCATAAGCAGCTTTTGTATTAATTTAAATTAATTCTTTATCATTCAAAAAAATCTATTTGTCTTACTTCTTGTTTTTTTTTACAAAAGTTCATCTTAAAGAGCATTTAAATGTTGGAAGTAATTTTTTTTACAATAATCAGGTAAATTATCTTGCCATCTTTATTTCGGATTCATTATTTCATAATAATCGAGAGAGAAATGAAAAAAAAAATTGTTTCATGCTCATATCCAATATCCATTGAAAGCTTAGTTATTAAACAATTTTTTAAAGGCGAGCTGTTTCTTATTCTTATAGCATATATTATTTTCTATCAAGATTCTCTATTGAACATGAATTCTCATTGTTATTGAAAGATGCTGTTGCTTCAATAAATCTCTGTGATGGTGATTTTTGTGTCTTCCATGACTTTAGTTTCGCTTCGAGATTCTATTATGAAGGAAATAAATGTATGAGTAAATGATTTTTTTTTTGAAAAGGGAATGTATAATGAACTTACGTCCAACTTTTTCAAAAGGTCTGCAACAATATTTAACGCTGATACTCTCGTGCTTGCTGCTATTGGATTGTTGTTTATTGTACAGTCATCTATATATGCGAGATAAAGTGTAACGATGAAAGAAGAAGTATGGAGACAGATAAAAAGAGAGCAGAGGATGGAGAAATAAGAAGAAGAAAAAGTTGGTTTAAAATTTTTGAACTCTATTCGTTAATCTTACACATTAAACATTAATTTAGTAAGCACAAAGCACATAAATAAGATTTTTGAGGCACATTATTATTTTACTTAAGCGAAATTGATTGAGCAAGAGCAGAAAGTAAAGTTTCAGCATTTCCAGCATGTTAGTAGCTTTAGAAACTTACACTTCAGAACAGAATTCTGTGTGGATTTATTAATTCCTGAATCGTTTGGAGATTTCGGTGATATTGATTCAGTTGTCGTCGTTGTTCCACAGCTCGTGTTATGAGTCGTTATGTCCATCAAGCTAGTGTTGTTAAATGTTGATGTAGTTTTATCCATTGATGCATTTAATGATAAACTATTATTATTTCTACTATCATTTATGTCGTTCATTTTACTAACACTTGTCTCCACATTTGTCAGATTACTCTTTGAAGCTGTCGTGCTTTTATTTTTGTCAATTACTTCATTATTATTTAGCTTTGTCGGTAATGAAATATTTCGTATTTTAAGCTCTTGTTTGAGATCTACGAAATTATGAAATGAAAGATACAATAAAATTCATTTATTAATTTATTGCAGCTAAGCTTAGTTACCTCTTGCTTCATCCATTAATCGTTGCAAATTTATTTGTAATTGTTCCTTTTCATCAATCTCCATCTCAAGCATTGCATTTTTCTCATAAGCTTGATTCAGCATTGCTTCAAAGCCTGCAACACTCTCGCTAACAACACGATTAGTTCTTTCGAGGTCGTCATTTTTCTGTTCAAGTTCACGGATGTAATTTTTTAATGAGTCACGCTCTGCAAGGAGTTGATTTAATTTTGTCTCATATGCTGTAGCATCGCGTTCATATGATGTGAGTCTTTGCTAAATGTTTATTTTTAAAATTATTATTCGTGAAAACATCCTTGAAAGAAATAATGTAATGTAATGTGAGATTTCCGCACTTACTCTTAATGATTGATTTTCATCCCTTAAACTATCGATT
Organism: Chironomus tentans; assembly: GCA_963573255.1. Lineage (NCBI taxonomy): Eukaryota > Metazoa > Arthropoda > Insecta > Diptera > Chironomidae > Chironomus > Chironomus tentans. The sequence goes on along the minus strand of OY754304.1, from coordinate 29,474,393 downwards.
GTTTGATTTGCGTCGCGAAGTTGCTTTTCATTTTGAATTAATGTCGTCTCAAGTTCCTGCTCTAACTGTCTCGATTCCTCTGTAAAATCTTCAAATTCTTTCTGACAGTCTAGTTTTCTGAAGTGGATACAAAGAATTAACAGTACATTAGCATATTTTTTTTCGTGAGCATTAATCTCAAATTTCTTACTCTTTTCTGTATAATTTTGACAGCTCTTTCCAATAATGGCATTCCTCCTCTATTGAACTGAATGTTCTAGTCTCCATTTCTCCGATATAAATTTGCTTATACTGTGCAAAATTAATTCATTTATATGTTTTATTGATTTTTGTTTTTATTCCTCTAAATCACACTTAAACGAACCACAAATAAGATCACAGCATATAAGCTATCTTCTACTGCTATCTGGCACAAAAATACTATCTTTACAATTGATGAAACTATCAAATATGTCAAAAAATTCTCGAAAATATCTTTTTCGTATTATTTATTTTTTAGTGTTTTTTCACGCTTTAAATTCACCAACACTTTTCATTTGTTTTGCTAGTTTTCCAAATCACCTAATTGATTTTTCGTCCACTTATTAAATATACTAATTAACTGTCCGCATTGATTAATCGTTAATTGAATTAAATAATTATGAATAGTTTGTTATTGTCTGTCAAAATAACGAATTTCATGTTCAAAAAATCACATAAAGAATTTGAAAAATTTTAAATTTTTGACCGTTATTTTTTTATCCAATTCATCAATAGACAACAATAGACATCATTCTTGTAATAAATTTGATATCCTTTTTGTAAATAGGTAATTATAAAAGCGTTGTAATAAAAATTTTAAAGTTAAATTCCTAGTCTATAATGAATATCGACTGGGATAATTTTTATACTCTTTTTATTCATTCATCGTGTGATTACCTGATATGAAACCAATAAAAGTTTGAGAAAAGTAAATATTACGTTAATTACAGTAACAATTATCTATTGCGTTTTTTAAAACTAAACAAAAATTCTTAGCGCATTAATGTAAAACATTTTGAGATTTTTCCACGTGTCTAACGTTTATTTTAAACTTAAAGAATCCGTTAAAAATATAACAGGTGGGTATTATTTTATTAATAAAACTTTTTGCAATACATTTTGAGATTGTCTTCTTGAATGCCTGGAAAATATCCTTCTGCTAATAGTTTTGGTAATTTCTTAAAGCTTATAGAAAATTTCTCATCATACTCATTTTTAATTGCTGCCTGTTGCCAAACTGTCGACGAAAATGTTTCTGATGATACGCGTATATCAAATAGTTTTCCTACGTCTGAAATGGCCTTAACTAGTTCAGTTTGTATTCCGCAGTGCTGATAATTTTGATTTACATAATATCCTCCACTCGTTAAAATCTTTTCAACGCCATAATTCTCAAATGGGTTGAAGAAAATGTCTTTAATAAACCTCGATACTTTTCTGATTTCAGACCATGCCTCTCCATTGGGTTTAAAATCAAACTCAGACTCGGTTGTTACATTTAATAAAATTAAGCCAATTATTTCATTTGATCCATCTTGAAAGCATGCAACTGATATCTTTTGATCCAAGATGCTCTTCCAATATTCCTCTAATTCTGCAGTAGAGACTCTATCCTCCAAGATCTTTTTGGAACTCATCATTGGATTTTCTTCAAGAAACTGTGATTTCATTAATTTTATCGCTTCCGGAAAACGATCCACGCTCAGATCTTCAATTCGAAAAATATTATTTAAAATAATATCTTCAGGCACATCACTTGACTCAAAAACAGAATAAATTAGTGGATAATGCTTAGCATCATCAAAAGGGCGCTTCCAATCGAACTTCATCTTCGAAATCTCACTCAAAACTGAATTAATACAAAGTCGGTAAGTGTTTTTCATCTCCACTTATCTTATCATCTAACGCATTGTTTGCATAATAAACACGATTATTTTTCTCACATTATTATCTTCAACATCGGGGCCTTTTTTATTTTCATACTTCAACTAATGCAACTTTAAACCTCGCAGTAATTTTCTGGTGCAATAACTTTCATTGAGCACGCTTAGTTTTCAAATTTACATAATTTTTGTATTAACTCATTTTCCACATTACAGATCTCAACATACTTAAAGAACGATGGCAATGTTCATAAGTCTATTTCAATTAACAAACTTATGATGTTTGACAACGTAGGGGATCTAGATCTATTAACGTTGATTAAGATGCTCGATTGTATTATTGAGGAACAAGATCTGGTCTCAATAGTGGTCACTAAAGCTAAAGTTTTTTTGACATTTGTGTCGAATGAGGCTGAAGAAGAAGCTTTAAAGGCGTTGCTAGTCAACTTTAAAACTAACTTCAACCTAAGATCCTGCGATGATAAATTAATACTAGTTAAACGAAGTGCTCACATGTCATCTAGTAACAGAAATGACTTGAAGATAGTGGTGAAATTGGGAATTTATATTATTGCTAGAATCTATGATTTTTTTTTAAATTCTTTATTGCAACTTTTAATATGAAACGTGATTGGTTTCATGATTTGCATTTTTTATCTTACTTAATTCAAATCTTAATTTCAAATCTTAATTTGATTTTTTTCTATTAATGTAATTAATTTGTTATGAATTTACTTTTTTCTGAATTTTTGTAATTCTAGTTCTATTAAATATATTATAGAATAGTAAAAATAAACTAAACTAATAGAAATGACATCAAACCTACAATTTTCGCCTAATGACATGACATTTCCCTTTTCACTTAAAGTAATTAATCCTTGAGGTATAAAATAAAAATGCCTCCAATATTCCTTTATTATAAAGTACAATACTCAGCATGTTTGTAGTTGCTTATATTTTCTTTCTGCATGTCCTTAAGTTTGGACATTGCGAAATTGAATTTATTGAAAATAAAATGTGCGATGTGATTCGTGAAAATATCATCCGTGAGATTTTCAAGGTATAACTTAAAAAACAGTGATTGTTCTCTGGGTTTTGTAAAGTCTGGATCCAGCGGAATCGAAATGAGACTACTGGGTATATAGGGTGTATACTAGATACCCTAGGGTCAACTTAGGGTATACTAAGCAACCGGACCCAGTAGTCTTATTTCGATTCCACTGGGTATCTAGTATACACCCTATATGCCCTAGGATATTAACAGGAAAAGCAAACTATATTAACGCTTGCAACCTCTGATGTTGGATCTCATTTAGATGTTCATTGTATGTCCACACTTCCATTAATGCATTTTAAGGACATAAAGTAAGGAACATAGCCTTAATTTTTTGAAATACTTAAATTGATCTTATTTAGGAACATCCCAGCAGAACCCGTTACTAAAAGTATAATGATGGACTTCGATACAACACGTGGACTTATTTTTCATGGATCTGCTGCGAAGCTACTTCTTAACGTGTTTCCGAAGATTGGAAAATATAATCCTAAAACAAGATTCCTTATTTTTTTAACAGGACATATAACAGACGAGATAATGCACGAAATATTTTTGAAGGGATGGAATCAATATCGAATTCATGACATTTTTATAATAATTGACGAGGAATTTAAAAAGTTTTTTCAAACATTCAGTGTATATTCGTACAATTTTTTCACAAGTGAGAAAATCGACGGTCATCAGTTAATTAAAATTGATTTTCCATTCATGTTTGGTGAAGGTTTAGATCAGTTGGAATCTTTTAAATTGAAAAGATTTAGTAAGTTGAATGGATATTCATTAAAAGTTGTTCTATTCCTATTCTTGATGGTCTGTGAAGGGGAAGTTGATTCATCAGGGAATTTTATATTAGATACCTTAAAGTTTCAAGACGCAGAAGTACTTAAAATACTTTCAAAGTACATGAACTTTACTATAAAATTTGTAAAGTCAACAGATGGAATTAATCATGGATATCAAACCAGCAATAAAACATTCACCGGAAGCTTGGGTATGATTGAATATGAGCATGCAGATTTTGCTGCAAATTCGAGAATTGTTACTGAACATGAAACATCTAAGTCATTATGTCTTTTTGCAACCACAACGACAAAATTGAAATTTGCTGTACCTAAAAAATATTGGGATGAAGTGAATATTTTAGCAAGCATTTACAAGTTCCTTGACATTAATCTAAAAGTGGCTATATTCACAATTTTCATTGTTTCACCAACAATAATACTAATTTTTGATAGAATACAAGGAATAAAAAAATACAGCATATTTGACTCATTGACATCAAATTACTTAATGTTCTATGCCATAATGACATTTGTATCAGTAAAATTACCAAAAAATTGGACATCCAGATGGATTATTGGAGGTGTAATAATTTTATGGCTGATTATTGGAAACATGTACTCGAGTAAAATGATTGAGTTCTTAAATACAAATTCAGGATTAAAGCAAATTGAAAGCATTGACGAATTAATGGAAAGTGATCTGTCTGTCAAGGTTCCATATCCAATGGCAATTTTGTTTGAAGGAAATTTTCAAAATACATCAAAATCTCATCAATTTATTAATCGCGTAGTAACTAAATCCCGAGAATTAGAAAGAACTGGAAATAAATGGGCATTCGTTGATGTTAAGAACATGGAAGATTTCATAAGATCTAAAAAATATGCACTGCTGATTCTTGATAATTTAATAGATCATGTAGAAAATGTTTATTATGACAAAAATGGAAATAATATTCTAACACATATCGAAAAAACTCCATACGAATATAACTATGCAACATCCGTACCAAAAACATCACCTTTCGTCCAACGCTTCAATGAAGTACTAATGAGAATTTTTGAAGCTGGCATTTCAAAATATCAAATGAATATGGCTTTGTCTGAAAATGATTTAATCTATATAAGACGTATGAAAGAGGGAAACGTACCAAATAATGGTCTCAATAGCATTTCTTTGCAGCAACTCTATTCTGTGTTTTATGTTTACTTAATTTCAATTGGATTATGCTTATGCATTTTTATTACAGAAATAGCTTTACACAAATTTAAAAGCATAAAATTAAATTTTTTGTGAATTGTTGGCACTTAAAAACGTTTAATGCTTTTTTGACGTAAGTAGGCTTTTTATGTCTACTCATTGATGTCTGTAGAAACTAAAACTAGTAAAATAATAATAAAAAAATTACTGCCTTTGACTTGTTTTATTGCTGCATGGTTTATCACTAGGCTGATCATCTGCTTGGATTTTCAGAATATTGTCCTTTATTTTTTGAATTTATCCTCTGTGCTTTGAAAGGGCGAATTTGTCCTCTATTTGTATTAAAATGTCCTCTATTTCTGAAAAGTAGACGCTTTAATAATAATAAATATATATCTGGTCACCCTATTTATCACCCAATTAATTAGAATGATGTTTTCAAAAGTAGCCCATCAAAATAAGACCTTACATATAGTCTCCTCTATAGGATTTAAGACATCCTCTGAGCCATCCTCTTAAAATAAATTCTGGACGCATTAAGTCAAAAAATCTATTCAATCGATCTATTTTTACCGTCGTTTTTACCGTAGTTAATCGTCGTTCTGTATTAGTTAATAAATATTCATTTTCTCTCATTAGCCTAGGTTGGTCTTGGTCAGGATGACACAATTTTGTATTGCTTTATGTATCTTCTCTTAATAGATTTATTTTAAGCTTAATAGGTTTAAGATAAGACTTTTATAAAATCGATAAGATAAGATATGAATGTAAAAATTGTGTTCCTACTAATTATAATTAGTAAATTATTGATTTTAAGCGTGACAATACCAAAAACATAATTTAAAAATGTTTTCATTAATTCTAAATAGACAATATTCGGTAAGATACATAAGTTTTGTATATACAAACAATCAACATGTGATCATACGCGCACATAAATTTTACGTATTACGTACAAATATTATTTCAAGCAAGAAAAGATTAGAAAAAAAATACATTCGGCAGTCGTTCGCCAATACTGCTACTGCACACATCTATATTCTTATTTTTTAAAGAATATTCTTGATAATTTAAAACAATTTAATTTTGCAACATAGGAAATGGAGAATATGAGTCGTGTTGTATATTTTGGAAGCATCTTTCATTCCACTTCTTTTACTGACTCTCAAATAATTCTCAATGGATTTATTGCAGTCGAAAATGGCAAGGTAATATAATTTTATATTTTATCTAACACCTATAAAAAAAAGTATAAAAAAATAATAATAATAATAATACATGATTTGATTTGCATAATATCAACATCAGATTATAGCGATTGGCAATAAGGCTGATTATAAATCGTGGAACTATGAATACAAAAAAGATTTTGTAGAAGTTCAACTTTCTGAAAATCAATTTTTGTTGCCTGGATTTATTGACACACACATTCATGCTCCGCAAGTTCCAAATATTGGACTAGGCTTAGACAAGCCTCTCATGGAATGGCTCAACGCTTATACTTTTCCTACTGAAACGGAATTCAAAGATAAAGCATTTGCTAAGAATGTGTATGAAAAAGTTGTTGTAAGTATATATACTAGCTATACATATTATTTTACATTCATTCTATGTGTGTCAAATATCAGCACAGAACATTGAGTTGTGGGACAACTACCGCTTGTTATTTTGCGACTATTCATAAAGTATCTTCAGGAATTTTGGCTGATCAAGCTCATTCACAAGGACAGAGAGCATTAATCGGAAAAGTTGCAATGAATCAATACAGTCCAGATCATTACATGTAATAGTTTCTAGTTCTACACCTTATCGTATATCTTTTTAACTATTTCTGTACCCTTATTTTAGTGAACAGCTGGAAGACTCAATCAAAGATAATGAAGAGTTTATAAAATATGTCAAAAGTCTTGGATCTGATTTGATTACTCCGATAATCACGCCTAGATTTGCAATTACATGTAGCATGGAGATGATGAAACAGTTAGCGAAACTAGCATCAACTTATGATCTTCCGATTCAATCACACATTTCGGAGAATCTTGACGAAATCAAATTTACTCTGGAAATTTTTCCTGGACATGAAAATTATGCTGAAGTATATGATACAGCTGGATTATTGACCAATAAATGCATAATGGCACATTGTGTACATCTTGAGGACAGTGAAATTGAACTTTTTGCTAAGCGAAAAACTTCAGTTGCTCACTGTCCACATTCCAATACGAACTTACGATCAGGCTTGTGTGATGTTAAGCGTTTAATTAATGGTGGATTAAAAGTTGGTCTTGGAACAGACATTTCTGGTGGCAATCGAATTAGTATTCTAGATTCAATTCGAGCTGCTCTTGATGTCTCGCATCATTTGAATTTCATGAAAAAGCAAAATGTCTTAGGAACTGGAAAAATTCCTGCTAACGAAGATAATGAAAAGTATGAGCCAATTGATTACAAACAGGCCATATTTTTAGCCACACTTGGGGGAGCTGAGGCTTTGTCAATGGACGATAAAACTGGAAATTTCCAAATTGGAAAATCATTTGATGCTCTTATAATTGACTCATATGTTGGGGCTGTTGATGAATTTGATTTACCAAAGTCTTTGACTGAACATTTAACACCACTCGATAAATTTGAAAAGCTTCTGCAAAAATTCATTTATACTGGCGACGACAGAAACATAATTAATGTATTTGTGAACGGAAGACAAGTCAAATAGTTTCAAACCTATTGTACTATCAGAGATGTAATTTAAATAAAGTGCCTTAATAAATTCAAATGATGTTTATTAATGGGTATTAAAGGGAATCTAACGAGTAATTTTAACTGATTGATTATAACATTAATCACTGAAAATTTTGAAAAGTTGTCACACGAAGAATAATCTTACTTTTAATAATTTAATAAACCTAATTCTCCTCATAGTTTCGTGGTCTTGGGAACTCGCTAAATCCTTCTGATTCTGTTATCAATGCATGCTCCAAAATCACTCGACCTTCCTTATATCTTTGACTTTCTTCTGTTGCAAATTCATACATCCATCCCAATTTAGTCTTGCAATTTTTACACATTACATCTCGAACCATATGACGTCCAGTAAGCATAACTCTGTCTTGTACATTGCTAAATGTGAGATTCACGACTTTTTTAAACAGATAGGCTCTTCCCGTTGAGCCTGTGAATCTGAAAAGTCATTCGTGATTTTTATTGAAAATAAATTTAATATTATTTTATTTACCTAGTCGAAATTAGCTGACTTTTATTTGTTAAATTCGTGTCACACTGTGCACAGTTGTATAATTTTTGAGTTCCATTAATATGTTCCAGGAATATACGGCCCATTTTAATTATTTAAAGAATTTTTCACGAATTAAGAAAACCTTTGTTTTTATTTTTTGTTCACTAGAAGGTGAATACGTCAAGATGTTTGCAAAAACGACACACACGATTGAAAAAAAAATTATATATATCGTGCAGGGGAAAATCAACACTAGATCTACCAATTTTTAAATAAATTTGAAAATTCCGTTAAACCTCTACCCAGTAAATAAGTTTTCTTAATATAAAATAAATTTGTGTTTATTTAGTTAAATTTATTTTGGTAACATTTGATCGATTGACTATTTCATTAAATTTGTTAAAAAGGTGAAAATCTATTTGACTAAATAAAAATGATTTTGGTAGTATTTGATCACTGATAAAACGTTTCACGTGGGTAATTAATTGTGCTGTCTGCCCATCTCACGTGTCGATTTTCTAATGAATCAGGATAGTATCCAGAATTGTTGAATGATCTGTCGTCATCAAACGATGTCATTTTCTTGTTGTACCTCTGAACCATTATACAGCATCCAAGAAGAATCAGAATTTGAAAAATCAACCAAAATATAAAAATTGCTATAACTAAAGATTCGTCTAAGCAAAAACCACCGGAATTGTTGGCTAAAAATGAAATTCATTAATTTATTTTTGATAGATATGGAATGAAAAAAAATATGTAGCTACCTAGTCCAGCAACAATAATTTGATCATTATCGCCAATGACAAGTCGGTCAGTTCCATTTACACCATTTTCAATCACATTTAGTGTTATGTCAAGAGGAATTGTTATGACTTTAGTTTGAATTTTTGCTTTTATGTCATCATCTTCGACTTCATTCTCTTCATCCTTTAAGCCACCAAAATAATTTTGTATTCCTTGTGGATAGCCATATGAGTCTTGTCTGAAACCCTTATAAATATTTTCGACCGATACCGTACCATCTACTAGCTTTTCCTGAGTTGCACTAGAAAATTTAATCGGTTCCATTGGTGCTACTGTTGTTGTTGATGATGGAAATTTAATTGGATCTAACCTTTTTGGAGAGGTTGTCTCATCAGGAAAAATTATTCGGCTTAATGGAGTTGTTGGTGCTGGATTATTCACGATACTTGCATTTGTATCCCTTTTCTTTCGGCCATAAGATACAACGCCATATCCACAATTTACAGGATTACATGATTTATGACAAAACTGTATTGATACACTAAATTTTATCTGAGCCGAGGATGCAAATTTAAATGCTTTGAATTTCGAATACAAACGACGAGAACGGTCTGTAATTTCTTGTTGAAGTGCTGGAAAAATGGCAGCATTTGTTGGGCAACCACTTGACGATATTAATTCTAGTTTATCATAACTTGACGTGGCTGTAAGATTTACAGCTCTCAAGTCATAATTTTCGTAATGAGAATCCATTGAAATAACAAATTTAAGAATCTGTCCAATTCGAGCTTCCTTAATTTTCACATTATCAATAGGATCTACGATAAATACTCTTAATTTAGGTATGTCACCACCGCTATCAATAACTAAAGAACCACTTCCATCATAATCCTTTCCATTAAACTCCATTGAAGTCTCCAATGATACATAATCTGGTACACCATCTTCATTTCCATGTCTGTTATATTTAGAAATGCATCCAACCTTAATATATCGATCACTTTGCATCATGACTAAAGGATTATTCTGAATTATGATATAAACGAAGATTAAAGTACGATTTAATGATTCATAATCAAAAGCTCGTGCAACACCACATCGATTTTCCTTCAGTTCTGTCCCAATTGGAATCGTCAGGAAAGTAGGACCATAATTTGTTCCCGATACTCCACATTCTTCAGGATGATTTTCCGTATACATTCGACCTTGAAAGAACTGACGTGGATTATATCGAATAATCATTTGATCATGTGTACATCTAACGTTTACTATAAAAAAAAATCATGAAAAAAATAGAAAAATAGAATAAGAATAAAGAATAATAAATTTTATTACTCATTAGAGATCATTAGTGTTTGATAGTTCAAGTAGCACTTACAATTTAGACACTGTACTCTTTTTAGGTAATACGACCGCAACATGGGAATTACTGCTCGTGGTCCTAATGAAATAAGATCTTCGGAATGAACGAAGCATCTTGAATCGTCAATTCTATCTGTGTGTTGGAATGTGATTCCTTTGCAGAAAAACTTTTTCTCTTTATAACATTTTTCTTGGCATTCATGATCTGTAAGTCCAATATACTGATGTTCAGCATATGTCAATGCACTATCTGGGAAATGCTCATAGGAACAAAAATCATCTAAAAATTGTTCATTTGCTCCATTCATGACTACTTGGCAGTTGTTTTCTATGTATTCATCATTGATCGGTGCCACTCGAAATGAATCCGGTTCAAGGTTTTTATCGTCCCTACTCATTATGCATCTTCCCATAATGTCTTTATTTAGAATATTGGATAGACCCATTCGAACAATATTATTACGTTGAGATATTTGGAATGATACTGATCGACATTTAAAGGTCGTTTCAAACAAACAACGTTCCATGCATTCTCTTCGTGTTAACAGCTTATTTATAGTCAAATATCCTTTTCCAATCAAATTACTCCCGGGAATTCTCAAGATTGGATAAAGTGTATTTTTGCAATTAAGAGGAACTGAAAATGAGATTACAATGTTGTATAAATTTATCAAATTAGTTACAGATACCAAACATTTCCATTTATAAATTAAGTAGGTATTGAGAAAAATTCAGTCTCGATACTTTCAATTCATTTTGACCTTAGCGACCTTACTTAAAAATTAAAAAGCTTCCCTAAACTGTGTGTTTAATTTTTCTTTATTTGATTACATTCTAGCTTTAAAAAATTATATTCGAATCTAAAAAGCTATCATGGCAACAAATGTTGAAGAAATACAATGGAAGAACAAAAATTTATTTTAGTTTTTTTCCCACAATGAAGCATTTTTATGTATGATCGTAGCAGAGAAACGCACGATCACGAGAAAAAAATTACTTAAAATAATTTTCACGTACGATTAACGATTCGTTTAAGCAAGGACGTTCAGCCAAAAGTTAAAGAATAATAAAATTCATAATTGTTTTTATTCTAATGTGGCTACTACGATGACCAAATCAATTTGTTTGCATGGGAATTTACTCACTATTAAGACATGTTTTAACAAAATAAATAACATTGATATCTTCTACAAGTTCATGATCGTCAAATCGCCGAAAATTGTGTGTCTCCAATTGTCTCTCATTGCTTGTATAGCCATAACACTCAGACTTGTTAAAGTTAAGGACATAGCTCTCACAATTATGATCATTTTTACACAATTCCATACACGATAAGTTTATCACAGAAGGCACTTGATGGTGATATTTGAACAGTATTTTTTCACCAATTGATGGTCCATAATTATTTGACAGCACTATTTGTGGCGGACGATATCCAAGAATTTTCTCAAAATGAACTTGATAATCTGGACATTGCCTAATTAAATTGGCTGTTGTCAGCTCAACAAGAATTATAAAAACTAAATAACAAATGCTAATAACGTTCACCGTCATATTTCAGCTTAGTGACATGTTCCTTTATCATGTAAAAATATAATTAATAGTTTAGGAAAATCAATTTTTCATTTTTCCACTTTTATGACTTTGCCACAATCACTTTTGCTTTTTTTTTACAATCTAACAAAGTCAAGGCTGTAAATTTATCAGTTGAAAACAAATTTCAATCACGTGTCTGCTGCACTTTTCCCGATTTTTCTTTTAAAATTTAGCCAACTATAAAGAATAATTTTGTTTTACAGACGATCGCCGTGATGTCTGTTAATAAATTAAAAATAAAATGCGGAATAATGATTTTGTTGATGATGATTTTTTTTTTTTTTGGAATTCTATTCAGACAGTTGTAGCGCGCACGACTGAGAAAATAAGACTCGCGTAATGCTAAACACACTACGTTAAGCTCAACAACAATATTATGACCGAGCGTCGTAATTATCGATGCTATGAGATGTTGGAGGAAATGTTCTTCATGTCTGTCTACGCGCCTGGTGAAAATATGTTGAAGGCGCATAAATCATAGATTAATGCTGTACCTTAAAGTAAGTAAGCCTTTGAAAAAAAAATTAGGAGAATCACCATGTCCAGTTACATCATTTTCAGATAGGTCTACAAGGTATGATAAAAATTAATTTAAATTGTATGTAATGTTAAACCACAGAAATTAAAAGCGAGAGAACAATAGACGACGTATTCATACATTATATACACAGAGACGATACTGATAATATTGATGTGAAATTTTTTATGCAATCTGAACTGTCGCTTTCGGAATGCTAGAAATGTTGGAATTAAAACACTTTTATTTGTGTGATTTTATTATAAATTTTTGCAATGAGTTACATTTAAAGATATAAAAAGTTCTGACCTTCCATATCCGCTTATGTAATAAATTTTCTGATTGAACTTTGGATGGTTGAAGTCATAGACGGTTCAAGTCATTATTTATAGTAAATTAATTGCCTGCTGAGATTTAACTTCCAATAAATCATAAGCATTATTCTAATAAGCGAGCTAATGTAATAAAAAGACGTATCAAGTGATGCATGAAAAGATAAGGAAGCATCTGCTTTAACATGACTTGTGATGCACACACACCTCTTTCTGTTCTATTGCCGACAATGCGGTATAATATTTAAAATACTTTTTATTTTAGGTCATTAATGCAACATTTATTTACGTTTGCTATATAAATGTGCTTTTATTGTAATATTGTTTTGTATACATCACATCAAACATGCGGCTTACATGCTTGAATGATTACGCTTACCGATGTCATACAAATGAATCAATGAGCAATTAAGATCAATTTGAGAATTTCATTCATTCTTAAATGAGTGGAAAATCGTTTAAATTAATTAGATAAACAATACGCGATTTATTCATGCCGAAAATTATTTGCTTCAATTAAATTAATGGACTTTGCAAATATTATGTAAGAACTAAGATGTTGACTTTTTTTTTAAAAAAAAAAAAAGAATTGAATTTTTTATCTTAATTTTATATTATTTTATAATTTAGTTTGTTAAATACATATATTTCTGAAAAAATCAGATATTAATTTTATTAAGATATGAAAGTTATTCCTATTGAAATTGAAAGTTAAAATAATTTCCGTTAAAAAATTATTTAAATTTGAAAATTGCTTTTAACGGTTGAAATTTTTTTAAATTTATAAAACTGAATATATTAAAATCAAAACCCTGCAAAAACATCAACAATATTTTAAATTTAATTATTTAGCCGAAAAGTCATAGAATGGAGAAGATTTGTTGTATTGATAATGGAGCATGCAGCATAAAAATTGGAAATATCACGGATGAAAAGCCATTGTAAGTATAAATACATAAAAAAGTTAAAAATTTCGGCTTTTTAAAAAAGAATATTGCAAATTATTATTATTTTATTTTTAGAGTTATTCCAAATTGTATAATGAAGGCAAAGAGTGAGAAGAGAAGGCCTTTCATAGGAAATCAGATTGATGAATGTAGAGATATTTCAAGCATATTTTATATCCTCAGTTTTACAAAAGGATATATAACAAATTGGGAAGTTCAAAAGAACATTTATGACTACATATTTTCAACAGAATTTCCAGTAAACTTTAGTGATACAAAACTAATTATCACAGAGCCACTGTTTAACTTTCCAATAATACAAGAAGCGATGATAGAAATCTTTTTTGAGGAATATGACTGCTGCTCGCTGACAAAAACTACTGCTCCGGATCTTTGTCAATATCAATACACAAATACTCAAGATCCAGACGAGCCTCCTTTATGCTGTGTCGTAATTGATGTTGGCTACAGTTTTAGTCACGTTGTTCCATTCATTAAAGGAAAGAAGGTATTATCAGCTATCAGAAGGATTGATATTGGTGGAAAATTGCTTACAAATCATCTTAAGGAAGTCATATCATATAGATTCTTAAATGTGATGGACGAATCTTTCGTGATTAATCAGATGAAAGAAGATAGCTGTTTCGTTTCTCAGGATTTTAATGCGGACATGAGGATTGCAAAAAAGAAATACCCTGAAAATAAAATTATTCGTGAATATGTCCTTCCTGATTGTACGTCAATAAGACGTGGATATTTGCAAACGCCTGGAACTGCCAAAAAAGGAGATGATTATCAATTGATTCGTCTAAATAATGAACGATTTACCGTACCTGAATTACTTTTTCATCCATCTGATCTAGGAATCAATCAAATGGGAATAGCTGAAGCAACAGTCGATGCCGTAAATGCTTGTCCAGAAGAAACAAGACCCCATTTATACTCAAACATTATTGTAATGGGCGGATCCTCCAAATTTCCTGGCTTAAGAAATCGTTTACAGAAGGATATAAGAAGTATGGCACCTGAAATATTTACAGTAAACGTTTCTATTCCTGATGATGATCCGCTTACTTATGCATGGTATGGCTCACAATTCTTAGCAAATAGTCCTGAATTTGATAATTTAAGTATATCACGACAAGATTATGAGGAAAATGGTGTACGAGGCGTTCTTTACGGGAATGATGCTTCTTAAAAATAAAATTAAATATTCTTCAAAAATAACGACTTTTTTATTTTTAAAATTATGGCGCAAAATAAATACATCCATAAACTTTGTGTAAATATACAGCATTAATACAAATAAATTAGTTTGTTTATAAAAAATTTAAAATTTGCGATTTTTTTCATCAAAATGAAAAAGAATAATGTAATAAAATCGAGAATAAAGAAGGAAGATTTAAATCCAGTGTTTCATTTCAAAGACAAAACGGAAGATGATAAGATTTTAACGCCACAAATCATCAAGCTAGCACTAAAAACGGGAAGAGTAGAACTTGTTGGGAAAAACTTGAAATACAGTAAGAATTTATTGGAAAATCGATTATTATTTAATGCTCTTGACAAGTTGATTAGAATAATATTGATGATGTTCTATTGATTGATCATTTGAAAAGTGCTGACATTCAATTGTTATGAACTTATTAATTTTTTCAATTTTATGCTCAAATGATTGCATCTTATTACAAAAAGTTAGTTAAAACTTACAAAACATGAAATATCATACAGTTTAGTTATGCAATTGAAGAGTTCAACATGTTCAGACGAAATTTACACACTTATCCAGAGCGAAAATACACCAAGACACAAAGTTCATAATGAGCAGACGTGAAGGTCATATAAATTAACTAATAAAAAATTTCTCTTTTACTTAATATAGTTCCTGAAAAAGTTTTCAACATTCAAGATCCAGTGAAAGTCAATCCAAATGTAGTGGATTTAAACAGCACGCCTAATGAAGATGATTTGTGGTGGAATCAAAGGCAAATTACACATTTGGACATTTCTTCGAACGTTTTAACCGAAATAAATCCTGATATCGGAAATCTCATGGATTTAACGGTTTTGAATGTAAGTTAACACATTTCTCAAGCACAAACATAACGCATTTAACAATATATAATGTAATATAGCTTCAAGATAATGCATTAACAACTCTTCCGAAAGAAATTGGACAATTGGAAAAACTGACTAAGTTAAATCTAAGCCGTAACCAAATAAACGAACTTCCTAATGACTTTTTCCGACTACGCGAATTAAAATACCTTAATTTATCTTATAACAATTTAATTGATATTTCGGCTGACTTAAGTGATTTAGTCTATCTTGAATTCCTTGTAAGTAATTAGAATCAAAGTAATTAAGTCAAGAAGTCATACTAATATGATTTAACAACCTAGGACTTATCTAACAATAAATTAGAATCATTGGCTGGTGGAATCGGGTTTCTGACACGATTAACAAATTTATCCTTGCATCACAACAAGTTACAAATTTTGCCTAATGACATAACAAATTTGAGAAGTAAGTATACGCTATTCAGCATATCTAACCAAGTCTAATAATTTATTGTAATAATTTTGCAGATCTTCAAAAATTGGACATTATGCACAATGACCTGAAGTTTTTGCCTGAATTCATGGGAGATTTACGTAAAGTTGAATTTATTTATGCACAACATAATGATATCGATAAAATGCCAGACTTGGATGGTTGTGAACATCTTCAAGAGCTTCATATTTCAAATAATTTTATCACCGAAATACCTGAGAGATTTTTTGAGAAGCTACCCAACTTGAAAGTTCTTGATCTGCGTGACAACAAAATTGCCAAATTACCTGACGAAGTCTCAATGTTACAAAGCTTGATGAGGCTTGATTTATCAAATAATTCAGTGTCAAGTTTGCCTACTTCCTTGTGTACTTTAGCACATTTAGTAAGCCTACAAGTCGATGGAAATCCAATCAAATCTATTCGGAGAGACATAATCGCTTGTGGCACACAACGTATTTTGAAGACATTGAAAGATCGTGACAAAGGATTAAACAGCAATGGCTACACCAAAGTTGTTAACTCGCCAACAATTCCAGAAAGTCCATTTCCTGATAAATATCAATTAAAGAAAACACGAAGTCTCACATTGTGTGGAAAAGGAGTTACAGAAATTCCAGAACAAGTATTTTTGGATGCTGTTGAAGCAGACATTTCCATTGTCGATTTTTCAAAAAATAAATTAAAGCAGCTACCAGACGGATTAACACATTTGAGCTCAAAAATAACGGAATTGAATATGAATGGAAATCAATTGATTGAAGTTCAGCCATTTGCTTCGCAATTTGATCACATCAAGTACCTAAATTTAAGCTGTAACCAACTGGATAAGCTACCAGATGAAGTCGGTTTGTTAATAACTTTGCGTGAGATCAACATTGCCAACAATAAATTCAAAGAATTTCCAAAATGCATTTATCAATTGATTCATGTTGAAATTATTATTGCATGCGATAATAAAATTGAAGCAATAGATGCATCGGATAATGGATTAGCAGCATTGAAGCGTTTGGCTACTTTAGATTTGTCAAACAACAATTTAAGTCAAGTTCCGCCAACTTTAGGAAATATGACTCAAATAACAAGCTTGCTTTTGCATGGTAACAGCTTTAGAAGTCCTCGCATTCAAATCCTTGAGAAAGGAACAGCATCTATTTTATCCTATCTTCGAGATCGCATACCAAAGGAATTTTAAGTAGTATGCTTTACAAATGTTTGCCATATTTATATATTAATTTAAGCATTTCAAAAGTTACCAAAAAATTGTACAAAAAAAATTGATCAAATTTTATTTTTATGCCTGTTTCATTCTACTTAAATTATCTATTGGGATCCAGTGAACTCTTGGGCAAATAAGTTCAAATAACATTTTCAAAGAAACTAAATTATTGAAATGAAAACTCGATCGTATGCTAGATAAATAGAGGTTGAAGGTTCACTGGGGAATATTTTTATTCAAAGTTTTTGTTCCTTTATTGTTATGTATGTCCTGTTTCATTTGTTATTTTAATATTATTTTGTTATTTCTTTGTAAGTGAAAATTTGACAGCTTTATGTATTTATTTAACAAGCTTTCTAGGCACCGAGACCAAAGCACTAACGGTATCTGATACTAGCTTTAATGTATTTATTTCTGAGTGAAATAATTGTCAGTTCCTTTAAACAGTTTTGGAAACTTTCCATTAACAACTAAGTTCTTTGTGACCTAGAAAGTGAAAAAGTTTGGTATATTTATTTTCTACACCTTTTGTGTGATACCTACAAAAAAAGCTTGCACAATAAATTTTATTTTATTGGATTTTAAAATTTTGTCATAAATTAATTATTAAATTGTCACAATTCACACATCAATTTAATATTGCAGCATGAGAACTTTTTCATCTCGCCTCATTCAATCAATCAAAAAAAACAATTGTTTTATTAATTCAGCTATCAGATTAGTTGCGTTTTATATTTGAATTGAATAAGATTATCTCCAAGTTAAAGGAAGAAATAAAAATTCTCCAACATGCTTTCAATTTTTGTCGATGACGAAGCTGATTTTCCGATAAGACTCGTTAGTGATATTATCGATGAAATTTTAGCATCAGGCTCAATAGAAAAGGTAAAAATACACATATCGCTTAATAATAAGCATGTAAGCACGAGTTGATACAAATTAGCGTTACAAGTGGTCTCCAATATCAAAAGGTAATGATTATCCAAGAGAGGAAGAAGTTGTTTAGCAATGAAGGTACATGAAAGTCTAACGAAACTGAATAATAAAAAGTAGCTGGAATAAAAATTCTAATTCATGCACAGTTCCTTATTTATCCATAATTTTTGAAACATTTATTTTCTGGAAGTAATGCTGTATGGAGACTCTTTGATTACTTTATCTAAATTTTAAGTGTGGATGGGCAGAAAATCCAATTTTTCAGTGTACGTCATTTTTAAAAGACTCAGGTGCTCATCAGGTGGTTTTGGAAAAAGAATAAAATAATGTTAGTCGATGAAAGTAAAAATTGATGTGTACATAATAAAGCTTGCTACGTATCTTAATTAAGGGGTAATACAATAGCTTCAGATAAGTCCTTTTTTCCCATCAGGATCATTTAAGCATAAAATCCAATAGAATACTTGATAACACAAAAAGTTTAATTAATAAAAACGATTTCATGATTTAGTCACAATAGTCTGCTACTTTTTGCAACGCAATGAAGCCCCAAAGGTACTATTTCGTCACATAATCTGAATGAAAAGTTTTTCGAGTGTGTATGAAAAAGGACACGTAACCGTCCCAAAAGCATATTTTTACTTCAATCATTTTCATGTAAGAATTAACAATATTTCATAAGTCGATAAAGCACGTGAAGTTCATATAAATACCATAAAATTGACGTTTGCAATGTTTAGTTTACATTCAGCTTTTGTGCGGGCAAGATATCCCTAAATAAAAGTGAAAATGTCTGAAGCCTTAAATGTACCCAGTTCAAATTCATATTTTGATAAATCTCCTGTTCATACACCCACAACTTTATTAAAATCCTTGGATTTATTAAGTGTTGAAGGAACAATTTACCCAGTTTCGGGACCAAGTTCACCTTGTAGTGAAAATTCCTCAAAAGCGACGACACCAGTACGTTATAAAATTGTAAAAAGCAATCCTGAGGATGTAGAGAGGAGAAAAAGTTTAGTTTCTGATTTATGCTACGAGCAATCAATTTCTGATGAATTTTCCCACATTCAATTAAGCATTAAAGAACGTCGTGTATCGACGGGAAATGGGGATGATGCAACAACTTTCAATTCTTTGCATGCATTCAATAGAAAAAGTTTAAAAGCTGATACAGAAAATAAATTTATTGTAACAAAGATTATTAACGACGACGATGAGATTGAAATAATTGATCTGGATGATGATGCTGATGATCGGGACAGAAGTCACTCTCCAATACTTCTCAAACAGAATTACTACCCAAATTGTGATGTTAATGTTTGGCTTCGCTCGTGTGAACATGAAATTATTGAACCGATAAATGGAATTTTAAGTGGCTCTATTCCTACTTGGATAAATGGATGTTTGCTCCGCAATGGTCCTGGAAGCATTAAGGTTGGATCAACGACATTTAACCATCTCTTTGATAGCTCAGCACTCCTTCATCGTTTCAATATTGAAAATGGAAATGTTACTTATCAATGTCGATTCCTCAAAACTGATTCATACAAGAAAAATTTGGCAGCAAATCGTGTTGTTGTTTCAGAATTCGGAACTGCTTGTGCGCCTGACCCATGTCAGAGTATATTTCAAAGGTAATTAATTAAGATAAAATATCGAATGTAAATAAATTGAACAAATTTTCATTTAATAGAGTCGCCACACTTTTCAAGCCAGCTGATGCCAATTCAGATAATGCAATGATTTCCATATATCCATTCAATGATGAATATTTTGCATTTGCTGAAAGTCCAGTCATACACAAAATCGATATTGAAACTTTGGACACAATGGAACGAATGAATTTGCATGAGCGTATAGGAATTGTTAATCATACATCACATCCTCATGTTTTAAATGATGGCACAGTATATAATGTTGGATTGACTATTACAAAATCGGGACCTGCTTATGGCATAATTTGTTTTCCGAAAGGTGAAAGAATTTTTGATGATGCAAAAATTGTTGCGGAAATTCCAACTAGATGGAAATTACATCCTTCATACATGCACACATTTGGAATTACGGAAAATTATTTTATCATCGTTGAACAGCCACTTGTCGTTTCCGTGCCATCTGTAATAAAATCACAATTAATGAATGAACCAATGATAACGTGTCTCAAATGGTTTCCTGATAAGCCAACACTCATTTATTTAGTCGATAGGAACACTGGAGAATTGCGTCACACATACCAAACTGAGGCTTTCTTTTTCCTTCATATCATTAATCAATATGAAAAAGATGATCATGTAATTTTAGATATTAGTTGCTACAAGGATCCTGAAATGTTAAATTGTATGTATATTGAAAGCATGAAGAAAATGCAAACTAATCCTGACTATGCACGTCTATTCCGTGGCCGCCCTTTGCGATTTGTTCTACCTTTAAAGTATCCTTCAAAAATGAAATCTTTATCAAACTTTTTCACATGGAATTCTGAAGCTACTGCTGACACATTCAATATTCATGACAAAAATCTTGTCACATTAGAAAATTCGAGTGCTTCTGCATATTCGCTTCCTGATGGATCCATCTTTTGCAAACCTGAGCTTTTATGTAATTTAGGATGTGAGACACCTCGAATTCATTATGAGAAATATCTTGGCACCGACTATCAATATTTCTATGCTATAAGTTCAGACGTTGATGCAGATAATCCAGGAACATTGATTAAAGTTGATGTCCACAATAAAACGAAAATTACTTGGAGTGAAAAAAATGTTTATCCAAGCGAGCCAATTTTCCATCCTCGATCTAATCCTCAATCAGAAGATGACGGTGTTATTTTAGCTTCAATGGTTTGGGGTGAAGGTGACGAAAATCATGTTGGATTGCTTGTGCTTGATGCGAAAAATATGACCGAATTAGGAAGATGTGAATTCAAAGATTTACCAGGTCCTGTTCCTAAATGTCTTCATGGATGGTTTGCGGAGAGAAAATTTTAAGGAATTTGAGAGATCATCAATAAAAGCAATAGTTGATGTGGAAATTTTATAGATTCACGCAAAATATGCAATGCTTTATTATGTACATTTCCAATAAAACAAGCTTACAAACATCCCTTTATGTGCAGCAAAACAATCCACTTTTCATTCTACCCTTAAATTGTCAACTTTATTTTAATTTCTGTATATTAAATTTAGTATTTACAGGTTTTTGTGCATTACGTCTAGTTTTCTTTTTAATACTCTTTCTAAACATTTTAGTAAATGAACTTTTGCATCCCATTCCTATTTCTATTAGACACACAGTTGCTGCAGCAGCTAGACCTACAATCCAAATAGTAAAAATACCAGACAGCTCGGAAAATTTCAATGGTTTGCTTGTATTTTCTGGAGCAGAAATATGAATGTGTCCAGTATCAACAAATTCATCGAGAATAAAGTTGGTAATCCCAAAGTCACGAAACCATTCAATCTTTTCACTAAAGTGATCGGCAAGAAAATGATTCTCTTGAAGATAAAAGACCATCTGGTTTGTCACAAATCTTTCCTTTAATACTAAATACGAATAATCTTTCATGTGCATTAAATTAGCATATATAACTTGTGGTTCGTAGCTGAAAACTACGCCATCAAATGAACTGTCTAATGTTTTCTGTCGATAAAGTTCAATTTCAGAATTTTTGATGACTTTTACTCTAAAAATAATAAATTTCGATTAAAATAGTTTTCTGGATAAATTTCTTTAAAACTTACTTATTTGCAAATTTGAACCCTTGGACTCTACGACTAAGGCTTTCATACGTATAAAATATATAATTTTTGGCTATCAAATCGTCAAATGTTGTTGGAGTTTTCTCATAAATATCCTTCTTCATTATGTCAAAAAGCTTTCCTTGATATAATCCTCTAATCACCAAGCAAAACAGTAGAAACTTTGCTAGTAAAAACCTAGAAAAATTCGTTCTAGGTAATGTTGATTGAGATCCTCCAAAAAAAGCGATCAACATGTTAGTAAAAGGAAAATTTACTTTATGACCAACAATAAATTTGTACATAGTTATTGATATTAACTTTGATATTAATATTACTGCATATCCGATGAGGAAGATAGCAAATAGTAAAATCCATGTGAGAAAATCAAATGGCAAGTATAATTTTACAAATGCTGAAATTTTACTTGTAGGTGGTATGACTGCTACTATTGGAATTGAGGCAAACATGCTAGTTGCGCTTAAATATTTCGTGCGATCAATCTGTAGTGACAAGCTTCCAATGGCAACATCACATTTTCGATTAAATAAAGATCCTAATACACCAGTAGAATTTATTTCTCGAGCAACTCCAACACTTTCAAAAATACTAAATTTTGGTGTAAAGTTGAATTCCAATGCAAGTTTCTCAATCAAAAGAACCTCAATACCATCAAATCTTTTTGTTTCATCTGTTCCATTGACGATCATAACCATTGGAATGCTTTCAGTTACTCCAATTTTCAATGTGCAATTATTAAGGTTTTGTACCTTTTCAGGATAAAAATTGGAACTGCTCCATTTTTCGGTAGTCATGTCAAAAACATTAATTAGATGCAGCAATAAATCAGTTCCGCATTTCTCATGATCAAACGGGAAGTAAGTGTAAATTAATCCGTGAGTTTGATTACTTGTTAAAAAGTTTACATTATCCATAGACATCGACCAGAGTTCCTTAACAATTTCATCGACCTCTTTAAACAATCCTTTTGTAAGTACAATAAGATAGTATTTTGGATAGATTCTTTGTAATTTTGTTTTAATAACATTAAAAGAATCAATTGAATCCAAAATCAGCACAATTGGCGATCGCCTTTTATCGAATTCACTGAACTTTCTTTGATGTCCACGAACAATGATTCTGAAATTTATGCCAATTCCTTTTAATATTTCATTTCCAATTTCAGCACCATCTAAACTTGACTTGTTTGACATAGCCACATTAATTGTAAGAGATAAATAGCTGGTTTTTGTGAAAAATGATGAAATGAAACTCAACGTTGTTTTAGTCAGCACTGAATAGTTCTTTTGAACTTTAATTTCATTAATTTTTGTATCAACAAAAATCACAAAAAATGAAAATAGAAATAAAATTTGCAAAGCTCTTGGCATCGTTATTCTGAATATCCCCTTTCTTAACCAAAAACTGAACATACATGCAGGAAATCCACACGTTCATTGACAAAACAAAAAAATACTTAAGAATAAATGATTAATAAGGAAGGTATAATGAAAGCCTAATGTATGTTCTATTTTACTAATAAATAAATAAATCCTTAATAAATCTTTCAACCAAAATAATTCACACCAAATTTGTCAACACAGTGTGAATATTGATACTAATTCGTTTTATTAGAGTATCTAAATCAGTGTCGAGACTGAGGTCAAAGGTGTGCCATGAGAATTTTCCAAGAAGGGCAAAATTGACCAGAAACGCATACCTTAACAAAGGTCGTAAAACTAAATTTTTGAACAATTTTTGGATACAATTTAAAGAAATTTGTGAAACTTTTTGGGATCACTCAACAGTTACATCACACTAAAATCCCTTGCGAACGACAAAAAGATTTGACACTGTTACCTACTGAATTCTAGAAAAATTTCAGTAAAGTACAGTTTTACACCCATCAAGGACAAAAACCACCGTCACAACGCCGTCAGGGCACCCCATGTCTTTTTGACGATTTGCCGTTATTTATAACGTCGACGTAGCGGTGCCCTAACGACTACGTTGTGCCTCGGAATTTTTAATTTTGTTTCCCGAATTCCAATATTTCCCTAAAGAAATTTCCAATTCATTTTAAATCATAGTAATCTTTAATAGCTTTTGTACAGGGGGAAAACCACTTGGTGGAAAAAATTTCCACCGGGCCTGGTGGAATTTTTTTAGAAAACATCTAGGCTCAAACTTTTGGTTCTATCTTGAGCAGAACCATAATATAAGATATTCTGACACCGTTTCCACCAACCAATATTTAAGGACTCAAAATTATTGTACAAAATGTGGTTGGTGGAAAAAAAATTTTTGGTGGAAAATGACTTTTTTCCACCAAGTGGTTTTCCCCCTGCTTTTGTATATTAATGGCTAATATTTATTATTGTAATTAAAAATATTAGTTCTGCCAATAATAACAAATGTGAAAATAATTTATTTGGTAAATACCCAAACTTACTTCTAAGAATCATATTTTTACACCAGTGATTTATTATTAAACGATTACTCAACTAGAAAATCACTATTCAATTTATGTGTTGTTTACAAATGGCGTTCATAACAATTAAGAAAAAAATTTTATGGTGTGTCACACAACTTTAGAAAAGTTGGACGTCATTTTTGAATGACTTGATATTAAGAATATTATCCAAATTATCTAAATAGATAAAAGAAAATAATAATGAATTACTGTTCATTCACACAGTATGATAATTAAACTGAATAATGATGTTTGCCAATTAATTATTAAAAATTATTCTTTTTTTCAAAACTATTAAAGTAATTTTTCACAAAACGACTTTATTCTCTCAAGTCAACACTTTATGACATTTTGTTGGTATTAAGCATTCTATAAGGTTAGAGAAATAAATTAGGTTTGGAATCTTCGTAGCAAAGATATTTTAGTTATAAAATATTACGCATTTTAAATTTTTTTGTTAAGGAACAGGCTTTTTCATCATAGCTAGATAGATAGATAGTCTAATATCAAGGACAATCGTATCAATACGTTTTTTTGGGTTCGAATGTTTCTTCAACAGTCTCATCTTTGTCGAAGAACAGGGAAGAATCGTGTTAATTTTTCTGATTAGCTCTTCTCCGCTCGTCTGTAATAAGGTAAAGACAATTAGTTACTAATTAATAGACATACTCAAAGAAAAAAGACCTAAGTTGAATTTTAGATTTGTATGAAAAATCAATTCAAGTTCAATTTTAGATTTTTTAAAGCGTTATTACTTAACTATGCTCCGCGACACACTAGTGTGTCGTGGCGTCATCTCAGGTGTTTCGCGAAAACTTTGGCGACTAGAGCAAGGGCTAGGGACTCTCGAAATTGTTCATTGAAGTGTAATATTGTTGAAAGTGTAACAATGTGCAATGAAGTGTAGTGATTGTGTAGTAAAGTTTAGTATAATCCCTACCCCTTGGACTAGAGCTCACAAAAAATTTGAGAAAGTTTGAAAATTGAATTATGTGTGAATGTATTGCTTTTGGTATTTCAGTGAAACTACTTTTTTGAACTTGCTCTTTCAGGTTTAAGGAATCGATTCATAGTGTTCAGTATGGAAAGTATGTGCCTAAAATTACCAATTTAAGCTTTAGTTAGCAAGTTAATCGATAACTCGATTCAAACTCAATATTAACACTTCCACTTATTTGTATATGAGTATGGCAAGAACTGTATTGTTTTGGGAGTCATGAGATGCATCCAGTAAGGCACACGGAATAAAAAGTGCTATTTTTGGCTAAACTTTAGCCGATTATTGCATTTTTTTTTCTTTATTGTTTTACCGATTTGTAAGAATCTGGGTTCATTTAAAATAATAGTATTTTATTATTTTTTACCGGTTTTCAAGAAAGGGTGTGGGGGTATATGTCGTGTGCAGGGGCGTATCCAGAAATTTTTTGAGGGAGGAGTTTTAAAATTTTTTTGTATGGACGGGAAAATTAAGGGGGGGTTTTGGAATTTTTTTCTTGAAAAACCCTAGCAAATTGAAAAAAATTCCCAAAAAAGTAGGAGTTTTAACCCCCAAAACCCCTCCCTGAATACGCCCCTGGTCGTGTGGTATCATAATACTAAGCTAGTAACGAAAACTTTTGAAACAGTGTGAATATGCCCATGAAGCGTGATCGCTTCATTACTAGTTGTTGCTAAAGATATTCTTATAAATATCTTAAGTTTTTATGAAAATTTTAATCAAACTTAATGAAATGATTTTTGCAAAGTTTTGTTTTCAAAAATCAAAAAGAAAAATTTTAAATTTAAAACTTTTGAATGGAAATCAAAAATATTTGAGCTTTATTTTTTTAAAGCCACAATTTTAAAATTCTAAATATTTATTTTTAAATCAAAATAAAACTTTTGAGTATAGAAAAAAATGATCTAGAAAAACCCAATCGAATTCAGAAATTAATAAAAATTAAATCAAAAATCTTTCATAATTAATAACAATAATAGAGAGTGGCTATATTGATGGAGCCTGCTAAGTAAACAATCAAACACGAACAACATATCATATTGATTGAAAAAAACAATGAATTTTTATGTATATAAAATGTTCTCTATAAAAAATACTCGGAAATACATATGTAGTAAAAAGCTTGTATTTTTTTTTGCCTTATTTATTGTCATGTTTGGCAGAGTTGGTATAAAGATGTTATTTAAAGATCGTCATGCGTCTTGAATTGTGCTGAAGTTCTGATAAAAGCTAGGAAAATCCTTTCATATTATCATTAGTTTCGTGACACCACTATTTACAAGGTTTTTCTTATAACATTCCGAAGGTTTACCTTTAGAATTCCAGTATATTATTTGTCCCAGGTAGTTTTTTTTCCGTTATAAATTCACAAGCAAGATATTATCAACTCTGATCAATTTGGTCAATAAAGTTAACATAAAAACATTACAGGTGACGAGTGATTTAATAATCTATATTCCATTATTCACTTTTCCCGCTTGACAGAACTCATAAAGCGTTGATTAGCGCAAGTGTTGAAACGAGTATTTTTACATAGACGCATAGATTGAATTCCTTTTGGAAAAGCTTCTATGTACAATCTATGTTAACGCAAGAATTTTAATATTGATAAATAACTAATAATAAATAAATACAAGATAGACGCGAGATTCTCATTCCGCAAACAAACTTGATTTTAATATTTGTGAAGATTTTTTGATTTCTCCTGTGGTGAATTTTTCACATATTTTTTTTTATTTTTGTTTTAGTATCTATCGGAAATTCAACAAAAGCAGCACGTTGTTAAGTGGGAAGAACACTGAATTAAAAAAAACAATTCATTGAGTAATCTCGCAAAGATGATCATTAAAATTGTGTATGCATTAACGTGTCTGGGGTTGAATTTTGTGAATTGTGCATCAATTTTTAACAATCAGTTAAGTGAGTTTATTCAGTTTTAGCATATTTAATAGACAAAAAGCCTTGTAAAGACACTAATCAATTATTTTAAGAAATCTAGTTTGGTCACATCTATTTAAATTTTTATGTTTTGATTATAAAAGATTATGAGGAAGTCAGAAACAACATCATCGCAGCTGAGGAAAGTATTAGGACAGGCGGAAATATTTACCTATCACCGAAGGAACTAGAAGCTGATAAGATTCTTCTGAACATGAAGGAGAAAGCTATACAGAAAGGAATAATAGATTCTGCAAGCTTTGCACCATCAATGCATTTCTTCCACGCCAAACCTTTGATAGAGCAGGATCCAATTTTTGAAATTATTCAGAAAGTTCCAAAAGGTGGTGTTCTTCATCTCCATAATTCAGCTGGAGCATCAAGTGAATGGGTTATCAAAAATATGACTTATAGAGATGACATCTTGATTTGTAATCATAATGATGGCTATAAAATGTTCATTACCGTGTATGAACGTTCCAAAAAAAGTGAAAATATTTTTTTAAATTTAAATTAATTAAAACATTTTTTCAGTCCGTCAAAGCACTGCGCCAATGAAGCTGTTCCAGTCAATAAATTACGAGCAGAGGCAAAAAATAAAAACGATTTTGATAAATCACTTGAAAGTTTGATAAATTTGTATACACACCAACCCGAAATAGAATATCCTGATGGTGAGAAGAGAAGAAACAAAATTATTTATTTAAAACTTATTCATAAATTCTTTTAAACTTTTGTCATTCAGTTAACTCAGTATGGAAGAAATTCCAAAACATGTTCAATGTTGTTGGATCTTTTCTTGATTATTTGCCAACATATAAAGCATATCATCAACGAATATTAGAAGAATTATATGAAGATAATGTGATGTATTTGGAAATGAGAACTGGAATGGGTGGGGTAAGTG
The DNA here is from genome assembly GCA_963573255.1 of Chironomus tentans. NCBI lineage: Eukaryota > Metazoa > Arthropoda > Insecta > Diptera > Chironomidae > Chironomus > Chironomus tentans. The sequence continues at coordinate 29,445,953 of OY754304.1, read as the reverse complement.
AAAAATTCAGATCAAAAAAGAGTCATTCGCAAAAATGTCATAAGTGAATGACTCTTTACATCCAAAAGAAATTTAACTAATGAAAATAAATTAAACAGGCGATTGACGAAAATGGAAACAAATTGAGTAGTCAAGATATGGCTGAAGTTTTATTAAAATTAGTAGATGACTTCAAAAAAGATCATCCATTGTTTTTGGGTGTAAAGGTCATATTGGCTATTCCAAGAAACGCTGACCAAAAGTCATTTGAGCAGAAAGTGGAAAGATTCTTAGACTTGCGTAAAAAGTATCCGAATTTAGTTGTTGGATTTGATTTAGTTGGTCAGGAAGATATCGGGAGACCACTTGCAACGTATGTAGATAGGTTAAAAGAAATATCACAGAATGGTCGATTCTTTTTCCATGCTGGAGGTTTGTACCATCCACAAATTTATTAATTCAACCTTTTTAAGCTTTCACTTAAACTTTAGAAACAAACTGGTTCAACACTGATGCTGATGTCAACTTAATAGATGCAATATTAATGAATACAAAAAGAATAGGACATGGATATTCACTTTACAAGCATCCAGTGTTATGGCAAGCATTTAAAGAAAAGGATATTGCCATCGAAATCAGTCCAATATCAAATCAAGTTCTTCATTTAGTTCAAGACTTACGAAACCATCCTGCTTCCTTTTATATCTCTGAAAATGTTCCAATTGTTGTAAGTTCTTTCTAGTTTATTCTTTGTAATTTTTTGTTCATTTTTCTGGTTTGTTTTTAGATTGCTAATGACGATCCAGGATTTTGGAATGCTAAAGGATTGAGTTATGACTTTTATTATGCTTTTATGGCTTTTACTCCAGCCGACACTGGACTTCAGGTACTTAAGCAACTTGCTTGGAACTCTTTAAAATATAGCGCTATGTCACAACAGGAAAAACGATACGCAGCAGTTGTTTTCAAGACTTCGTGGGATAAGTTTATTGATTATGTACTTAATTTAGAAAACAAATTATAAGTGTGCATTAAATTGAAACCTTTGACATGAAATCATTTTATTGTCAAAACTTTTTACTACAATAGATTATTTCAAATAAGTTGTGTAATGTATAATGAAATTATTAGCGTTAATTTATCATTGGCATTTTCCGTTGTACAAAAACTTGTATTCTATAAAAAAAGGAATAATTTAGGAAATAAAATATTTCTATAATAAAATTTAAAAAAATATTACGTGGCTCGTAGTATCCACAATCCATCGATTGCATTAGACAAAGGCTTTGAAACGTTTGAGGATCACCACCTTTAGAAGCCTGAGCACAGATTGGCTTATCTTCATTTGCACATGATACACATGGTAAAGGACTCTTGTAGGGAGGTACAGTTTGCGATTTTGCATGCACTACCAAGATTACTGAAAAAATTATACTTCTTATTTTTTCAATGAAAGTAAGAATTTAAAAATGTACATACGTGAGATAATTAAGCACAAAAATTTCATGATTACTTTATGATGTTTATACACAAACTGAGCATGCTAATTTATTTTTCTACTAATTTATACAATATTCTTATCATTTAATTTTATTTAAAAATAGAATTAAAAAATAATTATTCGGCTGGTTCTGTAGAAAAATATAATTGATGTTTCTTATCAAAAATAAGATTTACATTAAGAAGCTTAATCGTTGACTAAACATTCCAACTTTAGTTTTTCTTGCAATGCCCTTCATAAAGCAAGACATACTCTAAAAATAACAAAAATAATTGTGAAACTGAATTTCATGATTATTTGTTTATATTTACGTTCTTTGCTGTATCCGCAGTCCTGAGCTTTCATTTCACAGAAGTTTTGAAATGTTTTGGGCTTACCGCCATGTATTGATTGTCCACAAACAGGCTCATAATCTGCAGAACATGTAAAGCAGGGAAGAAGTTGCTGTGTCAGGCAAAGTGAAAATGCTAAAAAAAATTAAATAGATGATTATAAAAATCGCACAGCATATAAAAGTCAATTATACATTACCTAATGCTAATAAAAATAGAATCTTCATTTTGAGTAGAATTAACTTTGTGATTTATTCTCAAATATTAAAAAAGACTGTTGTTGACAAAATCTGTGTAAAATTACTAATGTTCGTTTGAAAAAAATACTAATATTATGAAATTACTGATTCAAAAAAAAATGAAGCTTCACATATATATTTTCAACGACATGTGAATACTGCTCATACTAATAAAACAATCAACGGCATCAATTGGTGCTTTCACATTCTCCATCGTGAACAAAAATATTCTCTATAAATAATTAACGTAAAAGGCATTTATTTGCATTAAAAATAAACTTGATCTTGATAATAAACTTACGTGGTTCGTACTTTCCACAGTCTTCTGACGTCATAATACATCTGTTTTGAAAGGTTCCTAGTTCACCATTCTTGACTGACCGTCCACAAATTGGGTTGTATTCTGTACTGCACTTGACGCATGGAAGCTGTTGTTGTCCTTGAGCTACATTCAGAATTGTAAGAACTAAATTTCATAATAAAACAGCTGTTAAGAACGTTAACATTTAATCAACAAATACTTACTAAGAAATATTAAAATAATTTTTTTCATTGTCATTGTCATATAGTCTTGTTAAGCCGACATACAATTAGCAACTGAGTGAACTCATAACTCAATCAAGTTCGTTTCGGGGATTTTTATCACTGAAAAAAAAAACTTAATGAATTAGTTAGAAATTGGGAAAAACCGTAATTTTTTATTATTTGGTATTAAAAAGTCCATCTTTATTCAAAAACTCTTTGACTAGCCAATTAAAGTAAGAAAATTTTGAGAATACAATAAGAAATTTAATTTATTATTTCACTTGTTGGATAGTAAAAAGACCTATTTAATGGTCATCGATTTTGTAGACTACTCGCAATATCAAAAGTACGTTTAATGTTCATCTACAGAATTTTAGATTCTATCAAATATTTCAAATGTATTTCATTTAAATTTAGACATCAAATTTAATTCATCTAATTTTCACAATTACTTGAAAATCACACAACATTCCTTGTCTTAAAAATTTTTTTTTTTGGATACTATTTTTGGAAGAGTAATAAAAATATTACGTGAGATTAAATTCCATATTAACCACTCAGGGTTTAATACTTTATAATAATATCATTATAGAGAAATATGTAAGGTATATTTTGGAATATAAAAATGACTAAAATATTATTTCATTTCATGTAAATCATGTCATAACTGTCTCATTCTCAATCAATCACTAAAATTCATATTATTTTCATTTCCAAACATTTTTTTACATTTAAAATTCACATACCTATCTCATACGATTTTTGGAATATAAAGATCATATATTTTGTTATTATGCAATTAAAAAATTAAAAGTCTTTAGTTTAAAAGCATTTAAAGTTGTCTTTGAGGAATATTTTGAATAAATATAAGTTTTATAGTAATATGAGCTAAAGTCAAAATTCAACAGCATGGCTGATTTGGTGGAGGGTTGTCACAATAGCAGACTTCCTCACAATCAATATTTTCGTCACGATTTGGCACACAGCATGGCTGTAAATTTTCTGGATTAATCTCATAATCGCAACATGGCACGGTCGAACAATTTCCGTTTGATAAATGCATTTGTTTTATTGGTGGAATTGGAGGAAGCGGTAAGCTTTCAGATGTAGAATCAGAATTTGTGAAGCTCTCGTTATCTTCATAATTTTGCATAATAAAATTCTTTGGCGGAAGAGCTGGTGCGAGATTTGATTCTATTGAGTCAGACGAATTAACTTGTCGAAGTTTTTGACGTACAAAATCTTCAGGATTAGAGCTGGTTTTTTGATGTCCACGTAAAGGTAAATGGTAACCACTTATCATAGGAAGTGAGTTAGTACTTGAAGAGTATGGATTTTGAACTTCTTGAGAATTCGTTGAAATTCCAGAATCTCGTTGCACCATATCCGATTCCCCATCAAAATCAATTTCTGAAGAGTCTTCGTAAACATCGACAATTTCATAAGGAAGCTTTTGAGGTCTTCGAACATTAGGACCATCACTTGGAGAGTCAAAAAATTGTGGATTCGACATTCGCTTATCGGGAGTGTAACGAGGTGGCAAAGGTGGTGCATTATTATGCTTGAAAATCAATTTTGGCGGAACTTCTGGACTATTAACGTATTCAAAGCTGCTTTTTGATGGACGTGGAGGTGGATGTGATCCAATTTCAGGAAGTTCTAATGATTTTCTGTTCACACTTCCATAACCATTATAATTACTGCTTTTAATTTGTGAATACGTATCGTCATGATCATAATCACTACGAGGAATTGACGTTGGCAAAGGTGGAAGAGGTGTATTAATAATACTTTCCGATTTTTGACGTCGTACCTTTCCCCAACAATTCAAATTGTCACGAAAATGATTAAATCGTTCAACAAGAAGCTTATGAAGAGGCTGAACCTCTGTTGGTGCCAATTTCCCATGTAATTCGAGTGCACTATCGAGTATTTGAATTATGTTCACAATTAAAGTTCTTAATTTTTGAACTATCGGATCTTTTCCCTCAGCTGAGGTTAAATATGCTTCAGATAGAAAAGCTTCCTGATATTTTGGAATACCGCCTTGAACATTTGCATCAATAGTACCCTTCAATCTCATCGTGAACGGATTGAGATTTCTTTTATTATCCAATTTATATTGATTAATCAGATCTTCAAGTTCTTTTAGCGTATTTGAAAGAGTTTCACATGCAACTTCAACTGGAGGCAACTCACGAAGGGCTTGCTTTCGAATCTCAAACCATCGCAATATATTTGGTAAAGGTTCGGCAACATCAATTGTTGTCCGTTCAATCCATAATGATTTGAATTCATTATTCTTATCAAATTGTCCTTTATGAATCTGCAAAATAATAATTCATTCATTTGTTAGAAAAACTTAAAACTGGATTTATAATTATATTCTTACTGGGCGATCATGTTGAAATCTTATTACATCATTTACTTCGTAAAATCTAGAAATCTTTTCTGGGACAACATTTGTAGCATTCTTGAGATGATTTCGATCACTAATTGGGCGAACTGTACTAATTTGAAATAACTGTTCATTTGAATTCATTATTGAAATATCTGGCGGAGAATTTTTGGTATATAATTGTGCTGATGAAAACTCTGTTTGTAAGCGTTGTGTAAATGCGCCTATTCTTTCATATTCCAATCCTCTATACACAAATTGTTTATTCTGTTAAACAAAAATCAAATATTATTTTCTTATTGAATATACATTTGAAACATGCTTGTTAATTACCCTAACGAATAATGGAAATCCTTTTCCAATGAAAAATACTCTAAAGTATTCTGGTTCTGGCCTTATTTGTGTTAAAATATTTTGGAAAAATTTCGCTTCCGTTGTGAGTATTTCACTTAACTTATTATAATCATACAGCTTCGTTTCATAGAATTGTGCTAGTTCTTTACATAAAGGAACTCCTCCTTCCCAATATTTGCCTTTATCGAAATAACTAATTATCTGTTGATATAACTTTTCTTTTCTCTTCCATTCTGGCTGACCAGTACAATCATGTTTTTCATGAGGTAAAAATGTTAGAGTATCATTTTCCCAGCTTAGCATGTCCGCATACAATTTTAATGTAAAGCCTGCTTCAATATAATTGCTGCTTGATACATGTAACTCATGAAGCTTGTAAATATACCTGATTAATGATTTAAAGACGAAGAAAGTTAATTTATGATTTTCTAAGATAAGAATATTCTTATATTTACCTCAAATACATTTCTTTTCGATTAAGTGTTTTATAAAAATTGAGCAAATTTACAGTGCAAGTCATACGTTTGTCACGGTTTTCATCGCCTATTTTTAGATAGAAAGCATTATTAGAATGTATGCATACATTAATAATAATTGATTTACCTTGCATTACGCTGCGATAATCGAGGAGACGCTCCAATAGCTGTGTAACTGAGTTGATAAATGCAATTCCAGTTTCCCTCCATGGAGGATTTTCAGCTTCAACATGCTCATTTAGCCTGTTTTCAAAATGAGTAGTAGTAAAAAAAGCTTTTAATAAATGCATAAATAATTTGTGTTCTAATTATAGAATAAAATAAATAAGTAAAATTTTTTCAAAAAATCAACAGAAGCAAAAAAGTGGACTACGTCAAAAATATTTCGTGTAAACTAGGAAAAGTGCAGGAAGTTTCAAAATCTACAAAAAACACTCGTGAATGTAGAGGGAATTATAACTTACGCAATACTGAGATCCTCCCTAATAATTTTGAATTTATTTACGAGATGATGAGAAATGAATATTTAGATAATAGAGTTAAAATGGTGTGAAAATTGTTCATTGATCTTTAACGTTTTCATTACATTTATGCATTTTATGTGTATTTTTTAATGAATCTGATAGAATTTATACTTACATTGTACTGAAGAGTTCACGATACTCGTCATCACCTTTATTTTCACTAATTAACAAATCCAATTTGTCTATGAGTTCACTTTCTACAAGTCGGAAGCTTCCCCTTGCACTTTGTTCGCATTGCATCATGTCATAAAAGACCGATAGTGTCGCTTTTCTTAACGCTGGTTCAGGAACCAAGGTGACTTCTAAAAATGGCCCCACCATTGACGGAATGAAATGAAGTTTATGATTGCCAAGTTGACTCCACATTGAAAGAATTTGAAGACCCATACTGACTCGCATGTCCCCATAAGTGTTTAATATCTTGCGTCGTTTAGTTTCATGATATTGTTCTAGCTGGAGACTTGGTTGTGTTAAAAATGTAACAGCAAGACTAAAATAGGAGCACCACAACTGCGAATCGAACGAATTTGGTCCTAAGAAGCGATAAACTAAAGGTTTTGCAAATTCTTCTAGAGCTTTTTTGATGATGTTGTTAGCAGACATTTTCATAGCAAGCCAATCACTAGGAAAAATATCTTGAGATAAGAGTTCCTTGAAGACGAGTAAAGAACGATGAAGAAAATCCTTAGTTTCTCCATTGATACTCAAATCATCAAAAACCATTTTATAATGGTCTTCTTCCATTAATTCTAACAATCCTAGTAAAACAGTAATTAAAGAGCTAAGGACGTTTAATGAGGTTGTTAAAATAAGCATCACTGTTTCAGTTAAAACTCCCAAAATATTTCTGCATAGCTCAAATAATTCAATGTCAATATTTTCTTCTTTTTGGTTTTTCAAATTATTCAAATGAATCAGAATTTCTCCCAGCATTTCTGAGCATAACTTGAGTTCATCACGTTTACTCAAATGATATGAAAGATGTTCACATGCAATCGTAAGAATAATTGATCGTGTATTATCACTGTGAAACAATTTTCCACTTACGAGATCTTTCAATGCCCTTAATTTTGCTCTTACCAAGTTTGGATTGCTATCTTTTGGTATAGCATCAATGAGATTTTTTATAAGCATTCCAATTTCATTTGGTGATAAAGTATTTTCAAGTTGCTCCATAACAACGCCAACTGCATCAAGCATTGCTTCTTGCGTGGGTAAGGTTGTTTCAGAACTTGGTACACTAAGCATATTGTCAAGTGATACAAAAACCATTTGTAAATCCCGTCGAAATGATTCTTCAAATTGTCCTCCTGTTGCTTCGGAAAAAAGCTTTCTCGATTGAATGATGAGCTTAAAAACATATTCTATCGACTCAAAGCATTTTTTTATTGGCTCTGGTCGATCTGAAGTAGTTAACCACTCTGCGCAGTGCTGAACAGATGACAAAAGTCCTTTGTAGACAAGTGCAGCAGCAAAGTGATTTTCTATATATGCATCCATTACTGGTTTGAAATGTTGAAACTTGTTACTTTTTAGCAAACTGAAGATGCTAACTAAGACATGAAATACAAGACCGGAATGTTCAGTACTGTTTCCATCTTCAGTTGAGAACAATTCAAAAAGAGCATCGAGCACATCTTGTAGAAATTTTACAAGTTCTTCATCCTTTAATCTTAAAACGCGAGCTAATGAGTCCTTTATTTTTTCCGGGTGATTACGCCATTGTAGTAGAGCTAGCAAATCTCCATTCTGTGTTAGTTTTGTGGAGCATAAAAGTGTTTTTATAAAAACTGTTTCTTTGCTACTTCTTGCAAACATTGGAATAACATCCGGTGAAGCTTGCTCATCGGAAGCTGAACATGGAAGCTTCAAATAATGTCCCCCTTGTAATTTAGAATGATCTTCACACTTGTACACAAAGAGTTCATGTCCACCATCAGCAATGGTTGCACCATCATGTTCCATTAATCGAGCAAAACTAAAGCCAAACATTTTTGGTTCTGATTTATCTCTAGTTGAGCAATGTCTAAATTCAAAACGAACATGTGAATTGCCGAATTTATCAATGGGTACCATCAATCGAAGTGTTTCATTCCACGATGGAGAATTGTTGTGGTAAATAATCATTGAACGATGATACATGGTGTTATCACTTCCCGCACCACCACTTAAGCAATCACTCAAAATCCCACCAGTTGAGTCACAAACTAAAACACTGACTTCAATATTCTTTGCTGTAGATTTACCACCTCGTTCGAATTCTCCATGATCTAATGTTAAAAATAAATCATTTCGAACATCCCCTGGCAAAACAACATCGGGAAATCCCATTTTGCGTGTGATATTAGTCCCTTGAAATAACAATGGTTGGTCTATTTGAGCTTGACCAAGACCTCCATAAATTAGTTTCATTGAAACTGAGATTCCATAATTCGAAGCAGTAGCTGTTATTGGCGAAAATTTTCCAGTTGCTTTTTTAATAATTAATTCATGTAATTGGTAATAATCTTTTTCATCGCAGGTATATAACTTAAAAGTTGATTCTCGTTCTTCGGGTTCAAGAGTACAATCAAATTGTCGTAAATCAGTTATTGGTAAAACACCAATACCGTACGGACGTCGATAATATTGATACATTGCACTTTTATCTACGCTTTTTCTCATTGATGTATCAGAGAATTGAATTTTACCGACTCGCATAACATTGGCTACAATATATAAATCGGAATTGAGCTCCGCTTCACCTAAATTATAATTGACACAAAGAAGAAGAATAGAAAGTAAAACAATAAGAAGTATTGGCCAAAATATTTCAGTTGACAACTTACCAAGATCTGTAAAAACTGTGCAATTACTATGTGGCATATCAACATCATATGTTGAAAATCCATCTTTGGTTATTCTGACCAGAAACCGTTCAGTTATTTGTCTTTGACGTGACGGATGGGCATCATATATATAAAAGTATATTTCTGCATCCTCACAAACTCGATAACTAAAGTCTCGCATACATAAATATAAATGATGAGTGAGAATCTTTTTGGGTGCTTTTTTTCGCAAGGTTCCACGACTCTGGTTTTTTTTTTAAAAAAAAAGTTGAAATTCAGATTAAGAAAAAAGAAATATTTATTTTAGTGTTAGCTTACAGAAGTATTTTTTGTGTTTTCATCACTTGATGAATGAAAATTATGCAGAGCAACAATTCCAACTTCTGGAGGGTTGACGGCCAAAGGTCCTACTCGGGGAACCAAATCAAGACCAAGTTTCCTACGGTAAAAGAAAGAACTAATTAGTAATTTGAAGTTTATAACACATAAATTGATGAATAAACGCCCCATAAGAATAATGGATTATGAAAATCTTAAACGCAGTCAGTTTTCCCTTAAAACGAAATCCATTAGCGTTATGATTGAATTTAAAAAAAATCAATTCCAGAAGCGAATTCCATATCCAATTAAAATTCAATTAAATCTCAACAGATTCTCACAATTTCTTCTTCTTTTCTTTTTATGTGTGCTAAAAGCACTTATGTGAGATAGCCATAACGTTTAGTGAGTTTCTGCACAAAGAAGAACAGAACAAATTCTTTCTTAAAGTTTCTCTTATTTTTTTCCACATCATCTTCATCGTTGTGTCTTTTTTGCCTTTTCTTTTTGCATACCATTTGTACACACAGTAAGCATATTCAACATTTTTATTTTTTTCTATGTACATTGAGCATGGCATAAAATGAAGCGATTTTTTTTTTGCTTTGAGACATAAAAACATTTTCTTCAATTTTTAAGTATAATGCACGTGTATTGGTAAATGTTTCGTGTGTATTAAACGTGAGAAAGAGAGAATTATTTTAATAAGAAATGTTTGTTGTTGTACTGTCTGGACCTTAAACTTTTGTTTGATCCAAGAGACGACGCACGATTGGGAGAGTTGTGGAAATAAAATGAACAGTAGCAAAAAGTAGTAGCAGATTGGGCATTAAGAAATTTATTTCCAGCTTATATCCCCATTCTTGGAATTTTTGTTTCACTCTCCATACACTTTTATTTTATTTTTTCTTTCATCTTTTACTCTTAGTGATCAGGCATCAACAGATTGTGTATACATGATTATTGGATTTACTTAATCTACTCATAGCATAGCGAAACGCAAGTATTTCTTACTTTCTCTGTATTATTGCCTAATAATTCAATTAAAATAACGGCAATGATCATTTATTAATCAATAAATTTTCGATACACAAACTAATCAGCAAATGAATGGTTCTTTATTATTAATAACAATATGAACCGGATTTATTAAGAAAAGCAAACCATATAATTCATAATGAAAGTGATTTACAAACGTGCTATTCGTTCGTTGTTGTGCAGAATTTTGTCACTTGACATAAAGTTAAGAAAAAGAAAATTTTCGTCAAAAAATATCTTTTGAATGGACAATGAACTTAGCATAAAAATATTCCATGTGTAATTCCACCTTATTAGCATTCAATGATGGTAATTTTAGATCATTTTTCTTTCAAAAGAATTTTGTGGATGATTAAGAAGCCTTTTCAAAAGAACCATTCCTTCTGTAAAATTCATTTTTGGCAGTTGCTTTTATGAAACGCTATTTTACCGGAATAAAGTTGAAATTAATCAAACAACAGCAGCAGACTTTTTTTTTGTTGCTAGAATCAGCAAAATTCTAATTTGTGCTTCTTTTTTCGCAACATCAACAAATTATTTTGTGATGATTCATTGCTCGTTTGCCATATTAACAGTTTTGAATTTCATAAATTATTCATTCCTTTTGCTTCGATTTTTCTTGCTCCGGTAAAAGAATTGATTATGCTTTGGATCATATGGGAAGCTTCTCAAGTTCATGTATTGCTAGAGCCCATAAAAAGCAAATGTATATGGTCCAATCAGCAATTTAAAAGAAGAAACAAAAATTATGTTAAGGCAGCAGTAGACTGCAGAAAATAACCACGAGGTGGATGAATAAAATAAGTAAATACCAGATGCCGAAGAACTGATAATTTTTCTTTCTCTCTGCTTCTAACTCTCTTCTTTTTTTCCTCAAATAAATTATTTTCGCCTGTTGTTCACCCATGAAAATCTCTTTTATTGCTTCCATCTTCTTCATTATTTCCAGTTTTCTTCTTTTGACTCATCAACATTCTTCTTTGTGTCTCTCTCTCTCTCCCATACACTCTACATTTTCTCATTTTATTCTTTTTCCCATCCATGCCGATACACATATTAAATACATACACTTAAAGGATGCAGTGGACAATAGCAAAACGAAAAGAAAGAAAATCATAAGAATCAATTTGCGAAATTCAGCAATTCGCAAAAGAGTCTTATGATCATTGGCAAAACCAGTTCATCATGAACAGCAGAAACGGACAAAAAGAATGAATCTAAATTTTATTGACTTCATCAGCCAATTTTTTTTTCTGTTTAAGCTTACAAAACGTGTGAAGAAATTCTCTTTTTTATTCTTTTCAGCTTGTGCTGCCGCAATGAAGGCATACCAATTAATAACTTTTTCATTCTTGTATCTTATTATAGCACTCCTGAATACTCCAATCAGTTTAATAAATCCGTTTAATAAATTAAGACATTCGAGTTGATGTGATGGCGTAGAAAAATGAGAAGTAGAAGAATTAACAAAAAGGAGAGATAAAAACTTGTTGAATTTATTGTTAGACTTTTATCGAATATTTCACATTCGTTTTTAGTGCTTTAAGAAAGCAATTATAAAAAATGGTCCCTTATCATTGCTTGAGCATTAATGCTGAATAAGACTTATGTACATGAATTCATCAAATAATAGCTGATAAGCATACAAAATAAAAGTCAATTTCAGATGCCCCCATAAATTTCTTTCAGCAATAAAATTAACTACGATTGCATGAATCATCCACCATGCATACATTTTGAAATCTTTTTTTTGCTAATCTTTCGTTGATTTCGAATTTTTTTCAGTGGTATGCATACAACAAAGTAAAAGATTGGAATGCAGGCAGCAACAAGTTATGAAGAAGACAATCATTTCTTGAGCGTAACACTCATTCTCTTACTTGCTATGCTTCATCATCTTCATAAAATGTGCCATCATGACTCATTATAATTCATTAACATCGCTAAAGATGAGCTTTACTCATGTTCATACATGAAGAGTTGATCTCTTGCTTGACATTTTTCTTTTGAAACTTGATCGTAATCTTCTTTTAACTTCTTATTGTCCTACATCTTCCCCTTTTCTCATTATAAAACAACTTTTTATGAAAAAGCAAAGAATTTAAGAGAAAAGTCTATGTAGTTATTACAGTTTATGGATCAGCGACAATTTTTTGAGCGATTCTTATGCATATTTGTGTTGCTTGAACAAAAAACTGACAACAATGCATCAACGATAAAAATTAAATGCTTTGCCAAGTGCCAACTTTTATTTGTTCATAAACTGTCCAAACCAATTTTCTCTGGCAGGCAAGTTCCATGAGCAGTAATGGTAAATAATAATAAAAAAAGCGGGCAGGCAAAGAAAAGGTAAATAAAGAATGATACAAATTTGCTACTGATGCTCAGAGCATGATGATCATTACCAGCCCACAAACAAAATAACAGCAGTAGTAATATTTAAAGGAATGAATAAGATTCATTCATAAAGAGAAACATAATGCAATGACCTATATTGTTAACATCAGAGAGCTTTAGAGAAGTGAAGTGAGAAATTATTGAATTTCTTCTTTCAAATTTAAGATGAAGCAGCACAGTTCAGTGAAACAACCACATGTTTTAAGTCCTTTAAATATTACATTTTCACTTCCATTTAAATTAAACTTAAACATTCCTCAATGATCATGTTTGTAGTGTTTATGAATATAGATCATACAATGCTAGATGTTGACCTTACCGTATACAATTTAATTTTACGTAGAACGTCATTTCTTAATTTTAACTAACTTAATTACTGTAATTACAAAACTATCTTACTGATGGAAAGTCTAAGTGAAACTGAGATTTACGATACTAGAGCTTGCCGCATGATGTAAACTTTTTACTGATAAGGTTGTTGCTTGCAGTTGTATGATTTTTCATGAATTAAAGCGGAAATTTCACAGATAATATTTCCTCAGATAAAAATGTTCTCAACTTTTCAATAAATAATCAAATTATTCCAATTCAAAGTAATAATTGTAAGTACAAAATCGCGCAAACACTCATAATGTGTTCTGCAACTTTTTTTTGCCTTCAGTTAGCCATAAAATCGAATACAGAATTTAAAACCGCATAGAAGATATCTTGTAACCGCAACAGTTTCGCATTACCAAAACATTTTGCAAGAGAAACAACACTCACGATGTATTAAAATTTATCGAAATATCCATGTAAACTTTTTGTTATGTTCTTCACGACATTTTTTATTATTATTATTATTATAATTGCGTAAACCGCTTTTGGTTTTTTTGTGCATAAATTCTACAACTTGTTTTGTACGCGAGTAAAAAGAATCTTTCATTTTTTTCTCTTTTTTCTTTCCAATGTTGACCTCACACTTGGTTTGTGTGAAATTTGAGCTTGTAAGATTTTTATGTGCATAACATTATTTCATTCCTCTTTCCTCAATCGGGAACATAATTCTTTGAAATGGACATAAATTAAGGCACATAAGAAATTCACATTTTCCTTTTAACCAGAAAAATGCAGCAAGTTTTAAACAAAAAGTCCAGACAGAACACTGCGAAATATAAAAGAAGGAGCGAATAAAAAGAAGTTTAAGTTCCTTAATTAAGCATGATGTACTAACCAGTAGTTGAAGTCTCTACTTTTACATTAAGAAGAATCATTATTATAGGTTTAAACCACATGAGGATTATTCCGACCATGAGAATATCATCGCCCGGCACATGCAATGTTGGTATATATACAAAAATTTCAGCCAACTTGACCCGCATTAACCTTTGCCTTTGAAATTGAGTAAATGAGAAAAGAATTTAAAGATAAAAGAAATGAGCGAAAAGGATTTTCTTGTTTCACATCAGCTCACGAAATATCGATGAATGAAAGACAATTGTTGCTTAGCAAATAATAATGATACAAACACAGACAGTCTTCCTTAAATTAAAAATATTAATGCATTAGCATGTGATTTATTTATAATTTTAAATCGCCTGGATAAGGCAATTTCCCACGATCGGCGTTAAAATTTGATAAAACTTACAAAAGCTGGTAGTTCACATAATAATAATATACGATAGCAATAATGAAACATCATTAAAATCCATACTATATTTAACATTTCAAAGTCCAAGAGCTATGGATAGAGTAGTCGAACGTTAAACGCATATTTTTTTGAAATTTCCCGCAAATTTTTTCGAAGTCATTTACGAATTTTTCGAATATTGATATTTTGAAAATTCTTTAATTTATCATTTTACAGGCATTTTTGCTCCACTCTAAGCATGCAATTAGCTTAATTGAATTAAAATACTCAATTTGCAACTATTCTGATTTAAATTACCCTTTAAATAAGCGAAAAATTTGGAAACAAAAATTTTCTATCAAAAATGTAAACAAATTTGTTGTTGTTTACAATCATTGCAGAAAATAAATTCATGAAAAAGAATCCGTCAAAAATCCACTTTCTACCATATTAATCAATATAAAAAGGTTAAATTTAGTTAAATTAGACTGTAATTGATCATTTAAAATGTATTTAAAATATTAAATGTAGGAATTTACAAACTTTTGTAACGTATATAAAAAATTCAAACTTTTTCCCGCAAAAATTTTCTAACTCAAAAAGTACGTGAAAATTCGATTTCGAATTTTCACGTACTATCCATAGCTCTTGGTTCAAAGTCTAATTAAATTTTGAAGAAGAAAATTCAATTCTTTGATCGCACTTTCCGTTTTGCTCCGTTCTTTCTTACAAAGCGTTAATGATTGCTGCTTGATGAGTAGCAGCAATATTTATGCTTTATGAAATAAAACATGATATATAAATCATTCTGATTGTTTGCAATTGATCAATGTAAGATAAAGAAAAATACTTTTCTCAGCATTATTTAAAATCCATAAATTTTCAATTATTTAATTAACTTCGATGCTATAATTTCTCAAGCTTTTGATCTATGTTCATAAGTGCAAATTTTCATGCATCTAGAAGAGTGTTAAGAAATTATCGAATGTTAAATGTACAGAATTATCAAAAATTTTGCAATGACATGATGTGAATATAGCGTCAAGGATTCTGAATCTTTGCACGAGTTAAAATCTTTGGATTTTTTAAGCAAACATTTTATATATTATTAATAATAATATATATTTACAGAATCATAAGCTTTAAAAATTTCCCATAGTTTTTCCTGATTAAAAATAATGAAAATGTTATTTATTAACATAGCGTCGTTAACTTTATAACTACTACTTTTTTTAACATCTACCTTTATATTTTCTCTCATTCATATTTTTCATTTTTGAACCTGTCTTAACTTGATTCCAATTGATAGTCGTAAATGGACAAGACAAGAAGTTCTTTTAACAAAAAAAAAAAATAATAAAAATGTGCTCAATTTAACGAGTGTGACATGCTGAAAGGGGGAAAATAAAAATTTTGGCACTTTCAAAATGAATGGCACAAAATTAAGCAAATAAGCTAATTGAACGTTACGGCTGAGTTACTAAAAATGTTCGACTATCAAAAAGAAAAATAATAAATCTTTACTAATAAATTTTAATTAACATTGAAATGTGAATGAGAAGAATTAACAACGTAATAATATTGTGTTAAAGTCCCACATAAGAATAGATATTTGTGTATATAAGCTACGTGATCAAAGATGTCCCATAGATTATAAGAAAGCTCATTTCATGAAACCTCAAAAAATACCCACTGACTCTTTATTTTTTTTGCTCATTCCTTTGTTTTACATCACCATCATCATGTGCTTTTTATTCCTGCGAAGAGTTGATGTTAAGTAAAAGAGATAGATAGATGTGTTGTATTGAAGGCATATACAATAAATATTTATATGAAATGAAAAACCACGATGACTGTAAACGGGCATTGACTTGTATTGCCTTTTTTATATTTTTCTCATGTTCTTTGCTCATTTGGGATCTTAGAAACCGTGCCTTCTTGCTCACATTCGGTTTTCCTCTTTTATGCTGCTCGCTTTTTGTTTTGTGAAAATAAATAAATCTTTCAATTTTTTTTATGAAGAAATTCTCTTCTTATTTTCTCTGTTACAACTTTAAAGAAACTTAACATAACAATGCATTGCCTTTATAATTCCATGCATTGAAATATAAAATAAGTTTTTGTACTCTTCCATTTCATATTATGATTATGCCGCGACGACTTTTATGTGCAAATCGTTAAATGAAATTTAATTATTCTCTGTTGCTCCATTTTTCGTCTCTGAATAATTCTTTATGAATGGATGTTTGCAAGGTATTGCTAATGCCAAAGTATATATTTCTCAGACGAATGTATGAAAATAGTTTAATAAAAATGACAATCGAGCAGAAAGAAATAAGTAAAAATAAATCAAAAAATCGGTGTTATAAATTAGCTTTTAGCTTCCAGCATGAGACACTTAACTGAACTTAATTGATGATAAAATAGAGGCAGAAAGAGAAGAAAATCAAAAGCAAGTAGCTCATCTGTATCATACGCAAACAAAAATAATATTTTACTGAACAATACAAGGAGAAAATGAGAATGATACCTGTATGAGAGAGCAGTAGCAACTGAACATATTTTCAAGAATGAAGGTAAAAAGTGAGGGCCAGAATATACACAATACAAAAAGATATTACTGCTTATTTTTAAATATACAGTAGTTCGAATAGTTAAGGAACGACATCATTATCTCAACGAATACATCACTAAAGCATAAGGCAAGAAGAAAAAGCAAAGTGAATATGAAAAAAAAGTAAAGTAATAATAACCACAATATAAAGAAGGAAAAATCAAGAGGCTGGTTTTTCTACGAAATCGATCGCAAGTCATTTCTTATTTGTTCTCTCTGTCTCTTCGACATTTCTAAAGGCATTTAACTTTAAACATTATTAAGAGATTTTTCATTTTACTTTATTTCTTTCTTTTAGCCAGCCACAAATACCTATTATATGTACTTGTACGAACGTATTTGTATATGTGTTGATATTCAAATGCAATCGATATTATAACTATACACATATTTTATTAAAAGTAACAACGATCGTGCATGAAGGGGTTAAGTAGCGGCGCAAGAGAGTAGAAAACAGGTTTGACAACCCAGAAGTCGCTTCATTTTTCTCTGTTCGTTCTTTCTCATCCATCCTCAACAATTGCTCGCTCACACAAGAACCAACAGCCAAGAATTTCTTTCCTTTTCACATGAATCTCAATTCTTGAACATCTTCCTCTTGTATAGAATTGCATCTAAATTCTCGCTCTCTCTCTAGCACTTTTAACTTAAACACGTTCGTCTTTCATCTTTTCACTCTCTCATTATACTTCCAATATTATTCCAGTTTAATGCTGATTCCATAACAACTAACACAAACAAACATGTGTAAAATATAAAATTGAGTAAACAGATACAACTTATAATTTTTTTAACTGCTCGCGTTTAGTTTCCATCGTGTCTCTTTAGAGCGTAAACGTAAAATTACTAGCAGCAATGCATCGAGTGTGAAACATATAGAGCCTATAACTACTTTCCTTTGTCTTTTACAATTATTTAATTTCACTTTAATATTATTATCGTTTCTTCTAACAAAAGAGAGAAAGAGAAAAACATTTTTAAGCATATCTGTGTGATTTTAAATTACAGAAATAAAAATAAGAAGTAAAAATTTTAAGGTGAGATAAACGTTAAGTCCGTTTGATAAATAAAATGATAGAACTGTGTTAACTATAAGAATTCTGCACAAAAAAAATGAAGAAGCATCTTTAACATACAATGAAGAAAATGAATATGAAAAGAAAAAGAAATGTTTGAGTAGTGAAGCAATGAAAGGCAGGAAAGAAGAAGAGATTCAAAGACTTAAGAAATGAGAGAGAAATAAAAAAATTTAAACAAGTAAAAAGTGTATATTAAATGTGAAGCAAAAAACTTCAAAGTGTGCTTATCGTAGCATCTACTTATGGAATTAAGAAGAAAAAAAATGTTTGACAGAAATAAAAAGAAGAAAAAAATTTAAATGAAGCCAAATGTGGTCAATGCTTTGCTTTTCACATTTTAGCAAGCTTAAATAATATGTGACAAGAAATGAAATAAAATTAAGAATATATAATACTTTTTTGAATGGAACTTTATACAGCAGGAATGATCAACTGAGATCTTAATGAAAAATTGCGATTTTCTTGTTGCTTAAAATTTCGTATTAATTTACACGCAAAGGAAGGCCAAAGAACCTTTTTTGGAAAATATTATTTTTTGTCTTCTTTCTCACAAGCATACCTGAACATTTGTCTTTCATGCGTATTTTGTTTCGTCTGGGAATTGCGAGGAATGATTCATACATTAGTGATGCTCGTTTGTTGTCCGAATCATCAAATTTATGTAGAAAAAAATAAACATTTGTCTGAATTTCACAATTATTGTTATATAAATTGATTGACTAGGATTGACCATATACAGTATGAATAAGTGGAAAAGAATTTCATAAATTTAATTCTTCGTTACATTATGTTTTATAGAAGAACATTTATAAATGCGTCATTGCAATAGCTATTTCTGTTATGTTTTGAACGAACATTCATGATGGTTCCTTTCTATGAATTTATTTCTGAGGGGTTGAAATTCATTCAATATTTTTTAATAACAAAGCAGTAAATGAAAGAAAAAGTGAATGCATACATGTTGCGGATGTATTCTATTCGAATCACTTCTTTTTTTGGAAATTAAAAATAAATAGAATGGAAATTTTGTACGAAAAAATTGGCGCCATCAAATAAAACATGATCGACATTGCTTCCTCTTTTTTTACAACTAATAACAATTTTAAGCACACGACGCTTATCAGTTTTTCAACTCTTTATAGAGCACATTTCACAATCAATTTATGTTAATTTCATAATGTGAATAAAAAATAAATAATAATTGCGAAAATAAATAAAGCTGCGGGTCGCAAATACATGTTCAGCTGTCAATTTACTTTAAGCGTATACCAAACATTTTTTAAAAATTAAAAAGAACATTCAGTAAACAGTGTTGTATGAATGAAGCTCATTTCACTAGGTTTATGGTAATTATCATATTCACTGATGCATTGATCATGTGCAAGCTCTGGGGCTTGAAATTATGATAATATTCTCTCTTAAGCACATAAATCTCTACGTGCAGAAATCAATCAGTCGTCATTTGCTTCAAGTGGGTCTCTAATATAACTGTTAATTTCGCTGAGAAGATTTACATATGTGTATATTTCTTTATCTCTATTATTATGAACATGTTGAAAGAAAAAAGAGGAAAAATTTACACCATTTAAAAGTGCTCAAAAATAAAATGGAATAGCACACAAAAGAATAATTTTTTTTTCGGCACCAAAAATGTGATGAAGATGACTCAAAGAAAGGAACGAGAGAAAACAGAAAATGTTGAAGGCAATGTTGCCAGTTTTACTTATTTCCTTCTGTTTAGTTTCATTTGTATGCAAAAGATTAGAACCAACATAATTTTTTGGGCTTATCATTA
This sequence comes from Chironomus tentans, assembly GCA_963573255.1. Classification (NCBI taxonomy): domain Eukaryota; kingdom Metazoa; phylum Arthropoda; class Insecta; order Diptera; family Chironomidae; genus Chironomus; species Chironomus tentans. The sequence goes on along the minus strand of OY754304.1, from coordinate 29,425,947 downwards.
TGTATTCATTCTCTTACTTTTTCCTACATCCTCGAACACAAAAAAAAATCAGAAAAATTGAACGCAAGAAGAGAAAAGATACGCAAAAAATGACGTTTAAATGCCAAATAAAATATATTTTTTGCTGTTGTGTACAAAGTTTCCAATATTTCATTATCAGTTTTCTTCAATGATCTGTACACCATTTTTTATACTCATAAAGTATTATGTTATTTGTTTTATTATTCAGCTCCATGCACATACAGAGTTATTGTTAAATTTTTTCGGAATAACTTTTTGTTATGTTTAAATTTCCCATTGTTTATTCGTTTTTCTCATGCTGCCCATACATAAAGCATATCAAAATTTTTTCAATAACAATAAACATGACAATATGGTCATAAATTTTAATGAGTTTTGATCATTAATCGTTGAATAATGAAAGAATTTTAGGCCATTACTTGTCGAGAAGGAAGAATATCTTAAAAGTCGTCATGAATTGAGGCTTGAGATTGCTATCTACTGCTAAGAAAGAGTGAGAAAGACTTTAAATATTTACATAAGCATATGATAAAGTCAAACAGTAAATAAAAATATTTTACTCGTCTATCTTCTAGTTTACTTCACAAAATGCACAACTTATTATAAATTTTCTTCTTGTCACCGTTCCTGTGATTTAAAAATGTTTTAAAATTATACGACCTAATCACTCAGTTTGCTAGTATGTGAATAGCTAGCTGAGCATTTTATAATTTGAGAGTCTAGAGAATGTTTTCAAAATATTTGAATTTTATAAGAAAAATTTCCCTGATTCATGATATTGTATTGTACTTATCTCCCCACACGACAAACATTAGAAGATTGAATTGGATGCTTCAGAACTTATGACTAGCCTTTGACAGATTCTAATTACAGTTAAACATTAAAGTTAAAGTAATAAGAAATCTGGATGTAAAGTGTGCAATTTGATTTTCGCTCGCCATAAACTGTACACACATGTGAACTCAAGCCGGTTATTCGAGCTTTTGTTGTAATTCCCATGAAAACACATATATAGCATGCAAAATTGCATACAATAACGAATGCAAATTAATCATTTAATAAAAGCTACCTCACCCGTGTGTTCCACATGATTGGACATAACATAAAAAAATTTTATTAAAGATTTAAGTCGAATAAAGTGATGCACATTATCAGATAAAATGCAGATGATAATAGACAAAACGTGCACTTGATAATGGACAGTAAATTTTCATTATCAAAAGGAAAAACTAATTCACGTGCATAAAAAAATGCAGCGGGTCAAGAGCATGACATTTTTTTACTTCTGTTAACTTATTTATGATAATTTTTCATTGAATTGTGATAACTCTTTTCAATTAAAATCAAATTTGCTTCAATCAATTGATCCGCATCATCTAACCGCAATTCCCGTTTAATATACATGTTTTAAATTGATGTTTTTGTATTTGCATACACTCAATGAATACGTTTTAATTAATGATTACGTTGACATTTTTTAAAGCGCTTTATATTTCTATATTTTTGAAAAGAAAATTAAGTACTATGATTTTTTTTATATTGTTGATCTTTCATTGTATGTTGTTGTTTTTTCGTATTATTTTAGAGTGAGATTTACGACATATCCAACTTTGTTGTAAATCATCATCATTATCACAATAGAGCATTGGAAAGAATAGAGGAAGAAATTAATTATCAAAAATAACAAAGCTTAAGCAACAGCATGTCCGTTTTCGGCCTAGTTTCCGCAGTCGCGGGTTTCGTTAAAGTACGATACCTAGTTGATAAAGCTGTCATCGACAATAGTATCTTTAGATGTCATTATAGAATAACAAGTGCACTGTTATTCGTATGTTGTATCATTGTCACTGCCAATAATTTAATCGGTAAGCTTTCATCTCTATTTACTGTTTACATGCAAATTATATTGAATATGACTTTTTGCAATAACATAGGCGATCCTATTAACTGCATCAACGATGGAGCTATACCAACGCACGTAATTAATACTTATTGTTGGATTACGTACACGTATACTTTGCCGGGAATGCATGGTCAACCTGTAGGAACACATGTAGCAAGTTCAGGATTAGGAAATGAATATGGACAAGAGAGGACATTCCACAGTTACTATCAATGGGTTCCGTTCTGTCTGTTCTTTCAAGTAAATATCTATTTTAATATTTTATTATCTTTGAAGTAAATTAACAAACTTGTTTTTATCTCTTTAGGGAATACTTTTTTATATTCCTCATTGGATTTGGAAAAATTGGGAAGAAGGTAGAATGCGAATGATAACGGAAGGATTAAGAGGTGTTCTCACAATGTCTCAGGAAGATAGACGTTCTCGACAAAGCCGCTTAGTTCGTTATTTAGTTGACAGTATGAGAACGCATAATACATATGCATTTGGCTATTTCTTTTGCGAATTTCTCAACGTTTGCAACGTGGTATGTATAATAAAATATATATTTCATTTCGAATTCTAAAAGAAAAAATATTAATTTCCGCTCAGATCATTAACATAATTCTGGTAGACAAATTTTTGGGTGGCAGTTTCCTAAGATATGGAACAGATGTTATATCTTATTCTAATATGAATCAAGAGAATCGTTCGGATCCAATGATTGAAATATTTCCACGAATCACAAAATGTACTTTCCACAAATATGGTGCATCCGGATCGATTCAGAAGCATGGTATGAAGTATAATTAAATTTATAATAGTTCTTCTTGTTGATAACTTTTGATTTTCTTTTATTTGTGTCCAGACTCAATTTGTGTTCTTGCACTCAACATTCTCAACGAGAAAATCTACATCTTTTTATGGTAAGCATAACAAATACAAAACGAAGTCGATTGATTAGAATTAATTTTATAATTTTCAACTTCTTAACTTTTTCATTCTTTTAGGTTCTGGTTCCTCATCGTTGCTGCCTTAACCGTTTTAGCAATGATTTATTCAATGGTCATACTTATGATGCCAACAACACGCGAGGCAGTTCTACGTCGTCGTTTACGCGAAGCACCAAATGGAATTGAGCGTTTGATTCGTCGCATTCAAATTGGAGATTTTCTCATATTACATCTATTAGGACAAAACGTTAATGTTAAATCATATAGTGAAATATTATCGTCATTATTCCATAATTTGTGTGGGGACGGAGACACTCCATCAGCACCTTCGACTCTCGAAATGGCACCAATTTATCCCGAAATTACCAAATATGGCAAGGAAAGTGAAACATAAAGTGCAAAGAAAAAGTTTATCCCGTGCATTATGATTAATTTATCAAAAGTAGAAGAATAGAATCGGTATTTGCACTGCCACCCACCATTTTAAGTAAAGAAGTATTAGAATTTAGCATGTGCCGGTGACATTTCAAAGATCATCAAAACTTTTTTTCCAGTTAGTGAAAACATAAACAAAATTGTGAGAATTTATATATTTAGGCGATAAGTGCGCGATATATTCTAATATTTTTTTTTCGTAATCTCCTTTTCTTTTTATACGAACTTCTAAATATTTCCAAAAGAACTTTTTCTTATGTATTAAAAGACTGTTTCGGTTAAATAGTGAATGGATCAAAATTATTTGCTGAATGTTGAGCTATATATAGTATATATATATATTTTTGGAAATTATTGCGTGCGTATATTACATTACGCGTTTAATCAAAAATGAAGAAATTATTCTAATTAAATTTTTTTTTTTCTATTTTTAACAATTTAGCATATAAGAAAGACAAAATAATGAGTATGAAGAATTTTAATGTGTCTTAGGAGTGATAAAAAAGGTTTTTAGATTATAGAAATCTCGCAAAAAAAAAGAAATATCTGTACAATAAAAATAATCTTGAAAAAGATTTTTTTAGCTCACTTTTGAATTTATAAAAGAACGAATTTTGCCATAATAATTAGTTTACAATCTCTTTTTTAATCGATAAATCTCATTTTCTTAAGATTAAACGTGTATTTTTTCGCATATTTTGCAGTATGAAATAAAAAAAAAATGTCATTTGAATGAAAAAGAACTTTTTGCAAACATATCTCAAGATTTAAGTAATCTAATATACATTTAAGAAATCTAATCGAATGAAATAGTTTAAAAACACAATAACTCATCGTGTAATGTGAGAGTTTTAATTGTTTTAAGAGAAGAAATTGTAAGACAAATGAATAAAAATGTGATTAATTCTAATAAGTCGATGAAATATCTTTCTTTTCAAACTCACCTGTTGCCCCAATCAATTTTCGAGATGACATTCATTTGCAGATCGAGTGTTTGATCTTGTGTAAGTGTAGCACTCAGTAATTCTATAAATGTATGCAAGTTACGTAATTTTGTCGTGCATTATTATTGTATTATTCAACACTTACCACGACGACTTTCAAGCAACGATAATATTACTTTTCGTAAAGTAATAAATTTGTAAGTCTCACGTTCCTAAAATTAAACATTATTTTTTTGTTACTACTCCTCAAGAGATGTCGCTAGTAATTCAAACATTCATACCACAAAGAGTTTCTTCCAAATTTCTGACCACTCTCTCAAAACTTGAGTGCATTCTGCAACGACTGGATCTTCTTTTAATGGATCTTTTAAATGAATGTAGCTTTTCGGGAAAATTCCAACTGAACGTGGCTTTCTTGTGCAACTTCCTCTCCACCAATATCCATTTTCTTCAAATATTTCAACAAAATCGCCAACATCAAGAGCTAGCCCATGATCAACTTTTCCATTCCAATTGTGGATTGCTTGAAAAAAAATAAATAGATTAAAATTATCAAAATTTGTTAATAAAATTGAATCATTCGAAGAATGACCATAGAACACTAAAAAGTTGAGTGTAAGTTTCATGGCTCATTAAAGCAACATTCCATGAGTTTACTGATTACAATGATTTCTTTTTAATGATACAAAAACATTTCATACTGAGTGTGTAAGTTCATGAAGGAACAATTCGTTGATTGTTAACATCTGCGTAAATATTTAATGATTTTAAATTATTATGTAAATAATTAATTATTTTTAATAAACACATGTTGAACTATATAAATCTATTAATTAGATATTTTCTGCGAGCAAATGTGCCTCAAGAGAACAAATGAATTAATCAACATGAATTCACATCAACCACGAGTAAGCAAAGATTAATTTAAAATAATAAAACTAATTGAAATTCGGTGAGACTGCCGGTTTCATGTGATATCACAAAATAAATATTGTTTTCTCTCGTATCTTCTCATGTATTACTGTAGAAATTATAGAACTGAGAAAACCATATGATCTTCATACGACTAAGATTTTCTCATGATCCATTTTTCTCTCAATTTTATTTTTTAAACAAATGAAAATTTAATATTTGTGTATGGAAAACGATGAGTGACGTGAAGGGATCATAAAACTTTTCATTGTCGACAGATAAAATTTTATGTCCCAAAGGTTCTACTACTTGTGCATTTTTCTATAATTCAGTCATACAAGAAACAAAAAAAAGGTATTTAATCAGAATATGAATAGTTTTTTTTTATATTTTGTTTGCGATTCGGATAGTTGGCACCAACATGTGAGTGATGAAGGCATACATAAAGATTACAAAATGACATATTTGCTGGTATCAAAATGTGCACCGGAAATAGTCGAGCGTTGTTTTCAATATATTTTCTTTTATTATTAATTTCTGTTTATTCTTCTCTCTTATTCTTTGTGATTTTTCTACACGCATATTTCCATTTTTGTGATCTGTTATCCAAAATCATATTGAAGCAGCATTCACTGAATTCATATTAAGTAGCTAACTTATGCTTAAGGTACCTTTCGATTAATTTTACATAAGTAAAAATTTTGCAAAATTTTTGACAAAACGTGAAATGAATAATGAAGTAAATGAATTTATTGTCAATGTATCAAAAGTTATATTATACTTATTATTGTCATTTATTAATATTATAATATGCTCAATTAATATCCATTCATTCATTCATGCACTGCCAACACACACTTAGACAATATATGTGAAATTTAAAATTACGTTTGTCATAAGGAAAGACGATTGAAGCGATAACAAAAAGTTTAATAAAATAATGGACATCTGAGACACTTATAGTCTAAAGATCTTTATCAGTTTGTAACATCCTCTGATGAAAAGCGATTATGGAGGGGTTCAAGTAAGTATGAATAATAAGAATGTTTATAGGAGTTTGATACCGTCAATATTATTATGCAAAATATAATGTATGAAAATGTCCCATTCCAAAAACTCGCATTTATGAATGAATTTGTGGTCCAATATGTCTGATTTTGATTTTTACGCATAGTCCTCTCTTTTCTCTTATCGCAATAATAGTAAACAAATTTCGTTATCAACTTTTGACGCAGTTAATAATTTACTTTCACTCAATTTTTTAAATAGTTAGTTTAATGATAATAAAAAGAAAGAAAATTGCTCACCAACTCCACATTTACGATTTTCAATCCACATTTTATCGATTTTTCCCACTGTTTTTCCGGGATTTTCCTTTACTACTTTATTTGATTGAAATTTTTTTTGCAAAAATTATTCTCTTGATTTTTCTCACTTCACTCAATATTTTTCACTAATCCTTCATCTTAATATTAATGGTAACGTATTTAACCAGGTAATTAAACACTTTTCATTATTTAATTTGCCCGATAACTATTTAAAAATTAAAAATTAATCAGAGCCAGTGAAAATTTATCTTGAAGCTGTTCAGAAGATTTTTGTCACTGCAATTTAACTCAAAATCACGTATGAGACTCTAAATCTACGACAGCGCATTTGCTACGTACAGTCTGTGGATCTAGAAATTAAATTTTATTAACTTAACGTTTAGAGATATTTCAGCACAAAAAATACTTAGTTCCAAACATCCAGCTAAACCTTCAGCGCCTGCCCATAAAATTGTTGACATACTGTGGACAAAGCGTGAATAATAGCTCGTTTTTCTGTTTGGAAAGTGCTTACTAAAATTGTGCAACCCTGCCAGAAAGGAAGCAGTAAATTTAGTTTACAAGACTGTACGTTAGAAGAGCATTTTATATTTATATTCAATAATTTAGTTAATTAATGGAATAATTTTTGATAAATAAACTGAAAACACAAAAAGTCATAATTTTAAAGGAAATTAAAGCAAGTAAATAAGCGGAAGGAAAGTCAAATTTTAGGAAAAGACATAGTGGACATAGTGTCCATAAATCAAGTGATTTGTGTCTGTAAAAAAAGCTACCGAGAAAAGAGAGGAAAAATGATTAAAATAACACAAAATTTAATCTTAAATAAAACTAGCAATATTTTAAGGCTTTTCACAAATAGTTTAAGCACTACATCAACATGCTTAAAGGCTGATGACCGGAAATATTTAATATCTACAACACCGAGAAAAGATCAAGGCACAGAAGGTGAAAAAACGATAGAAATTGATGAGCTGATTAAAGGGTAAATTTTTTTTTATTAAATTTATTATTTTGTGATAATAATAAAGAGCTTTTATTTTAGAAAAGGAAATATATTTCCAGATGAAAACACGCCTAATATGCTGGTCCAAGGTGTTCCTTTCAAAGACCTTCCAATCGTTCATATTCGCGTGACAAAAAATAATACAGTAATGTCCTTAACCAATTCAACAGGAATTATACAAATGATTCGATCTTGCGGTATTGAAGGCTTCAAAAATACTAAAAAAGGCACAAACATTGCAGCGCAAGCAACTGCCATCACATTTTGTGGCAAAATTGTTGAAAGAGGAATTAAAACAGCACGTTTGACTGTAAGAGGAATCGGTCCAGGTCGAATGTCAGCAATTAAGGGCCTACAAATGGGAGGTCTGAATATTGTATCAATCACAGATATGACACGAGTTTCATGGAACCCCCCAAGACCTAGAAAACAGAGACGATTGTAAATCTTACTGCCTAGCTGTAAAAATATGGAAATAAAAAAGTTTAATTAGTGAAAAACATAATTACCTACCTATCGATTTTGACTTTTGGTTTATTTAATATTCTCAATCTAGCTGGTTTGATAGAAATGCACAGAAAGTGACTGGTGCTTTAAAGAGCCCTAATTTGGCTAGAATATATTTAACAATTTTTAACGGTTGATAGAAATTCAAACCTTTGAACACACACATTTCCGAATAATTTTGTAAACATAGAAACGCGTGTTTTTGTGAAATAAATTAAATATTCAGAAAAGTCAGTAAATATGTCTTTAAAAGGATTAAAAAGTAAGTAAATGTCAATTATAGACTACTATCAAATGAGTAAATATGAAATTTGTGTTAATTAACAATCGAATAATATTTTAGACAGAAAATCTAGAAGAGTTCCAGCAGCTCGCAGATATAAAATTTTAAAGAAGATTGCAGCATCCAAGAAAAAGAAGGAAAAGGAAGCAAAGAAGTTGCCCAAGAGATCTGCTAAACAGAAACTTATTCAAATCCCAAATATATGTCCTTTCAAAGAGAAAATAATTGAGGAGGTTGAGGCAGATAAGGCACGTAGAGAAGAAGAAAAGCAACAGAAAATTGAAAAACTCAAGTTGGAACGGCAGGAAGCGAAGAAAAAAAATACATTGGAGTCTATGGTAATTGATGCCGAGAACAGAGCAGAAAGTCACGTTGAGAAGGAAGATGAAGCAGATAATCTTCAGGGCAGTCAGCAACGAACAAAAGAAAATTCACTTAAATCGTATTTTAAAGAATTCAAAAAAGTCGTTGATGCAGCTGATGTCATTTTGGAGGTTTGCGATGCTCGTGATCCATTAGGTTTGTTTAGAGAGAGAAAATAAGTGGCAATTTTGAAATGTCTAATTTATTTATTTAATCTTCTTAAGGAACAAGGTGTAATGAAGTGTCGACGATCATTCGAGAAAGTACCGGTCAAAAGAAGCATGTTTTGATCTTAAACAAGTGTGATTTGATACCTCGTGAAAATCTCGACAAGTGGATAAAGTATTTGCGCAAATTTGGTCCTGTTGTTCCATTCAAAGCAAGTACACAGGCACAGAAAAAGAATATTGGTCGACGTCGGTTTAATAAAAGTCGTCCTCAAAATAATCAATTGTCAACGTGCGTTGGTGCTGAATTGCTCATGTCATTGCTTGCAAATTATTGTCGTAACAAAGATATAAAGACATCCATTCGCGTTGGAATTGTCGGAATACCAAATGTTGGTAAAAGTTCAATAATTAATTCTTTGAAGCGACGCAGAGCATGTCAAGTTGGTGCAACGCCTGGAATCACAAAATCAATGCAGGAAGTTGAAATTGATTCAAACATTAAGCTCATCGACAGTCCAGGAATCATTTTCCAACGTCCAAAGAATGAATCACCAGATGAATTTTTCGCACTTAAAAACGCTCAGCATGTCAACACAGTTCAAGATCCATTTCCTTTAGCATGCGACATTTTGAAACGTGCAACAGTCATGTATTTTTGCAAGCTCTATGACATCACAGAATATCGTAGTCCAGAAGAATTTCTCTCAAAGAAAGCTATCAAAATGGGAAAATTAATACGAGGAGGTGTACCTGATGTCAGATCAGCAGCTCGTAGTTTAATTCAAGATTGGAATATTGGTAAAATAAAATACTGCACACAACCACCTAAAGATAATTCTATGGATGTACATCTTAGTGCCTCAATTGTCGCGAATACATCGGATCGAAAGGAGTTTAACATTGACAATTTAGATGAGTTTATGACTCAATTAAATGAGCATTATGAAATCAAAGAAAATGATACAGTAATGGAAGTTGACAGCAAAGGTCCAGTTGCAATGAAAACGAGCAAAAAATCAAAGGAATCGTTCGGTGATGCTGATATTATCGAAAACGACGACGATGATGATGATGATGATGAGCCAGAGGAAATGATGGAGACTGATAAGAATAAAAAGAAAAAGAGAAAGGCAAATGACGATGATTATCAAACGAAAAAAATTAAAAAAGATCCTGTATTCAAGCTCGAAGGAAATCTTACTGTGAACAAGCAGAACAAAGATGCTGCCAAGAAATTGAAGAAGAAACGCGAAAAGAATGAAAAGAAAATTTCTAATGTTGCTGATGTTTTAGAGAGTTTCTCATTGAAAAATGCAGGAAGTGCAGCTTATGATTTCGATGAGGATTTCAAGATTGAGTAAAAAAAATCTTAATGCTATAAAATTTGTTTAAAAAAGGCCCAAAATGAAATAAAATTATAATTTTTGAACTCAAATTGAAAACTTTATTGAATTATATGAAGCCCATAAAGTCATCAAGGTACTCGATAAAATTATCTAATTTTCCTTTCTCGTATTCTTTTAGTGTCGCTACATCAAATTTTTCCAAAGTTTCTACAAGATTTGATAAGAAGCAGTAAACTAAGTATCCGTCTTTATGCAACTGCTCTGCCAACTCAATCTGATGATTATTCATTAATGTGTCATTGACAACTACTAATAAAGGCTTCTGTTTTCCTAATACATCAATACAAGTTCCAGCACCAGCGTGAGAAATTACCAAATCAGCCTCTAGGATATCCTTTTCTATTGATGTCTTTAAATCAAATTGTTGAACATTTATATCATCAAAATGATTAAAATCAATCTCTCTGCCCTTTCCTTTTTGAATTATTAGTTCCTTGCATTTCAATCGGCATTTCAATATTTCGTAAACTTCCTTCTCACTCAACTTTTCTATGAGATTATTGAACTCTGTAGTTCCGACAGTGACAAAAATTCTCTTAAATTCCATATTATTATTTGTTTGCCTTTTTAATATTTTTTTTGGTGATTTTTCAGACGGCAATAATCAAAACATTCTTTTCCTCAATATTTTCGAAAATAATATCCGAATAATTTTTTAAAAATGTGCGCGCAAATCCAGCTTACTGGATTTAAATCTTGTAGCTAATATATCAGTGGATAACTAATGTTTGATTTAAAAAATTACTTCTAATAACCAGTAATTAGCAAATTTTTCAGCAAATCGTAAAGGCATACAAGATTAATAAACAAGAAAAGAGAATGAAAGTTTGAATTTAAGTTGATTGATCAATAAATTACTTCATTTATTTGTGCCACTTACGCTCACTTCAAATTTCCCCAAAGCGTTCGCCCTTTTTAATGGGTTTTTATTATCTACCACTCTGCTCACATTGTTCTTATTGCTATTACATCTATCTAAAATTGAAGCGATATTTTCCCCAGTGCAATTAAGAAATCAGAATGTTGAGCTGACAAAGAGGAAAGATATGTATTCCAATACAATGTTTAGACCACGCCTTCAAGCATATAAAACAGTATTTTTTAAGGAGTATGGAGGAGAAGGAAGAAAATCTGTGGAAAGACAGTAGAAATAAGAAAATGATAGCAATATAAGTGTATTTCAACAAAAAATACATTTAATATTGATTGCCTTGATATTTTATCTAGCTCTTATATCTGAAATGTATTCCTGGTAAAATGTAATGGAGCTCCAATAAAGAATCTTATGATCAATCATTCAATCATCTGTAAAATGAATTGTATCGTATCCATGATGAAGCATAGTCATTGTCAATTTGATTCAAATTCAGTTGGGAGAATTTTATGTTTTGTCAGGAATATCAGAAACTTAAATTGAAGAAAAAAAATCTCATCATGAGTGCAGTTAAAATATGAATGAATCCATTCATAACACATATTTATGCTGCACTTGAAATTAAATGTTTTTTATATCCTGCAATTACTTGATGGTTTTTCATTCATTGCGCTCGATGAACATTTTTTTGTGAGCGGAATTTATTCACAGAACAATCATTTTTATTGCAAGTTGTTTCCACATTTGTGAACTTCTGTTTTGAATTTTGTCTTTTTTTGCCTTGTTTTAATGAAAAGATTTTTGAGCAGCACAGAATTAAAACCAAACTTGACAGTCTTTTGTTGACTTTTCCCTAAATCGCTTTTTACATTTTTTCTATTATTCCTGAAAAATCATCAGGAACAGATTGTCATTTGAAGGCTAACAAACAATTCATTACTTCATTTCCCTTGCTATTTCATGTCTATCATATTCACGAATAACAAAAACCTTCTTTTGTTGCTCATCATGCATAAATTCTTTTCTTCTTATCTCTCAATTCAAAGATCAATAGACATAATTGGAATGAAAAAGAGTGGAACTTATGCTGAATGGAATAGATTGAAAACGCCTTAAAAGTATGCAATTCATATGCTGACTTGTTATTTTCCATTCCTTTTCTGATACTTAATGCTCACGTGTTCAACGACAGTTAAGTATTTTAACAAAATGTTTTTTAATAATCCTCAATGCTTGTCAAGTCATAAAAAAATATGAAAACGGGTTTATTGTAACATAAATTATAATTTAAGTTTGCTTTTAATATCGTACCGCAGTAATTTCCCATTATTGCCGCACCTAAAAAGCGTAATAGAAAATTTGTAGCATAAATTAATATTTTTTAACATTATCATATTAAGCTCATATGTGCGAATCGACATTAAGCTTCGGTGCCTAAACTCTTTCATTCAAATCAATAAAAATTCCCCAAAGAAGTTGAAAAGATGTGCAGAGGAAGAATTTTCATTCGAAAAGTCAACGCATACGTGTAACGAGATATTACTTTATATTCTGGCATCATTTTAATGGTATTTTCAGGTTTTTCGATTGTCCTGTTATTTCAGCATGAATTGCTAGTAAGCTTATCATTTTGTCTCCTTGCTTGAAGCTGGATCAAAAACTGTTGGTATAAATAAACTGCACGATTGTAATTTAATTAAAAGTGACTTAATGTTTATTTATTGAAGGAGACGATGTTTCTCGCTTGAGTTTATAATGAAGACTAACTTTTACATATAGAGGGGAAAAGAACTTTAAAAGGGGAAGTCAACTAATTGTAGTTGCTCTTACAATTCAAATACAAAATGACCGTTGATATATTCTCAACAAAAACCATCAAAAATCAAATTAATTTTCAAAAAAATTCAGGTCATTTTTGAATTTTTTTTTGTAACACTTGAGTTTGGATATCACTGGCTTAGACCCTACTAAAAAAAGTTCAAAGTTACATTCCAATTCTAAATTCGAATTTTTAAAAAATTTGATTTCAGAGCACATTCCAACTTGTTTCATACTTTTACAAAAAATATCTTGGGGGTTGATACCTCATTCCATTCACTCCCGATTACTTTACTCATCCTGCTTCATACGATGAACGATGATACGACAAACATTTATTTCGTTAAGTTAATTTTGATGTTTTTTGCGTGTACGAGAATTTAACATCATTATGATAATTTTATTTATATTTTCTTCAACTCCGAAACGTTTTTTCATGACTTTTTAAAAGGGTTCGTGCAGCATAATAAAAAAGCTCTTGAGTGAAGTACTATGTATCGTGTTTCGTGAAAACAGAAATTTTATTTTTATGATAATTATTTAAATGATAATGTTTTAATCTAGGGATGTAATTTTTGTTTCTTTGTGCTGAATATACGTGATTTAATTTTGATGAGTTAAATAGAATTATTAGAAGAGAAAATGGAATTTTGTAACGAATGTCTGTTAATTATCACAGAATTGTAATGGAAACATTTTGTTTTACTTATTAGCAAATATATTTAATAGAACTATCAACAGAAATTTGGAAATAGATAACAGAGCATGTGCAAAGAATTTTATTGAGTGAGTTTGATTGAATTTGTTTGATGGACCGATAAATGGCAGCTCGAATGTCTCTACTCTATAGCATTTATTCTCGTTCCAAGCAGTGATTAGTTTAATAGCTTTTCCTTTCAATCTCTTTATTCCTTCACTTTTATGATTGATTTTCGATTATCTTCTTTTATGATGCGCTCTCTCTTGATTCACTAAATCGCACCCTCTTGATATAAATTTCGTTACTGCTCTTTAATGTTAAATGTATGTAATATCTGAATTAAAGAGCAATCACAACGTGTGTTTATTTGGTACCATCATCATAATTCTTACCGTCCTACAAGTGCAAAATGAAAATGAAAACTTTCCATTTCATAAAATTTAATCGATCTTAATCAAAAATCGACCCCGGAAAATTAAAACATTTTGAAATTCAACACCGACCACAGATGTCAAATTATTGTTTATTGTTCATTGGAAATGAACCAATACCGTTTATTATCAGCATAATCATTCCACGATTTTAATCATTTTGATAATTTCATTTTTATTTAAATAAATCCATCTAAATATTGTGGGTATCATACTGGGAAGGGTTATATCCGTAAATTTTAAAGATTCCCAGATTTAAGTGTCTTTTCGACTCAACATTGTAATTTATTAAATTTAATGCATTTTCATAATTGATGTATAGTCAGCATTTAATCGGAAATGAATAAAAAATCCCTTTAATCATTTTAATAACATCAACATTGTCGTCAAAATATTTTACATTCGTATTGCAAAAAAAAAACATTAAAAGTGAAGCCTTACAGAATACAACAAAAGCCGATTTATGCATGTGCAAAGAGAGTACATGTGTGGAAATAAATTGATGCTCATTCATTCAATATTGAACATCAGTAAAATTGTAAAATGAATCGATTTTGGCGTTTTATAAAAGTTCTCTGACAATTGCAAAAATCGATGACAATTTATAAAGGTAGACAATAGGAACGGAGTCCAGGAATAACGAGGTAATTTATGGACATGGAAAATGTGATAAAACATGAGTTACAAAATTTATGCTGCTGTGTTTAACATTCATGCAAAATAAATGTTGAGAATATTTAAATAATTAATGTTGGATATCCCTTCTCACTTGCTCATTGTCCTCGTCATTCTCAAGTTTCCTATTCACGAGTTAGCCTCAAAACATTTTTTTCCTTAACTTTTCTTAATTTTCCTTAATTTATTTGGACAAATCACCGCAGTTTATAAAGCAAATAAAAGAATGAGGGATGAAGGAATGAACGATGGATGGAGGGAATGAAAAATGAGAAAATTTACTTCTAAAAAGATTCATTTTGAACCATCTCCGATTACTCAAGAAATTTCTTTAAATGAGATTAAGATTTCCTCTGTCTCCGTTCCTTTGAAGAATTTTTTTTCTCTTTTTTACTTCTGCTTCTCGATCCCCAAATTGGGAAGTTTATTTTACAATTTATTTAAGTGGCATTTAGACACTTTTTCCTTTTTTAATTTCATTCATCAAATCTGTTCCTTATTTTCGTTCTTCATAATTTTCTCAATTTTTGATTTAAGTCTTCTCGTGATAAAATTAAGTTATTATAATTCAAACAATTCCTGTACAAATGAAACTTCATTTTTGAAATCGGAAGTCACTACTTGTGTTGTAAACACAGTAATAAAATAAGTACAAGCAAGCGCATAATGTATAACACGTGTCCATAGCAATGAATAGTAATGAAGATCTCTCCATACTTGTAATATAATTATGGAAATGTTCACAGTATGAATGAGCATATATCTCAGATAGGGTGTTTATATGTTTATGATAAAATGAAAACAATTTTCGTGCATGTATCAATTTAATCAGTTCACATCCATTTATTAAAAAATCACAAACACGTGACTAAATAGCGTAAGTTTCTATCAATTATGATATCCGTTTGAAATTCACCACAAGGTACTCGAACTTTATAGATCTGTAAATAAGTGAGCCTTAGGAAGTGCACTTCAGCACTTGAGTGCTCTCTCTGGTTTTTGAGATACTTGAATTAAAGATCATTAGTACTCTTTAATGTGTATTTTAAAAAAGAATTTATGAATCACAAAAGTAAGTACTCGGTAATTGTCTGCCTGAAACAAAATCACGGTAAATTATTAATGTACTATTTATATTGCGACAACAGCCTGTAACTGCTATCTTTTAATTTAACTGATAACGTTTAACAATATGATAAGCAAATATTTTTCTACAACTTTCCTCTGAAAAATATTCAGTTCCTACTTTACTCTCAGTTAATGAAAAGCACCTCTTTACTTCTTAAAAATGGGTGAAAAGAATAAATTTAAACAGGAGGAGGATGACGATGATGAATTATTAGAATTTATTTCGTTGCTTCTGTTGGTAATCATCCCCATTGTATTAATCTATGGATTGTGTCTATATTGCTATAAACAAAGGAAAATAGGCTTAGAAAGGAGGAAAAATCAGAAAAGTAAGTCAATTTAAAAAAAACATTTGAACGAACCTTAAATTTAAGGACATTTTTAGATGAAGTATGTACTCGAATGGAAATTCATCAGCCATCTACAAATGATTTATTGAGGGTATATGCCATCCCTTTAGAGCCAGCTTCTTCAACTGACTCTCAAGTTATCGTAAACAATGTAAATTCTACAAGCTGTGCAGTTTGTTCATGCCGTCAAAATGAATCAAATATAATCAATAATCGTACTCCTGTGCCTGAATCTGTAGAAAACCAGGAATCATCGGATCCAACCCTTCCAACTTACTCAGAAGTTTTGAGTAAAACTCCACCAAATTTTTAAAAATGGTTAAAAAATAGACATAGGCTCTTTATTACTTTATCAATCTTTATCTATTTAATGAACGATATTCTCTTTTTATTTTTCCTGTTGTCATGTATCGATGTCATCGAAACAGAGTTATTGATGGTAAACAACATGATAGAATAAATGTGCACTTTGTTAAAGCCAATCAGCTAGCAAACGAGTGCTGAAGTGCCCAAATAAACAAAGAATGTCTAACAATGGTTTTCCAATTTGATGCTGTCAAAATTCACATAAAATGTGATTGTAGGGCGCTGTGTGACACATAGTCATGATTCTCATTTTTCACATTTCATTTTCCTTTTTATAAAAAAAAGGTGAAACTTTTCCAATAACAAAACATTGATATACTTATTGCTGAAAACTCAATTTTCACACTGTCGACATTCTCATGAATTTAAATGAGAAAAATTTTCTGAAAAACTTTTTTACGGTTTGAAAAAAATTCCAATTTTCATGAAAAGCTCTTCGTCGTTTTCATAGAATTTTATATTTTTTTATACCTTTGAATATTTTATGCAGCGCAATTCGAGTAGAAAAAAATCCAATTTCATTTGTTTCAAAATGTGTGGGTAAAAAACAAAATTGAAGTGAATAAATTACTCCAGGGATGAATTTAATTTTTTTTATGTTGCTGGTTCAAAAAACAAACTATCGGTTGTTCTGTTATCAAGCTAAGAATCATCATCAACAAGAAACAAGCTATTTAAAAAATATTTTTGGAAAATTCGAAAAAATTCGATATTTTTTAAAAATAAGAATCAAATATCAGTCATTCCTTTAAAACTCTATTAAAAAAATCAAGTTTGCGACAAACAATCTCACACTCTTAAGTCGATGATGTTAATACGAAAAGGAATTACACAAATAAAGTTGTCATTGTTGTGCTTATTATTGGAAATAAATTTCAAAGTTTCAAATTTCTTAGGATGCAATTCATGAATGAAGCTGATGATCTCAGTTTTCTAAACCTTCCTGATTGTTCAATAATTGAATGAAATTGGAACGGAATGAGATAATCGACACTTTAAAACATTTTTTGTCATTCTCGTGATTCTTAGGGGTCGTTCATTAATGACGATCATGTCAATGTATGGCATAGAAGATGCAATGTTAATTCCTTTTTTGGTATGAAATGATCGAAAGATATTAAATTAGGCTTTCTAGAATTCCCGTTCCCGTGAAATTTTGGGAATATTCCAGATTTTAAAAATATAAATGATACAAACTTTTGATTTTTATTAGAACATTTTTTGAGAAAAAAAATTATCTTAATATTAATTTTGAAAATCCGTTTATTTCCATAAGTCTAGCATACATTTGAGTAAAAATAATATTTTAAGTGGCTTTTTAATTAACGAATCAAGTTTCAAATTCTTAACTTATCACTTTGTTCCCCTTTTTAATCCTTTTTAATCGTTTTCATGTAAGTAATTTTAATTCTAGACATGCTATTGTATAAAGCCTTAGTAATGTATTTCTAGTACATGTAAACTCTATAATATCATTATAGAACATATTGATTATCATTTTTCTTTCATTTGATTTTCTGTGCACTTTACATGCACATTTAAAATTGCAATTGCAAAAGTTATAGTCAGCTTAAATTGAGTGTTCATTCGCATGTAATTCGATATACATTTACATGCTAATAGCAACAAAGACAACTCACTTGTAGGCTTCTTTCATACAATAAAGACCACTGGCACTGGAAAAGCAAGAGTTTCTTTTTTTATTGATTACATGACACATCCATGTCACTTGATTGAGCAATAAATAAACCGTAAAGTCTCTTCCTAGAATGTAATTCTATATGTAAATTCTTTCTTCTTCGCATTGCAATTATTGAACAAATGTGGTTACAAATCCAAAAATATGGCAATAAAAACTCTCATGCTTTTCAATTTCACAAGCCATTAAGTTCGAAATCCTTACGACATGAAGAATCCTATAATAACAGAATTTGATGAGATCAAGAGAACTCGAAAGGTGAGAAAAATCCATTAAAATTTATTATCATTACCATTGCCAGTTATTTCGCATTCCCAGTGGAATCATTTGAAAAAATACTGAAAATCCCTGAAAAAAGATACATCTGTGCAGTAAAAAAAATGTTATCAGTGTTTAAAAACGCCCTCCTTCGTGCAACATCTCCATCCTTCCATCTTCATCATCATTGTATCAGCAATTCACATCGTAAACCAAGTCAAGCGTGATAAAGTAGATAATGATGTTTGTTGCTTACAGAAGAACAAAAATTATGCGAAAGTTATGTGAAGTAATTTTATTTATCAAGCAATGAGATATGAAACGTGCACTGACTTTTGTCTCATCTCATTTTCATCATTATTAAACATCATAAAGAGAAATGAAACATGACTTGTAAATGAAATAAATGAGAAAAAGCCAGAGGCTCTGAAAAACGTACCATTGACAATCTTATTTATGTCTTTCTTTGTTACTGATATTGTTATCGAGATGTTTACACATTTCATTTGATGTGCTTAGTAATGATGTTGCATATTTATTAATTACTATTCAGATGAAATGTATTTTAAATATTTCAAAGACTTTTTACAGATTTTTAAACATCTGGATCATGGAAAAATAAGGTACATATTATGTACAAGAAGAAGTAGCTTGTATTTTTTGAACGATAAAAGAAATGGACATACTTAACATGATTGTGTCACATAATGATGAAATGAAATGTCCAATGTGTAGTATGACTTCATGAATCTTACATGAAAACTGCTTTATTCTGCTCGAACGAGGCAGGGACAACACACTAACAATAAACATAAAGCATCATCAATCTGTCAGAAAATAAAAACGGCACCAATTATATGTCAAGGGAATTGTTCCCTATTTATTCGTATAATGTTGAAATATGAATAGAAATAGCAACAAGGGAAAATTCTGTTATTGCTACTTAATGCCTCGTTTTCTGGTTTCATGCTTTCATGAGTTATTTAATGATTCTATTAAGAATCTTCAGTTTTTTTTCGTTTTCCCTTAAAGGCTTTCACCCTCTCAAAGTTTTCCTTTATACAACAATTTTAGCAAAATATGTTGATAATGTTTTGATTTATTTATGTTATTACATGAACTTTTCATATGCTGTGAAATAGAAAAGTTATGAAAACTGTATTTTAGTATACTAGAAACGCATTTTATTCATAGCTACATACGGTTGTGCATCCAGAATGTGTTTTTTGCGATTCCTTGTCAATTTCGCAAGTTGCCTAACTACTCTGGTATAAATATCTTACTCTCACTAGCGTATATGCTTACTTGTAGCCTAATATTACAGATTTAGCTCTACCTCTTCAAAGAAAATCTTAAAATCCCCCAAAAAATTACTGCTCAGTTTATTCTCAACATGGACACACATATCTGAGTGGAATTGAGTATCACACTATTTAGTGCTAACGAAGGAGAAAGGCAAGAAGATGAAGAAGAAGTAAATAAATAAGTGAGTAAATGTAAACGAGATTTCCTTCAATAAAGAAGGGTGAATATGATTCGCAAAAAAGACAAAAAGGAATATCATGAAAAGACATTAACTTAATGCTTAAAATATAAATGCAATTTACTTATTTTGAATGAAATATGAAAGAATGAGAAAAAAAATTCCCTCATGGCGTTTCACTTCCATCATCTCATTCACCATAATTTCGTTAATCTTTCTGTGATTCTTTTTTATATATATCCATTTGCCATTTTATTTATGTTGTGTTGTGTTTATATAATAGCAGAGTATAGAGTAGCATGAGAAATTTAATTGGAAATGATAGAAGATGATAAAATGAGAAGCTTAAAATAACAAATGGTGCATGTCATCAATCGGTAGCATTCATTATTTAATGTATCATAGCAACAGTGAAAATCGTTTCTTTTAAAGTGCATGAGAGCATATATTACAATTAAGGATCTAAAAATATTTTAAACACCCTGCCGTGCACCATTTCATGGAGTCTACTGACTGCGCCGCTTGTTTCCTTTTATTCATCCATTTTTTGCCTCAATTCCCATAACTAGTTACATTTAATACCACCAGGCACCTAAATAGCGATTATTTCTCTTTATATTTTCCATCATCAATAGGATAAGCCGAAAATCTGAAGTAAAATAGTTCTATTTCATATTTTCTGGTCGAATGCGTGCCAATTGTCTATGATTGAACATTCCCTTTGTTCTGTGCTTCTTGTTTGCTTTTAAAATCAAGGCTTTTTGATTTGATTAGTCTGATGAAAAATTTAATTTTTTTCCTTTTATTTATAGCAATGTATGCGACTTTTGTATCGTATCGGTTTCAGGGTGGTCGTTATCCACTTCTCAAGTACACATCGTGAACCACTTTCGAGCTACTTCAGGTTTAATAGAGTTTTTTATTACAAAATTTTAAAGATACTAAGTTTTATTTAATAATAGTCGATAAAGTTTAAAGAAAATAAAATGAAAGGATCGATGGAGCTACTGATGTACAATGAGCTACTTAAGGAAACAAAACATACAATGAAAGTGATCCTTTAATCTCCTGCTTGTTTTCTTTTATAAAAACCTACAAGAAAATTTGCTTCAAATATTTCTTTTTTCATGAAATCGTCTTAGCAGATGAATGTAAAAAGTTTTTGAATTGAAATGCTTGCTTCTTCTTTTACTCAAATCGATTTGCATTGACGAGTGAGTAAGTGTAAAGGAAGAAAGATGCCGAATGAACCATGATCTCTCATTGTTTGGTGAATTGCACAATGGAATTAAAGGACAGAAGATATATAAACATTGTCAAATGGAACAAAAGGCAGATCCATTAAGACTACTTTCATTGTGCCATGCTTTCATCTTAAAAATCTAGAAAAACAACAGAAGAAGAAGATGAGTAGCGCATTAGGAGGTGCTAGTTGATTTTGGATTATTGAATATTCAAAAAGACTTAATCACGATGCAAATGTAGCTTTTGTGTCAACAAAATGTCATCTCTGAAGTGCACACACAAAAATGTTTGCCGACAAACATGCCTAATTCCCTCAAATCCTGATAAAAATCACAATTACTCATGTAATGGAAATAAGGATGATGAATAAGTTATAAGATGTAAATAAATGTGTAAAGAAAAATGGAACATCGTTTGAGATCCTCCTTCAATGCTATCCACTTCACTGATTAGCTTTTAAGAAAATGTTTTTCAAAGAAATTTTCTTCCTTTCTTAAAATTTCGTAAGCATACCGGACATAATTCACATCCTTTGAATAAATTGTTAATGAAATTAAAAACACTAAATTCACTGTGCACTTCAAACCCTTTTATGAAAGAAAGGGACAAATGAATGGTATGAGGAGAATCCAATAAATTTTCATCATTTAATTCTTAATTACTCGTTCGTAATCTGAATAAATGCATCTATATGATAATTCTCATTCTACAGTTATTGCAATAAAATGCAATTTATTCAATGTATCGAAATAATGAATATTGATGGTCGAATATGCGGAAATGCAACTCTTCTGCTCATCAGGTATTTTATTAAAATTTTCATTTTATAAAATATAAATCGATCAATTGTAATTAAACTCTCAATATTGAATACATAAATATGAAAATGAAAGGTTTAACAATTTTTATTGCATGGATATCCAAAAATCATCGGCAAAAGTATAAAAAGTAAAATGTATGATTTTATGCGAAAGATTTTTCAATGTACATATTTAGATATAACTTAAAATTGCAACAAAGTTTAATGCTTAAATTATCAGATTATAAAAATTATTTCAGTTATTTGGATTTTAATACCGAATGCAGACTGTGCGGCTTTTTGCAACAACAAAAAAAAATCGCAGATCAATCATAATATTCGTCTGGGTTTTAAAACGGCATCTGGAGCCGATTTAATCATGCGAAACAATAGTAAAGTTATGAAAATCGAGCAAAGGTAAAACATATCTTTTCTAATGAACAAATTGAGGATGAGTTGTAACAGTTTGAGATGCCAATTTGATGATAAAAGATAAAAAATAATAAAACAATTTAGTACCAAAAATTATTATTCCCATCCCTTTCGGCCGGCAGCATAGCCTTTTACATACAAGCAAGCATTAAGTGACCCTTCACAAAAAAGGGATCATAATTTTCGAAACTTAATCCACTTTCCATTTACTTACATACTTATATATCTATCTTTTACTTCAGTTATCTCTCTCTCGAGAGAAAATTATTCTTTTGGGGTAAATAAATCGATATAGAGCATTTGGGTTTTGCACAAGTTTATTTTATCGATGTTTGCGATAAACTTTTTCTCCATTTTCAATAAAAAGAGAAAACTTTCCTTTTAGCAGTAGATGTTGTACAAAAAACTTTTTCATTTTATCGATTCGATATGTTATTAAACGCTGTATCTAAAGTATCTGTGTATATGTGAAATACTGAAATGAGGCAAAAAGGTTGAGATTATGTTTTCCGAATTGTACATAAAAGTTTTCTCTTTACTTTTATTGCATAAGATTTTTATCTACATCGAGAGAAGATTTGTAAAGTACAAAATTGGCTAAAAGGAAATAAATCAGATTTTTATTGGAACTGACATAAAAAACCTAATTAGTGCTAAAGTATTTTTTTTCTTATATTCTTCTATCGCATTTGACCTCAATAAAGTTTCTTTTTCTCTTATTTTCTAATTCGGTCACGTCCAATCATAATTGCCATTGTTTACTCTACAATCTGGATTCAATTCTAGATTTTTTTTATAAATTGAGTTTTACCAAAACTTGTGTAATAGAAAAAGCTTTAAAAAATTGATAGCTTTGATCTTTTTGGAAAAATTTTGGTGACACACATAGAATTTCACATGGTACATTTAAGTGCTTTGACATATAGTTGACTGAATAGTCCTTGAAGCAGCTTCTGTCATAAACAATCGGCCGATTTCACTAAAGTGGATTATCCTCGATTTCGGATTATCCACTTCAGTATTTTTGAAATATCTTGAATATTTTGGGATTTGTAATATTTCTGATTTTGGTTTATAATAGTGCAAGATAAGTGTAAAAATTCCATATATTAAGAATATTTTTCTCCCCACTAGTTGGAAAGTTATAATAAAAATTTTATTTAATCCTCTGGATTTGACAAAAAAGTTAAATAATACATACTTCTGAAAGAATTACCAGAAGCTTAGCTATATAGAAATTTCACACATAGCCCACACAACTATAACACTATGGGAAAAAATTGAAAAAAAGCGGCCATCCACTTTTTTTTAGCAATGTTTCAAATATCCATTTCAAAGAGATTTTTTCTTGTAGAGGACATAAAAGTAGACTTGTATGCCAAATTTTAGGTCATTTGGTGCTAGTTCTGTGATTCTAGGGTGGTTTGAAGTTGAAAAGGGATGAAAAATCTGATTTTTTCATCCCATCTTTGAACTGGGAATTCTCTACAACGGTTAAAGATATCAAAAAATGGGTTTCAGTTCCAAATAGTGCTATATAAGAGCTTTATTTTGATGCCCTACAAAGTTTATAACTTTGTAGTTTTGGTACCGGTGTGCTAGGAAATGCCTGAAAATCATAGGAAAAATATCTTCAAACATGCCGCAACTATCTTAGATGGCCGAATTCCCAGTAGTATTTTTTTACCCTAGTATAGTCCTTAACTTCTAGTTTTCAAAACTTTATGCACATTTGCTCAACTCGTCGTACTTTTTAAGTTATGGCGATTTTAGTGAGTCGATCTATATATGGCTAAAAACTAACTTTTCTTAGAAAAAAATGAGAAATATAAAAATAAATATGTTTTTTGATGTTTTTAATTAATTTATGCTGTTTTAAGATGAACTGTGAAGAAATTTCTTCAAAAAGTTCAAAATTTACCGAGATATGGGGTACATTTGCTCTCTGACGACTTGACCCTTTTTCACCTCACTCAAACTGCTGTAACTTTTACAAGATGTAATATTTTTTAATTTTGTTTTCTGATTGTTATAGCTTAGATTAGTACCTTTCTAACAATATATAATACTTGATGGTTGAGCATGGTCTTAGTCGTAGATTCGGACCTTGTTTGTGACCGACCCCAAACTAGTAAAAATCTCAAAAACATCATTTCTTGATATACTATTTAAAAGCATATTCAGACGTTGTATTTGGGTTTTTTATATTTAATTATCATAACTATGACTCCTAAAACTCAAATTTTGGGTTTTTGAAATTTTCTGCTACCTATGGATAGTCTCTTGATAGCCTCCAAAGATGTATCCTAGTAGCCTCTATTTGGATCAACAAATCTTGTAACTGAATTTATTTTACTGACTTTTATCGATTATTTTATGATATTTATGCATATTAAAAGCAAAATACACATGCTTTTGGTAGAATTAATTGAAAATTTGAGATTTTTGGCAATTTGGTTCGAGATTGGCATGCGTCGGTCACATTCAATACACTCCCATGGCCACAATAAGTAAGTTATATACAAGTATTATATATTTTTGTAAAGCTATTGATATAAGCTAGAAATTTAAGAAAACAGAAATAAAAGAAATTGCTTCTATAAAAAGTTATAGTGGTTTAAGTAGTCTCAAAAAGCACCAAGTCGGTAACCATCATAGACAAAAAAGGGTTTTTTAAAGATTTTATGCATATTTTGATTTTTTATACATTTTTTAAGTTCCTATATGACTTATAAATACTTTCTATCCTTTATACTTAAGAAATTTCATTTCGATTCTAAATTTTGTATTTTTGTCTATGATGGTTACCGACTTGGTGCTTTTTGAGACTACTTAAACCACTATAACTTTTTATAGAAGCAATTTCTTTTATTTCTGTTTTCTTAAATTTCTAGCTTATATCAATAGCTTTACAAAAATATATAATACTTGTATATAACTTACTTATTGTGGCCATGGGAGTGTATTGAATGTGACCGACGCATGCCAATCTCGAACCAAATTGCCAAAAATCTCAAATTTTCAATTAATTCTACCAAAAGCATGTGTATTTTGCTTTTAATATGCATAAATATCATAAAATAATCGATAAAAGTCAGTAAAATAAATTCAGTTACAAGATTTGTTGATCCAAATAGAGGCTACTAGGATACATCTTTGGAGGCTATCAAGAGACTATCCATAGGTAGCAGAAAATTTCAAAAACCCAAAATTTGAGTTTTAGGAGTCATAGTTATGATAATTAAATATAAAAAACCCAAATACAACGTCTGAATATGCTTTTAAATAGTATATCAAGAAATGATGTTTTTGAGATTTTTACTAGTTTGGGGTCGGTCACAAACAAGGTCCGAATCTACGACTAAGACCATGCTCAACCATCAAGTATTATATATTGTTAGAAAGGTACTAATCTAAGCTATAACAATCAGAAAACAAAATTAAAAAATATTACATCTTGTAAAAGTTACAGCAGTTTGAGTGAGGTGAAAAAGGGTCAAGTCGTCAGAGAGCAAATGTACCCCATATCTCGGTAAATTTTGAACTTTTTGAAGAAATTTCTTCACAGTTCATCTTAAAACAGCATAAATTAATTAAAAACATCAAAAAACATATTTATTTTTATATTTCTCATTTTTTTCTAAGAAAAGTTAGTTTTTAGCCATATATAGATCGACTCACTAAAATCGCCATAACTTAAAAAGTACGACGAGTTGAGCAAATGTGCATAAAGTTTTGAAAACTAGAAGTTAAGGACTATACTAGGGTAAAAAAATACTACTGGGAATTCGGCCATCTAAGATAGTTGCGGCATGTTTGAAGATATTTTTCCTATGATTTTCAGGCATTTCCTAGCACACCGGTACCAAAACTACAAAGTTATAAACTTTGTAGGGCATCAAAATAAAGCTCTTATATAGCACTATTTGGAACTGAAACCCATTTTTTGATATCTTTAACCGTTGTAGAGAATTTCCAGTTCAAAGATGGGATGAAAAAATCAGATTTTTCATCCCTTTTCAACTTCAAACCACCCTAGAATCACAGAACTAGCACCAAATGACCTAAAATTTGGCATACAAGTCTACTTTTATGTCCTCTACAAGAAAAAATCTCTTTGAAATGGTTATTTGACACATTGCTAAAAAAAAGTGGATGGCCGCTTTTTTTCAATTTTTTCCCATAGTGTATAAACCAAAATCGGAAATATTGCAAACCTAAAAATATTCAAGATATTTACAAAAAACTGAAGTGGATAATCCGAAATCGAGGATAATCCACTTTAGTGAAATCGGCCGAATGATATTCCGTTTTTTTATCAATATCAAATTAATGCGATAATAAAACAAAAATTTAATAATTAAAATTATGAGTAAGTAAAATTGAGCAAAATAAAACACATGGAAATGTACAACAATTAGGTTGTACAGAATTGATGCATGTGTAAACTATAATTATTATTAAAACTATTTTGCTCGTACACATGAAAAAAATTGCCTTTACACCTTTTTAATTTACGAAGGGAGTAGTCATTATTCTCACACCATTTAATTACAATTTACAATCCCAAAACTGTCTGCAAAAAGTGATTATACAAGAGAAAAACAACTAAAACCACTCTAACAAAAACGATTTTTATTTTTTAATGGCTTTCTACATACTTTTTCCAACTGAAACTTTTATTGTTGCTTTTTTATTCACTGAATGTATAAAAGTATCACATGGGGAAATTTTTACCTAGCTCTCGCTACACAGTACGATTAAAAAGGTGAGGTTCTTTGTACTTTGGAATATATGAGAAACATCAGAAGAGCCATCATGTTTTAATCGACACTAACACAGATGCAAAAGCATTTTACTCAAGAGGGGTGAAAACGGAATAGACTACATGCTGATTGGATATGCGCAGATAGCAAATACACACCCCTAATACAATTGTGAAATGTTGAAAAAATTT
Source organism: Chironomus tentans (assembly GCA_963573255.1). NCBI lineage: Eukaryota > Metazoa > Arthropoda > Insecta > Diptera > Chironomidae > Chironomus > Chironomus tentans. The sequence continues at coordinate 29,398,522 of OY754304.1, read as the reverse complement.
AAGTGGGGTTAGAGAGTGGAAGTTTTTGAAAATAAACATACTTTACAGGCAATCGTCTTTCCAAGGATCATTTACAATCGCAACGCAAACAGTAAAAGTTTTTATTTTCATACCGTAGCAGACAGCACATAGAAAAAAAAATTATTCTCGCAATTTTGAATTGAATTAAGAAGAAAAAGAAGATAGTGAAAAAAAAGAACAAACGCACTCGAAACAATCAAGTGAGGGGTTAATCATGTTTCATTTTTTCTGAAACAGCAATCGACTTGTAAATTTTTCCTGCCTTTTTTTGTGGATCAGATTTTCATTTAGCAATTGAACGTTGAACAGAGCAGAAATAAAAGAAAAATCAAGGAATAAAAAAAAATCTGACGAAGAAAATAAAATAAGAAATATGGATAAAAAGTTTCGTGTAGTGAAAGCAATTTGTAACATTTTAGATAAATTCTATCACTGATTTACTGTGCAATTTATCGTTAAACACTTTTTGTGAATTTAAAGTTTGTGGAATTAAAAAAAAAATATTTGAAAAATTATTATAAAGGATAAAAAATAAAATAATAAAAAAATGTCTTCCCACGATGATGTAGATGTTGATATTGATGTAGTATCAAGTCCAGAACATAGCCCAAGAGCTAACACAACAGATGATGAATCACTTCAGAATTATCATCAAATTCGGACATCAAGAACATCTCCAATATCTTCAACAACCTCCGCTGCTACGCTCGCAGCCTCATTGCTCACAACGACCGCCAGTTTATCACCATCTACATTACAAAATTTACAAAATCATAGTGCTCAGTTATTAAATAATCAATATCATAATCATTTAAGCAATAGTTTAATTAATAACAATAATAATATTAATAGTAATCATAATAAAGAAAACCATATTAGTGCGTCTGAATGTGGACGATTAAGTCCACCCAGAACACCAGAGACAAACAATAATAGTGTAAATAATAAATTATCACCCTCAACGACTACGACGCATTCTGGATTTACTAGTTTTTCAATATCAAGCATACTTAGCCGTCAGGATTCACCAAATGCAAAGAAAATCATAGCACCTATCCCATCATTTCCCATGAACGGTACTCAAGATGCTGCAATGATTTCCAGGTGAGATTTTCTTCTTTCCATCACTTTTTTACTGCCGTCGGTGAAATTTGATATTCGCGGAGTTTATCTAAAAGTGGCTTTAAATAAAACGATTTTTCATTCCATTTCGTATCCTCGCTAATCGTCTCAAATATCACAAAAGAAGCTCAAACAAAAATAAATAAATCATTAGACGTTATAAAAAAAATATGAAGCACCAGAAAATCTTAAATTTCTAAGAACGATTTAAATCACTTTAAATTAGCTTAAGTGAAATGAAAGAACAACAAACAATTGTTCTGGAATTGCCGAATGAGTGAATGGAGACAAATAATAGATTCTTAAATCTTCTTAAGTATTTACTCATTCCATGTGGATTGTCTCTTTATTTAAAAGTGCCTGAGGTTACACACCTTTCAACAGAAATTTAAGGACTATAATGTAAAATATGTAGAGTGGTCCAATTTGTTCATTTAAATTCCTATAAATCGGAGTTTTCATAATGATCTAGTAAATTTGATGAAATTAGGGATTTGTGATGCAATGCAGAATTTATAGTCTCGGTATTTTGAAGTGCTAAATAAAACCCTATAAATGCCAATAGAACACAAAACATGATTAATAATAATCGTAAGCGGATATCCTTCATCATAAAATACTTAATAGAAATTTAATGCCTTTTAATTTACTCAAAATTTATTTTAATATTGCAAGATAATCGGATTACGGGTGGAAATATAATTTATTTGATGATCCTTAAATAATGTTGCACAAAGCATAAGACAAAGTATAAGAGAAAGAAAAACTGTGAAATTGCATAACGAGCAACACATTGCTTATTGTTGTGGTTAATGTTTCATTTTATGGACATCTAACTGTAATTATTAACCGACTTCTTTTTACTCCCTTTCTTTATCTCTTTTATTTCACTTTTTAATCATTTAATTCTCTTTTGATCCCTTTTGCTGTTGTGAACTGCATATAATTTATTATGATACCGTGCTTGCGCTTTGTTTGTTGGTTTTTCCATTAAAGCGCATCAGTGCCTAAAAAATTAATTTCTGTATTCATTTGACGATGTGTGTTCTGTTCTCTTTTGAGATCTTATTAATGTGATAAGAATCCTTAGAGGAACAGTGAAATGAAAAATTAGCTGGATAACCGAAAGGTTTTAATAATATTTTTTTTGGGTTTAGATAATCATCATTAAAATTATGATCGCGTGCTACATTAATGTTAAACTCTAATGAATAAATGAAAGAGTCAATAAATTTTATGTAGTTTCCAAAATACGAGCATCATCAAATTGTGAAATGAAAAATTATATCAAAATGTGCAGCAAAATAAATCCCCTTTTCATCCACTTATGTTTTTTTCATTCATTCCATTCTCCTTTTAAAATAACATTATTGAATATTATTCTCTCGTCTTTTGTATTGTTCGCAATCCTCATGACTCAATCAATTCATTCACTCACTGCCTAACATCTCATTTCAATTTTGTATAATTCAAAAGGAAAAATGAGCAGATTAGAAAAAAATCTGATTTTTTGAATAGACAGAATAACAACAAAAAAGGGAACATGTGTTGACTAAACTGTGTACGATTGTACATGCAATTTAATCATGATTAAAAAATGTTTTTTCCTGATTTCATCAATCAGCACCCGCAATGACGAAAATTAATCACTTGAGAATGAATTAAATGAAACCTTTTCATTCTGAGCTTCTTGAATTTTTCCGAAAATTAAATTTTTTCATTTATTTCTTTGAGTCACATGCATTAAGTTTATTTGATTTTTAACAATTGATAGGATTTTTTGCCGCTGAGGCTACTCATGTTAACAAACTTACATTTAGACAAGCAATTTATTTTTAATTTCTAATTTTCATCATGATCATCATGGATGATTTTTAAGATCATCAATGTATTACTTAGTAAAATCCATAGCCTTAATTTTTAACAATCCAATTTTATTGTCATAGAAGTCTCAAAATTAAATAATTAAAATTTAACAAAATTATTACAAAAATCAGAATACCTTTATGGCAACAAAACACAATTTCCGACATGACCGGAAATTTTCATTTTATCGTTCACTTCCTGTGGTTTCACCCTCTAAATCGTTTATGTAAACACGATGTACTTTTTTTTTATTGAAAACGGAAATATTTAATGTAAAAATCCACACTTCATAGTTTAATGAAGTGTGGGAAAATAGCGACTGTAAATTAATAATATTAACTGAATAAGAAGAGTAGCCAGGGAGGGTATTGGGCAACAATCTAACTAAAATTATTTAAAATGGCTTTCTGATCAAGAATTCGTCATTCTTCTAAAATTGTCTATCTTGGATAAGTTGATAAAGTCATTAATCAATCAAATGAGCATTATATGAAGCCGTATAAATCATAAAGTGTTGTGACTCAGTGCACTTAATAATCCTCAATTTTTTTCCTAAATCTCTTGTGAATTAAAAGCCACAAAAATTTATTTTTCCACATGAAAACGTTTTCATCATCTTTCTCAAATGGAAACTGAGGAAAATAAATTCGTAAATCGATTGAGATTTTGAGGCACTACAAAATATAAATATTAGCACTCACAAGGCTATTTTTTTACGAATGAGTAACCTTAAGGGAAGTGTTCAATAAGAGGTTTAATTTTCACACCATCAATTTAAATTATATCAATTGAATTGAAATTTCTTTCATTTGGAAAATTTTTGCTATAAAATTTAAATTTATGAATTTAAACAATTGACTATTTTATTTACAGATTAGGATTCATATCACAATGGGGTGCAATTGCCAATCGATATGCAGCAGCACTTTATCCAACTGGTTTTCCATGGTCATCCGCTTCAGCACAAAGAATGCCTTTTCATAGTCCTTCGAATGGTAAGTTTTACAATCTTATTCATTTATTTCAATCATGAGCTTATTGAGGAATTCAAAATGACATGTATCAATAAAAAGTGCTATAATGCCTTGCATAAATCCCATTTCAACACAAAATCCAGAGTTAAAAAAATTTATGAACAAAATATATTCCAGCATATCGAATTACATTTGAATAAACACTCAAGTTAAGCTGACTTTGTCTATTACAATTTTAAATGTGCATGTAAAGTGCACAAGAAATCAAATAAAGAAAAGGAATTAGCAATATTAAGCAGTAATTAGATTAGTTTCCCAACGATGGAGAACTTGATGGGCTTCGTGCAATTTCGTGTCTAGAATTAGAATTGCTTACATGAAAAACGATTAAAAAAATTGCCTTGAAATACAGGATGACAGAAACTTAATATGAGCATTTCACAAAGTCATGTCAAAGCACTTAAAAACTGCACACAATATTTTCTTGTATTCATAGAAATTGATTTTTTTTGTTCTACTTTCAGAGAATTCAACAAATCATACAGAAAATACATCACCGTCGCTAACACCTCCTCCTTCAGCCTCGTCAAAATCTCCACAACCACATCCCGCGTTTATGCAAAAAGAAAGTATTGAGTCAGATGATGAGCATGAAATAATTGAAGAGGATGATGAAGACAGTACGGAGGGTCGAAATAATGATAACGCTTCGCCAAACTCGTTACAAAATAAACGTAAGAAAAAAACTCGAACAGTATTTTCACGAGCTCAAGTATTTCAATTGGAATCAACATTTGATATGAAAAGGTAAGACGACAGCTTGAAGTGAAACGATAAAAAAAATTCTAACCCTTGTGTTATTTATCTTTTTTCATACTTTAGATACCTCAGTTCTTCTGAACGAGCCGGGTTAGCAGCATCACTGCGACTAACAGAGACTCAAGTAAAAATATGGTAAGGATTCATATAGAAATGCATTAAGATTTCAAATATTAATATTTCATGTACATTATCTTAGGTTCCAAAATAGAAGAAATAAATGGAAAAGGCAGCTAGCAGCAGAGTTAGAAGCAGCGTAAGTAATTTATGATTAAATCCTTAAGAAAATCTCCTAATTTTCAATTTATTTTCTCATAATAAACAGGAATATGGCAAATATGGCACATGCGGCACAACGACTTGTAAGAGTTCCAGTGCTCTACCATGAAGGTCAAAACTTTGTTCCACCTCAGCCACATTATATTAATTATTCAAGGAGCAGCAGCCCACCGAGACCACAATTGCAGTCGCTTGTTTAGGAGAAACCGAAATAATTGTCACCAACAAATTAATTTATCCCCCAGGCCGTACTTGATCACTTTCGGACGATAAAAAATGCTTTAAAATGTATTTTTAACACTCCTTATGTATACACGAGCAAATAAGCGAGACAACAGCAATTCACATTTTCTATGACGATTGCTCTAGCAATTTAAGCATTTTAAAATATTAAATTCGTGCTCTGCGTGTGTCAATTCTCGGGACAACAATATATTAAAGTGCAAAAACGTTATTTTGTAAACGTTTGACTAATTAAATGGCTTCTAATTATCATTTCTATGAAAACGTTTGAAGACTATAGTGAAGAATTAAAATTTAAGGCTCAAAAAAAGGAAAAAAAAATATCCGACAGATGTGAAAACATCTATACAAGTCAGAGTTGTAAAAAAATTCTATTCATATCACATCTGACCATTTAATGAAATGATGAATTAATTAATTATGTGCTCTCTTTATACATACATATATCTCTTTCTGTCTTATACAGTTCAAATTACCATTGTATCATCTTTAGTTAATGATATGCAATGAGTTTTTTCCACATTTAGTTCTTTTATTGTAAATACATAGAGAATAGAAACAAATGTAAAAAAAATAAACGTTAAGGTTCTTAGTACAATGAATGACGAGAAACAAAGTTAGGCTTAAATGCTTTTGTAAATTTTATAAAATTGTAGATTTTTGTGGTTTGAATTGGAAGATTATTTACAGATTTTGTCACCCAAACAGTCACATAAACATTTAATTTAAAAAAGGAAGATCGAGTTAAAGCAATGGTTCTCAAACTTTTTAGCAGGCTACACACTAAAAATTTGAGAGAACAAAGTCTCGACACTTGGGTTAAAAATTTGGGTAAAAAATTGAAAATTTTGTATGTTTAGTGTGTCGCTAAACTTTTTGCGACACACTAGTTCATTGCTACTCAAACTATGCTCCGCGACACTCTAAACATACAAATTTTCCAATTTTTTGCTAAAAATTTTAACCCAAGTGTATCACAACTTTTTTTCACAAAATTTTTAATGTGCCTGCTGAAAAGTTTGAGAACCAATACACTAGTGTGTCGCGGAGCATAGTTTGATTAGCAATGTGTTAAAGGATCATCTTGTGGACTGAAGTAGGTCAGTGGTGTAACGGTCTAGAATTTTTAAAGTATCACGAATTAGCGATCATGAGTTGAAGACTTGGAAGGTAGCTTATAACTTTTCCGAAACATATGTACAGAAATTGCAGCTCACAGCTTCCGTTTGTGAACTTTGAAAGGCAAAAAATGGGTGGGAAGATAAGATATTTGCGTACATTACAAAATCAAAATTACTTTTTTCTGGTTGAGTTTTCAACAGTTGGATTTTTGATTTTTCTGTTGGACGTTCGCTACTAGAAATAACTGCCGTAAAATACACAATCATGGACAGATCTAAAAATTATCAAGGATCAAGGAAATTTTGGACTTCTCTTATCGTTCATAATTAAGTGAACTTAATTTTTATGGAAAAAGGTGACATAAAATGTAAATGAATTTACCACTAAAATATATAGAAAATTGAGATAAGAAATTACTATGTAAATAATTAAAAGCCAGTGAATAATTATGTTAAATAAAAATAAGGCCATAATTTTAAAAATTCTAATTTTTATTTTATTCCGACATTAAGAATAAAAAAATAACGATTCATTATTTGTCATCCAATTGCTTCAGGAATTTAAAGAAGAAGAAAAAAAATACATAAATCATATATTTATTAAAAGTAGAATAATATTCGATATTTTGACGTCTGTGTGAGAAAATTGGTCGCATTTTTATTTCTCAAAAAGAAACGAACAAAATTTTTTTTATTATATTGCCTTGTTATGTACATTATAATTGTATGAAATAAATAATGCAAAATATATTTACTACATGCCAAAAGTAATTTAGTGTGTTAATAGTAGGATATCCTGCATGGTTATGCAAGTCCATTCCACCCATTTTTTCAAACTAAAAACTAGATTTAGACTGCCTGACGCGTTTGCTATAATTTTAAGTTTTCCTTTCAGTTATTATAGAATGGCTCGAGGCAGTTTGTCACCATATACTTTAAATCATAGCTCAACAATGAAATGAAATTTGCTGCTTTAGAGGATAAATTGTTCTTTAAATTAAATTTACAGATTTTCCAAAACACATTTGTAAAGCGTCAATTCTCTTCAATTTAATCTAATTTAAAGCATATAATTGAAATGCAATGAAAAGAATGATTTGAGTTTCATGTTGCAAAAAAGAAATTTGAGAAATTTATTTATGTTTTCATCATTTACAAGCATAAAAGTTTTTTTATTCATAAAAAACATACAAAAAGAGCTAATTTATGGACATGATGAAAAAGTTTCAGTTGAATGAGGAAAATGTCGACATCATAGAATTTTTTTTTTGATTAAAAATCTTTTGATCTTCTTTGTGCCTCAAAGAGATGAGCATTGCATTTTCTCTCATAATGAAGCAACTTTACATTCATCATTATCAATGAACATAAAACATGGACATCGTTTTAAATTATGTAAGTATGAGCAGAATAAATGATAAAAAGGAATCGAAGCACAGAAGATTAAAATCTGGAAACAAAATTCTATGAATGGAGTCTGTATTAATTTAAGTGTCATTCCTATCCCATTTCAATTAATGAAAATTTTTCAAATAATGTAATAGTTTGTCACAAAAGAACTTAAATTGCGTTTTGTGTCTATGTACCTTTCCTGAAATGAAAATTGACACTTTAAGTTTATAACATAATGATGACACCTTTCTTTGTCATGCCTCAAATTTTTTAGTGCTAAAAGCATAGTTCTTGTAGGATAAATAAAAATTTATAAAGGAAGAGGAAAAGATGGTATCGATTGTTTGCCATAAACATGATTTCTTAATGTGATGACAAAGAAATAGGAATCAGATAAATGAAACTTGATGCAATTTAGTTTTTAAAATCCCTTTTACGTCTTCATCCGTCTTCATCAGACATGATGTAGATTCCTGTATTTGAGATAAAATTAAGCACATCTGACCATGTTCATGAATTTATTCATTGCGTGATGCTTGTCACTTTTCAAATTCTAAACGAAACATTATGTCGCATAAAGCATTTTTGGACATTAGAAAATTATTATTTACATTTTATTGCTGGCAAGATATGTAGAAGCGAATAAATAAAATTATGCCAAAAAATATATAAATTAATTTAACGTAAATGACATGTTTTTCTAGTTTTAACTTCCACGCATTGCGTGCAAGTTATTGTATTCACTTTTTTTGAGATTTTCACTAATTTTGATTTTTTGAGTCAACGGAAGTATGAATCTTTACGTTTTTGGTCTCATATGACAGGTATTGAAAATATCTATTACCTGAGGTATGTTTAGTTCCAGTCAGTTCCGTTGCGTTGGAACTAGACGCAAAAAACCGTTAAAAACCAAAAATTTGTATGGAAAATTTTTTATGCGGTGACTTTCATACAATTTCTTGTATCTGATACGATAGGCCGTACCTTAAAACCAAAAAGCGCTACTTAACATCTGAACTTTATGTCCATTTAGTGACCGAAAAATGCAAAAAACATGATTTTTTATGACAGTTGCGCCATTTTTGATTCCGCACTGGAATTAACATTTCAAGCCTTGAAATAGGCATAAAATGAAAGATCAAATCAGGATCTACATTTAATATCCGCTATGTTGGTACTTTAGAAGCTCCTGTAAAATGTTACAGCATGAAAAAGATTGTTATAAAAATTATAACACTTTTGTTTACGTTACGTAAAATCCTTATGTTACGTAAAATTACGTAAGGTGAATTTCACTTAAAAATATTTGAATGGACATAGAGGCTGTAGATGTTTACTGGATCTCGTTTTACTGGACATAGAGGCTATAGATCATTACTGGATCTTGTTTAATTGGACATAGAGGCTGTAGATCATTACTGGATCTTATTTTTATTGGACATAGAGGCTGTAGATGTTTACTGGATCTCGTTTTACTGGACATAGAGGCTGTAGATCATTACTGGATCTCGTTTTACTGGACATAGAGGCTGTAGATGTTTACTGGATCTTGTTTAATTGGACATAGAGGCTGTAGATGTTTACTGGATCTTGTTTAATTGGACATAGAGGCTGTAGATCATGACTGGATCTTATTTTATTGAACATAGAGGTTGTAGATCATGACTGGATCTTATTTTATTGAACATAGAGGTTGTAGATGTTTACTGGATCATATTTTTACTGGACATAGAGGCTGTAGATGTTTACTGGATCATATTTTATTGGTCATAGAGGCTGTAAATGTTTACTGGATCTCGTTTTACTGGACATATAGGCTGTAGATGTTTACTGGATCTTGTTTAATTGGACATAGAGGCTGTAGATCATTACTGGATCTTATTTTTATTGGACATAGAGGCTGTAGATGTTTACTGGATCTCGTTTTACTGGACATATAGGCTGTAGATGTTTACTGGATCTTGTTTAATTGGACATAGAGGCTGTAGATCATTACTGGATCTTATTTTTATTGGACATAGAGGCTGTAGATCATTACTGGATCTTATTTTATTGAACATAGAGGCTGTAGATGTTTACTGGATCATATTTTTACTGGACATTGAGGCTGTAGATGTTTACTGGATCATATTTTTACTGGACATAGAGGCTGTAGATGTTTACTGGATCTCGTTTTACTGGACATAGAGGCTGTAGATGTTTACTGGATCTCGTTTTACGGGACATAGAGGCTGTAGATTATTACTGGATCTCGTTTTACTGGACGTAGAGGCTGTAGATCATTACTGGATCTTGTTTTACTGGACATAGGGGCTGTAGATCATTACTGGATCATATTTAATTAGACATAAAGGCTGTAGATCATCACTGGATCTTATTTTTATTGGACATAAAAACTGTAGATGTTTACTGGATCTTGTTTAATTAGACATAAAGGCTGTAGATGTTTACTGGATCTCGTTTTACTGGACATAGAGGCTGTAGATCATCACTGGATCTTATTTTTATTGGACATAAAGACTGTAGATGTTTACTGGATCATATTTTATTGGACATAGAGGCTGTAGATGTTTACTGGATCTCGTTTTACTGGACATAGAGGCTGTAGATCATTATTGGATCTTATTTTTATTAGAAATAAAGGCTGTAGATGTTTACTGGATCTTATTTTTATTAGAAATAAAGGCTGTAGATGTTTACTGGATCATATTTTTACTGGACATAGAGGCTTTAGATGTTTACTGGATCATATTTTTACTGGACATAGAGGCTGTAGATGTTTACTGGATCATATTTTATTGGTCATAGAGGCTGTAAATGTTTACTGGATCTTGTTTAATTAGATATAAAGGCTGTAGATGTTTACTGGATCTTGTTTTTCTGGACATAGAGGCTATAGATCATTACTGAATCTCGTTTTTATTGGACTTAGAGGCTGTAGATGATTGAAACATATTTTGGTGGGAAAATTTTCAAATATTTTGACCGTTAAAAAATTTGAATTTTGAAAAATCGTTAAATGGCAAACCATTTTATTATATGAAAATTTACCTCAAAAATTGTTAATTATAATAATAATAATAGTTCATTAAGTACATTCATTAAGTTCATTAAAAATGCGGGAAATGTTCAAATATATTTTGACCGTTAGAAATTTTGAATTTTTAAAAACCGTTAAATGACAAACCATTTTAATGTATGAAAATTCACCGCAAAAATTGTTAATAATTCTATAACTAATGATTTTCAAGTGAATTAAAAACACGGAAAATTTTCAAATATATTTTGACCGTTAGAAAATTTGAATTTTAAAAGCGAGCGTAGCTCAAGCTCGACTCTACTGTGATCCATGTAAAAACTGTAAATCTTAACAAGTCGAGCGAGCGTAGCTCAAGCTCGACTCTACTGTGATCCATGTAAAACTGTGATTCTAAACAAGTCGAGCGAGCGTAGCTCAAGCTCGACTCTACTGTGATCCGTATAAAAACTGTAATCCTTAACAAGTCGAGCGAGCGTAGCTCAAGCTCGACTCTACTGTGATCCGTGTAAAAACTGTAATTCTTAACAAGTCGAGCGAGCGTAGCTCAATCTCGACTCTACTGTGATCCATGTAAAACTGTGATTCTAAACAAGTCGAGCGAGCGTAGCTCAAGCTCGACTCTACTGTGATCCATGTAAAAACTGTAATCCTTAACAAGTCGAGCGAGCGTAGCTCAAGCTCGACTCTACTGTGATCCATGTAAAAACTGTAATTCTTAAGAAGTCGAGCGAGCGTAGCTCAAGCTCGACTCTACTGTGATCCATGTAAAAACTGTAATTCTTAACAAGTCGAGCGAGCGTAGCTCAAGCTCGACTCTACTGTGATCTATTTAAAAACTGTAATTCTAAACAAGTCGAGCGAGCGTAGCTCAAGCTCGACTCTACTGTGATCCATGTAAGTAAGAAATAGTTCGGACGTAGTCCGAACTAGGTTGAGCGAAGCTCACAAATTTTTACGTCCTGAACGTAGCGAAGCGGAGTGAAGGCGTGAAAATTTTCCCAAGCCGTATACACTGTATGCTACTATGATTTAAAATGAGAAAAAATGCGACATTACACTTTGAGATTTGGAAAATCTGGAATTGGCTGGAATTTTTTAGTTGACTTGAAGGGGGTCTATGGGGGTCCCAAAGTTGAAAATTCGAAAAAAATGTCATTTTTGAGCTAATTTCAAAATTAAATTTCCATATAAGGATTTAATCAAGTTAAATTAAGTTTTTGACATAAAATCTATCATAATAAGATCTTTATTTTAAGCTCCCACGTAAATTAATAATTAATAATTTTGCTCAGATTAAGAAATCAGTTTTTCGTATTTTGTGAGAAAGAGAGGTAAAACAGCCAAAAATGTTCTATGCAGAAAAGTTTGTGCCTGAAATTCTACATCATGTTCAAAAAACGGAATTGAAATTAGTTGAGGCATTGTCGAGAAAATCGCAAAATACACTTTCTGTAAGCAAGCAAACAAGCAAACAAGTTAATCAGCAAGAAATAGCCAAAACGAGACATCGTTGAAACTTCTAGTTTTTTTGCAATCGATCCGTGCCGCCCTACAGAAGAACTGATTAGATTTTGGGCATGGTAGGAATAGCCGTTGCTTCTGAAAAAGCAAAAAACCTTCTTTTCCATACAAAATGTGAAATTCAAAGGTTGCTATGATTTTTGAAAATTTCGACTGAAAAAAATTCAAAAAATTGGAAAATCCCCCCCCCCCTGGTATATGAAAATTATGCGAGATTCGACAACCCCTGTGATCTATAAACAGTCGAACGAGCGGAGCGAGATTCGACAACCCCTGTGATCTATAAACAGTCGAACGAGCGGAGCGAGATTCGACAACCCCTGTGATCTATAAACAGTCGAACGAGCGGAGCGAGATTCGACAACCCCTGTGATCTATAAACAGTCGAACGAGCGGAGCGAGATTCGACAACCCCTGTGATCTATAAACAGTAGAACGAGCGGAGCGAGATTCGACAACCCCTGTGATCTATAAACAGTCGAACGAGCGGAGCGAGATTCGACAACCCCTGTGATCTATAAACAGTCGAACGAGCGGAGCGAGATTCGACAACCCCTGTGATCTATAAACAGTAGAACGAGCGGAGCGAGATTCGACAACCCCTGTGATCTATAAACAGTCGGACGAATAAAAAATTCGAACGGAGCTCGAATGTAATAGTTCGGACGAAGTCCGAAAAAAAAATTTTTCCCAAGCCCTTAGAAGACTAAGGATATGTGAGAAAATTTTATTTTTTTTATACTGTAATCTATAAACAGTCGGACGAGCGAAGCGAGATCCGACAACCCCTGTGATCTATAAACAATCATACTAGCAGAGTTCGAACGAGACTTCGAATATACAAAAAAACTTTAGAGTTTAATCACAAAAATTCGAGCGAAGCTCGAATATAAATAGTTCGAACGCAGTTCGGACTAGGTTGAGCGAAGCTCACAAATTTTTACGTCCTGAACGTAGCGAAGCGAAGTGAAGGCGTGAAAATTTTCCCAAGCCGTATGTACAGTACGGGAATAATTTACGGTGAAGTGATAAAAAATTTATAGAATACTTTGTGTCATAAACTACGGCTCGCCTTGGGATCTATATCAACTGGCGAGCGTAGCTCGCCTTTGGATCGGTATCAACTGGCGAGCGTAGCTCGCCTTTGGATCGATATCAACCGGCGAACGTAGCTCGCCTTTGGATCGATATCAACCGGCGAGCGTAGCTCGCCTTTGGATAGGTTATTGCCGTTGGCGAGCGTAGCTCGCCACGTGGAAGTTTGTGGTGTGATCTATACATCGTGTTTTTTATGTTTCATTCCTCTTCAACTTTTGTGTTTTATTCTGTTTTGGGGGAAGTAACGAGCCTTTTAACAGCAATCAAGTAATTAAATGCGATCGTATAGATGAGAAGACACAAGGGATGGAAATTTCGGTAAAAAATGATATCACTGAGCAGCCCTTTCTGGCCCTTTCTCAAAACAAACATTAATGATCATAACATAAATTTCAAAAACATCCTAAACCACTTAGTTTCAAAAAGTTCAACCCCTAAGTTTATTAAAAAATTATCACATTTTCTGGAATGTGTTGTTGTCTAGGAAGAAGAATCTAAAATAGCGCCATATGTTCGAAATTTCTAAAGGTATTTGACGTGTTTATTGCACTAGTTTTTCGACCCTCGATTTAAATGACATTTAGTCATAAAAATACAATTCACCACAATCGACCACAGAGTGAAATTAATAAAAAAATAAATGTAGTTAAAATAATGGCATGAGGAATGGCTTTTACAAGATTAATTCATTAAGAGATGTGAGTTTTTTTTATCATAACATATGGGCACACATCAATAGAGCAATCTTCATTCATTGAAGTTAAATGTGCAATATCTGTATTTTAATAATAACAATAAATCATCATTTTCTCCATCAAATTGACCGAAGGCTTGAAATTAAGCACAACATTGATTTTCGTAACTAAAGGCGCATTTTCTAACTCTATTGGTAGAAGTCAGCAGAAGATTGATAATTTCAAATAATCTAGACAAGTTGCCAAATCACAGGATTGTTTCTAGTATCGGAAATAGTTTTAGGAGAATCCCAAAAGAGCGCTTCCCTCAAACAGAGTTTTGTTTTTTATTTCAAATTTACAATAAATACTCTACTCTATTTAGTCTATTGTTGGTTCCTTTCATTTATAGTTTCATGAAATTTGATAGCATTGCGAAATGCGATACATATTTAATAGTAAAGGTACAGATAGATGCAGTACTGTATATGTATGAAGATAATTGATGATGCATTAACACTAATTAAATGTCGATATTACATTCATTCTTATATCATAGACAGCCACTACCCTAGGCTTTACTAAAAATTTGCTGATTTCCAAAGCAGATTTACAAAAGAGTATGAAAGTAATGTGTATGAATATGAGCAGTCATGGAAAGAGAAATATGATTATGAGTGATGAGAATTTTTATGAAATTTTTATGTTTCTTTCATCTTGATGGTCTATGCAATTTTGCTGCCTACATACATAATAATTTTCTTTAGTAATAATGTTATGTATGTTATGAAAAAATTGAAATTTATTTTATTTTTTTTATGTCTAACACAGTATCTGCCTAACTGTATGCCGCGGTACTTTACTGGGACGTTTGGTAATTGGCTTCTAAATGTGACAAGTTTTACCAGTTTACAAGACGAGGAAACTCAGGATTAATTCCGAAAAATCCTAAAAAAATCCATGGTCAAGGATTCATAGGGATTTCTTAGATATCTTGCTTCCTTGATCAGGGATTTTTTTAAGGATTTTTCGGGATTAATCCTGAGTGTTCCCGCCCTACCAGTTTATTTAAGACATCCCAGTCAATTTCTTAATGAAATTCACAAAAACAAGTATGCCGCTAACCGAAAAAGTTTTTGTAGACACTGCCCTTACGTTGAATAAACAGACTGTACTGAGTGCTCTAAAATGATAAGTTACATTTATGATGAGAAGTAAAATATAATAAAAAGTTATGCCATTTGACCTATGTCCATGCGATGTCCTTACCAACTCATACACATGCATGAAGATAAATAAACAAAATTTTTATTCATTACACGTCAAAAAGATTACTGCACTAACATGCTTCATACTTCAATTTATAGAAACATATAAATTTCTATGAAAATAAAATCTCCCCTTTTTGTATTCCACAAAGCTCATAAGAAAGATGAACACAGACGTAAAAATTTATTATTTCTCTTACTGACTTTTTAAGCATCACAACGTTGGCTTTCATAACTGAGGCTTTTAACAGCATTACAATTTTTATGCTTCAAATCCATTGAGGCGATATCAAAAAAGAGTGAAATATGTACTTTTTTCATCCTGATTTCTCTTGACTATATATGCTGTCTGTATATATTAGAATGAAGTGAACTAACATAGAGTAAGATTAAAAAGAATATTTGCAAGTGCATTTAAAAAATTAATTTATCTGTTTGTATTTCTGTTTTTATAATATTTTTAATACTCTCTCTGAAATCCTTTAAGTGCTTCATACTTTTTGAGCGAAAATTTCTTTGAAAAAAAATATTCCTGAATAGTTTTTAAGGACATAAAGCTTGTGATGTTTCATTAACATTGAATTTTATTATAAAGTTGTATTTTATGATTCAGTAGGTTTGTACCTGATAATTGCAACACAGAGATCATGAATTTGATTTTTTGCAAGGCAGCTTATTGTTTTTTGAGTCATCAATCAATGTAACTAAAGCTCACGATCTATTCTTATGGGCTACCAATAGAAACGTCATCAACGGACAGTAATAGATATTCAGATCCTACTATAAGCTTTGGGTCTTAAATTCTGCGCACTGCTGTTTAGATTCTAAAGAAATATCCTATCATCATACTAAAGCAATAAAGAGAGAACATTAAAAATAAAAGAGACAACATTAATAATTAACCTTATTAATTTAAGTGGTGAATCAGCTATAGTAAAAATTAAAATGGACATTAACGAATGCGTGAAACAATGTGGATGAAATGTGGGGAAAATATAAACGAACACTCAAAATTAACATCTATTTTATACCACAATTCCCTCCTGCTCTTTTTGTACATCTTTGAAATGACTCGATTTTGTTAGAAAGTATTCAGCTTGACAAATTGCTGGAAAACACGAAAGTTAAATAAAAATTCCATTTGTGTTTAAGGAGGATTGGCTTTTTGTGATGGATTTATTAGACAACTAGTTTTTACTTTAGATTAGTTTCCATGAAAAATGTAAATTTATCTTGTATACATTTTTGATTTCTTGTTGGAACTTGGAACTTAAATCCAATCTATGGAAATCTATGGGAACAAAAATACATGTATCCTTAATACAGAACATAATGATTCTATTGAGTGTGCGTGCTCTTGATGGCCTTTCAAAAATGAAGTATCATCATAAATAAACAGTCAAAACACATAACAGCAACCTTATGCTCATTCTCATTGGCAACATTTCTATAATTTAATTACATGTTTGAAGAGATTCTCATTGCTATGGACACGTGTCAGATATTTTACGCTTATTTATCCTTATTTTATTACTATGTTTAACAAGTAGTGACTTCCGATTCCAAAAAAATATGTTTTCTTATAATAAATCAAATTAATTTTTTTAATTAATAAATTTTGAAATTGACAAAAAATCAAAGAAAGAATGACGAGTGGGAAAATAAGGAACAGATTTGATGAATGAAATTAAAAAAGGAAAAAGTGTCTAAATGCCACTTAAATAAATTGTAAAATAAACTTCCCAATTTGGGGATCGAGATGAAGAAGAAGGAACTTTAGTAAAAAAAAAGAGAAAAATTCTTCAAAGGAACGGAGACAGAGGAAATCTTAATCTCATTTAAAGAAATTTCTTGAGTAATCGGAGATGGTTCAAAATGAATCTTTTTAGAAGTAAATTTTCTCATTTTTCATTCCCTCCCTCCATCCATCGTTCATTCCTTCATCCCTCATTCTTTTATTTGCTTTATAAACTGCGGTGATTTGTCCAAATAAATTAAGGAAAATTAAGAAAAGTTAAGGAAAAAAAATGTTTTGAGGCTAATTCGTGAATGACGAGGACAATGAGCAAGTGAGAAGGGATATCCAACATTAATTATTTAAATATTCTCAACATTTATTTTGCATGAATGTTAAACACAGCAGCATAAATTTTGTAACTCATGTTTTATCACATTTTCCATGTCCATAAATTACCTCGTTATTCCTGGACTCCGTTCCTATTGTCTACCTTTATAAATTGTCATCGATTTTTGCAATTGTCAGAGAACTTTTATAAAACGCCAAAATCGATTCATTTTACAATTTTACTGATGTTCAATATTGAATGAATGAGCATCAATTTATTTCCACACATGTACTCTCTTTGCACATGCATAAATCGGCTTTTGTTGTATTCTGTAAGGCTTCACTTTTAATGTTTTTTTTTGCAATACGAATGTAAAATATTTTGACGACAATGTTGATGTTATTAAAATGATTAAAGGGATTTTTTATTCATTTCCGATTAAATGCTGACTATACATGAATTATGAAAATGCATTAAATTTAATAAATTACAATGTTGAGTCGAAAAGTCATTTAAATCTGTGAATCTTTAAAATTTATGGATATAACCCTTCCCAGTATGATACCCACAATATTTAGATGGATTTATTTAAATAAAAATTAAATTATCAAAATGATTAAAATCGTGGAATGATTATGCTGATAATAAACTGTATTGGTTCATTTCCAATGAACAATAAACAATAATTTGACATCTGTGGTCGGTGTTGAATTTCAAAATGTTTTAATTTTCCGGGGTCGATTTTTGATTAAGATCGATTAAATTTTATGAAATGGAAAGTTTTCATTTTCATTTTGCACTTGTAGGATGGTAAGAATTATGATGATGGTACCAAATAAACACATGTTGTGATTGCTCTTTAATTCAGATATTACATACATTTAACATTAAAGAGCAGTAACAAAATTTATATCAAGAGGGTGCGATTTAGTGAATCAAGAGCGCATCATAAAAGAAGAAGATAATCGAAAATCAATCATAAAAGTGAAAGAATAAAGAGATTGAAAGGAAAAGCTATTAAACTAATCACTGCTTGGAACGAGAATAAATGCTATAGAGTAGAGACATTCGAGCTGCCATTTATCGGTCCATCAAACAAATTCAATCAAACTCACTCAATAAAATTCTTTGCACATGCTCTGTTATCTATTTCCAAATTTCTGTTGAGAATTTTATTATTGAGAACTTTATTCATTTGTTTCTAATTTAGAAAGTTTAATGAAAATGAATTTAATTTGAATACATGAAGTCATGATGAGTAAAAAAATTATCTGTATCCTTAAAATGTATCTATTGTATTGTTGTGACTACTTAGCAGCATTTAATGATTTAATGATGAAGTTTATTCTTTAGATTTCACCCCATTTATTCATACATCTATGTTCAACAACAAAAATTTATAAGAATGCATCAATAATGTTCAATCTCTGTCTGTCCAAACAAGAGTATGTAATTTCAAATAAGTGCTTCTGTTTCCAGTTTTTAGAAATAATAGCACTTGAAATACATTTTATATAATAAGCGAAATAACAGTAATTCACAAAAATATAAACATTCGAGGATTGTGTATGGATTCACCCTTACTTGAACTACTCTAGCAGAGCACAATGCAAAGCTAAATAATATTTTCAATACTTTTTCCCTTCAAAACACTGAACTTAATATAACCCCTGCAGTGAATAATTGGTTGATAATCTGTTTGACATATTGGTAGAAACTATTCACTTCTGTAGTATCTGATGGAAGTGTAGGATTTGTTGAGTCATTATCAATTAGGATGAGTAAAAAATTAGAATAAGCGCTTCAATATAATGTAACTGATTTACTCTTAGAATATCTGCTTATATAGGCTGAGGTTTTGTGACAATTCAAGGAATTTATGACACAAGGAACACGGAGTCGTTTTTACGTTACGCAATAAGTGAACGACCCCAAACACATGAGCATGTAATAGTAAACGATATTAAACCATGTTTATTTCCATGCTGTGGACATCCTCTCTTTTCCAGAATTTTATTCTCTAAATAAATAGCTTCTTATTAGAGTGGACAACATAAAAGTCTGTTTTCTGTATTTTTCATTATATATCTTTATGTGACGCAATCATGTTAAGCAAAGAGGCAATTTCTACTAATTTTCAGCGTTTTAGTAAAATTACAGTCGCTTTCTTTATCGTTTGCGTGCATCTATTGTTTAATTTTATTTTTCTGATTGTTTCTATTCCAAATTTGTCATGATCGAAAGTGAACAATATTGATTGGAATTGTACATGTATTGTACATTGCCTTAGAAAAAAATGAAGGGTTATTTCAGGTATATAGCTTCCAAGAAATTCAAGCTACAACAGCATATACTATTACATTACACAAATCATGTAGTATTCTAAATGGATGTGATTTTAACATCATTACAACAATAATAAAGAGGAAGCACAAATGAGATTGTCAACTTCATGTTTACTGAAAAGCCTGTGGCATTTTCCTTCATTTTATTTTGCAGCCACATTTCATTTTCCTTTTTGATGTTTGCTAATCACGAAGACAAAAATGAGATGAGACAAAAGTCAGTGCACGTTTCATATTTCATTGCTTGATAAATAAAATTACTTCACATAACTTTCGCATAATTTTTGTTTTTCTGTAAGCAACAAACATCATTATCTACTTTATCACGCTTGACTTGGTTTACGATGTGAATTGCTGATACAATGATGATGAAGATGGAAGGATGGAGATGTTGTACGAAGGAGGGCGTTTTTAAACACTGATAACATTTTTTTTACCGCACAGATGTATCTTTTTTGCAGGGATTTTCAGTATTTTTTCAAATGATTCCACTGGGAATGCGAAATAACTGGCAATGGTAATGATAATAAATTTTAATGGATTTTTCTCACCTTTTGAGTTCTCAAGTTTTGTTGTGATAAGATACTGTTATTGTTCCTCTTAATGTCGTAAGGATTTCAAATTTAATGTTTTGTGAAATTGAAAAAATAAAATAATGTAGTTCGTTTGCGTCAACCTACGTCACGTAATCTGAATTTGTAAATCCGTACAAGCATTTTTGTTAATTTAAGGTATCTGGCAAATCTATAGATGAAAATCAAAGCACAAAATAATATTGATTAAATTTATGGATTTAATCGTTCTAATGTATTAGCAGTTTATGCATGGACGACATCAAAACTCCTTTTGTCTTTTTGATGTAAGACACAAAAAGGCAAGGGACAATAAAATAAAAGATTAAACAACAGCAATCATATTGATGAAAAAACAAAGGTACAAAAAACAATTTAGAAGAAATAACAAAGGAATTAAAAGAACTGTTCTTTTACAAAAATTTTCAAAAAAGAAGAAAAAAAAAATCCCCGGAAAATTTCAACAGAAGTTCACAAATGTGGAAACAACTTGCAATAAAAATGATTGTTTTGCGAATGAATCTCTCGCACACAAAATGTTCATCGAGCGCAATGAATGAAAAACCATCAAGTAATTGCAGAATATAAAAAACATTTAAATTTAAGTGCAGTATTCATATTCAGTGGAATGTTTGGATGAGTGAAGTCATTCATATTTTAAATGCACTCATGATACGATGAAAAATCGCAAGCTGAAATACATAATGGTTTTTTCGTATGCATTTTTTAATTTGCTATATAACTAAAACTTTCCCTCAGGATTGCTTTGTAATTTTCGTGAAAACTGTTGAAATAATGTGAATATTACAAAGTTAATTGCTTTTTAACTTGTACTCGAAATTATGAGCACAGACACACATGTTTATCCTATTTAACGCTAAAGAGGCCGTCGTCTAATAATTAATTGTATAAACATTAAAGCGCATAAGCATGTTCGTGTGCCTCATGCATTTTTTATCCTTATCGTATAATTTAATCTAATCGTTGTTTTTTACATTTACATAATTCATGCATTGAAAATTTCTCATTTTGATAGGCTACAGTGCTTCTTCATATTACGTTGAAACATCAGATGATAGGGCTTTAACCTTTTGTTATTAAGAACAATTGGTTCCTATATGTAAAAAAATTTACAGCAAGGTGAAATTCTCTTCAAAATTATTAAGCATGTTTTGGGTTTTAAACTTTTCCTTGAAATTTCAACTACATGCTGCTAACTATCATCAACAAAAAAGTTAAAATGTTGACTAAGTATAAAGCCGTCGCTTCGAGTGAAATTTTCTCTTACATCTTGCTTGTTTTCAAAATGTAGAAAAACTTAGTCTGTTGTCCTACATGGTATAACAGCATACCCAGGAAAACTGATTCTTAGTCCCAATGCAGCACTTTAATCTTTTACTGAAATAGCAAATTGAAGAAATCGATATTTTTAAATGGTTTGTTCATTTTTTTGTTGTTGTTGCTGCTGCTGCTGCTATCTAAGGAACTTCATTTCAATTACTTTGCTTTTTATTTCTTCTTGCATAAAATACTTACTTCATGCTTAGTTGAAAAATAAGCTTATGATTGTATTAGTGTCTTTATATTTATATAACTTTTTTTTTCGAGGCGTGTCCTCTGAATTGCATTTCCCCTCTTACATCGTTCATTCCGTTCTGTTACTCTGTAGCAAATTATTGTGGAAATGTGTTTCCTTGTTTTGTATATGAATGTACTAATTCCACAGCATATATTTTAAGCTTAATTGCTTTTTTCCATCAACCATTTAATTTACACTTCTGATGCCTTTATTGCGCAAAGGAATAACAATAACAACAAAACCAGAGTGAATGATAATAAAGAGCCATTAAATTGCGAATCATTTTCTCTTGCTGCTGAGTGTTTTCTGTAGTTTTCCTTCCTCCCTTACATCTTCTTCAATCTTCCAAGCCATTAAAAAGGGCGAACGCTTTGGGGAAATTAGAAATGAACGTAAGTGGCACAAAGTAACTGAAGTAATTTATTGATCAATCAACTTAAATTTCAAGATTTTCTTTTTATTATTGGAACTTACTTATTGATACCATGATTTCTCATTGCTAAAATTCAGAATTAAAATCGATTTAGTTGGCGATGCCAACTCTTAAGTACGAACAAATGATGTCACAATAATGTCGGAAACATACTACAAATTGCTTCAAATAACTTTTTTATTACAATATGATGATAATACATGAAGCACAGAGTATATGTGAGTAGGAAATGGAATCGAGTCATGCAATATGGCTGAGAGGATTTGCTATCAAACATTTTTTATGTTCATCATAATTCACGAATGAATAGAATTTTCCATTTCTTTCTTCTTCATGTTTCTATTCTTTCCACAACATGAATTCTCATTCGAAAGTCATTGAACGCAATAAAATAAAAATGAGCATACAACATATTGCCATCATGAACCAATTTTATATCTCACTCTTTCTCTCTGCCATTCATTTTCTCATCTTTGGCTTCAGGTTGTTTGCGAACAAATTGCAAGAAGACACAATAATAGGAAAAATCTTCCTCGCTTTATTGTTGCGGGATTCTCTTTCATTTCATCTCTATATCAAGCTAAGTATACAACAGTTCCAGATTAGTTTTTTACTGTACTCGGTTTATTTATTGAGAATATACCTTCTTTGTTGTTGCTACAATTTCTTTATAGAGCGACATAAAGGAAGGAACATTAAAAGGAAAGTTTTTGTTGTGCACTTTTGTACAAGGTTTTCATTGTTCAGATTCCTTTCGTTTCTCAGATGGAAAATTTATTCTGCTAATTCCTTCATGATGACGACGATGCTTCACACGGAACCCAAACTTAACGAATTTTATTCCAACATCGATTAAATTGAAGACTCTATTTCCGCATATTCGACCATCAATATTCATTATTTCGATACATTGAATAAATTGCATTTTATTGCAATGAATGTAGAATGAGAATTATCATATAGATGCATTTATTCAGATTACGACCGAGTAATTAAGAATTTTAAATGATGAAAATTTATTGGATTCTCCTCATCCCATCCATTTGTCCCTTTCTTTCATAAAAGGGTTTGAAGTTCTCAGTGAATTTAGTGTTTTTTATTTCATTAGGGGTCGTTCGCAAATTACGTCACGCTTTAGGGAGGGAGGGGGGGGGTAGGAGAATTTGTGACAGTCAAAATACAAATTTTTTCTTTCTTTGGAAAATTGTGACAAGGGGGGAGGGGGGGTCGAAAAAGTCGTTTTTTTGCGTGACGTAATTTGCGAACGACCCCTAACTACAACGAGTGATTTGAATTTTCCCGATTGCGATTCGCAAAAAAAAGATAAAAACAAAACAGTTGATCAAAAATAATATTATTTAGTCGCTAAAAAAGTATTCTAAGCGGCTTTAATCCACAGTTTGCTATTCACTTTAGTGCCATTATTCATTGCATATTGTATTCGTAATAAATTCATGTAAGTTTGCTTGTAAATCGTGTTAATTTACATAAATAATATTTATGACTCATTTGTTTTTAACAGACTTCATTGGAACGTCGGCAAAATGTTGGATCTTTGTGATGATATTATGGAAATGATCTTAGAATATCTTCCAGTCAAAGATTTATTAAATGCGTCTTTAGTGTCTAAAGAATGGCTAGAATATATAGACAAATATAAGTTCGTATTTCTATAGTAATCCCTTGATTTCAAGCATAAGAACGTACGAGTCATTAAATATCCGACAACATGTAAATAAATAGTACGATAAATAAATTAATTAATGACCATGAATGGCGCATATTATACTTTAGTGTCAGGAACATTTCATTGCAAAATAGTTTTACTGAGATCATACAAAAAATGCAGCACGTTAGAGATTTAAAGATCATGAATGTAAACATAATAAAGTTAAACGATCACAAAAAGCTGTCATTGCAAAAGTTGGAAAAACTTTTTTTTGAAGGATGTTGCTGTTGATACTTTCGAGATATTTTTGTCTAATCATCCAATACTAAAGAAGCTTTCGTTGAGATATATATCTGATAGTATATCAAATAAACGTATAGTAAGAGATATTGTCATAGAATTTCGTTGCATCTATGTGATGAAAAGGATGCTGTGGTATGGAAGAACATTGAAGACTTTTTAAAATCTCAAGAAAATTCACTGGACGAACTGAATTTTTTCTTTAGAAAGTAATTGAAATACGAAAATATGAATATTCGGTATATCAATCGTACAAGGACGAAAATGCAAAGAAATTTTTTTGTATGAAAATTTTGTAAGGGGGGAGAGGGTCTAAAAATCCCATTTTTTGATGGACGTTATTTATGAACGACCCCATAAAGCTTCAAATTTTAAATTATTCATAACATGAACATAAATCTTGTCGACATTGTTTCTGCTTTAATTAGTTTTTATAATGACTAAAATTCAATTTGTACAAATATTATTTAGGGCGCATTTTTGAGACACGAATTATGCAGAACAATCATTAATTGATGATTGATTTCATTAAATTCTAAACTTTATCTGTCGAAAAATTCCGTAGATCTTCAAAGAGTGTCCTATATCCTCAATCAGAATTCTCGATGGTAAAAGGTTTAATCTGTATGAGAGAGAAAATCTGAAATCGAGGACCTTTTGACACTTGTGCAATTAGTTAGTTGAGAATAACCAAAAAAAAAAATTGTAGATGGAATACATTTGCATGATAAATGAACAAATAAAAACAAGTGCATAAAAAATTATTGAAAATATGATTCTAATTTTTAAAAAACCAAACAAATTGCAGGGAAATTGGAATTAAAAGAAATAAATATGTTTGAGTTGATTCCGGTTCAATTGGATTTAAGGAGTATCTAAGAGTCCGGATTAGTAACCAACAGACAGAAAGAGTTGGCATGTAGCATGCATGATTAAATTCATCCAAGCACTTAGACTTGACAAATTTTTGATTAATTTTTAAGGGATGGAATAATAACCGCATTGTTTTTTCTACATTTTTTCAGGATAAAGAAAAGGAAAATTTTACAATTAGATCCATTACTTTATTAAAGGCAGATAGTTGCTGGATTCATAGTTGTTGCGTCGACACAAAGTCCACAACATGTTCACCGACATCCTGAAAAATTACTCGAGAGTTGAGTGTAATCACCACATCAAAGACGGATGCAGCAAAAGAGAATTTTTATGTTAATAAAATTAGGAACTGATATTATTAGGATACTTGTTATTATAATAAACGTTTGACAAAATTATTTAATCCGAATTGGAATGGTGTACATTTATTTAAGTAACCCTAACAGACAAAGAACATGCTCTTGATCCACATCACTTTTCAGCTAACATGGACAAAATAAACTAAAAGTTGAAGCTTCGTTAGAATGGATGTGTCAATTGAGTTGATTGAAATCAATTAACTGCGTACTATTTACTATACTGTGCTGAATACGGAGCTTTTATAGCTAAATCGAACTACAAAAATACAAAACAGAAACATGAAAATCTTTCTTCCTAAAGAATTTTCTTGAATTTTCCTTCACAAAAATGGCAAAAAATTTGAATAAATATCAATCTGCCAACATATCTGGATGTGATGTTATAATAATTAAGTTCATTCCAGTTCATACATTTGAAATTCAACAAATTTTGATTAGCAAACATCCAATATGATGTCTTATTTTCAGTTTTTATTTGTTTTCCTTAAATTCAAGGAAAATTTACAAAAAAAATGATCAAGTAACCATTGAAAAAAAATTTCTTTCAGTATAAAAATTTCAATCGAACAAGTTTCAAGTCAATTTTCATCACGTCAATTTCAACTGCCATCAATTTATAAGGAAGTGTTAAAAAGTGTCAAGAAATATAAGGAACTATTAGAAAGTGTCAAATATTATCAAGATTTGTCAATTATCAAGATTTGTCAACTACCAAGATTTGTCAACTATCAAGATTTGTCAACTATCAAGAACTGCGAGGAACTTTCAAGAAGTGCGAGGAACTGTCAAGAGCTGCGAGGAACTGCGAGGATTTGTCATCTGTCAACTGGAACTAACTGTCAATATGTTTGCGTCAGCATCTGAAAGTCGTATCAATGAAATCACAACGGATCTGGAACAGCAAAACATCCCGATGAAGGTAAGAAAGAAAAATGTTTCAATGATTGACTAAAATGAAAATTGTCTGACGTGATTGGAATAATTAATAATATTTAAATTCTTTTAACAGTTCTCCCATCCTGAATTAAATTTGATCCAGACGAACTTATCATCCTGGATATTTGAATATCCCAATCTCGAGAGTGAACTTCAAGAATACCTTCAAATGATGGACATGTCTTATGGCAAAGAGGATTGTGAAATCATTAGCTCAACATTCTTAAACCGCCATCTTGAATTGAAATATGTCATTGAGGAGGACAAGGTTTGGCGCGAGATCGTTGAACTCTCGGTAAGCATATATTTTTAACGGGGATCCGAAATCAAAAAATTTGGAAGAATTTTTTTTCTTTGGATAATTTTTCAATGGGTGTCAATGCGTTGATTTTTATTACGATTTTCGGTGGTGACTTCAAAATAAAAATAAAATAATTAATTATTTTTTGCGTTTTTGTATTTCAGAGAAAAATTCCTGAAGATCACCATTACTTTCAAAACCTTATGACGTTCTTTACTGATTCCCCCTTACTGGTTAAGCAAGGACTATTAGAATATTCTCGAGTTTGGGTAAAGCATTTTGGTGACATCAAATTTATTCAAAAAATCGCCGATGTCAAGAATCTTCATCCATTGTTCGCTAAGGAATACGAGTTCATGGATTTCAAAGATAATTATTTATCCACGAAACAAGAGGAAAAGGATCTGAATGAGATGATAATGATGTCAAAGCCTTATAAAGAAATTATGACATTATCGGTAAGAATATTTTTTTTAAATTTCACGAAAAAAGGATACAAAGTGTGTCGGGGGCATAATGAGCTGTAATTTCGGGTTTCAAATCTCGCGAGCACTCGCGATTTAAATTTTTCTCATGGAAAAGCTCGTGATCCAATTGTGACGCCATTTTTTGATGTCATTTCGTATAGAATATTTAAGTGGATAAATTTATTTTTGATCTTTTGACTTTCCGGGATGTTGAAAAAAGTACAAAAGTTGCTTGCTAATTTCTTTTGTTTCACTGGCTCTGTTTTTGAAGTAGTTTGTTTCGGTGATTTCTCTGGCTTCTTGACTTTCTGTGTCATTCACCTATCCATCCTCAACATCACCACATTCTCGAACTTAAGTTTTCGACACTTTAAATCTATTTTCCTGCTGTTATTATTATTTTATTGTTGATGTAACTAATCTACGATCTATAATTTCTTTCCCTGTTATCGCTTCTGCCAAGGATTCTTTCATTTATAATTATTTCTCCATGTCTTTGATAATTTAACAATGACTGACTCGACAGCTTTGATTATACAGAATGCTTCAATGACCCTCTCACAATACTTTATCATTCATAATTCTGGAGCAATCTTATGTTTCGTTGTATTCCAATAATTTCACAGACATTTATGAGATTCAACCTTTCCAATACTCAGTTTTCTTTCATTCTATTTGATTAATGTCTCACTTATGATTCATTCTTTTTCGCAGTCAAATTGAATTTAATCAATTTCCTTCTCTTTTTTTACGTTGCAATTTCTTCATTACTTCAAATCTATTCAAACTGATTCTAAGGGGTCATTCACTTATTACGTTCGCATTTTAAGGGCAGGTGGTCATAGATTTTGTAATAGGCTAAACAAAAAAAAACTTTTCTTTGAAAATATGTAACAAGAGACTGTTTTAGACTCCCCAAAAAGTCGCTGTTCAATCATTGCCTAAACTCAATTCAATCAGTCCTTTCTACAGAATTTTTTTGAAAATTTTTATTCTTCAAGTCTTTGAATGTGCATAATGTTTAAAAGGTGCTCTAAAACAGGACTGTAATGAGTCCTTCGAGAAAAAGTCCACAACTGGTTCCTTGACCTTCTCTTCATTATTATCTGAATTCAACTCATTACTTTCTTGTGCTTCCTTCTCATCGATCAATTTAGATTTTTCTTCAATTAATTCTAAAGGTTCCTTTTTTAAGCTGGTTTCCGATTGTCTTCAGATGGTATTATTATTCTGAATGTGACCTTATTCTTACCATCCTCGAATTGTCGCAGCATGATTGCTGGTCTCTTTTCTCAATATTAGTTAGGGGACGTTCACTTATTGCGTAACGCTTTAGGGGGGAGGGGTGGGGATCTGAGATTTTGTGACAATTCAAACAAAGGAAAATTTTCTTTATGGAAACGAAGTCAGTTTTTTGCGTTATATAAAAAGTAAACGGCCCCTTATTGGTTTATCATTTATTCGTGCCAATTTCATTTTACTCTCATTCATTTTGTCTTCGTTAACTGAGTATATAATTTTAATTCTGTCAATTTCTGTTTCAAACAGATTCCTTCAATTCTTTCCGTTTGTCTTCTAAAGTAGCAAAGGAATAATCAATCGTTACGGAAATCATTGTTTGACGAGATCTAAACGGTCTCTCGTGCTCTAATGATTGAAAAACTGAAAAACCTTTTCAGACTATTTTCTTCTCGCCCTTTTTCAATTAGTTCCTTTTTTTATCTTCTTCTTTAATGTAAATTTGTTCCTGATTTGTCTCGTTATCTGTCAATTCCTTGTTCGTTTCTGTTGTTGTCTCCATTCCATCTTCTACGCTCTCAATTATATATTAAAAAAGTATCTGTTATTTATCTCCTCATCGCAGCTTTATATCCCTATATTCTCATTTTACAAATATATTTTAATTAACCGTTTTTGTATTTCAGCGAACGATTCCTGAATTTTACGACTGCGCGATAAACATAATGATGTTCTTTTTGGATGCGTCTTTACTGCTTCAGCATGGAGCATTGGAATATTGCAGAGTCTGGGTCGAGCATTATGAGGACATTGATTTTCAACAAACTATCGCCGACATCAGGAACGATCATCCATTCTTTGATACAGACTACGATGAGTTTACAACTTGGATCAATATGTTTTCAAGAATAGTAAGTAACTGTTTTTATTTTAATAAGTGATATCTTTTATCTCCTACCTATTTATTCCTTTAAAATTGTTTTCCTTAATGTTTGGGTTCCTTTTAGTCTACCTAAACTTTTAACCACTTTTAACATTTAGAATATTTTGACATAAATAGAAAAAAATCCTTATCTTTTAACTTTCTATCATCGTTTCATAATGATCAAATAATCAAACTTTCTGGCTACGACACTGTCTGACTGATCCTGTCGTATTTTAATTGAGTACATATTGTGTAAATAAGCGGGTGTTTATACAAAAAAAGTTTGTTGTCGTCTAGATTGTTCTTCAAATCTTATCTATTAGCCACTTCTTTGTTCATAATGTTGATATATGACTTTTCACAGTATGCAGTAAATTAATTCAATTACAAATGTAATTCTTATGTAACCAATATTTTTCCATTTTATTTTAGTATGGTCGAGGAAATTTAGTACTGCAAGAGGATGAACTGTTACCGCTACGTGATATTAACTGGATAGATTTGGTTCCCATGCTTAAGGAGACAGACAATGAAATACCGGATTCTGATGAAGTCATAAGAGCCAATATAGCAAACTGGGAATGGTTTGACAAAACCAAATTAATAGTGATCGAATCCGATTGGCCAGAAGATTCCGAAGAATCTCATGAAGATAATGTCGAACCTTTTATGTCGAATTCGATGATGTCAAATGGAACTTTTTCAATCTCTCTTGCAAGTGGAGACAAGTCACGAGCCGATTCCGCATCAAACCAAACATTCTCGAAGGCGTCAGGATCATCGAAGGTGTCAGGATCATCGAAGGTGTCAGGATCATCGAAAGCGTCAGCATTTTCAAAGGTGTCAGGATCATCGAAGGTGTCAGCATTTTCAAAGGTGTCAGGATCATCGAAGGCATCAGGATCATCGAAGGCATCAGGATCATCGAAGGCGTCAGGATCATCGAAGGCGTCAGGATCATCGAAGGCGTCAGGATCATCGAAGGCGTCAGCATTTTCAAAGGTGTCAGGATCATCGAAGGCATCAGGATCATCGAAGGCGTCAGGATCATCGAAGGCGTCAGGATCATCGAAGGCGTCAGGATCATCGAAGGCGTCAGCATTTTCAAAGGTGTCAGGATCATCGAAGGCATCAGGATCATCGAAGGCGTCAGGATCATCGAGGACGTCAGCATTTTCAAAGGTGTCAGGATCATCGAAGGCGTCAGGATCATCGTCAGTTTCCAACGGAAGTAATCTAGACGATTACTCATCATCAAAAAAGTTTTCGTTCTTTAATAAAATAAAGAGGTCGGTGTGTTTGTCGTTTTCTTGTTGTTTCGGAGGGGGTCTTCATACATCGCGTTCATCTGGGGTTTCAAAGTCGTATTTTTATGTCCCATTATAATTTCCTGTAATTTTTTCTCTTGTCAATCGGTTTTCTTGATCTACATCTTAAGGCTTAATAGATAAACAACTAAAAGTTGTTTAGAACATTTCACCCTTAAACCATTTTCCGATATCTATTAAGCCCATAGATCCCTAAATTTTTGTTCTATTTAAATAATTCCCCAATGCGTGCGAACAATAAATTTTTCATTCCTTAAATTACAAAATTAAAGCTCTTATTCCATTTAAATTTAATTGCCCTTTTTCAGTCTTTCTAATTATATTTTCTTTCACCACTTACTTTTTTCATAAAACTTACATTACTTGCAACGACTTCAATTTGTATTTTTTTCTCTTCTTCTTTTTCATCTTCTTTAAAACTTAGTCTTTCTAATAAAAGCGCTGGAGAATTTAATTTTTTTGAATCCAGCTACCATTTTGCCTGTTCGCATTCATTGGGAGTAGTTGTGGCAGATGTAGTTCGTTTCTAAAAATTGTAGTATTTTAGTTATAGTTAGTTTCAGGTCACCCTTTTTTATAGAGAACGACTTCATGACGTACATGACCTGCAAAGACCTTAATTTGATTTTTTCTTCTTTATCATGGCTTAAGTTTTTTTTCTCTTTTGTGTCATAAGTTACGCGTCTTAGATTAACCCATTTCATCAGTGTTAAATTCGGGATATTTCGATTTTTTTCTATGGTTTTTTTTCGCATTTTTTCGCTTTCACGGAATAATTGTTTACGCGTTTTAGCTTTATAGGCAGCCAGATTTGATTTTTTCGTTTTTTCCAGTGGTTTTCCGTATTTTTTCTCTTTAACGACATAAATGTTTACATGTTTCAGTTTTATAGATCGCATTTCATTTCTTCCGCATCATTATTTGCCTTTTATTTGATATTTCTTTTCAAAATTTTTACTTGACCCTCGTTTGTTTTAAAAATGTAATCTTTCTATCGAGGTGGGAGGAGGTGGGTTTATTTTTGTCTCTCTTTAATCAGTTCTTATTAATTTTCAAGGGAGGGCGTCTGTATTTATCCTCGTTAAACGGTAAACTTAATTTTATTATGTTTCGAGGGTGGAGGAGGGTGGGTTTTTTTACAGACAAAATATCATTAATATATAAAAAGTCCGTCCGTCCGTTATTTTTATAAAACAGTAGTTAGGAGTCGCTCTGTCTGAGATATTCTTCTTTCAATCAGGCAGACCGATATAAGTCTAGTTAGTTCGGTAGTTAGTTTTTAATCGCTCGTTTACTTTA
Source organism: Chironomus tentans (assembly GCA_963573255.1). Classification (NCBI taxonomy): domain Eukaryota; kingdom Metazoa; phylum Arthropoda; class Insecta; order Diptera; family Chironomidae; genus Chironomus; species Chironomus tentans. The sequence continues at coordinate 29,366,390 of OY754304.1, read as the reverse complement.
CTTTTAATTTTTCATTTTACATCATAAAAAATCTTACGACGACATTTTTATTAAATTCATTTTAATGGCACTAACGAGCGATTTAATTTTTTTGCCATGTTCAACAGTTTGATTAGCTTTTTGATCTTTTTTAAGTCGTAAGTATGAGCAAGGGACCGCTGCTGGGTTAAAAATGGAGAAATTTTATTTAAAGTAAAATTATTTTGCTTGTTTTTTTTTCTTAAAAAATCTATTAACGTAAAAAAGTGAGTAAATACTTTTTTTTTATCTCCATTTGTTTTTAATTTACTCATTGGTAACGTAGCTTAAACCCGCAGCAAGTACAAATTTGCTCAAATTCAATTCTTTTAAAATTCTCGGAGCTTCCAAAAAATCCATTACATCATAGTCTTAAATCTGGACTGTTCAGGAGTTGTTTATATTAAGTAAGAGTCTCCAGAAGTAGCGAGAGCTCTGAATCCACGAAGTTATGTCACATGCCGTTTACGGGATTACAGCATAATGACGGTTTTCAAGAGAACGCCAATGGACAGAGATAATGAAAGATTGCAATATCCTGCGGGTAGTGTTTCAAATAGCTGCCTCTGGCCTTTCGTACACCCTTAATAGGCTTCGCACTGCGGCATGTATGTAATCCCGGTAGTGCGTTTCCGACTTGAGAAGGAGCGATTCAAGCCAGAGAACGGCTGTACTCACTTTTATCAGTATTTATGACTTTGATCGGATTTTTTGTTAGTAATGATGAGAATTTTAAAGGCAAATGTCTTTTTGTAAATTTGTATGTCTCAGTCTCATTTAACGTAAGGTTAGGAGGGCCTCCGTCTGCTCCACCTTCACGTGGTGGGCCTGTAATCTTTTCCATGGTACGTACGATGGAAAAGAGACCAAGGGAGCAGAAAAAGTTAAATAGATTAAATTTTCGATTTCAATTTTTTGGAGTTGGAAATTTTTGATTTCAATTTTTTGAAGTTGGAAATTTTTGATTTCAATTTTTTGGAGTTGGAAATTTTTGATTTCAATTTTTTGGAGTTGGAAATTTTTTATTTAGATTTTTTTGGGATTTTTGATTCCCATTTTTTGAAGAAAAATTAAAATGCAATATGCATCAAAATTTTTTGTTTTTACAAATTTTTGATTTCAATTTTTGGGAGTTGAAAATTTTTGATTCCGATTTTTTGAAGTTGAAAATTTTTGATTTCAATTTTGTGAACTCCATCCGTCGCGTTATCTCGTTTAAGCTTTTTCGTCACTTCCTTTGCTAAAACCAGCTAAAACATTTCCAAAAGTGACTTACGTTACGTAAAAATACCTACGTAACATGTAATTTTATGTTACGTGCGCCTTATTCGGTGTATATTGAAGGGAGACGAGGGGGAGTTTAACAAGGGGTCTTGAAGGGTGAGGGGTTAAGAAGGTGGGAATTTTTTTAAACATTTATTTTACAAATACTTTTTGACAGTTATTTAATTGTTGTTGTTTTTAATTGTAAAATTTTTATATGCAATAAAAATCATTTATCTATTTGGTTTTATGTTTCAACTTTTATTTTCGGATTTTTTCATTCCAGTTTTTTTTTTCAGCTTCAAGACTTTTTTATGTGCCGATTTATAGAGTCCTGATTTTTATCGAATTTTTTAATACAAAAATTTTTTGGTACAGTTTTTTTTTGTCCCAAAGAAAAACGATTTTTTATTAAAATTAATGTATGCAATGAAATTTTAATTTTAAACTTTTTCGATCATTTCAAATTACATATTTTAATTTGTTTTAGTTCTCAAGTTTTCCATTTTGTAAAAATCAATTTTGCGTTTTCCGAATTGATCCAGCCATAATATATTTAACATGTTTAAGCCACGTGTTGTCTACAGCAAAAACTTCTGATCGTAAGTTGCTGGAAATCACATTTCCTTTAATTTTCTCAAACCGTCACGCATGACATGAATGTTATCTTAAGTGTCTTCCGATCCTCCACCAAAGCATTTGTGTCCATAATGGCATTAATATAGCTTTCGTCTTCTGAACATCTCTTTCCAGACACTCCACAAAGAGGCTAAGGGGTCGTTCGCAAATTACGTCACGCTTTAGGGGGGGAAGGGGGGGTCGAAAAAGTCGTTTTTTTGCGTGACGTAATTTGCGAACGACCCCTTAACAATTTATTCAAAGGATGTGAATTATGTCCGGTATGCTTACAAAATTTTAAGAAAGGAAGAAAGTTTATTTGAAAAACATTTTCTTAAAAGCTAATCAGTGAAGTGGATAGCATTGAAGGAGGATCTCAAACGATGTTCCATTTTTCTTTACACATTTATTTACATCTTATAACTTATTCATCATCCTTATTTCCATTACATGAGTAATTGTGATTTTTATCAGGATTTGAGGGAATTAGGCATGTTTGTCGGCAAACATTTTTGTGTGTGCACTTCAGAGATGACATTTTGTTGACACAAAAGCTACATTTGCATCGTGATTAAGTCCTTTTGAATATTCAATAATCCAAAATCAACTAGCACCTCCTAATGCGCTACTCTTCTTCTTCTTCTGTTGTTGTTCTAGATTTGCAAGATGAAAGCATGGCACAATGAAAGTAGTCTTAATGGATCTGCCTTTTGTTCCATTTGACAATGTTTATATATCTTCTGTCCTTTAATTCCATTGTGCAATTCACCAAACAATGAGAGATCATGGTTCATTCGGCATCTTTCTTCCTTTACACTTACTCACTCGTCAATGCAAATCGATTTGAGTAAAATAAGAAGCAAGCATTTCAATTCAAAAACTTTTTACATTCATCTGCTAAGACGATTTGAATGATGAAAAAAGAAATATTTGAAGCAAATTTTCTTGTAAGTATTATTTATAAAAGAAAACAAGCAGGAGATTATAGGATAATTCTTCAAAATTTTATTTGCACTTGAATGGACCTTAATCTTTTCATTTAAAAGAGCTTGTAATTTGCCGAAGATATTACAAATTAAACTTGTTCCTAGCGATTTGGATTTTTATTAACAGTTAAAAGTTAATTAAATTATTTTTTTTAGGCCACCGTGAATACTAATAGACGTTTGATACAAAGCGATCGATAACCAACTTTAGAAAATCATATTTTGACCTTTAATTCTTTTGAAAACCATTGTTGTAGAAAATATGGACAGAGAAAATTACACCAATCGGTCGGCTCATCTTATTGATGTAAAGTCTTCGAATGAGTTGGCAAAAAAATATTATTTTCAAAATATGAGCTTAATCGGATTAAAAAACAGAAGCAGAAAAAGGTATTCACAGCAGGTTTTCTGTAAAATATTTTTTTAAGCATAAAATTAAATATTTGATAAATTAATGCGATATAAAAACATAAAAAATATTGTAAGTAGGTACTTATTTTGAAATATTAAATTAATAATATTAAATATTAATATGAATAATTAATATGAAAACTGGAACTTTATTTATAGAATTAGTTAGACAAAGTGCTAGTATAGAGTTAAGAATTCAAAAATCTAGATTCTGGCCTGATTTTTGTTAATTAAGCACACTAGTAGTATTTTTAAAAATATTCACTTTCACAAATTTTAACAACTTTTTTTTGAAAACATGTCTTAGTATACGTTAAAATTATTTTCTAGTAACGGTTTTAAAATTTTCAAATTTAGTCGAATGTGTTAGAAAAGAAAATAAAAAAGGCAAAACAAAAATTTTCGATTCTTGTTAATAATACTACAATATAAATTAATTCTCTATGATGAATGAAGATTTAAGTTGGTCCGGTAAGTGTGGAAGTGTTGAATATCAGCAAAAGTCTTTAATTTTGATGATATTTCACTTTTTCTGAAAATCATGTTTATTGGCTTAATTTTTAGCGCATTTTTGAAACTTGTTTTAAAAAGGTAGCTTAATAATGCACTTTGTTCGGCTGGCTGTTTGAGATCTCTTTAACCAGACATCGTAGAGAGCTCTAGTTTTTTGCATTAACTCCGTGCCATCGAGTTATGTGGGCGATTGTCATTTAAAAATCTCAAAACCATCGCTAAATACTATAATTAATGATTTTTTGTTTTCAATACAATAGAGCCAACTTCAAGTGGGATAATTTCAAATATATTTTGACCGTTAGAAAATTTGAATTTCAAAAAACCGTTAAATGACAAACCATTTTATTATATGAAAATTCACCGCAAAATTGCTAATTATACTATAATTAATGATTTTCAAGTGCATTTACGCGGGAAATTTTCAAATATATTTTGACCGTTAGAAAATTTGAATGCCAAAAAACCGTTATCGAGCCGTCGAATTTATTTAAGTCACAAAATATTCATGATTGACTTATTTGATACATAGTACTTTTCTAATCAAATACTGATCGCTAACACAAAAATGCGCTGAAGTCCCTCGATCTATAACACGAGGACTTTCTTTAAATTTTTCTCTAATTTAATTGATCAATTGAATTTACAGAGGCAAGAGATGTTCTTCGTAAATGGAGAGATGACAACGAGAGGAAAAGTGGTATGTAGAAAATAATTTTTAATTAATAAAATTTAGCACGAAAAATAAATATTTATAGATGAGGTGGTTCAAATTTTCGAGTACTGTCTTGCTGATAAAGTAAAGAAATTGGGAAATGAGAAGCTGATAATATTGGAACAAGTTTTTATAGCTGCTCTGGATTGTGGACGTATAAAACTAGCTGAGGACTGTATTCGTGTCTTGATTTCAGAATTTCCAGAAAGTTTACGGATCATGAAACTTAAAGCTATGGTAAAAAAAATAATAACAAGCAAGTCATTGTTCTTGTCTTAATATTTCATTTCCAAACTTTATAGCTTTTAGAGGCCTTAGAACGTTACGATGATGCTTTAGACGTTTTAGAGAGCATTATTAAACGGGACGAGACAAATGCAGGACCACGAAAACGCAAAGTGGCAATTTTAAAGGCTAAAGGACAAATTGGAGATGCAATAAAGGAAATGTGTGACTATTTAAAGAAGTCTGTATCACTGTTTTTTTAACTTTGTTGATTCCAAAATTCACAGTATAATTTTTCATAATTTCTTCTAGATTCATGTCAGACCAAGAAGCTTGGCATGAGCTTTGTAATTTGTATCTAATGGAAGGAGATTATAACAAAGCAGCTTTTTGTATGGAAGAAGTTTTACTCCACAATCCATATAGCCATTTAATTCAACAACGTCTCGCCGATATTCGATACACGATTGGTGGGCAGGAAAACTTTGAGATTGCAAAATCTTATTATGCTCAAGCTATTAAATTAAACGGAAGTAATTTACGTGCATTATATGGGCTTTATTTGGTAAGATATTGATAAGAAATGGGTGGATGTTGGATCTAATTTTAAATCTTATTTAAATTCTAGTGCTGTAATCACATTGCGTTATCAAAAGCCCAAATAGCGAAAAGGAAAGAAGCTCAGAAGCTTGCATCGTGGGCATTACAGAAAATATCCGAAATTACGAATAAGTCAAAAGGCAAATCGTCAAATCTAACAGACGTTAGTGCACTGGAAGCAGCATTTGGAAATTTAGACATAAAAACAAATTGATTCAATCAATTTGCATTTCCTCTTTTGGATCTTTTTACTTTTTCTCCCACAAATATATAGATTCATTTGCGCGCTTTAGATTCAATTTAATTTCGGTGGTTTGTGTTATTTATGAAACTTTATTTAGCAAATAGAAAGGAAAAAGAACATTTATATTTAATTTAAAATTCAATATATGTAAACTATTTCATCATCATGATTCCAATTTTACGATTCGTATGCATTTTTTTCTTTTGCATAATTACCTATGAACCCTAAATAAATAATAATTGTGCTATAATTAAACAATTACAAAAAAAAAATATATGTTTTATTTAATATTTTTATTCAGCATGATTGTAGGTATAAAAAAGAACAGATTTAAACTTTCTTAACAATTTGAACAACATCTTCGTCATTCAAGACATGTTCTAATCCAACTTTTTGTGGTTGATGCTTAACTGATGATCCCCAAACGAGTGCATATTTAAACTCTTTGATAATGGTGCGATGAATTTTATTACAAAAATCTTCAACAGAAGTTCTACCACGATTCAAAACTACTGGCGATGAATAATCAGGCAACTGTCCTTTCGGTTTTGTGTAGCTGTAAATCACAAACAGATATTGTTAATTTAATTAGTTTTAATATGATTCAAAGCAACTCACATTCTCAAAAGTGAAAGATATTCCCACATCATTTCGAGCAAGTCATCAAAGTTCCAGTGATGATGAGCAGAAATTGGGATACAATGAGGAATTTTATAAATGATATCCAGTTCCTCGATACTGATCTGATCGATTTTATTAAGTAGATAGACGCACGGTATATAAATTCTATTGCCTTCGACTACGTCGATCAAATCATCAGCAGTGGCATCATATTTTAAAGTTATGTCTGCATTATGAATACGATATTCACCGAGGATCGTTTTGACAGTATCAAGATCTAATTCCGTCTGTGCAACTGTACAATTCATATTAATTCCACCTTTATCTTTTCTCTTATAATAAATGTTGGGAGGCTGCTCTATAAATTATAATGAAAGACACTAAGTATTAGTAGAAAGGCACAAATCTAATATCTCACTTACTGTTTAGTCTAAGACCAAATCCTTCCAATTCATGTTCCAATAATTTTTTGTGATGAAGTGGTTTCAAACAATCAAGTACCATGAAGATTAAATTGCAAGTTCGCGCAACAGCAATGACTTGTCGACCTCTACCTTTTCCGTCTTTAGCTCCTTCAATAATTCCGGGAAGATCCAATAATTGAATTTTAGCACCTTTATATTTAATACATCCAGGAACTGTCGTTAAAGTCGTAAACTCGTACGCTGCAACTTCTGAGTAAACACCAGCCAAATTACTCAGCAACGTAGATTTGCCGACACTAGGAAATCCGACAAATCCCACTCGAGCATCTCCTGTCTTTGCAACTTCAAAACCTGCTTCACCAGTTCCACTAAAATTGTTCTTGTTATTGATGGATGTTCCTCAACACACTGTCTGTATGTAATTATTAGCACTTACCCACTTCCTCCTTTTGGAGTTATCAATTCTCTTCTGAGCTTAGCCAATTTTGCTTTCAACATACCTAAATGTCCTGCGGTTGCTTTATTCTTCTGGGTTCTGCCCATCTACAAAGATAACCATTTCCTTAATTAATTTACGCAACTACTCATAGTGAAAAACTATAAAGCAGCAATTAAGAAAAATATCATTTCTGCTACTTTTTAATCAATTTTGGTTATCGAGTTTCTTAAAATGTGGCACAAATTAATTACGGTTTATTACATACCTCAGCCTCAATATCCGCAATTTTTTCTAGAATCGTACTCATGATGCCTTAGTTATCTTTTTCAGAGCTGAGCCGAATTTTTAATTATAGTATTTATTGGAGAAAATTAAATTTTCTTTATAATTTAATGTTTTGATTGAATTCGTTGAAACTCGTATAAAAACAAATGGTATAAATGGTCGTTCACAAATTTCGTCACGCCTTAGCAGTGTTGTTTTTTCCGTGACATAACTTAAGAATTGACCCCTAACTGACAAATCGTATAAAATTTGAAAATTTAGATTTTTTCGCTGTTATTTTTTGTGCAACCTGAATAATTAAGAGTTAAGGAATTTGATAGATTTAAGCATTTATCTAACCAGTTTTAAGTTGGTAAGTATATAACAATTCATTAAGAAACGAAGGAAACTGAAATTCATTGCTAATTTCTCTTAGAAAAAGCACATTTTTGTTCTGCCTTTTTAAAAGTCTCATTTTCTTCGAATTAATTAAGATCCATAGCAGAAAATGTGCCTTTCAATTAGAAAAAGTAATAGAATAACAATATATTAGATCCTGGATATAAATTAAGTCCTCTAAATAAGAAAATTGAAAATTCAGGAATTTTTCATGTTTTCACACAGATCACGCACTTAAAAAGAGCTAGCTGAAGATATCATAATGATAGTTGGCAATAATCGAGATCACGATGAGTTGGATGCAAATTATTATTTCAAGAAACTTGCTGAAAAAGGCATTATGGAAAATATTTTTAGTAGAATTGTCTCTCGAAGACCCTTAGCTTTAGTCAATAAGCTATTTTACAAAACGGTTTGTAACGTTGACAATTCGATGAACATTTTTCGAGCAAGATTTGAATCAGACCAAATGATATGGGAGGACGAACATCCAAAAGAAAACATTTATGCATCAGTTTACTGCTCTAAGCGTGCTTTGACTGAGATATATATTAGTGAATTCTGTTTGGTTGATATTATTGGAGGCTTATTGGAAGAGAAATATCATCAATGTGAATACCTATTTGGACAAACTCTTCGAAAAATATCTGAAAGATTGCAAAAGCTTACATTGTACTCATGTATTATTACTGAAAGCCAACTGACGTCAATTCTGGATTCGGTAAATAGGAACAATTTAAGAGAAATCAACATTGTCGAAGGAATTATCGTCTATGAGAAGATAAGAAAGTACGACCGAAAATTAAAATTTCCATCTCTTGAGAAGCTAGATTTGAGCGGAACCAAGTATTTAAATCCGAATCCAAATGATCAATTTTGTCCAAACAGCGAAATGTTTTGCTTTTTGAGTTCTATTGGAAAAAACAGTAAATTATTGGAAGATTTGTCCATACATGAAACTTTCGTAAATCTCCTGAATATTGCCAATTTAAAGCTAAAACGCTTACAAGTAGAACAAGCAAAACCTGCAAATCTTCGATTAGCCACAATCATTTCTATTCATGCCAACTCGTTAACAACGGTCGACTTTTTAAGCAGCTACGTCATGGAAGATGTTTTGAATGAAATTCTACAAGTACCGCAATTAAAAAGCCTGAAAATAAATCTGGATGGAATATCATTGAAAGGATTCATCAATATTTCAGCAACACAGAACATAACTGAATTAGGCTTAAAGTGCAGCAATGCATGCAAATGGGTTATAAATTCACTGTCAATGCACACATTAAGCTTCTTGAAGTCGTTTTATTTGGATATCAAAGATTTAGATGTTAACTATGTGGATTTATCTAAGATGCTGAACAAAAATATTCCAAAGATTCATGTTATTGCATCTCAACACTATATTTTGTCATCCTTTTTCTCATCAACATTCATCTCCGCATTAGAAGTCTGCAAAATTGAACTTTATGTCAACGGATCCGAATGTAAGAAGCTTTTGATTCGTGAGTGCCCTATTCTTGGAGAATTGAAGGAATTTACATTGATCAATCGAAATGACAAATTCTATAACTATGACTGTGATTTGAGAGTAGTACTTGATCGGACTTTATTTGTGGAAAAACTTCGAATTGAGGGCTTCGAAGTAACTGCAAATCTGTTTGAAACAGCTATAAAAAGTCATTATTACTTAGAGGAGCTCTATCTAGTCAACCCAAAAGGTATTCAGTGTGACTTTATTTTCGGCAAAAACTTCAGCGAATTAATAAGCATTTACGGAAGAAAACTCAAAATTGTGGAAGTCAGTTGTGCAAAAAGTAAATTAAAGAGATCGAAGCAGTTCCCATTTATCTCTCGCCGTGGAAACCTCAAGATCTTCCGACATCGCTAGTCTTCAAACTTTTGTTACTATTTTTTTTCCATTTTTCAACTTTTCAAAATTAAAATATAAGTTGATTTTATTTTTTATACATAAACAGAAGCAAATATGAACACATTTATAACCATACTCGTTGAACCAATAAAAATATGAAGAAATTGTCAGTACTACCTATTTAAAAGTCAATTGTTCTTTTCTTTAAATTTTTGTAATATTGCAGATTATTAATTTATACCCCTTTTCTTCTTGATACCATCAAAAAAGCTCACATATCTGGAAAAAGAATGAGCTTTTGAAAGAAAACAATAACAAGATAGCAATTGTCTGTTGTTTAATGCTGCATTGTTTTTCGGATGGATGTTTTCAGCAACCTTCATTAACATTCACTAATTTTCCCTTATAAAATTCTGTATTTAATATTTGTTAAAATTGTTTTAAAGTATTAAGCATGTAAACATTTCTCAATGGTCAGGTTGTCACACTTTTTGAGGTCGCTTTATGGTTCACGAAATTTTAGAAATCTAATGAAGTGTTTCTAAGATCATAAAACATTTAGAAAACAACCTAAAATGTTTCAAAAAAGTATGAATGAAAATGAAAATAACCAGTTCATATTCAGCAGTAAGGCATATCAAACGTTAAGGGAAAATGTTAAATCGTCTATACAAGAAGAAGCTATATAAATTATTTGTAAAATTTTATTAGACACGCTATTTTGTAGCTTAACAGTGCGGAGGACAAAAAATAATTGAGATTTTTTACTTAGCTAATTGAAAAAGAAGCTTGCAAGTGATTACACTTGTAGGATCTCAGTGGTACGGACAATTTTTTGCAAGACAAAATAAACAGTTGTGCAGGAAAAATAAAGGTTTTAGTCATGTGAACACTAAGTGACGAAAAGACTGCAAGTCTGGTTCCTTAAAGAAACCAAAAACTGCCAAAAACAAGAAAGTTTAATTTTTTTTTTTGTAAATACTCAGACAGAAATAAAGAAAAAAACAAGTGCTAGTAGGCATGGCATTATAAGAAATTGTAACATTTTATTCGGTTATTGAAAAAAACGAAAGACTAAATTATTAAAATACATCAAAGGAATAAGTTTCGAGGACATAAATAAAAGTATGACCATCATATCAACGACCATGTGTAAGTATCATATCAGTAGTGCAACATAAGCCAACATCTACTTGTTGATTATTTTCCTTTTTATACATAAAATTTTTTATCATGAGAATGCATGCGATGCACATAAAAGAACAACAGAAGCAATGAGAGTCACGTATTAGATATGTTTTGTATTGGATTAGTTTAAAAATAAACGCCCTCGCAATCCGTACATTATTTTTCATTAAATCTTGTGCTGGCTAAAAATAGTAGTTTATCTGCAAAAGTGATCTTAAAAAAGTACATAACAAAAATTTTCCATTCTTTTCCAAGACGAGAAAAAAAAATCAGAATAGCTACACATAAATGTGCTGTGACACACAATTTGAACATCACTGCTTTAAATGTTTACATACTAATTTCATTATTTTTAGAATGATTAATTGCTTCTAGTGAAATTTGAATGACAAATGAAATGTCGCCACAAAAGTCACGAAAGAATGATGGGATCGTTCGTATGTTACGCAACGCCCTACTAGCATTAATTTTCCTTATTTTCTCTATACACAGTTAAGACACCCCCACTTTAATTCGTTACTTAATACTCGAACGATTCCTATGAAGGCAAAAGAAAAGTTTAAACAGCACTGCCATAAGTGATGAAAAGGAAAAAAATCTGTTCAGAGTGTATATATATACACTTGTTATAATACTGATAATGAATGTTTACAGCACCTGTTGCTAGATTTTCGTTTACACGACAAATTATTACTTTTGGTATCTTATTTCTAATTAATAATTTAGTGCCGCCAGAACCAATGTGGAGTTTAGATAGACAACGTGAAACGGGTGTGCTGTTTTGGAAACGAGACTCATCTCGCGTCAAATTTAGAGATGAAGTTGAAGTCCTTGAATTTGTTCGAGATCCCGAAGAACTACAATTCATGATGGAATGTGGAAGCAATACCTCTCATCCATTCATCGCAATTACAACAGTCTTTTTAACAATTGCTATTACTATCGTCCTTCCATGGGTATATTTAGGTTCAAATGGAATTCAGTGATTAGTAATGAAAATGTAGTGGAAATAATTAAATTGATTCTGTGATATTAGATAAAATAAGGATGTGTAATTTAATTGCAAAAGGAAAACAAAAAGATTTCCGAGAATAATTAGAAAAGCTTAGATAATAAAAAAATGCCTTAATTACATTCAAGAAAAATACATGAATTTTTAATGAATCTCAATGTTTATATATGCAAAAAAAATTAATGTAATAATAAAAACATGTGTGCTTGTATGTACAAATATTTTTTATAAATGCTTCTGTTCTCATTATTTCTTGCTTAAAATAATACATTTCTTTGTCTTCATCATTTAAAAGCAGCGAAAAAAGAGAGTAAACCTGTGTAAACCTTATATGGATAAAAAATCATTCAGTTTTTTGCGCACAAAAACACCTTTAAAAACTTAAAGGTTCGTAAATTACGTCACGCAATTAAACGACTTTTTCGACCCCCTCTCTTGTTACGAATTAAAGATTTAAAATAATTCTTCCCCAGTAACCAAAATTTTTGATAGCTTGCTATAAGCTTGCTTTTAGCTAGCTGAAAAATATCCAGCTAGCTTTTAGCTAGTTTATAGCAAGCTATCAAAAATTTTGGTTACTGGGGCTTGTGTTTGGACTATCACAAAATCTTCAACCAACCACCTCCTCCCCCCTAAACTGCGTGACGTAATTTGCGAACGACAACTTATCCTTTTTTCACAGCAAATGCAATACTTTTATTCGCTTTGTTCCAATCAGCCCTAACTAACAAAGACTGTATTCAATCAGTGGTACCGTAACTGGTCACTGTGAATACGGTCTCAGATTAAATTGAAATTTTGTCAGAAATTTATGACCCATATTTACAAATTTCCGTCCTAGGACTGTAACTGGATATGCACATGTGAAGTTTAAGGTATTTTTAGTTGGAATGGTTTGCGGAACTGACTTGCTAGGACATTTTTCTATTTCAATTGCTGAATATGTATATTAAGAAGTTTTCATAAAAAATTAATTTCTCAATAATTAGCTAGTTCCCTAGAAATCCTAGCATGGTGTAAGAAATTTTCCTTCTATCGAGACTTTTATGAACTCCAGTGTTTAAAGAAATGTCTTGTTCAAGACACATTTAAAGTAAGTTTACAACAGAGCAATTGAACAACGTAAACCTTTGTGTAGCGTACTTTATTGTGGAAGCAATTTTTTTTCTCCAAATACCAACAAGTAAGTATCAGCTAACGAGTATGATGACTCTCACTATTCTTTTTTATTCACAGTTCATTGCATTTAAATCGAGCCATAAATACAGAATAAGTATGTAGAATAAACTTACATTGTGCACACAATAACATGAACCTCAATAGACATGAGAGAGGAGAGGGTGAGCGAACGAATTTCTCTACAATTCACTGATAAGAACGTGATGTCTGTGTTGTCTTAATTTAAATTAATTGAATGTAATTGAAAGTCATTCATATGTTCAGCTGATTTTTTTTCTGTTCGAAGGCGTACGAGTGAGAGAGCATTTACATTCATTTCAGTTCCACATCTCAAACATTAGCCATATTGTGATAGTGAAGCCATAAGTGTCAAGTGGCAAAGCAATTTATTCATTTTGTACTATTTTATTCCTTTTCGGGCACGTTTGAATTAAAAATTCAAAGCATGAATAATAGCAATGTCTTGAAAATCGGATTTATTGGAGCTGGGAAAATGGCTTATGCATTAGCAAATGGATGGCTTTCAGCAGGTTTGTGATTGGCATGAACACAAAATAATAATGAGTGAAAAGTAGAAAGAAAAATATTTTTCCTTTTTTTTTGTTAAGCACCGACGTGAATTCATTTAATATTCATTATTATTAGGATTATTGAAAAGTCAGTATCTAATTGCGAGCGCACATCCGTCAGATGAGGTCTCATTAAAATCATTCAGAAATTTGGGTGCTGAAGCTGTAACAGAGAATCGTTCTGTGGTTGAAAAGTCACAAATTATCTTTATATCTGTGAAGCCAAATGTCGTGAAAAATGTACTTGATGACGTAAAAAATATTAGCAATGGAAAGCTTTTCGTGTCAATTGCAATGGGTATAACTATAAATGAAATTGAAGAAATTTTACCAAGTGATTCAAGAGTGATTCGTGTGATGCCAAATACACCGGCTATTGTACAAGCTGCTTGTTCCTGTCTTGTTAAAGGAACAACTGCTACAAATAAAGATGTAGATGTGATAAGAGAATTGTTCCTCAAAATTGGTACTTGTGATGAAGTTTCAGAAAATATGATCGATGCAATAACTGCTCTTTCAGGAAGCGGACCTGCTTATGTATTTAACTTTTTTAAACTCAAGACTCTGTATAAGGAAATAACATTTTTTTTCTCTCACACACAGGTGTTTGTAATGATTGAAGCACTTGCTGATGGTGGAGTGAAAATGGGACTTCCAAGAGATTTAGCTTATAAATTAGCAACACAAACAGTATTGGGATCTGCAAAATTAGTCATAGACACAAATACACATCCAGCGATTCTGAAAGATAATGTAACATCCCCGGCTGGTTCAACTGCCTCTGGCCTCCATCATTTAGAAAAGAATAATTTTCGCAGTGCACTTATCGGATGTGTCGAAGCTGCTACGCTGAGATGTAGGGAAATTTCAAGCAAAACAAAATGATTTCAAATTTAATAATGAATGTTTATTATCATCTCAGTTCATATGTCAATTTGAAGAAACATCTGTTTAAATTAATAAAATTAAAGGATTAATACTGCATAATTATATTAAAAATCGTTTTTATTATGGATAAATTCAACTTAATGTTATGATAATAAAATTTGTAAAAGTAGCCTTAATAAAGTGCTTATTTCTAATTTTACATCCAAATTTATCAAATTAATTTTAAATTGCAATTTAATTTGTTAAAAATGATGTAGATATCTTGAGAAATTCATTAACTTAGCTATTGTTTAAAAATTACATGACATTTTTTTGATACCAAATGTGAAAAATCTTATTGCACAATTCTTTTTTGTGCCTTTTTCATTTAAAAATTACAATCCAGCCTAAATCCCATAAAAAATTAACTTTTGCATCAAATTTCAGAATTATTCGTCATTTATTGTTATAATCACAGCAATATTCATCATTTCTGAATGTACGCGAGTATAAAGAGGGATATCAATCCGTTTGGAAAGCTATAAATCATATTAGCTATGAAATCTGTATTGAATGAAAATTATTTAAAATTAATTATTTAAACCCAAAACTTTCAATACTCACGTTTTAATATTATAGGAATTTTCCATATTTACATTCAAAAAGGCACTCAAAGTTTATAAGAAATAATTAGCTCGTGTAAACCTTATTAAATAAAATAAAAACAAAAGCAACAAGGTATCTAGCTTGATCCGATAAGAAACCAAGGCAATAAAACTGTCACTGCAATCGCTGCAAAACAAGTTGCACAGACTATAATAGGATGATTCATTTGACTTTTGAAGGTGTTGTTGATATCTCCGTTGACTAATATCAATGAATCGTTTTCCGCTGGATCTTTGACGTATTCGAGAACTTCCACCTCACAACGAAATTTTACTTTCGATGCTTCTCGACGCCAAAACAGATGGCCACTTTCTCGTCTGTCTAAACTCCACATTGGCTCGGAAGGTACTGAAAATAAAAAAATGAGAATCAAAAATATCAATAAAATATATTCATAGCTTCCAATCAATGTTCAAAGTCGTGGGAGAGTACAAAATATTTCATGATAATGAGTTTGACATTGGGATCCAAAAGCTTAACAGGAATCAACTCGACACAAATTGGAAAGACCGTATGCCACAATAAATAATGATGACTTTTTTTGATAAATAAAAAGATGAGAATTTTTAAGAAAATAAATTTTTAACACAATTAGGAACAATAAAAAAATCTAATGTGAAGGCAGGAAATAAAATGAACAAAAAAATCTATTCCCCGTGTTCTAAAAAAAAGAAAATTTGCGATGGCCGGGAATTGAACCCGGATCTATTGCTTGGAAGGCAACAATGCTAACCATTACACCACCATCGCAACGTGCATATAATAAAAGTTCTGAAAAAGTCACTTCATATTTCAATAGTGGATGAAATCTTATATCTCAGAGTTTTGAATATATTTTTGTAACTCAGGGGTTAAAATCAATGCATAAATATAGTTCATAGCTTTTGAAATAAATCATTTTTATGAAAAACAACATTATTAATAATCAGCAGCAATCTGTTTCATTTTCCACAGCGTTCCACTGTTTGATAGAATTTAACGAAAAACTTTAAGTGACTATAACTTCACTAATTTTGTATTGATCTATCTGTTACTGAAAATTACATATTTAAAATTGATTCTGAAGATATTGACAGAGGCAACAAATTGTGTTTTTAATAGGCTGAGCTAATCTGCTTGTTTTTTCAGAGGATTGTACTCTATTTTTGAAATTTATCCTCTATTTTCATAAATTGTCCTCTATTTCTGAAAAAATAGCTTTACATTAGATAAGATGGACTCAAGTGCCGAGCCGAACCAAAAAACACTCTTCATTTCTTCTTGAAATAAATATTTTTCTCTAAAGCACATGCCTTCTATAATAAAAATTGAAACAAGCAACAAGTGTTTCTTAAAGTACTATATACTTACACATTGTTCCTGCTATTGTCATCTTTCTGAGTAGCTAAATTAGTACTGTGTTTTATATTTGTCCTTTAGATCTGAAATGAAACGACAGAGAAAAATGCTTCGTTAATATAAATCAATCAGGTTTAAATGCAATATAAAAATAAAGAATATATTTCATCCTTAACATGGGCGTAGCCAGGGAGGGGGGCTTTCGGGTGCTCGAGTCCCCTAATTAAAAATCAAACTCAATATAAATTTTTTTTAAATCAATTTTGTTTTTGGAAATTTCTAATTTTTTGTAGTGAATTTTTGGCCCAACAATAGTTAACATTCCTTACTAATTCAAAACAGTGCAAAATTCTTGAATTAATGAGCAAAACTATTTTTGAGCCCCCCCTCTGAAAAATTTCTGGCTACGCCCTTGATCCTTAATCATCAATATTTTAAACAAAGAAAATTCCACTTCAAACTATAGTTTTTATGATAAATGTGTTTCTAGTTCATATATTTTAATATTCAGAATGTGAATAACCCATGGAAACATATATGGATGTACATCCAATGCCAGCATTAAAGTGAAAAAGTAAAACATTGAAATACGTGAGCAGCAAAATACTCAGACCGCTATCAGTTCTAATAAAAGTTTATTTAATTGGTGTTGTATTGATTTTTCCACGTCCAATAGCCGCCTGTTGAAAATGACAGCACAAAAAAAACGAAATTTCAATAGATCGATATAGTTTGAGAATTATTTATTAATTTTTGAATTTCATATAATTGAAAGCAACTGCAGCGAAATAGATCCAGATAGATCCATTAAAATCATGCATACCTATATGAAAATTTGTATGAGCATTCAATCATTGTCATAATTTTCTACTTTAAGCATTTCAATTCAGAATTTATGTGTTCAAAAAATTTTTATTGTGATTATAAATGCAGGTCATATTTGGAATAACGCGATTGTTAGTGAAAATTATATTTTAATCAATATTTTATAGTAATTTTCTAAATCCTAATAGAGCGAATATGAAATGAAATTAAACTAATGACATTCAGCACTGATAGAAAAAGTTGAATGAGTTTTTTGCATGCTTGTTATAGCTTCATTCTTTGGGTTTTATTACAAAGAGCATGATGACAAAAATGGCAAATTTTCAGACATGTAAATTCTGATTTTATGCAAATTGAGCAAATTAATTCCGATCTTAATTGTATTATACTTAATAGAAATTCCTTAAAGTTTTATGCAGCATAAACATTTAATCATTTAAGTTGTTGTTCCATTAGATTTTTACGTACTACGATGAAACTTTTGCCTTATCACAATGGCTCTTTTACATGCAACTTGAATATGGAAAAAGTTGAAATGGCACTTTAAGGAACAGAGTAAACATGCTGATGTCACATATGTGATGATTGAAGTAAGTAAATCAGATTCTATTACTAAACATTTTCTGTAAGTATACAGTTTAAAATTGAAATTAAATTTCCTGTCAATGATTGATGAACAATATCTGATTTAGAGTTAAATTTATAGCTTTGAAATTGTAAAAATATCCCTAAATGTACTGTTCAAATTCATAAAATGTAAACTGCTGTATATACGCGCAATTTAACAATGCGATAACAATTTTCAGCTCACATTTGACATAAGTACAAAGGAATTGTTCGGCAGCATTTTAATTTAATGAAGCACTTAAACTGCGAACTTCTTTTGCTTTTTTCATTCACGTGATGCAGAAAATGTACATAAATTTTCCACCCTCTTTCCCATAGCTTTTCACATAAAATTCTTTTGATGAGAAATCGCAAACACTTTGCAATTTATAGCACACTTTATGTGAATTTCTTGATGGAATGTAATTGCTGTTTTGCCAGCAGTAAGTAAGTGTAAAGCATTTCGCTTGTTAAATTGAAAACTTCTAATGCAAACATATTTTTAGTTCTTTATCTTTGAAATTAATGACAAATGCTTCTATGCATGTATGTAGGGGTCGTTCAGATATTATTATGTCCTATAATTTTGACAGTCATATTAGAACAAAGTAAATTTCAATAGTTCCAAAAGACGTAATAAAACAATAACTCACAAACCAAACCTCATAAATTTATGAAAACCAACGGAAAGGAACAAGCATGTTAACTCTTTTAAATCTTCTTCTTTTAGCCTTCACGAATAATTCATACACAATGTTAATTCAAAAACGTGATTTTGGTCAGTGTGCTACTTAACAAAACATGCATAATATCCATCATAAAGTCATCGACTTTTCATTCCAGTAAATCATTGTCAGAATGTTTTTTAGTTGTCTAGTATGTCACTGACCTCAAGATAAACACTTTTATTCTTGCCATAAACGAAAGTATATGTACGAAGCGATACTCACTTTATCGATATTAGAACATTATTAAATTGCTTGTAAAACGTTCTCAATTTACATAATCGAAATCGATAAGAAATGCTAATATTGAATATTTCAATCACAATATTGTTTAAATTGCTTCTTTTTCTCAATGTTCATATTATTACGCAAAATGCCAAATTGACGTTTATGTATCTTCGCTAAATAAACATTTTGAAAAGTTCAAACATTACTGGATAAATTGATATAACTAATCAGCGAATCAATTCTTGAATATTTTTTAAAAAGCGAATGGCAGATGATGAATTTTGCAAACGTCTTTTCAATTTGATAAATTGTGATAAATTTCTAGAGAAATGTGAGAGTCAGCGCCATACCCAGAATTTTTGGATGAGGGGGTGGATTTTGTGTTTTTTTTCAGTTAAAACCCTTTAGCAATTTTAAATATTTGGTCGGTTTGGACAATTTACCATTCCTGACTACACCACTGGCGAGAGTTAATTAATAATACCTTGTTTGAACTTGAAGGTTCTTTTTCATTCATTAGTTTAAATTTCAATAATTAATTTTAACCTCAAAATGTCACATTATTTAATTAATGATAAGAAATGATTGACGATAAGGAACAAATGGAACTTCCTATCATGAAATATCATGAGGAAATCGTTGAAGCAGTTGGAAATAATCCAATAACTATAATTTATGGTGGAGAAACTGGATGTGGAAAGGTAAATAATAATTTTAATAGTCTTTAATTAACTTATTCTCCTAATACGACCAATTTTTAGAGCACAAAAATCCCACAGTTCATTCTGGATGATAAAAAGGGAAATTGCAAGATAATTTGCACAGAACTACGAAAAATTGTGGCAATAACACTGGTAAAGCGTGTCTTTATAGAACAAAAATGCGAATTAGGCAACTCCGTTGGATTCATAATTGAACTGAGCAAGAAATGTGAAAATCATCAAACAAAGTTACTATTCTGCTGCAGAATTTCTGCACAACAGGCATACTTCTCGGAAAAATATTGAGCTTTGTCTGGTTTTTTTAGTTTCTTAACTTCAGATTAAGAAATATTTGTGTAGTATGCCTCAACATATCTATTGTTTATCGTACATTACTAAGGAAATGGCTGGATTTATCACGCATGTTGAACATTGCAACAAGTTTTTCTTTCAACCAGCTGACGACGAAAATCATGCAATTTTATGTGACATTGAAAAAGGTCTGGAAAAGGAGCAACTGTTTGGAGCACAGAACTTGATAATTAATAAATTGGTTGTAGCATTTAAAGCAGGATGCTACAAAAGATTTACAATTATGAAAATTTATGAGGACTTGAGCATTGCAGATTGCTACATGTTTGATTATGGATATACAATAGGAGTCAAAGTCAAACTTTTAATTCTGGGATTTATTATAGTCTCATTGTTAATCCGAGGATTTAATTTGATTTTTAGTATTTTTCAAAAAAAAAATCTGACCGTTATTTTTCAAATATTTTTTGACTGCTAATTTCGATTTTTTAAAAATAATTTTACTAATTTCTTTACGTAATTTTTGATTACCTTTCTTGTTCATTTCTTTTAGAATAAGTAACAGTATGTATTTATTAAACAGGATTTAAATTAAACAATCTGTATCTATCAATAAACTTTTTATCAATGATTACTATGATTCAATACAATTTATAATTCAATAATTCAACAGTTTCAATAGATATCATTCGCTAATCTCTATGAAGTGGAAGAGGAACTCATGAGATCTTATTTTTTGATATACGATGTTTTGAATGCAGAATGTTTGAAACTGCACCTTCGTCTTCGAAATGCTTGCGTGGAAAATGGACAGTTGAAGCGATTGAAGAATTTCGTCGAAAAGCATTAGGGGCAATCACCAGATAAATTAAATTCACTAAATAGTATTAGAAAGGAATGAAAAGGTACTAAGATTGCAGACATTCTAGAAGAGAGAATTTTATGGTAACGAGCGACAAAAAATGTTTAGCTAAATGTTGATTACATTTGTATCAAATACCAAAATGTTAAATTTACAGATCTGTAACTGTATAAAGCATTATTAAATTATTTTGAATGTGCATCTCCTATACAGCCGTCAGAAATTTTTTGAGGGTGCAGGGGCGTAGCTATAAAATTTTTTTAGGGGGGTCCAATTTTTTGTTTGTTTTTGAACTCATATTATTGTACTTCCAGCGAACGAAGTCCCTCTGCGTAGCCTGTTCTAGATACTTTGTCATCTCAATCAATTCTGAACACAGTTCAATTATGAAGAACATTAAAAAATACCTCTAAAAACTTAAATGCTCATTCTCCACGTGCATTCCATTTTTAGAAACAATGTGTGCAAGGTTGCGAAAATCGCAAAAGTCTAAAGATTAAATTCACGTTATCATGTGATTGTATTTTTTCTAACGTAATTTTCCTGTTGATAATAAAACGAAGCTTTATCTTATCAACTGTTATCAATATTCAATTGTCATGAGGGGGGTTTTCTAATGATTCACATACACATTCATATATCCTCCCAAAAATCATTGTCAAGTACGTGTGCGGATTTTTTCAAGTGTTCATTAATTCTACCTGATTGTAGATTACGTGCAAGTACTTTCCGTTTATCAAAATGGGATTGTTTTTAATGGGGACAAAGTTTTTTTTTCTGTTTTACTGCTGTGTCACGATTTCAATATTTGGTATCACTTTTTTATCCTCATATCATACATGATATACATCACACAAAGCTAGCTATTTTGGAGCTATTCCTCATGACTAAATATATTTATTATTTATTCAGTTATGATTTTCTAAAAATCCTAATCTCCAAAGGTAAATGACCAAAATAAAGCTATGCCTGAGAATATTCAAATATAAATTATACTGACTCAAACTTTAAATTGCGTCTTTAACATTCCGCTTATCATTTTTTTGAGAATGTGAACCCAGTAAATAATAAAATGTTGACTGTGTAATTTTGTGTATGTCAATTAATTTTGCAAATATTTACAAAAGAAACGAAAAATTATTTAGTATATCCAGCATTAGATCTTCATCTGTGTGTTGCAGCAGCGTAGACAGAAAGGGGTCGTTCGCAAATTACGTCACGCAAAAAACGACTTTTTCGACCAAAGAAAGAAAAATTTTGTATTTGGACTGTCACAAATTCTTCTACCCCCTCCCCTCTAAAGCGTGACGTAATTTGCGAACGACCCCAAATTTTTCGACGTGGATATTTCAAAAATTGGGGGGCGGGGATTTTGTCTTAAAAACCCTAGCAATTTAAAGAATTTTTCGTCGATGGGATTTGTCTCCTAGTTCACCCCTTGGCTATACAGGGTTTCTCGACTTGCATAAGATTTCTCTGATAACAAATTGTGCACAATATACAACCCCTAATTAGATCTGAGTTAGATAACAAATTAAAGAAAATTAATTATTTTCTAAGCTTTCTTCAAACAAGGAAGCAAAGTAAGACACTATTAAATATATCATACATGAAAAAGCTACAATGTATGACCTTGAGTATTTATTTACTCACGGCATTTTGTCGCATATCTCACGCGTTTTAAAGAGAAACGAAAATAATAAAATAAAATGAAATTTCTCTTCAAATTTTATCATTTGTTCAGTACTGTGAATATAAAGCAGTTACTTCCAAACTTTTTTGGTTGTGTGTCGTGGCACACAATTTAGAAAACACTTAATATAAAGCCATCCACCGATAGAAATTTTCTTTATTGTAGTTACAAAGTTTTCATTTTATAAGCTTTTAAAAGACAAGTCAGTAGCACTTCTGTGTGCATTAGTGGCGTATTCAGGATTATTTTTTTTGGGGGATGGAGGGAGTTTCGAATTTTTATGGACCTTTTTATGGATATCTGTTTATTTTGGCTAGTATTGGTTTTCAAAAAATTGGGACTAGGGTTTTGACCCCCTGGATACGCTTTGGTGTGCATTCACATAACGAGGGATAATAGTAGCATAAAAATGCTATGAAAAGATGAATAAAACAATAGTAAAGGCTACAAATAATTTCAAATTTATGGAAATTATGCAATAAATTTATGCGGCAATCTTTATGATAATTCATAGAGTCTCATGAGAAGTTGACGATGTAATGACGAAAAGAAATCCTTAAATGTCATTAATTTATCATAACATAAAACTTCAAGCAGCGTTTCGTCACATTATAAGAAGCTGAATAGAATGCTTATTTCAAAAATTTTCATTTCATTTTCCTCAAAATTGGATGAGAAAGAAAATTCTTCGCTTCAGTTCCTTCGCTTTATGATATTACCCATTATTACATGTCATATAATGCAAACATGTATTTTATTCAAAGTAGAAAGCTCTTTTTTGGCATAAAGGAAAGTTAAAGTTTATAAAAAGCAATTTCTAGACATACATACATACTGTGTGTGCATACTTTTGTGGATCGTATGATTTTACATTTTTTTTTTGCAATTCGACATTAACTTCCGTAGTTAATTAGAGCACATTTCAAATTTCAAGTCTTGCTGACTTGAGTCTTTCCACGTAATTTTGGCGCTCAGCAAATTTTTGGTTTTGAGTTAGTAAAACCATGACATATCAAAACTATCACATATTATATATTTTTTGAAAGCTCTTGATCTGAACTATATGAATCAGTAAGTAAAGTTAATTATATTATCAAGGGTTAGAACCTTAAAGGTTTGAATGTGTTGAAACACATGCATTTTTGTGAAACACACTGTGTCCTGTTCTTTAAAGTAAATAACTTTGCAATTAGTTAGTTACATTCACCAAACAACGTTCTAATCCAACACAGAGCAATTTTTTAGATACCTTCACTGATTTATTTTTATGAGTTATCAAACATTGGTAATATTGGAAATTGGAATAATTTTGCTGATTAAAATTTTTCAGTTTTTATTGAATTCACTTACTTTTTTTACTTATTATTTTAGATTTTTAATCACTTAGTTGTTTAAACTACATTAACAATCATTTTAGCAAGTAAATTTGACAAAATCATTAAAACTCAATATGTTAAGAAATTTATGCATCACCAACATATGCATCCATTTCCTTTATGTAGCTTACAAAACCATGTTCAAAACTGTTTGAATTATTAAAAATGGATAATCTGATCAAAAGTTATGCTTGATTTAATTTTAGTATGATTAAAATATTACCAATGTTTGATAACTCATAAAAATAAATCAGTGAAGGTATCTAAAAAATTGCTCTGTGTTGGATTAGAACGTTGATTGGTGAATGTAACTAACTAATTGCAAAGTTATTTACTTTAAAGAACAGGACACAGTGTGTTTCACAAAAATGCATGTGCTTCAACACATTCAAACCTTTAAGGTTCCAACCCTTGATAATATAATTAAATTTACTCTACAAATTCATATAGCTAAGATCAAGAGCTTTCAAGAAATATATAATATGTGATAGTTTTGATATAGATTCATGGTTTTACTAACTCAAAACCAAAATTTTTCTGAGTGCCAAAATTACGTGGAAAGACTCATATGTCCCACTATCTCCATATTGTTAAGTCACTGTCCAAAATATAGTATGTGCTGAAGGATTGTTCCTTTACAAATCAAGTAAATTTATATATTTTTTAGGACGTCCAACGTTCACGAGGAAGGATTTAAATAGTACATAACTTTATCCAAACAGACATGTGACAAGAGTGGAGGTTTTAAAATTCAATTGGAAGTTGTTCATGAATAAAAAAACTTATAGCACCAAACTTACCTTTTTAATTCATATAAATACTGGCAACTCCAAAACAAAATGCTTGCTTCTTCTTGTTTTTTTGATACGCGAAATAACTTTTTTCTGTTTTCTTCTTATTCCCTCTTGCTTGCAGACACCTTGTTTACCTCAACAGTGATTTTGCAATATTTTCTTCTTTCTGTCGTTTTTGAATGGTACCGAAATTTTTTTATTTTTGGAAATCTCTAGTCTACAGACTATTTTGAAGCTAAACACTTTTTATTTTACAACATACGTGTATACATGCACTGATTGTTATGTACTCATATTTTTGTCTGAATGATGAATTCATCTACGTTTTCATTAAAATTGATGAAACTTTTTTTGTAAAAAACATTTTTGGAAATTACAATTTAATTTTATAGGAAGGAACTTTAAGAAATGCCACAAATAATTTTCAACTAGACAAAATCTTTATTAGTGATTTTAAACAACACAATGATAGTTTTAATTGAACAAAAAATTTAGTAAATAATGAAAATAAATCAGCTTTAAGCAAACGCTTTGGTGATGTTTGTTTCTACTGACAAGTGTAAACTGAATGTCTGGATTTTTTTTATTCGTTTATGTTTCTCACTTCACATTTTTTTGTTTTCGCTCATTTTTCTGTTTGAGGCTCTCTTTCTATTTGTTGATTCAAAAATAACGTGTAAATGCCTCTAATAGTTTTTTAAGGAAGTAATATTAGTTACGATTAATTGTTAACAGAAAGGAATAAAGTAAAAAAAATCCTTTCAAAAATAGATATTGGGTTAAATCCAGTTAAATCATTAGATTATTATGAAAACAAAATAATAAATGTAGATAAATGTAACGTTGAGGTAATATAGTACTTGATAAATTCAGGCTCAATCTTCAGCTTCTTCCATGCGACGATGCTGCATCTGCAACTCAAATCGTCGATTTAGTCGAACACCTTTTAGAACATTTTCGTTTTTCTTGCGATGATCCAATCCAGATTTGACGGCATTTCCTTTATATAAAGACATATTCCTCTCGCGCCTTTCCTCAACCTTTGCTCGCATTGATTGACTTGATGAGCCTTCTTTTGAAATGGATTTTGACAATGCAACTGTCGGTTTTTTGCTGGAAGCTGTGAATTTTGCTACGTTTGAAGCTTTTGTATTTGCATCTAGAATGCGTGGTAAGATCTTTTTTCCAGAACCAATTTGACTTTCAGTAGTTGGAATCTTCGAAGAGGTAGAAGGCTTTGGTCGAGTTTCTGCAGAATTTGATCGCTTAATTGTACGATTCTTTATTTGATGCAAGATGTTCTCTGATGACGATACCTTTGCTAAAGGCTTTCGGGTTGGAATTTTTGACACAGCTCCATTTTCAGATTTCTTTTCTCTTATTTCGGGTAACGATGGCAGTTTTGATGGCGTTGCAAGGCGTTTTGCTCGTTCAGCTTTACGTTGAGCATGATCAACGATCGATTCCATCCTTTTAAATTGTTGTTCATGTATGACTTTAAAATTTGGCACCTTAATTTTTGCCTTAGCAGGCGTTCCTGATTCAGATAAAGAACGCTTTCGATGAAAACCGCCGCCTCCACCACTTGATAATACTTGCTTTAACATTGAATTTCCCATTTCTTCCTTGAAAGATTGTAGCATTTTCTCGTCAATCGTGTCAATATTCATTATTTCTGGAGACATAAAGGCAACTTTCTTCTGCATAAAAGATTCACCATCAGTGACAGATAACGATCGTTTGCGTCGTGAGCTCTTCAGAATACTTTTTTCAAGCGGATTTCCCATTTTGAACTGTCCATTAAATGTTTCATTGAAACTTTCTTCATTCAATGTCCTATTATCTCCAGCTTTTGGAACCAAAACCTTCTTTAATGCACTAATGACTGGTTCTGACAATTTTGGTGTATCACGCATCAATACTCGTTGATTTAATGGCGTGCTCGTACGTAAAGTAACATTTCGAAGAATGATTGGTGTCATAATAGTATCAATATGGGGTCTTGTATCCTTAATTGATGTATCAACTTCCGGACTGAATGTCGAATCTTTAACAACAGCTGTGCTTATCATTCCTGGCGATTCTGGAACTGAAATTATACTCTCATCCATTAATAGAGGTGTTTGATCCAATTTCTTTATTTCCTGCTTCATAGAACCTTCTGAATTTTCACCTTGTTCAACTTTCATCTCCTGTTTATTTGCTTCATTCTCTTCCTTGTTCATTGCTTCCAGTGTCTTGTCAGAAGATTTGTTTTCAACATTTTCGTTGATAGCCGAATGAAATTCCTCAGATTCAGTTGGACTTTGAACCGTTTGCTCCTGATTTGGATTTATGTTTTCATTGACTTTATCCTGATCGATTTTATTTTCAGCCATTTGAGTTTCAGCACTCTTATCTTCAGCTTGAACTGGATCTTGGGATTCTTGTGGATTATCAGTATTTTGTTCTTCATTTTTACCATCATCAGTGATTTTCTCAGATTCGTTGATTTCTTCTGATTTGGCTTTTTTGGGACTAACAGTATTATGTGTATGTCGTCTTTTCTTTGTTGAAGTTGGAGTTGGTGGAATTAGGTTTATTTCCACAGCTGGAAAATTCTTAGATGATGAGCTTTGCTCAAATTCAATTTTTTGACGTGATTTATTCATACGCATTAGCTCGCGTGGTCCCAAAATTTGCAAATCTGGTGTTATAGCCCGCTGTCTTTGAAGTCTCATTGAACGTCTTGGCGTATCTAAATAAATTATGAAATTCGTAAAAATTTATTATGAAAAAAATTAAAAGCTGAATTTTAAACACAAACAATATATTTTTACCTGTTTTCTCTGATGATTCCATCATAATCAGTTAATAGTCTTTGCAGTGCTGAACAGAACTTACTTAATTTCCTTTTAAATTCACTCTAAATAATGCTTTTAAAACTTTTCATAAAAATGTTTCCTTTTCTCGTTTTTTTCCGTTTAGATTTGAAAATAACAATTTTTAAAAACGACAAATTTAAAAATAAAAAAGTCGTTATGAAAAAGTTATAAACTTTGTTTACCCATCACATTTTTTTAGCGCATTTAAAGTCATTAAAATGATTTCTTTAAATAATCTTAAAAATCTCCTGCCAACAACAAATGTAGTGATTAGTTCTATTAGAAATGCGAGCAAGAAGACCAGTGGAAGTACAAAAAACCCGAAAAATCCACACGGAAGGTAACTTATAGCTTATTTAACAAATTTTTTCAAATATTAAATTTGCTTCTGCAATATATTTTAGACCAAAACATAGAGGGTGGAAGCGCCAGGATGGAAGTACTGTAACTTATGGAACAATATTGGCAACACAAACAAAACCCAGATTCTTTCCTGGATTAAATGTAATTTACGGAATTCTTTGCCATTATACTAATATTAATGAAATTTTCAATTCAGGTCGGTTTTGGACGAAACGGAACTATCTATGCAATGACAAATGGTCAAGTCTATGTGACATGTGAAAAGGTAGATTTAAATTGGGATCATGGATGGATCCAACGATTCTTTTCCGGAAGAGCTGGACATACAGTTTACAAAAAATATTTCAATGTTATTCCTGATAAGCAGCATAATAGATTCAGACTTATTGATGAGAATTAGTTAATTACAAAACAAACTAATAAAGTATAATTATAGTTAATAGTATTACTTTTGTTTTCTATTCCTTTTCATCAAATGACATCCATTCATAAAAGATTTAGACATAAAATCCAGAGATCAAGCAAGAAGCAAATAAATATCAAGGGGTAGAAAACTTGGGCGAAAAAAATTGAAAAGTGAAAAAT
Source organism: Chironomus tentans (assembly GCA_963573255.1). Lineage (NCBI taxonomy): Eukaryota > Metazoa > Arthropoda > Insecta > Diptera > Chironomidae > Chironomus > Chironomus tentans. Next base: position 29,338,023 of record OY754304.1, on the reverse strand, counting down.
ATTTGAGCTCTATAAAAATTAATAATTTTAATTAGAAATGGAGCTCAGAGGTGATATATTTTATCAAAAAACGATACAATGTTTAGCCAGGACTTTAGCAAAATTGGATCCAACGCCAGAAGATAAGGTAAATATGAAATAAAGTGAAAAAATTATGAGTCAGAAAAAATCAATAATTGTCCTTGAAAAAATTTCTATGAAACATCCAGCTCCAACAATTATTTAAGCACTGTCCACAAGAGAGTTCAGCAGGCATCTTTTGTATTGATTCAAGAGCTCATGAAGCAGTAGTTGCACTTGGACTATACTTTTTGGAGAGTCAATATCAGTATGAGCATATAATTGTTCCTTATTTAATTAGACTGCTCAAAGGCCTACCAAAATCAATTCATAAGGAAGAAGATCAGAAACTGTTGGAGAAAAAAATTGATAGTAAGTTGTAATTATAGACATTTCTAATTTATGATGCTGATACAGTCATTTTCATTTATTTATAGAATTACCATCAACTGAAAAGTTCTCATTTTGTCTTAATACTTTGTTATCAGACATAAGTGTTTGCTGTCCAGATCGTCGTGAAGAAATAATTCAGACACAAGTTGAAGTTTTTGCAACATTGACAAATATAATCATTTCCAAGCAAAATTCCTCGTCATCAGTATTGTGTAAAGATACAGTTCCCATTTTGTTAGGTCTGTCGAGAGCAATTGGACGTTATACAATAAAAGATCCATTGATTAGTAGAATGTATCCACCGCCAGAAAAACCAGTTATTAAAGCAACAAATCCAGATCAATTGATGCTAAATGACCGTCAAAAATTTTCACCAAATTTTCGTCCAATTATTCCCCGTTCAATGTCTGGCTCTTTAAATATTGAGGCAATGGAAGCAAAGAAAGGCTCAACACCATCAGCGTCACCAAGAAAAAGTGAACCTATAACCAACAAGAAATTATTTAGTTACTTTTCGGTTCCTTACGATCCAACGAGATACTTTTTCACTAAATTTGGATCAAGCTTCAATCAATTTCCAAACATGAGATCATTTGAGCAGGACAGTGATTTAGAAACACAACTTAAACGCGAAAAAATCCAATTCCCAATAAATCATCTCCAGCAGATATTTGCATTTTCAAAGAAACTTTTGGCTAAAGAAATTTTGGAATATTTAGACGAAAAGGCTGAAGACTTTTTTGGATTACTTCAAAATAACACTTATGGATATAAAAGTTTTTCAGAAACTATAAATCTTGTGATTGTTACATTATTAAGAGAACTTTTACAAAATCAGACCGAGCTGTCAACTCCATTTACCAAGGATATCCAAGAATTTGTTAAGCAATTGTTCCTTAACGGTCAAACTGAGATAAATAACAAACAGCATGAGGATCATAAAAGGAGTGAAAATGAATTTAATGTCGCTAATAAATACAAGATAAATGTTATGGCTAATGCAGCATGTGTTGATCTTTTGGTTTGGGCTATTCGTGATGAAACAGGTATGAATGAATAGAAATTTATGAAAACTTGATTATATACTAGATAAAAATTATGAATTTATTGCAGTCGGTGATACATTCGGTATTATTTCATTTCATCAAGATCTTTATAAGCTCCTCCATTTAGGTAGATCTTGAGTGACTTTGTTCCGAATTGATTATTTCCTAGAAAATGAACTTTTGACCTTCGCTTTTCCTCAAGTTTTTATAATAACAAGTGACATACTTTTGCTGTTTGAGTTTCTTTCCATTATACTTAACCCGTTGAAACGTCATTTTGACATCGACGTGTGTTCTTTCCGCTTTTTTATTGACCTCTTTTGAACTTTACATATTAATCCGCACCTATGATCTTTATTTCACAAACACAGAGGCTGACAAATTGTGCATGCGATTACATCAGAAATTGGATACAAATATCGGACATAAAATCATGCTGGATCATATGCCATTATTGATGGTTTGTCTAGAGGGATTAGGAAAATTAGCTAAGAAGTTTCCTGGGATCGCAGGCACGTCTATCTCATATCTACGCGATTTTCTTGTTGATCCGAGTCCAATTTTAGCAAAGCTTCATAGTCAGGCAGTAATTCATCAGAAGAAGGAGAAGGAAATTACTCCATACAGAATCATTGGTATGAAAATTTATTACAGTCGTTTAATTAAAGAAATTACTTCATGTCTATTTATTTTCAGTTCAAAGTCCAGAACATCAAATTTCTGACCTTCAACATAAGCCAGGATTGACAAAATCTCCAGTCTCAGCTTTTGAAGCATTGCGAGAAGCTGCTATAGAAAATCTAAGCATTGCTCTTCGTGCAGCACATCCAACAGATCAATATTGTGTTCCTGCATTGATTGCAAACGTATCGAATCGTTTGTTCATTGCTGAAAAGAATGAAAATGAATCGAATTTAGTTTCATTGAATATAATTGTAATGTTGGGACATGTTGCGGTTGCCTTAAAAGACACGGCAAAAACAACACAAAATATTCTTCAGTTCTTCATTCAGCGCTTCTGTAAAGTTGCTAATGAGCAGAATGTCTTAATTGTCGATCAACTTGGATGCATGATTATAAGTAATTGTGAAACAGACATATTTGATGAAATTATGAAAATGTTCTCAAGAGTAATTGTGCAATCAGCATCATTAGCTTATAGTTCAGATCCAGATAAGAGGAGACAATATCAACACGTTTCGGATGCTGTAATTAATGCATTAGGAAATATAGCTGCAAATATTCAAGGAGAAGCTGAGACCTTGGAATTGCTTATAAAATTGATGGAAATTTTCGTTCAAATTGGTCTTGAGGGTGAGAGGAGTTACGATAACTCTCAAGGTGCACAAAAGGCATCAAGCAGCGCTGGAAATTTGGGAATGTTAATTCCAGTTATTGCTACTACCGTTCGAAGACTTCCTCCAATAAGATCGCCAAAAACAAGACTCCATAAATTATTTAAAGACTTTTGGATGTACTGCGTTGTGATGGGATTTACGAATGCTCGACTGTGGCCAAGTGATTGGATCCAGGGCGTTCAGGAAATTGCCGCAAAATCGCCACTTCTCATATCACAAACTCCACACAAATCAGAAATGAGAGAACTTAATTATTCTTCAGCCATTCGATCGGATTCTGTAAGCTTGAATGAGCTTAGAAGTCAAATTATTCTGCTACTCGATCATCCACCGGCTGAAGTTACTGCTTACATACATAAGCTTTCTTTTGCTCAATGTACTTACTTATTGAGTGTATATTGGCTTGAAACTTTACGTGTTGAAAATGCAGCAGAGCCTAGTCTTGATCCAATTCTTTCATATCTTTGTGATCCAGTTCTTCAAAAAGACAAATGTGGAATGTGGCAATGTGTTAAATGTATTGGAGATCAAGTTTTTGAAAAGTTTCGTACCGTACTCGTTGATCATGATTTGAAGCGTGAAAAAGTATTAGAATCACAAGCAAGAATGCTGCTTGTCTATTTCAATCATATTCATAAACAAATTCAGCTAGTTGCTGATCAGTATTTATCACAATTGGTCGATAAATTTCCCCATTTATTGTGGAGTAGGAGTTTACTTTGGAGTATGTTGGATATCCTTCAATTACTTGCATACTCATTGAGTCTTGATCCAAATCTTCCGATTCCAATCGTTCAAGTTCCAATGACATCATATACTTTACAATTCATGGACAATATGCCAGCACGTGAGAATCGATTTAAAGATTTTAGTGATCGCTGTCAAGGGATTTTTAATGAAGCTATGAAATGGGCTCCAAATTATACACGAAGTCATTTACAGCAGTATCAAAGTCAAAGTCACATATTTTCAAATTTTAGTAATCGCGAGGAGGCATTAGCTTTTGATTCTGTTATTCGATCATGGCTGACTGATTGCGTTTCAAGTGTGAAATTTAAAAGCTCAACTAGTGGAAGTCGCGGGACATCTAAATTTGTATCAGTTTTATGCCTCAGAAGTAAATGTACAGGAGAAATTGCAGGTTTAATTTCAGTATTGGATGATGAAGGGAAAAAAGGACTTTGCGAAAGATTAACTCAATCAATTTGGGATGCGACCAGAGAAAAGAATGAGACCAAATATAAAGGTGCATTATGGCGAGGAACAGCTTATTTGATATCATATTCAACGTATGATCAGAATGTAGGAAAATTACTACATGCAATTTCATCGTCCCATGTAGAGATATTTACAGAAAGAACTGTAGAAACTGCTGTTGAATGCTGGCAATGGATCTTGACTGCTCGCGAGGATTTAGAGTTAAGTTTTATCAGAGAAATGGTGTCAGCATGGCAAATTACTTTCGACAAAAAAATTGGATTGTTTTCGGAGGAATATGAAGTTACAAGTCCTTTAGCTGCTTACGATGGATGTAAGTTAGTTCCGCAACTAATCAATGTCAGGCCACACATGATTTGGCTTGACTTAATATCTGAAATGGTTGATACTGCTAAATATTGCAATCGAGATAAAGTTGAGATGCTTTGTATGCTTGTCCATAGATGTCTGCCAATTGATAAGCATTCAAAACAAACGAGAAATATTGCAACTGTTGGATGTCGTTTTAAACTTCTTCAGTGCGGATTGAGTTTATTACAAGGAAATACAATACCAAAAAGTTTATCAAGGAATATTTTACGTGAGAGAATCTACTTTTATGCATTAGATTATTTTTGTGCAGCACCACAATGTCCATCTCAATCGCGTGAAATTCTCTTTGAGGACATTAATATCTTAATGACATTTTGGCAAACAATGAGATCAGAAAAGAAGCATTTAATGACGTCAGAATTAAGTGACTATGAAATAAATGGAAATAATACAACAAATCTAACCGTAGGAAAGTCCTATGGCGACTCAATATCAATGGCTGGAAATGATGTTTCGAGATCAACAAGTGGAGCGGCTGGATGGTATAATACAATTCCACATTCCACATCAACATTGTCGAGAAAAACAACGAGACCAAAACGTGGCGTAGGACAAAAAGATTCATATGATAAAGATTACATGAAGAAACGGAACTTAATTTTGGAACTGCTAGCTGTAGAAATTGATTTTCTTGTAACTTGGTATAACCCATTGGCTAATCCTGAAATGCAAGTCAATGTAAAAACTGAAGAAGCGTTAGCAACATGGCGAGCTAGACCAGTTAAAATCAATTTATGGAAAGATAATGTTCAACTTGCTTGGGGTTATAATCCATCGCTTGCTGTTTTTCTCTCACAAAGAATTAATAATATTGAAGTTATTGATGATGAAGTTTCAAAGCTAGTTTTAGCAGATCCTATGTCTGCAATGCATATTCCTGATGCATTAAAATATTTGGTGACTACTAAAACCTTACTAGCAGACTCTTCACAATTAAATTACATGCTGACATGGGCAAAAGTTGGTCCTATTCAAGCCCTTTCATATTTTTCTCGCCAATATCCAACACACCCGTTAACAGCTCAATATGCTGTTAAGACATTACATTCATATCCAGCTGAATCAGTTCTACCATACATTCCACAGCTTGTTCAAGCTCTTCGTCATGATACAATGGGATATGTTACTGAATTCATAAAGCAAATCGCAAAGAAATCTCAGATTGTAGCTCATCAATTAATTTGGAATATGAGAACTAATATGTATATGGATGAAGATATGCATCAAAGAGATCCCGTTCTGTTTGATGTTCTTGAATCGCTTGTGAATTCAATAATTTCACAATTGTCAGGTCCAGCTAAAAGATTTTATGAACGAGAATTTGACTTTTTTGGAAAGATTACGGCCGTTTCTGGTGAAATTCGTGGATTTGCTAAAGGTCAACCACGAAAAAAGGCTTGCTTGGATGCTCTTCGCAAAATTGACGTTCAAAGTGGCTGTTATCTTCCATCGAATCCTGAAGCGATGGTGCTTGATATTGATTACAATAGTGGAACGCCTATGCAAAGTGCTGCAAAAGCACCATATCTGGCTAGATTTAAAGTCAGACGATGTGGCATAACAGAACTCGAGCAATTAGCTATGGAAGTTTCAGGCGGAAGTACAACAACTTCTCCAACAAAGCAATCATTGTCTTTGCATGTCGAAGGATGGCAAGCAGCAATTTTCAAAGTCGGTGATGATGTTCGACAAGATATGCTTGCTCTTCAAGTCATATCTATTTTCAAAAATATTTTCCGACAAGTTGGACTTGATTTGTTCCTCTTTCCATATCGAGTTGTTGCGACTTCACCTGGTTGCGGTGTAATTGAATGTGTACCGAATGCCAAATCTAGAGATCAACTTGGACGACAAACTGACACTGGATTATATGAATACTTTTTACATAATTATGGTGATGAAACGAACAAGGAATTTCAAACAGCAAGAAGTAACTTTGTTAAATCAATGGCTGCATATTCAGTTATTGGTTATCTCTTACAAATCAAGGATAGACATAATGGCAATATTATGATTGACACAGAAGGACATATAATACATATTGGTAAGGACTCTTAGGTTTCCATTAGGTTATTATTAATTTTTTTATTAAATTGTTTTTAAACAGATTTTGGCTTTATGTTTGAAAGCAGTCCAGGAGGAAATATTGGCTTTGAACCTGACATGAAACTAACAGACGAGATGATAATGATTATGGGCGGAAAAATGGAAGCAGCTCCATTCAAATGGTTTTGTGAACTGTGTGTTCAAGCTTTCCTTGCTATTCGTCCATATCAAGATGCTATAGTATCTCTAGTTAGTCTAATGCTTGACACTGGTCTCCCATGCTTTCGTGGACAAACGATTGCATTATTAAAGCAAAGATTTGTTTCTAATAAAAATAGCAAGGAGGCAGCAGCACATATGCTTGGAATAATTAAAAACTCTTATCAAAACTTTAGAACAAGAACATACGATTTAATTCAGTACTATCAAAATGCTATTCCTTATTAAACAATTGTATCGTTGTTTATGTTTATGTATTTGGACGAAAAATCATTTGCTTACTAAAATATCCGGTGATTCTAATAAATTATTTATTTTATTGTTGAAGGTATTACAGTAATTCTCAGCAGATATTCAATAATGTAATAAAAAAATGTTATCAAACAAATTTTCTCCCATTCTGTTTTGTATTTCCTTCTCTACATCCTTTAGCTGCTTCGCACACTTTGAAATGGAAATGGAAAGAAAACATAAAATGAAAAGCTTCAACACAAAAAGCTCTGTTTTTGACACTTGTTACGTTGTGTGTGTGTAAAATGCATGCAATGTAACGAAAAAAGGTAGCTCTGTGAAAAACATTCAGTCGCTCGCGGTAATTCAAATCGATCAGATCAAAAAATATAAAAAATAAAACCGTCGAGTGGAAAATATGTGGCAATAAAATATCTAGTGCATGTGTTGAAAAAAGATAACAATCATAATGCGTTGTGAAATTATTTAACGAAAAAAAAATAATATTTTTTCTAATTAAAGAAAATAATTAGATTAACAAAATTTAATCACATAAGATGTAGAAGAATTTATTTACAATAATAGAGTATAAAAGATAAAAATTTACACAATGCATTTCTTATCGTTAATCAAGTTCTTGATTTTCAATATTATCGTCACTCAACTTACATTGTCACAAAGTACGCATCAGATTGAAATTATCAACACAAAAAAATTGGAATACAATAATCAAAAGGTGAGCTAGAGTACTTCGCAGATAAATTAATTTGGGTAAAGTCGATCTTTGGTGTCTGAGCAGAATGGAATCTGTGGTAACGACTCATATTTACGTGAATCTGCCATTCGAAAATAAGGTCTCTGTGGCCGAGTTGTTAGACAATTGATCAGAAATTTGTAACCCTCTTTTGTGAGGACGTGGGTTCGATTCTCATCAGAAGCCAATCACATTAAACTTAATGGGACATCCTGAGCGACACTAGGGTCCCAAAATTTGAAATTTGAACCTTATTTTAGTTGGGAAAGTAGTCGAGGTGTGCCTAGTAGAACTTAAGTTCTTGAATAGTTCCAAAGACATTATTCCTAGATTGGAAAATTGGAGAAGATTTTGAGAAAAATAAAAACCACTGAATCACAGAGTTTGGGAACCACTAATCTATGCACTTGAGGTGTTTACGATAGTACCGTCATACTTACGATAATATGAAAACAGGTTCATACCAAAAATGTGTGAATCTACCCAAAAAAATTTCAAATCCGTTACCAATAAATACTTTTTCTAAACCTTCATGCCATTTTCACATGTGACGTTATTATAGAAAATAGAACAAATTTTTTTTCTCACATAAAACTGCAAAACTGGAGAGAGAAAAAAAATTAAAGTTCAAAAGCCTTAATGACAGATGCACAGCAGATAATTTTTCATTTTCATAATTTTTATTATTAAGTTTGCGTAATGCTCTTCACGGTGGAAATAAAAAAAAATGTTAATCTCAAATGCAGAGAAAATTAGTGGACGAAAGTGAATTTCATAAAAAGAAAGAAAGGAAGCTGAATGTTTAATTACATTTTCTGTTATTTAACAGATTAAGACACCAGCAGTCAACTGCACTGTTCCATCAAACAGAATTAATTAACATTTTCCCATAAGCGCCTAAGAAAATGTATAATTCACGCGCTAAAGCATTCACATTTTTTTTTCGTACTCATCTTTATGATGGGATGAGATCTCATTCCAATTTGAGCTATTAATTTATTGTGTTTTTCATTAAAGTAAGTATGAAGTGAAAGAAAGAAAGACAGAAGACATGTATAATAAAAATTTAGTATAATAGAATTAAGATGTGACGTTTGATAAACATAATTATTTTATATAAACCAAAAACAAAACATGTCGGCATGTTTTTTCAAAGCTTACATAATACCTACATTAAGGAATCTCATGTTTCGCATCGTAGAAATTAAATTAAATGTTGATTAATGGAGTTTCATTTTGGACTTAATTTTGGCATCTTCTTCTGGTATTTAAGATGCTCTTAAGACATCGATGCTTTAATTAAAAACTAGCAATTTCTGAAGCATTTTGTGAATGCACCAAAATAGTCTTGAATGTAAGGGATCATTCTCAAATGACGTCCATAATAACTGAGCTTTTAGATCCACCTCTCTCAGTGTTAAATTATTTTTCAAATAATAATTGTTTAAAGTGTCCCAGTCACGGAGCTCCTAAATGATAATCATCACTTATGAATGACCTTATTGCAAAAAATATCCTAAATAAATAAAATATTTGGTGTTGGAACTTTTACACCAATTTGATGTGCTTGCTAAAAAATTTTCGCATCGTTGACTTTTGCCTCATATAATTCCATATCTGAGAAAAATCAGCATGGACAAAAGTTCAAAACAATTGAAAAACATCAGTAATTCATTGACCTGGAAGGTGTTTAATGTATAGTGTTCGTGTATAGTAGCATTGATAATAGAGGAAAAAGTGTGTAACATGTGTGGGATTATAGTAATTGTTAAATAGAAAATTATTATAAATTTCAGATGTTTAAACATGCTGATGATTATAACAATTCCTTCATTTAAATTTTCTGAATTCTTCTCACTTTACACGATCCATTCTCATGATCTAAATTCATGAATATAATTTTATTGCGTGACCTTTGTTAGACGTCTACTTAGTTAAAGACTTTCCTATGCTTTTGAGAATTTTTCACACATGAGAACTAAACTTTCATTTTTACTTAAAATTCTGATGAAATTTTGTTTTTTTTAGAAAAGGGGTCATTCACTTATGACGTCCATGATTTAGGGGGGGAGGGGGGGTCTGAGATTTTGTGACACTTTAAATTAAAGAAATTTTTTTGAATTAAAATTTTGTGCCAAGGGGGGGAGGGGGGCTCTAAAAATCCCATTTTCTGATGGACGTCATAAGTGAATGACCCCAAACCCTTTCTCGATATTTATTAACGCTTATGTAGCTCAATGTAGCTTACACTGTAATAATAATAATATACTTACGAAAACAACGAGAATATTTATGCTTCCGAGTTAGTCACATTCTGAGTTAGTCTTAGCCTCCTCAGTTCCATAATAAGGATCAAAGCATGCTTAAGTCAAGAAAAGGTTGTAATGTCGTGAGCATTGTGTGAATCCTTGTCATATTGACAACACTCTATATAATAATTGAGAAGAGAACGGGTTTTAGTGGGAATCGAACCCACGTACTCACAAAAGAGTGATATAGATTTCCCGGTCTGTTGCCTAACTACTCGGTCACAGAGACCTTACTCTCCCACTGGTATAATCCCCTACATATGGTTCGATACCCCAGATTCCACTCCGTTCAGACACCACAATGGTCCTTTGACGAATCTCATTTCATAATGATTAACTGACACTGACAATAAAGAACTAACTTCATGCTTTAATCTCAATTACTTATCCAGCAAATCGAATGAATCTTTATTATTAAATATGTTGTGTTAATTCGAATTATTCGTGCAGAAATTTCTCATGTATTAATCAATCTTGCAATAATGTTTTGTTTTATACAGATGAATTATTTCAATGTCTATTTAAAATTCGACACATAACACATACTGTGCATAGCACATATGCTTGAAATATAAATTATCATAAGTTGACAATCGATACACCTGCTTGATATTGAAAAAAGTACGAATAATAAATATTTCACACAGCATATATGCTGCTGTATACGTGATGGGTCAGTGCACTTTTATGACAAAAGAACTCATTACATAAGTTTTCTTGAATTGTCTCTTGTTACTCTGTTCCTTAATAAATAATTCTGACTGAATAAAAAATAATAATAATAAGAAAGCAAAAATGAAGAGGAACAGCAGAGAAATTCTAACGGAATCTTGTCAATGTGCAATAAAATTGAAAGAGGAGAAAGAAAAAAGAAAATTTGCAGTATGCGAATAATTAAGGGAATTAAAAGAGCGTGGACATGCTTGAAAGGGAACAATTGTGGTGTATTAAGTTTCTCGTGAATAAACACAAAACCATAAATGTTCTTGAAAACAATGAAGACTGACTGTCCTTGATAATCGTCAAGTGCAACACAAAAAAAGTTGATGATTCTAAGTTCAGAATACTAAAGCATCAATTGTTTTGTTGCTGTTCATTTAAAATTTGCCTACTTTAATAATGTATATATGTACGTATATATAGAAATGCAAATACAATTGTTAAATTTCTGACGTTTAATTGTTAAGCGAGAACAAAAATCATCATCGAGTGTGTAAAATGAAAAAACTTGACCTACATCAGTGCATTCATTGGTCAAAAAAAAAAAATGAGAAGAATGAATTATTCATGTTGGTGCTTTATTTTTGCGCCTCTCAATTTTCCCTTACATTAAATAAATATTTAAAACAAAAATTGTACTCGACGCTGGAAACAGGCAGCTCTCAATGATCAGCAAAACAATTTTATGTAGAATTTGATTCAAACACGAGAAGCACAATTTAATGTTTCACGGTCGGTGATGAAAAATTTAGTTTTTAATGCGTTGACAAAAATAAATTACCTACTTTTGAAAAGAAAATTGAAGATGCGCGACAAACCGTGAAATAAAAGAAAAAGACTACAACGTCAGAACACGAACGAAAATTCTGACATTTTTTATTATTTTATAGTTTATTGACATCATGCACTGCGGTATTTTTTCTATAAAAAACATTTAAATTTTCATTTTTATTCTTAACAGATAAATGAAAGTAATCTGCATGATTACCTACACCGGCACGAAAGGCAATTACTTTTCGGAAATGATATGTCAAGTGAGTATAATAATGTAAATTTATGAAATTCCCTTCAAATTACTTCTATTGTTGGCAGTAGCAATTTCTTACATACTTATGGATGATATTTTACATTCTTGCAAGAATGAATAAAGCATCGACTTCAAGATGTTTTTTGTATGCTGAGGTTGAAATTTTTGAATTCTTTGCAACATTTCATAATCCAATGATTCTCAAACTGTAAACAGCATACAGAGGAGCTTTACAAAAGACACGAGTTTTCCTAAAAATTTCTCTTCAATTCAGGAGAGTATCCAGAAATTTTTCGAGGGGGGATTTGAAATTTTTTTTATGGACGGGAAAATTTAGAAGGGGATTCATTTCATTTTTTTCTTAAAAAACCCTTAAATTGAAAAAAAAATCTCAAAAAGGGGGAGTTTGACCACTAAAACCCCCCTGAACGCTCCTGATTCAATTCATTAAAAACTTGTAACTCTAAAATATACAACCAGATAAGCACTAAGCAGTTCCTTTAACGATAAAAATTAAAATTAGAGGTCATTCACATATTAGGTCCATCAAGAATGAGATTTACTCTTTCCCCTGCCCTCCGTAAAATTTTGACATAATTTACTAACGAACCCCTAAACTCCTAACGCAAGTAGTGTCCTAGGGGCGTTTCCACGAATTTTTTTAGGGGGCTCCCGATTTTTTCGAATATCTTTGCCTCCTGATCTTTTCTTTTTGAGGGGGGGGGGGGGAGTTGATTCCCAAAAAACCCCTGGATATGCCCTTGCAATGTGCTGTGTACCAAACAGGCAATACTGTCACATTCAAATAAATCTTATCACATTGACAATAAGAGAATTGAAGAGAATGATTAAAATTATTTTACGCATTGTGAACCTAAGTGAATAGCTACTTGAATACAGAAAATAATAAAATAAATAATAATTATATGAATAAAATTCTTTCAATTGTGTCAAAAAAGTTGAAAAATGTTAATTTGGCATGAAAAAAAAATTATGCATTGAATAATATAAGATCTCTGACCTTAAACATTGCTGTAGAGTGTTAACAACCTATGAAATATTTTAACATCTCTTGTAAATGAGGAAGTAAACTTAAATTGTTATATTGTTTTAATTTTCACAAAATAATAAAAATCATTACAGAATCCAAATACAAAATAATTAATGTGAAGCATCATCGGCGAATGAAACGATCAAGTGAGGTGGAAAATGTTGATTTAGATAGCACAATAAATATAAAAATTAGTGATAATAATGGTGAGTTTATAGCAAATGAAATGTATTCATCCATGTGACTTAACATGCACACTATAACTACTTACTTACAGACGATAACAATTTACAATTAAACTTAAGGAGATCTCAAAATCTTATCGATAAATCATTTGTGTTTATATCACGCAATCAAAATCAATCAAGCTTCATTGCCGATTCATTCAACATGGCGCAAAAGTACAGCAATTGTTTATATCGAAGCGAGAACTCTGCATTTGATTTATGCGATCATGAAATTGTAAGTCAAATAATGTTTATTCATTGATGATTTTTGCATACCATGTCCGGCTTCACGCTTAATTGTTGTTTCCTCATTTTCTTCACAGCGTGGAATTTATCGAATGAATAATACTGATGTTTTTATTCAGCCACTTCCTGAGAGATTCGGTATTGGCTCACACATTTTGATTGAAAAAGACATCAAAGATTCTATGTTTGAGCCGCAAGATAAATTTCTGCATCCCGACGTTGCAAAAGAGTTGATAAAGAAGCGAATGAAACGATCACCTTTAATTAAATATCCATCAAGTAAATTTTATCAATCAAGTACATCCAAACTTCCTGTTCCACAGACGTTGCATGTTGAAACTGCCATTTTTGTTGACAAGGATTTATTTCGTCACATGGTCAAGAATTTTCCATCAAATACCGAGCAACATTTAATTCGCTTTATTTTAGCTATGATTAATGGAGTACAGCTCTTATATCATCATCCATCACTTGGCTATAAAGTCAATTTTATTCTTAAACGAATAGAAATTCTTCATAATGAAATGAATGATTTAAGACGTAGCAGTGACATAGACATTTATCTAAACTCATTTTGTTTATGGCAAAGAAAACTTAATCCTGCATCTGATAAAGACGTCTTACATTTTGATCATGCATTAATTTTAACGGGTCTTGATCTTTACGTTGTTTCAAAAAATGGCAAAGTTAGCAGTCAAGTCGTAGGCTTAGCGCCTGTTTCAGGAATGTGTACGCAAGTCTCGTCCTGTACTATTAATGAAGGAAAACATTTCGAAAGTGTTTTCGTTGTAGCTCATGAAATTGGACACAATTTGGGAATGCGACATGACAATTTAGATAATGGATGTGATCCGAGCTCATTCATCATGTCACCAACTTTGGGAAGCGGAAAAATTACTTGGTCATTATGTAGTAAGCAGTATTTGGATGCATTTTTAAAGAACCAACAAGCATCTTGCCTTTTTGATCGAGGCAATTTTAGAAACAATCTTGATCACTCAGCAGAGGGGTAAGCACGTCTAATTTGTTTTAAAACTTTTATAATTCAAGATTTTCATTCATTTCATGATTATTAAAGGATCTTGCCTGGCGAAAGGTTTGATTCTGATCAGCAATGCATGCTAAAATATGGTAAGGAAAGTGTAAGATCAAAGAATCAGAATATAGGCGAAATTTGCAGAGATTTGCATTGTCAGAGAGATCGTTATACTTGGACCAGCCATCCTGCTTTAGAAGGGACTAATTGTGGCGATTATATGGTAAATCAGTTGATCCTTTCCCTTATTTATTACTTTATTAATGCTATTACTATTTAGTGGTGTCGAAGCGGAGTTTGTACATCAAAAACAAATGCAATATCCGAGAATTCACACATAAGCAACAAACAGTTGATAAATTCACTAAAAACAGTTGAAAAGTCAAGTTTAATAGAACAGAAAAAATTTAGTAGCCTCATTCAAGAACCAACGCTGCTTTACACAAACAATGGATTAAATAATAATATTCCAGCAAAAGCTACAGCTCAGTGGACAGATTTTGTGAATCCATCTGAATGTGAATCTGGGTGTCTTTATGGCGAGTCTGGAAGGCTAAAAGAGGGTAGTGTTGGACTAAAAATTTATACACGAACATGCCTTGAAAAAAAATCAAATAAAAAGTGCATTGGATTAGATCGCAAATACGAGACATGTAATCCAAAACAATGTTATTCAATTCCAAAATTAACAATAATTGAGTTTGCAAATCAGATTTGTGATCGTGCAAAAGAATTCGACAAGGATTTGATTGGGGGAGGTCTTCAGCAAATTGGAAAGACACGTGAGCTCAATATAAATTTTATTTTGCCTAATCTATTGATTCAATAAATGTTCAATTTAGCTTCAGACTCATGCAAGGTATTTTGTAAGACAAAAGATGGTACCAAATCTAGAAGCTGGATTTTCCCCGATGGTACGATATGTCACAATGAAAACTCCGACATTGATGATAATTATTATTGCGTTAATGGCAATTGTGAGGTAAATACACAGACAACGTTGGTGACATATCTCATCAAATTAATATTATCAACCTTTTTTAGAAATTCACATGTAAAAACTCAACGGAAAACTACTATCGTCTGGAACCAACATTCTGCCCCGAGAGTTTGGTTATTGAAAATAATGAAAAATCAACAAATCGTAATATTCTTCAAGAGAATGGTCGAGATTTTCACGGATATAATGACATTCATTATGAGAATTCGACGGAAATATCAGAAGATCAAACGGAAACTAATGAAGTTGCAGAGCCAGAGAAATTAGTGTCATCAACAGCATCAGCCGAAGAGAGCTCAACAAAACTGCTATTAACAACAGTAATAAGTACGAAAATTAATACACCGGAAAATAGTCACCCAATTACCTCAACAACTGCTCGAGTTCCTTCAACATTAAAACCAGCACAAAATTATAGTGATGAAAGCAGTTATTGGCGAGTCAGACATAATTCCGATTTACAATATTCACCTTCATCATCTCATCAAACGACTGATTATTTTTCAAGCCCAGGTCCAACGGCTATGATTATGATGCGCGACAGATGGAGAAACAAATCGGGATGTTTCTTTTCATGCGTTCAATATTCAAAAGGCTTGCAAACAGTCGTCTCTAAATATGATTATACATCTAACATTCGATTATGTGAATCATCAAATATACCCTGTGATAAAATAATAACTACGTATGAATATTCAACAAATTTGTGTATGAAGTATCAGATGAAAGTAAGAGGTTTAAGGTAATTTGTGCATATTCTCTTTTGTTCATTTTTCATTAAAATGATAAATATTTCAGTGGTAGAGGAATGCAAATTGCACCAAGTTTAGAAGATCCAGACAGAAGCTGTCGTGTTGCTTGCCAGGATAAATATATTGCTCATAGATTCTATTTGGTAAACGGAGAGCATGGATTTTTTCCTTTCGGCATCAATTGCTCATTCAGACCAGGAGAGGATAAAAGATATTGCGTTAATGGAAAATGCATTAAATTTGGAATGGACGATACGCCAGTAAGTGGTGTATTTTTCAATAACTTAAATTCACCTAGGCTTAAAAGAAGTCTACCATCAAGTAATCGGTCCAAAAGATATTTCGTCATGTACAACAATCAAAATTATAGTGAAAATGTTTCTCATGACTATTTACGCAATTTAATAAAATCAATTAATTTGCGTCACAGAAATTATAATGAAATTGATCTAAGTGCTGAACATATTGATTTAAACCGTCCTGTCGATGTTTACTGAATTTTAAACAATAAATTTTAATTTCTCAAAAATTAACGACTTTTTTTTGAATTTTTATCCAACATTTTTATCCACAAATTTTTGATTTTTATTACCACGTTTTTCTTAACTTGCTTTCTTGTCTGTCTTTACCACGTTTTTCTTAACTTGCTTTCTTGTCTGTCTGTTTGTCGAGGTCAAATCTTGCAATCGATTTTTCGACCACTTCCAATGCTCCAATTGAGCTGAAAATTTTTATACATACGTATTTTGGATGACAATACATTCTTTTAGCATTTTGGAATCATAAAAATGCTTAATTATAGTATAATTTAATTTATTAATTTTTATATGAGAAAATAATCCAATATCAATGATGTCATTTTCTCATGGACATTCTTGAAGATAATTTGATTTTTCCGAAATGTCATGGGTTCAAATCTCACCAATGACAAAAAACTTTTTTGAACTATTTGATTCTTTTTTACACTTTTTTGATGCCTTATGATGTTTCATGATTTATTTATGCATAATTATATTTTTCTAAGTCATAAAACAGCAAAAAAGTACAAAAAAGAGTGAATTTTGATGTTTTGTATGAAATGTCGATATACTTCACAAGAGCAAAAATCTTTCTTTATACGTATATTTTTGTCACTAAAATCTATAGTCGTACAACTTTTTGGCTCAAAATAGTGTGTAAATACATGCAACTCGTTTCATAGTTTGATATCGGTGAATATATTTTTGGGGACAAAACAGTGTACGGCTGTGAGAAATGAAATTACTTTGGTTTGGGTAGAGAGTGTGTGAAAATTTATCTTGGGTTTTTGCATTTCATGATATGTAACAATGAACAATATATAACAAAGCTGTGTGCAAGTGAGATCAACAAGTACGAGTAAAAAAGTCGAGAAAGCAGAATTCATGGATCAGATTAATACTAACTTTGGGCGAAATTTTAAAATAAAAGATAAAACGAAGTTTGGACTAGATTGGAAGTTAGATTGAGCGTAGCTCACAAAATTTTCACGTCCTGAACGAAACGTAACGTTGGCGTGAAAACTTTCCTAAATCGTTAGAAGACTGCGGATATGTGAGAAAGTATTGGTGATTTGAGTAATAATAGTTCGAGCGGAGCTCGAATATAAAAGTTCGAACGTAGTTCGAACTAAGTTGAGCGTAGCTCACAAATTTTTACATCCTGAACGTAGCGTAGCGAGTGAAGGTGTGCAAATTTTCCAAAGTTGTTAGAAGACTGCAGATATGTGAGAAAGTGTTGGTGATTTGAGTAATAATAATTCGAGCGGAGCTCGAATATAAAAGTTCGAACGTAGTTCGAACTAAGTTGAGCGTAGCTCACAAATTTTTACATCCTGAACGTAGCGTAGCGAGTGAAGGTGTGAAAATTTTCCAAAGTTGTTAGAAGACTGCAGATATGTGAGAAAGTGTTGGTGATTTGAGTAATAATAATTCGAGCGGAGCTCGAATATAAAAGTTCGAACGTAGTTCGAACTAAGTTGAGCGTAGCTCACAAATTTTTACGTCCTGAACGTAGCGTAGCGAGTGAAGGCGTGAAAATTTTCCAAAGCCGTTAGAAGACTGCGGATATGTGAGAAAGTATTGGTGATTTGAGTAATAATAGTTCGAGCGGAGCTCGAATATAAAAGTTCGAACGTAGTTCGAACTAAGTTGAGCGTAGCTCACAAATTTTTACATCCTGAACGTAGCGTAGCGAGTGAAGGTGTGCAAATTTTCCAAAGTTGTTAGAAGACTGCAGATATGTGAGAAAGTGTTGGTGATTTGAGTAATAATAGTTCGAGCGGAGCTCGAATATAAAAGTTCGAACGTAGTTCGAACTAAGTTGAGCGTAGCTCACAAATTTTTACATCCTGAACGTAGCGTAGCGAGTGAAGGTGTGAAAATTTTCCAAAGTTGTTAGAAGACTGCAGATATGTGAGAAAGTGTTGGTGATTTGAGTAATAATAATTCGAGCGGAGCTCGAATATAAAAGTTCGAACGTAGTTCGAACTAAGTTGAGCGTAGCTCACAAATTTTTACGTCCTGAACGTAGCGTAGCGAGTGAAGGCGTGAAAATTTTCCAAAGCCGTTAGAAGACTGCGGATATGTGAGAAAGTATTGGTGATTTGAGTAATAATAGTTCGAGCGGAGCTCGAATATAAAAGTTCGAACGTAGTTCGAACTAAGTTGAGCGTAGCTCACAAATTTTTACATCCTGAACGTAGCGTAGTGAAGGTGTGATCTATAACAGTTGGACGAACGAAGCGGAGCGAAGTGGAGTCCAACACTGCTGTGATCTATAACAGTTGGACGAACGAAGCGGAGCGAAGTGGAGTCCAACACTACTGTGATCTATAACAGTTGGACGAACGAAGCGGAGCGAAGTGGAGTCCAACACTACTGTGATCTATAACAGTTGGACGAACGAAGCGGAGCGAAGTGGAGTCCAACACTGCTGTGATCTATAACAGTTGGACGAACGAAGTGGAGTCCAACACTAATCTGATCTATAAACTGTCAACTTATTATCAATCATATGAACAAATTAGTAAAATATTTGATTTTTAGTCTAAAAGTTATATTTATGGTATCTGAAAATGTAGCAATAACAATAACTTTAATAGAATAATCTCTCAATAATTAAAAATTTCATCAATTATTCAACAATAACTTCAAAGAATCTCAATGATTACTTTGATCATAAATAAATCTTCAGAAATGTTGTGATTTGATTCAACAGTATCATCGAAAGACTAAAAAGTAGAAAATAATTTACTATATAAAAAAATATTTTTTTAAAAAAAACCACGTTTTTCCCGTGGACTAAAAAGTAGAAAATAACTTTTATTTTTTATTTGTCAGAAATTAATTTTAAATTTTCAGATTTTATTTTAAAATTTTTATCCTCTTCCATGAATTCATGATCATCTATGAATTGCGAATAAGTACACTTCAAAATTATCGTATAGTTCGACTACTAAAAACGTGGGCGCATTTTATAGGAAGTTATAAATTTAATTAGGGTTTCAAATATACTAAATTTCAATTGATAAATTCAGCATTACTGTATAGAATAGAAATTTCTTAAGTTACTTCTTATAACATGCGCCCACGTTTTTAGTAGTCGAACTATACGATAATTTTGAAGTGTACTTATTCGCAATTCATAGATGATCATGAATTCATGGAAGAGGATAAAAATTTTAAAATAAAATCTGAAAATTTAAAATTAATTTCTGACAAATAAAAAATAAAAGTTATTTTCTACTTTTTAGTCCACGGGAAAAACGTGGTTTTTTTTAAAAAAATATTTTTTCTATATAGTAAATTTTATAACCCAATTTTACAGGTCAATTAACAGCCAAATTACGATAATATTTTATCAGCTAAGCTATTAGTTATCTAATCCACAAGCTAGCTGTTCAGATCATTTATCCATCACCATTTATTAGCTAACTGTAACGGCCGTTTAAAGTTTAAATTTTTTTTATTTATTTACAAACAAAAAAAAGAGAATAAAAAATAATATTTTCTGAATTTTTCTGAAAATGAGTGAATTAAACTGCATTTTCTGTAAAAACTGTAGTGATAATGATAAATTAATAGAATTAGACCAAAATGCAGTGGAATTTGATAACATCATTGTGGAATTTAGCAGTATAATAGAAGAAATTTTCTCAAAAAAGGTTTGAAATCTTGAAGTTTAAAAAATAATTTTTATTAAATAATTAATCTATTCTTTAGGTTCGGAATCTTGAGAGAGCTTTAATTTGTGAGACGTGCAAAGATCTTCTAGTTCAATTCTACATTTTCTCAGAAAATGTCAAAAATAACACAGAAAATTTCAAAGAGAATAAAGTTCTCACTAAATGTAAGGATTATTTAAATGCATGCGAGGAAGAGGATGTTCAGTGTATTAAGCATAATGAATATTTAATGCTCATACCAAAGTCAAAATTTAAATCATCTCGAAGGTATTTAGAGCCATTGAAGAATGAAAGTTTTGAGCAATTTAGTGATACAGAGTTTGAATATCTTGTGGACGAGGAACCAAAGATGGAAATACTGAATGAAAATAGTGTGATAGAAGAGACTGTGTTTGAAATTAAAGTTACGGACAATGATGAAGACAATATTTCAAACGATTTGGAACATTCTATATTAAATCAAAGCGAGCAAGAACAGCAGCATGAAGAAGAAGCTATGGATTATGATATAAATTACTCTCATTCCAATACAGAGCAGCTCGTTTATTCCTGTAATAAATGTGAGTTTGCGTCCGAAAGACAGGAAGAATATAATCATCACATGTTATCACATAAATCTTCAACAAAACGTTATTGTAAATTATTCTGCTCAAAATGCTCATATCAATTTTCAACGCAGGCACATTTTACAGCTCACAACAATGGCCATCAATTATTTGATGCTTTAGCAAAATATATGAATTATCCAAAATGTCAAAACTGCAATGTTATGTTTATTGACGATGAATGCTATGAAATTCATGTACAAGATCATAATCTGGATCCAATTGAAAGTTCTGGATTCTTTCTGAAATTTGGAGTCAAACATGATGAACAGAAATCGGAAGAAGACGACGAAAGTATATTGATTTTTGATGAAAATTCTCCAAAGTGTGGACATTGTTTGAAAACATTTAGCAATGATCAGGAACTCATCAAGCATTTACTTATATTTCATGCGAAAATTCTGACATGTCCAGTGGATTTTAGGAACTTTAATAACAACCAAGCATTTACGATTCACATGCGCAATAATCATTCTGAATTGTTTCCAAATTCATCATTTAATTGTTCTGTATGCAAAATGGAATTTGATACACTTTATGAAAAGTTAGCACACATGAAAAGTTGTAAGGAAAAGTCGTTCAACTGTTTGCATTGCCAAAAAACATTCTCAAGAAAGTGTCATCTTGTTAAGCACTTGAAGCTAGTTTCTGGAGAACTAAATATAACTTGTGAAGTATGCAACAAAGTCTGTCGAGATAAGCATGACTATAAAATCCATTCTCGATCTCATTCAAGTGAAAAGTTGTTTAAATGTAGTTTATGCTCGAAATCATACAAAACGTCTTCTGCTCGAGCTGCTCATTTGCAGAGTCATTTAGAAACATTCATATGTCCTCGCTGTAATTTACAATTCAAGAGCAGGCGAACTATGCAAAAACATATAAAGACTAAGCATGACAAGGAAATGGTAATTAATAGCTTACAAGAAATCGAGATTTATTAGTATTCACAGATTTTTCTTTTTACAAAATAAAAAATAATACAATTAAATTTAAAAAAATAATTTTGTACGATTGTTACAATTCATTCTATTTTATTAATTCACACTTGAAATCTCAAGAATTTCATCAAAATCATCTTTCAAATGTTTTGTCAAATGATATCTTATTCCAGGCTGGTTATTATAAATTCTTGAGCATTCAGTACATTTCCATTTAGTAGTTTTTAATCCATTTTCACATTTTACTTCCATTATTCCTTCTTTTATCTTATGCGCTACCCACACTTGCTTCTTAGTTAATTTTTTCAGCAAATGCCTATTTTTGTAATGATAACGCATTGCTAAATTTGATTTGAGATCTTTAAAACAAAATTTACACGAGTAATAAGTTCCATTCCGTTCAGTAGTTTCCATAGTTTCTTTAATCCATACTTCTTGCTCGTTTATTAACTCAACATTTAGTCCGGAAGAATCGAATACGGTTCCTGATTGTGGTGTTCTGGATACGGCAGCGTTGTTTTGACTGCAATCGTAGAATTCGAACGTCTTCTGTTGTTCTTCGTAGCCTTCGGTGACTGGTTCTTTTTCTACAAATTATTGATAACATTAATTATTGCATTATTAAATTTTCGGAAACTTTTGGCCTGTCAAGTATGATCAATCCAAAAACTTCCTAGTGTTAAGTGCTTACTTACGATCATATCAACGGAGTTACTTTTTTGCTTCTTAGCACTATTATTATTTCGAGCTGCTTTCCCTGGCTTCTTCTTTCGTTTTCGACTAGATTTATTGACATCAAAATTGCTATCGTTTGATTCCGTTTCTGATGAACTTTTGAAATCTATCTTCTTACATGCTATTGGAGTCATTTTATTGGACATGGATTCATTTGAGTTTGATGGTAATACTTCTTTTATGGTAGGAGGCATGATGCATATTTCAGGAGAGAACTTTTTGATAGTTTCAACAAATTTCTTTCGATGCTCAGGAAAAATGCTAAGTACATCCAAATGCTCTGAACTTGATATTGTTTCTTTAGTCTTGCTAAAAAACTTTGATATCTGAACGATTACATTTGATGATGGCATCTGGATGTTCTTCCTGATTTTCTGCTTAAAAATAAACTGTTTGCTCACGGTATCCATACATTCTGAGCAGATATTAGTAACGTTAAGCTGAAAAGTAAATTTTGTTAAGGTCGTTATTATCTATCTGCACATTTCATATGTTAACAAAATTACAATTTTTAGCGCACTTTTTCAAAAACTAGCTATTTTCATTATTAAATAATGATGATAGCATATAAAGAATAGAAGTAAAGAACAAATTAACTATTCATAATTTAATTTAACTGAATAGTTAGGGAAAAAATTGATTTGAAAATTTGTTTTTTTTTTGCCAAAAATTTTCAGTGTCGGTTATTCATAAATTTGTAGATATATGTATATGAATTAAGTGCCTACCTCACAGAAGAATAAATCCAGCAAAACGTCTTTCAGCTTGATAATACCTGGGTTTTTATCTATCACTATTTCGTTAATGTTAAATCCTTCATTATTTTTTAGCTTATTTAAGCAAAAGTCGCATTTTTTATTGGTCATTCCACGTGTTTTTAAAGGACTCGTCCTTAGTAAACAATTATATATCGATATATGCTCGCAGATCCGCGTATTTCACTTATATTTCTATTAATTTTAATTTATGTAAAAATTATGTTTTTTGTTTGGTGATGCAAAAAGTGATTAAAGATGCGAAAAAGTTGACTGGAAAATTTCTGGCAGTTATAAACTTATTTGAAAAATCCTGGAAGTTCCCCCTAAAAAAATGCTTTCTCATGCCTTACCTGGTTAATATAATTAATAATTTATAAAGTCAACGAATTAGAAATACAATTTGACTAACGTTCAGTTTCTGACCCAGTGGCAAGTATCTCCGTTGTCAAGTTAGTATAACGGCCATTTCAGATTCAAATTTCGAAAAACTGGTCAAATTCGCGTCATTCTTCGAAATTTCAACAAAACGTGGGTTCTAAGTTTTTCAAAACATTGTAAAATATTTTATTAAAAATAGTGGAAATCATGAAAAGTCACGAGAAAATCTTGATGCAAAAAATTGCACGGCGTGAGAAGATAAAGAAGAAGCTGAAAAATAAGCAATTGGAAGAGGAAAGTGATGATATTGAAGGTAAAATGTGCTTTACAATTTTATTCGAGAAAAGTTCTCATGCTTTATGTTATTTCATTGTCCCGTAGATAATGTTGTGGATGAACAGCCATCGAAGCGAAAAAATCAAGATCAGGCAGATAAAGTTAAGAAAAAGAAAAAGAAGAAACAAAAGGAAGTTAACGGAAAAAATGGACATGCAGAAGAGGAATCAATGGATATAGAAGAAAATGGAACGAACGAAGAAGATGATGCCTTAAATGAAGAGTTGCCAGGAACGTCAACAACGTTGGAAACATTATTGAGCGATAATAGCTTCGAGTCATTGAAAGGGAAAATAAGTGATGCATCCCTGAAAGCGATTAATGAGATGGGATTTACAAAAATGACCGAAATACAGGCAAAATCAATTCCTCCACTTCTTGAGGGCCGCGATTTAGTCGGTTCTGCAAAAACAGGAAGTGGGAAAACATTAGCATTTTTAATTCCTGTCGTTGAATTAATTCATAAATTAAAGTTTATGCCTCGAAATGGCACAGGAGCCGTTATTATAAGTCCAACAAGAGAACTTTCAATGCAAACTTTTGGCGTTTTGAAGGAACTTATGGATAAACATCATCATCAAACATATGGCTTATTAATGGGCGGTGCAAATCGTCAAATTGAAAGTGACAAACTATCAAAAGGTTTGAACATTATTGTCGCAACTCCTGGACGTCTTCTTGATCATTTACAAAACACACCAGATTTTCTGTACAAAAATCTGCAGATTTTAGTAATTGATGAAGTCGATAGAATATTGGAAATTGGTTTTGAGGAAGACATGAAACAAATTATCAAACTTTTACCAAAACGTCGACAAACGATGCTCTTTTCTGCAACTCAAACGGAGAAAACTGAAGCACTTAGCAAGTTGGCATTAAAGAAGGAGCCAATTTATGTGGGTGTAGATGATAACAAAGAAGAAGCAACTGTTGACGGCCTTGAACAAGGATATATTGTCTGTCCATCTGAAAAACGCCTATTAGTGCTCTTTACCTTCTTAAAAAAGAACCGAAAGAAGAAGGTAATGGTCTTCTTTTCATCGTGCTTATCTGTAAAATATCATCATGAGCTTTTTAATTACATCGACTTGCCTGTAACATCAATTCATGGAAAACAAAAGCAGGCAAAGCGAACAACAACATTCTTTCAATTTTGTAATGCAGAGTCGGGTATTTTACTTTGCACTGACGTTGCTGGTACGATTGATATTGTAAAATCTCTATAAATTGGTCACATGACATTTTTTAATTATGCTTTCAGCTCGTGGTCTCGATATCCCAGCTGTTGATTGGATCGTCCAATACGATCCTCCAGATGATCCAAAAGAGTATATTCACAGAGTTGGCAGAACAGCTCGCGGAGAAGGCTCTTCAGGACATGCATTATTAATTCTCAGACAAGAGGAAGTCGGGTTTTTGAGGTATTTAAAGCAAGCAAAAGTGCCACTCAATGAGTTTGAATTTTCATGGACTAAAATTGCAGATATCCAGTTACAGGTGAGTTACTCTCTTAACAATAACTTTATCTTGTTATATTAATGTCTGAAATATTTGTCTAGTTGGAGAGTTTGATAGCGAAAAATTACTTTTTGAACCAATCAGCTAAGGAAGCATTTAAATCATTTATTCGTTCATACGACTCTCATCAGCTTAAGACAATCTTTAGTTTAGGACAACTAGATTTGCAGCAAGTTGCAAAGAGTTTTGGTTTCAATCAACCACCAGCAGTTGATCTAAGTAAGGAATTTATTAATTTTTATTTCCTTCAGAAATCTAATAGCTAAATGCTTTTTTCTTCAACAGAAATGTCACATAAATTCAAAAAGGCAGAACGTCGTCCAGGAAATCGAGGATACGGAAAGCTATTAAACATGAATAAAGATGACAGTACAAAGGGCGAAAAGCGTAAATTTAAGCACATACCGGATCGCAAGCAACTAAAGAAATTTGCTGATAAAGTCGTTTAAATGTGCAAAAAATGAACCATTTTGTGTCATCAATAAAGTTTATGAATTAAGTGAATTTTGTTAATCAAAACTTTTGTTTATCTATAAAATTAAAGCAATTTTTAAGCGATAACAAAGAAATATCCGAGAAGTAAAATCTTAATAATAATAAACAGATACAAAACAATTTACTAATTCACCCACGATCTCCCCATATTTGTAATCGACAATGTGCCTTTTTGGAGAAGAAATATTTTTCCTTCGTCGCGCTTCATAGCCTGACTGAGCGAGCAGCAAGACAAAAAAACATTCTTGGTGATGAAATCATTTTGAGCAGTGATCATCAAGTTGTTTTTGCGGCATTTCGCTTTTTATGGCCTAAAGTAAAATGGAAGTGAGCCAAATTGGCATGGAGTTTTAAAAAATATATATTACCAATTTAAATTTCTACGCAATTTTATCTCTCATCTATAGTATGAAGCTAATCGAAGAGGAAAATTTTTTAAACTATACATGAATGAATGAGTAAACATTCTTTCACTCACCATCCTCAACCAGCAAGCAGCCCAATTATGGGATAGAGATGATAATTAACACCTACGACAATTTTTTAGCTGTTTTTTATGACAATGCACGAAAATATATTTACTTCAAAGAGGTTAATGAGGACGTTTCCTCAAGAGCATCCTGATTTGTCAGCAAACAGATGTTCAACGACCCTAAGAAACTCACAATTATAAACATCAGAACTTTTTAAAGAACTTCCAAATTAAGATAGGAATGCGTGGGACCATTATTCAGTTGCTGGTTCCAGAAGATTGATTTCCATACCTCAAAGATTTTTTTTTGTTTTGTTTGCATTCCTATATGATCTGATCAAACAATCATTTTCACACAAAAACTTTTCAAATCAATTTAAATGAGCACATTCCCATATTTCGAGTACTTGATTAATTACGAATGTCTAATTGTATAGGAAAGTTTCGCGAGTCACTGTTTATGTACCAAAAAAATCTGTTCATTTTTCCTTTGATGAATTTAATTTGATCTATTTTGAGGAATATAAAATTGAATTAAAACCGTAAATTGCAGGAAATATAAAAACAGTAAGAGTCGATTCAATGAGAAAACTAAACAAAGTTTCAATCTACGACAATTAACTAAAACATATGTCACTTTCCTACGTTCCTATCTTGAAACATTTGCAGCCTTACTGCATGAATCGAGTTTTTT
The DNA here is from genome assembly GCA_963573255.1 of Chironomus tentans. NCBI lineage: Eukaryota > Metazoa > Arthropoda > Insecta > Diptera > Chironomidae > Chironomus > Chironomus tentans. The sequence goes on along the minus strand of OY754304.1, from coordinate 29,310,822 downwards.
TATGCATATCAGATAACATTTATTGTATCAAGCACAGAAATTTCAAAATTTCCTTCACAGTGCTCTAAGTTTGTCTTATCCCAAAGTCACATGCCGCATAATAACTTGAAAAATTTCACTAAATTCATTCATATGACACAATGGCGATAGAGCAAACAAAGTTTACGTTATGAATGAGTTTGTCTCCATCAGAAAAAGTAAAAAATAAAGAAACTTAGCAAATCATGTTTGCGAATAATCGTGGGCGATGACTTTATTAGGTATATTGTTTGGTTGTGACAAATATAATCAAGGTCTAGTATTTGTTACACATCTAAGCTAAGTATGTTTTAAAGACCTTTTTTTGAGAGAAAGTGTTATGGTCGCCACAAAAAAAGGCATTCAATTTCTGAAAATTTTCATCACATGCTGTGGATAGCAGATTTAATAGCTTCCAATGGTTGAGACTTGCGAAAACTTTGTCTAGTCAGTCAGCCATTTATCTGTTATTTGTTTATCATAATCATACTTGGAAAGGTATATAATACTTTTGTATACTTGATGTTAATGTGTTAGGAAAATAGATCCCACGCATGTACACATGCTTTAAATTTTCACTCTGTAGTCGGAAAACAATCTTCCTGAAATTTTAGATATTAAGTTATTTATACGAGTCCGATGATTTAAAGTTATTAAAATGCGTTAAATCACGTTCAGTCGTGAATTCCAGTGCATAAACATAAATCATTTACTTCACATCTTCTCTGATTTGATTTGCAGCATATTTCCGCTTTTTCACATTCTTATTTTCTAAATTAAAGAAAACTTTTCTGGTTGTGAATGAAAATGTAGCAATCGAGATTTTCATTTTCATTATGAGAGAAAATGATGGTCACAGGGGCGTATCCAGGAAGGCTATTTCTTCAATTTTCTAAGGTGCTGAGACAATAATTCCCTTTAAAAAACGTTCGTCCACAGGATAAATTTTTTGGATACGCCCCTGATGATAAATACGTGTAATGTGGAAAGAGTGGAAAATTTTTTCATCAGGTGCACTGTAAATCTTTTTATTTTCCGTGGAAAATCATAATTCATTTCATGTGATTTATGTATTGGATTTATGGGTAAAACGAATGATCGTTCTAAGAATATGCTAATCTCATGTGGGCATAAATTATTACTCAACTAAGTAGTGTGCTTCATTCATAATTTTTTTTCTATCGAAATTCACAAAATATTCTGGGAAATTGCAAAATGTCAGAAGCCTTGCTGAATATTTTAATGCTGTGGGTGCATGGCTTCATTATTATTAATTCACAAATACAAAATTAAATGCTTACTTCCGAAATGTTCATTCCATCAACTTTTTGTGATCTATATAATCAGTTTGCCACAGCACCCTACCCAGCAGAACAGAAAAAAGGCAATAAAAAATCCTTCATGAAAACAACTTGAATGTCCAAAGAATTTCTACAATTATTATTTTTAATGACTCATAGCCTATGACATAATAGTCCATTTTCGGAGATCATTAATTCTCCCATACAATGAGCCTCAAAATTGCTGATGAAATCAAAGGATTTAATAACTTCTTGAAATGTGCGCTTTAGAACTTTCACTTAATAAGTTTCACAGCAAGCAAGCAGTACTACCTAATTGTGCTGTTAAATATTTAGCATTGAATTATATTCATCGAACACATGGCACATTAACAGCTCCACACAGGCAGGCGCTAAAATTAAAATTAATTGAAATCGACATAAAACACTTAAACCTGCTCATATCAATTAATTGAGTAATTTTATACCACCAGAAGTTATCGTTTGCTCCATTTTTCTTTTTACTGTCTGGAGCTTCCTTATCACAATCAAGTGTGTGTACATAAAAATTGTTCGATTTCACAGCTGTTATCTTTCATATGGACAATTTTGATTGGAAAAAAATAGAAGGTGCGTGGGAGTGTTCATTCAATGTGGGCTTAATTGATTTACTATGCATAATGTTTACGCAAAATAAAGGAACTGAAAATGTTTGTTTGTGAATGGTATCCAACATTAGAAATACAGCGAAAATGTCATTAATATTCAACATGCTTTAATTAAACCATCAAAAAAATCCGTGGGGGTTAAAAAAAATTTAAATTAGGACAGTCCATGTCATTTATAGTCGGTAATTTTTCTGAGGATCAGATAAACAATAAAAGAAGTGATCTCTCGAAAAGGCTGGGCAAAATTGATCATTCCTCATTAATGTAATTTATGTTTTAATCCAAATGATGGTCATTTCTGGATCTTTATCTACTTCTCTTATAATTATTTTGATTAATTTAAACTTATTTAATTAATGTATTTTATTTAATCCATTTAATATGGTCGAAAACGCTTGATAGTCACACTTCACACCGCCCAGTTTTATTTTTTTTTGTGCTTCTATGTGTGCGTGAGACGTGTGAGAGACTGTTGAGAGTGACGAAGAGATTTTTCATTTTTGTGATCATTCGATTTCATTTCTTTGAAAAGGAAACATCGCGCGCATTAACTAAACGATCTAACCAAATTAACTAAATAAAACTTAGTGAAATTAAGCTGAAAAGTATCTAAATTCATTGATTTTTGTTTCCGTTTGTTATAAACAAGTCTTCCAGTAAACTTTAAATTTATCTGATCGTGAAGTTTATAGCTAAAAATTCCGATACAGAGGAAAATAAATGAAAAATTAAGTGAAGGAACTTTTTTTGGGTGTAATAAAATAAAAAAAAGTTTAAAGATATTTAAATAAAGTAAATATTTACTAAATCGCAATAAAAATATAATTTCGTGTATATTAACTTGAATACAGTAAAGTTTTTAAGAGATTTCCATAATTATTACTTTTGAGAAAAGTATTTCTGTGTGACTAAAGTGATTTTTCCTACATTTAAAGAAGTTAATTCGATAAAAAAAGAATCTTTCAAAATGATGATGATGACGAATCACGTTCATCAAGTACCAGATAATTCTCAGCAGCAGTCTCCGCAATCTATTGCTGACTATTTGGCTCAGTTGCTAAAAGATCGTAAACAATTGGCTGCATTACCGAATGTCTTTACGCATTTAGAGAGACTTTTGGACGAAGGTAAGTTTTTTTAAGATCAGATAATTGTTTGTGCCTGTGGATTCATATAAGAATTTTATTGTTGAACATTTGTCTCTCGTTTGCCCTAATGATGTGTCTCGTAAAATAAACAATTTATACAGAAAGATGGAACTAGGATTGTGTCTGACCCGTAGACAAGAAACTGTATATATAATAATAATAGTATAAGTACGGAAAAATGAATTCTTTTCTTCTTAAATAAAACAAAGTCTGTGAATTGTCAAACCGCTGTTCCAAATGTTAATTAGTTTCTGTTGCTTTGTCCCCTGCTCCTATTAATTATAATTTTAAAGTATACTCTCTTTCGACATGTATTGAATGAAAAATCACAATTTTCGTGTAAATGTCGGGGAGGAAAATGCAGTCACAAAGAGAAAAAAGCGTTTTCCATTTTGTTTCCACATCTATAAATAAATAAAGAAAAAAAAACCATCATCAAGAGGCGAACACAAAAATATCCGAGAGTGAGAGAATTTTTTTTTAAATTGTAATATTAAGTTAGAAGTTATTAAAAGTTAATCGTGGACATTAGATTTTTTTTTTTTGATATGCAAGTCGTTTCACCCACATTTCTATACAGTTGTAGACTTTTGATAAAATCATAAAAATTAATTCACACAATTTCTTAACTATAAACTTATTCATTACGAGTAAATCGCGTTTAAAAAGCAGAGCTAATAACATTATCGTATCAACAGGTTCATATCGCTTGTGTATGTGTTCTCTTTTTTTAAATGTCCGAACGAAAGCGATTTATGTAGTTGTGGAACTTTATTTTTAGCGTTTGATATTTTTCTCGTTTCTGTAAAAGAAACAGAACAGAGCAGAGCACAGAGAAAAGAAAACATAAAGTCAGTAGCAATTGAAATCTACACAAAATGAATCTTCTTATTTCCTTCTATATACCTAAATAAATGAAGAGATTTTTAATGTGATGAAATAATTTGTGTGATAAAAAAAAGATCTTATCAAGCACTTTTTTTTGTGGGACTTGCTTAGATGATTGAAATGCAAAACTGTATGTCTATTCACAACTGAGACACAACCAGAAATATTGTTCATCGGAATTTCCTCTCTTTCGCTCTTTGCTGCACACTATTCGTACTCATCACACACATTTTTATTTTTTTTCTTCATCATACATAAACATTCATAATGTGAGATTGTGAAACATAAAAAAAATGTTGTTCAACCTTTAAAGCAAGCGAGCGAGCCAACATACATTGCAAGCAGGCAGGCAGGCAGTAATGAAAAGCAAGAGAAATACATACAATAAAATAAAAATAAAAGAAATAACAAATGTAAATTAAAACTGATAAAATTGAATGAATTTGGCAAAAATTTGGTGAATGAACTATTGAAATGATAATATTTAACCAAAAACAGGGCATTGGCGTGGATAAAACATTAAAAATTACCTTTGATGGTAGGGACATTTAAGTTGCAAATTACATTCTTTTCCACATGTCCAGATTCAAAGAGATATATTTTATGGTGTGTTGCTTTACAGTGCACAAGTACAATTTATATTTGTCGCAATCTTTCTCAGTATATGAATATGAAGGAAAAAAAACTTAAAGTAAATATAAAATAAGTAAAGAGATTTTAAAATTCCGGTCATGTTGGTTCAGTTTTCATTTCTTGTTTTTTATGTATTTTGTGCCGAATGACTTTTTTTTTATTTTAATTACAAACACGATTTTTGCGATATTTTTTTTTGTTGGTACACAATTTTGACTACTTTGCTCTTCTTATTAAATTTAAAATTGTTCACTACTTCTTTTTGGCAATAAAAATTTTCATACATTAATGTTTCATTGGTATGTTTATGCTTTTCACAAAAAGAAAAACAATAAAATTGTTGTATATGCTAAATCTTTAAGTAAAAAAATGAGTACACACAGAGAGAAACAAAAAATCTTAAATAATTTATGTCAGTGAGGAACATATGGTTGCAAGATGTCTTTTCCGTCTATTGGTTTTTTGCAAAAACAAAAGAGAGTTTGTAGATTTTACGAAACCTAACAAAAATGAAAACGTTGATGTATGAGCGAGATCATTTTATCAATAGGTAATTGATTCCCCTTTTCCCTATTTTCATCTCGTATAAATATTTATAAATCAGATTGAAATAGATAAAACATTAAAACAAGGAATTGTATTCCGCAACGCGTGATTGATATTTTTCAGAATTTACACAAGAAATTGTTTAGGCTGATGTTCGCAATGGCATCTGAAAAAAATGATGAATTGATCCTTGCTTTTTAAATTTCTCTATTTTTAACACAAACATAGGCTGAATTGGAACATTTAAAGCGGTATTTAATTGATTCAGTTTCAATGGACGGTATTTGGCTTTTTTTCCAACGAGGAATAAGATGATGATGATGGTCAATTGCCCTTTTTTGGTCCAATTATAGCAAAAAATTTATTTCAATTGATTGTTATACGCTTTTTATAGCTATTTAATTTTATTTAATTTATCAGACAGCTTCCATTTTCCTCCTCACTGACTGTCTTAAATGAGAAATGATATTGAATGCATTTCTCTACTTACTCACTCGCAGAAGCTCTATATAGAACCGCACAGCTTCAAATTAACTATAATTATCAGAGTTCATAGCAGATAATATTGAATGTACAGAAGATTTCTAGTAATGCCGATTCCTTTAATTTTAATTGATATTTAAATGATTTCAAGTTCCTTTTTGGCTTGAACAAAATTGAATTTCAATGCTACTGCCTACAATGATTCTGTTAAGGCTTGTCGCTCATGTCAGAATTGAAATTGTGCGTTTAATGGAATTTTTAAGTATTATACAGAGGATAAAAGAAGGAAGGCTACCACCATTCTGTTATTTTTGCTCCTCCTCTCCTTTCATAAATACGAAAAAAATGTCGCGCATGCGACTATTAAGGAAATTCCTTTACATCAAATTCCTATTTCATAATGAATAAACAAGTTGAAAATTAATATGCTAAGTAAATTCTTTCACAATGAATTATGTTTCTGCTGCTTTTGTGTTTCATTTTCAAAGCTCTTTGAGCGTATAATTGCATTTGAGGTAAAAAAATCACAATAATAAAACTACATGGAAATTACCTTTACAGATATAATAATTCGTGCTCTTCGTGTGAGCAATTTGATAAACTACAAAGCAAGAAATAAGAAGAGGAAAAGAAAGAAATGAAAAATTTTGTAATAATAAAAGCAAAAGTGATTTTCTGCCTTTTCCACTTTTCTCCTTTCAATCTCATTTGCCATAATATAAAATTAGCAATGAGTGCTTTTTCATTAACTGCTGCCTTTTGATTTGAAATTAAAAGTAGATGCAACAGTTAGATAAAAGTGAAAATAGGCATCAGTCTTTTAGGAAGTTAATTTTCTTGGTGGAAAAAGAGAGGGGAATTTGCAAATGCGTTACATGTGCTGAATAAATACACATGTCTAATATTTTGTTCTCTCATCTTGTATGTACGCCTGCCATCACGAATCTAATTTAAAAATTCACCTTTGATGATAATAAACTATGCGTAAAATAGAGCGAGTTGTCGTCGCAATGTGAAAAAAATAAGAAAAAGGCTCTTATGGCGTAAAGATTGAGTAAACGGCATTAAAAAAGATTTTTTAAAAAAATAAATAAAGCAGACTAAAATACATGATTTTGAAATCATCTTTGAGGTTGTTTTTTGCATAATAAATTTAATTAAATGAAGAGAAGTGTGCATTTTAATATGAACAAAGAGGTTGTTTCTCAAAAGTGCCGGTTGCTGCGGAAAATTGGAATGAATCTTTTCTTTATGGTTGAAAAAGTACTAAATTTTGTTGAGAATGGTGGAAAATTAAACCAAAAGGGAAAAAGCGATGACTATAATTTAATTAATTAATTTGTCAGTCAGGTGGCGCATAGTCACTTCAAGTTTATTTCAACATAAATTTTTCTTTATTTTAAGAATCTTACCTTCGTAGAGTTTAAAGACTTTCTTCATTTTTATGGCATTGGATGCTTCTTTAAATTTTTTTAAAACTTTCAATTTTAACATTGCGAATACATACACTCAGTCGCCCTTACAATGCTAATGTACAATTCTTTATGTTTGTTTAAAGTATTAAAGAATAAAGAATTTTTATAGAGATTCTAAGAACAATACAATGAAAGAAATACACCGCTTAACGTGAGTGAGAGAAGAAAGAAATAGAATTAGACGGGAAAAGTGGAAAAGAAATCAAGTAATTTTTAGGAATTAACATAAACATTAAACAGCAACAAAAAAGCATGATTGTTATGGTTCACAAAATTTTGAATTAATTTGTTTCTCTTTCCTCTCTCTCCCCCTTTTATGTTCATGACTTTAAACCACATATTTTTGTAAGATTGTCTGTCTGCTGCAAACGATATCTAGCTTGAGTTTTTGAATCATTTTTTTCCCTGAGAAATCTCATTTTTGCTCACATTAATTTATTGTGTAATTTATCAAATTAAAGAATTTCATTTAGAAATAGGCAGCATATTTGTAAGGTATGTCTTAAAATTTGGCTTTAAATAATTCAAGTCACATGCCTCAATAAAAAAAGGCAACAACGCATTAAGTCTGTAAATAAATTCTTTTCCTATTGCTGTATTTTGCATTTCTTGGAATATCAGCTACTTATATGCCAAAACGAATTTTTCAAAAAGTCTAAAATATTTTTTCATCTTATTGCATTCATATCCATGGCTGAATGAAATGACAACAATGTCTCACAAGCACTAATGATGTCTAAATAAAAAATATGTGTAATGATGCATAAATGCATTCAACTACATTACAATGGTGAAATCTACTTTAAAATACACTTAATTGAGTCATAAGTGTTAAGGAGATTAACATGTGAATTCACATATTCAGAAACATTGTAGCAAGTCCATGAATAAATGCCAATATGCATGTTTATTCAAAAAATCTGCAGTAGCTTATCGAAACAAAGTTTCTTTTTCGATAAAACAGCAAGAAAAGAAGCATTTGGTCAAGAAAAAAAAGACACTCGTCAGACATCCTTACTTAATGTCATGAAATATAAAAAAGAGAGGTGAAAAAAAAAATTCTTATTGTGTAAATATCACAACTTTTATACAAAATTGAAAAGAAAATAAACGAAAAAAAAAAATATTAATCAAAAGCAAATAAGAAAACAGGTACGACAGATTAAAGGAAAAATGCTTCTTTGTAATCGTGATGTTGATATTTTTAAAATTTATTTATTTAATATATATATTTTGTTTGAGTATTATATCTGTGACTTCTTACGGCATTATTGTATATAGAATATGAATAGAATGAAAAATTATGATTCTTGTGTAAAGATTAATGATTGGATTAAGGCAAATATTCTTGTTCCACGTAACTTTCATAACTGTTAATTTATTGATTTTTTTGCATGTTGAGTAATTTTTGAAAACATTCTGTGCGTTTGGATTCAGAACAACAACATTAGTTCTGTTCTAATATTTCAAAATTTAATTAGAGTCAGAACAATTACTTGAGACATTATAAAACTATAGCACTCTAGACTATGGTTCTCGTTGAATTCATAAAAAACAAATGTGCAGATTTAATGTTGCACAAACAACATGCTGTTCATATTATGTGCACATACATTTTTATTATTGTATTATATTTTATATAAGGACAAATCAAGGCTTTACGTCAATTAAGTAAGAGAAATGAAATAAAGAAATATTTTATGTTTCTTTTTGCATTCCAAGACGACCTTTATGATGTTCCATAATGAGATGCTTGTCATGTTATGTATGGCCACATAGTGGCTTGTAGATATAAAATTGAAATCAAAATGAATAAGAAATGCGAGTATAGAGGGATTAAAATGTATATTTAATGTAGAATGAACATTTTATATTATAATATAATACATAGTTTAGTTTCAGACAACGCTCAAGAATGCTTTAAATGCTTTTCACACATAAAAAGAACTTCATTATGATGCAAATTGAGATTGAATGGATTCGTTTACCCTTTTTTTCTCTTTCAAGTGCTTTTACTTGTACTTATTCATTTTTTTAAATTTTTCTATTCATTGAATGTAAATGTGATAAAGCTAATGACATTTTTTTTTACTTTTAAAATAAGTTTTGCTAGCAAATAGCTTGTCATTGAGATGTAGAAAGAAGGTTTTTTTCATCACTTCTTGCTGCTTTATGTCATCTTTAATAAAAGAAAAAAATCATTTGAAGAGTCCTAACTAGCTGATAAAAATTCATAGTTCCTCAAATTTTTGGATAGCACTGAACTGCACGTATGTACAGAAATAATAGCGGAAAGATCTGTTCTGTCGAAAAACACAAGCTATTTTCATTATGAGAAGGGAAATAATCCAGAAGAGCATGTTAGTCGAAGAAATAATATTAATTCAAATCTTTTGCTCGGGTGCTTGAGAAATGAAATGTTTATTTTAGCTTCTATTTGTGCGACTAGCCAGAGTCGAATGAAATGTGTATAAAAAAGATGCCCAATGAAAAAAATGAAGTAGGTTTGCGAAAAATTATGCGTTCGTTCAAACAAAGTTATGATTTAAACATAAAAAAATTTGAGAAGAAAAACTGTTCTTACTCAATCGGTGTATGTATCTATTTTCTCTTTCATCCGCGTTACACATATTCTCATGAATGTTTGAGTAAATTCATTCATACAATGATTGTGTGCAGAGAAAAGGAATGATGATGAAAACAACAAATGGCAATTCGGATGAGGTCATTGTGATGGGGTTAAGTTTCAAGCTACATAACTGTTATTAATTAAATGCCATATTATTTTGATCGCATAAAAATATTAAGAATTTTTTTTTATCGAAACAATTGCACATGAGATGTCAGCAATAAAAAAAAATAAGTTCACTGCATTAATAATTAATTGCAAACATGAGTTGACAACTCTAAAAAAATCTGTATGTGTTTAAAATTTAACACAAAACAATGAATTAATTCGTTATATTTGTAATGTTTATTGTATTTGAGTCTTTAGACTGTTAAATCGCTTCTCCTCAATTTATTTGAAGTGTCAATGACTTGTACATTTGCACATAAATTCTTTTTGTTTTTCATTAACATGTCTTGAATTCTCAACTTTATTGTTCACATTAATTATTTAATTACAACAGAAGTTAAATCAGGTACAATCGTTGTAAAACAATTTTTAGAGTCCTAAAGTACTTCATATGGTTTACATCATTGTTGGCAAAATAATGTTATTCATTTTCCCACATTGAGACGAATATCTAAAGATTACAGATAAAGCCAATTTATTTTTTGGATATTTCAATATTTTCATGTCTACTATGAAAATAAACTTACGATTTCTAGATTCTTTCACTTGACATCCAGACAAATTGGAAATTTAAAGTTTTTATTTATACTTTATAAGATGTTTAAAGGTTCACGTCAATTGTCTGGTGGTGCTTCTTGATATTTTTGTGATTTGTTTTTCCTATAGCAATGAAATGTTTACATTCTAATTGAATGGATAACTCATGTGGAAACGAATGGAAAAAAAGTAATTGAGAAGAATGCACTACATGGACAGTTGAGTTCAAACGCGTATGAAATGTATATAAAGAGGTAACCGGAAATTCATACTAGAACTGTTTTTCTATTTTATGTTAATTTTGTCATTATTACATAACATTCTCTTTGCCTCTGTATTTTTATTTACTAGTTGCTTTTTTGAATGAGAAAACTATTGGGAAAATCTCATAAGCTTGTATAGAATTGTTAATTGATTGCATGATTACAAAGAGTATCTATGTTACTATGGAACTACACAAAAATACACAATTTCCTGTGAATTTGAGGCGGTAACTTTTTTTTGAAAAGAAACCAGAAAATGTTTGATTAAGCAATTGGATGCTTAGACTGTGGTTCTGTAAACATCAAGATGAGGGTGTTTGTAACGAATAGAGAGAGGTCTTAGTGTCAAAAACGCCTAGTTTTTTTGTGAAACTTCTTTATTTTGTGCATAAATGGTAAAACAATTATTGCAAGACTTATTATAGAGAGACACTGCTGGCGCCATTGATTGCAGTTTTGTATTTTTCCTGGGATTTTTTAAATTGAATTTTATGACCACAACAATATTTTCCCGTATAAAAATAAATATATCTACATATATGCGATCTTGACAATAAGTATTTCTGCCACATTACCAAATTAGATTTGCAGATGTTTTTCAACTACTACTTATGGAAGTGAAGATTTTTTTTGCGTTTGAAATCTTTTAAGACTACAGCAATCGAGTGGAGGCGCTCAAGTAATTTGATGGCTTAACTCAACTTTGGATATGTCTTTAACTTGTTATTCATTCATTCATTCATATTCCATGAGTCTGAAATCCGCTACCACCCACTCAAATTTATCTCAATGAAGAAAGAAAAAAAACATCGAAGCCCAAAAAGAGCTGATTTATACAATACGTATACTGAAAATGCCAAAAAATGTTTTTCTCTTTCCCATTTTTCAAATAGAAATATATATAGAGGAACCTCTACATTGTCATTTATTGCTGCTGTCCATTATTGGACATTGGGTTTTTTATGTCTTCAGACTTTACTTTATGTGCCTTTCAAAATGAGAAGCTTGAAATCAAATAATAATCATACGAGTATATTTCAACAAATTTGAAATAAAATGTAATCGTTCATGTCGCTTCATAAGAAAGTGTCTCCACATAAAATCCGCTATCTCATTCATGTTGAATATGTTCGTAATAAAAAGTAATAATGTTTTGAAGCGGCACGAAACAAAAAAATTGACATACACACTACACCGTGCGTCTTGAAATATCTTGTGACCCGTTTTGACTGCTACAATCGTAATAAAATGTTTCATTATTAACTTGAATTGAAAGATTTAGTGGATGCTTAAGAAGTGATGAGGAAGAAAGGAACATGTGTACGCTAAGTTTCTTTAAAATAAGATATGTATATTATAATAATCGTAGGTGGAATAGAGAACGGTGTGTAGAAAATCACACAAACCAAAAGGTGGAAATTTTTTCTTCTCTCATACTTCATTTTTTTTTGTATTTCTCGTGTATGCTATTTAAAAAGAATCATGAAAATAAGAAAATTGAATAAGATATGAGTGGCATATGTTGTGTATAAAAAAATGAAACTATTAGAATAATAAAATGTATTTAAATTGTTGTTGATGAAATTTTGCAGATTTTTCATTGAATTTCCATGGTTTGGAATTGCGTGAAGAATTTTTAATGGCCTTAGCTGTTGTTAAAATTATATAGCTAAATGAAAATATTACTTTGTTTCATAAAACATGATCGACGATTAAACATAAAAAAATCAAAATCACTTCATATTCCCATTTAATAAGCCTAGCGAAAGCCAACTGTGAGTTTTCTGTTAAAAATAATAAAGGATGATTTTTTAAGTTCATTATGTGACTTGTTTTGTAAGCTATGTATTTTAGATAAAAATTTATTCATTTTTTTAGTTACGATTATTTGATTTGCAAATCGATATTCGACACTTTATTGCTCTCAAGAAGATATGTGATGTTTATAAAATAATATTGATGATGTATCATTTGATATGATTCAATTTTTGAAGATTTCCTTCGTGCTTGATATGTTAATAATCAGCAATATAAAATGTTTTGAAAAAGTTGTGGATCTTGTTCAATTTAAGTGGTGATTTTAATGATTTGGAATTTATATATAAATTTTTAATCATTAATTGTCCTCCAGATGATTAAATGCACAAATTAAACATACTTCTTAAGTTTCAGACTATCAAATATTAATGTCAATTTCTGCATTATCATAACGATTGGCTCAGATATCAACGTGTTATGAATAAGCCTGAAAAGTTGTATAGAAGTGAATTTTTTTATTTCGCTGTGGCTACTGAATTTCAAAAAAATGAAAACATTCATTGATTGATGCTAATAAATGCCGAGATATGATACATTTTTTTCACGCTTTGCTTACTCTTTGGTATCTTTAGTGTGATGTTATGCTTATATCATCGTTAGTTTATACTTCTAACACAATCATATCAAATATCAATTTGCATAAGTAATGATCTACTGATTATTACACTTGATTTTACTGCTGCTGTTGCTTTTTTTATTACGTAATTTCTTGTTCGTCATCAAACATGTAGTTCCAACATGCGAGCTCATTTAATTAATAAAAATATTATTTTAAAGGCATCGCACAGTGGGAAATTTTGGGAAATTTTTTCCGGAAATTATTTTATTGCTGATTCTGATAGAACATAGTCCTAAATATATGGAAAAAATAAAGAAAAAATTTTTTGAATCGAGGAAGTTGGTGATATAGGCCTTCAAAGGTCATAGTCTACCCTTCAACCTATGATTTTCAAAGTGTCATAACTTTTGATGGTATTAACGAATCTTTTTCAAACTTTTTTTATATGGTAGATAAATATAAGTAGTTTATTATAAAAGTATAATTTTTGAACTTTTGGTCTTTTGTGGTGACCCTAGGGGTCGATTTTCATGAAAAACCTATGTTTTTCACCATTTTTTTAAGTTATAAGTTCACCAACATTACCAAATGAGTTCAAACTTTTTTTATTTTATAGATATTATCAAGAGCTACAACTCTTATAAAGACATCAAATTTTTTTACTTTGATTCCGAGTCAGGAGAATCGGTTTTTTGTGAAAAATTGACCTTTTTTGCGATTTTCAGGCTCTGGTGCTTACCACAAGTGGAAGAAGTGACTTCTTAAGATGTATTTTTATAGATCCTATATTGGACTATTGAATTCATAAAAAATCTGAAAAATTTTTCCGCCACATAAGAAAACTAGGGGGTGTCATAGGTGGTCACCTACAACTACCAGGTAGAGGAAAACTGATACAGTCGTCACACATCTTACCAAAAAATTTCTTTATTCAATTAAATCGATAGATCTTATCAAGACGCATATTTTGAGTATAAATAGGTCATAGTTTGTTTAGATTTCATGAGCAAAATTTTCCTATTTCACCGTTGCTATAGCAGCGTAAACTAGACCTCACTTAAACTGCTATAACTTTTTATTATCAAAATATTTTTCAATTCTGTTTTCTGCTCATTATAGCCTTAGATAATACCTTTCTAACGATGTATAATACTTGATAGTTTGGTATAGTCTTGGCCCTGATATCGACACTCATTTACAATCAACTTTGACCGACCCCGTTTTGAAAAAATCGCAAAATCACAATTTTTTGAAATATCATTTAAAAACAAAACTAAATGTTGTATTTGAGTTTTTTATGCTTAATTATGATAATCATGACTATTAAAACTCAAATTTTTTGTTTTAGAAACTTTCTGCTACTTGTGGGTAGTCACTGGCAAGCCTTTTGGTAGTCTCTTAGGAAGTACCCTATTTAGTCTCTGTTTGAATTTTAATCAAATAATTTATAATATTTATGCACTTTTAAGTCAAAATACATCTTTTTTAAGCTACTTTTCGTCAAAAATTGAGATTTTTGGCAATTTTGTTCAAGTTTGGTCAGGGTCGGTCACATTCAATGCACTCTCATGGCAGCAAGGACTAAGATATATACAAGTATTATACACTTTTGGAAAGGTATTAACATCAGCAAACAAGATCAGAAAACAGAATCAAAAAATATTGCTTCTGAAAAAAGTTATAAGCTTTTAAGTTGTCTCAAAAAGCACCAAGTCGACAAATAGTATAGGAAAAATACAAAAATAAACTTTTTGATAAGATTTTTTGATGTTTTGTAACGTTTTTGACCTTTAATCGACTAAAGTTATGATTAATAATTACTTTTTGCCAAAAATTCCTTTAAAATCCTATCAAAAAGTTTATTTTTGTATTTTTCCTATACTATTTGTCGACTTGGTGCTTTTTGAGACAACTTAAAAGCTTATAACTTTTTTCAGAAGCAATATTTTTTGATTCTGTTTTCTGATCTTGTTTGCTGATGTTAATACCTTTCCAAAAGTGTATAATACTTGTATATATCTTAGTCCTTGCTGTCATGAGAGTGCATTGAATGTGACCGACCCTGACCAAACTTGAACAAAATTGCCAAAAATCTCAATTTTTGACGAAAAGTAGCTTAAAAAAGATGTATTTTGACTTAAAAGTGCATAAATATTATAAATTATTTGATTAAAATTCAAACAGAGACTAAATAGGGTACTTCCTAAGAGACTACCAAAAGGCTTGCCAGTGACTACCCACAAGTAGCAGAAAGTTTCTAAAACAAAAAATTTGAGTTTTAATAGTCATGATTATCATAATTAAGCATAAAAAACTCAAATACAACATTTAGTTTTGTTTTTAAATGATATTTCAAAAAATTGTGATTTTGCGATTTTTTCAAAACGGGGTCGGTCAAAGTTGATTGTAAATGAGTGTCAATATCAGGGCCAAGACTATACCAAACTATCAAGTATTATACATCGTTAGAAAGGTATTATCTAAGGCTATAATGAGCAGAAAACAGAATTGAAAAATATTTTGATAATAAAAAGTTATAGCAGTTTAAGTGAGGTCTAGTTTACGCTGCTATAGCAACGGTGAAATAGGAAAATTTTGCTCATGAAATCTAAACAAACTATGACCTATTTATACTCAAAATATGCGTCTTGATAAGATCTATCGATTTAATTGAATAAAGAAATTTTTTGGTAAGATGTGTGACGACTGTATCAGTTTTCCTCTACCTGGTAGTTGTAGGTGACCACCTATGACACCCCCTAGTTTTCTTATGTGGCGGAAAAATTTTTCAGATTTTTTATGAATTCAATAGTCCAATATAGGATCTATAAAAATACATCTTAAGAAGTCACTTCTTCCACTTGTGGTAAGCACCAGAGCCTGAAAATCGCAAAAAAGGTCAATTTTTCACAAAAAACCGATTCTCCTGACTCGGAATCAAAGTAAAAAAATTTGATGTCTTTATAAGAGTTGTAGCTCTTGATAATATCTATAAAATAAAAAAAGTTTGAACTCATTTGGTAATGTTGGTGAACTTATAACTTAAAAAAATGGTGAAAAACATAGGTTTTTCATGAAAATCGACCCCTAGGGTCACCACAAAAGACCAAAAGTTCAAAAATTATACTTTTATAATAAACTACTTATATTTATCTACCATATAAAAAAAGTTTGAAAAAGATTCGTTAATACCATCAAAAGTTATGATACTTTGAAAATCATAGGTTGAAGGGTAGACTATGACCTTTGAAGGCCTATATCACCAACTTCCTCGATTCAAAAAATTTTTTCTTTATTTTTTCCATATATTTAGGACTATGTTCTATCAAAATCAGCAATAAAATAATTTCCGGAAAAAATTTCCCAAAATTTCCCACTGTGCATCGAGGTAACTTATATATCAGTTTAACATGTGTAAATGCTTCCGATCGACAGCTTAAAAACAATAACAAATGATAAGAATTGACACTACTTGCTACTAGATTCTCTTATCGATATGAACAAATTTCTTTCCTGATTTCTTCATCAATGATCATGCTTAATTCAAGTTTACTAATAAATCTCTTTTAAAAAAATATCAATTTGATTTTCTTTCATCATTCGCTTTCTATAATGATATTTTAGTATTAACTCCATAAAGGAACTGTTATTTCTTGCTTTTTAAAATTTCTTAGTAATTTTAATCTTGATTAAATTTTTTCTATATGAATTTTTGAACAAGCTGAGCTATTTTAAATATATTAATGTTTACTACATTGAGTGCATGTTTGATGAAGCACAACACTTGAGAATGCCAAAAACAAAAATTTCTTGAGAGCATTTTTTGGACAGATATTTAAAACGCCACAACGTAGAAGAGTTGAAGCACTCAGGATTTGTAGATATATATATATATATATATATATATACGAAAACAACATGTTTCAGTCAGCAGTAATATGATTATTATGTAAAATAATCTCCAAAATGATGGAGAATGAGAGCGAGCGACTGTCTTGGATAAACTGGAGTCAGCGAAACTGGAATATGGATTAAAAGAGCATAATAAATAAAATAAATTTTTCTTTCCTTTGCCTTCTTTCTACTAGCTGAATTTGCATATTTAATACATATATACACATTTTTATTTTCTTGAATTCGACTAATTTCAATTTCGTAAATTGAGAGATGTTGAAGAAGAAAATTGAAAGATTTTATCCAAGTTTATCGTTCTAAGAAATATTTTTCGGTCAGTTCTTGTCGACTTATCAAAACAAGAAATCTTTTTATGAATAATTTTTCATTGCTTTACATATAATTTAATTACCATTATTAACGAATTAATCTTCATAATTTTTAATACATGCAGCATATTAATACAAGTCTCGCATTTCCTGTCAACAGTATTTGATCCAAATAAAGACCATTCTTTGAATCAAAACACAAATTGATAGACATTTCTGAGGAGAAAGAAATGCTTAATGAAAAATATTTATAGAAGCCACAATTAATGACTGTTTTTATTTTTAGTTTGAATGATCTTTTTTTCTACGAAAAATAATAATAATAATATTATTAGTTTATATTTTTCAATGTCACGCAGCCCTGATTTCTCGCCCCTCATTGAACTTAACTGATTGGGAAAATCATTCATGCAATAAAAAATTCTACTTCTTCATTGACTTCGTTTCAACCCGCACCCGCATTACTTTGATGATTTATATTTACAAAAATGTTCTATTGATGAGAATTTATTAAAAATGCAAAATTTTGATGTGCATTCGTTAGGAACGGAGGAGGACTGCGATGATGATGGTTAGAAAATAAAATTTATTTCCTGCTATTGAACTCTTATCAATGAAACGAGACTTGAAGCTTGCCAACTTTCAATTAAAATCATTAAATTTCCCATCGCTTTCATCATTTATATTGAATTTAATTCGATTCAATTATTACGACTTTGTGTATTTGTGTGGGAAACTAATATTCTTAAAGCTAAGAGAACACGACAAACAGCAGTAATAACAATGAAAAAGAGAGTAAAGTATGTGCATAATTCCAGAAAGAGGGTCAGTAAATTAAAATTGCGAAACGGAAGAGGCACGGCACGTCAAAGAATAGAGGCAGGCCGTAAATTCTTCAACTGTTACGATGCTTAATCTTTTTAAGAATAATATAATCTAAATTCTATACGGGACTTTTCAGCATCAAAATAAATTTAGACTAAATTAAGAATCCGATTCTTGACATGTGCTATAAAAATTTAATAATTTTTATTGCAATTGGCATTCATGAAATTAATAACTGATTGTTTTTTAGATAGACGTTCTTTATCTTAATTCAATATTCGAATCTTTTTTTAATTTCTTCTGCGTGTTGATATTTCTGGCTAAAGGCAATAAAAAATTATCGAAATACGGACAGTGGATTAAATTTTCATATTTTTATTTTGAAAAATATTTTATTATCTCCGTGAGCTTAAGATTTGTTGAAAATTAATGAATTTTTATGCTTTTGTTGAGGGAAACATTATGAAATGAACAGTCTTTTTCTCATATGCAAAATGATTTAAATTTTCTTCTTTTGCTGATTTTTACGATGATATAAATGAGATTTGGTTTATTTTGGAATAGTCATATAATTATCGAATAATTTATGACAGCAAGGATTGACTTTTATAACACTTCCTTCCATATAAAGCTCTTTAAATTGAAAACGAAACTAAAATTCGACTGAATATTTTGTCTTTGCTTGCATTTTCACATACGTATTATAGAGTATCTAGGTTGTTAATTTACTTAACATAATCTCCAATTTGGGATAGTCATTAAAATATATATATTTCTTTTTTAAACTTAAATTGTCTAAAGTTGAGAACAATTATCGCAATTGAGCTCATCGTATACAGTCCTTTTGTTTTTGATCGACGAAGCGTTTCAAAATAAAATTTATTCCATCTCTTCGAAGCAAGCATTGTGCTTACTAATGACTAACTAGAAAAGTAATAATAATTGTGTCATTTATTTGTGACTATTTTTTCCTCGCAAAAATTCGTTTCTCAAAAATTTTCAAAAAAAATGCAATGATCAAATTTTTTTGTCAAAACGTAATGGAACGAGAAAACAATAACATTCTGTCACACTGGTTCATTCGTATAGAAACAGTAAACCCTATACGCTATCTAGTGAAATAGCTTGACACAATATATCAACAATATATATTATTTTATTGCTTTTGTATTGTGTGAGTGGGTTTTAGTGTTAGTTAAAAAAATAAATATGAATGAATGTGAGATCGAGAGAGAGAGAGAGGAAAAATACCTAAAGCAGCTCCCGCAAAGCTTATCTTGACAGTTCAGGATATTAGGGAGTAATTTTTGTTCCAAATTTTATTAAATCCTGAGAGTTTTTATTGTAAAGAATTAGTTTTCTTATTTGTTTTCTTAAAATTTTAATTTAAATACGTGTTTTAAGTAGTTTAAATGATCAGGTGACGGGAAATGAGTAAGCGACTTACAATGAGTGCTGAAATTCCGAGCAATATTTATTAAGCTTTGTTGTTGTAAGCTTTTTAAACTCACGCTCTCAGTTTACTCAATATGTTTTCGCTCACATTTGACCATATATCATCAGTTTTATTTTATTTTTTATTTAACGCTTTCGAAGGGTGTGCATTGTAAAATAAGAATTACTCACAATTTTTCGATTATTTTAAATCCTGCTTCAAATAAATAAAATCTTCTATTTACATCCCAAACTACGATTTTAGCAGTGAATACTTAATTTTTTTATTTTCGATGTGTAGTCATTGAATGTATCAGATGAGGAAAGTTTGGAATTATTGTACAGTCTGGTATAATTATGTTTAATTTTGATTTTCTCTTCATGAAACTAATTTGTTGTATGCATCGTGAAATTTAATATTAGCATTATTAGATGACTTGTAAAATAAATGATTTTATGAAAATATTGGGAAATTAGGAGACAGACAGCCAGATATAAGCATATGAAATAAATTTGTCAAATCAGAATTAATTAAGTTGGCCTCTTTTAAAGCTCATTGAAAATATTTGATTCGATTGTTCTACATACAAGTGATGAATAAAAGGAATCACAATAATAATGTATATAAGTGTGGTAAAAACACGTAGAGAAAATCCCGTTAGTACTGAAATGAAAAGATCTCCACATTGCGCAATGTTGTTGTTCTTCTTCTCTCTCTCTCCATGCTCCTTCAGTTTTTATCACCTTTTATGACTTTTCTTTGTTATTTATTATTTTCGTTTTCGTTTAATTTCTCAAATTTATTTACTTTTTTTTGCGAAACTCGATGGAAGAGAATGAGAAAAAGTATCATTGCCCTACTAACAGGCCTATCAAATTTTAAATGAAAAAGAAAAATAATAATAAATAAATGTTGAGATATAGGACAAATTCAAATTGGTCGCTTGCGGTCATTTGCACATTAATGGATGCAATGAAAAATGCTACGTTGCCAGATAAACAATTTGGCAAATTGTTATTAGTAAAATTTTTAATGCATATTTGTAATCTCTAGTCTTCATGCCTTAAATCAAATTTTTCACAAGAATAATAATTTCGATATTAAAAAATTAATTAATCAAGAAAATCTGCTATCTTGTGATAGCAACATGCTTTTAGTCCGGGGAGAAATAAAAATTAAAATTTTATTACGAATGAAAATGCTTTCGGCAAAATTTATTGGCTAATTTTTCTCACTCATCTTATTCCGTCTCACATCTCACGAAGTATATTTTTTCTTCTCTTGTGAATAAATGATTATTCTCTCATCTATGTGACTCATTCATATGTTATCAACAGCATTTCATATTCTCTGTATGTCTGACTAATAAAACATGTGCCTGTGACTCGATTTTGTACATTGCCTCTTGTGAATTCTTAAATTTTTCTCAGAAATCTTAAATCAATGCCGTCATACTAATTTGTGAATGTTAAGGATAACTTCTTATTACTTATTAATATCAAATTAAATAATTACTACTATTTTATACTTAATCACTATAATGAGTACTGGTCAACAGAGATACAACAGTACAGCAGAATTATAATCTCAAAATTAAATATAAATTTGAGATAAATCAAATTATATTTACTGAACTGAAAGTCATTGAAATATATTTTCTGTCATACAATAGATACATTAATCTAGATTATAAAAACCAAAAAATTGAAAAGCTTTACTCTCTCATCTGCCATTATTTATTGTTTTGAAACTTAAGCTTCAAAAAAGATTAAAATCAAAATAAATTTTTAGCTTTTTGATTCAAGTAAAATTATGACGAGGTGTACTTTTTAATATTAAATGAAATATCTTTTCACACTCTAAAGCAAGTAATAATAATATTTAAGATGAGAAGATATATCTGAGTACAAAAAGAAAGAGAAAAAATATTACCAATGTGCCTCTCATCTAAGAATAGTGTATTCGAGTTGTTGATGGATTCATTTACATTTTCACACAAAAATCTATGTCAGAAAAATGTTTTCTTTCCTCTTAATTTGTGCTTCATTTCTACTGCTTATATTAATTTTTTACGAGAGTGAATGAGAAAGAGGAAATTATGAAACGTGGAGGAAAGGAAAATAATATCTTCCAGTTTTGAATGATCTGGAATCGTGCATGAGAAGAAAAATCTTAGCAGCAAATAATCTAAAAATATATGTTGGAATGATTTTTCTTCTCGTCTATCATTTTTGCGTTTTCTGCATAAACATTTTCAAGACAGCCAACGAAAAAAGAGATAGTAGAAGTTAATGTCTGACGTCAGAATTCATTTAATCATGTTTTGAAGAGAGTAAATCATTTGGTTTCCAACTTAAGTAAATGAATAGACAACGCAAAAGAAATAATTCCGATTGAGCTTTATTTAGAGACAAATACACATCTGTATCTGAGGGGAAGTTAAATTTTGCATGCCGTTTGTTTATATTTCAAAATCTAACAATAATACAGGTGCACGAAAAATTATGAGAAAAATATTTTCGAGATAATCAGAAATCATAATTTGATATAAAAATCAAGCTTGAAAATTAACTAATTAAAATGATTCTTAAAATATGAGAATGTATCTTGAAAAATTCAAGAGAAAGGAACTGAAACTTCTTGAATCAAGACTTCAACGCTAAGTGCTTGTATGGTATGTTTTTCTTATAAGGAACACGCTCTGTGTATTGAATGACATCATGATTCTTCCAATCGCGCTCTTTTTTGTTTACAAATTTAATATTTAAATTCATGTTCATTCCGACTTAAATATTCTTCTTTTCCCCCTACTTTTGTGCGGTATTATTTTCTTCATTCAAAGATACAGAAAAAAATCGTTCTATATTTGGACTAAATGTTTTTCGGAAGACATTATACTCAAAGGTTTTCGTAAAATTAGACAGTAGAAAATAGATTTTGAAAATTGTTACAGTGAGCATTTTTTTGTTCCTTAATTATCATTTTCTATGTTTTTTTGTTGCTAGATTTAAGGAACTTTCATTCAGTGTAAAGAGTCTGAAAAATTAGTATTAAGAACAACGATAACTTCTAATTTAAAAACCTTAAATGTTGATACACCCACACGTTGTACGTTGTGCAGTAAAACTTATATAAATCTTTAGAATGCCTTCGAATCATACTTCTGAAGTTCTGGTGAAATTTCTTGCCACACCTGCTTTTTTGATGATAAAAAAGAGAAAAAGAATTTTTATAATGATGAAGAAAATTGAAAATTAGTTTTCATATGACATCCAATACTGGTTTGTTTGTCATGTAGAGTATTTTTATGAATGAGAAAAATGCAAATGAGCATCGTTTTTCAACAGAAAAAGACGAATATGAAATAAAAATGAACATTTTTATTATATTTATGTCACCTTGATATGAGAATTGTTGAAATATTCTGTGCAAATGTTTTATTTTCTCAAAAATTGTATATTTTTTAAGCTGTGCGATTTCTTTCAAGATGTTTAACGTTTAACAAGTTGTCAATATTGCATTTTTCTGTCTTTTATATGATCAACAAAGAGCAAGAAAACGTGAGGATGACAATACTCGTTTATGATAATGACAAAAATGCGATATGTCAGTTGAAAGAGAAAGAAGAATTCATATTGATTGAATATCAAAGTAAAGGGATGTTCATCAATTATTCATTCTTTATTTAATCTGTTTTCGGGACATCAAAAATTCAAAATAATGAAGCTATCATAAGGAATCAATAAAAGATAAATAAATAAAAATGCTGGAATTTATCTCCAATAATATGATAAAATATTCTTATATTCATTTGTTCGGTTCTTATTGTCAAATTCCATTTGTCTTTACCCGTCCTTACTTAAAAAATTTATTCAAAATGCTTAAATTTGTGGATTTTGATCCAATAAAAATACATTTTTCTTCTGAGAAATGCTGCACAACAAGTAATTTAGCTATCGATCAATATTTTGCTAGCCTTATACAGGAGTTTAAAAAATTAAGACTACATATTTTAATGACTTTCATGGTTGTCATAAATATTTAAAAAGCAAGCTGTCTTCTTTCCTTTTTTGTAAACTGCTTAAAACAAATAATACAGCCACAAATATTGCATTGTTTAAAATATTTCCTTCTCATTCAAATGTTCTTAGATTTGAGGTTGTATTACTTCTGCAATTCAATTTAAAAGCTATTCGGATATTTTTTTAGACATGATTCGAATAATTATTATGTCAATAGATTGAACGCACATTAACAGATGTCATGTTATCGCTTCAAGGACTTGTTATTTGATTTACAAGTTTCAAGGCAATAGTAATAAGCATAAAAAGCCTTCTTCATGTCACACATTGCAAAGGAGTCATTTCAAGGGCTTCCTAATGTATCAGGAATGAATGTCAGAAGTAAGAGCTGCATTTGCTCGTGGGTACAAAAAAAAATAAGTAAGTAAGAGTAAAAATTGATCAAACAAAAAAGAGTGAGCAAAATTGTGTTGGTGGACATTAAGGTCTCACGACTCTCAACTAAGATGAATTAATGGATAATTTAATAATAATAAATCAAGCACGATTAAAATCATGAATCTATTGGTATGACAGCAGCTGGTTATTTATGCATTAAGATGCTGCATTCAGCAGCTAGTATATTTTTTTTTGCAAAATGTTAAATTAATTCTCTTGATGAAATGGACAAATTTCTTTCTCTTATTCATCTTAAAATTCAGATTATGCACCGACATTGATTCATGACTCTCAATTAATTTTATGTCATTCTTATTTCGATTGCTAGGAACGACTATTTTCATCTTTACAAGTAATATGAACATGAAAGAAAAATCAATCTGAAATTAACGTTAATCCAGATTAATTTATGCCCTCAAGCAAAAATATCGAATTAATATCTTAATTATGCCATACTTCATCGAAAATTTACTTTTACTTTTATTAAAAAGTCATAAAGAATCGTCTGGTGTAAATAAATCTTATTAATCTATAGATAAAGTTCTCATTATGGAATTTTCACATTAATTGAGTCCAAATTAATTATTGTTGCTTAAATATTAGAATTTAAGTACGTGCTAAAATAAAAACATAAAAAATTATGATACGTTACAAGTTCATCGTGTGTTGCATTCAGAGCTAATTTTTTATTTCATTTTTATTACGTTTATGTCTTCTTTCAATAACGAGCATGTGTGTTGCAAAGCGTAGTGAGTACTTAATAAATAGCTTTCGATAATGCATGCGATTTACTTGCAATTCAAATTACTGCACTTGTCGTGTGTGTATTTATTATATTCTACGCTCTGTCGTCGCTTGTGATGAAGCTAAAATAAAAAGACGTTGAGTGCTAGCTGCTGCCTTTTTATTAACCTTGACTTGCATACATGAATATTACATATATTCGAATGAAAAGCAATCGACAACGTGCGCGCGACAATTAATCTGCTTGATATATTCAATGTTGGTATATAGAATAAAAGATCAATATTAATTGAAAAAAACGAGAGAGAAATATTGTAAACATGTAAAATACTACATCCATTCCTGATAAGTGTGTTGTTTTAATGTCCCTAAGATTTTATCATAAAAATGAATTAACATCCTACATATCTTATAATTTTCTGATAAAATATTATAGCAGTAGCAATATTTTTCACAAAAAAATAAAACAACGATAAGACCGCGGTTTATTTTTATTTCCACTTATTAGTTGCTGATAAAACAATCTATCTACGCTATATATTTAGTTGATGATCGAGTTTTTCTACCGTGTGCGATTCATGAAGAAATTTTATATCATTCCTATTCGAATGTTTAAATTAGTATAGATGGTCATAAATAAAATATGAAAAAGAAATCATGTCATATTACACACATATGCATATGTCGTCATCATCGATTTATCTTGTTAAAATGATGCTTCTTTGATACTTCATGTATTGTGTTACTCAATATATGTGTGCATACTTAGTCAACAATTTTTATTTACTTCTTTATCTTCCTTCCTTCGTTTTTCATCTTAAGAAAAGAATGGATGACTGTCACATTCTCGCAAAAAGGGAGTGTAAGATGATATTTCTTATTAACACACATGATTCTTTGAGATTGACAAATTCCTTAATATTGAAAATTAGAATTGTCTTGATAAAGATGATATTTAGAAATTTAAGCTATTCGCATTAAATAGCAGGAACAGTTTGTACTCACTGACTTAATTTATTCTTAAAACAACAATCCCATCCATTGTGTACATTTTTTTGAAGAAAGCCAAAAAAAAATAACTATTTATACACGGACAAGTTATATAGTGTCGCCATTTACGCATTTCAAAACTGATTTCTATGACTATATGTGAATAAATTGATTTTCTTTAAAGCTTTTCTGTCTTGTGGGCAAACACATTGAATTATATTAAGACAAATTTCCATCAAGTTATGGATACATAGACTATAAGCCATTTTTTTTGTTTATGATTATTTTGATTTAGAAATCCTAATTATATTTCTAACTCTGCTACGGGGTCGTTCACTTATTACGTTACGCAAAAAAACGAAATTTTAGACCCCCCCCTCCCCCCTTGTTACAAATTTTCCAAGAAAAAAAATTTTCTTTGTTTGACCTGTTACAAAATCTCAGACCCCCCCTCCCCCCTAAAAAGCGAACGTAATAAGTGAACGACCCCTACACCTACAAATACTTTTTTTATGATGGATTTATTTAATAAATACATCTCCAATATTTAAGACTTTTAGAGCAAAAATGGTTATCTTTTAAAATAAAACAATCGTCCTAAGATAAGATGGAGTCGGACAATACTTGAAACGAAAGATGAAGAGAGGAACTTGATATATGATTAACATAAGAAAACGTTAAAGTGATGATTCATAAATTTGAGAATACTGGAGAAAAAAAACTCTTGTGTATTTATTTTTTTGTCGAAAATACAAATTACGACAACAATGATGTTAAGTTAAACATTTGTCCATCTAATAACTCAAAGCCTAACTCTCGTATTGAATATTTGGTAGTATATTTGATATTTGACGAATTTTATGAAAAAGATGAATTAATAGGAATGAAGTAATCTGATCTCAGTAATAGTATTTTGTATTGTAAGCTGCTAATTAAAATTTTAATTTCATCCACAAATATTTTTAATGAACACTATTTTATTTGACCGAAAATGAATTATTTTATATAGTTCTCAAGGACTTGTCCATTTATCAAACTAATTCAATAATTAACTTGTTACGAATATTGAGTGATAACAATAATCCACTGTTTAGTTAATTTGCTTTTGTCAACGGAACTCGTTTTCATGATTACAATGGATGTCTTTGTATCTTTTAAGTTAGGATGATTTTTTACTTAATTATGTTAATTAATTCGGAGTTTAATGTCTTGTAGCATAAAATTAAGTTTCTCCTTACACAATTCAGTCATTATGATCTGCCTTTTGTTTCATGATGATAGAATTGTTTTCATTATGTATGCATATTAAGCTTTGGTTGCTTTAATTTCAATTTTTAATTGCGTAATCTATGAAAATATAAATACAAATGAAGGTTTATGCTTTTAAATTAATATCACTAAATAAGTTTTTTTCTTCTAATTAATTGATCACTTAAAAGACAATATTACAATATTTGATAGTTTTTTTAAATGAAAATAAATAAGCTAAGAATAAAGCCATGCTCAATATATCTTAGCTGAAAAGTCGGTTGGGTAATTTTCTTGCACAGTTATAATGAAAAGTTTTACTTTCTCGCCATATTTGAAACTGTTGGTTTCTGTGAAGTGTTGAATCCAAATTATTAGTAATTACCTCTCTTAAATACCTTTATATATGGTTTGATTAAATTGGTACACGATGTATTGCAAACAAACAAGTTGATTATTTAGTGTAATTATGATCAATCCATTTACTTAGAAATTTTTAAAACTTTTTTGTGCACTCACTCTTTGTGCAGGCACCAATTTAAGAATCATGATGATTTCAGAAGAATGTTTTAAGAGAAATACTTTAAATTTCTGGTTCGTCTAGTTAAATGGTTCCTGTTGTTTCCCTTTTATTAATTGTTATTCGAATTTGAATTAGGACCAATTATTGTGAACGTTAGTTGAATAGCTCTTGTGAAAACAAAACAAAATTGTGTATGAAATAAATATTTTTTCTTGAAATTTTTTTCATTTTATAAAAGTTTTGCCAACCCCACGCTTTAGTCATTACTCTGAAAATTGCGCTACTCATGACATACAAAAAGTTGATTTTTGGATTTTAAATGACGCTCTTAATTTTTGTTCAATTGTTTTCATTGTTGTAGAAATCTTCTGTTGTGAATGGTCAGGAAGTTTGCATGATGACTCACGTAATATGCAAAATTAATAATAAATTCTAAGATTCTATAATATTTTGCATTGTTGAAAATGAAAAATGCATTTAAATATAAAAGGATTTGTAATTTTTTAAAATTAAATATTTATAAAAGCTTGTGAAATTTTATTTTTTTCTCATACACACAACATTTTTCGCTCCTTTTTTATTGATTCACATCAATTAATAAAATGTATTCACAGTTGATTTTAAATAAGCAAACAATAAAATAATATTTTCATTACCTAGTAAGAGGATCAAGTCTATTTGAATACTTTCTACATTCTACTCGCTTTGCGTATTACGAGATCGTTGAACTTTAAAACGCATAAATAGTTTACAATCGAAAAATTAGTATAGAACATTTGTCTGTTTTAAAATAATCTCCTACTGTGGCCAAATACCCCTTGTACAATCCTTTTGAATATTAATATAATTACTTTGGTGGAGGTCTTCATATATGATTCAGTGAATATCTTATGTGTTCAATTTCTAGAGTTCTGAATGATCCACAAAAATATTACATTTATGAAACAATTTCTTATTAAACTTTATTTTTCTTTTTTTTTTTATAGAAATTGCCAGAGTTAGAGCTTCATTATTTCAAATAAATGGTGTACGAAAAGAACCACTTCAACTTCCAGAGCCAGACGGAGAAACAGTGACACTAAATGAGAAAGTATATGTACCAGTAAAAGAGCATCCAGATGTAAGTACAAATTTTATTGTAATTAATTGTAAATTTTAACATCGAGAATCCCAAATTTAAAAGAGAATGATACTTTATATATAAACCAACTGATGCATCGATGCTCTTATATCTCAGTAAATCTTCATGAATTAATAGATAGATTTTTGGTTTCTATTTTTTGATCAATGCATTGCAATATGTCTAAATTTAGTTAACGTTTTCATTTATTTTCTCTCTTCGTTGTCCTAAGAATAAGAAACCTTATGTGAATGTTTTCCTGATTCTCATTGAAAAATGACGCTGATGGAATACTTTTTTATATTGAAATCCGGAAGTTTATAGTAACAAATTGCGATTTTAGATCTTTTTTGCCACATGTTCATCAAATCTACGAATCTTGAAGTTCTTTTTTTTCGAATGGCAAGAAATGATTTTTTTTAAGATTTTTCAAGAGAAAATATAAATTAATTAAGATATTACTTGCATAAAAAATAGACAGAAATTCTTAAATTGACCGAAGTTACCAAAATTTATATAATTAGCTATTTTGCCGTCCAAATTTTCTTGTGAAAATTTTGTTTAAAATACCTGAAAATACCGTTCATGCTTTTATTGAGAAATATTGAAATCTTATGAAGAAAAAAAATCTTGTACAATAATTGTTTTCCTTTGCAACATCCATACATCTCAATCTCGTTTCCGTTTTTCTTCTTTTTCTAAAGCAAGCTATAAATTATTCATAGAAATGAGATGAATTCATTATGGATAGAAGTTGCTGGTTTCATTGACATGATTTTTTTGCTATGTATAAATCTTTTTCTTTACTTTTTTGCCATTTATTTCTTTATTGCAACGGAAATGATGCGCTCTTAATTATTTCTCATAAAAAAAATTTCTTCAGTATGTGTCTAATATTTATATAGTATTAGCAAGTATTAGTTTCTTAGACTGAACCTTTTTGTCAAAAGTTTTTAAAGCGTGTTGATGTTTAGGATTTGTAACGGTAATTTAGAGCAATTAACTGTCAAATAATTGGTAAACTTAGTGACATTTAATTAGATTAAAGACATTTCAACGAAGCGAGAAAAAAGAAAGAATTTTTAAACAAATTTTCTGCATGAAATAAGTTAACGTATAAGAGAGATCAAATAGGCAGAAAATTGTTCAAATTGCGTATAATTTAAATTTTCATCGCAACTTTGTTGCATTATATACATGAATTTTTTATTTATTGTTATTTGTAAGAGTTACTAGCTTTATTCATTATAAAAGTAAAGTTTATTACTCTGTTGTATCATGACCTAATAATTAGGGGCTTTTTCTTGCATAATTTTGATCACTTTTTTGTGTGACTCTCCTTTTTTTAATAATTATTTTCATTATTCAAACAAACTTAAGTTTAACTAAAATAACAGAACGAAATAACAATGGGATACTTGTTTATGGACATTTGTTGAATGTCAATATATTAATAGCCGTGGCTTGATTTCATCGACATATATTTCATATTCTTCAAAAGGTATAAAATATTCAGGACGCATAGTAGAGCTCTATGTAGTGCAGTTAGATTATGACGAATCGCCGTATCCATGAGTGTTACACTACGCTACTTATTAACTTATTCTATGATGGCATATTTAGTATCTCAATTGGCATCATTCCAATTGTAAAAAAAATGTTTTCTACGATCTATAGCAGATTGATTGTATACGGAATGATTCATTGCGTGTTTTTTTAAGAAATAAGAAACATCAATCAATCAGTTGTATAGATAACGTTTTCTTATCAAATAGTAAACTATTTCAACTTTATAACCAATCAGTTTGTGTCCACTAATGTAAAACTTATAACTCAGGTTCTTATCTCAAACCAAACACAAAATAATGGAATTTTATTGGTAGCTTCTGTGGGCGTAGAAATATTATTGATTTTTACACAACTTTTATTAAATGTAGAACGTCCTCTGATGTTTCAAATTATTTTCTGGCTATTTCAAAATATTAGTTATAAATCATGCATATGTACTTGATTGTTTGAAAATACCACAGAATTATTTCGGTTTTCTTATCGTAAAAACGCGGTTCGAGAGGCATACAACGATGAAATTTTTGCTACATCGTCGAGGAATTTAAATGGCTATAAATGAGTTATTTTATAGAGCTAAATGCTATTGTAATAATGTCAATTTGAAGTTTCTTTATTTTTTATGGGTAAAAAATTTTATCAACTTGTGACATTTTCAAAACATATAAAAAATAAAACTTTAATTTTATTTTTGAGAAAATGAGGAATAGTACTTATGATGATCATCATGATCATGATGCTGCTTTATGTTTTTAGTAGTGTAAGAGAAAAGAATACGAGGAGAAAAAGAAAAATAATTTTTATCTTGAAGATTTTCTTCTTCTCTTCCCTTCGTAATGTTGTAAAAATAAACAGAATTATTTATTGCTGTAGCACACAATGTAGTGTCTTGTAGTTCGTTAAAGAATTACAAATGAAATATAGTGTATATTATATGAATGGTCTTTAAGCCCCTCTGATTCCTATTCGTTTTTCATTGAGTTGAACTTTCTTGAATTTTTTTTTAAAATCATGAAAATAGACTAAATAAAATATCATTTACACCTAGAAAAAAAAGAAGAAACTTTTTCATTGTCTGGGAAAATTTTATTTTCTTCTTTTTCTATTTTTGACTTTGTTGTATTTTGTATTTTTTTTCATGATTGGATATATAGCAGCAATAAAAGTTCTTTTATATACATCTAATTCAATCGAATTGAAAAGCGATTTTATAGTTCAAGCTACTACCATATGGTCGATGGCATTAAATAACAAAACTCAATCTATTTTTTTTTTTGTGTGTGATGAATCTAGGCCATGATTTTACAAATTTTATTATAATATCGACAAAAAATGACAAATTCTATTCTATTTTGTTTCTGTCTACATATTTTTTCGATTTAATTTTTTAAGGTGTGTAACAAACTTTTTTGAATGCTGTTACTATTTCTCAGTCTTGTGTGCTCTGTTTTATCTCATATTTGTATTGTTCTTTTTTTCTTAATAAAAGAAAATATTTGTTTCAATGACTTTAAGAAAGAAACTTAACATTTTAATGCTCTTTCGACTTTTAAATGACTTTTTTTTCTGACTTAAACATACAAGTCGCGTGCATAGAATAAAGTAAGGTTTTTAAGCTTTAGATCAAGCAAGAACAGATTATTTTTAAACATTTTAATCTAGATTTGTTTTGTGAGGTTGATTAAATATAGTAACTGCTTGACAATCAAAGTGCTTTGTAGATAATACATTTATTCCTATTAAATAGTTTTTAAAACACATATCCAAAGTTCCTCAACTTACCATAGCTGTCTTTTTATAGCAAAACACTAGAGTGAACGAACATAAAGTTGATACATTTATGATTATGGTGCAATTTTTCCATAAATACTGACATTGGGTGAATGAATAAATAATTCATGTGACTCACTTATAAGACACTTAATATGCTGTTATGGGCACACTCGAATGTCTTAGTTGGCAGAAATTATTATTCAAGTGAATTTTTATGGAAAAAAATCTGAGAAACATTATTTTCTTCTCTAACAATGAAACTAAAGTAAACAATAGTGCTGTAGAAAATTAAGCAACAATATATTTCTCTTGTTTTCTTAATTCCTTCTTATATTACTCCTCCAAATAGCATTAGTGCTCAAAATGCACACGGGAAGTGACGGAGTGTACTTTTCTTTAAATGTGTGCAGTACATCGATCTAGAAATAGGTCATGTCTGAGGAAGAAATGTCTAATTTATTTTTAATTTTAGAACTAAACACTTTTGTAAAGAGAAAAGGTTCCTTTACATATTTCTACTTACATCTCTAGAAACATTTTTTTACTTCAAATGACATCAGTTATAGACGATATTCTTCAATCGACGGGAGACTTTAGTCTATTTTAAAACTACATTTACTATGAATATTCTTATTTATGCAAGCAGCATTACTCTGCTGAAAATTAGTCTGTGATGACTTATACGACTGTAATAGCATCATTTGCGACTTAATTTACACAACATACTTATCTATAAATCAGCACCTAATAAACTACGAAAAATTCTACACTTGTTCGGAAAAGGATCATGAATATCATATTTTAATAGTACAATAATTGGCATAAATACTTTGTAACGGATAAGTGAATTCTCAGATTTGTCATGCAATTACATTGTAAATGAATTATGTGCGATTTGTTTTATTCACGGTGTCTCTCCATGCCTGTCTATAACAAAACGTAATAATTGTGTTTTAAGTGGCGCTCAAACGAGTTGCAGAGATGAAAATTTAAAATTATGCGAGACAAATTTATGCAAACTACTTGTATGGCGTTGTATGAATTTCTAATAAAATTAATAATAATTGGTTTTAGAAACGCAATCACCAGCACGGGTGATTTCAACACTCAATGAATTTTCTTAGAATTAATTACCTTTCATATTTAGCCACAGATATTAGAATAAGGATTTATTATTAATAAAACTCTAGGACATTTTTTTAAGTATTTGCAATTTTTTTTGAAAAATTAAGTCTTGCATAAAATTAGCAACAAATATGATTGTAAACTTTTTACATCCTTGACCACTCCGATAGCAATTTAAGTATCAATTTCTCAATGGTATGATAATGAGATATTTAACTTTTACGTTTCCTTGTGCTTGCTTTCTTAAATGAACTCATAATCATTAAATTGCAATTCTTAAATGTTAATATGATCGTATTTTAATAATAAGGATCACTCCTTTTTAAGGATCACAATATAAAAATATTTCAAAGTATATAGGCCTCATTTTTTAAAGTAATGGTCGATTACGCAATTTTGATAGTAATTTTAATGCGATAAATATTATAATATTATTATGTGCATTGAACGGGTATTGCTGGTAACAGTAATCGAGCGAAACATGAAGCGTGCGGTGGCGTGGTTTACACTTTCAGATTATGTTGTGCAGATGGTATACGATAATTGATATATTTGAAATGAGTTTTACATACATGCTTCATTTATAACATTCTCAGTTCTAATCATGTTATTAGCTTTTAGCTGTCAATAACCTTTAAAGCATTGCTCATATTTTCTGAAAGAAAATCCGCACAATTAGCATCGTGATATGTCGACTTTAATGATTAATTTGCAATAGACTAATGTAAGGTTTAGATCGTTTATATTTCAATGTAGCAGTGATAATTTGATTGCATGCAATATAAATCCAACTGAACAGAAAAGTGCTGTAAATGCAATTTCTCACCCACGTACAACTTTTTATCAAGATGAATCTGTGTTTTCATCTTGCGCTGATGATTTAAGTCATGTTGTAACAAGTGTGCTTGTTTTGAGATCTTCATTTTATTCATTCGCATATTTTTATTTATCCGCAACAGTTTCATACTTGCCTTACAACCAAGAATTGAAATACTCGTTCGATATTCGCTTAAATGGAATTGTAATAATGCGAGAATGAAATTCAACTCTGATATTATGAGAGTATCTGTTAATAGTTACTGTTTTGGCTACCAATCAATTAATCATTGCTTAATTACCAATTTAGAAATATACCTAAATTCATTAAAAAAATTATTAATGGCACAATTTATGAAAGAACAATGAAGCGGTAAATTAAGCATCCAAAGTATTTTTCTACTATTGTATCTAGTAAATAATCACATTTTAAATTGAATGAATAGAAGTTTGTATTTCTTCTACTGTATGATAAAAATTCTACAATTTTGTGTTAAATACATTTATTGCTTGTATTTAAACCTCTGCTGCACGCAAATTTGACTTGAACATTTACTTTTTTGATACAATAATTAGAAAAATTGGGCTTAGGAAGCTTTAATTTTTAGAAAAATGAGCATATGGCTGATCGGTAAAGCTAAAAGATTATAATATTTGTCACTCGATTCAAAATTTAATTTTTTTACAATAATAAAAGCTAAAATGTGTATTGAACTAGAATGCATTAAAATGATTTTCTATAAATATTCCAGTTTACTTTAAATATCTTTTACTAAATATGGTGATACGATTGCAAAGTGTTGAAAATGATCTCATTGTTTAATTCATCGACATTGCACTATTGCCGTAAAAATGATGATGAAATTCATCAAAAAAAAAATTAAAATTATTTTTCCTCTCTTGTTTGCGAGTGAGTATGTGAGCGTTTAATTTGCATTCAATAATGGAAGTCGATTTATTTTATTTCTAAAGCGGTATATACTGTGGACTCTCTATTTGGCACTTAATGAAGCTT
Source organism: Chironomus tentans (assembly GCA_963573255.1). NCBI lineage: Eukaryota > Metazoa > Arthropoda > Insecta > Diptera > Chironomidae > Chironomus > Chironomus tentans. Next base: position 29,275,846 of record OY754304.1, on the reverse strand, counting down.
CGAGATTTTAAACATCTCCTCTAAATGTAAACCAACAAAATGCGCTAAAGTGTAGGCAGTCAATATATCGTAATGATCAAAATTATGATGCGATAATCTGAGATAATTGATGGGTGACTCATGATCATCTGTTGTTGACATCTACAACTATTCAATATTTAACACATTTTCCAAACAAGCTCAAAAGGCCCTATTGTGGCTTCTTTGTCCGTAAAACTAGACAATATGCATCCAGAGAAAATGATTGGTTTTGTGAAATCAAAAAGCTGAACAGAAAAAAATAATCAATGATTGTTAGGCTCATCGCCTTTATGGCTTAATAAATGTTTTAATAAGATTTCAAGCAATTTACAAATAATTCTTTATGCACGAAGCATTTCAAAAACTTTTCCTATAGCTCCAAATTTGTCACATGCGAGTAATGAGAATAGTTGCTCTTCGTACGGGCCCTGAGGATTGATGAATTCTTCTTCAAATGCATTAAAATTGATTCCCTTCTTCCTGTAAATGTAGCGATGACTATATGTTTCGTAAAATTGAGACTTTTCCAGTAATTCGAACGGTGGATAAAAAATGCTAAACATTGGATTCTCGCTTGTTGGTTTTGCATAACCAGACGTGACTAAATGATTGTTTAGAATCTCTCCATCATCACGGCATGCAATTATCTCGTAAAAATCTTCCTGTAATAAAATTCGTTTTCGTTTTTAAGATCCAGTACAATAAAAATGATCCAGTAGAATTTTTTGTTTACCTCAGCATGATGTCTAACAAACTTGAAACGGAACAGACGATTGTAACAAAACTTAATAATAAAATGGGTTGCTTCTACATCAAAAAGCTTGGCATTTTCAGGCGGTGCGATTCCAGATAAACATGCTCGAATTGATTTTCTTGGAATGTTGACAAAATCTTCAGCCAAAACGCGACAATATTTTAAATTCAAGTATCCTTTAGTTCCAAAATCATCAGCGAAAACTGTAAGACAGAGATTTATAACTTTACAGTGACTTATTAATGCCTTTGCACTTACTACAAATGTTTTCCTTTTGTGTTTTATTGCTTAAAATAGTCGCTCGATTCCATTTTCCACAAATAAATGCTGCAATTTTGCCGCCAATTCTCAAGTCATTTTCACTGATTTCTAAGTATGTTGACTCATGATTCGCCTTATAATATTGATCAATGTCTTCACATAACTTTAGCAATTCCTGATCTTCGACTTGTAGCCAAACTTTTGATGGTGAAAAGATTTCACTCATCCAACCTCTTTTTGGATATTCTATGAACGAATTTGATATGTTTAAGCTGTGTTGATGCTTAATTAGTTGTTTTCATACCTTCAGTGATTGCAAAATTACTAAATAAGTTTAATAATTCTTCCATTATTAAAATATGTACAAATTTATGCCTCAGAAAATAAATGCGTTGTAAAATAATTGATTCAAATTTTCAAAAACCGTTATTTTTTAAAAATCAAATTTCCGTTACAAAAAGTCGGCAATTCATCATTTCTCGTTGATATCTTTTGCGTTTCTTTAAATCAGATGCCAGTTTGACTTTATTTTATGAAGTTTGTGATGGAATTTTATTATATTAGCATTAAACGATAATGTATGAATGAAATACAATGAATAATGTTTATTTGATTATATTTATTAATTGACCATTAATGGACCTTAAATCAAGCTTCAATCCTTTAAAAAGCAACATTTCGTTTAGTGCTCTCTGCAATAAAATTCACAATATTTGTTTGATCATTTCCTGCGTTAATTTTCATTTAAAAGTGCATTAATTATAAATTAAGAGACGGTAAGAGTCTCTTAATGTTTGTGTCAAAAGCAGAGTTTCAATACCTTTTCAAAGATGATTATTTCGTTGGAAGATTTATGAACTTCGTGAGCAAACAAATTAAATGGTTTAGCGCAATTTTCATTTCTTTTACGAATTCTTTATCGAAAAATACAAATATAATAAAATTTATTGCAATTTTTAAAGTGTGCTTACAGATGAATTATTATTAATATATAAATTTTGTCCATTCTACGTTCGAAATGTGAATATAAAATATAATAATTAATGACACAAGTTTTTATATTTGATTTTCTTGAAATTAGAAAATGAATGAATGAGTGTGTGAAGCTAAATATAAGCTTGAAAACTATTTGCTTTTCTTTAATATCTAATGCTTTGACAATAATTTGCACATGTGTGCGCATTTATCTCATTCATTGGGACGAATAATTTGTCTGTAAATTTATGTAAAATAATCTATGCATAATTTATGAATGAACTAAAAGCAAAATTAGAAAAAATTAATCAATGCAATTTGTTTTTTTTTTAAAAAGAATGAAAAATGATTTATGCAAGGCAACTAATTTAAAAGTGATTGATTAAGAATTTATGCACCTTGTTGCATTCAAGTTGTTATTCAACTTTTGAACATGCTGGAATGATTAAAAGTTTGAAAACTTGATGATTGTGTCAAGTTAATTAGTTATGAGTTTTTAAATCAAAGGAATTTGGAGATCAAGAATCTTTCTTTAGGTTTATTTAACTTCCATCTTCACATTATCGTAAATATATTATACAGCCTTAAAATTAAAAATTTAAATTCAACAGATACATCAAAACATGTCTCATAAATTTTATGATCGCTGATTTTATCATCAAATATGCATTTATAAAATCGTACAGAAACAAATTATTCCGATTAACTTTATGTTCAGTAAAATGTCGAGACAATTGACGCCAGTCTTCTCGAAGTATAAATATTTCATCAATGAAGTGTAATAATCATACTCAGTGCTCATTGATCAATAAAAACATTCCGCTTGAGATCAAACGATACATGATTAGATTAATACTTACCAAAATAGCATTTTCGTGATTGTTCGTTAAACAATCATTAAGCTATTAAGGATTGCCACGATTTTGTTCCTTTAATCCTGATGAGTTTATATTTTGTACTTTTTGTATTTTCAATCAAGAAAACTATTTTAATGTTTTGAATTTTTGCTCTGAATTTCTAAATAAATCACGGCTAATAATCATGCATAAATATTTTCATTTCATAAGAAAATTTATTGAGATGAGATCTTAAGGGCACGGCTGACTTATAAACTTTTAAAAGAAAATCGTGATTTCTATAAGTTGCAACACGTGTCATATTGAGATCATTAGAATATTGAAGCATGATATCACTTTTGCTGATTGACTCACTTGAATGAAAGATATAGTCTTTAGGATTCAACAGACTTGACAGAATTCGGAATTTCATAAATATATTCTCGAGTGTACAATTAAGAATCATTTAATAATTGCATTTTTCTAATGAGTATGTTTAGAAAGGGAATTTATGAATGCAGAACGTTTCATAGATTATTACTTGACCGCTGTAGGCTACAAAACAATCAATCCATCACGTTGCAAGCATGATTTTTTGATTCATTGTGCCTTAATTACAATGCAGTGCATTCAATACGAGTGAGATTTTCTCTAGCTGATATGAATAGGATTCTTTATGCAAGTTGATTAATAGAAAAACTGGGAAAAACTAAAAATATGCAAATTTTCATTGTCTTACTTGATGCCGTCATCAATAGAATTTTGCTGCTGATTCATATGATGATAAAAGTAGACATTTAATGACTTTGTAAAAAAATGTCCATTATTTTTTTTTTTGTTGCAAATTAGTAAGGAATTTGAGTTATTTGCCTGAGAAGATTTATTTGTTTTAACCTTACGAGCGAATCATAAAAATAGGTTCAATAATGTTCAAACAGTATTCAATGCACATTAAAATAACTCAATTAAATTTACCATATTGTACATAACTATTTCTCACTTAATTAAACTCAATACGTAGTTACTTCAATTGCTTTTAAGTGCATATAGCTGTTATATGTCAATTTGTTAAAGTTAATTTTTTAATGTTTGCGAAGATGCCGCCACATAAAAAGCTACGAGTCATACAAATTTGTTAACTATAGTATCGTATTCCAAATATATATATTTTCATCCTATACCAAGTATCAGTAAATCGACTACAGCTGTTTTCTATTTAATATTAAAATGTTTTAAGGTCAAATGCCATTTTTATGCCTTCAATTTTAATTTACTTTTGACTTGACGATCATTCTGTGAAATATTTTTTTTCTCATAAATAGATTATTTGCACTTTTTCTTTATTCACTTCAAATATGCATTTTTATATTTACTCAATATTCATACACCTATTTCAGTTAATTGTTTGCCTTTCGGCTTTCAATGTGATATAAGAAAACATTTCTGTGGTGGCGGTAAGTCACAAAACAAGACTGCTTAAAAATTTATATAAATATGAAAAATAAAAAACAATAGTCTTTAAAAACAAAAACAAAAGAAGTCAAGGCTTCGCGTGCTTGCTTGTTATTTGACTATATATTTTAATGCGACACAACAAAATGCATAAATTTGTTACACTAAATTTGTTTTGAGGAGATTAGCATCACTTACTGAATAAATGTCTTTGCAGTCGGGTATTTTTATTCAGTCTCAGTAGTTGGGAAAAAGATGTTATGCAATTGATTACAGGCTTTAAACATTACTGAACTTTAAAGCCATTTTGGATGCATATAAAATTTATGATCTTTTTTGGGAATTCCATTGACGATGATGCAAAATGATGATTAATTTAGACATTTTATTAATTATAGATTATTTTTTTTTATTATTCTTTTCAGTTTAACTTTGTAGGAAGAATATTGGGACCACGAGGAATGACAGCAAAACAATTAGAACAAGAGACAGGATGTAAGTAGATTACTTTACTGTGAATCAAAATTATAATGATAATGACTCATTTTTACAGGTAAAATAATGGTACGAGGTAAAGGCTCAATGAGAGACAAAAAGAAGGTAAGGACTCAGTTATTATTCGATATTGATTAATGAACTAAAGTTGTGACAAAAATGTTGATGTGTTTCGTATACTGCTACTTAAAAGTATCTTTAATTTTCATTATTATTGTATCCTTTATTTCTGATTCGTTTTGCATTTGCAAAAATCATTTTTAAATATCATTCGACTGGATAAATAGAACGAGAACAAATACATGACATCGTGTGCGCACACAAATCTGTCAAAGAGATCATTTAAATCGTTTTGTCTTAAGTCGTTAAACACATTCATTACTGCATTAAAATCATTTTCGCTAAATGATAAATTAATGTTCAAAAAAATTTTTGTCATCATTCTATTTATACGCTTTATAAAGTAAACTTGATGCAGAATTGACATATATATTTAACATTTGAGTTTGTCTACCGTTTCAAATTTTCTTATTATGATTATTGCGGAATTCTTTTAGACATTTATTTTTATTTGCCTCACTATTTTTAGACGAAACATTCTGAACCAAATTCATTGACATTGTAAAGTCCGCGGCGTAACAAAAATGTTGAATTAAAAGTTTCAGCAATTCGAATTAATCATGATAATGGCTATATTGTTACCATCAACGCTTCGCTTTGCTGTATGCATTCAGTATATATGTCAAGAGAAACAATGAGTTTTTTTTTCTTTATTTTTGAAAATAATTTTAGCGACTCATTTAATGATTTTCCATTGTCAAATTATCCCGTCAAATCTGCATACTCATACATATAACATTTTATGACTTTTGTCGTTATTTATATTCCAAATACACATCTTAGCGCGATTTTTCAATTCAATGCTCGCATTTTATTTTTCAGAACTTTTTTTTGTTTTAATTGGCATCTAATTTTCTACTCTGGTGGTGTTAATTGGTTCAACTATTTGATATACTTGGTTTAAAAAACTCTTTAATTTTAAAAAACTTATTTAATGTTGAAAAATTACGTCTAAAGAATTTAAAGTTTTCTGTCGCCTAGTCTAGAAGCAAGCAGTCAAGTGCTCATAATTATACCTGTTAATTGTAAAGTACAGGATTTTCATAAAAGTCATCTCTATGTGGTAAAATATTAAATTATTGCCGTTAGAAAATAATTTCAAACTCTTAGGAACTGTATTTCATATTCTGGGAGCTTTTTGGAGTTAAAAATAGCATTATTATTATTATTGTTATTATAAAGACATAAAAATATCACTTCAATATCATTTGACACCCTAAAGAATATATATATTTTTATGTTTGATTGTAAAAAATGTCACAACATTCCATTAACGACTCCACAGACGAAGTAATTTTGTGATCAGTGTGACAATCTGAAAAAACTTTTCTAAGTGGAAGAAAAGATTCTTTTTTATTACCAATCTCGTCTTCATTATGGAAGATTGAAAATAATAAAAATTTGAGATGTCATTAGGTAAAATTAATTGTCGAAGGAGCCGTAAAAAGAGAGAATATATGATTAGATAGGGACGTACTGACAAAACTTGGCAAATGTGCTTAGGAATATATTATCCGTGTCTGTATTATATTTATTTTAAGCCAAGGCTTGGGCACTATTGCATCAGATTCTTTTCTACAACTTTACAGAGAAATATTTAATTTTTTGTCATTTTGAAATATTATTTATATGTTCTTGTTGTTTGACTTTACTATACGAGACTAAAAAAGCGAAATGAACCACAAGCATGTACCATCATTAAAAATTCTTACCGCTATATTTGTCACACAACATAACACATTAATGATATTCAACAAGATTTATAATTCAATTTAAGCGTAAGATGATATTTTTATGTGCGATTTTGTACACAAGTTGTTTGGCTTTTCCTTCATGGATTTTCCATTTTCTTATTTCAAAATGACTGTCCGTAAAAATTTTATTTAATAAGTCCACACCACATAAAGTCAAAGAGAGAATATAAAGTACACATTTTTTCGTCTGCTTCATCATTCTGAGAGATTTATTGACTTTTATATTTATGATGATGTTGGCTCAACTGAATTATTAAGAAAAAAATAGAAGTAGCGAAAACGAAATAGTTGGTGATAACTTTATTCATTTAAAGGCACAATGTTTGAGGAATGTTATCTTTCATAAAAAAAATTAGTCATTTTCGCATGGTAAAGTAACAAGTATGTAGAAAATTTTACGAACCGTAAAATTACATGAAAAGAATTTTCTTTCATTCCTTCATCTTATTACAATAGAAAATGTGTAAATTTTTCTTCTTATTCTTCGCTTTTTCACAATTGTGAATGAATTTTCTACGATAATGAACATTAAACTGTAACTTGACTCACAACTCTTTTGCTCTATACATTATATATAAAATAATAAAGAGAGACAAGTATATTTTTAGGAAGATTTATTTCACAAACTTTGTGCATGAAGCCGCGAAAAAATTTTCCCTCATTTTATTTTTCCGTTGTTTTCTTTCAACGGAAAATTCTTCCATCTTCTTTTTCCCACTACGATACAGGTTAAAATATGAAAGCTAATGAACTTGTAGAAATAAAACATGACGGGTTTTTGTTTTCTAAATTTTCCTTACACTTGTGTGAAAATTTTTGCATCTTAATTGTGAATTAATCGTCAGACGAGTTTAAGGTTTGAATATAACATTCAAAGTGGTACAAAGAATCTTAAGTATTCATGCATTGGTATGCACAAAATAATTCAAAATTGATGTGAAACACACTTCATGTAGACAGACATCATGATGAATTTTTTATAACTGAACTACAAGCTTCAAAAGTTATTAATTTTTTACTTCTTCACAATTTTTTTTCCTTTATTACTTGTGATGATTAATTACGTCTTTTTGTGAGCATTTGCAATTTTGTATTCAACACATCCTGTAATTAATTGCAGCATTTCAATTGTTAAATATGTGGAAAAAAATAATTTTATTTATATTTTGCGGTTAAATAAATGATGTCAAAATGAATTAGTCATACCTGTGAACTGTAGCTGTCATTGCTGCTTGTCGGGTTATACATTTAAAGGTTTATAATCACCCACGTAAATGTAAATTCAGAAACAAATTACCTAGAGAAAAATCACAAGAAGATGAAAAATATTTTCATATTCTTATTCGCTCACTTTATCATTTGTCACAAAAATTTAGTTCCTATTATCTGACTTTGAGTTAAATTAAATTGAATTGTTTTTTCTTAATTAATAGGAAGATGCAAACCGTGGAAAGCCAAATTGGGAGCATTTAGCTGACGATTTGCATGTACTCATTACAGTTGAGGATACAGAAAACCGTGCCAAACTTAAACTTCAACGTGCTGTTGAGGAGGTTCAAAAGCTTTTGGTGCCAGTAAGTATCATCATCATCCTCAAATTTTGAAATAAATAAAATTTGAAATGTTTTAAATAAAATTAACAGCAAGCAGAAGGTGAAGATGAATTGAAGAAAAGGCAATTAATGGAGTTGGCTATAATCAATGGAACTTACAGAGATTCGAGTACAAAGGCAGCAGCAGCTGGTAAGCGCTTTAAATTATTCACAATAGTATTTGGTATTAATGAGCAACAACTTTCTCTCATCTACAGCATGCGAAGAAGAATGGCGTAGATTGGCTCAATCAGCAGCAGAAACACGTCTTTTATCACCAGGAATGCAACAAATACCAAATCAGATGCGCGCACAACAAGGAACACCTTTGGGTAGTATTTTCAAAACTGATGTGAATCTCCAAGCTTACATAAGTAAGTTACATTTAGAACCTACATTTACAGGTGCACCACTAATTCTTTCACCGCGTATGTCCGTACCAACGACAGGTGCTAGTCTTCTCTCAAGTCAACCAACACTAGATCATTCGGGTTTAATATATGCTGCAGCTCCATTCACTGATTACACAAACTATGCAGCACTGGCAGCAGCTGGAAATCCTCTATTAACAGACTATGCTGATCATACTGGTGGGTTATTTGCTCGATAAGAGTCTATTTTTTTATTTTATTGACAACATTTTATTTATCTTCTAAAACAATATAATAACTTAGTTCTTACATTACTATTATTATCAAATTATTACTATTTAAAAAAAATCACAAATTATTATTACAAAAATGAAAATTTTTCAAAAACAGAAAACAAAAACTTTAGGAAGAAAATTTAGAATTTAAATAAGGAAAATAACAAACGATTGATTAAAGCAGCAAAACAATCAAATTTTACGAAAAGAGATGAACAAAATTTCGAAAAATTTAATTACTTTAATAATAAATGCCATACACAGTAATAACAAAAGATCGTAGAAGCTAATACAAGGGTTTTAGAGAGTGGAGAAATTTCTTCATAATAAACTTATTGTGTAAATATGAACCAAGTACATTCTAGCATAATAAAGAGCGCGCTGATGTATGTTCTAAAGCTAAATGCTTAAAAACTTAACATATGGATTTAAAACGATGCTAATTGTTCGTAACTATATTACTAATATACAGTTTTCGTGCTTAGATGTCTAGTAAAAGTAAGAAAAGTAATCTCGGCATGAAAAATTAACTACAAAATGTATGCTTCCGATTAATTACATCCTCACTTGGAAAGGACATACATAATTTTATGCACAATATTTTTTTTTTGTGAAATCATTAAATGCATGTTGCATTTTACACGGTATATTGAAAATTTAGAATAATTTTTATGCAGGAAAATTCCTTTCGCCAAATTAAAACTGCTTTCTATTCTATTTTATGTATCACTAAACATCACTTTAATAACTAAGCATTATTATATTTAAAAAAATATACGTACTTTATAATGTCTCTTATTATTCCTTGAAATTGGTTTGCAGTTCATTTCATATTTCTTTTTGTTCACTCTCGTGCTAATTGCTTTCTTAGGAAAAGAAAAGAAAAATGAAATGAAAAAAGCGAAGGAAAATATTTTTATATTTATATGAAAAACGTCTTGATCAAAATGAGAAATTTAAGGAAATGATTCTATTTGTTGATGATTGCTATGTAGCAACCTGTGGGGGATTTTAAATCAGAAGATTTAAATATTATTTTTTAATTACTTACTGACAAACACAATTTTTTCTTCATTCAAAATTATTGAAGATAATGATCAATCATTGTATGGAACCGAAACCTCGTATATCTTAACATCAGTTCAATTTAGATGTCAGTAACTGTCAGCTAATTGAATTATTGAATAAAACTCGGTTTATTGTATTTAATAAGCCCAACTAAATTAATTCATCAGATATTTAGTCATCATGGCACATAGAATCATTTCATACATAAAATATCAATAAAGCAGTATTATAGATAGAGAAACAAAATTAAAATGAATTAACAGAGACAAGAAATTATGATACTAATGCATGAATTTATGTTTAAATGTTTCATCTAAAAACGCATTATAGGACAAAATTTGTTTGGCTGTATTCTGTAGAAGAATTATCTTGTTTACATCTTACTTTTCGTAATTTTATTTTCTTTATTTTTCTGTTTTCTTATTTTTTGCTTGTTGTTTTCTCACACGCGAAAACATTATCTCGTTTTTAATGTTCTGTGAATAACTAGAGTTGAAGAAATTTTTACAACAAGCCATAAATGCTTTAAGCTTTGATAAAAAAAAAATAGTTTCAAAATTTTGCGAGAATTCTGCTTATAAATTTTAGTCTTTTTCAAATTTGTCTTGTCGAACATTTTATTTTTTAGACAATTTTATTTTTAAATCTTTAAAAAAAGAAAAAAAAAAAGCATTTATCTTTCACTTTTTAATACCGAAAAGAATTTTCAAAAAAGAAGAAGATTTATTTACATAAAAATTTATTATTAATCTAATTAACAAAGCTACCGTAAGCTTCAGTTTAAATGACTGTAAAGAAGGAAAAATGAAAGCAAATTTCATGAATTTTTTTAAAACGCCAGATTTTCGCTTAAATACACAATTATTATATCCTGACTAGCTCTGATTCCTACACAAATTGACTACATACATTGCTAAGGTTTGAGCATGTAAGGCAATTATTTTAATTTATTTTATTGTTATTTGGATAAAGTTTTACAGATAAGTTATGAGCATAGCCATCAATTCTGAACAACTTCTTCTTCTTCTCGTCTGTCTGGTTCAATAAAATGCTCTTGATGAATAAATTTTCGTCAAGAAAAATGTTTACTTTTTCAAAAATTAAAATATATTTAAAAAAACAGAAGAGAAAAAAAATCCATCACCGAAAAAAATGATAAAAATTATTTATAAATATTTTAGATTGCCTTAATTACACTATAAATTTGAATTTACATCTACGTTGGAAAAATTATTGTGGCGTTAAAAACATTAGAGAGTCGGGGAATTACTCATTCGAAGGATTGAGATGGAATGAAATTTATTTTCGTCTTTCATTTTTCCCTCTCGAGAATTAAAATCTCATCATTTGGAACAAGAAAGCTACGTCCAATTGATTATCATCAAATTAATTTTTTTTCTACATTTCTTAACTAACACCTTATGTATGTTCTTTTATTAAAAGTTTCCAACTCATCTAACTGCCGAATTATGGATATATACTTACTATAATTTAGTTAATGTTATCAAATGTATTTAATGACTTTTATTCTTACTTTAAATTTTGTAAAAAACCATGTTTTATGTTTTTTTGGTATTTCTTTTTTGTTATTTTGCAGTTGGTCGATATACATTGCATGCTGGCTCCGTGTTTTGAATTTATTTTGTTTAGTATTTAAAATTGGTTTCATTTTAAAAGCAAGAAACAAATCGCCATACATCCATGATTGAAAATTTTTTGTAAATTAATTTGCTTATAAATCTTTAACGGACCATAAAAGAGCTTTTAATTAAGTTTATGCGCGAATTCAAGTAAATCTCATTTTAGAAATACCGTTTTGGACACAACCAAATTCATATACAAATAATTTTCAATTTTATACACATCATATGAGATAGGAATTATAAAAATACTTTTTAATTTAAATTAAATTTTCAAATTTTATATTTGTATATAAGAGAGACATCACACAAAAATTCCGTAAGAAATTGAAAAAAATTTCGCACATTTAAAAGAAATGAAAAAAAATATTAAAAGTATGAAAAATTTGCTGCATATAAAACCATAATTTTGTACACTTTTCACTTCATATATATATCTACTGTACTGTATGAAAGAAAAAAAAATCCTTAAAATTTTTTAATACGTTGTATAAAATTCACTTAAATATTATTATGGAACTACGCACTATTTAGGTTAATTGCCTTCCCCACATTCAGCATCTTACATCACTTCTTTTTTTCTCTAAAATTATGACTACATGAATATTATATTACAACTTTTATGTTTTCCTTAGAAATATTTTTTATTATCGTTACTTTATAAAATGTGTAAATGTAAATTTGAAACGGAAAATATCCAGGAAAAACAATTTTTTATTTCATAAATGCGAAACCATTTACAAAGAAATGGCCATTAATCTTTATTATTACTTAAAAGAAATTAAAATTGTATATAATTCGGAAGATCCAACACTTTAAAATATGAAAACATTTTTAAATTATATTAGTGATTTTAATGCAAATCAATCATTTCTAAAATGATTCAAACTTTGCTTTTCTCCTCAACACTCTTTCAGGGTTGTTATTTTTATACGTGCATCTAAAGTTTTCAGTTCAGGATTGATTCCTGAAATCATTTAATTGGTGCTAAAAACATTTCAAATGTTGGATTTAGGGGCAATATGTTGCAGATTTTTTTAAATATAAATTATTATATTTTACTTAAAATTTTAATTAAAACCAAATTTTCCGTCCATAGTCGTCTCCTTTTGGCATATTTTTGTGCCATTATTGCAATATTTTAATTATTCACAAAGTATTTTTTTAAACCATTATTTTTTTGATTTTTAATCACATTGTACAACTAGTCATTTTTTGATTTTTTAAAATCAGTACTTTTTATGGTTTCAAATGAGAGTTTTTCATTTCCGCGTTACTTTATGATACAAAAAATTGTGTTGGGATTTCGCTACGAGCATTGTAATGTTTTATTTACCTTTTATAAGTTTTTACTCAAACATGACAAAAATTGACATCACACTTACTTTCGGTTATCAAAAACACTATCACCGTCCACTAAAGAACTCAAAGAAATGAAATTTCAAGTACATAGAACAAACAAATATCCAAATATTTTATAAAATGATAAATTGTCTCAAATGAAATGTAAATTATTAATAAGTATTAAGCATACCTTTTCAAATCGTCACAATGCCATAATAATATTTAGTAAAGAAGTGAAAATTTTCGTTCAGTTAATGGACGTAATTGAAGGTTTTCATACAAACAAATCAAGCAAGTGTCATGATCAAAAAAATTATAAATCTAGATTTAAGTTAGTATGAAAAGTTGATGGAAATGGAGGAATAGTTTGCTGTTGTCATTTACAAGGATGAAAGAAGGTTTGGAGAAGTGAGACCAAAAGCTTGTAAATGTAAGGAACTATTCGTCCATAATCATTGACTATTTATTTATAAAAATATACACACATAAGTTAATAGTTGTTAAGTATTTTTTAGAAAATTGTAAGATGTACGATCAAATCTATGATTTTTATTATAATTTCTAAGGAATCAAAAATGTGAAAAATTTAAGTATATTAAAATCATTTCTATTGCGCGCACTATATTTTGAAAATTAAGAAAATTCAACAAAAAATATGAAAAATTTGTTTTTCATCTCGCAACAAAGAATTTTGTTTGAGAAAAATTTGAAAATGTTTAAATTTATAATTTTTTAATAATTTTATTTCTATTCTGTTCTGTTTCTTCCTCTATTTTAGTAGGTGCATTAAAAACACAACGACGATTTGTCAGTCGAGAGCATCCATATCAAAGGGCCGGAGCACTGTCATAAAAAGTTTCTCTCACGTTGAATTAGTTTAAATGAAAGTTCTTCCTTATTAGCATGCAAACATACATACATACATACACAACTACAAAACGAAAGAGTTCAATATTTTATTTAATCATCATCGACAAAATTCATACAAACAAGAAAAAATAGAACAAAAAATTTGAATTATTCTTCATGCCATTACACACAAAAAAAAGCATGTGAAAAATACGAATTCATAGATTGGTGGTGCTGTTGGGCCCTTTGCTCATTATGACTCAAATATGTGTTTTGCCCAAGGTTAGTTTCTTTTTTCTTAAAATATTTTCATTTATTATTTTATTTATTTTTTAATTTCCACAAATCGTCAATTGGTTACGATAACTTTCTCTCTCATTATATCTTCGTTGTATTATGTACATATAAATGCTTAGGGACTATAATTTATATATTTTTTTGTAGTAAATTTCTCCTTTGAATTTTCCCTCGTCGTTTCTCGTTGACTTTGGAAAACTTCAGAAATTTACTTTCGAATTTATTTTTTAATTTTATGCTGATAAAGAAAAATTGGATTTCAGTTTTTCGGAAAGAATTTTGAGTGTTTCTAGTAAAAATGATGATTACTTTGTATCATGTTGTTGTGGTCATTCTCATGAAAGTTTCTCACTCACTTTCCATCCAACACTAATGGATGAAATGCTCCCTCTACATATGTTAGAAATTTCGACGAGAAAATCTTTCATGAAATGTGTCTTTATTATTATTATAATAATTATTTTAATTTATTATTTTTAAATTGAAATTTAGTTAGTTGAATTATTATTCCTTTTTATCGTTAAATATTCGGAAGAATATACCGCATACTCTTTAGATATATACATTTTTCACTTTTCCATTAGTTCTCTCATCACCTTTTTTAATCTTTAAAGTTTTATCACAAAGTTACCGTAATTTAAAACTAACTTCAAATATTTAAAGTCTCAAAAATATTTTTTATGCTAATTGAATTTTCAACTTTATTTGCCCCCTTCACCGAGACACTGTCTTTTTTGCATTTAGAAATATTAGTGAAATATGGCTAATACATTTCCATCTGAAAAATCTCGAAAAACAGTGTCTCTATATTTTTCTGAAAATATTCTCGAATAAGGGACGGTTTAAGGGTTGTTTCTCTCCAAAAAAAAAATAATAATGTAAATTTTACACAGAAATGATGTATTCCAATTTTTTATAAGATTGCTTTAAAATCTAACAATTTTCTCATAATTTTTGAAAAAAAAAACTACTTTAAATACAAATCGTAAAAATAAAATAATTGTTGACTTGTGCCTGTTGCGAAAAGAATCAATAGAAATAATTTCAAAAACGAAAAAATCAGAATAGAAATTTAAAAAAGAAAAAAATGCAGCAAATTGAGTTTAAAAAGGACAATTTATATTAAAAAATTAAGAATGATTTAGGCTTTAAAAAAATATATTGATGTGAAATTTTTTTAATTATTATTCATAGATGAAATAAGTTAATGAATAAATTCCTTTGCACAATGAATATCATTTATTGAAAATTTATTAAGAAATGCCATAGAAATTCTCAATTCCATTTTTGCTTATGTTTTGGGAAAGCAGCAAATTTTCATACGCAAATGTTCTACAGCTTTAGTATTTCTTCATCTACTCGATGATTCGATATTAAGACAGAATAGGACTCAAGTGCCATTACATTCTCAAATTACACACATATAGATCAGTAGTAGGTTGTAATAAGAAATCTACTCCATATTTGAAATAAAAATGCCATTTATACCAAAAATATTCTAATAGAAAACTTGAGAATCGCAAAAATCATTTCCAAGCTAGCAAGAATTTGTCTTAGTTCCTCAAAATGTAAGCAATTATGATATTTGAAGCAGAAAACGAATTTCTTTTCAATTAAAGTTCTTATTTCAAATTATTATTCAGTGAAAGTGTTGAACTTTAAGAAAAATAATTTGATACTTGATATATTACATGTAATAATTTTAATTTGCTACTTTTACGATTACTATAATGATTATAAATATAAATATTTGAATCATAATATCTTTTTATTCGTTGAAAAAAACCTGAAGAAAGAAAAAAAAATTCTCAATAAAAATCTATTTATAGAAAAATTTTCAGAAAAAAAACAATAAAGTGAAGTTTTCATTCAAGTTTTAATTTCTCTTTTTGTTCTTTTAATACAAATAATGTGCTTTATAATATTAATAACTTTTTATTCAATAATATCTATTTACTCAATCTATTTTTTAAAAAAATCAATTTCTTTCATAAAACAAAGCAATAACAACACTGAATAATAATAATAACAATAATTGATAATGATGCAAAATGATAATTAATCAACTAATTTACTACTTTCAAGAAATGTCTTTTGAATTTTCTATAACATTCTTAAATTATTTAAAGGAATTACTGACACAAAAAATAAAAATCTAATGGAACTAACTGTAATGTTCTAATGAAATGGATTAATCAACTCAAACATTAGAAATCAAATTTTTAAGATAAAATTCAAGAAAATTTGATTTCTAAGACTAAGATTTGCTTGCCATCGTGAATGTTTCAAATTACTAAATTTTCTATTGTATCTGTTGACTGCACAAACTTAATAACAGGCAAAACTTACTCACAAAATTGATAAAAACTTCAATATTGCTAACTAACAGGATCCTTTGGATAAGTTGAAATTTTTATAATCTTTGTGACATTAATTTGTTAGATATACCATAGATCTACAAAAATCTATAATTCCATGGAAAGTGATAAAACAGCTGTAAATTATGAGCACAAGTTAACAAACAAAAAAATATGTTGCATTTTGATTACTGAAAGAATCCTAATAAACTATTTTTTAATACTTAATTAATTTTTTATGAGAATAACATATGTAGATCCTTGGACGTTTGACAAGGAGAACTTTACAAAAAAAATCCACAAGAGTCCATACATGTCCTTTGTTTCTAATCATTAAAAAGCATACTTTCTCCGGTGTTTTGGGGTCCAATTTGTGTCCAAACAAAGAAATAATTCTTTTACTTCTCTATCTTACTCTTTTCTTGCATCCTTCCACATAATTTTTTTTACACATTTGTCTTTGTCATAAAAGTACAGTTGACGATATTTTTTTATTTATTTATTTTTATTATTTGTTTTTTTTTAATTACTGCAAATGGATTTAATGAAAATTGTCTACGACGAAATTCAGTAAATCCATAAGTTTGGAATGTTTTAAAATTATATTTGGAATGTCACTTGTATATAGATTTGTCCTTAAATTATTTGTTTAACATAAATCTTAATCCTTTAAACTTGGTGACATTTGTCAAATATAATTAAATGTTCCAAAAAATAGATATAGGAAATTAAGGATGAACTTTTTCGCAGTTATCAATTATGTTACTTGAAAAGGAATATAAACGGAAGAATAGGCAAAAATTATGAATTTTTAGAGGATTTAGAAGAAAAAAGAACTACACGAAAGTAATTTTTGTAACTAATCATATTTTATTAACTATCTTATATGCTTAATTAAGTTTCCTTTATCTATCCGCACCACCTCCTCGAGTACTCATTTTTGTAAGCACACAAAAATTCATTTTATGCAACAAATTCACATCTTTGTCGCATGTTTAAATTCATTTTTTTAAACCTACCTATGGCACTATATAGTTAAACTCACTTGCCAAATAGCTACTTCATTTACGACTAATTTACCTTCTTAAAACTAGAATTAAAAAAAAATGAATGCTTTTAATAATTTTGCCTAATTCTTTATTTTATCTTCCTACATCTTAAGAACATTAAATTTAATAACGTTGGAAAAATTTTCTTTAACTTTTCTATTTCATTTTGCAATCATAAGACGACAAGTCCTCAGATTACAGTAAATCTTGTCCCTAATTTTAATAGCACTTAAAAAAATGTTATAAATTTTTAATATTGCTAATCATGAATCGATAGCATTAAAATTGGAATGGCACTCAGGTGGTTTTATCCAAAAATTTAACTGCTATGCAAATAAATTTTATCTCTTTGGAAATATTTATAGTCCCGTCCTCTTTTATGATATCTGAGTTGTTTTGTGTCTCTTATGATTGCATCCAAACACTGCAGTATTTTAATAATTTAGAATCAAATTTATTAATAATAATTTAATATACATTTATTACAAAATTAATTAATCAGTGAATGTTTTTTTTCTCTCTCTAATTTACAGCACTAACATCTAAAAACATAAAATATGTATTTAATTCGTATGTATCTTTATTGCTCTTTTATTTACTACATCCAGCCATCTCTAAAACAAATCGTCACGTTCATTTACTACTACCACTACTACTACTACTTAAAATAATATAAATATATTATATTATCAAATTAACAACGGTGCCATGGTAGAATGAAAATATAATTTTTTTAAAAAAACAAATATCCTGTTAACAAAAAAAATATAAAAATTTATACACAAAGAAATCTCTTGATGATAACTTTAAACGTGTAAGGAAAGCAAGAGTGTTTTTGATTGATTGATTGATTCATAACTCATAAGTTACTATAACTACAATTTAACAACGCACAATGGAGCTGATAATCAGCGATGGTGGTGCCTGAGAGCAGAATTTCTCTTAATAGCATTAAATTAAAATTTAAAAAAAACATATTTATATCTATTGAAATAATAACTTGATGATTTATGTATTCATATTGTTGAAAATTTACATTTGATTAGCTTGTTCTTGTAACTTTTTCTAACAAAAATCTTAATGAATTTATTAAATGAAATGAATGAGGAAGAAGAATTGATTGTAAATGTATCTAAAACAAAGCAGCCACCATAGAATGATAGCACAATTATAATCTATGTTTTATGTTTAATTCACAATTTTCTTATCCTATTAATTGCTATATACAAAAAAGAATCCAATGCATTCATAATTTACAGAAAAGCACCTTTCAATCAATGCACAAAAGCTAAATTTCATTCATAACTGAAATGAAAGTTTATACAAATTTTTTTTACTTTTAATTTAGTTTATTAATTTAATATGCAAAATTTACTTAATTATAAAAAAAAATACAAAATGGACAATAATCTATTTTGATGTCATCAGATTTCATTCAATTCATACACCAACAATACATTATGGATTAATAAATAAATTTAAAAAAGCATGCTTAGGTAAAGTTTGAAAAAATAACACGAAGAGGATATTTTCAAGGCATTAACTTTTGGGATGAGTTTCAGATAATCTTAGAATGTTAATCCTTTGGATACTTTTCAATAAAGATTTGATTAGTTGTAGAATTTTCTCTGACAAATTGACAAGCAGGCATGCGAGCTGTATTTCCTTTTCTGGCCTAATTAATTCTCAAATAGAATCAAAACGAGACTTGTCTAGCTTATTTTTGGATAATAGAGCAACAAGTTCCACATTGGGTATTATGGCTCGCATCCTGGTCGATCCATCATAATTGGGACTAATTAGTTGTCGAAATTTGATTTGAAATCAATTAAATTTGAATAAATTGCCAATATTGATATCTAATATCCAATAGCAATAGATTAGGAGATATTGCAAGGAGTTTATGATTTTTGTATGACATTGACACAGCATGTGAATATTAAGATTTTCAAATCAGGTGTTGACTTCATTCATTACTGAAAACATAACGTACATTACTGAATCTGAAAGAAAGATCTGAGCCTCCTGTTGGAAATTATCAATTTCCTCTTCCTTTTTACCATAAATATATTAATGTTAATAATAAATAAGATGCAATAAGATTTTCTAGTGTTATAAATTCTATTAATTAGTTGTTTTGAAATATTTTGAAATGATTGTTTTTCTTCTTACTGATATTTTTTTTTTTTGTAAAAATGAAATTGTAATCAAAAACTGCAACACAAAATGTGCCTTAGTAATTAATAATTATAATACCTAATTAAACAAAAATAATAAGCAATGACTAAAAAGGATGAAACTACTTTTTAACACATAATTGCATTAAAGAATCAAAAATAAATAATAAAAATATATTTAATTTAAAAATAAAATTTCCTGTCCTTGTTAAATGTAAATGGAAGTTAATTAGTCGAGATCTGAAATGTAGTAACAAATTGTTGATTTGATCTGGAGAATTAAGTATTTTGCAATCATCTACATTTCCTTTGCTTTACATATTTAAATCTTTAACATTTTCAAAATTTCATTTTCTAGCATGTAGAATGATTGTAAAAAAAATGTAGCTATAATACTCATCTCCCTTTTAAATTTCCTTTTTGTTCGTCATTGGACAACTGATGCAGAAATATTCGGACATAAATTTTAATCCATGCCACATAAATTTTTGCTATAACAGTATTAAGAATAATGTGAAAAAAAGAATCAAAGCTTACGAAATACATTTATTAGGGATTTTTTTGGATGTGCCATGAACTCATTAGATTTTTATTGCTGAAAAGCAATGCATTATCATTCAGGATTAATCCTAAAAATGCATTAGGAAGCAAGATCCTTAAAAAAATAATGAATATTGAAATGTCACTTAACTGTGACATTGCATCCTTGTTCGAAACTCAAAAGAGCAACTGATCGCTTTTTTGATTGGTCAGGACTTCTTGCTTTTCAGGATTAATCTTGATTATTAGTGCCTTGCTTAACAGCTTAACATTAAATTCACCTAAAAGATATTTCTGAAGACAAGAATTGATAATTAACTGCAGAAATAACAAAAAATAATTAACTTCCTTGCTAAAAGTAAAACAGAAGCTATTTTAATTATTACATCCTCGAAAGGAACCACAAAATTTTAATCTAGTTTACTCATTAATGAAAAAATCAATCCTTTCTCTCAAATAATAAAATAAATCATGATTGAGTGTCTTAAATTTACTTAAATTGAGGATCAAGAAATTTTTAACCAATAGTCCATCCACTAAAGTGAAAAAGGAGAATCAACAAATTAATTGATTTAAAAATGTACTTATAAGATATTAGCAGATATTAAAGAATATATATTTTTCAAGTGGATATAAATATTGGTCATCAGAACCGTCAACAAGTGACGTGCTTAAAAAAGGCACGTAAGAACGTAAAAAGATTTGAAAAGCAACCAAAATTAGAATTTTTAGCCACTTGTATGCTCTTGAAACCTTATTTTTTTGTGTATTTTAATGAAAATGATTTCTTCCAATTTAAGTGTCTTCTTAACTCTTTTTTTCATACCCAAAAAATGTGCAATTGAATAAAAAAAATTATTAATTTGTTAACAAAAATGAATTAAAAATCTACACCATTAAAATATAATTTATATTTCTTAATTTTTTGGATAACATTGCTATTAGATTTATTACAATAATATTTTACATTTATCTTATTACACATTTTTATTTTTAAAAAAGAAAAATTAATTCTAAATTAATTAATGCAATTTCTTTTCTGTCATATTACTTTCTTTAATTCGTAGAGCAAGAATCAAATATTAATGAGGTTCAAAATTATCTTCATATTTTACTTTATAAACTTAGTTTAATTTAATTAATGCTTATAACTAAAACAAAAGAAATAATACTCTTTATCCTTTCGTTAATTTTTTTTTTTGGTTTAACTTGCTTTGAAAACATACATAATTAAAAATATATTTAAAAATTAGATCTTCTATGTTTATTTTTTTTCTCTTCTTTGAGTGTGAACTTTTTTTTCTTTAAAAATAAAGAAAATAAAAATTAAATAACTCATTTGTAATTATTTCTTAACAGATTAGTACTAATAACTTTAACTTAATTAATGCTTTTACAAAAAAATCACACTTTTCTCCTTTTCAGTCAACATTCTCTATTATTTTTTAGGAATAGCTTCAATTATTAAGTCTGTTTTGGTAGGTAAGGATGGAAAGTTCATCTTGGCACTTTCTTTCTGCCGGAAATGATCACCTTTTTGAAGAAAATGCCAGAATCTCAAATTGGACATGATGATATTCAAAAATTTAAGAAAATGACCATGTTATGGATGAGGACGTCTTTAAAAATAGTATTTATATTTTAGCAGTCTTCTTTTATGAAATGTATTGGCAAGTACGTATTAATAAAGGATTATTATTTTTAATGATAAAATCAGAAATACAGAAATTTATTGTTGCTAATTTTGAAATGAATCCGTAAGCTTCCGATGTTTGAATATATTAGATCTGCTTAAGTTAAAAAAGAACTTTATGCTGAATAAAGACATCAACGGGATACTTAAGGATATAATGATGAATTTTAGATTTTTACAGATGAATTGTGGATTGATGCATTCGATGTCATTTGATAAATCACAGCATGATTGATAATTTCCATACACTCCATAGTCAATCTAAAAATTAGGAAGCAAATTAGATTTAAATGCTGTTATCCTAGCTATTCAGTAACTTACCATATCAAATGTCCGGCAACATCCAAAACCGCTTTCAATTCTCAACGTGATCCAATGTAAAAGTTTCGATTTTCCAGTTATCATCCTTATGTTACTCAGATCATTGATTAAAATCTCACTGATTACGGTGTATCCAAAAGTTGTAAAGAATGTTAATAATAAACACAGAACCATCACAATATCAACTATAAGAACTGTATTTATTGCTTTTGGAGATGAGAATTCATTGCAGTAATCTTCAAGTACAAAAGATGTCACAATTAAGCTTCCAAAAATGAAGCAGCCAGCACCGAAGCTATTAAATTCTTCTGTCTTCAAAAAAACATATCCTCCAAAGAATAACAATGTGACGGCTAAAAGTTCTACTGCAAAAATTATTACTTGATAAAAGTTGAACAATTTCATTTTTTTTGAACGTTTTAAAACTTCTAAAGCAGATCAATAAACTAGAATTACTTTCGAAAACGTGTCACTTGTATTAAATATCTTATCAATGTTAAAATAATACATATGCTCTGTCGTGAACAATATTTCTTAATAATTTTTATGGTCTTTTTATCTGTATTGTTTTTCAATGCATTCTAACAAGTATTGATTTTAAGATTATTAAATTGATTGATAACAAATATGAAGATAATGAATAATTCAACTAACTCTACTGTACGCGAAACTATAAATGAATGAAAACCTTTTCAAACTAATTTTAAGAGCCGATTATATGAAATCTAATACATATGTATTTTGCTGCATAAGACGTTTCAAAAGTCAATACTGTAAGGTTGTTGAAATTATTTGCTGTAAGTGCATTTAAATTAAAACATAAACTGATTTGATTTTGCCAAGTACCTGAATAGTTGCTTTAAAAAAGTCACAAATTTAAATGTTTGATTAAAAAGTTTGCCGTAAACTAAAAAGGTTTGGAAGACTCTAGTGAAATAAGAGAAAACAAATTAAGCTAGCTTGTTCTTAAAAGTTTATTTAAGTTAATTATCAATTCAAAATACAATTGGACATTTACCACAAAGCTTAAAGTTAAAGTATCGTCTAATATTTAGGAAATAAAATTGAAATGAGAAGTGTAAAGGTAGAATAAAATCCACTTGTAATTTTTAGGAAGCGATCGAATCCTATGAAATTACCAGCCTGAAGTTGTATTTGCCAATCGTCGCATACGTCTCGTATTTCTATCTTGATCACGAATTTTCTTCTCCATTTCAGCGTCGGTAAGTGTTTCAAGGAAAGGTGACCATGTGTCGGCTTCGGACGGTGCACGGAATGGAACTTCAACAATTGAAAGTTGAGATTCACTGAATGCATATGTCCTTTGATGCCATGATAACTGCCCACGAATTGAGTATGCTATTGCAGTAACGAACTCACCTCCTAATCCTAGTTCAGCACAAAGTTTAATAGCAAACTCTTCTGGATTATTATCTCTTTCAGACATGTCCCATTCAATTTGATCAACTAATGATGTATTACCAACATGAATATTTAATTTAATAATAACACGTTGATCGCCATTTTCTTCGATTATTAATTCGGTAGGATATGCTTCAATTTGTTGTCGAATCGCTGTGGAAATAGCCGGAACAAATGGAACTGGATTTAAATCTAGATCGTCACATAAAATTTCAGCAAATTGTTCAGGTGAAATCATGCTCTCGTGCTTATTCCATGTGAATGTATCCCGCAACT
The DNA here is from genome assembly GCA_963573255.1 of Chironomus tentans. Classification (NCBI taxonomy): domain Eukaryota; kingdom Metazoa; phylum Arthropoda; class Insecta; order Diptera; family Chironomidae; genus Chironomus; species Chironomus tentans. Next base: position 29,251,907 of record OY754304.1, on the reverse strand, counting down.
TTTGTCCTTCAAGTTCCATATCCAGTCTAATTGGTACAAGACATTCTGATTGTGATGCATTTTCGAATATGGCTGATGGATCAGTGTCATCGAAACACATAGGAAATGTACGCACTTTCTTATTGTACACTCGATTACGGTTTATTGGCGTTGCTTGAGGAACTGCATCTAAATGTGATGAATTTGGCATGGTTGGCATCCATGGAGCTTGTTTCTTTGATTTATTATTTTCACGAGGTACCATTGATTCAGACGAATGAACTGCAACTGCCTTATACTTTTCATCATTACCATCTATAATATCTTGGACTTCTGTTGCTCTTAATAGAGATACTGAACTTGCAAACAGATGATTACTAATTCCACTTTCAATCAACTTTTTCCTTTCCTCATTAGTGAGAGTTCGTCTGTGCATTCCAGGGTATTTTTTGTATAAAGATCCACGGCATAGTCGTAAGTAATTTCCGACCTAAAATTGTAAAAATGGCAAGATATTTAATAGATCCAATGATTTATGAATGAGAAACTATAATAAAATAGTTTCCATTTAAGACGCCGACATTTAGAAAAATCTAATATCTTAAATTATGAGCTTACTTCTGATCCTATACAGTAAAATTCACCACCGTCCTCAACTTGGAAGCTGATTGGTTTATCTCCATATGTCCTTACTGCCATGATTATAGTTAAATACTATTTATTTAATTAAAATTCTAAAAAAAATAATATTGTTTTTCCCTTTCGAAAAAATACAGTACAAATTTGTAGACTTTCCCCTTGTCATGTTTTCAAATTAAATTTAGCCGTTATTTTTTGGAAACTTTTTTGAAAATTTGTCTTAGAATGTTTTTTAAAATGAAATTCAACAATTTATTAAAGTATTTTATTTAATTGTAATTTAATGCCGTTGTGGTTAGTTAAACTGCTTGATCAATATGCATTCATAAACATTTAGTAAAACTCTTTTGTTACTGATACTGTAAAAATATCCATCACCCTATGTTTTATCCTCATTACATCATGTCACATCTCTCCTTATCTTTTATTCATTGATGCCTTGCTTTATATCCTACTTTTTCGTTGCATGGAAAATGAAAGTGAAATGATGCATAATGTGAGTATAATTGAAAATGTAAATACTTTGAATACAAAAGAAAAGAATATTAAGGCCTTTTCAAGAGGATGTTTGGTTTTATATGTCGTAGGATAAGAGAAAGGCCTGGAAAAAGGTGAATAAAATTGTTTTATATTTTTAAAAATTCTAATAAGGATTAATTTTTTAAAAATTATTATAGTGAATATTGATGCAAATAATTAAATGTGCTAAAAAATCAGCTCAAGCACAATAAACACTCCCAGATGTTCAACCCTTCCATACACTAAACAAAATTGCTTGTTGAAAAGATAAGATAGAAAATAAAAGCAAAAGGATTTAAATTTTGGGGCCCAAAGGATTTTGCACAGTAAAAAATTTAATAAGCGTCACGATACCTTTTTATGTAGATTGCTTTCCTTGAATAAAAATCCGATTGTTTTTTCCTTTAAAGGCATGTGAGGATTATTTCATTGCATTTGCAAAATTTAGTAAAGTTTACATATTGACAATATCACAGTAAGGACGGATTGTATTATTTATAAGAGAGTTCATGCATGCTTGTTTACTGAAGAATAAAAGCCACAGGAAAATGTATCAAATTCTCGCACTCCTATACATGTTTTGTGTGGTATCAACAGGCATAAAAGTTCTGAACAAATATTTTGGAGAGCGAAAATCGATTTTTATGTTCTTCGTAAATTTTTCATTAAACACATTTTCTTCTTCTTTACTGTTTTTACCCATTAGTATCACAGTTCTTACGTAGAATATATTCTATGTCCAGTTTGTCTAAGAACGTTTTTGTGATGTCTGAGTAGAGTGGAATCAGGGGTAACGAACCAAAAGTAGATGATTTTATCAATCAGTGCGAGAGTAAGGTCTCTTTGGTCGAGTAGTTAGGTATCTTTAATATATGAGGGCGTGCAAGTAGAAATGGGAATCGTGCATTTTTGGTTTATTGGACGATATTTCTTGTTTCTTATATTAATTAATATAACATATTATATATTTTTGGAAAGATCTTGATTAGTGCTTAGAAACTGGTGAAAACCATACTTTTTCGATGCTCCTTTTCACTTAGTTCCAGTGAGCCAAAAAATATTCTGTTATAGTTTTTAAATTCATAAAACAACATATTAAAATGCAAAACAGAGATATTTTTAGTACAACTCTGGAGTCAAGAAATATGAATTTTCCAACTCTGCTTACTTTTATATGGGATTTTCACAAAAATGAGCATAACTAATCACAGGAAATGAATTTCTAAATGGTTTAAACGGATTTTAATAGGTATTTTAATGCAAAATTGTATGAGCATAAAACCTATCTTTCCAAAAATATATAATATGTTATATTAATTAATATAAGAAACAAGAAATATCGTCCAATAAACCAAAAATGCACGATTCCCATTTCTACTTACACGCCCTCATATCAAAGATAGCATTGCTCAAAACGATTTTCATTCAATCAAAAAATGCGCTTAAGGAAATTAAAATCAAATTTTCAAACTTTCGCTGATGCTGTATGCATGATACTTTTTGAATGTGCGGAAATGAAAGGAGATCACATTTTTATGACTTTATGTCGTCAGTTAGTTGAATGGAGGAGAGGAAAATATATATAAATTTGCAATTAACAAGATGAGATGTTAGAAAAAGGAGCAAAATACATTTATAGATGTTAATGAGTCGAAAAAGACCATCGTCGGATGTTTGAGCTTTATGGCAAATTTCATTAAGCTTCGACAAATGATATAAAACCAAGAAAATGGAATTTAATTTGCTGGCAAACATATTTCTTGGCACTTTTTTTGCAACCGTTGGCAAATTCAATTAAAATTTATTGCGGACAGGCAAAGCTGAAAGTAAATTGCTCTGTAATGGTCATTAAATTATAATAGAATTGTGTGCAAGCTTTCGTTCACAAACACAGGAGAGAATTTCCATGTATTTTTGGCAGTAAACGTTGGCTGTACTCCATGCATTGAATGTTAATTATACCACATGTGTTGTGGTTAATTTTTTAAATCCCAAAATTGTTCATTTTTGAGTAAAAAACATGAGAGATATAATGTGCAACATCAGGCGCCTCATTATTTTTTCTGGTATGGTTATGAATATTGTGGATATGTCAACGGCATGGTAAAGAAGAAAATTTTGGAGAGCATTTTGCATGAGAACATGAAAAAATGAGAGGCTGCTAAAAAAGCTTACTGAAAGGAAGTAAAAATGTGTGCTATGTCTATCAAATTAATGCTTTAGTTGTTATAAGAGACTCAATGAATCCAGTTCGTAGTTTCGATGCGCCAAAATTTCTGTATGGTATTATTTTTCATTAATTTCCTTTTATCTAAAATAATACATTTAAAATATTTCATAGACGATATTAAGCATCATCAGTCATGAGTTCATTAATCCTTATTAAGAGACTTTCGTTCAGTTCATTATTCAGCATAAGTTGTTATGTTCGTGATGAAATGCTATGCTGACATAAATGTAGAATGGAGAAGCAGTAGACAAAGTAAGAAAAGAATTTACACACAGAACAGTGAGAAACTCCAGCTTCGTCCAATGATTGATTATAAGCAACTCGAAAATACCGTTGCATTTTATGGATTGCTCATATCATTCATCATATGAAGTTCTCTCTTATTACTTCATACAATGGCAATTTTTTGAATGGTTCTTGATTTACAGAAAGTGCTTTCCATAATAAAATATATGACTAATACACAGTCACTTGAATATCAAAGACAAATTGGACCATTATCTCATTTGTTCATCTTCAATACCATGGAATAATGTGATAAAGCACAGTAAAGAAGTTTTGTCGTGAATCTACATTTACTTCCAGCAGTGACAAAGAGACAAGTTGATCGCGGTAGGAAAACTAATGTTGCATGCTGTGGATAATTTTTATTTTGCTTTATCTTATAATTTACTAGTTTTCGATGATGCTTTTTCTAAATATTGATTTTAGTTACGCTTCATATAAATTTTGATATGATGATCGAGGGTCAAAAAATGGATATTTTTAGCGTTGGATAATAGAAAATGCGCCTACATGTGATATAACAGAAAACTTTCTACTTGACTACAAAAGAATCATGCTATGATTAAGACACAAAAAGAACAAGTGAAATAGAAGCAATAAATCCGATGTCGAAAAACAATCAATGGCTCCCACATTTAAAAAATTTCCTAGATTAATTAAAGAATTTTTTTTATTTGTAAAAATGTCTTTTTTCTTTTCATTTCATCTATTTGGTGTGAAATGGAAGCAACTTGACCATAAACACATTGAATCGATTTCCAATGTAAAAAATTTTTGTGGGTTTCTTTGTGAATTTTTTTAAATTCTTTTTTTCCATTATGAAGCATTTCCTCTTCTTGTTATTTGACCATTGTATTATAGATTTATAGAAAAAAAGTGATGATTTCTCATGTGTAAATTCCAGCAGGCTATACACGCAATGAATCAAATTTTTAATCAAATGGAAATAATTTTTTTGTTGTTTAAATTTGTTGAAAAAGATTAATTGATTTATGGAGGTGGCGATAGAATCAAAAATATATAGCTATTATGGATTATGCATTATTCGTACAAGATTCCTTTGATTAATAATCCAATAAGTTTCAATTGAACTAATTGGATTTCATGATTTTTTTTTGTTATTTGCTATTGAGATGAATAATAGAAAATATTTTTAAAGTTTTAGTCGAATGGAATTAAGTTGTTATTTCAGTATTCAATACATTAAGCTCCAATCCAATCCGAAAAATAGTTTTTAAAGGTTATCATCATTTGAATTAAATTATTTAACAAAATTTAGTTAAATAAACCCACAAACATAAAATAACCATTTTAATTTAAGCTCTATAGAAAATTATTTTATTTTATTCGCTATTAAATTATTTATGAAATCCATCAGGCATTCTGATTTCCCTCTTGATGATATTTAAACTGCAAAAATTTTCAATCACAGTTTTGGTCTACAAACTACACATGTTAAATAGATCAACATATACAAATAAATAGAAAATATTCATATTTATGCAAACGCGGTAAGCATTAAATCAATAAAAATAAGGGTCGTTCATAAATGATGTCCATAGAAGAGAGATCTGCGGCTATGTGAAATTAATTGCTAAACAAATTTATAAATGATAAACAAATCGTACATCAGGGGCGTAGACAGAAATTTTTCGAGGGGGGATTTGCAAAATTTTTGTATGGAAAAAATTAAAGGGGGGGATTTTCGGGGTTTTATCTCAAAAACCCTAGCAAAATGAAGAAATTTTTCCGTCGAGGGGCCCCAATCCCCCTCTGGCTACACACCTGCCATACATTATATTGGACGTAATTAGTGAACAACCTATAAATAAATTCTATAAGCAATACTTTTCAGGCAAACCAAACTGAATAAATTTATTCTTCTTTTCATAATTTTTCACTGTATGTAGGCTTGTGAAGGCTGAGAAATGAATCTTGATCAAACATATATGAAACAATAGCGAAAAAGGGAGCAACCGAGAATTTCTAAAATATTTTTTCTTGCCAAATATCGCCTCAAGTGGAGTTTTAATCTCAGACTATAAATTTTCATCGATTTAAAGATTTTTTTATTTGGTGTTGCTTTTTTCAATTTGGTTTTATTTTTTCTCTATCGTCTGTGTCTTGTTATTAATTTTGATTTGAATCAGGCGATAAAATCTTGATGCTTTAAATCAGCGGTGCTCAAACTATTCTCCACAACACACAAGAATTTTGACGTTAGGGTGATTTTAAACCTTTTTATAATTTGGCGTTCCTAAAAAAGAACAATAATTAATAGAAAGTTGTGTCACGTGACAAAAAATTTTGAACACCACTGCTTTAAAGCATTGATTTTTTTTGCAATTAACTAACAAGCGTTGAGATGTGATACAACACGAAGAAATGATATAAAACTGGAAAAAGTGTGCCTGTTCTAAATTTTTAATGATTGCTGCGGATTTCCGATTATTTCTTGCAGTATGTTATTTTTTTTATCAACGGCACATTTAAGATTGTGCTGCTTAAGATTGTTTCCGAAATTGAGGTTCACGACCTTTTCTAGGAATAACATTGTGGCCAACATATACATCAACAAAATCAAGCAACGTAAACTTATATTTTCCAGCGGATAAAACATACAATTGCTATAAACTTAGTTAAATTCCGGGGGAAATAAAATGTACTAAAATTAGAGGTCGGCAAATAATTTAGTTAGTATGTTATGAAGCATATAATTATTTATAATTTTCTCGCCATTTACTATTTTGAAAGGTTCTAATTTTAATTTCATCTTTATTTCCACCTCTCGCCTTCTCACTCTCTGCGTTTTCTGATATAAAATTCATATAAAGGTATAAAAGAAATCTCATTAACATTTCTACCAGAATGAGCAAGTTAGATATACATGAAAAAATGTATTAAACAATTCTATCTCACATGATTGATGAATAGTTTGACTAACAGAGTCATAAATGATTTGAATAGTAGAATTTAATTAATGGAATTTTTCTCACTAGCCATCAATCAATGATTAAATTTATTTATGACTTATTTTGATTATATGAATGATAATTTTCTGGAGTGAGTTGTAAAAACTCATGGAGAAACAGGCGAACAATATTAAAAGAAGGTGAAAACTGAATTAACTGGTTAAATGTAGAATAAATATTTCAATTCCATGAGCGACTTATACTCACGATTTTGAAGAAATGTTTCTAATTATAAGGTATTGGAATCTCGATAAAGTGACGTGTGATGTTAAATTACATAATCTTCACAGCATAAGATTTTTAGCGCAAGACGGTAATTAATTTTTAATTAAGTTTTTTAATTACTTTGTGCCTTCCTCTATTTACCAACGTGGATCATTTTGAAACTTCCATAAAATTTCCTGTATAGAAATGATAAAAAGATAAACAAGAAACTACTTGCTCATCAAACTTTTAATCCCCAAGCGATCGTAAACTTGAAAAACGAAAATAAAAAAGCTGTCTATGATAGTTTCGTGTTATGAAGAAGAAAAAGTTGGCGAATGAGTAAATACAAGAGCTTTCGTGACATGAATGAATATTTCAAAAACTCCTTAACTCACTTACTCGAACATGCAATGCAATGTGTTTGTCATAAACTATACATACACTTGGAAGTTAGTCATTGAAAAAATGTGATTCTGGTTCAAGCTTTTTGTCCAAATAAATAATTTAATCCTTGTTTTGTGAACTGCAGGGTTTTCTCCAAATGTCTTATCAAAATACATGTAATCATCAATTTTAATTTATTAAAACTAATTAATGAAAATAGTGTCCTAAAATGCGTTTTTAAATTGAACATACAAAAGTTTTTTCTCATTTTATGTAGCTGCTGTTTATAACCTGCCTTACTGCATTACTAGCAACTCGTAAAAAAATTGTTGATGCAACAAACGTCTGGCAAATGTTATGTCTCTTTCTCTTTGCCACTCTTTACGTTTAAATCATATTGAAGGTGTCGTAGAACATGCGATGTAAATAATTCTCCTTTCAATTTTCAATTACATGGAGTACAATTTTGTCGTCATTCGAAGAGCCTTCAATGTCGTGCCTGATGTTGTTGTAGACTGTTATGACATATTTTTATCCATTTTTATAAAAGTGCAGCATAAATAATATTTAACGTAACATCAACTTCAAACTCATCCTAAATGCAAATTGTTATTTCCTTTATTTTTTATTTGCCCTCATCATCGTTTTCGTCTCTCTCAAGAATTAATTATAATCAGTTGGTTGCACGAGAGCATGAGATGTGATTAAAAAAATTAAATATCATCTCAGTGACTAACTAAATACCCACTATTAATTGGCTCAATCTTGATAACAGTCTCATAAGACAATTAAATTATATTGAATGTGGAGGGGAAAGAATGAAAGATAGGATAGATAGACGCAGAATAGTGGATTACATTAATTGACTAATTATTGTATTTACGATAGAAAGAAGAAGTCTGTAAGTCAGCTTTGATTATTCTGATGATGCTTTTAATATTACGAGATTTTCAAAGAAATCAGAAATATTTAGCAAGGAATGTAATGAGATTTTAAGTAGTTATGTAGAAGATGTAGAAATACATTGTAGACTATAAGGATTTAACTATCTTTGGACTATTCATGTTTCTGAAATGTACACAATTCCTATTAATCTATAATTATGGAAACTTTAGTGTACATAACAACAATGTTAAGATAAGACAAACTACTCATTTATGTAATACTAGTAACAATAATGAAGGAATATTGATCGATAAAGAGTCAGAGTTGCCAGCATGCCGTACTATCTCAAAAATTTCCAATGAAGTGAATAAAAATAAATTGCATTACTTAAAGTAAATCAGTTCATTCCTCAAACAAGTTTCGATTTCAAAGCAGTAAGAAAGGTCTTTTAAGGAGTCGTATGGGAATTGAAAGATAAAACAACAGTGGATAATGAAGTACAGTAAATTCTTACGCATTTATTACTCTTGGGAATCTTGTTGATGTAACGGAAATTGGAATATAACTTCCACCAATGCAATTCCCTTTCACATTTAGTAAATTGGTTGATAATAAAGATTTATGTATTTCCAGAATCATTTTACTCTATTTTGATTCTTATCAATCAATATCTAAATCAAATCATGTTAATGACTACGATAATTTACTATAACGGAAGCTCTGATGCAAATAGTATACCTTAACATGTCATTAATAAATTACATATTGGTAGAACTCGCGGTTCGGTCTATTAATGAAATTTATAATGAAAGCAACTGTAAAGTGGATAAATGTTCTTCATAAAATAAGACAACGTTTGGATAGAAATTCTATGGTGTTTAGTATCAATCAGCTTCATCAACGTTTGAAAATTCCTTTTCCACATGGAATGAAATGCAAAGAAAAAGACTGAACTCGGTTCTTAGAATAAACTTTAACACATTACAATTTTATTATCATTTGTAGCACCATTCAGCATCAACTTGTTTTTAAGCTCTCTTCCTCTGGCATTCCATTTTCACAATCGTATTTCAAAAAAACACTTAGAATGTAATTATAATTAATTATTTCAAGAATTCTGATTTACCAAAAGCTGCCTAATTTTTAAGACATTCAACTTCTATATTGATTTTTATTACAGACTCATTGACTTTAATGATATGTTGGGTATGTTTTAGATATGCGCTTCACTTTCCATTTTGGATAGAATTTTTAACTTCTTCATCTCATTCTTATTCTATGAGCAATTGAAAGCGAAAGAACTGTATTTATTGCATTACATCACTTCCAAACACTCTCATGAGTACGTATGTATCTAATTCCATTTCGACATAAACATTAAAATTTACTTTTTATGGCATTCTTCCTAATGATGTGAAGTTAATGATGAAGTGAACGTGAATTAAGTGATGGAATTTGCGCTTCAAGATATGTTCATGTTACAAGAAATTATGCTGACAACAAATAAAGTAAAGAAAACTAGCAACAGAATTACTGATGCTGGTTAATGTTATATTAAACTGTGTCATATTAATGAAATATTTTCATTATTATTTATTGTATAAGGAAGTGAAATGAGGTCGGTATTAGGGTCAGTTTAATTAGATCTTTTTAACGGCTTTCGATTCTCTTTTACTTATGTTATCTTTTTAAAATTCCTTTTTATCATCAATTTCGTGATGAAGTAGTTAACAATAATTTCAAACATTTACATGCTACCCATGCACGTCTACATGTCAATTTATGCTGACTGTTTAAGTTTGCATATTTATGAGGTGATGAAAAATAAAATAATTCTCACTTCCCGTTCATACGCGATGCGTACTTAAAGTGCCCACTAATTTGCATCATTAATATTATCAGTTGTCTTTTTTCTCTCAATTAAATTACTAAGTATGTGAAATGCCTTCAAGACACAAGAAATATATTTATTAGACAGCTTCTCAATATTGCTTTATAAAAATGCTGGTCAGCATATAAAAAATTCTTTGGAATGTAAACGTTGTCTTATGTGTATGAATTATTGCATGGCCGATAAGTTAACCCAAATAGAGGACAATTTTTGAAAATAGAGGACAAAATGAACATTTCAGAGGACAGATGACAAATTTTAAAAATAGAGGACAGTTCTCTGAAAAACCAAGCAGATGGTCAGCCTACAGATAAGGCGATAAATTTTTCTCATTTATTAAGATTATTTTTATAAAATAAAATCATCCAGAAGCAATTATTCGAGCATGATCAATGTACCAGAAAGAACTTTTCTAATGTAGTCAAATAATTTATATAACCATCAAAATCATTTTCTCGAATTTTGTTAATGAGCATTTAAATAATTTATTAAATAATCACTGTTTCATGTTTGAGAAGTTATGGTCTTTATTCAATTAACATCTTTTCTGTAATTTACAGAACATGCATGAAGAAAAAGTTAAGCATTAACAAAGTAAAAAGTAAATATACATACATGCCAGAGAAAAGATGGCATGAAATAAAGGCATTTTGCTTGTATTTTAAAATTAAAATGAGTACTTTGTCTTCATGACAACTTCACATCTACGAAGGTTGATAAAGCAAATTAATTCTACAAAAGTGCCAATCTTTGAAAACTGCCATCATGCCATGTTTTGTAACGTCTAGCAGGAGTTTATTATTCCAACGGTATTTCCTCTTCGCTTTTATTTTTTTATTCTATGTTTTTATCGTTAAATAACATAAAGCAAGTGCTAGTTCCAAAAGCAAACATTTACATAAAGGATTTTTTCCATTCATCGTATGCGGAATATAAAGAATGAATGGATATACAACAGTACTTTACATCACTCTCCTTTTGTTCTTTTAGTTACCAACGTTTATAACCAAAACGTGACACTCAATATGTTTTCTGCATCAGCAAGATTTCTTCCTTTTGTGCAGATTTTTTTTTGCACAAAAACTGCACAGCGAAAGACTATTGATAAATAATAAAAGATACACTGAACGATAGAAACTTGAGATGTCTCGAGAACTTTCTTTCTTTTGTGAATGAAAAGATGTGTTTTTTGCTTTAGCAAATTGAGAAACATTTAAGTATTTAAAGTTGTATGAAATGTTTGGCAAGTCTTGGCAAGTTTTGTGGCTCAATAAATAATTTTTTTGCGTACCATTTAAGGGAAATATCCAGTATGTAGTAAAAACATCATATTAATCTGTTCATTATTTTATATCCTTTAAAAACATAATGACGATCATCATATGCAAGAAGTTGTCCAGAAGATTGTTTTATGTCCACAAAAGTCATAAAAACATTTTCTTCTACTCCTCTGCTAAGTCTTTTCTAGAACAAATTTTCATTAGACACATTATTCTGCACATAAAAGGAGAGGAAATGATGTTAAGAAAAGATTTAAGCATTAGACTCAATGACCTCTAAAGAGATTAGACATTCATGAACTCACATACGAAGCTCATGATGATAACGTCACGCTCTACGGTGAAAAATTACGAAAATTGATTTCTGTAATTTGAAGATGAATTTTAGAGGAATTTCGTCTTGCTTCGTTTTAAGCAGGGTTGTTTGTCCAAAATATTTTCTGCATGAACAAATATTTTTTAAACGACTGTTTTTTGAACCAATCATAGGCGGTCAGCTGCTTGAATTTTCTGCGAATTCATCTATTTCTGTAAAATAACCTCTCTTCTGGAAGCTAGATCCTCATACTAAAATTAGAAGACTCATAAATTAGAAGTGCCAAAAATCATCTAATAAATATGGAATCAACTCTGTTATATATTTTTTTATCGCCAATTGGACTTAAATAAGACAATTTTTTGTTTCTTTCTACGAATGGAATCAACCCACAAAATAAGATTTCTTAGGTATTTTCTGTAATCATTTCATGAAAGCAAATGAAACCACGTGAGAGCGAAGAGAATTGACTTTTAAAAATGATTTTTTTTGTCTTCTTCCCAATTTTGTGAACTAATCCGATGAACTGAGAAGAAAACAAAAAAATAGATAGTTTGTATGTGGTGAAAAGCACGCGCGTATTTAATAACAAACAATCGAGATCACGTTTCACTCTTGGATTAAATTTGTTTTTCTATTATTTTAACAAAAAAAAAAAACTTTAAGGTGTTAACGGCCGAAGAAAATTGAGAATGGGGAAAATATCAATTGTAGCATTAAGTTTGCTTTTGTCACAGAAAAGTTGTCGGAATTTTATTATAAAGCTTATCTTTTATTGTTTTTATTTTCGAGTGCCGTGCCGACGGTTTATGAATTTCAAATGAAAAGTTTTAATTAATTTCGGAGGTGGTTTGTAGATTACTGAATCGAGATTGTAGTACATTTACTTATCTATTCAAAATCAAGAGAAATAGAAAATTTAAATGATTGTTTAAAAATTTAAAAAATCTATTAAGCGACTTGTCAACAATTACTAAATTCAAGTCGAGAAAATTATGGTGATGATTTTCCGTTGCTGTTGAACGAATTCAATTCAATTTTCATATTGGTAATAAGACAGATGAAAGTATTGAAGATTAATATGAACAGTTATATGTAACTGTAGAAATTTTTGATTTCAAATCGTTGACAATTTATAAACTTACCTAATATGGAAATATTATGGTATGAATTGATAGCTATGTATTTAGCCTCAAGACTATTTTTCGATGTTAGGAACAAAACATGATGGCTATCAAGTTTCAAAGGTGTAAACAATAACTCGTGTAATACATATTTAAAAAAGAAATTATGAAGCTTATAAGCTGTAAAAATATCAACAATAATTTATTTCTGTGGAACAATAAATTTTCAGACTTAAAGTCAAACGAAAATCACCACATAAGCATAAAGTTCGTAAATGTTTGCCATCAATTTCCGTCAATTCATGAAAAACACCTCAGCAAAAAAGAGAAAATCCGATTAAAAGCCTAGGTAAAGTGCTTGCAAAAAGAAAAATTCAACGCATTCAAATGCTTAATCAGATTAAAATTGTAATTTATGAAGGAGCAATAAATTGAGCATGCACGTCTAAAAAAATAACAACATAGAGTCAGTTACAAAAAATTCAAATTAAATAATAGACCATAGAAAAAGTTTTAATAGCAAAGGATTAAGCTTGAAACCTAGACTTATGTGTGCTATGTATAAAATTTAGTTTAATGAGCGCTAATTTGTCACAAAAATTTTGATAACTAATCTGAGGAGAAGTTTAATTAAAATTACAAGAAAATGTTAGTCTAGAATATCCAGTTTGGGGTTTAAAAAATATGCAAATTTTTAGCATTTGATCATTTTTTCATGAATATTTAATAGGAAAAATTAAACAAGTCCTGCACCTTCATAATCGCAATTTTCCTTTACATGAACATTTTTTAACTAGGAATCATTTTTCATTCATGACAGGGGCGTAGCCAGAAATTTTTTTGAGGGGGGGCCCAAAAAATTTTTTTGATGTTAATAACTCAATTTTCAGATAATCATATTAAATATTGTTGTAGTAGTAAATAATACGGCCGAGCGAAGCGAGGCCGACAAAAAATATCATAAAATTTTGAAAAAAATTTCTTATCAAATTTTTTTTGTATGAGTTTTTGGTTTCCAGACTGGGGGCCCGGGCCCCCAGTGGCCCCACCCTGGCTACGCCCCTGATTCATGATCATGACATATTATTATGTCAATAAAAAGTATTCTGAAAAAGTCTGTCAGAGAAAGATTTTGCAGGACCTAAAAAATCAGCACCTCAACATAAATTTAAAGTGGCATTGCTAATTTCTATTGACAAGCACGTCAAGCATAAAAAATATCTAATCATATTTTTATCGCAATTTTATCACATCTAAAATCTTGTCACAACGAAATATGAATCAAAAAGCAATTTACAGAAATGAAAAGAGGAATTGTAATTTCTTGGCTGAAATTTATGTACATTTATATGCAAAAGCATGCCACAATGCATAAATGAATAAAAAATTCCTTGTCTTTTGTGTATTTTGTTTGATGTGACATGTTACCACATGAATAAATAAATAGAAAAATAAAAAGGGGCCCAAAATGAATAGAACATGCAAATTCCTTTGGGAAAAAGCACAAAATGTTTGCGACTTAACACATTTGTAGAATGTTTTAAGAATTTAATTTGACGACTGAGATACTCGAGTATTTGAAAAATTACTTTAATAAACATTTCCACATGTAATTAATGGCGATTTCAGGAATTAAATAAAATTGAAATTTTTTGCTTGTTCCTTTTTTCAACTTTAATTAATTACATCTCGTTTTTAATTTTTCAACCCCTTTTCGAGTTTTTTTTTCAATTAATTTGCAGCTCTGCTTTTAAAACTGTTGTAAAAATCACCACAAAAGCATCCACATAAGTACATGAGCAATAAGTTTTTTTCTTTCTACTTTTAGCTCATTGAAAAGTGAACAACAATAAGAGCAGCTTCAGCACAGGATATAGATATACAATGAAATGCAATTAATTTAATTGAATAAGCATGAACGAATGTGAAATGTTTACTGCACACATTAAGAAAGAATGAAAATAATGTAAGTGGATATTCGCATGAGAATTGGAAATTGAATAGAATGTCGAATGGGATTAAAGGAAATAAGGAGAAATAAGGCACATCGAAAGAAACTTAAAGCATCATCCAGTTCTCTCAATAAGAATGAAAAATGCTTGTTGCATTTCATTATGAAAATCAATTGATACTATTTTATATTCAATTTCTAAAGTACCAACTCTCTGATCAGTAAGACAAACTACCAATGATTTGTGAAAAAATACACTTGAAATAAACACAAAAACAAGAAATTACCATGAAAATCTTCCATTAATAAAATAAAGGAAAGGAAAATTTTCCTTCTTCCTTTCATCATGCATAAAACATGAGAATAGAGTGGAGATAAATGGAACATTGAGTTGATTAATAGAAAGAATGTTGCCCAAGAGAAAGCACTAAATGTTTATGAAAAATTGTCGTCTATTAATTTCATTGCATTTGATATTCCGTAAAGCATTTACTTAATAACAATTTTTTGGATTTCTATTTGATTTATTAAATACGGCCGTATATCAATAGGAAATTGACAAAAAATTCAATAAATCTCTCGAGTAATATTAAATTAGTGTCCAAGCTCCATAAGTCCTTAGGTTATCTCATCGCCTCTCCATTTTGACATATTTTTTTCCTATCAGAGTTTAATTCAATTTCATGATTAACTGTGGACAAAGATTTTTGCCGCAAAAATGGCATAATAAACAGAAATTTAATTTCCATCATTCACAATTCAGTCTGGAAAAGCTGTTCACGTTTTACGAATTTAAAAATAGGGGATTTATATTTTTCTCATATTTTTATTTTGCATTCGCGATTTTCATGCAATACGTAGTATGAGGAATCACGTCATCAGACGATACACGAATGGAAAATAATTTTCAACATTTCAAATGCGTCTCGTTGCTATTTTCCTCCTTCATGACTTGAAAATATTTTATTTTTCCTCATAAAGACACAGAAAACTGCGGAATGGGAAGTAATAAGCGCATGAAAGTCAAATAAATATCAAAGCAGACATTTTTCCACCATAAAGTCTTAATGCATACTCGTGATATTTTTTATGTACTTAAGGGAGTAATTTAGTGAGTGGATAAAATCGTTTTTCTCTAATGATGATACTTTTAATCGAAACAGTTGAATAAGGATCCAACAATCTGTAATGATTCTCTGTATTTTTAATTTAGTATATGGATTTGTTACATGAAGCATCATCATATGATTAATATAAATTGTTTGAGATGAAAAAAAGGAATAAATTTTTAAACTTGATGTTAGTTATAATCCTCTAGAAACTAAATTTCTCAAACTATTAGTTTAAAAGCATTAAATGTTCATATTCATCCATGTATGTTTTAACTCAATTGAGGGAAATTCTTTTCATTTCATCATGAAAAACAAAAACTATTTTAAGCAATACAGGAAAGTTTATGATTGGAATTCCAAGTTTAGAATTGTCTACTTTGACAGTTTGAGTTGTTAATTGAAAATATTTCTGTGTTCATATTAACCCTAACAAAAGACTGTCATTTGCAAAACTAGAGCAGCAATGCAGCTTAGAATCGACAACATTTAAAGTTAAGTTTAGCAAATAAAAACGTTCTGGCAACAGAAAATGTTCAGTAAATTTTATACTAGTTTGCTTCCACATGCTGTGTTAAATCGAAATCGGATATTTATGGATGTGAATTAGCATGGTATATATGAGCTCTATAGCAACACATAGTACTTGGAAATGTTTGCTCTCTTGTGAAGTTCCACTCATTTTCATTACGTACACAAAATAAATATTTGCAAACTCTATTGCGAATAAAAAAAATTTCTATTCAGCTCAATGTTGCTCAACTATTTCGTATAATACCATCAACATACAGTCATTGAAATGCACTGAAGAGGAAAACTAAAATTTGAATTTTGATACATAAAGCCATCCATGTTTCGCTGTTTGAGTTTGTGTCATGTTTCAGATTATTTTTTGCTGTTATTCTCATCACAATGTGCCAAAATAAAATTGAATAAAGATGGAAGAATTTTTTAAGGGAATTATTAAAGTCTCGATAACAATGTATAATGTGCAAAGAGTTTCGGTGGATATTAGATTTCACACAGAGAATTTAAAACTTTTTTACCACCGCCGTTGTTTTACTATTGCAATTTATTTCTTACAGTAAATTATATGTGTGTGGCAGACAGGAAATTTGCTTTTTTCCTCCCATTCAGGTTCATACTTTGCGAGAAAATAAATACTATGCCAGATTTAATAATAATAAAACAAAATACAAAAATTTAATCGAGAAAAGGGTTGAAAATGATATTTTTTTTCATACTGCCAGACGTTTTCTGTCACTAAATTATGGAACTATACGGTGAATTAAAATTTTGTTTTGCTTATTCGATTTTTTGAATTTTAACATTGACTTAACGTGAAATTTTTGGTGAGTTTTTTTGGGGGCAATAAAGGAAATTAAAATTCAAACTATGGCAATTTATAGTTTTTCCGGTTTTTCCAGTAATATTCGGCATTTTTCAATCGTTAATTTTTTTTGTAATTTTTTGAGCACTTTTGAATTACTATCTTCGTACCACCTTCCTGTCGTACACAAATCCTGTTTGAATTGCTAATAGCAGGTAATAATCGAGTTTCGAGTTTACAGAACATTTTTGGAGTGAAAATTGTATGAATAATACTGCCACTTAATGGTGAATACATTTGTTGATTCAAATAACTAACCTTTTCATGCCAATGAAAATATTTTTATAATAAAGTGTTTTCACTTTTATGAATTTGTAGAATTTTACTTTTGCTTTTTATAGCACTGAAATCCTTTATTTATAGGCACAAAAATTAGAAATTTAGTTGAGCCATTAGAAAAAAATCAAAATCAAAACGAGAATATAATTTTAGAATTAACAAGTAACTCATCTAATTACGATTCAAGACATGAAAAGAATATTTCAAAGTTTTAATATAATTATGCATCCAGTAGCTATCCATTACAACACTTCCTCTATAAACCCACATATTATGTACGTACAGTTTTACATTACCACAGGAAAATTTCATAAAAAACACTCATAAGTTACATAAAAAATAATCACGACGATCAATCAAGATGTGAAAAAACCGAGAGCAAAGCACTGTTTAATTTGCATGATTGTAGATTTATCAAGATTTTTCTTTCTCTTATGAAAGCAAACAATTAAAAATAATTAATACAGCCATGATAGATTATTGTGGTGAGATTTATAATGCGCTGTTGTGGTATTTTGTTGCGCTGAATTATGCTTCATATTTAATTGAGATGCAGAGCAATTAAGTTATAAATGTATTTACGTGAGTGAGAATATTAAGTAAAAGCCGGTGGTTTTACTTTTTATTTATAGCTTAAATGAGTGATAATTGAATTTGATATCATCGTTTAAGTTTACGGATAGAAAAGTAACTAACTATGTAAAAAAAGTCTTCTTTCTCGACAAAGTCATCCACTAAATAATTTTTATTTGATTTATCAACGATGAAAAATCGAGAATATCTTGTTAATTATTCTGTACATTTTCTGTTGTTTATTCAAAGTCACTATTGCGGTACTTTTTTATTTTTTTTTTTGACAAAACTATGAAATGACCAACTAAATGTCATTCCACTCTAGATAGCTTTTTACACTTTGTCACTTACCCTTTCACAAAGACTAGGAAATTCACGCTTTGCGACATTTACAATGCAGTTTAACAGCCAACAATCTATTTATGATGCAAAATATTCATGAGAAAGCTTCAAGCAATTTTAAACAGTCTCACTTTAGTTCTTATTATTATTTTAAAAGTTGAAATTATTTATTTATGCAGTTGCTGTTGATTTAATGAAACAACTGGCGGAGAATTGAGCAGCACTAAGTAGGAATAAATTGTTTTATAAAATTTAATTTAAAACGCATTGTGTAATGGATTTATTTATTTTTTTAAATAGATTGCAATCCTCCTTGAAATGTAAACTAGCATTATTTAATTCAGGCTTGTCCCTAAACTTTAAAAAATTTATAGAACTCCAAACAAACTGAAGGAATTGTTTAAAAAACCAACACAACAAGCAGTAAATTCTTGAGAAAGCAACAATAAGAATCAAAAGCATCACACAACGACAAGTATGAGAATGAAAATGAAATTGTTCTGTAAAATCAACAATGCATGACATTAGCACTTTCTTTAATTCCTTTTAACGTGATTTTAATGAAGTAACAACACATTTGTTGCTTCAGATTTTTTTCACAATCACTGATTAGAATCAATGTTGTGAACATTCATTACAACAAGTTCGTAGACAAACCCATTGTTTAGTTTTTTATTAGCTTTAAGTAATTTGGTATAATTTCCAAAAAAAATTAATAAATAAATTTTTAAAAATAAGAAGAGTCACACATTTTAAGGTAGCAATATATTAATGTAATTGTTTTGACTTCTAGATATGTAATTTCCGTCTTAACGCTGAAGATCATCAAGAGCAATGGCTTCACCTTAATATTCAATTCAATGCTGTTTCACACTAGTGTGTGAACTTTTCTGGCATCACTTTAACATTTTTTAGTTTTTTTTAGTTTATTATTGAATAATTATTGTAACTTCGATTCTATTGTACTTCTCCCTTTTCTGTGGATCTTTTCTCAACAATCTCTTCCTTACTTCGGATGTATAATAATGTTAGCAAAATTGTATTCACAATGGCCAGGATGACAGTGAAGGAATATTTGAATAATGCTGCATATATGATTTAAATATCAATCAATTAGTTCTCGTATTAAAAATTAAATTGAAATTTTCTTACCTCTAACCATAATGAACAGTAAGACTTCTTAAACTAGAAAAACTAAAGAAATCAGCTCAAATCAAAGACATTTTCGTCTCAAGTTTAATTCATTACTGAGTAAATTGTCAGTCTCTCTGACAATAGAGCGGTTTAGTATCTTATCAAAATGAGGTTTACGTACTTGTTGATAATAGGAATAATACATTTATCAAATGATAAATACTATAAAGACCTAAAATATTATCACAAGTTAAACAAATTGTTTTATATGAAAAGATTCTTTTTTCTATTGTAATGTATTGGATGCTCGACACGAGATGTGATTGTTTGCCATCGTTAATATTTTATTGAAAATATTTATAAAGTTCAATTCTTTAATATTAGCACACAATCCAAAAAACCCGGTCTCCTCTAAAATTTTTATGGCTATTCCCCTGCTATACACGTGTAATGTTGAACAAGAAAAAAGAATTGAGAAATTGGGCATTACGTGACGAAAAGCAATTAGAATGATAGACGATGTTAATATTTTTCGAAGAAAATGTAATGCCCAACTTAAAGTAAAACTAGACATTTCAACAACGGAACTCTCCTTTACTAATCATTACTGTGTGGATTTACGAATGACTAAGAATTGGAAACAATTAGCCAAAGTGCAATTTGAGGTATCATCAGGAAATAATTTTTTGTAATCTTATTTCCATTTTGTCAGTGTGTTAATAAAAATCAATTTTTAAACACCATTAAACGGAATTAACAGCCTTCATAATTTGGCAATGCTGACAATTTCACTTAATTCAATTAAAAATTCACTGCCTCAGGTAATGTTTTTTGACTCGTCATCATAATTCTTTTTTATTTCTTTCATTTTCGCGATTCAATGAGTTTAATGCCCTTAATTTTTGTTGTAGTTCCTCTGAGTGTTTTTTTTTTGTTTCAGAATATTAAATATCTGCTGTTATTTTTTTGACTCTACATTTTTTGATAGGCGACATAGCACGAACATATGGTTAATTACGCAATAGAGAAGCTCTGTAAATTTGGTAAAAATTCTACATGCACGCGTTGTTAATTAAGTGCCTTCTATTATAATTCTGTAATGAAATTTCTGAGAACTAGTCTGACATTTTGATGACTTATAATGACTATGAAAGGCTTATAGAAGTTTAACATGCAATATAAAAATCTTTCTTTTCAAATATTTTATTATTTGGTTGTAAAAAGACATCTTTAATGATTAGTTAAGCTTAAATTAAAGGTTCGCAACTTACAGGGTCACCATTTACACACTCACTGATCCAAAATATTTGACCTTGTTCACATTTACATTCAACTGCCACAATTTGTTGCAGGAAACACACTTGACAGAGAGTGCAGTCGTCTGGATTTGGGATTCTTCCTAAAATTTTTTAGGTGTGCAGTGTAGCTCACAATTCTGTTGGTATACAAGTTAAATTTTCTTACCGCTTGTAATTCCTTCGCATGGATTTTTTGGCTTTGTGGTTGTAGGCTCGGTTGGTATTTCAGTACTTGTTGTAGTTACAAATTCAGTTGTAGTTATAAATTCAGTTGTAGTTTCAGGAATTTGAAAAATGCATTCAAGAAGATTTTCATCAAATATTTCATTTTCGAAGCAACTTAATATCGTAGGAATACCCCTTATACACCCAATATAAAGAACATTGTCTCCTGGATATGGCCTTGGAGAAAAGAATATTCCAGTACAAATTTCTTCAATATTTATATCTTCGGAAAAAATCAAATTCTTTGAAATACATGCATTTTCAAATTGATTGAAAATTGTATCATCAGGACAGTCTGGAATGCAATATATTAATGCAACATATGTGCATAAATAAATTAGGAATGATTGAACTGTAAATAAATTAAAGAATTTTAAATTTTAATAAAAACTTTACAACTAACAATATATATTTATTAATTTTTACTTTTCTGACCTTTCATTATTTTAATATAGACTTTTTTATCAGAAAATAAGTAACTGGAACACTTCCGATTCAAGACTGACAGAAGTTTCAAATGCCGAATTAAAGCAGTAGTATTAATCTTATTGAATGATAGCTATTATCTTATCAAAATATAACACATTGTGGATTAAGTCATACTTAAACTTCTGTGATTAACTTTTCAGAAATTGGCAATAGTAGCCTAAAATCAAGTCAATTACTCATTTATTTTTTTATTCTTGATATCATTTTGATAATCTTATCATTATCACATTAATTCCACGTTTATGTGCTAAATTACACATTTACCTCGGAAGCACGTTGTTATTTGTTTTGAAATTGAAAATGAGAATAATATTTTAAATCGTTGAGAGAGGAGAGAATAGATGCTAGTGCTAAAAAGCTCAAAAAAGTGTTGTGCACTCTACTCAAATTTTTATTCAATTTCTCAGTTAATCTCTCATTCGTAAAACACCATTCGAGGAGTGAAGAACGTTTCTTCATTTTTGTGACCGTAAAAGTGTTGAATTTAATGAATAATATAAATAAATATATGAAAATAAGTAAAAAAATTATTGAATTGAAAAAGAAAAAGAAAAGAAATATTTTTGTGAATTAAAAGAATTAGAAAAAGTTAGAAAAAAAATTGTTCAAATTATAAAAAAAGAATCAAGCAAGGTGTTTCATTGTATATTTCAACAGCAGTGGAAGTCAAAAATAAAAGTTAAATGTGTAGATGAGAAGATAAAAAAGAATAACATCAAAAGAAAAAGAATTAAAAGAATATTTTTTATGTGAATGTGTTTGTGTTAAAAAAAATTCTCAACTCGTCTTTTAAACTGAGCGACATTGAATAAAAGTTTCCAGGAGGAAAGTGGATTAAAATCCCATTTGATTAAAGACAAAGAAAATAAATTTAAAGAACCAACCAAAAATTTTATTGGATTAATCGTCTTTTAAGAATGTAAGCATTAATTGCCAATTTTATGTTCTTTAGTCCTTAAATTTATCGGACACATTAATTATGTGCAAAATTCTGCAACAAAACATTGTGACTATCATCATTATGATTATCTCAAACAGAAATTCATTATTGTGCATTGAGAATGTAAAATTTTATTCGAGTGAGGGGGTGCAAAATTATTCTTTTGTAATTTAACAAACAAAAACATGAACAACAACCACACACACTCAAAAATCTATCATTGTGTAGAGCATATTGCTCTGTTGTACAGAAATAAAATGAACTTAAATTGAGGGATGAATTGGAAGGAAATTTTTTTACAACCGTCGACGTGAATTCTCTATAGTATGTGCCGGCACATTGAGGAAAATAAAATGTGAGGGGAGGGAAAATCAATATTTGTTGTTGTATGACTCATCCTGCGTCGGAGTTTCCAGATATTTTACTATTTTCTGCTTCTTGCTTACTTCACTTTTATGAATTTTATGGTTATTTAATGCACATATATTGTGCATATACACACCTTGATTTCTTGTTTAAAAAACGTGATTGATCGGACAGTTTTATTTCATTCGTTAAAGTACCGTTGCATTTATGAAAACAATTTTTTGTGTGCATGTCTTACACTTATTTTCGTATATTCAACATTCAAGTCGATCAATCATTCTCACGGTTTTTTTAAAAGACTGTAATTTAAAGAAAATTCTAACTATTAAGGCAATTTTTTTCTTTTCGATTAATTTACATTCAGTTCTATTCTAATAGAAACAGAAGCAAAAATAATGTTCATCATCTTCAGTTGTAAATCTGTTGTGTTTCTTACATCATTTGTAGAAAGCATATTCAACAATTGCTCAATTAATTCATCTCTTCTGTTTCCAACTTTTTTCTTTATTGATGTTTGCAAGCAACATTTATTGCCGAGATTTTTTTTCTATTTTCCTTTCATAATATTCAAGATGAAGTATGTTTTAATTATTACGACTAGTTCTTATTTTTATTATAGAGAATGCAATAACTATGAAAATACCTTGAACTATCAATACATTTAATTAGTATAATTTATTGAAATTGCAATATGTACCAAATGAACATACTCTATTATGCTTACATGGATATTATGCAATATCGCATAAAAGTAACATTAAATGAAAAGATCGTTAGATGTTATAAGGAAAAATAGTATTTTAAGGCTACGACACCTTTGAATTAGACTTAGCACTATGAAAGTCTAGTCTGAGCTTTTCTCTTCATAAACCGAGCATTTAAGCCTGGATGTTTACCTTTGTTTTCTAACTTTAATGTCTTCATCATAACTTTTTCTATTTAATTAATTCAAACAACTTCAAAATTATTGGATACAAGACGGAAAACAAACATTGAGACAAATGCTAGTGATTTGCTAGATAAAAGACTTCTAATCAGCATCTTTATTAGAAAATAACTTCATTAAGTTACAAAATATATAAGCTTGTTATGTCTTTATGCCATTAAACAAATTAACGTTAGAAATTATGTCATTATTACACTTTATTAGCTTCCTTATCGATAACGTTTGCAAACAAAACATATAATACTATGCAAATAAACATTTAAAACAGTTAAGGTTTATTGAGTATGTCCAGCAAGATGAATAAATAAAAATAAGATTGAATTTCTATAGACCATTATAATATTCATGTGTATTCAGAAGGAAAGTTTATTAAAGCTATTCGTAGGTCAATCATAAAAATGGCACAAGCTATAGAATTTACTCAGTTGAAGTAACACATATTAATTAAAATGGCGTCATTATGTCGACACTTTTGTGCTTTCAATATAAAGAGGAATCTAAAATTGGGTGGTTTTTATGAATTAGAATTTGGAAAAAAAATTCAATATGACGAAGAATCCTTCATTATATCAAATAGTTTTGTTTTTGCAGACAAAATTGTCATTTTGAATAAGATGATCATAAAGTAACGAA
This sequence comes from Chironomus tentans, assembly GCA_963573255.1. Lineage (NCBI taxonomy): Eukaryota > Metazoa > Arthropoda > Insecta > Diptera > Chironomidae > Chironomus > Chironomus tentans. Next base: position 29,227,521 of record OY754304.1, on the reverse strand, counting down.
TAAGAAGTGGGGTGAACTTATTTCATAAAATAATATTTTACTACAATGAATTATGACTAGAGCAATAAATATGAGATATTTTTGTAGATATGAAAAATAATAGGCAAAGAAGACATTAGAATTGCTTTATGCCAATTGCTCATTTTTCATCCAGATAACTCAATGATGTGCATAGTATGTATTATTGAGACATTTCAAAGTAAATACGTAGGGGTTGTTTTTGTGAAAATCTCTAGAGAAAATTGGTTGTGCTTCGTTTGCATAAAATTTTTAAGCAAGGAAAATTTTTATTCCTAAGCGCAAAATCAAGTGAGACCCTTTTACCATTAACATTTTTCCCCCCCGTTGCATGACTGTGAAAATTTTGTACTGGAATTAATGAGAGAGAACGAAGTTGTAAGACAATTTCCACTTTATTGTATCAACATTCTATTTATTTTACTCTTTACATAATAACACAGCAGTAATCGTTATTGAAGCCATGTCTCTAGCAATGAAAAACACTTGTGAAGGGGTTTGTTATTTGCCATTTTCCATCCCAATCTTGTTGTTATAATTCAGTCTCGGAAAATTTCTCTTTCTCTTTGATTTAATTGAAAATGAGTAATGGTTTAATTAATGACTTTAATATGAGAATGCATGCAGATGGCGATTCATAAGAACACTTTAAATTCCCAAAAAATGCCTTTGGGGTTGAGGAAAATCTAAATTTATAAATTATTAATGTAATGAAAAATATAATTTATGAAAATTTTATTCAAAAAAATTAAAATTTTGAAATTTCCAAAAAAGCTTAAAGGGATTTAAAATATATTAAGGAATTTCAAGCAATTAATAATTAATTTTTAGTATTATTGAGCAATGAAAGAAATTATTAAGGTACCTTATTCTTTGTAATTTGGTGCATTTTTTGAGATGTATCATGTGAGAGCAATTCGAATTGATTAATTTTAAGGTGAAAACATGAATATAAAATGTTTCTTGCATGAAAAGCTATTCAAAAATGACTCAACTCTAGGGTGACTGTATGAATGTTTTTTTAATCATATTTCAGTCCTGTATTTTGCAATACTGTCCTGTATAAATTTGGAAATTTTGTTTAAGGAAGAAATTTTGTTCAGGGAAACTTTACTCATACTTAATAGTCTAGTTAACTACTCGATACTCAATACCCGAGTAACAGAAACCCGATCGATTATTAATCTTAGTCCTGTATTTTTTCACGAAAATTAGATGGTCACCCTACCCAACTCGTTCAGAAACTCTAGTCAGAAATTGTCGACTGTTCTTTTACAGCAAATTCATATATCATTTCTCAATATTACAGAGCGAAAACGCAAGATACAGAAGTGACAATAAAATGTCTTGTGTACGAATGTAATTATGTCAAATAAATTTGTCCAACAAATTTTTTCAATTAAAACTTCAATTTCAGCAAACATCCAAATAAGTTGCCTCAAAGTCTCGTCTTTTTCTTGGTTTTTATATCGACGAAAAAAAAACTTTTATTTGTATAAAGTCGCCACACATAAAAACTTTTCAGTTCCTTCTTTTTAAGTTTTTTTTTCATTCAATGCCTTAAAAAGAAATAATTTCAGTTATTGGACATTGCCACTTCCATTTAAAAACACTAAATCTTCTACATATATGAAAAATATTTATTCTGAATTAAGATGAAGACAAAAGTGTCACACAAAAGTTGAAAAAGTTTCGTATGGATTTAAAAAACGTTCCATTCAAATTCTTTAGTGACTGCCTTAATCAAAACTGACTACACTAATGAGATTATTTTTTATACGCATTCATATCACCTGCATGTAGGCGATGTATTTAGTAAAAAATGTTCATTTAATTAAAATTGTCGATTCTTCCATACCAGTTTGTTTATTTTAAATTCTTAAACCTTTAGAAACAATTCGTCAGGAATAATCGCACATACTTAATTAAGGATAATACATGATTTTCAATTTTTTATATCTTAACCATTAATTTAACTCAACTTGCTAATTCTGAAACAAAATCTTCTTAAAGGGACATATTACAGCAGACATGAAGGTGTTCAATCTATGAAAAGGCTACCATTATACATAAATTTAAATGTAGATTCTTTTTCATCTACATACTTGTTTTGCCATTATTGTATGTTATCATGTGCTGCTGTAACCCTTAATGTAGGCGTTTTCAAACTACTCAGCTTTCAGTTTTTTTGTTGTCTTCAATAATTAATTAATGTCATTTGTTTAATGAAAGCTGCTTTGTAAGTTGCTTTCAATGTAGACAATGAAAAGAAATTTTATCATGTATATCATTAAGCAGAGAAATTGAAGAATTTTGGTGAAATGTTCCAAATATTGAAGCCATTAATCACCATAGATATTTTTGTTTATGATTATAAACTAAGTTTTACCATAATTCAAAAAAAACTGCTTTAATAAAGTTAATGAGTTTTATCGTGAGTCAATTTCTTTAGCATAATTATCTCAATCGTCGGTTCTTATTACATTCATTAATCAGCAGAAAGGAAATTAAGAATTACTTATGTTTAACGGTCAATATTATTGTTGTTTCCACGCAATTATGTACGAATGCTCTTGATTTTTATTGCCGATTAAAAGGAAATTCATGTTTACAATTTACTGCACATTTCTGCATTGCCTTATGTTTCGTTGCTCCTTTCAAGCATTACAATTTTCTTTTCATTTCAAATAATGACAAAAATTTCAATTAAAATATTCATTTATTTGCCATTATAAGCACTTGCACTTCGATAATGAATGAATGAATGAAGCAGAAGTCAATGTATTAAAAAAATATAATATTCCCAGTGAAAATGAAGATTTTCAACATTTTACAACTTAATCGTCCAATTTTTGTTTACGGTAAGCAAAAATACTTGTTTTGTATCCATGGCTTAATTTCGCACAAGGAGTGGATCTTTAAATTTATTATGAACATTTTTTCTTCTTCGAGGATCAGTTACAGAAATTTGACGTACAAAGCACCAAAAATAAACTTAGTTTCATCCCTTGAATTTTTCGATTAATTATTGTTTAATGGTTTTCATGCTTCATTTTTATCGCAATTGTCAATACCTCTCATTTTGCCGTTCACCATTGACTGTTTTGATTACAGATCGGAATGTAATTAATGATAAACGATGGAACTGAAGTGAAAGTTGAGATGGGTTATTGAGCTTCTGCAAAAAACGGGTTCTCTTAATTTTAATGTGATATTTGATATATTTACACTACAAAAATTTTTTGTTTTATTTCTATACTTTTTTCTGGGTCGAATTAAATTAGCGTACTGTAATATAATAATGTGCAATGTCATGGTTATTAAATTTACATTATCTACTACTGTCACTTTAATTCTTTGTCTATGTTCATTGAGCGAAAATAGAACGAAAGGAAATAGAAATGTGATATTCTCAACTTCACAGAGCACATTATAAGACATTAACAAGTCATACAACACACGCAATATATAAATTTGGAGTTTGAGGAAATTTTCAAGCACATAATCATCCGCCCATTTTAAAATGTGTTAATTAGACAGACTAGTAAAATCTTAAAACATTCGAGAGTAATTGAGATATTTTGAGAAAGCTTAATTAGGATGATATAAGATTCAAAGGATTTTATTGATTTTGGTTTATAAAATTCTCGAAAAGTTAGTTCCTTTTTGTACCCAAAATTTTAAAAGATTTTAAATTAGTGCAAATAATTAAGGTTTAAAAACATGAGTAATTTTGCAAACAGGCTTTCCACATTAAATCAGCACATTATGTTCATGAAAAAATGGTTCTATTAACCTTTATAGTTTGCAGAGAGCGAGAAAAAATGAACATTAACGAAATTACAGTCATAAAATAGAAAAATTACATGTGCTTAATATATTATATGACCGAATGTGAGCTTGAGACAAAACTAGAAAATTGAACTTCGGAATTTATGGTTTTCGATGGTAAAGAATATGAAATGAAAAATTTAATAGCCAATTATGAATTTTTAATGGAAGGGTTTTTGGGATGAAAAGGTCAACGATTTATTCTCCTTAAAGAACATAGAACAGATTACTTGAAAATAGTTGAAACGCTTGCTTGGAGTCTTAAATCAATTTGAAAGAAATACTGTATACATTTTTAATTAGTCAATCATTGAAGATTCTTATTCCAACTCTCCAACAAGACATAAGGAATTTAGGGTTTCAATTATTATTCTGTAGATGAATTAACTGTTTTGTTTCGCTTTTTTCATTTGAAATATTGCCGCTTTAAAGAATGAAAAAAAGGCGAATTGGAAAGAATACAAAAAATATTTTTATTCTTTCACCAACGCGTCTGAACAGAAAATAATAAAGAAGAAGCTTTTAGCATCATTGAAAAAAAAATCTTTTATTTGTTTACTGCTACTTCTTCACCTTCCACATAAAATTGCCAACAATATTGTAAAAAGCACTTAATGACACCTTAAAGACTTTTCAATAGGTCGATGTCAGTAGGAGATGAACAAGCAACAAAAGGTTGATAATTTGAGTCACTAATGGGAAATTGTGCGAACATTAAAATTTATTGCCAAGCATTATATTGAAATATTCGGCACATGGGAATGTATTTTCAATAAGCATTTCTTCTCTATTTGATTTATTGATTTAAAATTGTTAAGAGACATGAAAAATTTGTAGGAAAATTATTTAATGATTTTTTTTGTTAAAATCCATTTATTTTTGTCACCGCCAATAAAAGTAATTTTCAGCATTCAAATTTTACTTTCATACTCCACGGTCTTATAATCAAACCTAGTTAGTATCCATACTAAAATCTTATTCAAACAAATAATAACCAACTCATGCTCTTAATTAACTCTAATAATCTTTCATCAATTCAAGACCAAAATGAAAAAAAGTTTCTCTTTCATTTTACTATTCAAATTTCATTCAATTTGAAAGTGTTATGGCTCATTATTATAATTCATAGTATGTATGAACAAATTATTGTTCGAAGACCCCAAAAGCATCATTTAGTTAGTTTATATTTCGATTGGAAAAGACCTCGAATATTTAGCAAGCAGCAAACAGAAGAATACGAGGTCAGGTTCTGCTGAACGTTCACAAATTAAGTGAAAATCATCTAACTGGATGGTTATTGATTAATGATTGGGTGGTTAGCGAAAATTGCTAACGGTTTTTATTTCTTTCAACACTGCTATCTAAGCAAGTTAAGTAAATTGTGAACAGCAAGATCGCAAATAAACAATCAATCAATATCTTAATTATTTTTAGCTCCTCAATTTTAAGTCTCATGTTGCATGCCAAAATAATTTTAATTATATGAAAATTTGGAGATGTAAAAACGATACATATGGAAGAAATTAAGTTTGAAGAAATATAAAATTAACAAATTATTCGATAAAAGCAACAAAAATTAATTCCAACAGAAAAGATTGAGAAGGAAGTAAGAAGAAGCTTTATGAGCAAGTTTCATTAACAGTATGATGCATAAAAATTTAATTTTTTATATTTTTCAAACAGAAGTTTTTCTGTTTACCGCAAGCATAATTTTTTACTTTTATTTACATTTCAATTCAACTGATCAGGGGGCTGGTTGATTTGCATTATTTTGTTAAAAATATTATTTTTACTATAATTAATTCATGAAATGCTACATATAATCTTGAACATATTTTCTCACTTTATTGAATTGTAGCAAGTTTATCGTTTTCATGACTTTCATCTGTGCTTATAGAAAAGAGAATTTTAGTGTATAGCCTTTCGCATGTATCTCAATCAATATAACAAAAATCAAATTATTTCTAAGCCTTTATTTAATGAAAACGCAATTAAAGATCCGAAACATGTTGCTTATATGATCCAATTAAAGTAATGAATAATCAGCATAAAATCAACAAAGCGCACTTTGACTTGCCATTAAGTTTGGCCAACTTCCAGGTTCTGGAAGAGAACTTACAAAATTTTGGACAAAATGTATGTACTTTTATATTTATTTTACAAAGGCTTAAATTTTAAACATAATTGAATATTCAGCATGAGATGCTTATTGCAAAGCACAAAAATTATTCTCTTTCATCAAGAACTTAATGGCAGGTGGTATTTAAGAACTTTTTTGATTTCTCTCCGGTTACAATAAAAAGATTATGATTACTATTCTGACAGTGCAAGTTTGATTTGTACTGTTCAATTTAAAGATTTTTTTAAACAAAATTTGAGAAAATATTAAGCTTTAACGAATAGAATTACTTGACTATGAGTCAGCAAAATGTGTCATGCGATGTGCATACATTGAAATAGGAAACAATAAAATTGAAAGAAGAATACAAAAAATTGATTAAGTCGTTCTCTCCATACTTTTCAACTGTAAGTTTTCTGAAAAGTTTTAACTTCCATTTTTTCTTTACGAAATAATGACGATGGTTTGGCTACGATAAAGTGAACGGTTCTCTTACAAAAAAAAGAATGAATTGCCAAATTCTTTATATGTAAAAACTAGTAAAAACTATTGATGCTTTTAACTTAATTAATGGCATGAGAACAAAACATTCTTGTTCTTCTTCTTCTCATAATTGTTAAAAAAAATTATTTTTCTAGTACTCTTGGATCAAAATTTTCTTTTAGAATTGCTGTGAAATTGATGTCGCTTTACAGATGAAAAAATTTTAATGCTGCATAAATGTGAATCTAAATATGCAAAACTTGAAGATGGATTTATTGAATTTTTAACTATCTAATTGCAAGCAAAATTACGTTTCTTTAAAATGATTACAAACTTCTACAAGAAACCATTGAAGCCCCTTCAAATTGAAATAAATAAGGAATAACATAACCATTAAACAGGGGCGGAACCTTAAAATAAAATAATCGTAAAAATTTAATTTCATATATTCAGTTCCTATTTTATTAGCACATTTACCTCTTAGAGAATTTACATAGAAAATATCGGAATTCTATGCTATAATTTCAAACACCTTTTACAATCCCTGAATGAACATAACAATTTAGTTTTCCAATATACTTTTTGGAAACATGAAAAAGAGATCTGACTATATCAGTGAACCATAAAAAAGTATTGAAGAAGTAGGAAAATTGCAAATAATTATACGTCTACACGTATGTTTCAATATCCGAATGGAGCGCAATCATCGACCTCGTCAGAAACGATAAAGGAAGAAAAATCAAAAACTTATAAACCTTATTTGCTAATGGTTAAAATGAGCGCATTTTTCTCAGTCTGGCGTAAATGGATTAAAAAATCCTTAGAAATCCAGAAAAATGTCTCTACGTCTTCCTACACCACCGGAAATTTCTAGAGTTTTAACGCCGGTTCATTCACTTTTTATATAACGCAAGAAAACGGGTTCTTGGACCAAATTTTTTGAATTGTCTCAAAACCTCAGAAAGCAGCTTATAGACATTGCTACATTTGAAATAAATGCGCTAAAAATATTCTGCAAGACGAATTAATTTCAAAGAATGCATATTTTTTTTATTCTTTCTTTTCCTTTATGCTACAAACACATAAAAAGAAACGTTTAATCCACTTTAAGTCGTGTTCGAGGAAGAAAAATATTTTCTACAAATTGAAATTATTCACCATCAATTTCTTACAAGAGGATGGATGAGATAAGAAGAGGAGAAGAAAAAATATAAAAAGAAAATTTTGAAATCGACGAAGAAAAAAAAATAAGAATTTTAAAGGCAGATTAAAAAGCACTTCAGGCATAGATGGTAAATATTTCAAGTGTTTATTCCATGGCAAAATTCAATTTTCTATCTCATTCTGTTGTGTATCTACGTTTTGCATGCAACAATTGACAATGGGGGATGTTAAAATGAAGGGGAGTATATAAGGAAATCTAATAAATCCTTTTCGTCTCGAAGATTGCTGAGTGCGATTCGACAGCATCGTCAGAAAAAAGATTGAATAAAATTGAATTTCCCAAAGTGTTGGAATTAAGAAAATGAGAAAATCGAATTCATAACCATAATATACAGAAATATTCTTATAGAGGATTCTTTACCTTTTGCAATTCCTTATTTTCTCAAAACCACATCATGTGACACATATCGGCTTTTTTAAACATACGTATAAACATAAAATGAAGGAAAATACTTCTGATGTGCTCAAATGTATTAACTTTTTTTCACATTGATGAATGATACAGAGTAGACTATCGAAATATTCATTATTTTTGATTAAAGAATTTCAATAAAAAATAGAATTTACAACTTTGAAAAGAGATGATAGCATGAAGTGCCTCTTCTAGTGCTTCAATAAACAGAAACATCTCGTCAAATTTATGCAAAATGAATGACATGAGATATGTTTATGTATCAAGATACACTTCAATAAAATCAAGTATCTTGCCTAAACAAAAACAAACAATATTTCTCAATTTCAAATCCAATAAACATCTTGGGTTTCTTACAGCTATTCAACACATACTATATGCTAGATTTTCAAGCATAGTGCTTTTTGTGGATACCAGTCAAAAAGTCTCTACATTCGTACGCACACATGCCAAAAAAGAATACAGTTCATCCCTTATATTTGAGTGTTTCCATATAGAAATGGGAAAACAGCAATTTTGACATTTTTAATCATATTTCTGATTCTTTAAAGCTTTGTATATGACGTTTGGTATCGTTAGAAAGATCTTAGTTGTGGCTATTCAGAACTTAAAGAAAATTTTCAAAAAAGTGGAACTGTGCCTTAGTGGCATGCCTCAAAGGTGGTCAAAAACATACATTTTTCCTACCCATTTTTCAGGTATAGTTCCATAGTGCATTTTTTATTTTATAATTGTTTTTAGTAGAGTCGAGTATATACTGAAAGACAGCGGTGACCGAATTTGATTTAGTCTCCTTAGTGAAAAGATCTGGTGCTACAAAGTTTTGGATTTTGGCGATTTTTTACATACGAATTTTTAGATTTTTTGCTATAACTTTTCATTAACATGACGAAACAACTTTTGGTTTTCGGTTTTAATGGTTAAATATACATGGTTATTAACTAAAAATAATTGAAACTGGTTTTGTTCAGCTTAAACCATTTTAAAATTAGTTTTATTCAATTAGGTACAAAATCAAACCAAAATTACCCTTAAAAATGGGTAAAACTAATTTTAAAATGGTTTAAGCTGAACAAAACCAGTTTCAATTATTTTTAGTTAATAACCATGTATATTTAACCATTAAAACCGAAAACCAAAAGTTGTTTCGTCATGTTAATGAAAAGTTATAGCAAAAAATCTAAAAATTCGTATGTAAAAAATCGCCAAAATCCAAAACTTTGTAGCACCAGATCTTTTCACTAAGGAGACTAAATCAAATTCGGTCACCGCTGTCTTTCAGTTTATACTCGACTCTACTAAAAACAATTATAAAATAAAAAATGCACTATGGAACTATACCTGAAAAATGGGTAGGAAAAATGTATGTTTTTGACCACCTTTGAGGCATGCCACTAAGGCACAGTTCCACTTTTTTGAAAATTTTCTTTAAGTTCTGAATAGCCACAACTAAGATCTTTCTAACGATACCAAACATCATATACAAAGCTTTAAAGAATCAGAAATATGATTAAAAATGTCAAAATTGCTGTTTTCCCATTTCTATATGGAAACACTCATTTGTAAAAATAAATCATGTCATGCTGAATAAATGTCTGGAGGGAATCTTGTTGGTATGGAGATTTAGCAAAAAATAATAAAGTGATGAGATTGAGGTGGAATTACTCTAATCTTTTATTTGATTTCAAATTTAATTTAAATGAATTTGTTTATTTTCCCAGAAACATATTTTCGTAAATTCTAAGTCAGTGACCATCTATAAGACACTTAGTTCAATAAACAAATCAAGAATATAAAGAGAATAATATATTCGAAATTAAAACAGTACTAAAAGTTGCCACAAAAATACTTATAAACCCTTAAAATTTTCCAGTCTAAGTACCAAAATTACAAGATATCAGATATCATTACTTTAATTTAGCTTTAATTTTTAATTTGACTCCTTTTTATCCCCCAATAGAAGCCCTTTTCTTTTTCCATCATGATTTCCCAATCAAATAAACACAACATGAGCTCAGTAAATGAAATGCATATAAAATCAATGAGATGTAAAATAATTTGTTTCTCTCCCCTCATTTCCATTGTTCCATTCAGTGTCTCCTTCAAAAAAAGTAAAATCTATCGAGTCTTTCTGTCTCCATTCTCAAGAGGTTGTAAAGTTTTTATCCATTCAATTATTTTCACATGATATTATCAAGATTATTCGCAAGAACTGAAATATAAAAAAGAAACAAACAAAAAACATGCAGTAAAGTCAATTCAGAAGCAACCACAACGGATGGCAAAACCACAAAAATTTCCTTTACAGCCAAAAACTTTTTTTTTCCTTCTCTCATTCATTTTATTTCATCAACATAATAACACATGAAGTATGAAGAGAAGAGAAAAAGTGCAACTCAAATTTCGGGACAAAAAAATCGATTTTTATGTCTTCCTACATTTTTTATGAAACTGCTGTTTGCTGTTCTTGGTTGTTTTGCTGTAGATGTAAATAGCAAAAAAATGTGTATGAAACACATTTGAACCCTCAGTTTTATGATTAGACTTGGAGTTGGGGAGGTAGAAAATGTTTACAGGGGAGATATTCTGTTTGATACATTAAAGAATGGGATACAAAACAGAGCAAAAAGAAGAAGACTTAAAGTTTCGCTCAAAATTTTTGGGAAGTTCCTGCTGTAGACAATATTATTTTGTTGTTTATGATAATTAAAGGTAGTTGGTTAAATCACGAAGAAATTTAAATTTTTATATTTCTCACAAAAGGATATCAGCATGCAGTCTCGATAAATCTAGCTGACAATCGAGTACCGTAGACATTTTGGAACATTTCAGGAAATATAAAAAATTCTGAAAGTTTCTTGGTATCACCTAAATCATATTGTGATTCTTCATATAATTCGTATCATTTTATTAATTTCTCCTACAGTCAATATCTATAATCGCTCTTGAATCGTCTTTATATCTCCTTGATATATTCACTTCTTTTTGTTGAAAAAACTTTTTCATTCTACTTTTGTGCGAGTTTCTTTTTAAGGATTCTTTTATTTAGTTTTTCTTTTTTTGATGTGGAGTCGTAGATTTTCTCTATACCTTCATAAGGATTAGAGTTGATTCAATTTTCACACCTTAAGGATAATCTTATTGTTATTTCCTTTTTGTTCGAAACCATACTTACAAAAGTAAAAGTATTCAGAATCCTTTGAAAGGAAAGAATTTGGTTACATATTTAATTATACAAAAAAAATTCTTACAAACATAAGTTAAGTATTGATATTGATTTCTTTAATTTAAATGAATCGAAAATAAAATTAATAGGTAAACTGTTTGTTTAAATAATCTGTTAAACTTAAAGCAGTGAAAAATCATTTCACAGGATAATTTGAAATAATCATTCTAAAACCGTAGCACGATTCAAGTTTTTCCAATAATTTTTAAGATCAATTCGAACAGATGTTCAAGTATCATACGATTAAATAACCACGGCAAAATTGTTCAGTGATAATTTATTTATAATTGATATAATTTCCAATTATTTTCGCTTTTACTACGTTTTTTTATGTACGCCATTAGATTAATTCCGATTAATTCATTAATAATCTGTTAAGCTTATGCAATTCCAATAAATTTATTTAAATTGGATTTTCTTTTGATGGCCCTTTTTCAAAATGTAAACTAATGAATTTTTTATGGATACAGAATTATAAGGGATATTATAAGGCATTATCCACATAAATTCCCAAAGAAGTTAAATAATAGTTTGCAGACTTTGATGGCACTAAAGCGCCTCAAGCCATTTATTTATTAGTCGTTAATTTAATTATTTTACTGCTTCAAGTAGCCACCATTAAGTAATTTTGTTCATCATAATCAACAATTTCATCATTCTTCTCAGCTTCTGCTTATTCGTTACATTCATGATAAAATTTACTGGTAACTGCACCTTCTTCAATTATTTACAATTTCACTGATTTCAGTTTCAACGGGCTAATTTTATTTTGATTTAGTTCTTTATTTTCAAATTATTTATGATCATGAGAACATCATATAATGATTTTAAAATTGAATTTTAAAGGTTTCAGTTAAAATTCTATCGTTTTGTAATTATGAGACGGGAAGTAAAGAACTTTTAATTTTTTTCTTAGTAAAAAAGTCACAAAAATTTCCTTTACCAAGGGATTGTTCGCTTATTACGTTCGTATTTAAATGGGGAAGGGTCTGAAATTCAAACAAAATAGTTTTTTCTTTACGAAAAATTTGCGGCATCGGGTATGGGGTCAAAAAACTCGTATCTTGCGTCATGTAATAAATGAAAAATTTATAACAGAATATGTATTTAAATGAATATTTAGTACACATGTTATTGTTATTCAGGATTTTATAATCAAGTTTTTAATTTCTCATCATTTATTAATTTATATTTCGTTCATTATAAATAATTAAATTTGCAAATGTTCAGTGATGTATACAATATTAAATTTTGAAAAATTAAATTCATAATTAATTGAATTATTTTTCGTAATTGAATGTTTTTATTGTTGTAGTAATAATATCCTCTACAACTACAATATGCAGGTTTTCTGGTAACTGAAGTACCTTAAAATTCTATGTACTCAAATAATCAATCATCGTTCTCAAATAAGTCATGAATTTCCTATTTTCAAGAACAAAATTTTCATAAAAATTGTCTCAGTGGCACAAATTTGCATAACAAGCACATAATTCTGTATTTGAATAATTTTCTGAAATATAACAAGAGCAAAAATAACAAATATAAAATGTAATTCGTTTGCGATTATTATGACTCATTGAAGTTTATTGTTTTCTATTTTCAGAAAAGGAAAAAAAAGAACCGAAGAAAAATCGTGCTGAAGAATCAACAGCTTGTAGTAAAAATACTGTGAGAGTCAATTTGAGAGAAAAGCGAGACACAAGAGAGAGTGCTAAAAAGCTCTAAAACTTTTGTACACCAGTTGTGCATTATTGCTCAATTTTTCTTCACATTCTCAGTTAAACTCTCATTCGCGGAGCAACATTCGAGGAATGAAGAACGTTTCTTCATTTTTGTGACCGTAAAAGTGTTGAATTTAAAGAATAATATAAATAAATATATGAAAATAAGTGAAAAAATTATTCAAGAAATAAAAGAAATATTTTTGTGAATTAAAAGAATTAGAAAAAGTTAGAAAAAAAATTGTTCAAATTATAAAAAAAGAATCAAGCAAGGTGTTTCATTGTATATTTCAACAGCAGTGGAAGTCAAAAATAAAAGTTAAATGTGTAGATGAGAAGATAAAAAAGAATAAGATCAAAAGAAAAAGAATTAAAAGAATATTTTTATGTGAATGTGTTTGTGTTAAAAAATTCTCAACTCGTCTTTTAAACTGAGCGACATTGAATAAAAGTTTCCAGGAGGAAAGTGGATTAAAATCCCATTTGATTAGAGACAAAGAAAATAAATTTAAAGAACCAACCAAAAATTTTATTGGATTAATCGTCTTTTAAGAATGTAAGCATTAATTTCCAATTTTATGTTCTTTAGTTCTTAAATTTATCGGACATATTAATTATGTGCAAAATTCTGCAACAAAACATTGTGACTATCATCATTATGATTATCTCAAACAGAAATTCATTATTGTACATTGAGAATGTAAAATTTTATTCGAGTGAGGGGGTGCAAAATTATTCTTTTGTAATTTAACAAACAAAAACATGAACAACAACCACACACACTCAAAAATCTTTCATTGTATAGAGCATATTGCTCTGTTGTACAGAAATAAAATGAACTAAAATTGAGGGATGAATGAACAACAGAGAAAAAATTTTTACAACCATCGACGTGAGTTTTCTCGTAGTATGTGCCGGCACATTGAGGAAAATAAAATGTGAGGGGAGGGAAAATCAATATTTGTTGTTGTATGACTCATCTTGCAGTGCATTTTCCTTATTTCTTGAAATATCTTTATTTTCTGTTTACGATTTTATGCTTATCACAATTTCACATCATTTACTTTCTATTTAAGTTCATTTTCGTAGAAAATTAATTAATTGTCAGATATTTTTTCTAGCAAGGCATGACTAAATGTCACTGTCACGAATTGCGTGAAATGTCATGATGATGGTATAGTATGACAAATAAAAAATTTGCTCTAAGGAATTAATTTCTTCATTTTGAATTGTATAAATTCAAATGAGATTGCTTGACATAGATAATATTAGACAGTTCTATACCATTTGATTGTGCTGTTGAAAACATATTTGAAATTATTAACACTTGATATCTCATGCAACTAATTTTGGTACCAAATATTTAATAAATCAGTTTAGATTATTTCCATAATATCTGAACTTCTAAATATAAATGTTGTACACCTTCAAATACAATTCAATTAATATCACATATGAAATGTGATTATTATCTATAATTTTGTACTGGTCGCTACTTCCATTAATTCATGCACACATGTGTATATAAATGCAACCATTGGAATGGACGTTAAAAAAGAATGCGAAGAAATGAGGTAAAAAAAGAAGAATTATTATGAAGAAATGTGCTTGCTTGCAGATCAGAAAAATATCAAAAACCGGTTTGTCAGTTACCGCGCGAGTATCTCTTTTTTTTCTACACAAAACCCGAAACGCTTAAGTTCATTTACGTTTAATGATTATTTCTCCTCATTTATTTCTCTTTCCTCTCTCATTCTTAAACATACGTGCCACTCTTGTTTTACTTCTTCTTCTTCTTCTCTACCTTATTTCATTGTTGATTGCTACTTCTATGAGCACAACGATATGATCGCTTTAAAAAAATGTTTATTGGCGAGCGAGCAATAAAATTGCAATTTCAATCTTTTACTTGTTGTTATTCATTTCTTCTTCTTCTAATGGATTAAAAAACCGTTTAGTCTGTGCCTTAAGCTTTGTGGTTTATCTCAAGACTAGTTATATAATAAATGTCAACGACAAACTCTCCATAAGAAGTTGAGTTTACTTACCTTTTCACTTATTCAATATCTTCAGCGTAGTCATGAATGAATAAGATAAGATAAGAGCTGCTTTAGCTCAAAATGGCAATGTCTTTATTATGAGAAATAAAATCATAAAAATATAGAAATTTAAAAAGCCTTTTCAGGTTATTTCAACTACTTTGAAAGATTTTAAGTATGACTTTGTAAAAAATGTTAAGTAATATTATTTCTAAAGAACCGTTGCATGATTAACATGTTAATCGAGTTTCAACATTTGAGATAAAATTTTCCTTGATTAAATCAAAATTGGATACTTGCTTAATCCTTTCTGTAATATCAAAGTGAACCATTACTTTATTTTTTTATTGAGTTTAACTTTAAGATTAAAAAAATGATAATCAAATTTTATACTCTTTAACATTTTTGAAATCTGCCGAAAATTCAAGAAAAAGAAGAAATTTTACCGAATTTTGGCAAGAAATTTACGATTCTTCTCAGAAATGTTTATAGTATCTTACCTGATCTCATTCAGCATCCATAATTTCTTGAAATTTACTCATCTCTCACGTATGAAATAAGCACAGCATATAAATTTTTAGCAGAAGAGAAAAACTAAAACATGTTTATTATGATAAAGATAATAAACTGACTAATGGACTAAAGTGTATGTGGATATAAGATTATGGTTGATTCCGTTAAAATTAATAAAATCAGTTAATTGATAGAAGTCATTGATTAGAGTATAATGAAGAATAAGGATAATTCCTCATAATACATCCAGTTATTTAAACTTGCAAAATAAATTAAGCGTTGACTCTTTCCAATCCATTGAACTGAAATATTATCATAATCACCAATGAGTCTTCCGTGGTACTTATGACATTTTTCCTTAAAAAAATGTTTTGTCTTAATTTAGGATTCAATTTCCAAAGAACCAATTTAATAAAGTACTTTAACCCCAGAAAGAACATCAACAAAGCATAAAAAGTTTGTGCCAAAAATGTATTCTAAGAGAAATTTTACAAGAACAATATTTTCTTTATTTAAAAAATTCCCTAAAGAAAAATCAAAAGCAAGGAATGTATGTAGAGAAAAAGAGTGCCGAGAAGAAATAAGTAGTAAAATAAAACGAGAATGTTTATGACTTCATGGATGTGTGGTTACGGTGTGAAAATAATTTTGCTTAACATCATCAAGTGAAAATGTTGTAGAAATAAGAAGCAGAAGGAATTATAAAATTATTATCTATCTTACGTACGAAACGCATGCAAAATGTTTTCAATTTCTTTACCAACAGAATGAGAATATTAAAGAATAGGCGTGAAAGGGAAAACCATAATAATAGAGGAAAAAGAACTTCTGTTTTATTTTCATTCCGTCTTTTCCGCTTTTATGTTCTCAAAAAAATGTTCATTGTCATCGTCATTGTCGTCTGTATTAGTATCAAAAAAGTGGAAATTAAAATAAAAGCGAAATCTACAGAGAGATAACTCGCTCATCAACTCGAAAAAGGAAGAAAGACATATAAATTGTTAGGAGAGATTATGCCACGTTTCTGTATGACAAGATAATGAAAAAATAAAATTCTTCTTTATGCCTTCTTTTTCATAATGGATTTTTATCACCTGTGTTGCTGTGTGTATATTCTTTTACTCCTCTTAAATATTCATAAGAATATTTTAATACGTTCACTTTACTCATGAGATTCTTTTTAAACAAAGACATAATATTAAGTTAAAATTTCTTTTGTCTGACTGAATGTGGATTCTTGATTTGGGAACTTAAATTATGAACTATTAAGACACTGCTCATTTTCTAATATCAATCTTACAATTTGTGTTATTTCATACTACACTAAACTGTTGCAAATGATTTATGCTAATGATTAAATCAAGAAATATTTAAAAAGGCGTTTTAACTGCGGAAGCATGTAATAGCGCTTCAAACTTGGCACCTTATCTTTATGTTTCTGTCCTGTTCTCCGTTTTACCTTCTTAAGCATTTTCTCTAAATATTCTTATACATTTCTCTCATAATTGAGATATTCATTGCAGCGCAGCAATAAAATGTTGTAAACGAATGTTCCCAGGAATTTTTACTTCTATTTTCCTCAAATTTTCCTTTTTTATTACAATTTTTACATCTCTTCCATCTGCTATCTCCTTAATCTTACCCAAAAATGCAACATACATATTCATTATTGTGAGTGAAAAAAAATCGATGATGATTTTTTTCTTCCTTTCTGTTTATGCTGTGACCAATCAAGCAGAATATGTGTATTTATAAGAAATTTCTCATAAAATGATTATGTAGTAAACAGAGCAAAAATAAATAGTGAAGTGATTTCCAATATTCCCTTGTGTAAAGAGGAAAGAAAAGAGGACTGAGGAAATGGAAAGTAATCAAAGTTATTGAAAATGATCCAGATTTTTTATGTTTTAATTTTCGTCAATTTTCAAAGAAAATATTGTCAATATATATTGTGACAGATTTAGAAGTTCCAGAACTGATTTGTTGAAATTTTTAGACAGAGTTTATAAAAAATATCACGATAAAAACATTAAACTTTAAAATATTCATCGTTAAAAAATTTTCTCATTAACGCAAAAAGCTTGCAGAAAGCTAATACCTAAGTTGCCAATAAGTGGATTAAATAAATGAACATTTACACAATACATATCATAATGTTACTTTCGTTTTCACTTGAACTTTCACATGTTACAGCAAAAATAACAAGAGAAGAAAAAAGTTTTTTGTTGCCATAACATTCAAGCGGCATCTAAAATACTCTTAGAGGTGCCACAAGTTGGGTTTTATATCAAAAAGTTAGTCAATAGCAGCAAAAGCTTTAAAACGCATCCGACTGATGATAAAATTAGGCGCATTTGATTAATAAGAATTTTTTTATGTCGATTGCAAGCTTGCTATCATTTATATGGGATGCGCCCCTGTCATAACAAGCGGAGTCCTTGATATGCTAATAATTTAGTTCTGTAATGATTCTTTTAAAAATTTCTGTAAAAATGATTTTTTTTAATTTACTTAGTTTTTAGCTACTTTGAATAAAATGTCAATATTTTCAACATTTTTCTCACAAAAGAGGCGCTGAAAGCATGTCTCACTTACAGGGAAATTGAAAATTTTGTAATGAATATTTAGAATATAAATTTTGGCAACCTTAGAAAAAAGTTTGAGGATGTTATAATTTATAGAGAAAAACTTCTTTTCCTCGTCTTTCGCTTTAAAAAAAGGAAACGACAACAAATGTTTCCTTGCCTTAGATACCTCAGCAACACGAAATAAAGGATGTTTAAAACTTTTATCCTACAGTTCATCGTACAATATCTCATTGCTGCTTCCTATAGAATTCATTTTTACGACAGTAAACATCTCCGTAAAGGAAGAAAAGTAAGATGAAAAAAAAAATTCATTCGATATAAAATGTAGATTTTATGAGACCAAGTGACACAATGTTTTATAGTCGACCATAATGTATCAGCAGAAAGGAAAATAGCAACAGCCATAGATATTTGTATGAAAGAATGTTATATGTTCGAGTTATCTATTCCTTCGGCATGTATATATTTTTGCTATAAAATTAAATTAAACCTTAATAGCTCCTCTACCATCTTCTTTCTCAATGTCACTAACCATTTTTGGGCTGTTGAGAGCTTTAACAATTTATATGTTTGTATGCCTATCGTGCCTATTTATCATGCTGAGGATTGTATGCTTATGATTATTATATTTATTTTAGGATAGTAGACAATTATAGTCATAATTTTTAGAAGAAAGGTCCATTAAGAAGATAATTACGATGAAGCAACTATTTGTTGGGATTAATGTTAAACAAAATGCTGTCTCATGTCGCTTTAAAGAAGTTTGTCAGATTTTGGGTAATATATAGTACAGTAATCAGATAAGGATGGGATGTTGTTCTTAGTTTATCAACCGAATACAGAATTTTCATTGTGAGACATCTTTCATCAGATTCACATAATAGAGCAAAATTCAGTGTATTTATTTATTCTGAAAAAGTATGAAATGTTTTTCGTCAATCTACCTTCCTCACATTTTAATTTTGATTCCTTTCTAATCGTCTTAAAGTTTCTCTCAATACAATTAAGTTCTCAAAATGTACAAAACCTGAATAAATTAGCATTAATAGAGAAGCTTTTTGTCTAAATTTTAGATTGTTTACTTGTCAATTATCAGAAACATGATTGATATCGAACGCACGCCCTTTTTGTGAATTTGATGTGGGGAAGAGAAGTAATTATCTCAAGCATAATTTTCTTCACATTGTTAACATGGAAAGGATGACTATAATCATCATACATACTATTATTACACTGTTATAAACATCGTCGTCATTATTATTTGTGCTGATTATAATCATTATGTATGATTAATTGAAAAAAAATATTTTAAAATTTCAATATGAGCGACTCTCATAAATATATTTCATTCTTAAATTTTCTCATTAAATACTTGAGAATTCCTTTTATCTCACAGTAATGAAGATAACTCTTTTATGAATATTCAATATCATAATGCAGTTATTCTTAATGATTTTATGATGTTCATAATCTAATGTTTGAAAAATTAATTTTCATTCTCTTTTAATTATAATAAAAGCATAAAAGGTGTTCCTCGAGAATGAAATGAGTGAGAACTTATGTTCTATAAGTCACAATGGAATCTTCATGAAAATTCATTCTTCTTATTGTTTAAGTGAAAAATTTTATGAGCATGCAATATTCAATTCTGTGCTTCTTTTTTGGATTAAGAAACAGTTTTATGGCATTTGCTAGTTTAATCTAGTATGGTAGAAATATATACATGAATAAAAATCACTTTATCACCATTCTGAGAATTAAAGTTAATCAAGAAAAGATACTGTACTCTGAATTAACGCATTCTTATTACTTCCTACTTCTTTTATGTTGCATAAATATCTTTTCTAATCTCAATGTGAACATGATTAAAAAAAATATTCATTTAATCATGTAAAACCACTATGGAAAGACCATAAAAGTTGATTTAAATATCATGAAATAAAAAAGTGCTTTTGTATAATAATCGACACGTCGAAGATATTCTACATACACCTAATGAATGATTTATGTCTTAGAAATGTAAATAATAAGTAACAAGTATCTGCTGGTCGACATCATTTCTAATTTTCATCAAAACTCCAGACAGCTTTCTTCATGCATAAAATTGCATGGTTTTAATTTTTATTCACTTCAGTTATTCTATATTCATCATAGAAATTTCACACTTACACTTGATAATTATGTATCATTTCATTTAATTAGAAACAATTTAAATAGTCTTAGCACACTTACTTGAAATGTGAATATTGAAATTAATTAACAGCTTCGATCAAAGACTCTCGCAATGATGCATGAGATTTATATTTACAGTATGTGAGCAAAATAATGTGTACTTTTTTAAAACTCAGTTTTTTGGACCTGGTGGCTAAAGCTTAATAGATATCCAAAAACTATAAAGGCAAGAAATGCTCCAATTTTGATTCCCTATCCAATGATATACAATGTTGGACATAACTTCCATGCGTATAATAGCTATGTCCATTTTTCGATTTTATGTCTTACCCAATATATGAAAAAAATCACATTTTTTGACATTTTTAACCGTATTTCAGCAGTGCTTTGTCCGATCAGTATGAAACTTTCACAGAATATTCCTCTTATATTGTTGATGAACTGACAAGACTTTTAGATTTTTTGAATGCACTGTTATTAAACTTCCGCACCATTAAGTTGTGCTTCATATAAAAAAGTTTATGACTAAATATTCAGTTAATCCAAATAGTTGTTAATAATTCTTATAGCACTTCTGAAAGCATTTTGATTTAGCTTTCATTTGATATATAATTCATTACTTGAGCTGCAACGAGTCAAGAGAAATCAATAAAAAAATCCAAGATGGCGGAAAATTTTTCATTGAAATTTTAGAAAATCATTGATATTTCTGAATAATTACTCAGGAACTGTTGATGTTTTTATATATTCGTAATCTTCAGTTTGTTTGCAAGATATAATGCATACATTATATAGTTCTACTGTAAATGTAAACGCAACTTTTTCGGGTGCAAATATCATAAAATTTCAAAATCGAAAAATTTTGTATGAGCAAAAATAAAATTGAAGTTTTTGCAAGAAATGCATTCGAATACTTTACAAAATGAGTTTATTTTGCAATAAATATAAACAAAAAACAAATTACAAGCATCTAAAAGCTTTAAACAGCTCTAAATAAAAAAATTTATTTATGCCCATACAAAATTTTTCGATTTTGAAATTTTATGATATTTGCACTCGAAAAAGTTGAGTTTACATTTACAGTAGAACTATATAATGTATGCATGATATCTTGCAAACAAACTGAAGATTACGAATATATAAAAACATCAACAGTTCCTGAGTAATTATTCAGAAATATCAATGATTTTCTAAAATTTCAATGAAAAATTTTCCGCCATCTTGGATTTTTTTATTGATTTCTCTTGACTCGTTGCAGCTCAAGTAATGAATTATATATCAAATGAAAGCTAAATCAAAATGCTTTCAGAAGTGCTATAAGAATTATTAACAACTATTTGGATTAACTGAATATTTAGTCATAAACTTTTTTATATGAAGCACAACTTAATGGTGCGGAAGTTTAATAACAGTGCATTCAAAAAATCTAAAATTCTTGTCAGTTCATCAACAATATAAGAGGAATATTCTGTGAAAGTTTCATACTGATCTTACAAAGCACTGCTGAAATACGGTTAAAAATGTCAAAAAATGTGAATTTTTTCATATATTGGGTAAGACATAAAATCGAAAAATGGACATAGCTATTATACGCATGGAAGTTATGTCCAACATTGTATATCATTGGATAGGGAATCAAAATTGGAGCATTTCTTGCCTTTATAGTTTTTGGATATCTATTAAGCTTTAGCCACCAGGTCCAAAAAACTGAGTTTTAAAAAAGTACACATTATTTTGCTCACATACTGTATTATAAAATATTGTTCAATTTATTATAAATTATATGTTGCAAAAATTATTATGTAGAAGTAGAAATATGAATAAGAGAGCAAACTACAAAAGAGCGAGATACTTTTTTAGAAAGTCAAAGTGGCATTAAGCAGAATTGAAAGGTTTTTAAATTTAACACTTGCAAATACATGCATAGTACTTTACGTAAGTATAAGGTGTTCTTGCAGCTTGCCTTAGTAATCTAATAATATTATTAACCGACATGTACTCATCGTATAAATTATATCCGGTTTTTATTCTAAGAGGAAAATTTAATTTTATGAACTAAAGACAGGATATCATAGATTAATTATGTAAATAAGACAAAATGGCAAATTAAAAGTAAGATGACACGGTTTAGAAAGTTCATTGGGATTATTGTTAAGTATGTATCAATTCATTTAAAAATTGCAACAATCAATTTATGCTATAGGAAGAAAGAAATATTCATACTTTTTGAAAGTTATTTTTTTCTCTTTTTTACTATTGTGTTTATTCAATAATAACAATGTGGTGGATGAAGAAAAAATCTTCTATTGTTACTGCACGAAAATAGAAATTTGCATAGCTCAAAAGATTTTTTTTAAATTCAAAAACCCAACTTCCTCATTTAATAATGCTTGAAAATGGTTAATTAATACCTTAAAAAAAGTTATGTGTTACTTTTCTGGAAGATTTTAAAATATTTTTTCACTATCAGGAAATTTTATTATTATTATTATTATTTTATTAACTAAATAATTGTACATGCAGTTTTAGTTTAATTAGAACACTTAAAAACTTAAATTAAATTAGGAAACAAATTCACTTTGTTTACACTTTTCAATTTTTTCTCGTAATTCATTAAAAATTCAATAATTAGGCTGTCCATCGGTTTATGGTTGAAACACTAAAATTCCATTTAAAAAACTCAATCCGGAAATGAATGTGCAGTACCATTGATTCTAAGAAAGACAAGATGCACAAAATGTTCATAAAACTTAAACCTCTCTCAAGGCGATTAAAAAACTTCATAAGACATTATTAATTGCGATATTTCAGAAGATTTAAATTTCATTTTAATTCAACATAAGTATATTATCAGTCATCTAGCAGCACTAGTGAAAGAGATTTGCCTTATGATGCATGAATAAAGTAGAAATGAGAAGCATAAAGTCATTAGCAACTTTAAGTGTAACAACAACAATGGCACAGAAAATAAAGTGCATGGTAATAAAAAAAACTTTATTTCATGGCGATAATGAGTTTACGATTCGATCTCTCATGGAACGTCAGAGAATGTGACAAATTGGATTTTTACTCATGTCTTTTTATCTGAGAAGGGTCGCGAGCTTCAGCTTAATTCATTTTACCCCTCTTTCACTTCAAGTATTAAAGCCGAAAGACACAGTTTGTATGAGTGTATGTTGCTCATAATTTTCAATAAATTGTATTGGTGTACCGAGCTAAATTATCTTCCTAGAATTTTAAAATATAAAAAAGTTATTATAATATGCGTGCATTGCATGAGTGAGTCTTGATTCAAACATCAACCCCTCTTTATTTATACCATGACATAATGCAAGTAACGAAAACATAATTCAATAAATGTTCAAACCTTAAGCGTCTTTTCAATTCAGCTACAACTATTCACAATTTACTGTTAAACTATGACAAAATGGTTACAAAGCACATCCAGTTCTTAAAAATTTATGTTCAGAATTATTTTAAAGTTGTGCACACGAGTCTCCCTTATTTTTCACATGACACTTACTCTTTTTGTACAAGTGAAAATTAAAAGCAGGAAAAATAGGACAAAAATTACGGAAGTAAAATTTTTTAGAGCAGAAACTAGATTTTTCTTTATTATTAAAAACTATACTTCGATTCACAGAAAGATCGAGGAAAAAATATATTCAAACACTTCCTATAAGCTCATTATTTATGTATTGTCATTAATTTTTATGATGAGGTCGCTTCTCATGCATAACGGAACTAGATCTTACCTTTCCATCCCTTTCCTCCTACTGTGATTTCACACATTTTAGATTTATCTTTCATTTTAACTCTCTATTTACCGTTATGATACAAAAATTAATTATGAAAATTAAAAAAAATATCAAACTTAAATTTAAAGCTGATTCCTAATTTTCTGAATTATCACCGATTTGAAAATTTGTCGATTTCAATAAATGAAGGATTCACTATAAAATGATAAGCATTGTGCTGACTACTTTATTGCAAATAGTTACGAAGAAACAAAATATTTCAGATAACAAAATTCAACTAACTAATGATGAGAAGAAATGTTTATTAGTAAATGGCGACAAAATCACCATCATTATCAGATTAACATTATCCAGGCATATTAAAACTTCACTAAAGATTTTTGAAATGTGATACTTGTTTGATGTAAGTGCGAAATTTGATAAGTTTAATCATGGGAACCAAAAATAAAATAGAATAGACGAATATCAAAATTTCAAGTCATTTTGGTATTCATATAATGAACAATGTTATACAAATTACATTTTATCAGTAAATTGATATTGCTAATGAAAAGCCTCCCTTTACTGCCTGCTACCATTTCCATTTAAGCATTAAATTCTATTTAATCCTCATTTTAATAACAAATTATGCGTTTCAATTAGTGTAAAAGGAGGAAGGAAAATATTTTCTTATCCGAAAAACCTTGCGTCATTTCATTGCGGACAGTATTGTGAGGAATTGGATGAAAAGCCATAAAATGAGAAGAAAAAGTAAAATTCTTACGATGATAAGGAACAAAACGAAGAAAACTATCTTGACAGAGAGAAAAGTTTTAATGAAAAATTCCATTTAACATTTTCCCTCTGAATAGAGTTTTTATCGTTTCCAATCTAAATACCATCGTAGTTTGACGTGAATGAGCAGTGAAGAATGTGTGTGGTATAAAGAAAAGGCATGAATGATGACGATGGAATGAGATCAAGATGATTTTTTTTTCAATCTTCTTGATGCTTATGTATTATTGCTGTTCATATTTTTTTCTGTACTATATCCTCTTTAGAAGTAAGTGAGATGGCTAAATCTAAGGTAGATTTAAGGATGTCAGATAATAAATTAATTTTCAACATCGTAAATATCATCAAAAGGGGGAAAATAGTAAACTGAAACTTTGAAGAGATGAAAACTTTTTGCACTTTTTATGTTGTAATAATGAAGGAAAGGAAGTTAGATGAATTTAAGTCCTTGTCGTCAGAAACGCTCTTTAAAGATTTGTATTATTATGTAAGCATTAAATAAAATACAAATATATTTCTGCTCAATTAATGGATTAAGAGTCCAATAAAATTAAATCATAGGCAGGAGCTCTGACAAAGTAAAAATAGAAGTAAAATTTTCAAGAAAACAAGCTTATAAAAAGAAAAAAAAGTGAAATGTTTTTGGGGACAAAAAAGGAAGGATTAAATACAGAACTTAATGAAATGTCATTTAGCAAACGAATCTTTAGAAAACGGAAAAAGAAAATTGTGAAACTTTTTTTATTGCTTGGAAGGGATTGGCAAGATATTAATTCCAACATTGTGACTCCGACTCTTTTATTTGTGTCATTTTATGAGTAAAAAAAGTAGCGAGGAAGAAAGATTTATTATCAAGTAAAAAGTCATTGTTGATTTGAGAAACTAAGGATTAAGAATGACCCTTGATATTAAAAGCATATTGCATGACATTTGAAGAAATCTTTTGTTGACTATTGGCTTTGTAAATGGACAAAAGCTGCAGGCAAACAAATCCTCCAATTTTTTAAAATTAAGATTTAATTTGGATTTCTATAAAAACACAGTTGATGAGCATCTATAGATGTCCATAACATAACTTTAATTTCTACAAAAAACTTTTGTGTAAAAGAAAACTTGGATTCAATAAAAAGTACATCCTCCATACTTTTTGATGAATAAACCATTTAGTCATAATTTTTTCATAGAAAAATCACTTAATGCTTTTTACGGCTTTTTATCTCATTCAATAAATTTTAATAATTTCTTGTTCCATTTCCATTTTTCATTTCAGTTTTCTTTCCTACGAAGAGCAGAAAAAGGAATGCCATAAATCATAACAACAATAATAAGAAGTCAGCAGAAAAAAACATCGAGATTTCAACGGTTCATTTTTGTGGATACACATCCCCAAACTCAAAATATAAATGAACGGAGAAAAAGTTCTCAGGAAGAAACAATAAAAATGTTGCGGTTATAAATTGAATGGTTGGCAATTTGGAGCTTCATATAAGAGCAGAGCAAATTTATATGCATTTTTTAAGCCAAAATAGTCAGTGCCATTTAATTAAATTCTCTAACCTAATCCACACCTATATACGATATTAAAGGAGAACATATTTCACACTTTCATCATTCACTCGACCGAATGTATCGTCATCAAGTGCAATATTGTATGAGAAATAAAAAGGAGGAAAATGCCAGACACGTATAAATATCGTTCTGGCAACGGTCCAATAAAATTGTTAATGACTAAACTATTTGCATTGATAATAATATTATCAACCTGTGTGATAC
This sequence comes from Chironomus tentans, assembly GCA_963573255.1. NCBI lineage: Eukaryota > Metazoa > Arthropoda > Insecta > Diptera > Chironomidae > Chironomus > Chironomus tentans. The sequence continues at coordinate 29,200,867 of OY754304.1, read as the reverse complement.
ATCATGCTTCATCATATTTAGTTATTATTGATGAACAAACGCTTCCAAATACAATAATTTTTAATGCATCAGTTAATAAACTTGGCTCTGATAGACACTACAAAATAAATACAGATAAGAATGGCGGTTACGTTCATCGACTCTTTCACATAAATCCTAAAAATGGACAAATAAAATTACGAAAACAACTCAAATGTGACGGCAATGAGTATCCGAATTTATTTACATTTTATACGGATTCGGTGTCGAATCATTTGAGGACAGTAAATTACTATGGCTTGCCAGTTAGGATATTTATAAATGGGATAAATTGCAATGATGATGGCAATAATCATGAAATGTATTCTCATTATGAGAACGAGGACGATGATGATAGTTCGATAATGCCAAGCTTTTTGAAACGAAAAAGAAGTTTAAATGAAGATGTGTACGTTGATAATGCTGAAAGTATTGATATGCAGCAAAGAATATTCAGAGTAAATAATTTTCATCATAATCTTCGAGATTATCCATTCATATTTCCTCATAATGAGACGCACACAGATTACAAGAGCTTTCGAGAAGGCGACATTTTGTTTGATTCCGTAGAAAATAATTTCCGTCGCCACTTGATTCTTAATCGTAAAAGACGATTTGTGATAAGAAATGAGGATAGATTTCATAAGAAAATATCTGACGCGAAACAATGGATATCTGAAACTTATGCCTCATATGCGATTCACTCAACTGACAAATTTGATAAAATTTGCTTGAAGAAATCACAAGTCATTAATAATTTGAATGCTTTCTTGCCAAGAACAATACAGCAGCATTGTAAAGCAACATTTTTAGATGTGAGGGATGAAAGATTTAAAATTGAGCGACAAAATGGAGATATGGTGGCAAGCCGCGACTTTTGTATATACGAACCATCCTGGTCAGTTACGATTATATTTTCAACTAAATGCACAAAACCAGAAATCCTTGATGCTGAACATAGACTTAAAATTATGTATCATCATCAAGAACTAAATGATACTGATATTGCGAAAAGAATAAAGCGTGAATTGAAAAATCAAAATCCTTCATTTGAGCAACAGCATTATATTGCAACAGTTCTTGAGGAACAACTTCCAGGAATTAAAGTAACAACTGTTCAAGCACGAGATCCAGAGGACTCTCCCGTTGTTTACTCAATGATCTCACCATCAGATTCACGTTCACAAACAATGTTTAAAATTGACTCAAAGTCTGGTATTGTCACAACATCATCTACATTAGATCGTGAATTAATCAGTATGCATTATTTCCGAGTCATTGCAACAGATGACAGTTATCCACCAAGAACTGGTACAGCAATTCTTCAAATTAATGTTCTCGATTGCAATGATCATCCACCGAAATTCGAAACTGAACAGTTTGACACTACCGTAAGTGAAGGAGTATCAGTTGGTACAACTGTTCTTACATTACGTGCTACAGATCTCGATAGTGGTAAAAACTCTGAAATTGAATATCACATTGATAGTGTGTCAGGTGGTGGATTAACTTCAGCGGAACAAGATGCACAGACATTTAAGATTGATACCCGTACAGGAATTATAACAACTCGAAGTCAACTGGATCGTGAAACCTCTGAAGTTTACACACTCATTGTGACAGCAAATGATCTTGCATCACCAATAAGTGAAAGAAAAACCGCAACAGCAACTGTAGTGATTCGTATAGCCGACGAAAATGATCATTATCCACAATTTAGTGAGAGACATTATACAGTTGATGTGTCAGAGGACGATTCAAATGGAAATAATGTAATTGCACATATAAAGGCAACGGATGCTGATAAAGGAAACAATGCAGCCATTCGATATTCAATTGTTGGTGGTAATCCGAAATCTGAATTTGCGATTGACTCTATGAGTGGTGAGGTGACGCTCACAAAGCCATTAGATTATGAAACAATGAAGAGTTATAGACTTGTCGTACGTGCTCAAGATGGTGGAACTCCACCAAAAACAAATACGACAACATTATCAGTTAATGTAATCGATGCTAATGACAATGCACCAAGATTTTATTCATCACAGATACAAGAGACTGTACTTGAAAGCGTTTCTGTTGGGCATAATATTGTCAGAGTACAAGCTTATGATGCTGATGAGGGTGCAAATTCGGAAATTACATATAGTATAACAGAACGCGACGGAAATTTTCCATTTGCTGTTGATACTCGAACTGGTCAAATCCATTCAACAAAACCACTAGATAGAGAAGAAAAGCATCGATACTCATTCCAAGTAGTTGCTGTTGATGGAGGCGTTCCACCAAAATCTGGATCTACAACAATACAAATTACAGTACAGGATGTTAATGATAATAATCCCATGTTCAATCCAAAATACTATGAAGCTATAATATCAGAAGATCAAAAACCTGGTACACCAGTAACGACTGTATCAGCAACCGATCCAGATGAGGATTCTCGACTTCATTATGATATAAAATCAGGAAATTTAAGAAACCGTTTTTCAATCTCGACTCAAAATGGACTTGGATTAATTACAATCGCACAACCTTTGGATTACAAGCTTGAAAAACGCTTCATTTTGACTGTCACAGCCACAGATTCTGGTGGAAAAATTGATACAGCAACAATCAACATTAATATAACAGATGCTAATAATTTTCCACCCGTTTTCGAAAATGCACCATATTCAGCATCGGTTCTTGAAGACGCTCCAATTGGAACTACAGTTTTGATTGTCACTGCTACTGATGCTGACGTAGGAATTAATGCACAAATCACATATACTATGTCAAATGATGAAACATCAGCGGGCATGAGTGCTATTGAGACATTTGCAATAAATCAACAAACAGGTGCCATAACAACCAAAACAGTATTAGATCGAGAAACAACAAGTGGTTATTCACTGACGGTGACAGCAAAAGATGGTGGAAATCCATCACATAGTGAGACAACAATTGTGGAAATTTCAGTGGTTGATGTTAATGACAATAAGCCAGAATTTAATGCTCCAATTTATCATTCGACAATATCTGAGGATGCGTTAATAGGAACATCTGTTATTCAAGTTTCAGCATCTGACAGAGATGAAGAGGATAATCGAATAATAAAATACATTTTGAGTGACAAAGATGTTAAGGATGGTTCATTTATTATTGATTCATCTTCAGGCGTAATAAGAACAAACCGTGGATTAGATCGTGAAACTATTGCTGTTTATCATTTGAATGTCATCGCAGTTGATAAGGGTTCACCACCATTGAGCTCTACTGTTGAAGTTCAAGTAAAACTAGATGACGTCAATGACTCTCCACCTACATTTCCATCAGACCGAATGAAATTTTATATTAAAGAAAATTCTCCAATCGGTAGCACTGTTGGATTAATTAAAGCTGAAGATCCTGATGAAGGTATAAATGCTGAGGTTCATTATGCTATTTTAAGTGGACAAGACGCAAGTTCTTTTCATTTAATAACAAAACCTGGTGTTAATGGAGCAAGAATTATCACAAATGTTGATCTGGATTATGAATCGCCTCAAAAACGCTTCGAACTTGTCATTCGAGCATCATCACCGCCACTGCGAAATGATGTACATGTAGAAATTCTCGTAACGGATGCAAACGATAACCAACCAGTTTTGAAAGACTTTCACGTCATATTTAATAATTTCCGTGATCATTTTCCGAGTGGAATTATTGGACGTGTGCCTGCATTTGATGCCGACGTTAATGATAATTTAACATATAGAATATTGTCTGGAAATAATGCCAATCTAATTAGACTTAATCCAAACACGGGACAAATCACACTCAGTCCACAACTCAATACAAATGTACCAAAATCAGCAACTATGGAAGTATCTGTCGGTGATGGAATTAATGAAGTTAAAGCCTCAATGCATCTTATTGTTCGACTTGTTTCCGATGATATGCTCTTTAATTCTGTTACAATTCGATTAAATGAGATGACAGCTGAAGCATTTTTATCACCTCTCTTAAACTATTTCCTTGATGGATTGGCGGCTGTTATTCCATGTCCGCGTGAAAATATTTATATGTTCTCTATACAGGAAGATACAGATGTTGTAGCACGTGTCTTGAATATAACTTTTGCAGCTCGAAGACCTGATGTAGCTCATGAAGAGTTCTACTCAACACAATATCTCCAAGAACGTGTATATCTTAATAGAGCAATTTTAGCACGCCTTGCAAATGTTGAGGTTCTTCCATTTGATGATAATTTATGCGTCCGAGAGCCATGCTTAAACTTTGAACAGTGTCTAACAGTTTCGAAATTTGGAAATGCAACAGATTTCACGCATAGTGACACAGTTTTATTCCGATCAATTCAACCTGTCAACACATTCGCATGCAACTGTCCTGAAGGATTCACTGGTGGTACAGAGGCGTATTTATGTGATACAGAAGTAAATTTGTGCTACTCTGATCCATGTCAAAATGGAGGAACATGTAAGCAGAAAGAAAACGGCTATACATGTCTTTGTAAAAATGAATTTACTGGAAATAATTGTGAGAAAAAGTTAAAGGCTGCACCAACATGCCTCAATGAGATCTGTGAAAGTGGCTATTCATGTTCAAATGCATCACCCTATGGCGATAATTTCAATCTTCCATTCACACCAACTTGTGAATTGAAAGCTCGTTCATTCTCATCAAATTCCTTCCTGACTTTCGACAGCCTCAAGCAACGTCATCGATTTAATATCAAACTTAAATTTGCAACAATCAATGACAATGGATTATTATTATATAATGGACGATATAATGATCTTCATGATTTCATTTCTCTCGAACTGATTGATGGTCGTGCGACATTCTCATTTTCACTGGGTGATAAAATTGAAAAAGTTTTCGTAACACGTAAAAATAAATTGTCAGATGGTGAATGGCATACAGTTGAAGTTATATACTTTAATCGTACCGCTACTTTGGTTATTGATGAATGTGATGTTGCTTTAGCATTGAGTGGAAATCTAGGCGAGAAATGGTCATGTGCAAATCAAACTACACTCGAGCTAGACAAAAAATGTTCATTATTTGCAGAAAATTGTCACCGCTTGTTGGATCTAACTGGTCCGCTGCAAATTGGAGGACTACCACGAATTCCTGCTCATTTTCAGATACAATCACAAGATTACGTTGGTTGCATATCTGATTTGGAAATTGATTATAAATTTATTGATATGAACTCATTCGTTGCCGATAATGGAACAGTTTCTGGATGTCCAGAGAAAAAATCACTTTGTAGCACCAATAGCCCATGTTTCAATGGCGCAACATGCCATGATGGATGGAATGCATTCACATGCAAATGTCGTGATAATTTCACTGGAAATGTATGCCAGGAAAATGTTGAATCATCATGGAGATTTGCTGGTAATGGTTATGTTAGCTTCAATGCAATCGTTAAGCACATTCAGCTTCCATGGTTGAATGCATTGTCAGTTCGAACACGACAGAGAGACGCCTTCCTAATGCAAATAGTTGTCGATCAAAACAGTTCCGCCATTATAAGTTTAAAGAATGGTGTTCTCTATTACACATTTGATTCGGAATCGATGTATTTGCCAGGAAGTGTCCTATCAGATGGTGAATGGCACAGAATTGAAATAAAATGGTTGGGTGCTGATATTTCACTATCTATTGATTACGGACAGAGAGAAACGTTGCTACCAACTATGAAAAAAGTTCAAGGATTATATGCTGGAATAGTTGTAATTGGAAGCCCTGATAAATCTATTGGTAAGTAAATTAATGGAATTCCTTAGTAAAAAGTTTTAAAGTTGTTTTCCTTCTTAAATAAATAGGAAACATCCAAGAATATGACTCACTTGACGGATGCATTCAAGATATTCGTATTGGAACTCATCAATCTATTATTGATCGACCAACGAGAAAAGAAAATGTACAAAAAGGATGTCCTTCTCATGCCGAGTGTCCTGAAAACTGCCCAATTCATTCTGAATGCGTTCTATCGTGGGATGAAGCTCATTGCGAATGTAATTCTGGATATGTAGGAAAAGATTGTGTGCCAATATGCACAGTTGGACCATGTGCTGATGCTGGAATATGTCGTGTTGAAAATAACATAAAGAAAGGTTACTTTTGTGAATGCAATAGTACAATTTATTCGGGAGAATATTGCGAAATTCAAGAACAAAAGCCATGTCCAGGAGGATGGTGGGGTGAAAAGAGTTGTGGACCGTGTAAATGTGATATTAAACGTGGTTATCACCCTGATTGTGACAAACAAAATGGTCAATGCCGTTGTCGCGATAATCATTATCAACCTGTTAACGAAACAGCATGTATTCCCTGTGATTGTTATTATGAAGGCTCAATTAGTGGCTCATGTAATAAACTCACGGGACAATGTGAATGTCGAGAAGGTGTAATTGGACGTCGATGTGATTCATGTTCAAATTCATATGCAGAAGTTACACCCCATGGCTGTGAAGTAGTTTATGATGGTTGTCCAAAATCATTTTCTGCTGGTATATGGTGGTCGAGAACATCGTTTGGTCAGTCGGCAATAGAGAATTGTCCACCCAAATCTCGTGGCAAAGGCATCCGAACATGTGATGAAACATCTGGTGGTTGGGGTATTCCAAACATGTTCAACTGTACTTCTGATCTTTTTTGGGATTTAAGAAGGCAATTGTCGTCAATGGAGCAAGGTGAACTGCAATTAAATACATTTGTGTCAGTTAAAATGGCAGCAGATTTACAGCATGCTACTTCAACAATTGGCGGTAGTAAGAACAAAAAAGCAAAAGATGAGAAGTTTAAGAAATTTTCACTCGAGAATTCATTTATGTCACGCAACAGAATGCGAAATAATGAAATAGACATCGAAACTTATATTGACACTGAAAATTTATTAAAACATGAACAATTATATGGAGCTGATCTTTTAGTAACTGAAGGAATTCTCCATGAACTTATTGGTTATGAAGTAATGCAAAGTGGATTGGACTTAAGTCATAGTCAAGATAAAGATTATATCAGAAATTTGGTAGAAGCAGCAAGTATTATTTTGGATGAAAAATATGCAAATGAATGGAAACGACTAAAGGAATTGACAACACGTGGACCAAATGACCTTATTGATGCCTTCAATAAGTATCTTGTTGTGTTAGCTAGATCTCAACACGACACATATACAACACCATTTGAAATAGTTCATAATAATATGGCACTGGGGCTTGATATTGTCACAGCTGAGTCATTATTTGGCTACGAGCCACAATTAATAAATAAGAATCGAAACGGAAAAGTCAATCAGTATACAACAGAAAGTGTCATAATTCCCGACACAAGTGCATTCTTACAACATTCATCTAAGCAACGAGTACCGACAATTTCATTCCCAAAGTATAATAATTACATGCAAGACAAAACGAAATTTGATAGATATTCAAAAGTATTAGTGCCACTTGACATGCTTGGCATTCTTCCACCCGAGAAAGGCGATGTATCATATGCCATAAAGAATTATCGTGCAATCATTGGCTATACACAATATAAAGATATTGGTGAACTATTTCCGATGGTCTTTGATGATACTGTCACACGACGATATGGAGTTGATGTGGAAATTGCTACATCCGTTTTATCACTCACAATTCTCGTACCATCTATGGGAAATGATGATAAGCAGATGGAAAGAATGAAACATATAGACCAGCATTCTGAAAATCGTATTGATGAAAATTTCCCACCCGAAAATATTAAATATCCTGATGATATCAAAATAATTGTACATGATATGACAGACCATGATGATGCCGGTCGAGAAATGAAAATTCATGTCAATGGCGATGACATATTTAATCCAAACTTTGATTCAGCCGAAGATGTTATAATGGGAAAGTTAAATCATGGAGGTTTGTTAACTTTAAATAATTTATTTTTTGATTTTTTTTACAAAGATTATTTTTTCCACAGATGAATCTCAATCTAAGAAACTTATTAAACGTGATATAGTAAATCGTGATTCTAATTCTGATGCTGAAACAATTGAAGACAAGATAACTTATAGATCACTCGGTTCACCTCACCTCTCGCAACCGATTCGCGTTCAAATGTGGTTAAATATTGAAAAGCTGCGATTTAGTTCACGCCTCAATCCACAATGTGTACGATGGCATACATTCTACAATCAATGGACTAGAATCGGATGTCATACTGAGATGCCTGATTATGAAAAGGTGCAAGAAGATGAAAACGGATTGATTCTTATTAATTGCACATGCACTCACGTTTCAAGCTATGCTGTATTGATTGATGTCATTGACCCAGAAGATATTCCCGAGCCTTCATTACTTGTGCAAATTACTTCTCTTTCTGCATTTGTTGTTTCACTTCCAATTCTATTTTGTGTGATAATTGCATTGGCTTTGTTACGCGGCTTGCAGACAAACTCAAACACAATCCATCAGAATCTCGTTTTCTGTATTTTTGTTGCTGAACTGCTATTCTTTGTAGCATGGCAGGCTCGAAGAAGTCTAGTTGAGAACGATGTAAGTACATACATCCATTTTAATTCCCATAAATCTTCATTAAATTTATTTTTTATTTACTTTCATATCCACCCCATTTAGTTTCCATGTAAGCTCATTGCAATCGGTTTACATTACGCATGGCTTGCAGCATTTGCATGGACAACAGTCGATTGCATTCATCTTTATAGAATGTTGACCGAAATGCGCGACATTAATCATGGTCCAATGGGATTTTACTTTACTGTTGGATATGGTGCACCAGCTCTTCTTGTCGGACTCTCGGTAGGCGTTCGTGTACATGAATATGGAAACAACATGTTGTGAGTATCTTGACAATATCCTAAGATTTCATTTAATTAAAAAATATAATGTTTTTCAGCTGCTGGTTATCAGTCTACGAATCAGTTATTTGGTGGCTTGTTGCTCCAATTGTATCCATGTGTATAGTTAATTTAATGGTTCTTTTTATATCCGTAAAAGCAGCATTTACACTTAAAGATCATGTTCTTGGATTTGGAAATTTGAGAACACTTTTGTGGCTTTCAGTTGTATCACTTCCCTTAATGGGTATCATGTGGGTTCTCTCCATTCTTTCGGCATCAGAGAGTGTGGAAATTTACAATCTTGCACTATCAGCGTGTGTCCTGGTTCATGCAATTTTCTCAATTATTGGATATTGTATAATCAATAAACGTGTGAGAGAAAATCTTCGGAATACATTTATGAGATGCATGGGAAAGAAAGTACCACTTCTTGATTCTTCTTTGGCTGTAAGTAGCAGTAATTCTGGAAATAGAACCCCAGGATTTAATGGAACTTATGACACATCAAGAAGAAATATTGGAATTAGCGCATCGAGCACAACATCAAGGAGTACAGCAAAAACAAGTTCTAGCCCTTACAGAAGTGATGGACAATTAAGGCACACTTCGACATCAACTTCAAATTATAATAGCGATAATCCATCGTTTATGAAAAATTACGAAGGTAAAAAGAAACGAAGACATAGAAAGGATTCCGATTCGGGATCTGAAACAGATGGACGAAGTATGGAACTTGCTTCTAGTCATTCAAGTGATGATGATGAATCGAGAGGTGTTAAAAGTAGTACGACAAATTCTCATCATCGTAGCAAAGGTGTGGTTGCAGCACCTTCATATTTACCAAATATTACTGAGCATGTAGCAACTACTCCACCTGAATTGCATGTTGTACAAAGTCCTCAACTATTTCCTAATTCCAAAGGTTCATTGAATGGCAGATGGTCAAGTCAAGCACCTGAATCATTTCTTCCTACACCAAATATTGGCAGATGGTCACAAGAAACAGGATCAGACAATGAAATTCATTCACACAAAACGAGTTCTCCAAATCCTTTACCAAACCCAGACATAACTGATACCTCATACTTACAACAACATCAAAATAAAATGAATTTACCTCCTTCAATTCTAGAGAACATACATGAAAATTACATTCCGCCAACAGATCCGGTTATTTATAGTTCTGAGCTTTACAAGAAGGAACATTATGAAAATTATCACACTGAATATCAGACAAATACTCTTCCATATCATCCAAATGATAAGGAATATCAAAACAACTATACTATCGGTCATATGCGAGTCGGTGCTTATCCAAGTGATAATGGATTTCTATATGAAAAGAGTCGTACTTTAGGATATCTAGGATCAAAGACGTCATCGCCTTACATGAGTAAAGAAAGAATTGATGGTTACAGTCCTCAATCATTCTCAACTTTTAAGGCTAATGGAAATGGCAACACCAACATATATGGAAACATGACAAACACACAAAGTGTCCAGTCGTTAATACGAAATGATTATCAAGTAAGATTTGCAAAATCATTTATTCGAATCAAATGGAATTTAATTTATTTTATTTATTAACAGAGACAAACTGACTACCATTCTGATAGAAATTCTGAAGGTTCAGACAAGAACAATCCATATAATTTTCCATACACAGCTGAAGAAGATCATACAGGCATAAGACAACACATGCAAGCACATTACGTCAATGATATAAATAATCCTAGTCCTATAAACATGAGTAGAATGTCATCTAGGCATGGTTCGAGATCTGGATCTCCACCAATGCCTCACTTACCTCATATTTCACAACATACAGGCATCAACGATAGTAGCGAGTAAGTACTTTAAGAAAATTTTCGAATTTACAAACTCAAATAGTAATTTCTCTCACCTTTCTCAACATTTTGACAAAATTACACCTGATGATCCTTTAAGATGGTTAATGAGCTGGCAAAAGAAGAATAAACGTCATAATGTCTAATTTTCTACAATTTTTATTTTCTCTCAAACTTTTTTCTCCAACATTCTCGTTCATCGTGTAACACGACATGATTAATTGTCATGAAAAATGATTTTTCCTTCTTCAGCTCCAAGGTAAACTGGAGTGATTTGCTTAAATAATTTCAAGCATGACACGTGTGATTTTTTTCATTATTATTTCAACAAGTTTTTGCTTAAATTTCTTATTATTTCTTACATCCTGTTAATGACATTTAATTGAAAATTTTAAGCGTAAACAAATTTGCATGTAAAAATCTAATCTTTTGATTGAAAAACTTTCGTTTATTCCAAGTTGTTTTTTGTGTGATTTTAATATCTTTAACTTGACTTTATTTTTAAAAAAACACTAATTTTTTCATTTCTTTTAAAGGAGGAGCACAGATGCTGAAACAAGAGTGTAAACAACCAAAGTCCCCATCACCTGTTCATATTTATTAAATTATTTAGTAAAATAAATTAAGAGCATGTAAATCATTTCATTAAAAAATAAGTTTTAAGACATCTTCATACAAAAAAAACTGCAAAGATAGAAAAGACAAAAGGCAAAAATTGACTGATTTTCAAGTAATGTCTAGGAAAATAAAATTTAATATGTTGTATAGCTTAAAATTCTGAAAGATTAATTTTCTAAATTTTATAGGCCATAATACTCATTTATTGGAATTCATACGAGCAGTGAGAAGAAGTTTGGAAAAACAATATTCAAGTCACGAATATAATTAGAAGCTTTTGAATAGAATTTTAGTTGACCCAGTGAAAAAAATGTATGTAATTCTAAACAGTGAATTGTTCTAGAAATATACTCGATATGTACAAAAAAAATAAAAATTTTATATTGTAAGAATACTCACTTAAGAAAAAAATGAAAACTGACCATTTAAATATTTGCATTTACAATAATAAATGAATAGTTGTAAAATTGTAAAAATTTCTAGAATTTTAAGAAATTGAAATGAAAACTTGATCTCATTTAAAAAAATTTGTATGAAAATGTTTGCATGTAAAAATAATTATGCCTGACAAAGAAGTTATTTTAGAATATTTAAAATTGAATGAGAAGAAAAATATAAATTTGAGTGCCTAAAGAATTTTTTTCTCCCCTGAACAATTTTTACAAGTTGAGAATTAAGGAAACTGGATGAAAAACTGAGTTGAAAATATTGAGTAATTGGAAATGCTTTGTAAAAAATATTTTCATTTGAAATTTCGAGCTTCTTAGACAATTTTTATTTAGATATGAATTGACATTTATAAATCTTATGACAAAATTTGATTAGACTTTAATAGGACAAACCGTGACAAAATTTGACAATTTGTTGTAATTTAGGAATGTTCTAAACTTAATGAACCTATAAATTTATAGGCAATTTTTAAGAACATTCAGAAATCGACATTTTATTGAATTTTCCATGCATCATTTTGATAATTTCAAACAGTCGTACTTAGACTAAATATATTACTTTTGATTAATTTTCAATCAGTGTTCCCACATTTACTACAAGAATCAATAAATTCCTTTTGGTTTGCAAATTTTTTAGGTAATCTTATACGCAGGATATTTTATGCAATAATATGTATCTTTAAATTATGTAAATGTCTAATGTATCTCTTATTTTGTATCATAAATTCAATAAACGATAATATAAACCAATGAAAACTTGGCATGAATCATTCAACAGAACTTTTCAAATGTTCAAAAAACATTTATACGATTCCCTTGTTTTACAGAGTAATGAAAACATTGATAACATTGAAACCAATGTTTGATGCTTTTCTCATCGATTATAGTTTTACTAATTTTTTTACTAATCATAAAACATGATGTTGAGAATAATTGAAATTCTCAGGGAAATTCTAAAATATTAACACAATTTTGTAATTTTATTTAAGCTATATTCGATAAAGAGCTTTCATCCACATTTTCCTTTATTTCAGCATTTATTTTATCTACTTTAGTTTCATCTATGTTTTCTGCTTTCTTGCATATTTGGAATTTTACTTTCCCAAAAAATATATCCAAACTGAGAGCTTCAAAAATAATCACAGTAGCTATCCACTGCATCCAGCTAAGAATATTTCCAAAAATAAAAGATGACAAGAAAACTGTAAAAAATTTCCTGGTTGTTGTGATCAATGATAAAGGTAGTGGTCCGAAATTCGAGATAATAGCCGATGTAAAATAATGTCCAATGGATCCTGTAATAGCAGTCAACAAAACAAGCAATCCGATTTCATTATGCTCCATACAGAAATTCATAAAATGAAGAAATTCAAAATTTATAAAAATTAGTGGAATAATGAGAACTGCACACCAAGTATTGACATAAAACATATAATTGATTGAAGATGGTTTTGATTGAGCTCCAGCGAGAAATCCTTCTAACAAAAGACTAATAAAAATTAATATATTGCCCAAAAGCATTTCATTTGAAGTCATTACTCCTTCTTTATAAATAAATAATCCAACGCCAAAAGCAATCATTGTCACAAATATATATCTTTGAAACTCATAATACTTTTTCGCAATTATTGCAGTAAAAATCATCACAGGAATGGGTTTACATGCTGCATAAATAAAAAAGTGAGAACTTCATATTCTTCATTTTGAAGGGTCTTTTACCTTTTCCGACGACAAGCACAACATATGGAATGAATTGGAGAGCCATATTGGATGTTATCATAGTCAAGACATTGAAAATAGCAATCACTACATAATATTTTTGTGGTGTCTTATTATCCTCTTTATTTTTGGTCATCATGATCATCCCTAAATTTAAAAATTGTTGGAAATTTTATCAATTATTTATTAAAGAAATTTTGTTGCACTTGGCACCTCACTTCATTTGGTTGCTTTTACAAATCATCAGTTTGGATTCATAAAATACATGTAGACTTATTAAACTACTTTAATCATGAGTAACTTCACATTTGGAACGAATCTACTTACCTTTTGCACTTATTGAATTTATTAGGAACTGAAGAGCAGAAAATGTTATTGGAAAAATGAATTTTTCACCATCATAATTATTTTTGAATATTTGCTCCCTAAGAACGGCACAGACACTAAAGCTAACAAATAATCCTAGAGATAATGAAATTCCCTTTAATTTATTTTCTCTTAATATCATTGTAAGATTTTATCACAATTAATCCAGAAAGATGTAAACAGTTTGAAGTAAAATATAGAAATGAAACTCTGTCGTTTATCTAAACAATATTTAAATACTTGACTTGTGCGTTTGATCAGCGAAAAAAAAAATAGGAAAAAGTTATCACGTGAAAATTCATAAAATCAAGTTTGTCTTTCACAAGAAAAATCACGTGACTGAGCATCACGTATTATGTTGATTTGTGAACCAAGAATGAAGAAGAAGGAATTTTAATAATCCTAAATTTAAAAATTTGCATCATAGATTAGGATTAAGATAAATTGTCTGAAGAAAAAGTTTGTAGCCGTTTGTAGCTGAATTATCTTCATGAATTTATAGTTTTTCTTGGAATTTTTATAAATACTACTCAAGAGTAGCCTCCTTTAACTTTCTCGGGAATAGTTTACCTTTGGCGGTAGCTGACTTGCCTTTACAAATTAATAGTTTTTCTTGGAATTCATATGAGTACTCCAAACACTTCGGGATACACTTGTACGATGACGTCTAGTGTCGTGTCGTTTGAGAAACATTGTGACTCAATATAATTATAATTTTGCCAAATTTATTATTTTACACAGTAGGAAATAAAATGTAGAAATGATTTGTACGTTTGGTCAGAGAAAAATATAGGAAACAATATTCACGTGAAAAATTGAATTGTAAAATCAAGTTGGTGAATCACAAATAGCTCAATTTATTATTTTAACTAATAATCATGTCAATCATATTTGGAATATTCCATTAAAAACTTTGAAATTAATCTTTGTATGACCCTTGGATTAAAATGAATAACGAAAATTTAATTTTTAGCAAGCTCAATACCAAATCAGCCAACTTCTCAAGAGTAATCAGCTTCATGATTGAGAACTTAGCTATCATTTTCTTCACCAATACATTTCAAGTGAGTATATTTTTGTATATATTTTTTTTATTATTGTTTTTTGCATCTAAAATATTAAACATATTACACAGTATTTAAATAAAAGTTTCAAATTAATATCTTGCTCGAATATACAGTCATAAATTTTAATAAAATAAAAAAATAAATTATATAATCACACGATATGAATCTTCTTTTACTGTAGCCTCTTCCTTAATTTCAGGTTCAGTCTTGTTATTGATTATCTTTTTCTTTCCAAATAATACATCTAAAATAAGAACTGTAAAAATTAGGATAGTGGCAGCCCATTGTCGACTGTTGAGTACATTTCCAAAAATTACGGAAGAAAATAAAACTGTAAAGAATTTTCTCATAGTAGTTACTATAGCTAAAGGTAATGAACCATAGCATGATATCATTGACGATACAAAATATTGACCAGCAGTTCCCATCAAAACAGTAATAGCCATGTAATAACCAACTTCATGGTGCTTCATGCAAAATTGGATAAATCTCCATCCTTCGTAGTTTATGAATAATAATGGAATAACTATTAATGTACTCCAAGCATTAACATAATACATGAAATTTAGTGAAGATGGTTTTGATACTGTCCTCATTTTATCTTGTGCCGCACCAAGACAACCGTCAAACAAAAGACTTATCATTATAAGCAAGTATCCCCACAATGTCTCTTGCGATGATTTTATTCCGTCCTTGTATATAAAAAGACCAACTCCAAAAACGATCATCAAGACAAAGAAATATTTCTGAATTGTGTAAGATTTCCTTACAACCAGCACAGCGAAAATCATCACAGTAATTGGTTTACAAGCTATAAGAGAACAAGAAAAAAATTAAATAAAATGCATTTTTTACTGGACTTATAACTATAATTTTTAGCGATGGTTTTGAGATTTCTAACTATCTGTTCCAATTCGATAGCACTAAGAGTCAAACGAACGAACAGCCTCGATAAAGAATATTATGAGCTTTGCTAATTAGTGGACGTAATAAATTAATGGTTTTTAAAAAGGATATTAAAAAATTTGGATCTGGAAAAATGCTAGTTTCCGTCTAACCCAGTGTATTCCAAACTATGCACTATGGGGCAAAATGAAAAAAAATCGGACATTCACTTGGTTTTTGGCAATGTTTCAAATATCCATTTCAAAGTTATTTTTTCTTGTAGAGGACATAAAAAGAGACTTGTATGCCAAATTTCAAGTCATTTGGTGCTACTTTCACGATTCTAGGGCTGTTTGAAGTTGAAAAGGGGTAAAAAATATGATTTTTTCATGCAATACTTAAACTGAGAAATCTCAGCGATGGTTAAAGATATTGAAAAACGGGTTTCAGTTCCTAGTAGTGCTATATAAGAGCTTCATTTTGACATATGGCAAAGTTTATAACTTTATAGTTTTGGTACCGGTATGCTAGGAAATGCATGAAAATCATAGGAAAAATGACCTTGGACATGTCGCAATTACCTTATATGGTCGGGATTCCCTTAAGGATACATACCAGCGTGTAGCCACTGGCTTCTAGTTTGCAAAACTGTATAAAGCTTTTCTCAACTCATCGGCGAAAAAAAGTTATGTTGATTTTAGAAAGTCGATCTATATTTGGCCAAAAACTAACTTTTCTGAGAAAAAAATGAGAAGTATAAAAATAAATATGGTTTTTGATGTATTTTAGTCACTTATGCTGTTTTAAGACAAATTGCGAAGAAATTTTCTCAAAAAGTTCAAAATATACCGAGATATAGGGTACATGTGTTCTCTGACGACTTGACCCTTTTTCACCTCACTCAAACAGCTGTAACTTTTACAAGGTGTAATACTTTTTAATTTTGTTTTCTGATTATTATAGCTGATATCAATACCATTCTAATGATATATTATACTTAATAGTTAGGTATGGTCATGGTCATGAAATCGGTCCTTGTTTGTGACCGACCCCAAACTAGTGAAACGCTATTTCTTAATATACTATTTAAAAGCATATTTAGATATTGTATTTAGGTTTTTTATATTTATTTATGATATTTATGACCATTTATACCCAAATTTTGTGTTTTGGAATTTCTTTGCTATCTGTGGGTAGTCTCTTGCTAGCCTCCTAGGAAGTACCCTAGTAGCCTCAATTTTGTCAACAAATCTTGCAACTGAAGTTATTTTACAGACTTTTATCGATTGATCTATGAAATTTATATATGTTCTAGGCAAAATACATATATTTTAGGTACATTACACTGAAAAATTGGGATTTTTGGTAATTTTGTTTGAGATTGGCTTGCGTTGGTCACATTCAATGCACTACCATGGCAACAAGGATGACTATATGTCCAAGTATTATACATTTTTGGAAAGGTATTAACATCAGCTAGCAAAAACAGAAAACAGGATCAAGAAATATTATTTCTATAAAAAGTTCTAAGCTGTTAAGTAGTCTCAAAAACCACCTAGTCGACAACCAACAGAGGCAAAAACGTGGTTTTGATAATTTCAAGCTTATTTTGGTTTCTCATCCATTTTTTTAAGTTCCTATATGACTTTTAATTACTTTTTGCTTCAAACACTTATGAAATATCATCAAAATTTTCAAAACCACGTTTTTGCCTCTGTTGGTTGTCGACTAGGTGGTTTTTGAGACTACTTAACAGCTTAGAACTTTTTATAGGAATAATATTTCTTGATCCTGTTTTCTGTTTTTGCTAGCTGATGTTAATACCTTTCCATAAATGTATAATACTTGGACATATAGTCATCCTTGTTGCCATGGTAGTGCATTGAATGTGACCAACGCAAGCCAATCTCAAACAAAATTACCAAAAATCCCAATTTTTCAGTGTAATGTACCTAAAATATATGTATTTTGCCTAGAACATATATAAATTTCATAGATCAATCGATAAAAGTCTGTAAAATAACTTCAGTTGCAAGATTTGTTGACAAAATTGAGGCTACTAGGGTACTTCCTAGGAGGCTAGCAAGAGACTACCCACAGATAGCAAAGAAATTCCAAAACACAAAATTTGGGTATAAATGGTCATAAATATCATAAATAAATATAAAAAACCTAAATACAATATCTAAATATGCTTTTAAATAGTATATTAAGAAATAGCGTTTCACTAGTTTGGGGTCGGTCACAAACAAGGACCGATTTCATGACCATGACCATACCTAACTATTAAGTATAATATATCATTAGAATGGTATTGATATCAGCTATAATAATCAGAAAACAAAATTAAAAAGTATTACACCTTGTAAAAGTTACAGCTGTTTGAGTGAGGTGAAAAAGGGTCAAGTCGTCAGAGAACACATGTACCCTATATCTCGGTATATTTTGAACTTTTTGAGAAAATTTCTTCGCAATTTGTCTTAAAACAGCATAAGTGACTAAAATACATCAAAAACCATATTTATTTTTATACTTCTCATTTTTTTCTCAGAAAAGTTAGTTTTTGGCCAAATATAGATCGACTTTCTAAAATCAACATAACTTTTTTTCGCCGATGAGTTGAGAAAAGCTTTATACAGTTTTGCAAACTAGAAGCCAGTGGCTACACGCTGGTATGTATCCTTAAGGGAATCCCGACCATATAAGGTAATTGCGACATGTCCAAGGTCATTTTTCCTATGATTTTCATGCATTTCCTAGCATACCGGTACCAAAACTATAAAGTTATAAACTTTGCCATATGTCAAAATGAAGCTCTTATATAGCACTACTAGGAACTGAAACCCGTTTTTCAATATCTTTAACCATCGCTGAGATTTCTCAGTTTAAGTATTGCATGAAAAAATCATATTTTTTACCCCTTTTCAACTTCAAACAGCCCTAGAATCGTGAAAGTAGCACCAAATGACTTGAAATTTGGCATACAAGTCTCTTTTTATGTCCTCTACAAGAAAAAATAACTTTGAAATGGATATTTGAAACATTGCCAAAAACCAAGTGAATGTCCGATTTTTTTTCATTTTGCCCCATAGTGCTATGTGCGAGATTTTTTCAAAAAGGCCAAAAATGACCAATTTTTTCATACTTGCTCCAAAAAAAGGTCATGAAACTCAATTTTCGAGCAATTTTTGCATGAATTGGCAACCAAAATATTTTTTGGTGTGTCGCGAAAATTTTTTGACTCAAAAGTGTGTCGCCAACGAAAAAAGTTTGGAAGACACTGGTCTAACCAATCAAAACAAAAAGTTCATCGCCTATGTCATTTTGATTATTAAAATTTACTTGATTGCACAAAAGCTTTACATACCTTTTCCCACAACTTGTATTACGTATGGAATATACTGAATAGCCATATTAGAAGACGTCATAGCCAATAAGTAGAATAAAGCGACAAAAAAGTAAAACTTCTGTGACGTTTCATTTATTGGATGATCATGGGTCATGGTTATTCCTGCATAAATGATTTTTTTTGATAAGTGAACTGACAAATTAGAAAAAAAAATCAGTTTTACCTTTTGCAGTGATGAAGTAAACTAAGCATTGAAGAGCTACGAATGCAGTTGGATAAATAAATTTTTCTTCTCCATAATTATCCTTAAAAATCTTTTCTTGATACACAGCCATGATACTATAGCTAGCAAATATTCCTAATGAGAGGCCAATCAATTTGAATCTTTCGAAAAGTGATAACATATTTCCTGACTGTCTTTCTTTGTGCTAAATTGTGTACTGATCTTCATTCATGTTAATCGCAGTTTAAAATTTAAAAAAATTTCTCTCTCCTCTCCATTATTAATCTCAGATTTACAAAAAGAAGATTCAAGTGACAAAAACAGGTATAATTGATCGAGATGATCATCGTTTTCGTTACTAATGATATCGCTCTTACACCATTTAAAATTAAAGTTAACGCAATCAAGATTATTTGTCGCTCTTTTGAGAGACGTTTTCTAATTGAGAGGATTTTGATTGCATGATGCAATTTATAAAAAACATCCCACAAATATGTGAAAAGGGAATTCCCGAGAGTTGAATGGGAAAGTAATTCTCATTTTTTTTACTTCTCAATAACTGACCATTTACAATAATCACCGTATCAATTTTATATGTGTTACACATCTACATGTTTTATGTTGTTTAATGCATTATTTTATATACTTTCCATTTTTATTATTATTTTTAAGATAAAACTCAGTGTAGTTAGAAATTTTTCCAGGAAGAATTTTCAGTTTTTTTTTAAAAACCGGTGAGATATGAGGGGGATAAATTCCCCTGGCTACGCACCTGATAAAAATTAATCGCACACAACCAAAATGACTATAAAATAATGAAATAACAGAAAACATGAAGACGTTAAATAAATAATATATATAAGTTGTAAGGGGTCGTTCGTAAATTACGTCACGCTAAAAAACGACTTTTTCAACCCCCCTCCCCCCTTGTCATAAATTTTCCAAAGAAAAAAAATTTTTTTGTATGGACTGTCACAAATTCTTTCGACCCCCCCCCCCTCCCCCCTAAAAGCGTGACGTAATTTGCGAACGACCCCTAAGAGGAACATTTATTGTCTGCAATATTTATTAATTTATCAGAGGCAGAGATAAGAAGGAACCGATTTTTTAGCTTTTTAGCTACAACTTCGGCCGCCTTAAATTTTGTTTGCACGCAGTTAAAAATATTTCAGGCTAAAATTTACATTGTGGACCTGAAAATATCTTTATATTTTGAGTCTGGAATAATTTTAGACTTTGATCATATTAGATCTCTGTTTTTTGGTTCTCGACGTTACTTTGCCTCTATTGGATCTTTATATTGTGGTTACGTTACCTCTACGTTACTTTGATGAGTATTTACGTAATTTATTCTTAACATTTTCTTCAAACGGACTTTTTTGAGATCTTCTACTAATTAAATATAACTTTTTTACATTCACTTGTTGTATTGTGCAAAAAAGTAAACTTTTATGAATCTGAAAACAACAACTATTAAAACCACCCATTTCCACGTTTTTCCGGTACACTAAAAATTTTCTTTAAAACTAAAAGGAGTAAAATGTAGTAAAATCTCGTAAAATTTAGTAAAAAATGGTAAAATTTTTACCTATTTTTACCACATTTTAATTTTACACAAAGCTACTTTCCCCCTGGATGGATATTATCGAAGAAAACAGTTATTAGACATCATATTTGTGTTGCCCTCTCCACCCCCAAAGAACGCAAAATGCAACGGAAATTTTTTTTTGTTACATGTCTACTTTGATGAAAATTTTTAAGCCCTCAAATTTTTTTGAAAAGCAAATTTCCCACAAAAAAGTACTTCCAGACAAGTTTTTTTTAATTTTCTCCTTTTGATTTTCCTCGAAATTCCTTCCAGGTTCCATCAAAAAAATTTTCATTGACAAATTTTTTCTCACAATTTTCCCCAATGTTACCTCAGTTCCAGTTGATAAATCCTGACTGTCTTCTGAACCTGAAACCAAAATGTCGATAATATTTGACTCAGATGCTGTAAACTTCATTTTCGTTGATTGTTGATCCTTATTGTTGCTTTAAATCCTTTATTTAAATTGTTGACTATTTTCACTGACCACTCGCGTTTTAAATTAAACTTTGAATGAAATTTTTTTTCAAAGGTTACTGGGTTTTTAATTTTTTGTACTGTTTAGAAATGAAAATTGTATTTCAACAGAATTTAAGCTGTTTGCTGCTTTATTGACTTGATTATGTTGGTGATACCTCTGAATTAAGATAAGCGATTATTTTCGATGAGATTCCCAACATAATTTTTGGACCTTTTGTGTCACAACACAATTACTGAACATGATCACTGAAAATGAAATTAGTTGTGTTAATTGTCTGCCTTATTAAATTAAGACTGAAAGGGAATGATCCAAAAGAACCTGAATCATCGAAATACCTGAACTAGTGTGTCGTGTGAAAGGAAATTGCCTCATGAATTTTCAAATTATGGATGAAATCTTTTACTTCATTAATCGTGGGAACAGAAAGCTAAAAAGACAAGAGCTGTATAAGCAGTAAACACTAAGTGAAGCAAGGACATAACTGAGCGAAACTTTTGACCGTTTCCTATCCGTTCCTACAATTTTCTCCTATGATGAATAAAGCTTAGTTTAATCCCATTTAATTGACATGTTTTATGAAAAGATTGATTGCTGAATAATGGGAGTAAAAGCAACAGATAATGGAATGCAATGGTTTTGATAGATGTTGTCCATTACTACACCCATGATTATATTGAATTGATGATGAATGAATGATATTACCCATTGATGTTTTGAAGAGGATGATGGTTATCAAGGAGTGGTAATCAGTTTTAAGTAATTTCTCCAGTTCCGCAATTTCTGACGGATAAGTCTTGACTGTTTTCTTGTATACTATCCATCTGACTAATGAGAAATGAACATATCAAAAGGAAACAAAAGGAAACCTCCATACATGGAATTCTTGTCAAAGACCCTGTTGAATATAATAATGAAGGTAATGACTTGGGGTCTAAACATTAAGAAACCTCGCTGTACAAATAACACTGAGTTTGAATTTCAGCTAAAGGGCTGCTGGTTCCACTAAAAGTTGTAAAGTTGTGTGACAAAAGCCGTGAGTAACAGAGCTCACACTGCACTCAGATTGTTGTATCCGTTAATCAGCAGAAATTCACAACTCGACGTTTGTAACAAACTTCTCATCTACAAGCTAGCCATCAGACCGATCTTCACGTACGGTTGTCCAGCTTTTGAAAGCAAAAACTTCAAGTTTTGCAAAACAAATTCCTGAGAATCGTTCTCAACAAATCAAGATATGAAAAGATCAAAGATCTACACACAGAAGCAAAAGTACCCTTCATCGAGGAGTACGTCGGAAAATTGCAAGCGAGTTTCAACATTCGTCTTGCAGCTCAAAATTCTGAATAAAGCAATAAAACAATGTATTTTAAATTTTTTTGTACATACTTAATATACAGAAATAAAAACTAATTATTTAAATAAATAAAAATTTATTCTCATTAATTAGTTTTTTAAAAATAAAATTGTAAAATTTTTAAATGCAATAAAAATTATTTATTCCTCATTATGCAATATATTTTCATTTATTCATTTTTACTTTGTATCAAATTTTATTTTCAGATCTTTTCATTCCAAATATTTTCAGCTTGATTTTTCGACAATTTATAGAGTCCTGATTTTTGTCATTTTTAATTGATTCCGAAATTTTTTAGTTCCAAATTTTTTTAAGTATCGAATTGGCTAGAACAGTGAAAAAGCACAGAAATCCGACTAGACACGCCACAGCTGCTTTCCCACTGCTTAATTTTCTCATCACATTCATATAATTACTTTTTATTTCTTAATTTTTTTTATTAGTCAGATGGATATCAGGGTAAAATCTCTTTCGTCAAACAAACACAAGCCGCAAAAATGACATCGTGTTATAACTACATCAAATCTTCTGCGACTTCTAAAATAAATAATGCAAACTAATGGAATAAGAAATGTGCAATAATTTTATAATAATTAAATAAATAGAAAGCAACATGAGTGAGATTTAAATTTTATTTTTTAAAAACTTTTAAGTGTTAATTTTTGCAACATTTCTTTATTGATGAAAAAGATTGAATCCTTTCGTTCCTATTTAAAATTCCAGTAAATTAGTGCTATCAAGAAGTTTTTCGATACAACAATATTTTTGGTCTCTCTTTTGCCAATTTTGATTTGAAATACAAAAGCATTTGTGCCTAACATGACAAGCAAATAAATTAAGCTATTTAAGCTATCTAAATACAGCTCTAAAAATTTTAGAACGTCAATGGTTCTAATCAAAAAATTGGACAAGCATTGACTATAAATTGAGACGATGTAATGTAATAGGAATAAAGATTGGTCTACAATTATCATAAAGTACTTTCGGTCAATTTTTAAATGAGCGAGCTCTTGGGATATTGCTTACTAATCAATAAAATTGTAAAGAATTAATTGTAATGTGAATTCTTATTTTTAAATTATACTAAGTATTTTAAAAAAGGAGATTAAATTTAAAATTTATTTGTGGCTCTTTTTCGATCTCCAGTCGATAAATTCAGGAATATCTTCGTCCTCATCACTCTCTGTATCACTGGTCTGCATTATTGTATTGCTATTGCCTTTAACTCTATCCTCTTGTTTAAGTTTAGTTTCAATCTCCTCCTTCTTTTTCTCCATTTCTAGCACCCTAAATTCAATAGTTTAGAATTTATTTATTTACGTATATGTAGCTAATTTAAATTTTACCTTGACCAGTTCCTAATTTGTTCATCGATTTCATCAATTTGTCTTTCAACTGTCGCTTCCTCATGTTCCTCATTGATAATATTTGTAGACTGAATTTCTGCTTCTTTAATTTCTTTTTGAAATTTGTCCCATTCTTCTTCCACTGGATCTTTATATTCAAGATTTCTTGCCTTTGCATCTTTCACTGGATCATCAAAAAAGCCTTCTGGAAGTGTCTCGTCAACTTGCATCTTTTCATCTTCGATTTCTGGATTTTTTGTTACTACAGATTTTGTCGATTTGGGCTTTGGATCAAAAAAGTCATCAGGTATTAAAGATCTTTCTTGTTGCGGCTTATCACTTTCCTTCTTACTATTTGTTACTTCAGTTTGCTTGCTGACAATAATAGACGATGTTGATGTTGTACTATTTTTTAAAATTCCTTTTAATTTCTTTTCAGGCACTTCTGAGCGCATATCTTCGATAGACCTTTTTAATCCAGCAACTCTTGCGTCATGATCTGATTTCTTCGTTTGATTTACTATTTTCTCCTTCAGTTGTTTTGCAAGCTGTAAATTTTCCTTATGCTGCTTTGCATTTATATGTACTTTCCAAACATTTTCTGACCTAACTATTGATTTACATAAAACGCATGTTAATTGTCCGTTTTCATATTTCGCAAAGGGTGAATCTATTTTATTAACATCCGACGCCGTTCGTGACTGTTTTTGCTCATTCATTAATCGACGTAATTCATGTTGACTTGATTTCTTTTTCTCTAATCGAAAAGCCGCATTCATTTTGCTAAAAAAGATAACAAATTATACATTAACTAATCGAATTTTATCATTTCTAAATGACACACTACTTACTTATCCTAATTAAACACTATTTTCAACTTAATTTAAGCTCTTTTCTTTAATTTATTGATTTATTTAAAAATCGTTTAAAAAAATAATGAAAATTTGAAACAAATCTCGAAAAAAACGTTACAACAGTCGATGTCCGTTATAGAGAAGTTCAAAATCAAAACATTAAATAAAATCAAAATGATGAAAAAATTTAAATACTATAAAAGTAAAGATAAAACTATTGAATTAGATGATGTAATCGACTGTATTGGAACTAACAAGCAAGATGTAAGTAAAATAATAGTAAATCAACTAATAATTTGAACTTAGAAATGTTTTTTTTAATAGCTTGACGAAATTCTTATAAAAACCGATAGAGAAATACCAAATGTGGGATTAAAAAATATTAAGGAATGGAAGATCTACAGCTTAATAAAATGTCCAGGACTTATAATCATCAAGAATCCTTTTACATCAGTCGGTCAACGATACTATATTAAGAAACTTGTAAAAGAATATACAAAAAATCATCCAAACAATTTACTGGAATCAAGATTTAAAGAAAATGTCATCAAGGATTTTTGGACTTCATGGACTGAAGAGACTGATCAGCAACAGAAGAGGCTAATAAAAAAATCAATGAGGTGGACAACTTTGGGATATCATTATGATTGGACTAATAAAGTGTACAAGGAAGAAAACAAGGATGAATTTCCCGAAGAGCTGAATAAACTTATTTCTGTTTTTGCTGAAGTTTTGAATTTTAATGACTTCAGATCAGAGGCAGCAATAATAAATTTTTATCACATAGGAACCACACTTTCCGCTCATACTGATCATTCAGAAATATGTGATGCACCACTTTTTTCCATCAGTTTTGGACAATCTGCTATTTTTCTCATTGGCGGAACTTCCAGAGATGATGACGCTATCCCCATATTATTAAATTCAGGCGATGTTGTAGTAATGTCTGGAGATAGTCGATTTAATTATCATGCAGTTCCTAGAATTTTTGAATCAATTTCGCAACCATGGAATGAAAGTCAGAATATTAATAACTGTAACATCCTCAATCCTGAGGATTTAAATGATTGTCTTTGCCAAGAAACATGGAGTCTGTTTGACACATATTTAAGCGATAGCCGAATAAATATAAATGTACGACAGTACAAAAAATAAAATATGACGAAATTAAATTTTCTTCTTCTCTAAATTGGCATTAAAATGATTTTTTAAAATTTCTATTAAAAACGACTGGCTAACTAAAACACGGAGATGTAACGTAATGCATGTATGTACCAAAGCAAGAAAAGAGAGATGAAGAAAAATTAAGGTCAGTAGTGTTGAAGCATGTAAGTAAATGTGTAATGAGCAGAGAGTACGATCAATGTATATGTCAAGAAATTAAATAGCAGAAGAGAACGAGCAAATTAAGTTGCAACTTTTCAACTCGACGAATTGTTAAGGCGCTGAAAATTATTCAACTGATTTATTTAACATACAAATTTGGGTTCAGTAAAAATATGAATTTCAAAAGTTTCCATGCATTATTAATTCTGTAATTTCTTTAAACGACAGTCATTTCCACAAATATTTAAAGCTATTGAAAAAAATTCTATTAAATTAATTAACAGTACAAAATGTAAATCACTTTTCATTCAAAACTACTTCCAAATTATTATTTTATGATGTAAGAATTGAGAGCACTTTATCTGGAGGAATATATCAACTTCTATTTAAATCAATTTGCATCAATCAGTGCATTTGTTACATTCATACAAATAAATTATGCATTGAAAATGAGAGAAGATCCGTCGGTACTTAACAAACAATATTTGTTCCCATATAGTATAAAGAAAAGAAAAATCTCAGCTTCAAAAAATCGCGAGAGCGTAAAGCATGTACATACTTTTTTTATGTCTTATTTCTCAGCTTGCAAGTTAGTTTTCAGCACTCATTTCGATGAAGCACATCGTGCCTTAATTCAAACTGTTTTTGTGTAAAAGTCCAATTAATTTTTCTTTTGATAAACTTTTAATTCTAGTAGAATTTTTGTGTACAATAAAAGATGAAACTTGCTTTCTTGTGACATGATGTAATGACTGTAACTGTAAATAAGTTTCTAAGACAGGTCTAAAATATTATTTCATAATCAAAAAATTGCAAAATCTCATGCGTACAGCAGTGAACTAACTAGTGAAATGTTAAATTCGACGCCTCAAGTCAGCACAACAAATTACAAATTAAATTAAGATTTAAATACCTACATTATAATTGAAAGAAATATTGGAGGATAAACAATTTAGTCTGCGAGAAAAAAAGAGGTGTATTCGGTCGTTCAATATAAGATATTTTTTCTGTGATGCTGTTTGGATTGCAGCAACGACAAAAAAGTGATCCAACACGTTTTTTTTTCAATCTCAGCAAATCCCAACTTCTTGCAAAATTATTTTTTTTGCTGCAAATGTGCGATGCTTGTTTGCTTTTCACCTTCTTTTTTGTGCACACAAAAATAATATAAAGTGTGTGTTATAGTCAATTATAGTAAATCGTATGTTGAAAGAAAGGAAGCACAAGTAAGAAGCTCACCATTCTGGAATGTTAAGAACGTCTTTTTGTTAATTATCTTGTGTCAACAATAAAATTAAATCGAAAAGTGTCAATTAATTTAAATGTATAGCAAAAAGTCAAACTTATTGGCATCGTGTACATAGTGTATGTGCTTCTACCTCCTTTAATGTACATTAATAAAAGTTTTAAAAAATTGGAGTTTCGTGTGTTTGCTATTTGCGCAAATTGAACTCATTTTTCTATGCAAGACTTTAAAAAGGTGAAAGAAGTTTGTGCTAATAAAAAAAGAGATGAAAAATGTCTTAATTTAAGTTTACGATGTAAATATCAATGAAACTGAACAGAAGAAGAATCAAATAAGTAGAATTGTGTGTGTGTGTGTAATGATTAAAACGTAATGATAAAGTGCATAATAATTCATTCAACGAGCAGCAATGAGAGAAAAATTCTCGTTCATAATATGGTGCACAGAATCTCATCTTTACATATCACTACGATAACATAACGGTATTTCCCATTCTACTCTGAAACAAATATCAACGATTGTAGAGAAGAAAAAAAAGTGAGAATTGTTAAGAAAAGTATAAAATATTCTGGACGCAGTGGCGAAGAAAATAACAAATTTCAAGCCGTGAGAGAATCGAGCGCATCATCAAAAAAATTACTATCTATTCATAAAGGTAATGCTAAGTTACTTTTTAGAACTCGTTTTTTTAATATTTCGGTGGAGCTTGCAACATTTCTTTTTTCAACACTCCAATACCTACAGTCTAAGTTATAGAGCTATTTTGAGCACATTTTACAAAAGACGCATTTGCTCTACTTTAAAAAAACACTCGTAATTCTGTGTCAGTTAAAGGAATGCTCGACTTCATTTTTGGAATATTTCGCAGCGTCTGAAAATTAATTTACAGTCAAACAGATGCAAATGTAAATGTAAAAAATTTCAAGGAGCACTCGTGAAGTAATGATTATTAAAGAATGAATACATAAACATTTTTGGGTTGCAACATATCATACCTAACTAAATCCATAAATTTTTTCGATACTACATACACTCATTTTGAGCAAAATACTGACTATTATTATGTCACATTTTATTGCATTGAAAAGCAGCTACTTAGATATGTTATTTCAAATTATTTTTCTTTATACTTCTTACAACTGCACATGCAATCTATACATGCATAAGATAGTCATTTTACATACAATTTTTCACGAAAACACATTGCTGCTGCTTCTTTGTGCCACTAGAAAAATACCATTTGTATTTTTAAGCTAATAGTAGTTTTAATAGCCGTCTCTTTCACAATTGCAAGCAATTTTTTTCTTTATTATATCCATTATTCCTCTTTTTGCATTGACTATAAATATTTTCTTATGGAACTGACTATTTTAAGTGACATTTTAGATCGTATAGTTTACAATGATCTTTGACCATACCAACACACCTTTTTGATAATTTAATGCTGTAAATTATTTTCATTTGTTATTTTAAAAAACGCTCACATTTGTGGACACTTGTCGTCATCATTCCATTGCTTAATTACAATGATGATTTGCAAAAATATTAAAATGAGATTTGCAAATATATCCGATATGATTCACTACTCAAACTTCTTAGTAATAGATATTAACAGTGACAATACATCTCATCAGTTAATTAATACATTTTAAAGTGAACAGTCCATAACAAGATCTTTAAAGTAATAGCTGTGTCATTCCCAATAATTGAGTGAGTTCAAAAAATAAAATAAAATTTAATTTACTTATTTGGAAATTTTAAATCACAGTTTGTTATCCAACAGATCAATAAAGCACCTTCTGCTTTAAATTAAAGATTATTACCTTTGCCTGCATTATGTAAATATTTACGGGCATCAACTACAGTTCATCATTATAAAAAAATTCTCAAAATTTTTGAATTATTATTTTGCTCAGCTAATAAGATGTTATAAAATGTGATTAGATTGTGAGGTCATTTCACCTGTAATAAGCAATTTTAATTGTACACAAAAATTTGACCCTGAGTAATTCACATACGTCTTTTTTTAAGACTCACTACAAATTCAATTTTAAAACTCTTACATTCGCTCTTTATTAAGATGAAAAAAAAAAGATTTGTAATAAATATTTTACTCCATGAAAGAGCAGCATCGGCGTGTGGGTATTTGCTTGGTGATTTTTTTAACTTCCATTTCATGCAGATTATTTTTAAAGTTAATTTTCTTTACAACCTGGAAATGAGAACCTACATCGATATTAAACATTATCCTTTTTGATGTAAAATGAACTTTAAGATTTTAAATATCTCAAAGTACCCAAAAATAAATTAAATAATAACTCATCGCGAGCTTCAACCTCAATAAATCTTATATCCATTAACAGAGTTCAGAGTATCATGATTTATTTGCTCCATTGAGGAAAATACTAATACTAATTCAATTATATTATGCTTGCAGACGAGTAGGAATTAACGATACAAATAATGCCAGCACTGCGTCTTTTTGGAAGGAAGTGGTGAGTTTTTGAAGAAGGGCAAAACTCAATGTAAATAAATGACCGATTCTTCAATTAACCACTTGTTTTTAATTTATCTAGGTTATTTGGATCTGATGATCTTGTATTTCCCGGTATATTTGAATTTGCTTTCCGCATTGTATGGTTAGTTACGTCCCATAAATTATCCTAAAATCAACATCAACTGATTTATTTTCTCACCCTGTAATTTATTTTATTTTTTTTTATACTGTACAACATAGGTTGGCGTTAATTTCGTGTGTGATAAATAAATATTGGCACAAAACTAATACATGTGATGAGCATGGATTTATGATCAGAATATATTTAGCTTCAATAATTACCATTATTTGTATAAATTTGATTCTTTGTGTGCTATTAATCAATCGAAGTGCTCAAGGTGCAATAACGGATGTTAATGAAAGAAAGCTTGTTGCCCCATTGCTAACTTTAAAGGTTATTTTCATCATTCCTGAAACTATTCTAAATATTTTTGGAAGTATATGGGCATTCTGTGGATCAATAAGTTGTTATGATGACGACTTTTATTCAAAGACTGTTATTGAAAGTATGCATTAATGGACTGAAGTTATAAACAATATTTAAGTAATTTTTGACTCTAATTTTTTCAATAGTCACGGTCGTTCTTAACTGGATAGTGTTTGGTCTCATTATTTTTGGATTTTTACTAGTCTACAATCCACTAGGTTCTTCTAAATATCGTAAAACTCATCCGACTGAGACCTTTTTACACAAAAAAGGTAACTTAAAAAGAAATGCAGTGATGAAACCTATTTTAATGCCTCTTTTTAAAAAAAACTCTAGTTTCAAAGGTGTGGATAAATAGATTTCGATGGGTTTTTTGCTGTTTGAGACGTGACGAATACGGCCAAGAAGCTTTCATGCAAGTTGCTAGTCTATTAAGTGCTCTGTTTCGTAGTACTGACTTAGTTCCTTCGGGTATAAATGTTTCAAATATTTTATTTTAACAAAATTCATAAAACCATCACAATCATTTTCAGACATTATTGCCGGATCTATACTTCTTCGTGTACGACAAAAACGTGAGACTCGTGAAATGAGAAGAATTCGAATGTTGAATGCTGATGGACCGAGATACACAACAGATATGATACGATTATTTGCAACATCCCCATCTTGGATGACGGTTGCAAATGCTCGATATATGCTGCGATTTGCCCTTTCATCTTATGGTTGGCCAATGGTTTGCTATTTAAAATGTTGCTCAGGTTGCTTTAAATTACTCCGAAACGCAACATGCTGTGGATGCTGTAGAAGTCAAAACAATGTTGTCGATGATAATTGCTGCTTATGTCATTTTGGTGGTGTTAGAGAAATTTCTCGACTTCGAGCAGATGATATTGTTTATGTTTCATTTAAAAATCACGTCTTCGAGTTACCATTTTGTTTGCTACTTGATCATGTCAAAAAGCAAATTGTCTTAACAGTGAGAGGAAGTCTTTCATTCAGAGACGTCTTTACTGATTTAACAGCAGATGCTACTGATTTCCAAGCACCCAACTTTCCACCTAATTCAGCCGCACATCGAGGTATGGTGATAGGTGCTGAAAAAATTATCCAAAAATTAGAAGATGGAAATCTTCTTGACCGAGTTTGTGAAACTTATGCAGATTATACATTAACTCTAACCGGACATAGTTTAGGTGGTGGAGTGTCCATTTTAATAGGAGCCAAGCTTAGAGAAAAATACCCTGATCTAAGAGTTTATGCCTTTGCAACACCTGCTGGACTTTTATCTCGTGAAGCTGCACGCATTACAGAATCATTTGCTTTCACAGTTGGTGTCGGCGATGACTTTGTAATGAGACTATGTGTAGAGTCAGTTGAAAATATTCGCACAAATGTCATTGAAACGTTAAGAGCTTGTAAACTACCGAAGGTGAGACATTATTTTCTAAATTTATTTTTTATTTTTATTTGATTTAAATTTTTATTCACTCTAGTATCGAATTTTGTTGAATGGTTTTGGATATACAATGTTCACAATACCATCTCGTGATTTGGAAACAACATGGCGTGATGTTTCAGATCTAAGTGTACAACAATCTGTTCCCTCACCATCTGATCAAGTTAATGCAGAAGCTGCACTTGTTTCAAAAGAAATTTCATTAAGAAGATTTGCCAAAACAAGACTATATACTGGCGGACGTATATTACATATAATACGAAGAAAGAAGACAGAAATGGAGAAGTAAGTATCTATAAAATACAAACTTAAATTACACTCTATAAATCTTTCTAATTTGACAATTGACAGAAAAACAAAAACAGGTGGTCCCACCTACGAAATGAAATGGTGCCAAGCTGAAGAATTCCAAGAATTTAGAGTTATGCCTCGAATGGTATTAGATCATCTGCCTGATAATGTTTTTAAGTGCCTCACAACAATTTTGGAAGAACAGAAAGTTCAAGATTCCAAAATCTCATTACAAAGTCTATGATGAACTTGAAAGACGCTCTATTATCACATTATGAGCAACACACAGGGCAACACATGTTTATTCTTGCTAATAAAAAACCCTGGACTTTTTAAAGGTCCATCCATGGAATAACGAAATTAGGATTGAAGGAAAAAAACGTCAAGTTACTTTTGGTTCAAAAGCCGTTCTTCCTTTTCGCGATTTTGTTGGTATTCAACATAAAATAAAAACGCTTCTGTGATATTTTTTAAATGAGATATTATTACATTACTTAGGAAAATTAAAGCTTGCTTTAGAAGCTCATTAGGAAGTTAATAAAAAATTGTTATTCGTGTTTTAGTTACAATAATCTTGATAGATTCTAAAAAAATATTATCTAAATTTTTATATTGTTTGGTTTTCATGTACATATTTTCATAAGCAATAAATCTGTATATTAAAAGTGCAACTTTGTCGAAATTAATTTAAGTATTCGAAAAATCCAAAAATTGATTAAGCATTCACTTGTAAGCACTGTGTGCTGCGTTAATGCTTAAGTGCTGATATATACAAAGACCAAATCAAGTGGCTCTCTCAATAAATCAATTCTTCACGGTTATATTTTTTGTCCCTGACTTTATGAATGTAGTACACTGCATAGATCAATGAAGAAGCAAATAGGAAATCAATTCAATACATTCATCGTGTGTTGCTAACATATTCTATAAAGTTTAATATTCTCACATATGAATGGCACATAGATAAATAGGGACAAACAAAAAGAAGTCAAGATTTTTGTGTCTGGAAAAAATTAATGAAAATCAATAAAAAAAATTGAAGCTTCCAAAAAAAAAGTTTTGATAGCCGTAAAAAATTGAAAATAGTCATTTCGGCTCTAAAACAGGAAGTTGATGAGAAAGGAGTATTCGACAAGTTTCGACACACGTTATAATATACAAAAAGAACATATACATTAAGTCCAATTGTCGTTGATTTAATATTTCCAGGTTCCATTGAAAATGACATAAAAAGATATTAAAAAATTATGAAAGGAAAATTTTGTGTCGGTGGATTTTAGGAAAGAAATATTTTTGTCTTCAATATTTCCGGCCATCGATTAACTCTTCTTTATTATTCTTTTACGGCATCTAGAATTTTCAAGTAAGTATAAAAGTTCCGCTTTTACAATAAAAATCGATTTCTAGGATTTCTTTCTTTTTGTAAGATTGGTTTACTTTTAAAATATAGTGTATTATTCGTATTTTGTCTTCATGGGTGACAAAATACGCTTTATTTAATGAGAATTAAGGTAAAATCTACAATAATTTGTTCAAAAGACCAAAACTAAGTGACTAAAAGACTTCAAGTCTGGTCCCTTAAAAACCAACCTCAAGAAAATGTATTTTAAATTTTTTTGTACATACTTAATATACAGAAATAAAAAAGACCGACTAGATATTCTGTACTACAACCAACGATTCTCACCGTACTGTTTTCCTCATTTTTTATTTTTCAAGGATATTTAGAAATATCTAAGGGCAATAAAATTAGTCCTTTTGTAAAATATCCATGTCCGAAATAAAATCCTTAATTTGCAGTGAAGATTTATCCCTGGTTTGATGAAAATGAATCACTACAACCTTTTGGATTGGATGAGAAATTAATGGAATAGGAGGAGATGAAAATTATTGAGCGGAGAAAATGATGTTAATGGAATAAAAGGAGGAGATAGATTCAGAGAAATGGGGAGATTAGCCGTCTTTAATATTTTCAATTTACATATGATTATGTAAAGCAAAGGTTTTTATCGATTCCATTTTGAATTATTTTTCAAGTTGAATTTAAAAATCATAATTTGAATCGCATATGATGAGAAATCTACGAATCCGCTTCAATGGAGTAGTTTTCTTGCAGGTTTTAATGTTGACATAATAAAAAGCCGAAAACATGAAAAGAATTTCAAAATTCCTTTATTCAAGTGAATTTTGTACAACTTCCACTTTTCCATTGTCACTAAAATTGTATTTCTCACTTTTAATCTTGTTACTGAAAAAATTCATTTGATGACCTCAAAATTTTTTTCTATTCTTCATTTACTACTTGAAAGGAAAATTATACAATGCTATTTTGTTATTTATAAATTTCCCATAAAAAAGTGAAATGATTTGACATATTCTGAGCCTCAAAAGCGGAACAACAGCAATACAATTGAGATCCCTCGTAAATTAATAAGATCAATTTAGAAATTTCGGAATTGCTTCTCATTTTTCTTTCATTCCTTTTTTTTGATTGAATGAGCAAAAGAAATTCTTTCAAAAATAGAATAAAAGTTTTTCCTTTTTCTAGTTTCCGAAATATACGTCTGAACATGTCATTGTCCTCGACAAACCTTAAAAGAAACTATAAGTAAATTGACAACAAAAAACCGAAAAGACATAAGAAGTGTTAAAGATACAAATAAACATGTTTTTGTAGGATATGTACAAATAATGCAGAAAACTTTTTCAATCAACAGTGAGAGAGAAACTTTCTATCTTAACTTTTTATTTCCTTTTTTAAAGTAATATACAACAAGTCTAAACAGTTAGTTTGTATCATTTAGTCTTTCAACAGGAGCGACAAAGGGTGGGAAATTCAATAAATTTTGTGTTGACACTTTTTCAACATTTTTTTTGGGTGCCACCCTAGTTACACCCCTGTGAGAGGCTGATGTTTTTAAAATTTAAGCATGGTGCTTGGAACACTAGCTACGCCAGTAGTGTCTGTCAATACTGAAATATTTTTCTTCCCCTCTTGGACACATTGTTTATGCATGTCTCTTTTCTTACTTGTTTAAAAACCAAGACTTAAGCCAATTTTTTGCATCAAATTAAGAAGAAAATTTATTATTTTATTTTGAGGCTTGGTTGAGACAAATTTATGCGTTTTATGCGTGCATCTTTAAACATTTCTAACTTATTCTCTTATATAAAAAATTTCTATCCTTCTGCTTTCAATCAACAAATTGAGTTCAATTTTATTTGTTTGAATGATTTTATTTATTTTTATCTATTGTACATGCGTGGGCAAGCACATGGATTAAGTGATGAAAGGAGATGAGTAAAAGGTAAAAGGTGCCTTAAGCTGATGCTAGCTTATAAAAGGAACTTTCAAAGTATAATCTCATCATAATTGATTTTAATTCGTCGTTTGTTAGAAGCTCAAAATGGAAAACATGTAGTTGTGAACATAACAATCCTCTGAAATATTTTAATTTAAAAAAATCAAGATGATTCGTCATCAAGAAATGGAATTTTTTGATTGATAGATTTTAAATTATATTGTTGATACAGATTGGGATTCAAG
Source organism: Chironomus tentans (assembly GCA_963573255.1). Lineage (NCBI taxonomy): Eukaryota > Metazoa > Arthropoda > Insecta > Diptera > Chironomidae > Chironomus > Chironomus tentans. The sequence goes on along the minus strand of OY754304.1, from coordinate 29,165,011 downwards.
TTTTTCGAGTTTAACTAATAATTAATACAATAAATTCGGCATGAATTTAGAAGGTGTTTCAGTTTTCGTCAAGAAATAAAAGAGTTCCTATCTCAAATAAAGTAGGAAAGAAAACAAAAATTTCCTATCCTATTTCATGCAAAGATTATTTAAAGATTTCTTTTAGTACGCAAAGTTTTAATTTAAAAATGTCCAGCTGTGAAGAAAGTATTTAAATATCGATTTTATATCTTATTCAAATGCCACATGTTAAAAAGAACCTCTTTATCCTATCAGCAATCGTTTAGCATGAATAAAAATTCAATTTCATCTTCCCTCTTGATTGCTATCCCTAGTTTGAAGCCTGAAAGACTTTTTGCAAACAAGCGGCGGATAAAGTGTAACAAATTAGAGATTCATGATATTATCAAACAAATTATTGTTAACATTTGACTGAGAAGAAGGAGGACGAATAGTAAATAAAATTATTTTGTTTAACTGCCTGATTGTACGTGATGTGATTTTAATTTTCTTCATTCTTCTTATTTCTAAGGACTTGCAAACTGATTTAAAGGTATTTTCAACAATTGATCAAATGACCACAAAATCTTAAAATTAAATTAGTTCGATTTTTCTTCTTTTTGCTTTAAATGTCACTGCCTTAATCTTGCAAATAATCTAGCTATTGATCAACATTTAAATAGGTATGAATAAGTTGAGTTGATGTTTTCGGTCAATTCTCACATTCAAAGTCAAACAAAGAGCTGGTTCCTTAAGTTTGTGCTTATTTTGAAGATTACTGTAAAGTGTAAGCAAAAAATCTATAAATGTTAATGGAAAAGACGCATTTGTAAAAAACTAGATCTGTTAAAAAATCATGAATGAAAACATCAGAAAATAAGGTGAAAAGGAGGAAGAAAATGTAATTGTGCGTGGACAATGGAAGTAATTACTGTAAAGTAATTGCCTTGTATATATTTACAAATCTCTTTTTAAGGCTTTAGTTAGCATTAATTAATCCCTACATATTCAGAACAAAATAATGAGACCAATTTTTCTTAAGGCTATGCCTTAAATTCAATTAAGTGTCAACAATGAAAAAATTATTTCATTTCCGATTTTCATTTTTTGTGCTTATGAATGAATATTTTTGCGTCTATGTACGGATGCCCCTTCTTTTTGACATAAAGTGTTCTTTCAACTGTATAAAATATGTTTTCGTAAACATATTTGAGAATAGAATGAGAGCCAAGAGTGAATTATGCCCATTAAGTGAATGACTTTAACAATTGATGAAAAAAGTAAGTGTGAGGAAAATAGGAACAAATATGAATGAACCGTCCATAAATTTTTCGGTTGACATTATTATTTTTTTTGCATGCATTCAAATAGGGCGAGAGATAGGATATAAAATCATATATGTTCAGATTCATAAATTTATTATTGATGATGAACCAGCTTTATCTATATTTTCACGCTCGAGTTGACCACGAAAATGATGAACAAGAAGAAGAAAAACTCTTGCACAAAAAAGGCGAACGTTCGTTTTATTATGATTTTCAGTTCATGCTGATGAGGATGTAAGAGATTTACCAAGATTTACTATCACACGATAACCAAAAAAAATCAGAATGCGGTCGAAAAAATAAAGGAGATAATTATCATGCATAAGGATAAAGTTAATGAATCACCAGGGGGAAAACCACTTGGTGGAAAATCATTTTCCACCAAAATTTTTTTTTCCACCAACCACATTTTGTACAATAATTTTGAGTCCTTAAATATTGGTTGGTGGAAACGGTGTCAGAATATATTATATTTTGGTTCTGCTCAAGATAGGACCAAAAGTTTGAGCCTAGATGTTTTCTAAAAAAATTCCACCAGGCCCGGTGGAAATTTTTTCCACCAAGTGGTTTTCCCCCTGTGAATCACATAGTGTAAGTGAGTTAATTGTTGTGAATAGTTTGTGAAAGGAAGTTTTTGTCCATTAAATCCATTAGTATTTTGAAGTAACATCGAATATCAAAAGGTCATCAATCACGTGTACGAAGGAAAAAATTTGCTGGCTTTTGTAATTTTAGTAGTGAGTGAATAGTTGATCGGGTATTCTCGAAATTTTTACGATAAAAAGTTAGCTGATGTAATGAAATTAGTTTTTTCAGTACAAAAATATTTGATAAAATACATACATTAGTACAGACATTTATGTTTATTGAATTCCTATAAAAAAATCTCAAAATCAATGACATCAACGATTTTCATCTAATTTGCTTAATGTTCATGAAAAAAGAAGTAGAATGAAAATTGATAATATCCTTAATATCCTTTTCTGTTCAGTAATAGGAGATACTGCTATCATCATGATGTTCCTTTCAATTATATTAAACGCTATGCTCAACAACAATAATAATAAAAATGTACACAGCAATAGAGAAAGCGAATGAAAGAGGAGGATTCAGCATAAAAAATATGTTTTATGTAGTTTTTTTACTCAACATAAAAGGAATTAAGAGATTTATGGTTTGCAAAAATTTTTTCCATCTCTTTATTGAGTTTGTTTTTGCAAGAGTAGTTAGGGAAGATATCCTATTTTCTTCTGCATGCTCTAAATCAAATGAGGTTGACTTCAACTGCATTTTTGACATTTTTAATGTGAATAACAAGAAAATGCTTTTGTATGTTTTCAATTGGCAAACTCAGCTAATTTTTATACTCTGCATAAGAAGTAAGGAATGATAGCTCATTTAAATAAATTGTTTTTGAAGAAATATTGGAAAAAAAATGTTTGATACTTAACAAAAAATAAACTTAAAATTCTACAAATGCTACTCAACCTTAAAAACTTTGGAACCTTTAATCATAATTTATAGAGGTGCGGTTGCGTGATATTCAAAAAATATAAATTTAAATCCATATACAAAGGGGTAAAAAATCAACTTCCCTCAATAAATTATATTCACATTTTAAATTTTTTTTCGAGTTTTTAATAAAAAATTTCCTTTGCTTAATGACTTGTAAATTTTAAACTCATATACGTTCCCTTCATCCCTTTCTTTATCATCTGTATCAGCAAGGAAAAAATTTAAAATACTTGCTCAAAGAAATGACAATCTGATGAAGTTATCAATGGTTAAAAAATAAAATATATTCATCGAAGGAAATTACTTTAAAATTTAATGGTCTTGAAAATTTGTTAGTTGTTGATTTGATTTTAATATATTTCTATAGTATTCACTCATGATTTGTGGAAAAGAAATAATGACTTAATAAAGATTAGAGCTTATAGAAGAATCAACCCTTTTAAGTTGATAGTAAGTTGTTTAAGATAATTTTAAAGCGCATCTGGAAAATAGTTTTTAAATAAATATTATATATGAAATGAATAGAGCCGACAATCTGACGTAAGGACGTCAGTTTGTGAGTCAATTGAGTTGGCTCTCATCATATAAAGAAAGAACTTTAGTATATATAAAAATAATAATAATGCTGTCTATATTCAAATTGTCAGTTAGTGAATTGGATATGATATACGCATATTGTTCAATTTTCATGCAGGATATAGAAAAGCCGGAAAACGGATATGAAGGCAATCCTATAAAAAATTGTAATGAATGGAAACAATGGAAATGAAAGATAGGCAGCGGAATCACTGCACAGGAAAGGAATAAGAAGAAGAAAATAGGAAAATTGTAATAACATTTCAATTTGAATTGTATCATTGTTGTCGATACGAAATCTCATAAAGCATAAGGTCAGCAGTTATTGGACATAGGATGGACATGAATCGGAAGTTCTATTACTACGCGCCCATCACGTGCCGGACTAAATAACTCCATTGATGTCATTGATAATGAAGAATTTTAAAGTCATTATGCAATTAAGTAATTCGTTGAATCATTCATTGTATGAAGACAATGGGAAACTCCTTTGTAAATTTTTACACCCTCAACAACAAAATTCATCTTTTTTTCACAAAATAGGAAACTATTCACTTAACAGCAAATATTGATTTCACGCGGTTGATTGTTACACTAACATAAACATTTAATTGCTTTCAGCCATGCACATTATATAGATTTGTGAGGATAGATAGAATGCACACAATTTTGGTCACGTGCAGGTTTCCTTTTTAACTTTTACACTTAAATACACATTTTCATGAGTTGTTGCGCTTTTCAATGTCTTTCATTCAAAATATCGTATGTTTTTGGAGTGTTCTTTAAAAATAGCAGTCATGATCTATTCGAAAAGGTTTACATTAATTTCTCATGTTTCATTAGTTTATTGAGTTTATGACATCAAGCGAGGATACATTTTTTGAAACATGAAATTGATGCACTGTCATTGCAACATTAGGAGTGGCATCTTCACTTTAAAATGTACTAAATGTGATATGCAAAGTCATTGACCAATTTTCATTATTTGTGTAAAACTTTTCGACTATTTCTTGTCCTGTAAAATCGTGAGATTTGATAAAAAGTTATGTTGTTCATAGAACAAATCAAGATCATAATTTAAAGCCTTAAATGTAGTTCAATCCGGATATTCGCGAAACTACTTATTAATTAAAACTTTTTTTGTAATTCTTCTTCTTCGGTGCTACTTCCTTAAACTTATATCTACAATGTCGATTCTGGTTGATAAATATATTACAATTTAAGTTTCTCATTTCCCTACTGATCTTAAATTTTCCCATAGAACACCACACCAAGCAAGCAAGAGGGTGGAAAAACAAGTCAATTTTCGATCTTAAAATTGAAACAAGGGTGATGATTTTATTAACATTTTATTAACAACACGAAACAATAAACAAGACATAAAATAAATGATGAAAAAGTCTATGTGTGTGAGGGTGGCAATGAGATCAAATAAATATACTTAAATAATAATATACATTTAGCATTGAGGGGTTGATGTGGCACACCATGCAGCTTGCCAATTGTTAAATATTTGGGAAAATCTGTTTTCTGAACATTATTTTTAAATGCTAAAGATAATTTAATTTTTAAAATGTCTATCGATTCTTATCATTTTCATTAGTGGGTCACGAATAGTTTGGTGGGCTCTAAATTTCTCTAAATAAGGCAGATTTAAGAACTGCAACAAAAAACGAAGCAATCTAGGAAAAAGTGGCAAAAAAAGTTTAATGCTGTGTCACGAATTCTCCATCAGGAAATAAAAGCACTCAGAACCTTCGAACCAATCATTTAGCTAAAATGCGTCTTATTTTTCGCAAGCTAATAATGACACTTTTACTGTTACTTCTTCATCATATATTCGTCACTTCCCTCTGTGGAATGTATACGCATATATTCAATGTTATTTTATTAGATGACTTTTTGTGGCATTACGGGATAACATGCCAGTTAATTGATTGCCGTTTTTTGATTAAAAATGCCACTTTTATTATTTTTGTGAAATGTCACGCTCCTACTTTTATTATGAAAAACAGGAATAAATTTAAAATTTTCTTAATGACTCTCACAAAATCTTCTTATATAGAGATTTTTGAATCGCATTTAGTTGAGTTAATTAAGATAAATGATGTGCTAAATTAATTTTTCACTGTGTGTGCTCTTTAAAAGCTTTTTCATCGTTTTGGTGGAAGCAGGAAGTAAAATAAGTGAACGAGGGTGCGATGTAGTATCATCTCAATATGTAATATGCTATATATATTTATAAAGGGTATATTTAAATAAATCAATGATGATTTTTAATCGGATTTTCAACAAATTCCTCCAATAAGAATCTGAAATATTTATTGATGGAATAAAAATTGTTATTTGAATGGAAGACAATTGTTATTTCCTTTTTCCGTGTCCATATGAATTTAAGAGTCTTTGTTCGGATATTTAAAGCGATTTCAAGCAGGAAATTCATGAATTTTCTAGGTACTTCCTTATTTTATTCAATTGCTAAATTGCTTACATGGACTTAAATTTTGGTTGTGATGCTCTCAATTTTGACTTTAAGAAATCATGGAGGTCAAAATCGTTACTTTTGGTTTCTTAAAATTAAGAAATAAATAAAGCCTTTGGGAGCTTATTTGAAAAAAAAAATGCTCTAGACTTTGATTAACTATTGATCCCTATTGATTTTTGTACGAATCAGACAAATTCTCTATCCGATCCTAAGCATGACTCATTTAGTAATGACTGTTTACGTACATATTTGTAATACTTCCTTTAACTTATTGCAACAAATTCAATGGATTTTAGCTGAATGCGAAAAATCTTCAAACTATCCGAAAAAAATCAAAATGCCAATTGTCAAAGTCAATTTCATAAATGAGATTCCACTCTATATAGAACTCCTTTCGTACTTGCATTATCAAAACTGCATCCGGTCCATTGAATAACATTCTTTGCTTTTTTTATTGTTCTGCAACAATATCTTATTGAATGGGTAATTTATGTTCCTGCTAGATATGACAATGGTGCACTATTGAGCATAGAAGAGTCCTTTTGCCCATTCATTCATGTTAACTATCATTCATTCATGTGAGAGTTATTTTTTCGGGGTTAGAAAAACTTATGTGAACAAAATACCAACAACAATAGGCGGAACAGATGAAGTCAATTTTTAGTTCCTCTTTCGAAGTTTCGCACAAGAAGGTTTTTACTTTTAACTTTTTACACACCTCTCATCAAAGACAAAGCAAGTAAGAAAAATAATTTAATATCAGATCCTGAGGCGTTTTTGACATATTCTTTTAGGGCTCATTCATTTATGCTTGTCACAAAATTTGCATACAACAAAAATCTAAAACTCCCCTACATGTTAGACGTCATAAGTAAATGAGTCCTTATATTAGAAAAAAAACATAAATCCATGTCCTTTTGCATGCCAAAGTGAAAACACATTCGGCCGATTTCACTAAAGTGGATTATCCTCGATTTCGGATTATCCAATTCAGTTTTTTGTAAATATCTTGAATATTTTTAGGTTTGGAATATTTCCGATTTTGGTTTATATTAGTGCAGGATAAGTGTAAAAATTTCTATATAGCTAAGCTTCAGGTAATTCTTTCAGAAGTATGTATTATTACACGCTTTATTTAACTTTTTTGTCAAATCCAGAGGATTAAATACAATTTTTATTATAACTTTCCAACTAGTGGGGAGAAAAATATTCTTAATATATGAAATTTTTACACTTATCCTGCACTATTATAAACCAAAATCAGAAATATTGCAAATCCCAAAATATTCAAGATATTTCAAAAATACTGAAGTGGATAATCCGAAATCGAGGATAATCCACTTTAGTGAAATCGGCCGATTGCGCTTGAAATAAATGCTTTAAAAAATTTAAACTCACAGAAAAATAAAACACATTGAAGGTAATTTCTTTTCATTTCTAAATACATCCTCTTTAAATAACTTAGTATTTTACTTTATTATTTCCCTAAACACATATATTTTATATATCATTCGATTCCTCTATAGAAAATAGTATAATATTAATTTATTACTCACATCAAAAATTGAATTGATGGGTGAGAATGCTCGAAATTGAACAATGAAATCATATTTATACAATAAACGACTGAATAGAAACTAAAACCTAAAATATTGGGCAATTAAACTATTGTACAAGATAAAGTCACATTTAATAATAAGAATTGATGTGAAGGAGCGGAAATCCTTGTCCAACATAATTTGAATGGTGTAAGTTAGTAGCAATTGATGACGTGTTATGTGCACCAGGTCCAACAATACACGGACGACCATTTCGAACAAGAACTGGAACTGCAACGCGACGTGGTGAGTGGAGATTATTTGATGTTGTTAAATTTTGATGATGATGGTGATGTTCCATTCCTTTTTCATGAGCTGCACGCTTTGTCTTGTATCGATGATTTTGGAACCAAATTTTAACTTGTGTAGGCGACAATCTTATTAGAGATGCTAAATGTTCTCGTTCTGGTGCAGAAAGATATCGTTGCTGACGAAATCTTCTCTCAAGTTCAAAAGTTTGTGCTTTTGAGAATAAAACTCGTCGTTTTCTCTTTTTATTGATGATTCCATTTCCACCACTTGATAATGTCGAATTATCACCATTTCCATGATTACTATGCTGATCATCATCATCATCCATTTCAATTATTTCACCACCTTCACCATCGTCTTCGATATCTACGTGATCATTTTCTTCGGTATCTGATAGATATGACTCTGACTTTGGTGAATTAATATGTTTAACATCATTTTGTTGTTGCTGATGAAGCTGCTGTTGTAGATGTTGGAAATATTTTCGATTTTTCTCTAGAACCGATTGATGACGAGAAAGATTTCCGTATGACAATTCGGTTAATTCACTAATTGGTGACGTATTGTCTAGACCGATCGATGGCTGTTGATGATGATTATGTTGGTGAAAAACTGTAAAATAAACAGAAGAGAAATTTGTTATAAATAGATATTGATACATCTGTTGCAACTTGCTTCATACAAATTTGGTTACATTCATTCATGTTCCTCAAACGTACATATTAGTAATATGAGGATATAGGAATATTGACAACAATGGTCACAAACGGACAATAGTAAGAGATCATAGTGAGAAGAGAGTAAAAAAAGAAGTATAGGAGAAGGAAAGAATAAAAGTCAACTTAAGGATGAAACAGAAAACACCTTTCGATACCAATTCGAATGTAGTCAATGATACTCATGAACAATAGAGAAAGACTGAATTATTATTTATTGAATTGAATAGATAGTTCCGGTGCCTTGCTGAGTCAATAGATCGTACACGTAATAATGCTTTCGGAAAGGAGGAGGAAGAAGCGGATGTAAATCATAAATTAAACTCGGATATTGAGCTTTTTTCCATTCAAAACTCAAAAGTGCATCCCAAAATGACTTTAAAATTAATGGACATGAAATTACACACGCCCCACAAAAATGCATTTTAATTGTTCATTTTTCAATTCCTATTATAGGAATTGTGTTTGTCAACTAGAGAAATCTCATTCCTTGTTGCATAAAAACTGCATGAGAATGCAGATGTACATACATGAATGCAGAGGAGAGCCAACAAAAGCAATTAGAGGCAAATTTATCATGAGCAATAAAAATTAAACAATTAATAATTGCCATTGAGACACAAAAATCACATACATGCCACAATGGGATGGAAATGCAGTAAATAAAACCGAACGACAGAAATTGAATGGAAAGTTTGGGAGGGAATATTTCATACACTGACGTTGGAAGTGATATCAAATGAAATGTACAAGAGGTATTCAATAGAATTGAGTAGTGATTTTTGAAATGGAAAGGCATTAAAAAATAGTTTTAAGTAAATAAAGGATAATAAAATATGGACGACATAGCTGTTGTTGAAAAACTCAACATCTGCCGCAGGAACTACTTCAATAGGAAGCAAATTCAATGGTATTAAGAGGAGTGGAAATTATGTAACATTCATCATCGTCACAATCACATTTGATGTGCTCAATTAAAGCGTGAAAATTTCATATTTGAAAAATGGAAGTAAAATTTCATGGATGAAATTTAGAATATTAAAATCAAATGAGGATGTAATTGAACTTACCGTTTGGATTAAACCATGGTCGCATTGCGGGATGATTTTGAAAGATATGAGATGAATATTGATGGATTGTATCACTTAAAAGTTGTTGATGATGATTTGCTGATGCTGAATGTCCTAAATTATTGAATTGTGAAATTTCCACATTATCATTTCGTTTACTATGTTTTGTATGCTTCATTTTTAATTTAGATTTATTTTCTCGGTGTGAATCTTGTGATGATTCTTCTTCATTATGAGATTCATTATCATTATTTTGACTAGCTGGAGATAGACTGTGCTTTCGTTTCATTATATTCTCAACATGTTCTGACTCATTCAAAAGATTTTCTTCACTTTCACTACTTAAATTCTCCTTTTGTACTTCCAAATCGTCATCTTCATCACAATTCTCATCAATTTCATCATCACGTTTTATTTCATTTTCCAATCGTTTATCCTGCGGCTGCTTTTCATCCTTTTTGTCTTTATTTAATTCTAAAATATCACAAATATGGAAACCTGATGACGGCTTTGTATTCACTGATGTCGGTAACTTCATGCTTTCAAGAAAACTGTGAATGAGATGAAAATTTGATTTGAGTATTAAAACCTTTTTCGCAATTCAAATGGAAATGAAATGACTTTCGATCGTCGGCAAAAGTTGAAAGGCATTTGATGAAATTATCAAGAAAAATCACTTGAAAAGGTGTAAAACTGAATTCGAGCATAAAAATGTATATTTTTGAACGTGACATGACAATAGAAGGAACAAGAAAGGAATGAAAATCATAAAAAGTTTTCAAAAGTGTCTAATTTGCATTTTTTTTTTCCTTCCTTTATTCGTCTTCTAAAAATTTATTTCTTTTTTCAATTTTTTTGAATTTAATTTATGCAAAAAATTTATGTTACAACCATTAAATGTTCTCAGGTGCCTCACTTCACTTCATTTCATTTGCTTTTCTTCAGTTCTTCTCTATTCCTCTCAAAGGAGATTTTTTTACTTCGATTGGAATTTCCGTTTTTTCTTTTGGGAATTTCTTAAGAACAAACATCTGGTGGACGATGAGAAAATTGTAAAGGAAAAGGTGAAAAGAAAATGAAGAATTGAGAATTTGCATAGCAAAAAGTGAGAAGATTTAAGGAGATAAATTCTCATAATTTATGTTAATCATTATCCATCGACACTTTCTTGCATTAAGCACTAAAATATGACGAGAATTTGAGAACAATGGAAAATCCCACAAAATTTGCTCATAATCATCAATAAACTGTCGCATCTGGAAGTGATTTTCAGGAATGTCTTTTTTTTTCAAAAATTTAATCGAAAACTTACTTTGGTAAAGATCGGAGAGCTGCTGGATAAAATGCAGCTGGTAAAAGACCAGTCGGGTTCCATGGTGGAAATAAAATTGGAGCCCACGATGAGAGTACCGGCGGACTTGACGCTGGTGGCATTTTCGTGTTGATATTATTATTATTTAAATTTGCGCAATTTTGATCTTTTTGTAATGGAATTTTTTTCTCATCCAAATGATCCAATGCCTTATTGGTCACTTTTGGAGATGACGACGTCTTTTCTACTTCGTTTGCCACTTTGAATGATTTTTAACCAATCTGGATATTTATTGAAAACTTTTATAACTTTTCTTCTACAATATTTCACTTAATTTCTTCTTAAATAATCTTTCAATCACTTCACTCATTGGTTTTCCTTATTAGAGCTGATTAATATTGAAATAATTTATAATTAAATTATTTTAACACATCACAATATATGTCGATAGTCTAATGATGACTAAACAGTTAATTCAAGTCCTCTTACAATATTTTAAGATTCTACAATATCAACTGATATGTTCTGCCTTAAATTCTCAAATTTAGAGAGGAATGTGCTTTCACTTCAAATCAATTCACTTCACTGAAGTACACTTTAAGAAGGACGTTCGTTTTTCTTTTTTTTTTCTCCTTATTTTTTTTAAGTGGCTTTCTTTAGCCCTCACTCAGTCGCACTCAAAACTCGTTGCCTGTCTCGAACTATCGAAGAGAGAACATAAAGTAACATAAAAGTATAACAAACATACAATACAGTTTTCACTGCAATGAAGGGCAACGTTAAGGATAGGAAGATGAGTGAAAAAGAGAGAAGGAAAATTTTCAACCAATCAGCATCGACACTCGTGAACAACTGGGCGTGATTTCATTGAGGACACTTTACATGCATCATTTATTCTTCTTCTTATTCTTCCTTCTCTCTCATCATTTCGTCCTCTTTCATTCAACTCAACTTATTCAATTCAGTTTCTCTCTCCTTTTATCCCTTTCATTGTTATGAAAGCCTATTGAGGACCCTCATTGCCATTCTCATAATTGAAATTTATATCGTGTAACGTTTTGTTTTGTGAATGGAATTAAAGACCCGTTTTTATATTTTCAGTATCATAAAATCATCGGAGTAAAAGAAAATAAAAAAAATCTATTTTGCGGAACGAGAACATGTTGTACAACAATGCGAAAAGTTGTTGTATGTATAAGTATGCTAACAAATATTAAGCTATAGCTATTCATAGCTACATAGATTATACTGAATCAAGAATTTGATGAATAATTCTTCACGCCACTTCCATTATGAGTTTTTTCATTATGCAATAGAAAAAAATGTTTATGACTCCGTAGGGTAATGGCTGACATATACCATGCAGAATCTTATCTAGCTTTAGATATTTTTATTATAAAATTCATATAAGAAATTGACGCTTTCAAGATATAAAAGGATTCAAAAAAATTTGCTAATATTATTCATCAAATTTTATTTTTCATATCCTTATATGTCCTGATTTCCAGACCTTGATTTTGATTTTTAATAATGAAAGGTAAAAAATTTAATCAAACCCATTTATGTTTGCAATACCTATATATCAAGCATTATGTCATGAAAAAATGTGTTATGATGCGGAATATTTTCATTATTTATTAGCATAAGATGTGTTTAACAGTAATCATGGTAATTCCGAAAAGATTTATGTTAGTATAGAATTTTTCTATTAGCCAATTTCACGATTTAATGCGCAAATTCAGATTAAATTGCATACTTAATATTTCAAATGTGAAAATTTTATTAGAACGATCAGAAACAAAAATTTGATCAACATTATGGTGAAACCAAGAATGCATCAAAATATTTTCATTTTACCCACTCTATTAACAAACAGATTTATTTTAATATGATGTTGCACACATCAGGCTTTAAATCCCACAACAAAGGCGATAAAATCTTTTTCTTGTGTGTATAATGTTTATAGTATGAGTTGACATGTATATATTCCATCAAACAAATAGATGACAGCAGCACGAATAAGTTTATATAGAGCTGTTAATATAGATCTGAAAAAATAAAGATGAAGTATAAACATCAAGCATGCTTAATATGTCCCTATACATACGGCTGTTATTCATAAAAATGGCACTAAACCTGATGGAATTAATTTTCTCTTCTTTTTTGGGGTTTTAATTTAACACGTCATTTATCTTAATTACAAATGGTTTTTTACAACCACCAGTCACATAAACACGCAGCTTGTAATTCCATTCGATGACTTTTCATGAAAATATCGTCATTAGCTTGTAAATGTAAATGCGAATATTATTATGTTTGCACTGTACAAAAATACTATAGAATAAATCTTTATTGTATCATGAACATTAAGCAAGGACGGAAAAAAGTTAATTAAAATTTTAATATTTTTCCCTTGAGCATGAAAGCAAATTATTGAAAGTTGTGGGTACAACAAACGACTAACATTGACACATTTTCAAGGAATATCCTGTTCTATATCATGGTTTAATGTTCAATTTTCCCACTTCGGCACGTGACTGTAGACTCTCATTTAAGAATTATTCACCGATTTCCCTAATTTTTAAAAAGTTATTAACAGAAGGAAATCACCAAAATGTAGAATTAAGCTCACCAAATCAACACCTAAAACAATTGGATTTGTAACGTATGGTTTCATATTTAATAATACCACTAGTTAAATAAACATCTTATAATTTTTTCTCTTGCTATCAGCACATGAAATCACCACTCCGAATTCCACCCTCAATTTAATGTTACATCCCCTTACAGATCCCTAATATTCATTCACTCTTTTGACATAAAAATAAAGCTATTACATTTAATTTGATGTTTTTCCTATTTTATAATAAACATAAATCTGTTAAATTGAAATTTTATGTGTAAATATTACTTATTGCTGATAAAAAAACGTTAATTATCAATAAACTTGCAGAGATTATTTCATGGGCAATATTATTATTCCCGTTTATCATATATTGATATTGTTGATACATTTGACATTCATTTGATGAAGGAAACTTTGCTTCTTGATGAAACATTTCAAGTCTATCATTTGCGTAGCTTCACATTTTGTTGGTTTTTGTTCATAAGTTTGTCAAAAACAAATTATGAACACACGTGACCAAAAGAAAAATTTATAAATTAATTAATTCCTTCCCTAGTTTATGCATATGTGCATGAAGTATGCATCCACAAAATGCAACTAAAACTGTCGTGTAATCAATATCAGTGCGCGTGAATCAATACTTACTTACCAAAAGTTAAAACATCCATGACAAACCTTAAATAATGTCATTTTTGAAAAGAAGCAACTGAATGCTTCTTATTGAACAATTAATTCTGACATTCATAAATTTTATGTATGAGCTTTGATAATTGCCGCCTTTCGGAAATAATTGAACATTAAAAGTAATCTATCGATACATAAACCAATTCAATAAAAATTGATAAGAATATTTATTGTCGAAGTGCTCGATTTCTTATCAATTAATCGTATATCTCATTAAATTTTTCCTTTGCCATTCTTACAAATCATAATTAGTTTCCTATAGTCTACCATACAATACAATACCCAAAGATGCAATTGATATTGTTAGTTTTTCATCTTTTTGTTATTCTTCCGTTCACGTGGTCGCGGCCAATAGGGCTTACAGAAAATGAAGTTCATCGATTCGTTGCCCTATTGAATAAAGTATTTGAAAGGAATCGGATTACCAACAGTGAAGAAATAATATTTTCTGGAAGCTTTAAATGCTCACCACCAGATGACTGTTCAATTTCCCTTGACGTCACATCAAATAGTTCCATTACTGAAAACGGAGTGCTAAGTGGGAACGACGTACTAAATGGTATAGGAAATGGCAATGGCAATGATAATGGAAACAATGGAAATAATAATGGAAATATCATTCTGCAAATTTTTAATTTACCTAATGATGAAATTTATAGAGACACAATAACGCCGACTCATACTTCTACAAGTTTTCAGTGGTCTAGTTCATCAAAAGAAAATTAATTCAATGATAAATATTAAGAAATTGTATTGGAACTTATTTTGTCGGCTTAAATGATTCAATTTCTTTAAAATAAGTTTTGTTCGTATTGATTTTTTCAGCAGCATTACTGGAAAACAGTAATTCCACATGGACATGAATGGATTGCTTTTGAATTTATTTATGAAAATTTTGTTCTCCTTATCGGATGTTGGTAAATGATTTATGTACTGTTTTTTGCATTATCTTGCAGAGAAGCTTATCTTTATTAGAGCAAAATATGTAGAGTAGATGAAAAAAGAGTTGATCCAGAACACATGTGAAAGTTATTAAGCCTAACAAAAACCCATATTGATGAACTATTTTTAAATATTTTTTTTTATTTATTTCTTCACTTCTTCTTCTTCACTACACAACAATCAACCATGCCAGACATTCTGGAAACATATTTTTATGATCGGAATTTCCTTAAGGTATCCCAATATTTCCTAACACATAACATCAGGTAGAAAATATGTCCAAATCTTTACAAAAACATTTTAACTTTAATTTATGCAAAAACAAAGTGCATAGATTCTATGAAATGTGTAGAAAACAGTTAAATATATTTACCTGATACCTCAGTACTTGCATGCAGTTGAAATTCTGTGCTGTAAATTTTTTGAATCGTTCAAAAGTTTGTTAGGCAAAGGATCGGTTTTGGACTAAGTCCTACAAGAAGATCATCTTAAATTATATAATTTTTTAGATTATGCTGGTAATTGTGACAAAACTGTGTTTTCATTCTTTTTGCAGCTAATTTTCATGTCGAATAGGACATAATTTAATTAATTCTCCAGAATACTGATAAGAAATAACAGACGAAATTTGATAAAAATTCAAGTATGCGATGATAAAGTTTCGCATGAAACAGAACCCAAATCATAGTTAAACATGTGTCAAAACATTATGAGTATCCATTTACCACTTAAACCTACACTCACAATGCAATGAGAATTTTTTATGATATTTTTGTTATTCTTACTCCCTTTTTTCACAGCACATAAAACATGAATAAGTAATATGCAGTAAATTATGTAAATTTTGAGATTTCTTAATTTTTTCTACTTATCCTTCGGTTCTTATTAGTATTTCTGATTTGTTATTAAGATACAAGAAATTATTCAAATTATTCAGTATTACCTACCAATAATCATTTGTTACAACCATACTTTTAAAATTATGCTAATTAAACATCACATTAATAAGTAGTTCAAATATTGTAAGATACTATTTAAATTAGTATTGCTCGTTAATTGTAGAATGTTCGACAGCTTTAATGTGTTAAATAATTGAATCATAGAAAACAACTTTAAGTTTGAAAAAGGTTCTTAATTTTATTAGATATGTGTTTCAGCTGCACATTTTATCATACATCCAAATATAAAAGCAAAACATTGGAATTGCCTATATTGATAGATGACAATGATTTCATAAAGGACAATTAAATAAAAAAAATAGGCAACTTTTTACCTAGTGCTATTTACTGATTTTTGAAATAATTGAAATGAGTGATGATCGGTTATAGGCTCATGCACGCCATTTGACATGGTCCATGAAAAACTCATACAATAAAATTTTGAGTAAACATAACGAAAGCTGTGCTTACATAGCTCAAAAATAGACGTTTGTAAAAGCATGAAAAATAAAAAATGAAGCAACCGTTAAGAAAGAGTCCATTGAGGTTCCGGAACAACATTTTTCTTTTTGCACAATCAACTTCCGTACAATTGTAGAAAAATCTTGAGACGGAGCTCTTTGAAGTTGTCCAAAACATCTGATGATGTTGATGATGATGCTTCTTATACTCAATATAGTCTAACAATAAGCAAAATAATAACAATAAATTTTACACAATAATGGAGAAAAGGAAGCAAAAAAAACATAAAAATCAATAAAATGAACGAAATTTTATTTCTATTTGAAACGAATAAAATATAAAGGTGTGATTAATGTTACTCAAAGTGTAAACATTTGGTCTATTGAAAATATGAAGAAAAAAAGAAATAATTTAAAGTAAATAAACAAAAAATTGCACTACTGCATTTTAAGGTTTTTTGTAAATTGTAAAAAATCTATAAATTACATCCTATAGAAGAAAATATCGATTTACTAAACTTGAAGTAAAAATAATGTAAGATTTTTTTTGAAGAAGAAGCTTAATCAACATATGAAAATACTTGCTTCATATTTAGTAAGTAAACGTTTTCATTACACATTTAAAAGGATTTTCGTTTTTTTAATGAACAGCGATGGGATATAAATTTCAATTATGAGAATGGCAATAAGGGTTCTCGACAGCCTTTTATAATATTGCAATCCAGTATTAAAAAGACAGAATAGAAAACCAAGTTGAATAAGTTGAGTTGAATGAAAGAGGACGAAATGATGAGAGAGAAGGAAGAATAAGAAGAAGAATAAATGATGCATGTAAAGTGTCCTCAATGAAATCACGCCCAGTTGTTCATGAGTGTCGATGCTGATTGGTTGAAAATTTTCCTTCTCTCTTTTTCACTCATCTTCCTATCCTTAACGTCGCCCTTCATTGCAGTGAAAACTGTATTGTATGTTTGTTATACTTTTATGTTACTTTATGTTCTCTCTTCGATAGTTCGAGACAGGCAACGAGTTTTGAGTGCGACTGAGTGAGGGCTAAAGAAAGCCACTTAAAAAAAATAAGGAGAAAAAAAAGAAAAACGAACGTCCTTCTTAAAGTGTACTTCAGTGAAGTGAATTGATTTGAAGTGAAAGCACATTCCTCTCTAAATTTGAGAATTTAAGGCAGAACATATCAGTTGATATTGTAGAATCTTAAAATATTGTAAGAGGACTTGAATTAACTGTTTAGTCATCATTAGACTATCGACATATATTGTGATGTGTTAAAATAATTTAATTATAAATTATTTCAATATTAATCAGCTCTAATAAGGAAAACTAATGAGTGAAGTGATTGAAAGATTATTTAAGAAGAAATTAAGTGAAATATTGTAGAAGAGAAGTTATAAAAGTTTTCAATAAATATCCAGATTGGTTAAAAATCATTCAAAGTGGCAAACGAAGTAGAAAAGACGTCGTCATCTCCAAAAGTGACCAATAAGGCATTGGATCATTTGGATGAGAAAAAAATTCCATTACAAAAAGATCAAAATTGCGCAAATTTAATTAATAATAATAATAATATCAACACGAAAATGCCACCAGCGTCAAGTCCGCCGGTACTCTCATCGTGGGCTCCAATTTTATTTCCACCATGGAACCCGACTGGTCTTTTACCAGCTGCATTTTATCCAGCAGCTCTCCGATCATTACCAAAGTAAGTTTTCGATTAAATTTTTGAAAAAAAAGACATTCCTGAAAATCACTTCCAGATGCGACAGTTTATTGATGATTGTGAGCAAATTTTGTGGGATTTTCCATTGTTCTCAAATTCTCGTCATATTTTAGTGCTTAATGCAAGAAAGTGTCGATGGATAATGATTAACATAAATTATGAGAATTTATCTCCTTAAATCTTCTCACTTTTTGCTATGCAAATTCTCAATTCTTCATTTTCTTTTCACCTTTTCCTTTACAATTTTCTCATCGTCCACCAGATGTTTGTTCTTAAGAAATTCCCAAAAGAAAAAACGGAAATTCCAATCGAAGTAAAAAAATCTCCTTTGAGAGGAATAGAGAAGAACTGAAGAAAAGCAAATGAAATGAAGTGAAGTGAGGCACCTGAGAACATTTAATGGTTGTAACATAAATTTTTTGCATAAATTAAATTCAAAAAAATTGAAAAAAGAAATAAATTTTTAGAAGACGAATAAAGGAAGGAAAAAAAAAATGCAAATTAGACACTTTTGAAAACTTTTTATGATTTTCATTCCTTTCTTGTTCCTTCTATTGTCATGTCACGTTCAAAAATATACATTTTTATGCTCGAATTCAGTTTTACACCTTTTCAAGTGATTTTTCTTGATAATTTCATCAAATGCCTTTCAACTTTTGCCGACGATCGAAAGTCATTTCATTTCCATTTGAATTGCGAAAAAGGTTTTAATACTCAAATCAAATTTTCATCTCATTCACAGTTTTCTTGAAAGCATGAAGTTACCGACATCAGTGAATACAAAGCCGTCATCAGGTTTCCATATTTGTGATATTTTAGAATTAAATAAAGACAAAAAGGATGAAAAGCAGCCGCAGGATAAACGATTGGAAAATGAAATAAAACGTGATGATGAAATTGATGAGAATTGTGATGAAGATGACGATTTGGAAGTACAAAAGGAGAATTTAAGTAGTGAAAGTGAAGAAAATCTTTTGAATGAGTCAGAACATGTTGAGAATATAATGAAACGAAAGCACAGTCTATCTCCAGCTAGTCAAAATAATGATAATGAATCTCATAATGAAGAAGAATCATCACAAGATTCACACCGAGAAAATAAATCTAAATTAAAAATGAAGCATACAAAACATAGTAAACGAAATGATAATGTGGAAATTTCACAATTCAATAATTTAGGACATTCAGCATCAGCAAATCATCATCAACAACTTTTAAGTGATACAATCCATCAATATTCATCTCATATCTTTCAAAATCATCCCGCAATGCGACCATGGTTTAATCCAAACGGTAAGTTCAATTACATCCTCATTTGATTTTAATATTCTAAATTTCATCCATGAAATTTTACTTCCATTTTTCAAATATGAAATTTTCACGCTTTAATTGAGCACATCAAATGTGATTGTGACGATGATGAATGTTACATAATTTCCACTCCTCTTAATACCATTGAATTTGCTTCCTATTGAAGTAGTTCCTGCGGCAGATGTTGAGTTTTTCAACAACAGCTATGTCGTCCATATTTTATTATCCTTTATTTACTTAAAACTATTTTTTAATGCCTTTCCATTTCAAAAATCACTACTCAATTCTATTGAATACCTCTTGTACATTTCATTTGATATCACTTCCAACGTCAGTGTATGAAATATTCCCTCCCAAACTTTCCATTCAATTTCTGTCGTTCGGTTTTATTTACTGCATTTCCATCCCATTGTGGCATGTATGTGATTTTTGTGTCTCAATGGCAATTATTAATTGTTTAATTTTTATTGCTCATGATAAATTTGCCTCTAATTGCTTTTGTTGGCTCTCCTCTGCATTCATGTATGTACATCTGCATTCTCATGCAGTTTTTATGCAACAAGGAATGAGATTTCTCTAGTTGACAAACACAATTCCTATAATAGGAATTGAAAAATGAACAATTAAAATGCATTTTTGTGGGGCGTGTGTAATTTCATGTCCATTAATTTTAAAGTCATTTTGGGATGCACTTTTGAGTTTTGAATGGAAAAAAGCTCAATATCCGAGTTTAATTTATGATTTACATCCGCTTCTTCCTCCTCCTTTCCGAAAGCATTATTACGTGTACGATCTATTGACTCAGCAAGGCACCGGAACTATCTATTCAATTCAATAAATAATAATTCAGTCTTTCTCTATTGTTCATGAGTATCATTGACTACATTCGAATTGGTATCGAAAGGTGTTTTCTGTTTCATCCTTAAGTTGACTTTTATTCTTTCCTTCTCCTATACTTCTTTTTTTACTCTCTTCTCACTATGATCTCTTACTATTGTCCGTTTGTGACCATTGTTGTCAATATTCCTATATCCTCATATTACTAATATGTACGTTTGAGGAACATGAATGAATGTAACCAAATTTGTATGAAGCAAGTTGCAACAGATGTATCAATATCATACACAGCTATTTATAACAAATTTCTCTTCTGTTTATTTTACAGTTTTTCACCAACATAATCATCATCAACAGCCATCGATCGGTCTAGACAATACGTCACCAATTAGTGAATTAACCGAATTGTCATACGGAAATCTTTCTCGTCATCAATCGGTTCTAGAGAAAAATCGAAAATATTTCCAACATCTACAACAGCAGCTTCATCAGCAACAACAAAATGATGTTAAACATATTAGTTCACCAAAGTCAGAGTCATATCTATCAGATACCGAAGAAAATGATCACGTAGATATCGAAGACGATGGAGAAGGTGGCGAGATAATTGAAATGGATGATGATGATGATCAGCATAGTAATCATGGAAATGGTGATAATTCGACATTATCAAGTGGTGGAAATGGAATCATCAATAAAAAGAGAAAACGACGAGTTTTATTCTCAAAAGCACAAACTTTTGAACTTGAGAGAAGATTTCGTCAGCAACGATATCTTTCTGCACCAGAACGAGAACATTTAGCATCTTTAATAAGATTGACACCCACACAAGTTAAAATTTGGTTCCAAAATCATCGATATAAGACAAAGCGTGCAGCTCATGAAAAAGGAATGGAACATCACCATCATCATCAAAATTTAACAACATCAAATAATCTTCACTCACCACGTCGCGTTGCAGTTCCTGTTCTTGTTCGTGATGGAAAGCCATGTGTAAATGGAACACAAAAGCAACTTGAGATATTAGCAACTAGTATTTCTAACCCTCTTACCATAAATGGAGCTCATTTAACCTCACTGACCACCGCAACATTTCCATCACTCATTCACAGTCACAATACCAATTCAATGAATCGAGCGTGGTGGCCATAAGTTAGTTAATAAGGTATATATTGTTATCTCGTGTAAATTTTTTGTCATAGCTATCAAAATTCTTAGTTTAAATGTAGTTTATTTGAAATATAATAATAATAAAACTAATATTATAACAAACAAAAGTTTATTTTTTTGTGTAATTTATTTTAAAATTTCAAGTAAAGTTTGAATTGTATTTCAGATAAATTTAGGAGCTAATTAGAGAGGATTTTATTCAAGAAAGGAAAAACAGTCTATAAATGAGATAGAAAAAAGAAAATGAAATAAAAATGTTTTACGCTCTCTTTTTAGTTCTCTGTCATTCTCTATAATCTAAAAATATCACTCACTTTTTTTGTTTTTATTTTTGTTTTTTTACTCTTCGCAACGTAAAACGATACAATATTTTTAGAAGTATATCATTCTGTTGATAAATTAAAAACCTAAAAGGATTGGAATTTTAAGAGAAAAATACAACAAACAATTAAATTTGATGGATAATAATTGTAGTAATTAAAATGAAATTTCTATGACACGTTAAAAATATAAAACTGGATAAAAAGATGTCAATCGCAAATAAATGCTAAGTTTTAATGTAATTTTCTCATCTAGTTTTCAAAAGTTAATCTCATTTACATTTAGAGAATTAGACATCGAGTTTCATTTTCGCTGATCTCGCGTGCGTATATTTACTCAGGCTCAGTCAATTAGTGAACGCCGAACTGACGATATGTTAATTTTTCTCGTGCATAGAGTGTGAAAAATGAAGAAAAAATAATTCATAATCATAAATATTAATAAATGATATAAGAAGGAAAATTTTGAAGAAAAGTCTAAACATTTCAAAAGTCAGAAATCTAATAGTCATTACTATTATATGATCAAAGAAAAGGCAAAAAATTGAAAAATAGGAGAAACTTAAAGTAGAAAAGGAAAGAGAAAAAATTATGAAAATAGCTGTGATATATCGTGAGTTATTTTTACTGATACTTACTATAGCACATTGCCGGAATGCTCCAACAAATAATCACAATGATAAATTCTATTGGTACGATAAGAACAAAAGTTTCCTTGAAAATCGCATGCGTAGCATGCAAATGGAAAATCTTCCACGAGTTAAAAATGTAATCATATTTATTGGCGATGGCATGGGAACGACAACAATAACCGCAGCACGAACACTTAAGCGTCAAGTTACTCAAAATCCCAATGCACAAATGATATTTGATGCTTTTCCAGCTACAGCACTCATGCAAACTGATATCATAAACAGTCAAATCCCTGAGTCTGCTGCAAGTTCAACTGCATTATTTTGTGGTGTGAAAACAAACTTTGAAAGCCTTGGCGTTGACTCAACCTCAATGGGTAGAGATGCTTGTAAAAATATTAATTCTCATGCACCATCAATTATTGAATGGGCTCAAAAGAAAAACCTCAAAACTGGGTTAGTTTACATGTTATTACATATTTTAATAAGGCAGAAATTAAATGGAGATTGACTAACTAGAATAATCTTTTGAAGTTGAAAAATATCTGTGCAATAAAAGTACAAAATTGTCGAAATGCTTGTAAATCAGTCTCAAACATAGTATTGCTGTTATTCATAAAAAAAACATTCCATCCGTATACTTTAGTAAGATTAAAGAAAATTTTCTTCCTGTATGTACAAAATATTTATAAAGAAAGTTAATTAATCTAAATTTAGTATATTCAAATATTTCTTTTGATCAGCAAAACGTAAATATAGATTTTCATATTGTCCATAAGATCACCTTCATTATTAACTCGATTTAATGAATTTTAAATGTTAATTTTTTCTTCTAAGAGAAAATGAATATTTTTGGTTCACGACCGCCTTTTACTTGTTTAAAATTACATAATACTATAAAATTACTTTTTCGATGAATTATGATCTGCTTATGATGTCAATTAGTCTTCTCGTGCGTTCTTCATTTTGAGAAATTTTTATTCGCATTTTCTCTTCGCTTTATTCTGACTTAGGTATTTATAAAAAAAAATCTTGAAAAAATCATTTCCCTGTTAATTGATATTCTTAATGTATTTAATATTTCACCATATTTCACTTTATAAAAATTATTTTAAAAAACAGTAAAAAAAATTTTCTCCGCAATATTTCGACTCAATTTCATGCTAGGTTCTTTTATTTTTACAATTCATAACCACTTTGATGACATCTTCTCTCATTTCCTCATTAAATGACCTTTTTTTGTAGTTTCGTGACGACATCTAGAATCACTCACGCAACACCAGGTAAAATTAATTTTGAAACACTCTCCCTCACAATTTAAATGTTTATAAAAATGAGAATTTTAGCTGCTCTTTATGCTCATTCACGTCGTCATATTGAAGATGATTCAAAGGTTGATTCATTTGGATGTAAAGACATCGCAAGACAGCTGATTGAAAATGAGACAGGAAAGAATATAAATGTCATCATGGGTGGTGGAATGCGAAGTTTTATTCCTGAAAATGCTGATGGTGGACGTCGAAAGGATGGAAAGAATTTAACTGCTGCTTGGGTGAATTCGCATTCTAATGGAGAGTTTATAACAACAAGGAATGAACTACTGAATGTTTCGGATCATACAGAACATCTACTGGGAATTTTTGCAAAATCACATATGCAGTTTAATGCGGATCGCAATAAAGAGATTGAACCATCATTAGCAGAAATGACGCAAGCTGCAATTGAGATATTAAAGAGGAACAATACAAGAGGTTTTTTATTGATTGTAGAAGCAGGGAAAATAGATTTAGCACATCACTACAACAATGCCTTCCGTGCCCTTGATGATACATTACAGCTAGATGAGTCTGTCGATACAGCTTTGAAGATTATTGGTAATAATTTTGTACTCTAGTTAATTAAGTAGTAAATTTTTTTTTTTTTATTTTTTAGACTTATCAAACTCATTAGTTATCGTGACATCTGATCATGCATCAGCAATGAGTTATACGGGATTTGCTACACCCAAAAACTTATCTGTATTAGGAATGGACAAATACGTATCAAATGTTGACGGAAAACCATATCAACTTCTAACATATAGCAGTGGACTAGGTTATCAGAATTACAATGAGACCGCAGCTATTCATGACTACCGAAATTCATATCATAAAGCGACTATTGCATCAACTTGGGCAAACCACGCTGCTGATGACACTCCACTTTATTCTATTGGACAAATGGCAAACTTATTATTTAGCGGATCATTTGATCAAACTTATTTAGCTCATGCTGTAGCCTATGCAATGTGTATTTTTCAATATGAGTCACGGTGTCATAATTCGATGCATATGAAAAATACAAAACCTGTCCAGGAAAAGGGACCAAGAGGAATTCAAGCATTAAAACAAGAACTAAGTAAACTTTCACAAAGTAAACCATTTGGTGGTGGAAATAATTTAGAAAATATTAAAGAAGCATTGATACATACAACTACATCTACTTTGATTGAAAACCCAAATGAAGTTATATCAAAAAATGAAACATTTCAGGAAGACATTTACGAATCATTAGACTTAGTTAGCAATTCCACATCACTTATCAATTCTTCTCGGAATTTGCATCATAAAAACTGTATTGTTATCGTAGTTGTTATTTGCATTTTATTAAAATTTTAATATACATAAATAAAAAACTTTTGTTCTACAATAAATGTTTCTAAATTTCCAGAAATCCTAATCACTTCTTTCCAATTGATTAATTTGTCATTTCCATATGTGATCTATTAAAAATAAATATTTTTGTCAGCATTGACATTATAACTGGCATTTGCTTGTGACCATGGGCATCTCCTTCTGGATCATATGCTTCTTTTGAAAATGCTACATATCTATTTATACCGGTCAATATCCACATCAAATCAACATCTTGCATTCTATTTTTTAAATGTGCTTTTAACTCCTCACACAAAGCTTCTATGAACCATGAACCATAATTTAACTCTCTGAATGAAGGAAATCCATCAGCACTCGAAAACATAACTAAAATATCTGCCATAATTGGAACACTTTGGGCACTTCCTTCACTACTTTGCAACGATTCTTTCTGATTTTTATTAAATCGCTTTTGTTCCTCAATCAATGCACCAAAGTCAGGTGTCGATCCACGGCATGCTTGTATGAAAAATAATTTTGGTTTGCCACAAAGAGTTGGACATCTATCGCCTGTGAAGAATTTCCACAATGAATCTACTTCAATTGAACCATCTCTTGTAAATATGTTCTTATTTTCATCTCCATGAGACATCATGACAACAATCAAGCAATTGTATTTAGAGTAATCATCTCGAGAAACTGAAACATTATTTTATGATTTAAACTTTTTGCTTTTATTAAATATCAGGTCACCGTCTTTTGATCAAGAATTTATTTTCGTATCATTTTCTTATCTCTAATTTTTGTATAATCGTTTTTCCGGTGTGATCCGACGAATTCTTATCTTTCCTTATCTTTAGACAGAAAATTGCATTTAAACATTTTTTTTTAAAAAAACTTGCAAATTTCCGTAAGGCTTACGATGATATTAACATAAAAATTTAAAATGGCTCATACCTAATTTTAATATCTCATCGATCATTTCGTTAGTGGCATCAGTATGTGTTTCAACATCAAATCCATAACTTTTTAAAATTTTATTTAAATTGTCAGTATCCTTATAAGCACCTAACCGTTCATCATGTTCTTCGAATTCAATTTGATTAAATATGAACACTTTTCCTGCTTTTTCACAATCATTTCTATAAAACACATCTTCAATTCCTGTTTTTGATACCCTCGATTCATTATAAAATGAACTTGCATTTGGAATTTCGGATTTTTTATTTTTTGCATCTTTCTGAACACTCATTGTAGATTTTTAAGTTTTGCAACAATTCGTATCAAGCGATGTACTGACACTAATAATATGAAGTACGTTTATTCATTATTTATTTCATTGTTATATCTTATCAATTTTAACACAAAGAAATCGACACTATCTTAACCAATTAAAAATACACAGAATAAGGTTGATGAGTCACAAATTGACAATCATGCATATGTGTTTTTTGTTATAGCACTGATTGTTATATTTTATTAATTTGAAGATTCCACAAGTTTCAATTGAAATTTAATGATTAAACTATTTTAAGCACATTCTTTTTAATGTTGAGCATTTTTTGGAATTAGTAATTTTAGTTTTTGCTGCCTTTTCACAAAATAGAAACCTTTTGTAAGCATTGATTGAATAATTGGCATTTGTTTGGATGCATCTAGTTCATGGATATGAGGAACATATGATTGTTTTGCAAAAGCAACTCGACGATTAACACCTGTTAATATTGTCATGAGTTCTTCATGTGAATTTTCCCTTAATTCCTCACAGAGAGCCTAAAATATTTCAAAATAAATACATTTTATTATTTCTAATACAAAACAACATACCTGAATGAACCATGAACCATCTTTGGGATTTCTAAAAGAATAAAATCCTTCAGCAGTTGAATACATGACTAAAAGATCTGCTAATGTGGGAAGTACAAAAAATTCTTCCTTAACTGCTTTTGCATCTACGGTATCAGCTAAAGTCGCAGCTCTAATTGGTGGCTTTGGCTTGAGAAGAATTCCAGGATCTGTTGCCGTGCCGCGACATGCCTGAATAAAGAAAAGCTTTGGTTTTCCAATCAATGTCTCACATTTGTCTCCAACAAAGTTTTCCCACAAGTCGTTTACTAAAAATTCTCCGTCACAAGAAAATATTTTACCGTCGCGCTTTCCATGACTCATGATCGTTATCAATAAACAATCGTTATCGGAATGGTCATGTTTTGATACTAAAATGATATCGCATTTGTCAGAATATGAGTACGGAAAAAAACTTCTTTAGACTTACAATTATAAAGCTCTTGTGCTATTTCCTTTGATGAAAAGTCTGTACAAATTTTCACTGTGAAACCAATTTCATTTAAAACTTGTTCTAAATCCTTTGCATCTTTTTGTGATCCTTTCCTTTCTGATTCTCCTTTTATTTTAACTTGATTAAAAATTAGTGCTAAGCCAACATTTGAATTAGTGAAATCATAATATCGTTCATTTGTTGGTTTACTTGGATGCTTTTGTCCTGGTTTTTCTGGCAGTTTTTTGGGAAAAATTGAAGAGAAGAAGTTTGAACCTTCATATCTGTTTGCGTCGACTAAATCTGACACATTGTCTTGGAATGCGTCAAAACCTTTTGATTTATCGAAAAATTTTGGTGTTGCTGCTTCCATCTCCTCCATTATTTCATCAATTTCTTCTCTAACCCTTGATATATTCATTACAAAACTTTAGTGATCGCGATGTTTGTTGAAGAAAGTAAAAACTACAAGTGAATTACTTTTCATACGTACAAATTGAACCACGAGAATTATCGAAATTTGATAAACAGTTATCAGGTTGCAAACTGATAAGATTTTTCTAATCATTTTTAAACAAAAATTACGCAAAAATGGTACGTCCTCAAAAGAAGTAAGGTATGTTATCTTTTATTAAATTAATGTCATTTATGTACGGCCACAAAAATTACTGTTTGATATTTTTCAACCACTCCTCACACTTTTTACGGATTTCTTCCTTCTGTTCCCAAGACTTTTCAGCAGGATTTACCCAAGTCTTATTATCCTCGTAAAAATTGTAACCATGCTGAGTGATTGGAAAATCGTTCATCGATGCTGCATCTAACATTCTCCAAATTCCTGACAATGAGTTTGTATCAAATTGTTGATCATCTGTTGTTTTGACTTTCTTTGGTCTCGTCTTTTGGAGCAGCTTTTGGCGTTCTTCCTTTTTCTTCTTTTCTTCCAAATGATTCTTAAGGCCTAAAAAGAAATTCTTGTTGCATTACAATTCGCCAAAAGTAAATTAGATTACTAACCACATTGCTCTAAAGTAGATGCGACCTCTTGTAGAACTTCATCGTCCTCACTTTCAAAACTCTTTTCCTTATCTTCCATAATCTTTTCTATATCAATATGTGGAGCTCTTATTTGGGTTAATTCCTGTAGAAAAGTATTTTGAATTTCCATATGCGCTCGAGGGAAGGAGTTCATGACCAAAGTGTCTGCTTCAACTTTACTTAGCCTTCTCTTTTGCTTGTTTTCGGCACTCATCACAATGTTTCCACCAAGCTCTGCGAACGGATCTGATAGTTCAGAAATGTCACTTCCATCATCATTTCGAGATATATCAAAAATAAATTCATCTTGTTGTGTAATTGGAGCCAGTATATTTTGAACTGTAGACGCACGTTCTTCACGTTCTTTAATGTATTTCATAGCAAGAAGACGATCAGAATCATATTTATTTTCATCAAGATATGATATTGGAGTGTTAGTAAAACTCATTGCGAATTAGTTATTATAAAATTATTTTTAGAGTTCAATTCAGAATAAAAGCAAAAAATTCAGTTATGCATATAAACTGAAACCATAACAACCACGCATGCAACATGTTTACATGAGAATTTAAAGAATTTTGTTGTTAGTGATAAACTTTTGATGTTTATTGTCATCTTCTTTTTCTATATTTTAAAAAATAAAAATAATATTGTAATTTTCTTTTCTTTTAACAAAAGCTAGCTTTAAAGGAACAAATAACCCACGTAACAAAAATTTTATTCACGGATGTAGGAGTGTAGCCAACCGACCTTACTATTCTGTGAAAGACATGATATATGTAATGCATATGGATATGGGTCCATGAAAAATGTTTGGAACACTTTGGCTATGTGGATTTTTTTTTATAAAATAATAATGTTGAAGTTTCGAGATTTTTGTGTTTTGTAAAGATTTAAAGAGTTTGATGATATTTGATTATCAAAAGGTATAATTTTCTACATTTACCTAAATTAACGTTTAAGAAATGCAGGAAATGCATTATATTTTTCAATCTCAATTTAAATGCAATTTTACTCAATCATTTATTTTCCCCTTAACTTGTTGCATTATATCTTCAACAAGTTTATCTAAATCATATTCATGCTTCCAACCCCAATCTTTTCTTGCTTCCGAATCATCAAATACTTGTGGCCAATCATCTGCAATGAGTTGTCGACTGTCTGGATTGTAAGTCATTTTCAATTCCGGAATATATTTGGAAATTTTTTCAGCAAGCTCCTCGGGTGTAAAGCTCATGGCCGTTACATTGTAGCAACGATGTTTTAATTTATCCTCAGGAGCAGTCATAAATTCCAATAGCGATCTACAATTATTTTAAAAAAAAATTGTCAGAAGTGTCAAAAATTCATGTGTAAATACATACCTCAAACAATCTTTAATATGAATCATTGGCAGCATAGTGTCTGGTTTGAGGTAACAATTATATTGTCCCCTTCTTAAAGCATCATAGAAAATAGCAACAGCATAGTCAGTAGTTCCACCACCAGGTGGATCAGCACTAATAACTCCTGGAAATCTGAGGCAACGAAAATCTGTTCCAAATTTATGATGATAATATTCACCAAGCAACTCTGTGTGCACCTTACTAACTCCATAAATAGTTCTCGGTCTCTGAATAGTCAAATTTGGTGTAGGATTTCTCGGCGAGTCTGGTCCAAAAGCTCCAATAGTTGATGGCACAAAAATTCTTAATTTGTATTGCTTAGCTAATTCGAGAACATTGTGCATCCCTTCGATATTAACACGAATTGCCAATGAAACATTTTGCTCACCAATGGCGCTCAACAGAGCTGATAAATGTATAATCCAATCAATTCTGTGTGTGACAACTGCTTTTTGAAGCCCCTTAAAATCCAAAATATCTGCAAAAATGTATGGTCCCTCTTCGACAATCTCTTCTTTTGGCTTAATTATATCTGAAAGGATGACATTGTTCTTTCCATATTTTGAGCGCAACAAACGAGCACATTGTGTTCCAAGCTGTCCCAAACCGCCTAAAATTTAAACATTAAATTGAGGAATTAAAATAAATTGACGGTCAAGGTCAAGATTTCGTTGATTCTTATTCAACCATTTTCCCCTCTTTCAATTCATTCTGTTCATTTATAAATTAAAACAATTATGTGCAGACCGTCTTCAAATGAAGAGAAAAATGTCTGAGTAAGTAAATATCTAGACTAAGAATCAGACGAGCCTCTAGGTTTGATAGAAACGTTTTTGACGTAAGCAGCATGTATATTAATATATGCCAAATTTCTTTTCTCAAGGAAGATGCTTTTTTTTGTGTCAAAATTTTATTTTTAGACATTCATAAGACTTTTCTTCTCTACATACCTTCTTCTTATTTCTGACTTGATCAAATTTTATTTCAGTAGAAAAATTTTAATTTCCTTTTTATTGGCCAATTACGTCAGGATTTAGGACATGTTTACATGTCAAATTTTAATATTCAACGTAAATAAGGAAATTCAAATAAGATCATTCACCTGTGATTAGTATTTTTGGTGCACGTTGACTCGAGAATTGCCTAACGATTTGACCGTTAATAAATAGTGGTCGCCACAATAAACTCGTAAATCGTATGCTGGACATTATTGCCCAAAATTATCTCTAGAACTGACTTGAACTGGATAGATTTCAATTTAGATAGATATAACAATGATTTATGAATGATATATGGAACGTAGAATACACAACCTAACTAAAGTGTGTCTCAGACAAGACTGAGTTTGCTCTAAAGACATATGTTCTTCCTCGCATTCATACATTTTCCCGCAAGTCTTTTTTTTAATTTAAGAAAAATTTTTTTTAATCAAATACACACGCAGATAATATGCTCATGTTTCATCTCTGTTTCCTTCACTTATTGCTGATCTTCTATCCTACTCTTAAAGTGTCTGTTCAAAACTGTGTAAAAATCGTGAAATTCACATGTTGAAGGTTATATTTAGATTTGCACGCGTGATAATTACGTTAATGCCATACTAAATTTCTTAGTAAATGTCTTGTTTGCAAACACATCTCCGAATTAGTTATAAAATGACTTCGTAAGAAGATGTCTTGACAATTTTAATACGTGAACGAATATTATTATGCTAGAGAAATTGAATGAAGATATTAAGTGTCTTTATAAATTATTAATTAAACTCTTATACTTTTTATTTTATATTATTTTTTTTCTCTATATTTTATAAAACCATAAAATTAAAAGTTGAAGATTCATTTCAATAGAAGTGCGGACTGCAACTGGGTAAATTCTAATAGTTGATTGATTTCATACTTACTCACTTGAAGCATGCTTGCATTTTTTTTTTTGAAAACATCAAGTGGTTTTGTAAGTACCATAAGCAGTTGACTAAATGCTTAGATTGGATTGATATTATTTAAAGGGAAATTTCACATCGTGCTATACTTTGTGAGTTATATTATTATATCGATGTATTAGATACTAGTTATATTATATATGTAAATATTATTATTGTTTTATGAGAGAAAAGTTCTCACTCGACCGCGTATAGTTTCCCTACATAATGGGCATTGAGAAATAGCAGGTGCACAGTAAACACAGGATAATAGATGACCACAAGGTAGAAAAACGACTCCCATTTCTTCAGCCATACAAATTTTACACTCAACATTTTTAAGTCGTCGCTCATCTCCATCATTTAAAGACGTTTCGTTTGTTGTAGGTAACTTTGGTGATGTTTCAGTGACCAGTGCCTTTCTTACGATATTATCAGGTACGAATGATCTCACTACTTCTGAACTCGAACTTGTTGTGGCTTGCTCAGTATTATCAGAATTGAATGCCACCGAGGAAACAGCTGAAAGTAAGAGTTCTGTGACTTGACTTTCAATTTGTCCTTCAGTTTCGTGATCATGATCATATCCTTCGTCCTCAATTTGACCATCTAATACAGCAGCGACTAGCGCTTCAGTGCTATTAAATGGTCTACCAGTCATTTGTAATCTTCTTTGCATCACTGAACGAACTCGACCTGCATTTAACCCCATTTGCAAAGCATCTTGAGCTGGCTGACTAACCATCGCATCGTCTATTGAAACAGGAGCTGTGGGAGCTGATGAAATTATGCCTTGATTTGAATTTTGTGTCCTTTCTAAAACATTTTTTATGTATGCTGGTCCTTTTACTAAAATTACGAACGGGCATTTTGGAAACCAGCGAGCATGTTCAATCCATGGATCATCGCCTATTAGCCAATTTCTTAATCCTCCATCACAATAAAAACAACGAACCTTTAAAGACAAATTTTACGTATTGATTAATGCAAAGATTATGACGCAATAATAATGGTGTGGTATGCATTACTTCATCACCTGATCCTAAATAATAAAATCCAGCCTGTGCTAAAACAGTAGAAACCTGAACTGTTGATGTCCATGAAGAAAATGAACGATTTCTGGATTCGATGGTTGAATATTCAGGATATTTTGGTGTACGAACTTGAATACCAATATCTTCATTTGATAAATCACTTTGACATACTACTGGACATTCTGGGAAGAACTTTCTATGTTCAACAAATGGTACATCTCCTATTTCCCACTGTCCAATAACTCCTCCACATTCCACACACCTTACTTGATCTGAATTATTTAAATAATAAAATCCTAAAAATATTATGGGAAAGAAAATAATAATGGATAGAAAAATAAATTGAAATTTCTAACAAACCTGCTCGTGCTAATTCATATTTATCGATAAAATTAACTGGCCAGTTATCAAAAGTCCTTAATCTATTTTCGATTCGCTTTAAATCGTTCGTTTCCAAGTCTGTATTCATATTTCCATCTTAAATTATATTTTTTCTGCAAAAAAAAGATTTCTTAAGTTAAAAACGTAAAATAACACTGAACAAAAAAGCGCATCTCACATTTCAAATCTACAATATAATTACAGCAATAAATATAACTTAATTAAAATATTGAAACACTTTCTATTACCGTATATTATGTGTTAAAAATTAATTAATTAAAGAATTTTTTATAGCAACGATTTTCGCATATTTTAATAAATTACAGGTAAGCCGACAAATTAAGCATAAAGTTATCATAGTTGTTTAGAATTTATGTATATTTACATCATAAGCCTTTTAAATTTTGAAACCCCGTTAAACATGGATAAACACTGATAAACATAATTTTAAGGCATATTGAGTTTCCAGACATTTTAAAAAGCATAAATTACAACTTACATTCTCTTCTACGGACATAAATCCACAAAACAATACAATTTAACACAAGATATAAAGTTAAACAGGCTAGACATGAAAAATTTCGACGTTTTAATATTTCGGAGAAGTCGACATTCGATTCTTAGGAGTTTCATTGTGTGTGATAAGAGCTGCAAAAAATTTCCATTAAATAACAACTTTGAACAAAATGTCATTTTCAATACGATTAGCTCAAAGATACTACTCAAGCGGCCGCAAATTCAATGATGTAGTTATTGTTTCTGCGACTAGAACCCCAATTGGATCTTTCCAGTCTACTTTGTCTGGCTTATCTGCTAGTCAACTCGGAGGAGTAGCCATTGATTCTGCCATCAAACATGCTGGGATTGATAAAAATGATATTGATGAAGTAGTTATGGGAAACGTTATATCTGCAGGAATGGGTAAAGTTTGTGATATAATCCAGTACATAAATTATTACCTCATATTCTACGTCATTTTCTGTTTTTTTAAATAATATACTAATTTAAATTCAACAGGTCAAGCTCCATCGCGTCAAGCAGCAATTTTTGCAGGACTTCCAACAAAAGTATGCTGTACAACAATCAACAAAGTATGCAGCAGTGGTATGAAAGCAGTAAGTCTGGCTGCACAGACTCTAATGTTGGGACAAGGCCAAGAAGTTATCGGTAAAGCTATTTTTATTGAATTTTATCAAAAGTTATTAAAATTAAATTAAATTTTACAGTCGCTGGTGGGATGGAATCAATGAGTAACGTTCCTTACTATTTAAAAAGAGGAGCAATGCCTTATGGCGGAATCAATTTAATTGATGGAATCGTTCATGATGGGTTATTTGATCCATATAATAAATTTCACATGGGAAATTGTGCAGAAAACACAGCAAAGAAACTCAACATTACAAGACAGCAACAAGATGAATTTGGAATTTCAAGTTATAAGAGATCCGCTGAAGCCTGGAAAAATAAGATTTTTGATGCTGAAATAACACCTGTGTCGATTCCTCAAAAGAAAGGAAAACCAGATATTGTAGTTTCTGAGGACGAAGAGTACAAACGTGTAAATTTTGATAAATTCGGCACACTAAGTACAGTCTTTCAGAGAGACAATGGCACTGTAACAGCTGGTAACATTATATTTATTAACAAAGGACATACCACATTGTACAGATTTAAATAGTTTTATTTAACCGAAAACCATTCACATTCTTAAAGAAACTAAAACTTCTCTCATATATATGTACATTAAAAGCTACTTTCCATTATTTAATTAGGTAACGCATCGACGTTAAATGATGCAGCTTGTGCCTTAGTTTTAATGACAGCTGAAGCTGCTGAAAAGCATAAATGTAAGCCTATTGCAAGAATTGTTGGATTTGCAGATGCCGAGACAGATCCTATTGATTTTCCAATTGCTCCAGCATTGGCAGTTCCAAAGTTATTAAAACAGACGGGAATTCGCAAAGAAGATGTCGCATTGTGGGAAGTTAATGAAGCATTTAGTCTTGTCGTTTTGGCAAACATGAAACTTTTGGAAGTAGACATTAAGAATGTAAATGTTCATGGTGGAGCAGTTAGTTTAGGCCATCCAATCGGTATGAGTGGAGCTCGAATTGTCACTCATTTGGCTCACAATCTGAAGAAAGGGGAATTTGGTTGTGCCTCAATCTGTAATGGTGGCGGTGGCGCATCAAGTATTATGATTGAAAAATTGTAAGTATGATAAATACTTTTTTCAAACATCCTTAAAGTGCAAAAAAATGTAAAATTCTCGAGTTGCTAAACGATGCATTTAAAAAAAGAATTTAAAAGTTAAAGTTTGTTATATTTTTATGTAGGAACGTTTTCAATAAAATCATATTTTTGTGAATATATCATGTGATTTTCTTATCTCTGCGGAAAGAAGCAGATTTTGTTTCTCAAACGGATATTATTTAGAAAATAATTATTTAAGGAGAGGATGGTGGTTCCACAAAACTTTTCTTTTTTGGACAGTGTATTGATTGATTGACCCCTGAAAAGTTTTCATCTATAAAACATTATTTTTCATATTTCTCTTCTATATGTCCTGTCTTTTCCAGAGACGATTCTAATAGCTTTAAAGTTCCTTTAATAACGCTATACACGCACGACCATTGCTCACTTTGTGATGATTTAGTTGGAGAATTGGAAGCTAGATTCAGTGGCAGATATACATTACAAAAAGTTGACATAACAAAGAAGGAAAACTTGAAGTTTCTGAGACTTTACCGACTTGACATTCCTGTATGCTTTTTAAATGGCCAGTTCCTTTGCATGCACAAGCTTAATGGTGATTTGTTGGAAAGAAGACTTAATGAAATCGAAAAATTTTCATTGAAATAAATTAATCCTCTTTTTATTAACCTTAAATCCATTTTTACATTGTTTTATGGACATTTCATTTTACCTGACTTTCATGCTCTTTACTTATCGATCTGAATAACTGTTTTCTTCTTCGAAACTATTTATTATGCTTCTCTTTTGCCAGGCTCATTAATTAATTTTTGTTTTACTAAAAATTTGAAAATCCACAGAAATAACACTTTTCATCTTTAATCATGCTGATGGCTTCTTAAATTAAATAAAAAATATATTTGTAATATTAATTTAATTAACACATTTCATCTATTGGATATGTACTGAAACAGCTAAATGGACTTCGAAATTTCTTGTTCTATTACAATCAGAGTTATTTGTTGCCTGAAAATCATTATTTTCTTCAAAATTCAGCGGTTTGCGAATTAATTTAACAATCAATTCTAATTGTAATATTTAAATTTTAAATACAGAAAAATGGAAATTAGGCAAAGAAAGAACGAAAATACATTTAGAACGTAAGCATTTCCTTAAGTTTTTTTGTTTTGTTTCTCCTCTCCAAAAGACAACAGCAAGATGAGAAAACTAAATTTTGTAAAGTAAGAACATTATTATTTCCTTTGTTGCTTTAAAATTTCATTCATGAATATGAACAACATTATATTTCTGTTTATTGCTACATGATTTTCTCATTTTCATTATTATTTTCTTTATATATGTAGATTTCCCAATGAATATGCTCACGTGGTGTATGTTTAATTATTTTTATTTAATTGGAAATCATTCGCATTCTTAATAAATCTAAATTTTCTCTCTCAATATATATATGTACAATAGTTATTTTCCGTTATTTTGAATGAAAAAAAGAGATAAAAGTGGACTTTCTATTTTTTGTTTTCCTTTAACAGACTTGTTTATAAAATCATTCAGTACTAACTAATTGTTTAAAGTTAAAAGAGTAAACATTATGTTAATTATTATTATATTTTCAGCTTATCATAAATTCATCATTCGTTTTTTTTTTCTTCTTCTTCTTTTAAATCAGGCATGAATGGTTTAGTGAAGAACATAAGAGTTATTGAAGATATTATTTCTTGATAGATGTCCGTTTTCTATTAGAATTGAATCTGAACATTTTGGCATAGATTTTACTTTATTTAAGTGTTTGTTGATCATCCAGCTATAGTGAATTAGTTTTTTTTTTGTAATCGTGTTTAGGCAAGTAAAATAATATACGGCAATATTCCAATCTTCACAATAATCTAACAATTTCACTTCCATTTGATTGCACTACATTGTTGGATAAAGATATAAATGTCTGTCTCTCTTAAAAGGATGAAAAACCAGTCTGTTGAAATATTTTTTTAATGGATAATGTTGAATCAACTTTCGTGTCCATTGTGCACTTTTGTTTTCATTTATTTTGTTCCTTGAGGGCACTTACATGACAAAGTGCTGCTAAGTGTATCACTATTCACCATATATCTTTTTCCCACTTTTGAAATATGATCCGAGCATCTTATATGAATTACATACTCATAGGCTTTACTTTCTCAATTGTATGTCATTTTCATTCCCATATCTTTGGTATTATACATCCATGTTAACAGGTAGGTAGTAATGAAGATAAATATTCAAAACAAAACTATCCTAACTATCAAAATTTTTTCATTTCACAATCTTGTGGTTATTTGTTTTTTTTTATCAAGTCAAGAAGTTAGAATTTCTATATTCATCTTTAATGATGTCCAAAACGAAAATAAACTGTCAAAATTACACAATTGTAGAACTGCTGTGCGGAACTGTCGGACTACTCGTCGCTAAATGTGATGAATGCTAAAAAGAATGCAAATTTAAATTATAATTGAATAAATTTAAGTAGGTATTTATGAATGCTTACCGGTCTAGCCCAAGTATAAACAAATCCATCCTGGCACGCAGTAAGAAAGCAGTCCTCACGAAATATGAGTGCTGTTAACCGTTCATGAGCAATTTTCTTACAAACTAAAGGCTCTAACACAGGGCATTCGTCAAAACGCGGACAAGCTGGAGTTCCGATTAATTTCATCGCATCATAAGTTGTTGTTATACTTCCATTACTCTTATTTCTTAATGTTGACGTTGCACTATTACCATCACAATTTTGACTGCTATTACCTTTCTGATCAACAGAATTACCACTTCCTTTACCGACTAATGTAAAGTTTTTCTTGCTTCCTTTAGAGCTCTTATCACTTCCGAAACTAAAATTTGTAAATCTCTGTGTGAGCGTATTGAAAGCCGAATGATTGTTTGATTTTTCATCATTTAATGAGACTTTTGTGGCACTTAAATTAGTATTGGAATTATTTCCAACCGAAATCAATGATGCCTTGCCTTTCTTTGTGCTGCTACTGCTTCCGTTATTACAATTATCGTTTGTAATAGTATCACTTGCCACACTGGTTCCACTCACACAATTAATTAATTTACTATTTGTTGAATTCATAGTTTTTATGTGCGAATTACTTAAGCTACTATCATTTGTGTCCTTAATAATTAATGATGATGACGAACGATCACCAATTCCGCTATTTGCAGAACAATCACCATTAATTTGAACTGATTCAGTTTTATTACATTGAGTTGAACTATTAAGACTATTACTATTATGTTGCGGATGTTGCTGTTGTGTAGGATCGAGTGTACTTAATCGTACCCTATGATGTGGTCTTAATATATCCTCCGTTATGTCCCACAAACACAATTGCGTATCTTGACTAACTGAACCTAAACGATAGCATAACAATTTTTCTGGTACTAATGTACTATCTCTTATAGATGCTGATCTATGCCTCTTGTTATTATTTAAATTACTACTCGTTGACATTTCATATTGATTCTCATCGTCCGAAAAATCATTCTGATCCCATGTCGTTAACGTTGTGTACGGATCAAATGCAACGACTGAAACCCATGAACGATGTCCTTGACATCGAGCAACAACTCTTCTTTCATTAAATGAATAAACCGTCACTAAATCATCCTCACCGCCGACCACAATATATTTACTATCCGGACTCCAGCAAACACATAAAAATCCACCAAAGTACGATCGTGCGATACCAACAAGTTCCATTGTTTCATATAGGAAGACACGCAAAAATCCATCTTGTGATGCAATGGCTAAATTTGTGCCACAAGGTGAGAAGCAAAATTCATTAATGCTACTGTTATCGCTGGCACACGAATATGAACTCGAATTGCTGCTTATTGTTGACGACGAGCTTGAAGACGACGATGAATTTACACTACCATTTGTGGCACAATTCAGTCCGAAAGCCCATTTAAACAGTGGATTTCTTGTTGATTTTGATTTACATGTGACCACCGTATATCCGTCGCCGCATTTAAATGGCTGATATACTGGTGTTGTTGGCGAGCAAGGCAACTCCTCATTATACACATATAAATGACCCGATGAATGCGCAGCAAGAAAAAGGTTCGATGAATTTGGTAGCCATTTTAAGCATGTCACTTTTGTCTTATCAATTAATCTCTATAAAAATTTCAAGGTAATCAGCATTAATTAGGATATGTTTTGATGAATGTGAAAGAAGCCTCACCTCTTCATTGAAAAGCTTTCCTTGCTCTTTTCTTCCGGGATATATTAACTGAATTTGACCAGTTGTAAAACCAACTAATAGAGGAGCACCTTCATTCGTAGCTGTTGTCTGATTGAAATCGTGACAGCTCGGATTAGTTCCCTTATAAAGTTTTTTATCTATCGGTTTGCTTAGATCAGCGGCCTGTAAAGTATCACAATAAGTAAATTGTTTGTAAATGTTTTTTTTAAAAGGGAAATAGCATGAATCAATGGGATTTTGTCGTACATGTAATACACTTAATCATCAAAAATTTGACGCTCTGCTATTGTGAGAAGCAACTTGTGTAATGAATGATAACGATAAACTAGCGATGACAAGTGAAGCATTAAGACATGCGAACGAGGCTTAATTAAAACTAATATTTACATATCCAATCAAGACAGATAGTCAAGAGGAAGGTGAACAAAAAATTTTCTGCATACATTTTTTGTACGTGTACGGTGTTTCTGTTTTCATGTTTCTTTTGCAGCATGCCAGAATCAATTTCTTTATGGACAAGAGCGATAAATTAAAAATAAATGCTTTTAGAATGATTCATAAATTTCTAAACGATTCAAAAGTGTAGTACTTATTTAGCTCAATTGATTAATTAGCTTTCAAGGGGAAGTTTGTAGCAAGTTTATTACTATATCATTATGAACATTTATGCATTGGGCAGGAATTTGTGACTTTTTTTTTAAACATATTGAATTACATGCAAATGTTTTATTTCACAAAAAAAGAGACTTCTCCATTGATTGGAGCGGAAATTAAATTAATGTTTATTCATCATCAACAACCGCAGAGTGAATATCGTTGAAAATAATAAAACAAAAGTATGTATGCAATGTAAACAATTTATCGCACTGACTGTTTGATAACAGAACACACACAATTTTTGGCTTCTTATTTCACAATTGCTCTATTGTCTTTCGAAAAGCATTAAATATAAAAAAATAGCGAAAAAAGAGGCATCTCTTGACATAGAACGATGGTATTCTGTATGAATGATATTTACCGTAATTAAATAGAAGCTACGTACCTTTTTGACTCCCCGATAAGCGTAGGTATACAATTCTTTGCCGAAATTAAAGCAAATCCAATCACTTTGATCCTGTATTCCGTTTATTCCATTTGTGAATGATGATGATAGAGAATTTGATGATGTTATAGCATTTGTAGGTCCATTTGAGTTATTTCCATTACTATTATTTGATCCTGTAACTAGTAGAAAGTCATAAAATTATCTATAGTTAATTAAGGTAGAATATTTTCGTCGCTCTCTTACCTTTTTCTGACGATTGTTGTTGTTGTTGCTGCTGTGAAGAGCAATTTACAGGTAATGAGACGAAAGATACTCGAACTTGTGGAGAATTTTGATTTGATTGATATCCTACACGATTTGGTCGTGAATATTCTGATAAATTTAGTAGCCGATAACACCCTTCTCGTGTCACAAATTGCGTTTTCAAATCGTCTTTTCCATTTGTTTCCATCGTAATTTTTTGCACTTTTAATGGCGTTTCTCCGAGTGTTTTCTCAATAAATTCAGTATCATTGTATGGCTGGATATATGTGGAGCTTTCGAAATATCGTTAAATTGTACGAGAATTAACAAAAATATTAAAAAACTTATTTTTTAAGTTTTTTTTTCTTTTCAAAAAATAAGATATTGAAATTATCAAGGGGGTTGCATGGTCATTAGAAATGTTGCTTTGAACTAAATTTACTATTTTTCAATTCATATGAGCTTCAGTTTAAGGTCAGAAGCAAAAAAGGAACTAGAATTATTAAGATTATCTACAGGACTGCTATACTATACGGTGTTTTCATACAAATTTTATTTTTTCGTAAGTCTAGTCAGTTAGTTTTAATCAAAGTGGCTATTTCTTGCAATCATGAAACCCCCTTTGAATTTATAGAGGTTCTTGATTCAAAAACTTGTTAAAAAATAAAAACATTTAAATTTTGTTCGGAGAATAAGGACTATTAAAGGAACACAATATAAAAGGTATAGTCTTCATTATATTCCTGAGCCCTAGAAAGGTTTTTCGTAAGATGTCGTCCTAATAAATTACAGAAATTATGAATCGCTTATTTTTACTCAATCGCTCATTAATACGCTGCAATGGAACCAACAATGAAGCATCAAATTTCCTCCAAGGAATCATTACAAATGATATGAGGCTGTTTAGTGAACAAAATTGCATATATACCTTATTCCTCAATAAGCTCGGAAGAATCCTGTATGATTCAATTATTTACAAACTTCCAACAACAGCCACTGAGGAGGAAAATTTTTTAATTGAATGCGATTCAGGCATTGCCAATAATTTAATGAGACACTTGAAATTGTACAGAGTTAGAAGGAAGGTCGATATATCGTTATCTGATGAGCATAATCTCTGGTGCCTAAGTAATTCAAAAAAAGACATTGGATGCTCTAAAAACGTCCTGCCTTATCTAGATCCTCGAGTTGGTAACTTCGGCATGAGAGTGATTACGTCAAAGGATTATGACTTGAAAGAAAATATGAATGAGAGTTTGGGAAGTGATGCAGATTATTTGGAATATCGTTACAAATTGGGCATTGCTGAAGGAATTGCCGATATGATACCAGAAAAAAGCTTCCCTCTTGAATCAAATTGTGACTATATGAATGGTGTAAGCTTTCAAAAAGGCTGTTATATTGGTCAAGAATTGACTGCAAGAACTTATCATACAGGAGTTGTAAGGAAACGATTGATGCCATTAATTTTTGAGAAAAAAATCGTTATAAATTCAAAAGATAGTGCCGTTGACATTAAAAACGAAGAGAAGCAGTCTGTTGGAAAGTTGAGAAATATTTCTGGAAATTATGGACTTGGATTAATGCGAATTGAACAGACAATGGCAGCAAAATCTTTAAATTATAATGAAAATCCTTGTAAAACTGAAAAACCTTTTTGGTGGCCAAATAGCATGTAAACTTCTTTTGCGCACAATAAAATGATTAAAATTTTTTTTACAGAAATGGATGATAACGATAAAACGGCAACAACTAGCAAAATTCAGAAGGAGCAACAAGATAAAATTCAATTCTTATGCAAAGAATGTTCAATGTCTGAGCTTGTTAATTATTTTGGAAAAAAGCCCCCTTTTACAAGAAATATCGAGTTTTTTGAGGATTCATACATAATGAAAGATCCATTTTCAGCACCTCCAACCAGAAATTCGAAGCGGTCATATACAGAATATTTTATTGTGATTGGATCAAAATGTAATATCTGCGATGAGACTTTCTGTAAAGACTGCAGTATATATTATGATAA
The DNA here is from genome assembly GCA_963573255.1 of Chironomus tentans. Classification (NCBI taxonomy): domain Eukaryota; kingdom Metazoa; phylum Arthropoda; class Insecta; order Diptera; family Chironomidae; genus Chironomus; species Chironomus tentans. The sequence goes on along the minus strand of OY754304.1, from coordinate 29,122,067 downwards.
GACATTTTGCTATCGTTGTGCTTACAATCAAGTAACTCAATTTCCATTAGAAGTCCAAAGTAAGATAAGAAAAGAATATCTAGCAATAAAAAATAGACAAAAAACTTGAATCTTTATTTTCTTTTATACAAATGGGTAAAATTGAACTCTTCCACTTGACCATCCAATAGTTAAAACGTGATCAATAAGATCATTTGAGGAATTAGCTTTATAGAATGGCTGGAAAGTGATGAATGATGGGTATTCAGCTGCGCCTAAGCCACAAATGAAAAACATTGGCAAAACAAGCAATTGATGCTGACGAATAGTTGTCTGAAAGACTGCAATTTGGTTTGATTCCTTGAAGGATATAGCTAAATATTTTCCATTCCAAGCCAATTGTTGAGCAATCCCTCCTCCTCCAGATTCATTATGTTCGATTGTGACTTTTGATAAGTCCGCAACTGGTAATGCTCGATGAATATCCTCCTTATTTTTATTAAACAACGGTTCATCAGCGAAACCAAGGCAATATAAAACAGGATCTTTTGATGTAACAAAGAGCAAAAACTTTGCGCAAGGTGACCATTGAAATGACTGTATATGTCCACCTGATATAGTCCATCGATCAGAATTAAACTTTTCACAATCAAACACTCGAAAAACATTGGCAACTGTCGAACTAAATAAATATGAGCCATTTAGACTAAATTGAAGTTTCAAAAATGGCACAGAAAATCTTCTCAAAGGAGTACACGTATTTTTATCAATGTCCCAAATTAATATTGATGAATCTGCAATACTTGATGTAACTAGTAAATTTCCATTATGATTAAAATGTAGTGATGTAACAGGCATATGGTTTTCATGACGAAGAAGAACTGCTTGTGATAATGGTCTGCTCATGTTTGAATTTGGGTCAATAGTCCAAATCAGCATACCGCTTGAACATCCAACAACTAAGGTTGAAAAATTGTATGGTCGAAATGCTAATGCAAAAATGGACTTTTGTTGACCATTCTTTAATAAAGTGACAACAGAGTTTTTATCATTATAAATTCTTATTGAATCATCAACACCTGCAACAGCAATTTTAAAGCATTGAGGGTGATATGAAATATATCGGATGGAAGCTGTTCTCCAATTTCGTACTTCCGAGTATTTATCATATTGATCAATCGAAATCTCCTTTTTATATGGATTTAACAACATTTTCAATCGATTTCCATAGCTCATTATTTTTAATAATCCTTTGGACATGGCCGAGAGAACTGCTGATTCTGATTTTTCGAGCACTTCGATTGAACTTATAACACCCTCTTCAAGGAGAATTGTTGTAAATTTTTTAATTAAAGACACGCCATGCACAGGCAAGAGGATCAAGTTATCTTGTTGCGATATATGAGAATTAAAGATTTCCTTGCCAATATTAATCTCTGGATATGCATGTAGCTGTAAATTCACATTTTAATATTTTGTGATATTTTGAAAATATATTTTTCATACCTTTACACAATTTGACGTATATTTTGCTGGCAATGAGCTTATTGGTCCGCTTGTATTGACAAAGCTATCACCAGGAAGGAAGGAATCGTTGAAACTACTTAATGATGCCATTTATTTCGTATAATCAGTAAAATTAAGCAAACTTTATTTTTAAGAAAATCCGTCCAAAGGGATAATAACTTGGCAATACGGTTCAAATATTTTTCACCGTTATACTACTTCACTAATAGCAACATCAAATCGGAAAGTAACAACTAGTATCAATGCAAATTCTTATTATAAGCATGCTGTGTTAATCACAGTGAAATTAATCCAATAATGAACGAGGAAAAAGCGCATGAGTGTTACTCGTAACGTCTTTCAAATTTTTGAATTGATTTAAATTTTTAAAAACCGTTACGAATAACACTCATGCGCTTTTTTATCAACCAATAATTAACTAAGTTAACTGGAATTTGCAAAACATACTTTTAATAAGAATTCACATTGATACTAGTTGCTTTTGTTCGATTTGGTTCTGTTGTTGTGAAGATAACTTAACGGTGAAAATAAATTTAAAACTTGTAAACACAAACACACAATTGACATTTAACGGATATTTTTAAACACAACAAAAAAAAAAATAACAAACAAGAAGAAAGACAAAAAACACCAAACATTAATTAAACTATACGAGAAACACATATAAGATAAATAAAAAGGACAAAGACAACACAATGGGTGACAATAATAACGAAAACAATGAAAGTAAGTATTAAAATGACACAAAATTAACAAATTTTAATAATTTTCTTTTTTCTCGTGTTTCAGTTCCAGTTCCTGTGGCTCCTCCTGTTCCTCCTCATGTTCCAGTTCCTGTGGCTCCTCCTGCAGAATTCAACCTCAGGACCATCTCATGTCCTGAAGATGCTCTAAGAGCTCTAAACGCTCTTGAGGCATACATTGCCGATGATCTTCCGGCATTGGAAGACTTTGCACGGCTGAATGGGCCAATGTATGCCGAGATTCGTCGCTTAAAGGTAAGTTCTTCATTTAAATAAATTATTTAATTTTTTTAATCCTTTCTTTTCTTGTTTTTTTAGGTCCTGCTTGAGTGCCTCTCTAGACTCTCCCCCGCAGTCTATTATAGACTAGATCTTGATGTGCATGGGAGAATCGATCGTGCAGCAATGCGACTTAATAAGTCATTGGTGCTGGAGTCTCCGGAACAAGCTGAGGCAAAGAAGGAAGCCCGTCGTCCGCCACGACCAGGGCCAAGCAAGCGTGGTCGCAACAAGTAACTTGCCACAAGAGACTCCAGCATCAATGGCTTACTGCACATAAAAATAAAAAATAAAATGTTGTGCTGAATATTTTGTTCTTTTCTTTTTTCTTCTTGCCTTCCTTTTCCAGATTTTTTGCATGAATTTAATTGTTGATTTTCTTTCCATCATTGCCTAATCCAATTTAAATTCATTATTTTATTATCATCCATATTTTTTCAGGAAATGTAAACAAGCAAAAAATATTTGAGTAAAAATATCGCGATATTTAAAATATTTCAATTAAATAGGATTTTGTGACACACAGGAGCTAAAGAAGATTTTTGAAATCAATTGACAGGTAATCATCATGGAAAAATCAAAGGATGTGCTGATTTTTATGCTTTTATGCTGAATCTTACTATTTTTTAATTTCATGAATGCTTCATTTCCATCATTTTTTACAGATCAATTTTGAGGTCATTAAGGTAAGTTTCATGTCTAATTAAAATGCCGATTGTGTAAAGGAACACTTTATTTAATTTACTTAATCATCACTGTCTCATCCCATCATGTATTTAATGCCTTTTTCGCCCTATGTCAATGTCCAATTTTTCCGAAGTTTAGCTGATTATTACAAAACACGAACATTTCATCTTTCTTTATGCTTCATTTATGCTTTAATTCATGACTTTCTGTTGATCTAATGACTAAAACCTTATCTTCTGAACATTATGTCCATGTATTCATATATTCTGATACATAAAAACCACTTTCTTTTAATTAGCATTAACATCCAGGAAAACATTTTCTCATGACTCATAATTGCATCCTTAAGTTCATTTAATTGCATAATATGCTATGATACTTAATGTTTAATCATCACGTTTTATTTATTACAGAATTTGAAGACAATGGGAAAGAAGAAAGGAGGATTGACAACTTCATACTTTCGTGATGCATTATGTGTGGATGGATTGTACGAGTTTTTTGTGAACGAAAGGCTTAGATTCCTTCTTAATGACGTGTTAGGATCAAGCTGCAAAATAAGTGGAAAAGGAAGACATGAGTATAACCCAGCTATGGTTTACTTAATGTTTAAGGTAATTTTCTAGCTACATGTTAAGCATCAAACTAAATATTAATTATCATATTTCATTCTTTCAGCACAATCACAAGTTTGCGACAAAATCTAATTGGTGGCATTCAAATTCCAGTTCAGTTAGAGCAAAGCAGATTATTGGAAGGGTCGTTGATAAATGGAACGCAGCAAATGAGGATCGAATAATCGACATTGATGACGCACGTGGAATGATAAATGCAAGCTTTGAAGCATGGGAAAAAGTAGTTGGTGATAAACCTGAAAGGTATGTAAAATTTGGCGACAGTGTAAAGCTAGTCGACTTTTTTAAGCATTACTTTGATGCTCAAAGTGTGCCAAGTGTCATTTCCATGTCTCCTTTTCCATCCACATCAAAGCAGTCATTTGTATTACCTTTTTCTAATGATTCTGATGAGGAAATGATTGAGGAACATGTTGATTATGACTATTTGATGGACACAAATTATGAATACGATAAGGATCGTAATAATTCTTGCGAAAATGATGAGGATCATGCAAGAATTAAAAGTCTTGAAGTTCAGGCTAGCATGTTGAATGCTCGTGGTGAGGATCACGTTAATCTTGCACTTATAAATGATAAGGATCATAGTGCACGTGGTGAGGATCACGTTAATCTTGCACTTATAAATGATAAGGATCATAGTGCATTATGTTGTGATGAGGATCGCAACATAGATAATGTTGAAAACAATAATGTAATGTTTCACATGGTTCCTGTTCGTACAGAATTAGAAAAAAATTATATGTGCGATATTTGTGGAGTAATGTTTGTCACAAAAAAAAGTTTGTCAAAGCATTTAAAAAATAAACATCAAAGACTATTGTGTAACATTTGCGATTTGCACTTTTCCTTTGATGACATTACTAGTCATATGCATAATGTTCATAACAAAATGCAATTCGCTCTCCTCACCTGTGACATTTGTGGATTTATATGCCATCCTCGCCGAACCTTATCCAAACACACTAAAAACCATGTCAAACAAAAGATTTATACATGCAAATTCTGCAAATCTACTTTTGACTCTTTATATAAAAAGAAAATTCACCAAAAAAAATGCAAAATTCAAGTGCCGTGCAAATTTAAGGAATGTAAAGTTAATTGTACTTCACTGGACAATTACCATGCTCACATAAATCAACACAAGTGCATTTTATGTAAAATTGAGTTTCCGTTAATTAGAGAAGCAAAAATTCATGAAATAACCCACTTACATAAGCCTTGTGATAGATGTGCACATTACATGATTCTGGACCTAAAAGAATATTTAGATCATTTACGATTTTGTACAGCTTCAGATAAAACACTCTATGAAAATGCATTTGTAAAAAACATCAAGGACTCTTACAATGTTTTAAAAGACACATCGACAGTCTCAATAGCTAATGTTCAACATAATGGTCAACACAAAGAATCTCTTTTTGATCAAAGCATTCTTTTAAGACGGAACGATGCAGGAGAAATTTTATTTGATAACAGAGATGGCTATCCATTTTGGCGTGAAGATTTTTGTAGTCCGATGTATGGAGATTTCTCATATAATCCAATAAGAAATCCTACAAGTGACATAAGAAAATCTAATGTAATGCATCCTTCGTCTTTTAAAGCTTTTTCACATGACATTTTTCCTATTGGTAGTTCAGCTGCTATAAAGTTTAATAAATTGCTGGGTTTAGTAGAGTATTCTGTTCAACGATTTGAATTAAAACGATGGAAGGAATTTAATGATTCAGGTCTAAAGCTTCCTAGATCAAAATTTCCTTTTAAAAAAAATTCAGACCTTCCAGCTTTCCTTCAAAAATTCCCAGACACGTATGGCATTAATTTTGATCGCGGACATTTGACTCCATATTTCCTCGCATGCTGCATTGAAGATCAACGAGAGTTTCAGTATCAAGGAAACATATTTTTCCAATTGAGTAGTCAGAATCGTGGTGCCTGGAAATCGCTTGAAATGTCGATTCCTAAGAGAATGGAAGTGTTAGGTGCAACAGTTGCAGACATCACAACGGCAGTCGTTTATGCACGAAATAAGGATGGAACTTTTGTCACAGAGAATGAGATCACAAAAGTCCAGGCTTATTTCAAAGTCATTTTCTATAAGAATGATAACGGTAAGATTATTGACATTAATTGCTTTAAAATTAATCAGTATCCCACAGCAGATGTTGCAGTAAGAAAGGTAAGTTTATATGACATAGACTCAATTGAGAATAATCATTATCTGTTCTTAAATGCAGACTTATTAAAATCAATTGACTCTAAAATACTCAATATGCATAAACAGTCAATGAAGCATAATTAAATCAATTTGGGGTTGAAGAGGGTGGGTTGAAGTATTTTGTTTTTTTATATTTTTTTTCAGCAAGTAAATACAATTTTTTAGAGTGGCTGTAATTATAATCGTCATTAAATAAAGAAGGATATTATTTAAGGATCAATTGAAGTCTTTTATTACATCGTTTTTCGTGTTTTGGAAAAAAAACTCCAAAATTCCATCCCTTGAATTTCAGTCGTCATTAAATAAAGCATTATCGGAGGAGATATTTTTTTTTATTTTTTTTACAAAAACTGATTCAAATATTACAAAAAACCGTTAAAATTCAAGGGTAGGACACTAGAAAATATTACCAAATACATTAATTAATTTCGTTTATAAAATTTGATCAGCGGAGTAACACATGGCATATTATAGTAATAAGATTTGGCAAAACTTTTGTTTGAATTATAGTCTGAATAGCGCTGAATCACCAAAGGTCCTGTATTATGGCCTGTCAGATTAAAAATTTCATTCTTGCCAATATAATCGTATTCATCTCCAAGATCCAGAAGATCTTCTTCTTGCATTTCTATTATTTCCACATCCTCATCGTCATTTTCATAAGATTCCATAGCTATGTCGATTACACAAGATTCATATGAGAAAATTTCCAAATGCTGTAAGTTATGGACAGCATAATAAACGATTTCCTTCCGTATCTTTGTAATGAAGAGATCTTTGAGACATGGAGTTAGCATAAAGAGACGTCTACACCATTCAATTTCAGGTATGTCAAGCAGTGACAATTCCAATACGGTCAAATGTTTACTCGGCGTTAAGTCACTCAAATCTTTTGTCATTGGCTGGCTAGAAACGAAATTAATTGAAAAATGTGACACTTGAAGATGATTCCATAATCTCTCAAAAGTATGACAGCATCCCCAATCTTGCAGTTCTAATGTTTTTAAACTGTTAGCTATAGACATTATAATTGATTCAATGGATGCTAGTGCGTCTACAGATAAGCCATAAAGAGAATTACGACAAATTGATAATTTCTTAATATTGACATGCTTAAAGTTTTCAAAAAAATTAATGATCAATGAGCGACTTTGCGTTCCAAACGCTGGAATGTCAAAATGAAGTGATTGAAGTTTTGGGTATTTAGAAAATACTTGAAAAGCTGTAGTTGGTACTTGTCTGAGCTTCAATTCTCTTAATTTTGGCAGCATTAGTAAGTTTTGGGATGTTTCTTCGCCATTTATAATGATTTTCTCGAGATCAATTACTTCCAAATTAGCTCCAAACTGTGCAATATATTCGTAAAATCGATTCGTTGACAAGAATCTCATTTGCTGAATCCGTACATCTTTCCAATCTTGAGTTTTAATGTAGGCAAAGTCCTTGGATGGATTTAAATTATTTAATACAATTGCACAATATTTCCTCGAGTTCTTCCTTAATATGCTTGTGGTTATGTCCAAGTCAAGCCATCCTTCAATCCTTAATCTAAGCTTATCCATACAAAATGATTTACTTCCAACATATTCGTGCCATTTCGTGGAAACAATTAATATGTTACAGATGTCCTTAAAACTCAAGTATTGAAATATTTCCTTTGTAATGATATCAGGCAAGCAATTCCAGTCGTCAAACATTTCCTGGAATAGTCAGTTATGCTGTAAAATGAGAAGAATAATTTAATGCTCTTTCTTACCTGCTATTTTAGTTATGTCTTGTGTATCTCCTAAATTTCAGCGATAAGAAACTTTCCCTCTTAAAATCGTTGACATTTGAATAGCAGCAAGAAAGAAAATTATTAGTATAGCATATATGACAGAGCGCAATTTTGGGGAATGAACAAATAAATGCATAATTTATTGTTTTTTCTTCATAAGCTTCATAAATAGTACCATAAATATAAAAATTGCAACAACCACGAAAATCATCATCCAGAGCCAACATTTACAAGCTCTTCTCGTATGTTGGTCTAAATTTTTGGATTCCTTCTCTAATGACCCGATGTTCTGGTGAGTAAGTCTTGCTGATCGCGTAATTACTTCTGTATCTTTTTTTATGATATCGCTGGCTGCCAGAGTTTGTTCCTTGAGATTTCTTGTTAACGCTACCATCTCTTCTCCTAGCTTTTCTTGAATATTCTCATAGTATTTCTCCATATTTTCAGCACTATCATTGGCACCTCTTCGTCGAAGACCTGAATTGTCATCGCCATCAAACAACTCTTTCCGCAATTCTCTATTAAACTTTGCATTATTTAACTGCTTAATCTCCTTTAATATTGTTTCACTGTTGTCATCTTTTCGACTTCGTAGTTTTTGCTTCTGTGGAGGTTCCACGTAGTTTATTTGTGTTTTTAATTCGAGTATCTTTTCTTGATAATTGGCTATACTTTTCTTATCTGCTGTATCACTGTTTAGATGAAAAGTGCTGGATTACCATAAATCATTAAATTGATTGTTTCGTTTAAAAAAACTTACAAATCTTCCAGTTCCTTAATCATTAAATCTAGACTTTTAACATAATGCACTAATCTCCACTTTTGATCCTCATCTTTTGCCAATACTTCACATGTACCCAATAACGTCCTTATATTAATCTCCAGCTTATTTATTGACATTCTTTTGCTAAATTCCGCTAAATTAATTGAACTAACTAAATAAAATTTCAAATTTTTTTATTATTTTTTACACGGCGAATTCACATTATTTAATAAGGAACTCATTCAGGTGTTTTAGAGCGCATTTTTTGTAAATCTTTAATTCTAGCAGTAATCAATACTCATTCAATACCTGAATTTAATATAATTAAGGAAATGTCGATAAAATGTAATGAAAATAATATAATTTAGTATATTTAAAAAGCGTTGGACATATGGACATAAAGATTAGCATTCGGCGAGAACATTTTGACAGACAGTCAAAAGAAAAAAGTTTCGAAAATCGACGAGGGGCAAGTCTTGGCAAATTCATTCATTCTGTTAAAATACAAAAAAAAAATCATTTTTGTGGCTTGGTAAAAAATATTAATTTAAGCTTTAAAAGCAAACAAAAATTAACTAAAAATAGTCTAAAAATTGTATTTTGAGAGTAATAAATTGAAAGCGATTGAAATAGATTAGTGATTCATGTTATTTATAGTGTTTTTAACCAATTGAAAAAATTTTCCATGAGGTTTGTGGTTTGTGAAAAAAACGCCATCTTTGACAAATACATATAAAGATTTTACGTACGTTAAATCAATCATTTTATTCTGTGAATAAAATCGTAGCTTTTCTGTAATTATTTTAATTTCTTGATGCTTTACATCTTAAATTAATTTTATAATAAGAAGCTTTTATAAATTAAGTTATGTCTGATAATGCTTCATTATCTAGTTTTATCATGTAAGAGCTTTAAGGCGTAAAATCTTGAGCGTCTCAATTTATGCGGAAAATTATAATACAAAGAATTTTTTTCTTTCTCTCTCTTCATTCCGTTCACAGCTAAATTAATAAAAAAAATAAAATAATTAATAGGATAGTTTGAGCAAAACTTGTAAACTTAAGCGATAATTTATAACGTGAAACCCTTTACTGAATTAAATGTTGGAAGAAATTTCAATAGCGACTTTTCAACAACAAATATTGATACCGCAACCTAAATATATCATCATCAATGTCCCGATTGACAGGCGATAAAAATCAGCAACAGCCACAACAACCAAATACAAATCAACTAATTGTCCAAAATATTCAACAACAATCGATACCGATTCAAAATTTTAGAACGCAACAGCAGCAACAAGTCCTTACACTCCCACAAAGTGGTTCCTCCTATATTATAATTAATAGTAGTAATAATACAAATAATGATAGTGTCTCTCGAACGCCAACAAATGTAAATACAATACAAGGCAGTATTTATTATTCAGCATCATCAACAACGCCATTAGTTGTGAATCAGTCATCATCTTCAAATGCCACAAATTCAATTTCTTCTCAAATATCCACAACTACAACGCATCACTTAGATTCCAGCTCTCCAATCGCCAAGAAACGTCTTAAGCTCGAAACAGTCGTCACGACAGACAGCTCGAGTAGTACTGGAAGTAATACAGAAGACTTATCTGCGCTAAAAAAGCGCATTCTAGAACACAAATTTCAACGATTAAAGAGTCTCAAGGAGAAGTAAGTAACACATTCGTATTTACTTTTCATAATAATCAAACACATAAATTTATCTGTTTATACATAGACATGCCGAACATGTAGCTGAGCTCTTTTTTCTTCAATCGAATGGCAACATGATGGATTATCCAGCATGGCGCAAAAAACCACCTATACCACAATTTATATCATTTAAGAAAACATACAGATTAGATCCTTCAGCAACTGATGATAATGACTCCTTCAGAACGGTAATCTTTTGTTGTTATCACTTCCCACCTTACTTTTACTTTCAATGATGTCAAACTTTTCCGATTTCCTGATTGCTCGTCCTATTCTATTCTTGAATATTTTGAGCGTTGAGATTTCACTTTGCATCTTGCAGAGTGAAACTCTAAGAAGACAATCGAGGCATTTATCTGAGATATGTTCCTTATCGAACCAATTCTTTTTCTATTGAATTAAATGCTTTTATTAATAAAAAAATTTTTATTTTACAAAATAATTTTGCAGGTAAATCAGCAGTCACCAGAAGGTGCTGAAATTAAAATCCCTGGTGTTGGCAGCACACCGATAGCTATTTCCACGCAATTACCAGCTGCTGTTGCACAATTAAGTAAGAAAGGTGAGCTTTTGTATTCTGTTTACTTTTTTTTTTGTTAATTGTCATGTTATGAGACTAACAAAATTTATTTGCGGGCATCTTATAAGCTACATACATTATTATACATGCAAAACGTAACACATCTTGATTAGCATTCTACCCAAGTGATTCCTATTTCTCTCCAGTCTTGTTTGTTACACCATCATGAAAATCAAAATTTGAATTTCTTCTTAAATAGCGACAATTGGTGAAAATTATCTATTATACTTTCCTTTTTTGTGTCACAAAAAAAATAATGTTTTTGATTTTATTTAACTCCTTTCTCTGTGCAAAAGAAATTTTCGAATAATCTATGTATCATCATAAACTCATCATCAAAAAATGTGTTTAGATGTTACAAAAAAAAAATTTATATATATATATTCACCACCTTTAAAATGATATTTGTTGAAGTCATGTTAACTGATTGTTACTGTCACATTCGCAAAATTATTTTTAGGTCAAGTTCCAGGCAAACCTCAAGGAGGACGTCATGGAATGATTTTTGGCCAAATACATAATTCACCCACAATTGGAAATTCTCTCAATAAGCCATTGGTGCCAGGTCAGAGCACCTTCAATAATTTCTTCCTATTTGATTTTTATGTTTTTTTTTCTTGTTTTTTGATCCTTTTTTTATTGAAAGGCTTCTCAAGTATTTGAATTGATTCATACATACATATAATTTATATGGAATGAATGTCTGATTAGCATAATTTTTGTTTCATGTTATGCATTTATGATGATTTTAAGGATGATTTTACGCAAAGAAGATTTCTATTCTATTTTACTTTCTTTCTCTCTTTTTTTTGTTGTTTTTATTTGGTTTTTCTTTATTGATGTCATCGTTAATCCATTTTTCGTAGCTCATTTGCATGCCAGATGTATACTTAATACTAACGTGTCTCTTGTCTCTTTGTTTTGTTTGATTTCCATTAAATGAGATCTCAATATTAGATTAGATGATTGATGCATGTTTAATCATTCAGAAGAAATTTCTACCGACAAGAAGCATTAATATTTACAAGTTTTTGCTTAATCGAGATGATTTTCCTAGTTTTCATTTGTGATAGTTCTTTTAATATTTTCCAATAGAATAATTATTATACCTTGATGCCTGAAGATTTTATACTTTATTGTAAAAGAAAAAAAGTTTTCTATGCTCTCTATTAGTTGGCATAACAGTCAAATATAAACATTTCTTTTATATTATCATAATTTTAGGAGGAACTCCACTTGTACCTGAAAGAAGATCTATAGTAATTGGAAGTACAAATGCAAACACATCAAGTCATACGACTTCCGCAACATCGCCATCCAACAATTCGACAGAACCATCAGTGTCTGTAAAAGCCAAAGAAGAAGCATATGTGCTGCAGAGAGTACAAGAGCTAAAAAGGGAGGGACTATGGATGGGAACGAGATTGCCGAAATTGGCTGAGCCGCAACGTATTAAGACTCATTGGGATTTCCTTTTGGAAGAAATGCAATGGCTTGCGGCAGATTTTGCTAATGAGAGAAAATGGAAGAAGTCAGCAGCACGAAAGTGTGCACGAATGGTTCAAAATTATTTCAAAGAGAAGGAAATGGCTGTACAGAAGGCGGAAAAGGCACAAGAGCAAAATCTTAAGAGGATTGCTGCATTTATCGCCAAAGAGATAAAAACCTTTTGGGCGAATGTTGAAAAGGTTGTAGAAATTAAACAGAATGTAAGATTAGAAGCGAAAAGGAAGAAGGCATTAAATGAAAAATTAAACTTTATTGTTGATCAAACTGAAAAATACTCGCAACAAGTTGCCGAAGGGATGAATAAAGCTACTGGACAGGCAACAAGTAAAGCTACAAGTCTCAACTCAAGTCGTATTTCGTCGCCAACGCGAATGATAGGATCTGACGATGAATGGTCACGTCCAAACGAAGTATCTGATGACGACGAGGAGACAATTGCTCAAGCAGAAGCAGAAATTCCCGTGAGCTCTACAAATGATGAAATTGATGCTCTGAAAAAAGAATCTGAAATGGAGTTGGACGATTTCCTTAAGACACTGCCGAAAGACTATCTACTCAATCGCGACAAAATTGATGTTGCTGACGAATCGTCTTTGTCTAGTGCACCCGAAGAATCTGATAAAGAATTTGAGGCCACAAATGAGAACGACGAAGATGACGAGGACACAATCATGGAACAAGAAAAGACTGAAAAGAATGCAGATCATCAAGCTGAAATTGATGAATTAAAGGCAAGATTTATTTTTTATTTTTTGTATAAAATTAAAGCAACAACTTAAAGTGATGATCAACTTATTATTTCAAACTCTGATATGTTTTTTAGTTCTATTTTTGAGCTTCTTAACGTAACCTCGGATGACAAACGAGGCATTTGTCTGATTTATTAAAAATACATGCATCACTACCATCAAATTTAAAAACTTACAAAGGAACTAATTTAAATTATTTTTTTTTATTCTGCAGGCTGAAGGCGAAATGAGTATAGATGAGCTAATGGCAAAATATAAACGTAATGCGCCGAAGAGAAGTGAACGAGATTCAGATGATGACTCGACGGACAGCGAGGAGTCTGAGCAGCAGGAACAATCAGATGATGAGAGCGAAGAAGTTGAGTCGATGGAAGTTGACTCGGATAATGAGACTGAAGCGTCAGCAGAGAATAAAGATAAAGAAGAGGATTTAAGTCTAAAGAATCTATTAGACGATCAACAAGGAGAAAGTTCCGAAAACTGTGATAACGGCGATGCTTTACTAAATAATGTAGCAGCATTAGCGCAAAGTATTCAGCCAAAAGGAAATACCTTATCGTCCACGAATGTTGTTACACCAATTCCTATTCTATTAAGACATACCTTACGAGAATATCAACACATTGGTCTTGACTGGCTCGTAACAATGTACGATAGAAAATTGAATGGAATTTTGGCTGACGAAATGGGTCTAGGTAAGTAATAATAATAATAATAAAAAATTTTTAGGGTTAAATAAAATTTTTTAATTTTTCAATGTAGGAAAAACAATTCAAACAATTGCTCTGCTAGCACATTTGGCTTGTGTTAAGGGAAATTGGGGTCCTCACTTGATTATCGTGCCATCATCTGTAATGCTAAATTGGGAAATGGAATTTAAAAAGTGGTGTCCAGGCTTCAAAATTATGACATACTATGGATCGCAGAAAGAGCGAAAAATGAAACGTATTGGTTGGACGAAAATTAATGCATTTCATGTGTGCATTACAAGTTATAAATTAGTGATTCAGGATCATCAAAGTTTTCGAAGGAAAAAATGGAAATATTTAATTCTGGATGAAGCTCAAAATATTAAAAACTTTAAATCGCAGCGATGGCAATTACTCTTAAACTTTTCGACCGAGAGGCGATTGCTGTTGACTGGAACACCTCTTCAAAATAGGTAAGTTACCAAAAAAGATTTTAAATTGATAATTTATTGATTTTTTTTTGTTATTCTTTTTTTTTTATTAATAGTATGTCTGAGTTGTGGTCATTAATGCATTTCTTAATGCCGAATTTCTTCGAATCACATCGAGCATTTGATGAGCTGTTTTCAAAGCCAATGGCTGGGATGGTTGAGGGAAATATGGAATATAATGAGACAATCATTATAAAACTTCACAAAGTTCTAAGGCCGTTTTTACTACGACGTCTTAAAAGTGAAGTTGAGAAACAGATGCCAAAAAAATACGAACATGTTGTAATGTGTCGATTATCAAAACGTCAAAGATTTCTGTACGATGATTTTATGGGTCGTACAAAAACGAAAGAGACTTTGGCGAGTGGAAATCTTTTGAGTGTTATCAATGTTTTAATGCAACTTCGTAAAGTTTGTAATCATCCAAATTTGTTTGAGACAAGACCTACAATTTCGCCATTTCGAATGGAACAAATAAATATGACTGTACCTTCAATGGTCTATAATATAGTTCAGTATGATCCACTTAAAGATATTGATTTAGTGGCATTAAATTTAGTACTAATACAATTAGAGATGTGCTTAACGGCTTTTGTTGCATTTAGAATGAAACAATTAATAACACCGAAAAAGTTAATAGAAGAGATTGATTCCGCCCCAGAACTACCGCCAGTTTGTCCGCAGGGAAAGTGTAAAATGCATTTAAGGATAAAGCCATTCGCACAAAAGGAAATATCAACATGCTCGCAAATTAAAGTCGGTACCAGTCCTGCAATGAGAACATCAAAATTTGCACAAAACGAGCGGAAAAACAGCCAGCCAATGCTCGTTGATGATGACAAGACACAAATTACCCTCCAACAAATTCCTACGTCAAGTGGCACCATCAATGTACGCTCCAATAAGGCAACACATCAACTTATTCAATCATCATCTGGACAAATTTATCTTGTAAATAGGAAGCAAGGCATTTTAACTGCCAATTCTGGTGTTATGATAGTAAACCCAGTGTCTACGACAAGTATAACCCCACCATTAGCTAATGCGGTTATTGATGCCGTACGTAAAAGTTCGACTGAGAGTGTTGTAGAAAATGTCGAGAAACAACCGTCATCTGAATTTCACCTGCCAAATATTAAAGAACTACAGCTAGAATACCGTCGTCATATTTTACAATTGTTGAGCACAACTAATCAGCGGAAGTGCAACGCGTCTCCAATTTATGGCGAAGATGTGCGAAGTTTCTTAACTAAAATTGTTTCAAATCAAAATTCGTCAAAATATGATGAGCTCTATTCGTTCAATTCGAGAAGTCACGTAGCTTGCCAATATGAAATTTTGAAAAAGGCTGCATTCAGTAGTCTTTCTGAGATAATTAAATGCAACGAGGATCGCACAGTAGAACTGAAGGAAGTTTTTGAAAAGTTTGTCTTTGTTGTTCCTGCTGTTAGCGCAAAAATTCCATCATTATCCGTTACTCATATGCATCCGTCAATAAGAAATAGCGAGCAGCAGCGTAATGAAATTATCTGCAAAGATGTCGGCTCAAAAACTCATCTCCTACATCCAATAGCTTCAGCTATGACAACTCAGGTTAGTTTATGCTTTCATTATAACATTATTAATTTTCTGCACTCAAAATCGGTTCGAATAAACACAAATTATCCAGTTTAATGGAACCTTTGCAAGAGTGCTAGAGCAATTTAAGAAATTCTTAATTTCTTGGGCTTTGTACAGCAAGTAAAAATCTTTCTTTAATATCATTTTTACTTCTAGAGCATTGTGCACATTTTTTTTATTACTATTTACATTTAGTACGTGCCTTAATTAAGTAGTCATTTATAACATTGCTTTTATTGATTAATTTCAGTTCCCCGATCCACGATTAATTCAGTACGACTGTGGCAAATTGCAATCGTTAAATCTTTTATTAAGACAATTAAAATCGGATAGTCATCGAGTTTTAATCTTTACGCAAATGACAAGAATGCTGGATGTGCTTGAAGCTTTCCTCAATTATCATGGTCACATATATTTGCGACTTGATGGAACGACAAAAGTAGAACAAAGACAAATTCTGATGGAGAGATTCAATGAAGACAGAAGAATATTTGTATTTATTTTATCAACAAGATCTGGTGGTGTTGGTATAAATTTAACAGGTGCCGATACAGTTATTTTCTATGACAGTGATTGGAATCCAACGTGCGATGCTCAAGCACAAGATCGATGTCATCGAATTGGACAAACGAGAGACGTACACATTTATCGATTAATTAGTGAAAAGACAATCGAAGAGAATATTTTAAAGAAAGCTAATCAGAAACGTTTGCTCGGTGATTTAGCAATCGAAGGTGGAAAGTTTACGGAGGCTTATTTCAAAAATTCCACAATTCAAGATCTCTTTAACGTTGATCAAAGTGATGATGCAACTGCTCGTTTAGCCGATGTTCTTGATAGAGATAAAGAAAGGCGTGAAAAATTGACTCAAACATTAGCAACTACTTCATCGGCTAATAATGAGAATGATAAGACTGTAGTTGGAGTTTTCGAATCAGCGTTGGCGGCTGCCGAAGATGATCAAGATGTTGAGGCTGCAAAAGTTGTGAGACAAGAAGCTGCTGAAGATTTAGCTGAATTCGACGAGAACATTCCAATAACGGAAGACAAAGAACCAGAACTAACAAAACAGGAAAGGGAGGTTCAAAATCTTGTCGAACAAGTGAGTAAAATTTCTCAAACTCTTTCTAGTTTCCGCACAATATCATTTGAAATTGAACTTTTCATTTTGTATCATGGAAAGGTTCTGTACGATTTTATGCTAAATAAAAGTACAATAGAAACAGACTTCCGGCGCATGAATTTAAAAGTGCTCTGGTTATCAAATTTTTATTACAAACTTTAAATTATTTCGAAGCGTTCTTATCGATAGAATTTTTTCTAAATTTATTAAAAATTTTTATAAACACATGTTTCTATCTGTCATTTCTACAGCTGAGTCCAATCGAGAGATATGCGATGAGATTTGTTGAGGACACGGGAGCTAATTGGGCAGCAATACAGCTGAAAGCAGTTGAAATGGAAATCGAACAACAAAAACGCGAATGGGAGGAAAAGAGATTAGCACAGCAACAACAACAAGAATTGGAGAAGCAGAATGTCGAGAAAGAGGATAGTGAGCTTCTAACATACAGTCGAGAGGATTCACTTAATAAGGTTAATATAAAATCCAATAAGAAATCTATATTAGGTAAACGTAAGTCTGATAGTGTAAATCATTCGTCAAGCACGTCACAAAATAGTAAGAATAGTAGTAATAGCAGTAGTAATGGAAATGTTACACGAAATGGTATAATGAAAGAGAATGATAAAAGCGTTAATAATAAGAAAGAAAAGGAAAAGATCATTGCAAAAACACCACCAAAAAATGCCGATGCGTCATTTAAGCGAACGACTAGAAACACAAGTCGAACTAATGAGGAAAATGTGGGAAAAATAAATTCACGAATTGCTTCTATTATTCCACGTCAAAGAGCCATGAGTCGAAAGAGTGATATAAGTAGTTCCTCAAAATCTAAAAAGACGATAAGATCGACTAGTGAAAGTACGACTCGATCTACATCAATGAGTCGTCAAACGTCAGTACAAGACGATTCAGATAGTGAATGTAGTCTAGACGTTATGGTTGATTCTAACGATGTCAACGATTCCGATTCGAATTCAAATCATAAAGTTGAGAGTAATTTCGACTCTACATCACAAGATGATGATACAATAATTAACGACGATAGTACAATTACTGATGAGACAACGATTGAAAAACTCCCGAAACCTTTATTAGCCGAGAAAAAATCAACGAGTAGTCCACGAACACGTTCAAGAGGAACTGTAAATTTAAATTTATGGACCTTAGATGATAGTCCAATCTTACCGATTAAACGGCAAAAGGTTTCAACCTCAAATAATAGTAAAAATAATGTGGAAAAAACAGATGATTTGTCGAAGGAAGAACGGCAGGTAAAAAAGGAGTTTGGAGTTAAAGAATGTAAGATATCGATGGTTGATATTCAGCAGCAAAAGAAACCAAATGCCACGCCATCTCCTCAATCAAGAGCTAACAGAAAGCTCTTATCGTCTGCTAAAAATAATCATACACTCGACTCATGGATTCAAAAAATGCCAGATCCTCCTCTTAAAGCTAAACAGCAAACATCTAGTAATGATGAAGATAACACACCGAAAATACGGCCAAGACGAGTGGTTGCAATGCAAAATAAAACGCTTTGATAAACTTTTCCACACAACGACATGCTATTCTTACAATTGTGATTGATTTGCAAGAAAAAAAAACAAATATCAGCATGAGAATGGTTGTTACAATAAAAAAGATCTAAACTCGATGACGATATGAGTATTTACAGCAAATGATAGGACATTATTTATTTTTTCCAAATTTTTTTATTTCCTAAATTTTTATTAAATAACCTGATGAACAATCGATTTGAAGAAGAAGAAAAATGTAAATAATTGTTTAAATCCATTTCTGTTGGATTTTCTGCTTATTATTTTTAGTTTAAGTATTTTTTTTTTGTTTGAAAGAAAGGCGTGAGAAAAACAACTGTTTCTTACTGTATTATTATTATTATTTTTAATTTCCTAATTTATTTAAATTGATCTATTTATCTCACGTGTTATTAAACAAGCATGAAATTATCAAAATTTTAAAACTTTCCCTGAAATAATAATGCATTCAAATAATGTTCTTAGCATAAGTCCAAATATGAGATAATGAAAAAAAAACATAATCAATGGATCGTAATGAATAGCCTCAAACAAATCTAATTTATCCTCTCTTACTACATTTAAAAAAAAATACAATATGAAAAAATAGATATGAATGATGTAATATTATTAAATTAATAGTAATTGATGAGAAAATTAATTGAATACAGGTGAAAATACTAATGAACAGAAAAGAAAAATTGTCCCGGTTGGTGTTTTGTGTTGTTAATAATCGATGAAAAAAAAATATTCGTATCAGTCAAGTTTTTCAAATTCAATAGAAAGATCGAAAAACGATGAAAAAAAAAATTAATTAATAAAAAAAAACGTTATAACGAAATCGAGTCTTGGAAGCTAAATCTCTGGCCCACTCTGTTGTTTTGGTGTCACTTGCCTGCTACACCTTTATTGTGTTCTAATTGAAAATGAAAAAATATCTAATTTTTATGAACATTCTTATGAAAAAACTAAATTTATGATAAAATGATTTGTGTTATCAGTAGAAGATCTTTTGATACACTTCCAAAAAAAAGCTGTGAAACTTTCATGAGAAAAAAAAGTCGTGTGAAAACATAAAAAGGTTTTTGTTTGGAGATGGCAGAGGGTTTTGTAAATTAAATTTAATAAATTTTTCTGTGATTCTTGTTGTTGGCACCAAAACAACGATTGCCTTGCCATAGTCCAAACTCGATCTTCTGTTGATAACCAAATATTTATTCCTAATATTAATCATTAAAAGATCATTATTATTTTCAAAAAAAAAATGAAAAAGCAAAACTGAAATGGATATTTTTTTAGAATCAATTTACAACACAAAATGTGTGGGCGAGATTAAGTGACAACCAATCAATTGCTCCTCTTTCCTCCTCCAAGAAAATCTCCTCAGGTGTTTGCCTTTTACTATTTTGGTTGGTCATTTCTTACTCGTTTCCACTTTCCTACCGCGATTCTTTTTTTTCTCTAAAAAATACCGTGATTTCCTTCTAGATTTGGGTGTCGAAAAATACGATGGAAACTATGCCGGTAAGTAGTGAGAGTATGTGAATTGATGAATAGCAAAATTTTATTATGTTTTAATATGCTCTAGATGTGGTGTCCTCCAACTCCTCCGCAAGACGACGAATCAGACCTTTATATCGATTACTCTTTGAGGTTTCTATACAATACAGGTTCAGTAATGGACGATACACAATTACCAGCCATTTATATTCGAAAAGAGTACAAGAGAATGCGAACAGATGATGGATTCTACATTGATGGCCGTCGTCCACTTAAAATGCGTAAAGATGATGGCTATGTACCGCCTCGATCATTATTTGATCGTCCTTCGCCAGCTCTGGCAAAGATGAGAAAGGATTTAAAGCAACAAAGAAATCGTGGATTGATAAGATCCATGCCAATGGCCAATTTTAAGCAACAAATTCCAATTAAACCTTTAGTAGAACCAGAGGGAATGGCTGAGTGGCTTATTTTTGAAGATCGTGCCATATTGAATGTGATTCAGAATTTGCAAGGATTGCCATTAAACCTGATGTTAATTTCTCCAGGACATACGCCTAATTGGGATCTTGTTGCTGACATTGTAAATCAAACATCAAGAACGTACAGGTCTCCAAAACATTGCCGTTGGCGTTACGAAGCAGTCATTTTGCCAAGAGAGGAAGGAAAACTTCTCGACAGTCCTAAAAAGCAGAAAAAGAATAAGGCCCTTTTAAAGACATCAATGAAAAACTCGAGGACACCAAGAACTGCACAATTGTATCAGAATGACAACAATAACTCGTTTACCAAACTGACAAAAATGAAATTTGATGCAATTAAAGCAGCTATGGTGAAGAAACAACCTCATTTAAAGAAATATATGGGCAATACAGTATTGAATCAAAAACATTTACCAGTATTAGCTGAAATGGGAATCGCTAGTTACGATATGCCATTATCACCGATTGATATAGCACAGAGATGTTTCGAGAGATTAGTACAAGAAAGAAATATCAATCAACAAAAGATTGAGCAACAAGTCAAGCTACAAACTAAATCACAATCAAGTGGTGGCAGCACAACTCAATTAATGTCAGATCAATTGTCTCCAATGCACATTCAGCAGCAAGCATCGCCCATTCCACAAGCATCTCCTCAGCCACAAACAATTTCCCAAATGACTCAACAAGCAACAATTGTA
Source organism: Chironomus tentans (assembly GCA_963573255.1). Taxonomy (NCBI): domain Eukaryota; kingdom Metazoa; phylum Arthropoda; class Insecta; order Diptera; family Chironomidae; genus Chironomus; species Chironomus tentans. Next base: position 29,100,747 of record OY754304.1, on the reverse strand, counting down.
GTTCAGCCATCTGGAACTATAGTAACATCACAGCAATCTCAGCAGCAAGGAATAACTGCTCTCGTTCATGGATCTCAAATACAAGCTCAAAGAATTAATTTAACGCCAAGTGGATCTGCTCAGCAGTCACAACAAATAATGAAAGCGATTGTTGCATCGCCTTCGACAGGTCAGCAAACAACATTGCTTACTGGAATCATTCCACAAATTCATATTAATCAACAATCAATGCAAAACTCTCAATCAAATCTCATCCAAACGTCTTCAGTATCTGTTGTTTTAACTTCTCCTCCAACGACGGTGACTAGTGTCCAACCACAAATTGTATCAATTCAACCAACGGTGGCTACTAGCACTCCTATAGTAACATCAGGATCAATTGTTCAAACAATTAATCCACAACAAGTTGGTTCGCAAGTCGTGTCTGTTTCACAACTTGCAATCGGATCAACAAGCCTAACGCCAAACCCTCAAGGAACTGCAATTTCCACAACATCACAAATTCGACAACGATCTGTCTCAAAAGAAGTCATTTTCCAAAGGCCTGGTCAACAAAATCCAACTGTAATTTCATTAAGCGGATTAACAGGACAAGGTTTGACACAACTTCAAAATGCAACATTAAGATTCACATCAAATTACCAGCCAAATCAATTAAGAGCTGCCACGCCTGATCAAAAAGTAGTCACTGGTGGTACAAAACGTTTCGAACTAGTCACAACTCCACAATTTCATATTTATGGTCAGCAACAAGTTCGTCAGAAACTAAGATTTCTTCAAACCGGTCCAATAAATCAAGCTGGGTCTCCTCAAACGACCGTTGTGAGTTCAAGCAGTGGAGTAGCTCAAACTGTACAAGTACAGAGTGGTTCTGGACAAAAGATTACAGTTGCAACCATAAATCCAACATCTCAAGCCGGAACCGTTCAACAAACACAGTCGGTAAGTGAGGGAAATGTTGAGAGTCAACAACAAGGATCGTCAAGTGTTACTGTACAAGTTGGATGTGGACCTCAGCAGAGAGCTCAGTTTATAAAGCAAGTAGGAACGACTCAAACAATTGGACAAGGAAATCAGAAACTGGTTATGCTTCAGCGTGAACTTCCACAGCAATTTAAGAGCTTGACGACGCCAACTCAAATTGCGTATGCTCCATCGGGTAATCTTCAATTGCAACAAGCAAGTGGGTCTACAAGCGGCGGACAGCAAATTACGACATTAATTAAGACATCTGCTCCGTCTGGAATTACTACAGTCGCAGGAACCAGTCAAATTAATATGAAACTTTCACCCGTGAGAGCTGGATTAGCTCAAAATCCTACTGTTCGACAGGTTGCAATTCCCCAAACAATGACAATGAGCACATTACAAGGAGCTCGAAAGACAACACCAAAAGTCGCGAGAATTGCTCAAGTTACTCAAAATAAATTGATATTACAGCAAGGAAAGGAAGAGGGGAAATATATTGACGTACGCTCAATAAAATCACCTGGAATATTCTTGAGTAATTCAAGCAATGTCATTCCAGTCTCTGTTTCTCAAACCAGAACTGAAACTCTTCAGGTAATTCTGTTTTTTTTTTTTCATTTTTTTTTGCTAATCTCTAATCCATGTTGCTTAAATAATTGTAGTTTGTAACACCGTCAACACGAGGAATTGCCAGTAATATTAGATTGCAGCCTGTTCAAGCAATTAAGATGATATCGGGGGGAAGTGATAGTCCAAATTTACTGCAAGTAATCGGACCAAACCGAAGGATTTCCAACGTTCCAGTTCAGAAGCCACAGCAAAATGTCCAGCAACAAATGTCGACTGTTGAACAATCATCAAGTGCATCACCGAATCAACAAACCGCTACACCACCACAACACTCTCCTCAACAGGTAGGATATGCTAATAAAACTGCAAAACATGATTTTAATTTTATTTATTTTTTATTTTCAGAAATAAACTCCCATCCTCTCCAATCTATTTATAAAACAGTTCTAGGATTGTAACTAACTATTTAAATTATACAATTTTTGATCAAACATAAATATCTCTATCTAACACACAAAAAAAATATATATGTATAAACTTTTTTAATCCATGTCCTCTCCAATAGAATAATTTAAAATGCAAACAAAAATTTAAATGGATTAAACTTGATAGCATGAAATGACTTAGCTTAAGTTATTAATTTTAAATGAAACGATTGATTCAAAAAAGAAAGAAATTAAGAGCGGTTTCAAGATAAATCGCACAACATCCAACTCAACGAAATAAAATAAAGTATTAAAAACTCCAATATTAATGCATTTTATACATAAATTTCCTTTCAGCTATTCTCATTATCTTAAAAAGATCTTATCGGCTTAAAATATTAAATACTGACAAAAAAAAACTCATACCTGATGTGTATTGTTCCTCTCTCTCTGCTGCTCCATAAAAATGGGATTCATTTTTAATGGCACCAACTTCGATCGTTTGTGCATTTGTGATGAAACCATTTTGTAATAAATTGGTTACTCGGTGATAATGCATTGAAAAATTTATTGTCAATTGATGCTTTCGGATCATTTATTGGAACCGGAAATATTCGCTTGGTGTCGCCCTTATTGACATGTTCTCGATACGCACGATGCAGTTCAGTAATTTCGTTGTGAGATAGGCAAGGTTTGCATAATTGGCATTCAACAGGGGAGCAAGACTCTGTACAAGGCACTTGAGAACACATTTCTCCATTAACCATGATATTTTTGTCTGAAGAGAGCATTGCGTCAACATCAGGTTCAAACTTTTTAAAGGATTCACGATGCAAGTAACTTCCGACTCCAACTAGATTTAACATGTTATAAATTACTTGTTCGTAAAGAAGTGAATTTTGTTTGAAATGAGCAGATGATAAATTTGGACTCATGTTTGCCTCAATTAAATGAACTTTCATATCTGCATCAATAATCAAGTCGAATCTAGCCATTTCGAAGAAATTGTGCTTATATTTATAACGTTGAAGGGCATTTATGAGGAATGGCTGTTTTGTTAAAATTGACACACGAATTGCATCTTCAACTTGATCCCAAATTATTTGAGGATCCTTTTCAAGATAAGTTCTTACATATGTATCAAATGATTCCTTCATTCCATAACCTAAAGCATTATGGTATTTTGATAATGAAGGAACTTCCCATGTCGGTAAATAATCATCGCCAACAACATATTTGTCAATAATATTCGGATCAAATAGATGGTACTTTTGTGGACAATAGCGAAATAAGATATCACCATAATAGATGTAAACTCTCAAAGGGTCAAGGCTTGTAATGATTGTATAAACTCCAATGTCGAATTTGTGGCCATCAACAAGAAGAGGATTTGGAATGTATTCTTGAACGAATGTCTCATTATCATTAAAATTTATTTCACTGATTTTCTTGATTTTTATATGGCGATGCTGATGGTGTTTGACTACAAACAACTTGTCTGTGTTTTCAGCATATTTTTTAAATTTATCCGTTTCTTCAGGCAATCTAAATGCTTTTGGTACATACTTCATGTCTGTTGTTGCTAAATCAATTTTATTTGTTAAAAATCCACATCCTGGAAAATGATTGACCTTTTGGTGTGACTTAAATTCAAGAATTCTCGAGCGAAGTTTATTAAATGGATAATCATGTGCCCATAATAAATCAGCAGTATCACTTTCTATTTCAGAGACTCTTTCCATTCCTAGTTTATTGAAAACTTTTATCAGATGAATCCATTGACCGTCCCCTCCTTTCCCATATATCCAATATGTTGGCTTTCGTTCTACATTAACTTTTGGACATTCCACATTACATTTTGTTGACGAAGCTGATGTCTTAAGAAAATTCTTCAATTCTTCATACGGTAATAATTGAGTAATTATAATGCTCGTCAAAATAGTTATAAAGAAGAACAAAAACTGGCCTTTAGTCGTTCTCAGATCAAAAAATGAATTTTCTTGCAAACAGTCTATCGAATTGATTCTGTCGCGTGGCTTAATCTTTTTATCAACACAATCATTTTCCTATGAATATAACAAAAAGTTTGGTCATTAAATTTAATTTTCACTTATTTGCAACATTTACCTGATCATCGTTGATCTTTTTATTCTCTTGATTCTCTTTTAGCATTTTTAAGAAGCAGCAAATTGATTTCAGTTCAACTGATACTATAAAATCATTTCTTTTGGTGCTGATGTTGCGTAAAATTAAAATTTCACCCTGATTTCTTATGAGATTCTTCAGGAATGGAAATAAAGAATGATCATCACTGGAAAGATGTAAAATATTGAGGTCATTGACATTGAAAAAATCGTGATACTCATTTTATCACATTAAGAACTTTATAACACATTCCTGTGATAACTCCTTTATTTGTTGGTCAGTTAAGGATAAGGAAAGTCAGCACAAAAGAGTCTGTTAATCCTTATTTCTCTTAATTTACTTAAATTAAAATATCAAGTGTCATGTCTAGTCACCCACCCGATGTTATTGGAATACTGGAAAATCTAAATAGCTGTGAATAGAATTTATTGTATTTAAATTATGATGCTTTTATTGATTAGTTAGGTATAAGTAGAGGACGTATTCATGAACTTAAAAATTGGACACTAATGCGTCAATCAAAAATCTGTTAATTTTGTAAAATTATTTTGTGACGTGGAAGTTCAATGTTTTGATTGCTCAATTAGGTTTTATAGATCCAGAAAGCAACATTTTGTCATACTAAAGTTAATTTATTTATTGTTGGAACATAAAAGATGCTTTATGTAATAGGTCTTGGACTAGGAGATGCAAAAGACATCACAGTGAAAGGCTTAGAAATTGTCAAACGATGTGAATTGGTGTATTTAGAATCATATACTTCGATTTTAACATGCGGCAAAGAAGAAATGGTAAACAAATTAAAAACATTAGACTCTGATAAATAATAATATATGATTTTTTTTCAGGAGAAGTTTTATGAAAAGGATATAATTGTTGCTGATCGGGATTTTGTTGAGCAAGAAGCTGATATAATGTTGAATAACGCTGAAACAAAGGAAGTAGCATTTCTAGTCGTTGGAGATCCATTCTCAGCAACTACACATACTGACCTTATAATAAGAGCCAAGGAAAGAGGAATTAAGTTTCAAATTATTCATAATGCAAGCATAATGAATGCCGTTGGATCTTGTGGCTTGCAATTGTATCATTTTGGTGAAACAATATCGATTCCGTTTTGGACAGATACTTGGAAACCTGATAGTTTTTATGAGAAAATCAAAGCAAATCGACAACATGGTCTTCATACTTTATGCTTACTTGACATAAAAGTCAAGGAACCAACTCTTGAGTCGATGACGAAAAAGAAGAAGGAATATATGCCACCGAAATTTATGAGCGTATCTGAAGCCGCTGATCAGCTTTTACAAATTTTAGACAAAAAGAAGGAGGAAGGCATTCAAGATTTAGCATTTGATGAAAATAGTATATTTGTTGGACTCGCACGTATTGGTCATGAAAGTCAAAAAATCATTGCATGTTCCTTAGCAGAAATGAAGAATTTTGACTTAGGTCCTCCACTTCATTCCTTAGTTCTTCCATCAAATAATCTTCATGAACTGGAAAAAGACTATTTGCAACAATTTTCAGAAAAACCGTTGTAAAAAAAATTCAAATTTTTTAAAACAAAAAAATGTCACGTCACTTTTGAAATAAAACTTTTGCCGCAAAAAACTGGAAATAAACATATTTAAAAATATTAAGTTTTTGGTTATTTTAAGCTTAATTATATCATTGGCATGATGAATGATGATGATAGAATCAAAGAAATTAATGGGAGATTGAAAGATATTGAGGAACAGCTTGATAAATTACGAAATTTGAAGCAGAAACTATTGGCTGAAAAAGAGAGACTTACAGACAAGAAAAACTTTGAAAAATCGGAAAAGTTATCGAAAAATGAATGGCAAAATGGTAAGGAAGGCTTAAAACTCTTAATATTGATTAATTATGATATATTAAATCAATTAATTTTGTAGAAACTTATTCGTGGTCAGCAAGTGTACGTGAAAAAGCAAAAAATCCATTCAACATTGAAAAATTTAGATCAATGCAACTGGAAACGATAAATGCAACGTTATCGAAACATGATCTGATATATGTAGCACCAACTGGACAAGGCAAATCTCTGACTTATCAACTTCCAGCATTAGTTGACAAAGGAATTACATTGGTTGTGTCTCCATTAATTTCATTAATGGAAGATCAATTGCATTCCTTAGAAAAGCGAGGAATACCTGCAAAAATGCTTTCAGCACAAAGTACAAAGGAAGAGACCAAAAGAATTCACACTATTCTCGAAGATCCATCACTTTCAACGGCCGATCAAATGAAGTTATTGTATGTTACACCGGAACGAATGAGTAAAAGCAAGAGATTTATGCAGGCACTACAAAAATGTTATCATAATAGCAAATTGGATAGAATCGCAATAGATGAAATACATTCAGTGTCAGTTTTGGGACATGATTTCAGACCAGATTACAAGTTTTTAGGAAATATGAAAACCTTATTTCCCAATACTCCAATTTTAGGAGTTACAGCCACTGCATCGAGGAAAGTTTTGATGGATATACAAAAAATATTAAATATTCGAGGATGTATAATATTTAACTCACCATTCAATCGTCCAAATTTATACTACCATGTTATTGATAAGCCATCAGAAAATGAAGCCTGTTATGATATGTTAGCTAATCTTTTGTCAAACAGATATAAAGGACAATCTGGAATCATATATACATTCTCCATCAAAGACACCGAAACACTTACAAGTGAATTACTTCAAAGAGATATTAAAGTTCGACCTTATCATGCACAGTTAGAACCAGCACAAAGATCCAGCATTTATCGACAATGGATGGAAAACAAAATTCAAGCTGTTGTGGCAACTATTGCTTTTGGACTTGGAATTGATAAGCAGGATGTCCGATTTGTAATTCATCATACAATGAGTAAATCGATGGAGAATTTCTATCAAGAATCTGGCCGATGTGGACGAGATGGAAAGTTTGCTGAAAGCATACTGATGTATCGAATGGCTGATATGTTTAAAATTTCATGCATGACTTTTGCTGAAACTGATGGACTGAAGAATGCATATTCTATGATTAATTATGCAATAAATTCAAAGAGATGTCGACGCGATCAATTTGCTAAACATTTTACAGACGTTTGGAATGATAAGAACTGCGGAAAGATGTGCGATTGTTGCTACCACAAAAATGAAAGTCGGATTGTGAAACCTCCTGAAATAGACATCATGGTTCATTATCGATCTTTATTAAAAATTCTTGAAAAAGCAAAATCAACTGATACAAAGTTAACTGCTTTAAAACTAGTCGATGCCTGGTTTCAAAAAGGTACAAAGTCTGCACGAGTTGATGATATGTCTGCACCGAATATCGATCGTTTTTATGGAGAGCAAATTTTGGTTTATTTAATCATCAACGATTATTTGCGAGAAGATTTTCACTACACAGCATATTCGACAAATTCCTATGTAGTTCAAGGTCCAAGAATTCCAAAAGATAGTGACATTGAATTCAATCCATCTCGAATCTATGAATTGCCACCTTTACAAAAATTAAAAACATATTATGAGGATCTTAGTCAAGTAAAGCCTTCAAGTAGTTATCGTGAATCACCGAGCAATAGTTATCGTCAATATCCAAAAAATAGACGTGAAACTTCAGATTATCGAAATTATTCAAACAATTGTCGCGACGGCTCAAATTATCATAAATATGCAGGCAGTTATCGTGAAAATGCAAACTTGAACAGAAGTTACAATAACAGAAACAATTTTCCTAGTACCTCACATTCCTCTTATCGTGAAAATTTAAATCATAGCAGTTCCTCTTCTTATAATTATGACAATAAGCAACGTTTTGATAATCGCCAGCCATATGTGTCAAATTCTTCACGCTCTTCGTCCCGTTCATCTCATGTATCTTCTCGCTCATCAAGTAAAGATCGAAGTTTTTCAAACAGGAGTGGACGAGATGATAATAACTTTACATCCAGTAATCCCAATAGGAAACGAAGATTCAGTGAGGATAATTATAATAGCTCGAGAAAGCAATCGAAATCATTGAATGCAGAGTCGTACACAAAAATATCATCAACAGTTAAATCGGACGATGAGGATGATGTCATTATTGTGGAACCTAAGAGGCAAAGTGCCATTAAAATTGATTGAAATAAGTCCTTTTTTACATTTATGAAATGAATTAAATTGAAATAAAAATCTGTTTTATCTTTGTTTTGCTGGTTAACGAATAAAATAAATTTGAATTCATTTGCGCCTTTTTTCATCGGTTAATAAAACGGTTAAAGCAGTTGTTCTCAACCATTTTTTATAAGTGTCATAACTTGGAGCAAATTTTATGACACACAATGTTCCTGTATCAATAATCACGACCTTTTAGCTTGTAACTAATGTTTTAGGCTAATAATACATATTTTTTGCTATCATAAAACTTAGCGGCAGACATTTAAGAGTGATATATGAAAAAAAAACATTGCTTGCGAAACACTGGATTAAACGAATATAAACAACAGTAAATTTTGAAACATAATTTGATAAATGAGAGGTAATAATGGTTGTTAAAGTAAGTTTATTTAATAATTCTATGAACCAAAGCATTGTCTTGTCAAATAACGAGATCACAATAATTGGCAGAGGATTTTTCGAGGTAAAATGAGATTTTTTTTAATTCTTTGTGCAATTTCATAACATTGAAAAATTATTTTTTCAAATAGTGTCAGGATAAACGAGTGTCTAAGAAGCATGGAGAAATAACAGTGTTAGACACAACAATAAAAATAAAATCTTGTCATCAAAATCCAATTTTTTACAAATTAAAAAATGATCCAAAGAAAAATGTCTTGTGGAAAGATTCTGAAGTACTTTTGGGCGATTCTGATAGATTTTCTCTCCTGCCTGAAGAATTTGAATGGACTATAAAAATTGAACAGGATAATGATCAGAATGAAATACCGACATCCACATTCCGTATTCGTCAAACCGATGAAATAAATGCAAACTTAACACAGTTATTAAGAGATGATTGTGAAACGCCGGATTTAGAAAGAACCCCATCACCAGAAAATTTGCGACCACCAGATAGCTTTCAGTTTAATCAAGAAGATGCTCCTGTTGCACATGCAATTTCATCGTCAAGTCGAAAAAGATCATTTGACAATTCCGGCGAAGCTGAGAATCTTGAAATAAAAAAACTGAAGCAAGTTTCTTCATCTGCAGAAGTGCCTTCAAGTACTACCTCTGAAAATATACAACAAACAACTTCTGCTTCGTCTGCTGTGGTGCCTCAATCTAGTGATTCAAGTAGTACTACTTTATTAAATAATATCAAACCTGATCCCGATAACAGTACTGAAATAAGTGATCAACAAAGGCCAACAGATCATAATATAGCCACTACTTCAGCAATAAAAACAGAACCAACTGAAAATAATGACCAACATCCATCATCATCTAATTCTGACACAAAAGTGGACACTAGTACGGTTAAGAAGGAAGACAATCCTGATAATTCATCCTGTCAACAACAAGCAGTCAGACCGAGTTGTGAATTTGGAATTCGTTGTTATCGTATGACTGATGATCACCGAAGAGAATACGCACATCCCATGGACAACGATTACAGACGACCCAACTTTCCAGCTGCCCCTCAAAATGGTAAATATGTTCTTCTTTTTGAAGCTTATAAATGACATATATACTTTCTTCTTGGTGTACACTCATGTAGTCGCAATTCTACTTTTTATTATGATTTTCCTGGTATTTTCGATTATTATCCTATAATTATGACAGTATAAAACTTTTTACATACTTAAATCATGCTAAATATTATGCATAATTTATAAAAAACATGTTCCATCACTGATTTTATGGATAAGACAAAATATTTTAATATTTTTTACAAATTTAGTAATGTTTAGCATGATTTAAGTCAAACTAGTGAAAAACAATGAAAATGTGAAAAATTTAGATTCTGTCTAGAATGGATCTACACCATGATCTAGTGTAGACATCTACATTTGCAGCACTGCTTATAATCATATATGATTATTATGTTTTTTATACACTAGCTCCTAGATGTCCTTATTGGGATGCTTGCTATAGACGTAATCCTGAACATTTCCGGGAAATGGCGCATCCATCATCAGGTAATGCAAAATATTTTTTTTAAAAACGAGTGTTTTGCTGACTACGTTTAAATTTTATCATTTATTAAAAAAAGCAGATTCTTACACAACCCAAAGACCGCCGCAGATTCACATACAAATCCATCAAGTATTACCGCCAGCTGCAAATCAACCACCAAATAGGATTCGGAATATCCAAAATTATGATGACGTTGATGATGACATTTTTGATAGCGATAATGACGTATTTAATGATGGAGACGATAGTGACGTTGATCAAGACTACGAAATTGATTTTTCACAGTCCACTTTCGATGATGATGATGATGAAGACAATGAATATGAAGAAAATAATTTAGAAGAATAAAAAACACAAAATATGATTAAATTCACAGAAAATTATGACATCCATAAACAGGAATATATTTTTATGGCATTAACAAAAAAAAGAAGAAGAGTAATAATAAAGTGATAAGAAGCACGAACATTTTTTCACACATGTTAATCAATTAATATAAAATTTATAGTTTATTAAGGAATCGTTTACGAATGATGTTCAGCATTTTAGGGACGAGTTAAATCTAAAACTCTCATTTTCTGATGGACGTCATTTGTGAGTTAAACCTTAAGACGGGAGATGAAATAAAAATGATTTGAATATTTTATGGGCATCAAGGAAAATAATATCATCATAAGCGATAATGAAGAACAAAAGCTTAATTATTGACAATATATACATTAATATATGGATTCAATAAAATTACGACAAACTTATCATCTCTTCACACATTAACACGTATCCTATATTCCTCATCATTACTCTCTCATACATTTATTTTCGACATCATGACTAATGTCTAACAGAAAAGTAAAAAATGATCAAATGATAAATTCTTGAAACAAACAAATTATTAATTCCCAATCACGATTTTTTTTTCTTTCTTAAAAGAATATGAATTATACGTTTATTGGAATACAAGAAACAGAGAACTGAATGAGATGTGAAGTGCAAAGTGAAGAATTGTGTGATATATCGCTCGTTATGGTATGTTTATAATCGTCTAGAGCCAACAGTTTAGTGTGCTTTATTTTTGATTAATTCTTCTCAACTTTCAATCAATTTTTTATAATCCGCATTTCAGCATGATCTTTTTTTAACTTGGGAAATTGCATGATACAGTCTAGTATTTTTTAATATTTGTTTGACATATCCCAAAAAAATGTGGCTGAAAAATTCTAAAAAAGCGACAAACTGCTTCAGGTTGATCATGCATTTCCAAGAATATTTGCTCCACACTGGACTGGATCACTTTATCTCGCTTAAAAGCCATATAGTTTATTTTCTTCATCTTATAGATCATTTTTTAAATTATGTGTGTTCATGTATGTATGAACTCTAGATACACTTAAGAAAAAAAAACGAGATTTGAAACGTTCCCATGACTTCCAAAACTATAATAGTTTAGTTGATCTTTGGTCATTTGCTCCAAATTGGACAGCACTTATCATCATCACCATCAACCTTAAATAAACATGGTACAGCATAAAGCAATCACTTGACATAAAGCATTTTAGAATTCCATTTTTCAATGAATATTGTTTTCGTTTATTTATTTTTCTTTCTTGGTTCTTCACTGCTCGATCCATCTTCATATAATCATTCTTAATACTTTGTTGTACATTACGTGATCGCTGCGAAGACAAATGCCTTCAAGAAGTATTTTTTTTGGATTTTCTTTTTTTTAAAACGAACGGCTAGAAACTCGAAAGACAAAAGGAACAATAAGTTTTAAAGATAAAAACGCGATTATAATAAATTGCTTCTCGCTCCAAAAAGTAAAGTCGCTCTTCTCTCTTCCTCCAAATGATTACATTAATAGACGTTGATATATTGATTTCAAATTTCAACAACGATTGTTCATTTGAATGAATGTGATCCCTACCGATGTGTGCATGCTTGATGATATCAAAAAATGTTCATTCGATAACATCCATTATTCTCATTTTTTTTATCTTCCATCGTGAATATTGATTAGATAGTTTTAGTGAAATTTCTTCTTCCCTTTCTGTTGGAAATACTTCACACATATTTTACATCTAGAAAGATGAAAAGGTCAAACTTAACTTTTTTTTTTGCTAATATACATCTTGTGGATGTATGTTAACAGAAAGCTAAATAAAAGCGTTTGTTTACATCATTTCAGGTAGAGCAGTGTCTTCCAAACTGTGTGTCAAAGCGGCATTTCCAGAAATTTTCCGAGAGGGGAATTTTCAAATTTTTTGTATAGAAAAATTTAAGGGGGGGGGGGGGATTTTCTAAAAAACCCTAGCAAATTGAAGAATTTTTATGCGACAAATCCCCCAATCCATCCCCTGGCTTCGCGCCAGTTAAATATTATTACTTTGATTTTTAACAAAATTTTCTTTAAATTTGAGATTTTTTACTTTGTTTTATAGGTTACTTTGTTATTTAAAATTGAATTCAAGCATTATTTTTTTAGAATCCTGAGTTTTAGGAACTAGCAAGGAGGATCATTGACATGTTTCAAATATCAGCTCAATGTCGTTAGCCGTTTTGTCTCTAATGGTCTGTGTCAATGCTCAGTAGCATGCTCTTTGTCTGATAGATTACAGAACGCTCAATGCAACTATTTTTTTACTTCCAAAACCTCAAAAGATCAACTTTTAAAATAAAGTTTTAAAAAATTTCTTGAGTTAGGGATACATGTTACGTGAACGATCTGTAGCTGTATAGTTTTGGTCGAAAAAGTGAGCATAATGATTTTTTGTTTCTCAGCTCAGAGAAAAGTCAAAAAGTGAACGAAAAACAAAAGATTTGATTGAGTGGATAAAAGATGAACGTGTACGAAGGTGTGGTAATTTGAATGTGCTAACAAATCTTAATAAATCAAGTCAAATTCTGATCACCATCAATTCTTTTAAGATATTTCATATTAAATGATGTGATAGACATAAATATACACACACACACTTTATAGATGAATAGATGACGTATTGTTATAAAAATTGAATTATTAGAAAGAATTCTGTTGAAATTAGATCATTTTAAGACACTTTATGTATTTATAGAAATAATTGATGAATCACGTTGGAATTCTTTTACAATAAAAAGTGGTCTTTAACAAATTGTTCTTGCTCCTTGAGAAATTAAATGGAAACACTTTGCCTATAGTAAATTTATATTCGTGTGATTCAACAATCTAAAGGTGATGTCAAGTGTTTATCTTCGTTGAAAAATATATTCATCGTGCTGATGCCTTTTTAAAAGCGAGAAGATGTGCTAATTGTAAATATTTCTGATGATTGCATGCTATAAAGAGTGATTTTAATTAATTGTATTTTATATTAACGTGCCATGTGATTCATAAGGATTATGATAAATACAAAAAGTCTCTTCTTTCACATAATCATCATCCCATATCGAAAAAATAAATGAAAGAAGACAAAACAACAGACGAAAATATGTCAAACGCAGGGTAATAAAAATTTAATAATGAGAAAACCTTTGGTGGTAATATCAGCTATAAAATACTAACAACTATTTATTTAAATGAGTCCACCATATTCTCCCGTCTATCTATCTAATTTAGTATCGAATATCGATCAATAAGTTTATGCGCTTTATGATTTTCTCAGTCGTCCATTGACATGATCTCTATTGTGTGTGACATTATTACACAAAAAACTTTTATTACTTAGACGCTAAACACGTTAAGGTATCGAATTTCATCGTTCTTTCTTCGTTTTTGTGTTTATGAAAAATATTTTTATGACTTTTTGAGTGGATATTGAGATACTTACAATGGAAGAAACATGATTATTCTACGATAAGAATGATTTTTATGACATCAAATTGCCGATATTATTTTCGAACTCAACGAGTCTCTATTGATTCTCGTTTCAAGCAGCGATAAATAAATTTTTAGTGCATTTTGTCCATTAGCAATTTTACTAATTTTACTTTTTTTATATCATGGAAATCAAATCTTTTAGTGTTTTCAGGAAAATGTGTGTAGCCAATAACTTTTTATTTTTTATTTGGTGCTATTCAAAATTCTGTTGTTGTTTTTTATGAGAAAAGCTTACCCACAAAAGTGCTGAATTCAATTTAAAATGCAATTTAAGTATTCAATCATCATCATTTTAAACAGACAGATAAGAGACTTAAATGTTAAGCTATAAAATTATTAATGAAATATAAAAAGTATAAAAATAATAGCGGAATTTAGCCCATAAAAGTTTAAAAAGTCATAAAAATACAAGACTTTAGGACAATCACCGAAAAAAGGCACCGAAATCTCACATAAAATTTATTTTTTATTGACTATAAATCTACTGAGCACGGACTGTGAAACTTGTTAATATCGCATTCAGACACAAGAAAAACTTTAATTTCTTCGCCAAAGAAGCTATTAAAATTATAAAAGAAATTTTTATTAGCATTTAATTAGCTGTTCCACTTGATTTGTGCGTTATGACAGCTCACTAATTGATTCGAAATTTAATGGGGGGCATTTTCTCAACATCAATAGCCACGAGTTTGATAGAATTTTTCATACACCTTTATATAGATTATCATGACTCCGTTCCATACAATAATCTTTGTCAAGTTCAAATTGCTCTTTACCTACTTATAATAGATCTTGTTTTTCTTTTTCTCGCAAATAAATTGTTGGTTTTTAAACAACAATAACTTCATGTGTGTAATTCACATCGAGAGAACAATTGTAAAGTATCTAAATTGTCGACTGACAATTCAATTTCATTCAAATCATGTTGATGTTGCATAATCGTCAAACTTCAACTTGTAGCGCGCGGGAAACCTAGAAAAAAAGATTATTGTAACGAGACGGAGTAAGAACTCATGTGTGAAGGTCACGGGAAATATTTTTTTTCTTTGCACATTATTTGCAGGCAACAAGGTTTTTCGTAGCCAAAATTGCATGACTTTTTATTACCTAAATATTATTTACTCACCCATTTAATGTGTCTGTGATAATAAAACTATTGTCATACTGCATATCTTACGTAACTGTCCCATAATATAATTCGGTTCTATCTTTGAATATTTTTATTTATTTCTATTCATTACTGTACTGTACTGTGCTATTGATGAACTAATTAAGTAATAAAAATAATTTTAAAGACATTTTCGGCAAAAGCAAAACAAAACGCCCTGAATTTCATCTCTGCAAAAAGAATCTACCTAAATTTTATTGAACTAGAATTTTTTACCGTCAGACCTTAAAAAAATGTGCCTTTAAAAAATTACTGTCTCATGTTTTTTTTTGCAAAGCCATAAATATTTTTTAGCAGCAATAAAAAGTTGCATCAATTTGCAAATTGCAACAAATACAAATAAAATTGAAGATGAGAATTCCAGTATTGCACATGAACGCGTTGGAAGTGAATGCAAAGAAGAAATTTAAAAATTCAGGTAGGAGTTGGCAGCATTTGCAATGCTCCGATTCGTTGATCCATTTCCCCTACTTTTGCTTCTCACGTTTCTTTGCATTACTTTATATTCTTTTGAAACAGAAAATAAAACATGATACAATTTAAATTAACGTCTTGATCTCGTGAATATGTATATCTTGCTGAGTATACCTCTTCCATTGCTTTGATTTTGATCAGTTTTAATCCTAGATTTTGATTAAAATTAATTAAGATTTTTCACTCAGAATGAAAAGGTCATTAAGAAAAAAAACACATGAAGAATGACAATATTTTATCAATTTTCTACAGGTAGAGAAGGTAAGACATTCTTCCAGGTATGAATTTTATAGAATCCAATATAGATTTTAAGTAGGCTGACCATCTGCTTGGTGTTTGAGAGGACTGTCCTCTAATTTTGAAATTTGGTTAAAATGTCCTCTAGTTTCAAAATAAGATCTCAAGTGCCGAATCATGAAAAACGTCGACACTAAAATTGTACGCAAAAAGTGAAAATTTGGACCTTAATGTTTTCAAAAAATATCTAGTCACCCTAATTTTAAGTTTACATTTCATACTTGATGCATTGCTAGAGCGGCTAATTGCTTAATATATATGTAAGCTTTTTCACTATTTTCATACTATCCTGAAATGAAAAGGTCTTGACTGCTGATTTAAAAAATATATAGTAACTCTATTCATAACTAAAGTTCATAAAATTTAATTAACTCTGTTTCCTAACCCTTTGATGCTGTTAGATAAAGATAATAGTGCATCTGTTATGTCATAAAAATCATAACTTTCGTATAATTAATGATCTTATAGTTCGTTTAATGTATCGTGGAATATTTGAATGATCTAATGAAAAACTTTAGGAGAAAACATTGAGAATAAAATTACCATAAATGGGCAACAGGTGATCTACATAATCAGTTTAACTTACATGTAATAAAGAATAATTGGAATAGATAGCCATAATAAAATGAATTTTAATTAAAACCATATCGTTGAAAAGAAGGTATAACAGCTATCAATAAATGAATCATATCATGGTCATAAGTAATGTGTATCTCACGAGATCTTTAGAAAAATAAACATTTATGATGGGAAGGAAGACAAGTGAACGCCTCTCAATTTTCTTCTTTAAATTGAATTAATAATTTTTTCTCCTTTTCATTCGCTTTCGCATTAAATATTGAGCTTAATACTTTAGGTTTGTCGAATATATCATATTCACACCAATTTTAATTGTGTGTGAATATATTGTTTTTGGTATTTCAGTGAAACTACTTTTTTGGACTGGCTGCTTCAGGCTTGCGGAATCGACCCATAGTGTTCAGTATGGAAAGTCTGTGCCTTAAATTACCAATTTAACAGTGAAAACCGCATCTCGATTGGTGCTTCCATTGCCGAGAAATCGCAAAAAAACACTTTCTGTCCTTTAGCAAGTTAGTTAGTTAGTTAGTTAGTTAGTTAGTTAGTTAGTTAGTTAGTTAGTTAGTTACGTTCCGCGATAACTCGATTCAAACTCAATATTAAGACTTCCGGTTTTTTGCATTTGATAGATATCGAGTATGGCAAGAACTGTATAGTTTTTGGAGTCATGACATGCAGCCAGTAAGGCACACGGAACGAAAAGGTGCTATTTTTGGTCAAATTATAGCCGATTATTGCAAAACACATTTTTTTTCATAGAAAAGGAATGTTTTGACCAAATGAGCTGAAATTTGGTATGTAGGTTCCTTAGCTGTGCCTGAACATGGAACCGACGCCATTTTGGATTTCGAGGGGCTAGAAGCTACGCAAAATTGATTACTGGATCTTTTTTATGGACTTAGAGGCTGTGGATGATTACTGGATCTTATATAGAGGCTGTGGATGATTACTGGATCTTATATATAGGCTGTGGATGATTACTGGATTTATATAGAGGCTGTGGATGATTACTGGATCTTATATAGAGGCTGTGCATGATTACTGGATCTTATATAGAGGCTGTTGATGATTACTGGATCTTATATAGAGGCTGTTGATGATTACTTGATCTTATATAGAGGCTGTGGATGATTACTGGATCTTATATAGAGGCTGTGGATGATTACTGGATTTATATAGAGGCTGTGGATGATTACTGGATCTTATATAGAGGCTGTGGATGATTACTGGATCTTATATAGAGGCTGTGGATGATTACTGGATCTTATATAGAGGCTGTTGATGATTACTGGATCTTATATAGAGGCTGTTGATGATTACTGGATCTTATATAGAGGCTGTGGATGATTACTGGATCTTATATAGAGGCTGTGGATGATTACTGGATCTTATATAGAGGCTGTGGATGATTACTGGATCTTATATAGAGGCTGTGGATGATTACTGGATCTTATATAGAGGCTGTGCATGATTACTGGATCTTATATAGAGGCTGTTGATGATTACTGGATCTTATATAGAGGCTGTGGATGATTACTGGATCTTATATAGAGGCTGTGGATGATTACTGGATCTTATATAGAGGCTGTGGATGATTACTGGATCTTTTATAGAGGCTGTGGATGATTACTGGATCTTATAGAGAGGCTGTGGATGATTACTGGATCTTAATTAGAGGCTGTGGATGAATACTGGATATTATCTTATCTTATCTGTAACATAATACTAAGCTATGAATGAAAAAATCTGAAACGGTGTGAATATGCCCATGAAGCGTGATCTGCTTCATTACTAGTTTTATTTTTTATTTTCATTTCTCTCGATTCACATTTCAAAAATAAAAATTAGAAGTAAATTGTAAATTTTATTTCATTTCATTGCTTTGTGTACATTTAACATATCACATTCTGTTATTAGATCACATTTTACACGGTTTCAATATTGTTTTAATTTAATATTCTTTTTCTTCTCTTCTTTAGTTTTTTTTTCAGACATGCCTTAAAGATGTTGAACGTTTTTATCATAGACAATATATCAGACATCATTTAATAAAGTATTTTTTCTCTCTTCTTTATTAAATGAAGCGCAATATCATTTTTTCATTTTACTTTACTTTGTCTCAAATTAAATTATGATTTCATAATTACAATCAAATACTGTTGGAGCTCTTTTTCGAATGACACTAATTTTGAACTTAATAAAATATAAAAAAAATTTTCTTCAAATTGTTTTTTACGTGAACTGTTGACTGCGAAATTTTGGTAATTTTTCTCAGTTCAAAAACCCAAGCAATTTAAAATAATTTTAAAATAAGGTTCAAAAATCCCAAAAAAATCCCAGAACTTCCTGTCATGCGATCTCAAAAATTCTAACGGATCCTGATATTATACGATGAATAGGCCAGGGATTTCTTTAAGATTCCGAGATATCATGTGAAGAAAACCTAAAACAGTTTTTGGCTCAAAATTTGTTTTTCTAGTGTTTACGCCTTGGGTGTATGTTGGTAACCTTTTGAGTACCATGGCAAATTTCAGTGTCCAAAACTTGTCTAAAATATGAAGTTTTAAAAACAAGAGAACAGTGATATTTTAAACTTTTCCGAAAATTTCGCAGCACACCTAAAAACTTCTTATGAAGCATTAATGTTCTGCGGTACATAGACTGCTCATAACTGATTTACACCCTCAATAAATTGACTAAAAATATTTTATTGAAAGAAATAGAAAAGAGAAGAAAAGGGCGGATGGTTTTTGATTTCGTGACTCCTGATCTTTGTAACCTCTCTTCTCCGCTTAATATTGGATTTATGTTAAAATTAGAAAATAATCTTCAATAATCGAACATTAAGAAAAATTACATATTTTGTGGGATTTGCACTACAAATGTAAAGGAAATTGGAAAAGTATCGAAATAAGACTGGAACGCATTTCTTCTTTAATTACCTATTAAATTATTACTAGTTCTTTTACCTCATCGACTGATTCTTTTGCAAAAGTTAAGAAAACTAAATCATGAATAAGGACAGACACGAGAAAAGGCAAACTAATCTACACGATTGAGAGGCGCAATGAAAAGTTCACGTTCGTATTATAGGCTGTCCACATGCGCACTTTTTGGAGCGAAAATCTCGTTTTTTGAAGAAAAATTTAGAGTCACGCTTACGCAAAGTCATAACAGTTTCCGCTTTTCAGTCAAAAGTCGATGGTCAGCCTATGACATATGCGAAAAAGTTCATGAACTGAAAACAATATTAATTAATTTATCGATACATATTTTTTGTTTAATCCTAAAGAACTAAGAGCTAAAATTATTATTGAGATCATAAAGGTACTTTTATGATTTGTGTATTGTTGCTGGCTTTTTCTTGACTTTATTGCCACACCATGTCTGCTCCGACTCTTTCAACATATTACATTATATGCTGAAATCGAACAAACGAAATGGGAATATGGATTGTGAGAAGAACAACATATAAATTATTGCGGGCAATAACTTCGCTTTAGTTTTTAATATTATATTTTTCCTTCAAATTATCTTTCATTTCTTTTCAATTCTATTTCCATGATAGAGATCTTTCTCTTGAGTATGAACGTATGTATGTTACATGCCTATGTGGAGAGCGAGAAAGCTAATAGCATGTGTGCCTTATGATGACATGAGTCTGAGAACTGCTCAATCTAATTTCTTAGGAAGCAGCAGGCGGTCAACGAAAATTAGTTAAACGATGTAGAATGTGAGATTGAACTAGCACGCGGGAATTTTCTATGTAATGATTTTAATTACTACACAACATGAAATAATTTAATAGTTCACATTTATAATTTGAGTGAGAGAAAGGAAAAAGAGGCTGAAAATATTTAACAAATTAAGTTTTTCAAAAATTACTTTTTAAACTAAGAGCTTTATCCTTAGACTTACAAATGTAAACCTAATTAATTATGTCAAATATTTTTTCAAACGAGCTTTTAAACTTGAATGTTGTTGATTTTTAGCTATGTGTCTGAATATTTCCATATAGCACATCGCAATATTTTTCTGTTCACATGACTTGTCCATTTCCATTTCTTCAACATTTCTTTTGATGCGTATTGCTTTGAGCATCCATGCTCACAATATTAGAGAAGAAATAACGAAAAAAGCTTACAAAAAACATTAAAATAATAATAATAATAATAAGATTATTAATAATAGTAAAGCAAAGCAGTTCCCATGAAAGTGATGATTGAGGAAACAGATAGTTTTCTTTTGACGATAATTTACTAGAAATGAAACGAAAGCATGAACATTTGTTTGAGTCTTAATAGCAATTTAATTATCGATTTATCGCAATTAATCATCCATTTCATCACACACCGCAACATGAAAGGCTTGAAAATCAAAACAATCAAAATTATCTCAATTTTGTTGTGTGCTTCATTAACTTTATTTTAACACTCATATATCCATCTCAATGAAACAAATGATTTCAAATTAGAGTACTCACTAGTAGCGTAAGTAAATGATAGAGTAAAAACAGTAAGAAGTATCAAGTAATAGTAAAAGAGTGAGTGAGAAACAAATAAGGCAATCATAATCATTTGAGCCAACTGTGCGCTTAAATTAAACACATGTTAGCGAAAAATAAATTCACGGCTTAAGGCGATCACAAACTGTGCGTATAAAAACAGAGTTGTTTTCTTAGCTTTCTTGGTTTTATTTTAGTTTCTAGGAGTTTCTAGACGAACAGACTCGTTTAAGGAAAAAATTAAAATTGCTAATTATGTAGAATTCAATAGACGAAGAAAAATCAACTCTGCACAATATTGCATTGAATGGACGAAAATGTTATGATGAAATGGATCATTAAGATGAACATAAAATATTTAGGTAGCAATATCTTTCGTCGCTAGATCATTTTTTTTGTAGTTTCTCTCTTCATTAACAAAATAAATGTAGTAGCAAAAGCGCGTTTTTAATGGATCTAATTTAATGACTAAATTACAATCATTAAATGGCGAGAGTTGTTACCAATAAATTTGAGGTTACCTCATCATAGTCTCAATAATAATGATGTATTAATGTCATTATTACCTTCTCAGATAATTTATTGAAATAATTTTATTGCAAAGTTTTACTTTAATCCTCAATTGACTTTACACTTACTTAACGAAAACTTAAAAAAAATTTTTTTAAATCAATTTAAATATTTTAAGATTCAGAAAAATAAAAATAGTTAATCAAGCAGACATTTGTCTAGAAGCCAGTAGAAACCGTTAGATTTTAAAGATTTTTGGACAGTATCGATTTCGTATTTGAAACATCGGAGATTGCTCAGAGTTAATTTTGCTTTATCTCGATAAATTGTGCAGGATTGATTTTAATGTCTCCATAAAATATTGTTTACAGAGTTTATCAAAGTGTGAAAGCCAATATGTACATAAAACTGTTCACAATATGTGTGCTTCTAAGATTTGAAAATTGTTTTTATTGAAACATAAATCTCACGATTATGAAATCGTGAGTGATTTTAAATTATGCCGTAAACAAATTAAATTCTCATCATCTTCATTATAATTATTTGAGTATGATGCTTCACCTGTGGAGTTTTTTTTATTATTTCGAGCGATATATTTCACAAATCATCATCTTCATCATAATCGTCAATAGTTTTTTAACATCGTGATTTTACAAGCATAATGATTTATTAGACGTTTTAAGGCTAGAGCACCGTCACTTCGGGCGGAAATTTTTTCATTTCATTTATATTGTTATTGGCATGAAGATGAAAATGAATTTGGTATTGAAATTTAATTATCGACGTGTTGTTATTATTATTGAATATTCAATTATAACGGAAACATCAAAATTGAAAGATCTGCATGACATTTCATAGATCAAAACTGCTCAAAACAACTAATACAGGATTAAATGGAATTAATTAATCAATCACTTCAAATTGAAAAGTGATAAATGACTTGTTGATATCCTATTTAAAGTCTCACCCGATCGGCACACGGTGAAGTTGGTTGAAATATTGACAAAATGATGTTGAAAGGAATTGTATACTCTCCGCTTGGCTGCCATGTCATTAACAGATCAACTTGTGCTGATCGGGTCAATTTTTTTATAATCAGAAAGATTTTTTTTATTCATTTACATAAATCAATTTTGCTGTACTTAAAGACATATTTTTGGTAATTCTGAGATTCAATTGATTATTTGTAAAATTGTAATGGCGTGAACCAATTTATTTTGATGTCTATTCTGACCTTTATTGCTTTAATAATGGTCAACAAAAATGAACGACTAAAGAAATTATTGGAAACATTTACAATTTTATTTAAATTGCTTGTAATTCATTGTATTTTTATTCGAGTAAAGCAGTAAAATTCCTTAAATGGTCATCTACCAGCAGTAATAAACTTGTGCCAAAATAAAAAAGGAACTGTAAAAAGTTCAGCAATTACTGAATTTTTACACGCTGATGACAACATAACTTCACTAATTCTTTCCGTTTTGCTTAAAACACATGGATTTTAATAAGCGAGGAAAGGTTGACATATTTATAGTTCATTAAAATATGTCGCGTTACTATTAAGAAAATTGTAAAGTTGCTACTGAAAAAATGAGTGAAAATTAACTAGCTTGACAAAGCATATAAACACGTTTGCTTGGAAAATGACATATATGTTACTTTTACACTAGCTATCTGAAAACAATTGAAATAATTTTGAGAATAATAAAATCAAAAGAGTAATACGGAGTAATACATGTCTTAGAAATATACTTCATATTCACGGTTCACATGACAAATCTAATTTATTTGCTTAATGACAAAAATTGTTTTATGAAATTAATTTTCCTTACCAAAAACGTCATGAATGAGTGTTGTTGTTGTAAGTTACAATTTTTCGGCCGAACTATTAACTGAAAAATTTCTCTTTGTTCATTATATCTCGGACCTTCACATCGTGTTACTGTAAATTGTCGCTCCATGCGAAAAAAATTAATGTTTTGACAATTTTTGTGAGGAACGTAATAATTGAGTGAGAGTCTCATAAAAAGCAGGGTAACATTATAGCAATTTTCGACTTTTCAAACATTTTATAGCCAACAATGCGAGTAAATTGTTATAATTTAAATGTTGTATTTTGAACAATGTGAATCTTCCGATTTTGAACATCAGATTATCTTACTTGAAAATGAGGAGGAAGAAGAAGTAATAGCAGAGAATTACTTAACGTTTTGAATTTCTTATGATTTTATTATTTTATTCATATTAACTTCAGAAGAAATTTATTTACGTGGAGTAGTTTAATTTTAGTAAGTTATTAAACGAATCTGATATAAATCATACCTACATTATTTTTTGAAAATAAGTATCATCCTAAAATTAATGAATTTTTAATTTTATAAATAAAAAAAAATCAGCATCACTTTGCGAAGCAATGATTTATAACTTTAAAACGGTAAAACTTCATTAACATTGCAAAAGCCGTTAAAAACTACACTGCAGTACCTGTTGACGTCTCAATTTCTCAATTCATCATTTGTTGCAGTCTTTATGAAGTTTCGCGAGACGTAAAAATTATTATTAAAGTGCATAAAAGTTGACATGAAAGAAATTAGTATTAACACATTTTCCATACTGTCTACGATATTTTTTTTTAATTTTTATTCATATGAATCATAAGAGTTATGAGCATCAAAGTGTATGTAGGTACTGTTATTATTAATTCTACATTTACATTATGAGTCACTTAAATTACTCCAACTCTATAGTTGTTTTCTGCAAATGTAAATGAAATCAAAAATTTATATATTTCACATTTAAGAAATTAAAAGTATTTGTATGATTGATCAATTAAAAGGCAATTAATAAACACATATAAACTGATTTTTCTTCTCATCATGCATGTGGTCTGGGTATTTTTGAGGTTTTTCATATCAAACCAAATGGTAATGAATACACGCGCATATGTCTAATTCATAAGCATTCATAAGAAAGAACAATTGAAAAGTAAATTGTCGACTCAAATTTTTTCCGCTGATTTTTCATTCAATTCATGTTGAGTTGCATAATTCTCAAACTTCAACTTGTAACGCGCGGGAAACCTAGAAAAATGATTATTGTAACGAAACGGAATAAGAACTCATATGTGAAGGTCGCGAGAATTTTTCATTTTGTTCATTTGCAAAGCCTTTGTGACAATTTTGAGATTTCATTGTCGCGCGTGTCTGATAAGATTAATAAAAACTTTAAAGTTCTCAGACACTCGAATATTCAAATTGTACAGATTGTTGTAGGAGTATGAAATAATATTTCACATTTGTGACAGGTGCTGATCATACAATTTTTTTTAAAAAATTTATTATTAAACTTGAGTCGAGTGAGGAAAAAGAAACTTTCAAGGCGTGGACACTCAAAAATATGCTGGGATTATTGGGATTATTTGGGATTATTGGGATTATTGGGATTATTTGGGATTATTGGGATTATTTGGGATTATTTAATAATTTTTGTTTAAGACTTTTAAATTTTTAAACACAACTGAACTGCTTAATATTATTTCTAAAGGCCTTTCAACTACTTCACAGTAAATAAAAGTGAAAAATATCATTATGAAATTTTTTTTTGACTCAAAATCATCATTTTAATCAAATTTTACCGGGGTTTTCGGCTATTTTGTTAAATTTTTTACTAATGTACTATGTATCGAAGTCAAAATTATACGGCCGGTTTCACTAAAGTGGATTATCCTCGATTTCGGATTATCCACTGTGTTTTGTAAATATCTTGAATATTTTGGAGGTTGCAATATTTCTGATTTTGGTTTATAATAGTGCAAGATAGGTGCGAAAATTCCATATATTAAGAATATTTCTATCCCCATTAGTGAAAGAGTTGTATCAAAAATTAAAGTTAATCCTCTGGATTTAACAAAAAAGCTAAATAATAAATACTTCTGAAAAACTTACCAGAATCATATCTACATAGAATTTTCACACCTATCCTGCATTATTATAAACCAAAATCAGAAATATTGCAACCTCCAAAATATTCAAGATATTTACAAAACACTTTAGTGAAACCGGCCGATAGTTTTAAGGAATCCTTCAACTAGATAACAATTTTTTTTCAAATTTTGAAGTTTTGCACGTCTGTAATTTTGTATGCTTATTACCAGAGCCGGTTGATTAGCCAATCAGATGAAAATTGGGTAATTTGAAATTTTGAGCTTATTGTATTTCCAACTTTAGCAAAATTTGACATAAAATCTTAGTATTCAATATACAGAACAGTTCAACCCCGAGCGACATAAATGACAAAATCGCCAAAATCGACAAACGATTCCGTCAAGGTTCCATTACGGATAGATTTATTAACACCAAATGAATTCCCTCTTCGTGGTAGCCCAGCCATACGAAAAAAATTTATTCCTCCAAAAAATGGTTTTTACCGAAAAAAGTGGCTTCGGTCCCTGCTTATTACAGTTTAGTCGATCAAACTAAACCAAGTTTGTATGAATTCACAATACTTCCAGATTTAAACAATTAGTTAAACAATTTTCAGATCCATTCTATAAATATTCCGTTCATAAGGTAATCTTGTAGTCCATGATCCGTTTTTCCCGCTTCACTTCAATTTTCTATCCCGTTTCTTCCAATGTTGCACAGAGCTTCAATTTTGGCTTGATCTCGTTCATTAAGCAGTCGAATTATTCAAACTTTAAAGAACGGGTTTTATCTTAAACCCGGTATTAAGACATATAACTTGGTAGTCGACTCTATTTAAGTTGTTTTGAGTCGACTCGAAGAAAGAAATCGACTTGAATCGAGTCGACTTTAAAAAGTTTAATCCGCTTTGAGTCGACTTCGAGCTCTGCACTTTCATACGAATTCTTCAATTTGCTAGGATTTTTAAGAAAAAAAGCCTGAAAATACCCCCCCTAAAATTTTCCATACAAAAAATTTGCAAATCCCCTCTTGACAAATTTCTGGCTACGCCGTTGTCCCTTGAAGCTACAACAATCATTTAATTAAAATTCACCCGTCATGCTTGATGGGAAATTATGCTAGTTTAATAAATTTTTCGACTAGATATGGAAGTCAAAAATATTGTTTTTAGGGGTTTTCGGCTAATAAACCAAGTTTTTTGACTATTTTAATACATAGTTTTATTAGCACGTATAATAAAAGTCAAAACATCATTTTTAATCCACGTTTAGAATATATTTGAATACTTTTCTAGCTATTGTAATATTCTCCGGTAGTTATAAATTTGAATTAAAAAAAGTTTTTAATAAAATTATCAAATAATCCCAAGTTTGGGATTATTGGGATTATTTGGGATTATTGGGATTATTTGGGATTAATCCCAGTGTCCACGCCTTGGAAACTTTAATATTATGGTGATTGGCAAGTGGTTAAAAGAAGAGAAACAACACAATGAAAATGAAATTTCTTCAATGGTCCAAGATGAGATGCTGTTGATCATGATGTTGACAGGATGAAAAGAAATTGAAATAATGAAATAAAAAAAATTGAACTCATGTAGACATTTATAGCAGTGATCTGTACGCATTCATGTCAAGTATTTGTACATCATCAAAATAATAATTGTTTTTTGAGAACAGATACTGAAAATATTAGAGATTCGGCAATCCCGGAACTTTTACTTATGTTTTGAAAACTGGATATTTGGAATCACTAATCAAAAAAATATGAATATCAAACTGTCACGTCAATATATCTCGTAAGAGCCGCGTGGATGTTAAATTCCAAATTGCTCATGTTAAATTTAACAAAAGAACAAATTATTGAATTTAACAGTTGCTTTAATTTTATGGTCCATGCTTGTGATATTGATTAAGATGTCAAACTGGAACTAAAAAGATTTGAAAGAATTTAAAAAAAATTGACTATTTTTTAAAATCCTAAATTTCCTGCAAAAAAAATCATCTGACATGAAAATGTCGTTATTAAATCCCATAATAACGTAAAAGCATAACCTTGGCACAGAAAAATGAATGCATAGAGACATAGATAAATGTGGAGAACATAAGGGGTTGACATAGTAACATATTCACTAGTAAGTAAGTCATAGTTTAATGCTTGTGAAACAATTGTAATATTTTAATCACATTAAGACGTGAAAAAGTGCTCACAATAGACTTTTATTGTTTGCATGCATGAAAAATTTATTTCAAATTTTCCGCGACCTTGACAAAAATAAATAAAGTTACAATAAGCAATACGAAAATATTAATGCGAACAATTGTGCATTTAATACTGCAGAAAATTGTCTTTTATATTTGTTCATGAAGTTTAAATTATAAGATAATTTTGTATATGAAATATTCCAACATTTTGCTTCTTTAAACAGTTTAAGATTCAAAAATTAAATGTGACAAGATCTTTCCGATAGGTTTCAACGGAAAGGATTGAAGAAGAAAACACAAATTTTAATCTCTTTCTCAATAATTTCATTTAATTTCTTGCACTATATGTGGTAATTTCATTTCTATTTCAAACAAACAATATTTTTTGCCGTGTATTCGCCCCTTTTCTTGTCTTTTGTCTTCTTGTTAAGGAAGCAAGCAGCATAAAGAGAAGAAGTCCATAAATATTTCACAACGCATTTAATCCTTTCTTCGATGAAAAAATTCTTCTCGTTTTAGAATCCTTTTTAGCACCTCCTGTTGTGCTTCTGCCTCTGTCATAAATATTATGAATACATTATGACTTTATCTTTACTTCATTTTTTGAATAGACTCAGCAACTGGACATTCAATTGCAAACCTTTTTCTTGCCACAATTGTAATAATTTTTTGGAAGCACGAACGAAGAAGGAAAATAATGCAAAAGAGAGAAGAAAATGTGTGTCAGGTAGGGTTCAAGTAAGAAATAAAAAGTGCAACAATAAAGGAGTTAAAAAGATTATGAATTTGGTCAGAGTAATAATAACTGTGGTAATTGGCTTTAACTATACAATCACAACGAGAGATTCAAACAGCAATTTTTTTTGTCTTTACCAAAAAAAGCAAAGGAAAGAAATTTAGAGCAATAAATTTTGGGATCATTCCATAAGTTATACGATGGTCGAAATTTATTATTTTACCTTCTCATAATCGAATTTTTCGGGTCACTTAGCTTTTATGACCTAAGGAGAAATGTGAATTAAAATATGTTGAAAGTATATTCCCCTGCTACTTACTGAACATTTTGCCTGCTAATAATTAACTCATTATTACGTTTTGTTGAAATTTTCAATTAATTTGACAGTTCAAGTTCATGAGAATATAATTACAGTGTAGGTTATACTGATTAATAACTATATTAACGTATTTAGTAGAATTCTAACTCTGACAACTTTCGATCTTATTTTTGTACACTTTTTCTACGTATTGGTGGTACTCGATTTGAAAAGAATTTTTCTAGATCAAAGAACCTTTTCAAATCGAGGACCCACAGTATATATTAAATGAACAACTCTTTTGGACTTTTTTGTTTTCCACAAAATTTTAAGAATTTTGTTACAGAAAAAATCATATCGTAGCACAGAAATGGCAGAAAAATTAATCGCAAAGCAAAACAAACAGACAGCAGTAGAAAGGAAAAATAAATTCTAAATCCTTCCTCTTTCCATTGTTTTGTCATATTTTATTTAATTCCAGAGTATTTTTTGCTCATGAAAATGCACAAAATTGAGCTGAATAATTGTTTATTTTACCCAATATTTTTGTTATTTTACAATTGCTCATAAATAATAATATTTTCTCTAATGCTTTAAATATTCACAAAAGGCATAAAAAATTTGTCGCACATAAACTCATATTTTCATTTTTTTTACCATTTTGCAAATTATTAAAGTAACAGAAATTTATGGGAAAATATGTAGAAGCGCTCTTTTTATTTGGTATACTGTGTAGATAAGAAGGAATAAAAACTATAGTAAAAAAATAAAACTGAATATCTCCAAGATGCTTTTATTTTTTAGGTAAATTTAGATATTTTTAAAAATCATAAAAATTGGGTTTAAGGAAAAATTTCATGTTGACAAAAATATTGCTGGGCTGTATCTTACGTAACTGTCCCATCTTCTGATTCCTTTCTTTCCTCGAATTTTCTTCGTTTCTATTCATTACTGTATTGCTATTGATGAACTAATTAAGCCATAAAAAATTGTAAAGAGATTTTCAGCAAAGCAAAACAAAACGCCCAGAAAATTAATATTTCTTCCATAAAAAGTCCTTTGCAAAAAAAATTTTTTTTTGCCTGAACCTTATTAGGTAACTAAAGAAATTTTTTATCATCAGACCTTAAAAAATATGCCTTTAAAAAATTACTGTCTCATGTCATATATCTCGTGATGCAATAAAAAATTGCAGTAATAAAAAAATTGCATCAATTTGCGACAGCATACACAAACACATAGACAGATATATTTCCAATATTGCACATGATCGCATTGGAAGTAAACATCAGTATGAAATTCAGGTAGGAGTTGACAGTGTTTGCAATGCTCCGATTCGTTGATCCATTTCCCCTTCTTTTTCTTCTCTCTGTATGTGTATTCGATGTCTTGAGATATACACTGGAAAGTCTCAAGGTAAGAATTCTTTGCGTTTGAATGTTGTTGTTTCTTCTTGTTTTCTTTCTTCTATCCACATTGTTGTGTGCTGCTTCTCTTTCAAACAGGTTTACTAATAATTTTGTGATATTTCCAATTCAGTTATTTTTTAGATTTTGATGTGCGCACAATCGATTTTTGTTTTGTCTAACATTTTTTTTTCTCTTCTGTGTTTTTGTTGAATGATTTGATAAAAAGATAAATACCGAGAGCTAAAGACAAAGGTATCATTCACGTGCGCGATAAAAAAATATTATAAAAAATATGGTATAAGTGGAAATAATTTAGAAAAGTGTGAATCGTAAATATATCAAATAAATAAATTTGTTTATACAAAAGATACAAAAACAGAAGGAAATGTATTAAAATAAGGAAAAAAATCAAAATAAAAAATATAAAAAGTGCCGAAAAGTCAATAAATTAAAGAATTAAAATTGAATAAATATATTTACATAAGCAACAAAAAGAAACATGATTGTGGATTTAGAAAATCAATTGAATGCTTAACTATAAAAAGGATTTAAGTTTCTGTTATAAAAATATTATAAAACATCAATAAGAGGAGAAAGACAAGTAAAGGAGGATAAAAATTGTTTTTCTTTTTATACTATATCAAATAGAGATAGCTGATCAAAATCAAGGTAAGTAACACGAGACAAGATTTTAAATTTTCATTCTCTCGCTTATCCCGCATTTGAGTCTTTTGTTTTGTATAACTACAAATTTCATTATGAGCTTTGTGACTTATGACTTCACAATTCATTAAAACTTATTTTGTGATTGATTGATAGTTGTTCAGAAATTTGCTCACAAACAAATTGAAACAGTTTTCTATTTTAACAATGAAGTATTGAGTATGCTCAGTTTCATCATGCATATAAGCTGATTTGTGAATACGCAAAAAATTTATATTTATAGATGTATGTTAACATATTGGTATTTTATTTTGGATCTAAGTCAAGAAAATGTAATTTAATAAAATGCAGTTGATAAGATTGTGTAATTAATTCCTGAAATACCTTTATAAATTTAAACATAATCTTGATAAGAGTCAGTATTCAAAAATATTAAGTACATTAGCATTTAAAGAAATTTATTAATTTTATTTTAACTATCAATTTCAAATTATGTCCTTGTTTATTAAAGTAATAATCAATTTGGCACCCAAGAGTGAACATTAAATTCTTAAAAATATTTTATAGGCTCGTGAAAAATTTATCACATATTAAACTTGTTCTGGAATTTTATTTTTGTTTCTCTAAAAATTTTGGACATCCAATTCTATTATTTACTCAACTATTGAAAAAAATTCCCTATAATTAATACGAAAAAAAAATTTGCATAGCTTGAACTTAAATTCCTTCTGCCACTCACATTTTTCACACACAAATTATTAAGAAGAAAAACCGCAAAAGCGAACGAGAATCATTACTCATTCTATTAATAATTTGTATTGCAGAATGCAATGTAAGAAAACGAAAAGAGAACAAGAAAAAGGTCAAAGCAATGGTTCAGTGAGAATCAGCAACGATCATAATAATAAATGAAGAATTCACTAAAATTCGAGCTGAAAATATTCTTTTTTAATAACAAACAAATCCATCGCATATTATTATTGCTACGAGTAGTATGTGGATTATTGTGTGGAAAAATTCAGTGTAAGTGCAGCGTGTAGCCAACTGAAAAGGATGAGGAACAACGAAAAGCAATTTATTTAACAACAATCGCATTAAAAAATTGCAGGCAATTTTTCTTTTGTTTTGAGTGGCGATTTTAAATGATTTTGTCGTAAATTTTTTATGCAAAAAACTACAACTTCATGGATATTTGGATTCACTTCTTTGTCTCCGTTCACTCATTTTTTTCTTCCTCTGTTGAATATTTTATGACGAAGACACTCTTGGGCAGATTAAAAATGGATTATAAACAGATTTAAAAGTTTTATTAACCTGTTTAACATCAGCAATGTGTGTGGCTATCGTATGCATTAATTAAATAATTATTAATCCATGAAAATGTACAGTTTGTGAATTTTTAAATTTCTCAGAGACACATTTGAATTTTTACACATATTGTGTGAAAAACCTCAGTCAGTGTCACTTACGGTCTACGAAACAAATAGATTTTAATGTGAAACATGCAAGAAATGTGTAATTAGTTTTATTTAAATTTTTATAATTGAATTTGTTAGTCATTGCCGGTTATGAGTTGGTTCTTTTCATCCTGAAAAGGTTTGAATCTATGAACAGTTTGTTGTTGTTGTTTTCAGATGCTGAAATCAAGATCTAGATAATCTGATTATTAACGTGCATTAAAAACGTGTCAGATCCTACAATAAACGGATGTAGTGAATTTTAATTAAAATTTTGTCATGCATTTCTTTTTAAGAAGTACATTCTATAAAAAAATGATGGATGACTTATTCAATTTATTTTGCATCGCATATGAAAATAAATTAAATTAACTTTATTATTCGAATGATAATTAAAAGAATTATTGTGAGACATATAAATATTTTATGACTGAAACTTTATATGAAAGGAGAAGAGATAAATTAGAGAGGAAGGAATGGACTCTATATTGAGGAATTTTTATAAAAAATATGGCCTCTTGATAAAATATGTGCATCATTACTGATTTATCGACACTTAAACTTTTATATAGGCGCCATTTTTAGAGCTTATCAGCTCACTTTATTGCTAAACAGCTGTAATTGCTTCCATGCTCAAACAAATTTTATTTGACATTTTAAGACTGACGAACACAAATTAGGCAAAATTATTGCTAAGCAAAAATCAACTTTAAAATTTCAGAATCTGTAACTCAATAGTTAATAATACTTTTTATAGCTTCTTCATCTCATTAAAATGAAACATTTAAATTGACTGAATCATTATAAATTAATTACTCGGAATGTTTCCTTTTATTTTACTCTTTTGCAAATTGATTGTTGAAGTCTCAGGATAAATTCATTAAATCCCAATTTTAGATTTAATTAAGGACTAATATTGAGTGAAAGGGTACCCAGAAAGGAAGAACTTACCCTAAAAGGGTAAGTTGTATCTCAAAAACTGTTCAGCATTAAAATGATTGCCAAGTGTTGCTTGGATAAATATAATGGAGAAAAAAGTGAGAATAAAGACAAGAAAATGTTAAGAGTAAGATACAAGGCAACCGAACGACTTACTTATTGTGCTTCGTTTAACATATTTTCAATTAAGTAAACGAAGAAAAATAGTCGGCAAATAATTAATTTGCTAAGATAAAAGTAAACATTGTAAGGCAATTTGGTGGGATCAAGGGAACTGCAAAACTATATACCTTACTATATTATAGCCGAGAGAGCTATTTATAATATTGTATTATAGAGATGTATATGACATATTTTAGTATTAAGATTAAACGGCTTATCTGAATCTGATTTATTTAAGTAACGCTCGCGAGAAGGTAACAAAACATTCTTTTAATGAACTATCAAACGATTTTTTATTGCATTCAATAATAAAAAGAAGAGAAGAAGTGAAAATATTCCATAAGAATCCCATTTAACTGGGGAAATAATCTTTATGAAATATACGCGTTTTCATCTTTGTCGGCATCGGCTTTTTTATGATGATATTTCTCTTTCACTCACTATCTATCGCTATCTCTCCATTTGCCTTTTTTCATTCTCAATGATATTAACAATAACCTAATGTGTAGTATGAGTCAGTATGATTTTTAACACTTTATAAGCGATGAAAATATTTATAAATATGAGAATTATTTAGATATCCAATAAAACTTTATTATGTATGCGGAAAGAAACGCTTAAATGTGCTTTATTATCGATGAATCGATGAAACATTTTATGATTGTGACTTCTTTATATCCTTGTGAATAAATGTATAGTAAGAAGAAAGAAAGAGAAATGATTCCATATAATTAATGTTTGTATGAAAGCAGCTCTAAAATTTTTTTATTTGGTCAATATAATGACCGATTCCATACTTAATATAAAAGAACGTCACAATTGTGTTTATGTTGATATGAAAATTAAAAATTTGCAATTTTGGTTTCCGAATTGATTCTCTTTTTTGTCTTGTCACTTATCTAAAATAATAATATAATATAGTATTATTTATAAGAGTTAGAGAAAGAAAAGATTGAATTTTAAATGCCGACAGATTTATGTAAACATAAAAGACTACCAAAAGCAAATAAAATAAAAAAAATTCCATTTGGTACCAACCGTTAACAACAACAGGTTAAATTATAATAAAGAAGTAAGCACACATATATGTGAGTGAAAGAAAATTGATGACACACCTTGGTTCCACAGTCAAATAGAAGTTAAATGTTGACTTTTTCTATTCATACATATTTGAATAATTATTGAATAAATAAAATCTGAACGTTTGCCTATTGAACTTCTTCTTTATCACATCATATATTGAAATGAGATGGAGATAGATCGTTTATTGAGAAATATTGGGTGCTCGAATATATGCGAAGTGGACTTGTATTATTATACATGAACAAATACGGTTGAGCGCTGTTAGGTCATGTGCCTATTAGCAAATTACAAATTAGCAGCAGCGAGAGGCTAAGAAGAAGAAGTAAAAAATAAGGAAAATATTTCATTCCGTAAAGAGCGTAAAGAGGAAACAATTTCCAGCTAAGCTGGTAAAATATATCAAGATATGAATTTTAATTAAATAAATATATTTATTTTTTTAAAAGTTATTTGGCAAAGAATGATATTTCAATGTAAATTTATTACTCAAAGCACAAGCATTAAGCTCAAAACTATTTACTTCTTAATCTGTCTGGGGTGATTTTAACATAATTTTTCACACGTTGAAATTAAATCGTTTGCAATTTACTTAACATTTTATTTTTGCATAAATTTATCATAAATGTAAAGAAAAAAAGAAAACTTTTATTGCCTGTTAATGCATAAAGGCCATTACATGCATCTCTTTCTCTTTGCTCGCCGTAAGACTCATATTTATCACTTCATAATACGAGCAGAGATGAAGAAAAATTAATTATTATATGTGTGCAAATTCTTTTTAGCCGCATTTTCAAATCAATTTTATTTCAATGTCTTCATTTAATTATTTTTGATTTTCATGCTTTAATAGATCAAATTTTTTCAAATTTTTACATTATGCATCCGCAATGCGCTCAAAGTCCTTTTATAAAAAATGACTTTTTACTTTGCTGCTTCTCAACTGCCTTAAAGCGTGAATAATTCAATTTTATTGATTTGATATATATGTTGCGTTATATTTATTTAGTAATATTACGTTCCTCTCTCCCTTCAATTCCATTTCTCATAAAAATATCTCTTTCTTATTCCACAAATTATTATATTGCTCTTAATTTAAAAAAAATCTCAGTAAATGTAATTCGATTAATTATTCAATAACTTACAAATCTTGCAGGTATTCAAAACCAGTTCAATTTGTATTTGTGAATGAATATACATGCATCTTTTCATATATGAATGGCAATTTATGTAATATTGCAAACATTATTATGCATAATAAAGAACAACAAAAGGAGCCGAAATGTATCTTATAAGTATCATGGATACATTTTAACAATACGACTATTATGTATTATGCTCCGTTGAAAGAAACTAGAGAAATAAAGAATTTTCAACGCCTATGATTCTCAATCAATGCTTCCAATATATGTTGTATGTACTGTTCAATAAAGTAAGAAGAAATAATAATATTATATTGAAGTGAGGTGAGGCACTTGCTTCAATGAATAAATCACGAGCGCGACGAGATTTGTAGTGTTCTTCTCTCGTTTCGTTCCTTTTTTTCATCATCAACATAATATTTCTCATTTCATTTTCATTTTTTTAATTTACAAAATAAGCAAATTGAAGTTTAAAAATCATAACGATCGACAATAGTTAGTATAAGGCAGTGAAAATGTGTTCCAGAAACCGTGAGACCGTGAGAATTGGATCACGATATTACCTCTAGTGATCTATAGATCTTGATTTTTTTTGTTTCTTTTTTTCTTTTCTTTCATCTGATTTATTGGCAATTGATTAACATTACTCTTCATTTTTGTACCATACTGATCATCTTTGCGGCTCATCCATTGTTTCTCTTCCCTTTTTGATAGCTATTGTTATTTACTTAGTTGGTTTTTAAATAATTGCTATGAAGATTAAATGATAATAGTATAATTAATTAAGCGTAAAAGGTGGTAACAACTCATAAATTTAAGACTATTTAAGGTATATGAACTCAAAGTTATATATTTTGACAGTTATTCAATTATTGCTTATTCTTTATTCCTTGAGTCAAATGTATTGTATAAATAATAAATAATTCATTAATCGATGTCACATCAAACATAATTAATGTCGCTCACGTGTTTGAATTCAAACGTTTAATTCAATTAAATTATGGCAGTGTATATTAATAAATCCAAGACAATAAATTGTTGGTTAGCACAGCAAAAATATTGAGAAGATGAATGTTTCACGAGTATATATGAGTATGTAAAAAAGTCAATAACAGCCATCAACATAATGATGATCATGAGTATAATATACTTGATGTAGCTATTTCACAGTTGATATGGTAAATGTCTGAGCGAATAATGAATTGAATTGAACCTGCAAAAACAGAGTAATGATTGAATATTACAAAGCAGAGTAATAAATGATGAGCTTAAAGCGAGTTATTCAAGGTTATGATTTCGTGACTTGAAGAAGTTCCAAAAAACTTTATGTGATTCGAATTCGATGTGTGGAACGAAGAGAAGTCGAAAGGAAAATTGCAAAAAGGCCATACAATTGCACGAACAGCGCTCAATTCATTAAAATGCGCGACAAGTGTACGAATCGGTCAATAAACAAAAACACATTGTTGAGAATTCGTCGGTGGAAATATAAATCAAAAAATGGATTGAAGAAGGTCTAAGCAAAAGAAAAATTGATGCATGAATGTGTGATGATATGGATTGAGAATAAAGATTTTTTTTTACTTAATTCCTCATTACTTAACTTAATCTTGTTAAAGTAAATAAACATTTTTTTCCTTATTCACAATTTGTTCTGAAACATCGAGACTTAGAAATCACTAACCATTAAACAGTTTAAACATTCATCAAATCGTTTCAACTCATTCACTTACTTATTCTACTACAACTTGATATTCAAAAGCTATCATGTACGTGCCAAAGTCACTGTTTTTGATTATGGAATTCTTTCTTGAATGTTCTTCAGTATGTATATGTAAGAAATATCGATCTAAATGTCTTTAAAAAAATTATTAGCATACATATTGTTGGAATTGAATGATGAATTAGATGGAACGTGTTTTTATTAGAATTCTTATGCAAATTGAATGCAATCAATAATAATGCATGGAAATGTTAAGCATACATATAAAAATATTCATATGAAGTATCTAAGTATTGAGAAGATGCAATATACAAGTCAGCAAAATTAATGAGAAATCTTCAATAGCGCAATGTGCTGCTATGCAGCTAGAATTTGTTTATTAATGTTTTAGACAGATTCCATACCGATTGATTGTACTTTCATTTCAATTCCTAATAATAGAATTTGCATAGTAAAATGTGACATACTATTGACGCTTAAGTGAAAATTGAAGAGTTTTTTATATAGTTGTATTTGAAGATGATCTCTTTGCTCAACAAATGCATGCGATATGAATGAATATATGCGAGAAGTATAATATCAGTTCGAGCATTACAAGTGCAAATATGGGTTCGATTTAATGTTAGTTAAACACTTCAAACTATTGGAAGCTATTGAAAGCTTATGTACATCAGTCCATATACGCGTTTGTAAAGTCTGCATTGAAAAGTTGTACTGCTTAATTAAATGCTTTCAACTTATTAGCTCTCAAATGTCTATCGAAGTGGAAAACGTCGATCGGTCGGGTTAAAAAAATAAGCACTTGATTCAGTTTAATAAGTCTTATACAAATGAATGATTTTCAATGTCATGAATGTGCAGCATGAGGAAACAATAACTCAATTACTCAACTCATGCCTAGTAAGTCAAAGTTTTGTTGTTGTTTGTTGATGCTGCTTCATTTTTCAATCAATCCAAAATCGAACATCTTTGACTGTTAACTTCTTCTTCATCTCACTATTGTAGATGTTTTTCATTTCAATCAAAGTTCAATATTTATTGCAAATTGAGCAATGATTTGCTTTATTACAGCTTCCAGTATTGCATTCTTATTTTATTTTATGCCTTATATGTGCAAATATCAATATCGATACATTCATGAAGATGCTACTTGATGTTTTACTTTTTATGAACTTATTTTATAGCCCTTTTATATCAATTAAAAACTTCAAACTGAATAAATAGAAAAGGAAATAATTGTCATCCTTCACGAATTGTTAAGCATGATTGATCATCAGAAGATTGTTAATTTTGTGCATCATATGTATGATCTACGAAAATAATATCGGATTTAACATAATAAATCATTTATTAAATCTATATTATATACGCATCGAGCAAATTTACTTCCTTGACTTTGCTCATAATTTCTTCACAATAATCGCACATTTCAACAATTCGCATTAGATGATAGGAAGATGCAATGCTTTGGAATATAATTTTTATTAGTCAATCATGACTTAACAGTATCAGATCACTTTCTTATACTTTCATTTTAAAATTTTCCCTGAAGATTGACGAATTAAAAATCTTTGGGGTAAATTTAAGATGAAACCATCTCAATCAATTGATCATTTAACGACAATGTATGAATGAAAAAAAGTATCAATTTGTTTCTCTTTTTGACTCATTTCTTGCATTTGAAAAACACGATGACATGGCAATTGTCACACAAAAGCTCTTCACAGGAGGGAAAGTATAAATAAGCGATGAAAGAATGAAAACAAAATTTATATTTTTAAAATTGATCAGAAAATATTTATTAAGAGTGAAAAAAAATTTCTTCTTTATTACAGAATGAATCAACAGTGTAAAGTCTGTGGGGAACCTGCAGCAGGATTTCATTTTGGTGCTTTCACATGCGAGGGCTGTAAGGTAAGAAAATGATTTTAAAAAATATTTAAATTGATTGCACAAATTAAATAAGGTTTAACAAGGAGTGTCAATATATTCAATTTGCGGCATGATTCACCTAAAAATCATGAAATTTCATCTCCATTTAATGACAATTCTGGAGCTGCAGAGATGCAAGCATGAGATATATTTATGAGCATATTAAATTGCATAATATTTGAATTGAATTAAATTACTCATAATGAGAGAATTCCTTCCTGGCAGACAAGCAGAATTCTGCCAACTTTATAGGTGCAGTTTTTAACACTCGCCCACAAAACGAGATCAAGTAATTGGATGTAGAAAAAAAAATAATTATGAAATTTTATAGATTTTTACGTTAAAAATATAAAACATCTGCAAGGAAATGTATCATAAAATTGTTCCTTAAGTCCATATTATTCAGTCATATCGAATTGGTATGAAACAATGACAAATTTTGATTGATCACTATGCCTTATAATTTTTTATGTCAAACAATTTTATTCGTCTTGTCATTGCGCTGCATCTTCATTTCCAATTCATCATTACAAATTAAATATTGATCAATTTTCCGTTTTTGTACAATGAAGTAAA
This sequence comes from Chironomus tentans, assembly GCA_963573255.1. Taxonomy (NCBI): domain Eukaryota; kingdom Metazoa; phylum Arthropoda; class Insecta; order Diptera; family Chironomidae; genus Chironomus; species Chironomus tentans. The sequence goes on along the minus strand of OY754304.1, from coordinate 29,060,876 downwards.
AAATCTGCAAAGTCATTGAACAACAAATGCCTATGTTCAGACTTGCAGAATTTAAAAAGAAGAATAAGAAGAAGACAAAAAATTGGCAATTTGTAACGGAAATGCGTTCAACTATAGTTTACATTATACTTTAATGCTTCACTTATTTTCAGAGACGTTCTTTTGTGCATTAACAATGCTCATTAAATATTTTGTAATAGATTTCTTTGATTTCATTCCATTGTTGAATTTGAAATGGAAATTGCTTAATCTCGATTAAAATTCAGAATGCTTCGCATGTAGTTTTTTTTAAATAAAAAATGTAAATTAATTAAATAAATTACTAATTAAATCATATCTCGTTTCTATTACAGTCATTCTTTGGTCGATCCTATAATAATCTATCATCGATATCAGAATGTAAAAATAATGGCGAATGCATAATTAATAAGAAAAATAGGACAGCATGCAAGGCATGTCGACTCAGGAAATGCTTATTAGTTGGTATGTCAAAGAGTGGATCTCGTTATGGTCGCCGTTCAAATTGGTTCAAAATTCACTGTCTTTTACAAGAACAACAGCAACAAGCAGCCAATGCAGCACAAAATGGATGTCCAAAGCCACCAGCGCTCTCGCCAAACTCACTAAATCTCATGAGACATCCATCGTACTCGACGAGTATATTTTCACGACCGCCATGTACGAAGGAGGAAATGATGATGCTAAGATTGGACGAATATGCAAAACAGCATCAACAGCAGCATCCAGCGTCTTCACCGTCGATTAGCTCACCCGATAGTCACAACTCAGATAGTTCAATTGAAATTGGTGATAAACGAAATTCTTTATTGAGCAAGCAAAGTAATAACAATAAGCAGCATGTACCAAATACACAATCTCAACTTCACCATCAGCCGCAGCAACAGCCATCTCCATTGGCATTAAATAAAGACTTGTTTTTACCATTGCCGTTTCCAGGATTTCCATTAATGCCTCCACCAGGGTTCTTGCCACCGCCAACGCACTTTTTATTTTCAAGCTATCACAATGCACTGTATGAACAAAATCATCATTTACTTCAGCAACAAGTTCAACAAGGTCTCTTGAAAACTGCAACTGACTTGCCTACAAATACAATGATTTCGCAGAAATCACCATCAACTGAAAGAGATCTAGAAAATAATAGTAATGGAAGTAGTGAAACATTACAAATACGTGAAAATAACAATAATCATAATAGTAATAATAAGAAACGTCATTACACAGAGACATTATTGGATATGCAGAGGAAGCATATTTCATCATTGTCATCATCCAACTCACTATTGACGACAGTTACAACAAAAATACCAAAGAGATCAAATTCACCATCATCGGCACTCCATTTGATGAATAGTCATCATCTTAGCAATAGACTATGTAAGAGCGAAGAAGAAGATGATGAGGAGGAGGAGGATATTGATATGAATAATGAAAGTGATGAAGTTTTAACGCCACCGAGATCACCAAAAACACCAATGCTTGAAAATAATCCGATAGATTTGAGTATGAAGAGCGGAAGTAGCACCAAATCTGATGATATAAATCACAACTACTACAAAACCAAAACAAATAATAATAAATCTCCATCAGATAATTTTACCATGAATGGTAACTCTGACAGTGACTCAAATGATCATCACAATGCGAACAGCAATAGTAAAAATAACAATAATAATAATAATAGTAATAGAAAGACAATTCATTGTCACGATTTGAAGGATGGAGTTAAATATACAAAACAAATGAATGGTCGTTGTGGAGAGTCCGATGAAGAAGATGATGATAACTTTAGACACCACAATAATAATCAATATGATGTCGAATTGAAGCGTAGAAAATTGCACTTGGCCGCACCGTTAGATTTAACTACAAAAGTTTAACGATTTTTATTTCCTTCTGTTTGACTCTTTAGATGAAAACTAATGAAACTCAAATTCCAACTATACAACATCGGTCGCGTTGTTTGGAAGAAATCATAAAATGTTAAAATAACAATTCAATGCATGTATTACATTAGATAAGTTTGGAAAATTTATGCTTCATCTTTAGAATTCAGGAAGTTTATTGTAATTTCTTCTTTAGTTTAAGTATTTCAAGTATTTTACCAAATGCTATATTGTGAATAAACAGAAAATCACAAGCAAGAGAGAGCACAAAATGACACATGACTTAAGGATTCATATTTAAACTAAAACCTTTGGATTGTTTTTGCTAAATTTCTTGAATATCAGATATCGAAAATTTTAAACAGTACAAATGATAGCGATTATCTGATCGAACTTTAAGGCATAATTTAATAATTTCTTATAATTTTCAAACTGAAATATAAAAATGATTTTGAATATTAATTGAAAGTTTTACAGACAAAAACAATACAATTGGTTTTAGTAAGAAACTGTAGATTTTTCAGTTCAACTAAATTTTATTGACTTAATTATTTAAATTAATTAAAATTAACTTTTCATAAATGTATAAAGGCTTAAACTTAAATTTCAATTTTTATTTATAAGTAGTTAGTTAATCTAGTGCCAGTATTTTTATGGTTTTTCTTATGTTGTTTCTTGTGCAAGTGAAATGTCAAAACGAGCATGAAAACAAATCGATCAAGTTCAATAAAAAAAATTTTATGTTATAAAAAAACAATTTTGTGTTTCTTCATTTACTTTCAGGTTGATTATATTGAGAACGGTTGAAAACAATCGATCATTAGTTTTGCTTCCATCTTTCATCACAATCATACTCTTTATGTGCAATATAAGCAGAAAAAAATATGCAAATTTTCATCTTTCAAGTTCACTTTTTCAGTACAACAGAAATGACGGAATTTGCATCATCACATCGACTCTGCCGAGTGAGTGAGTGACTGGCTGTAATTCACATTTAAAATACTGTTGAGTTCTTTGATTGAATAATAAATCAGAAGTTGATGCAATAATCTTTTTTGAGATTTCAATCTGAAATCTAGATCGATAAAATTTCATAATAGACAGCAGCAATAATGAATGAAAAGAAGAAGGGATTGAGAGCTGACGAAAAATTATTTTTCATGTGGAAGGAAATTAAATTTATTTGTTTTTATATTTTTTTGCAGTTAAAATTGAATCTTTGCGAAATTAAAGAATGATGATTGTTGCTGCAACAACATGATTCATAGCCATATATTTATGATGGTTTACCCACGTATATTCTCTTTTTGAATAGGAGTTCTAGTGTTTTGTGATCGTAATATTCTTGATATTTGTGTAAATGCTGCTGAATATTATTTCCCTATGCTCATTAACTTCCTTTGCAGCAAATAAAATTCATTCGATTCATATTGCAAAATTGTCTGCAAACTAAAACATTTTTTTGCATAAAATATGAAATCATTATTCATTTTTATTGTGACAGATTTTAAGGAATGATGAGCTTACTCATTTTATTATGAAGTAATCTTGAGATGATTTTAATTCTCACACACAATATTTGTTTCTTTACAGTCAGCGATATGTCATTCAATTTTGTATCCACACAATAATTAATAAAAAAGTTGAGTTTTGACATTTTTCCTCTTTCATTAATTCAGTCAGTCGTGAAATCTAAATAATAAAAAAAAATTGTAGATGTTCAACAGTGCTATTAGTAAATTTTCAAGGTATTTCATGAAATGTTGTATATTTGAATTGCTGTTATATGTATATCTCAATAAATTATAAAGTGCTAAGGTCATATCAACGAATGGTGTTTTAATTATATTAAGACAAGTACATACTTAACTTTTAAAATCCATTATCTTGATGCTTTTTGATGCTGATTTTTTTTATTTAAAGAGTCAAACAAGTTGTTGATGTCATCGTAATACATACATACAAGAGATTTGCAACAACGCAATGGAATTAGCTTCGCAAAACTGTACTTGCATTAAATCATTACAAGTATTTTCACCAGACATCGAAGTCAGTCAGTTGAAGTCGACTCGATGTCAGTTGTAAGAAAAAGCGTGTAAAAACAAAGTCGACTCGACTGACTTCGATCTCTGATTTTCACCAATGAAACTTGTACATAAGAATTTTTTAAATGGAAAGCATTTCCAATATCACGTACGAATCTCATACAAATAATTTTTTAATTAATTGTCTTCTATTACTAATTTAATTCAATGTCAATTCAAGTCGTATATCAAAAAAAAATGCTAAAGCGAGTAATTTATGGATGATGAGTTTAGAGATCATGAAAGCTGTTGCAAAAATAAATTGAAGGCATCATCTAGACAATTAAAAAGAATAAAGAGTAAATGATGCACTTTTCCTCCCTTAGCCGATTTGATGTCTTGTTGTGAAAAATAATGGCTTACTTTAAATGAAGTGCAGTAAATGTTTCACTCGTTTGTATCATTCATCACTGCCCAGCATAATAATCATCATCATTCAGTTCCATTGTGGGATGTAAAAGCGAATAGATGGAAAAAATCTAAGAAAGACATCAACGCGTGAACAGACAAGAAAAAAAAATATCCAAAAAATTAAGAAATAAACTATGTCTATTGTTTTTTGGTGTATATATAACTCTTAAATAATGTGCCACTGCTGAATATTTTGACAATAATATCATCAAATAGCTGAGTTTAAAAAAGAAGTAAAATTTTTAACTTTCATAATTTGCGGTGATTAATACAATTTTAATGCTTTTTAAAAAGATGACATGGTGTGAATTTTATGTCAACTGTAGATACTTAAAATTGTTTAATATATTCATAAATTTTCATTACAAATTAATGATATTTTAAGCACTTTTAACAGTTTCATGAAAGTTTGCAATTTTCCTCGCTAATGATATAATTTACATAAATTCTTTTCGAATCAATAGGATACTTAAAAGAAAACGTCTGCATGAAAATAAATGACACAAATATAAAAGATTTTATTTCATCTTGAAAACTGTTTTGACAACGAATATGCATAAAATTCAGAAACATTTATATTTTTATTAAGTGAGAGTCAAGCTATTAAAGCTTAACCATCTGTGGAAGATAATCAAGAAAGACAATTTTTAATGATTAAAAAATATTTGTGTAAATTTTAAATAATATTTAAATTAATTGTTGTCACTTAGTTCATCAAAAGATTAAGTAAATAAAAAATTCTTCTTAAATACTTAATTTGGCGCTCGGATATTTTTTCATGATCATTTAAAATAAGTTTACTAATGAAGCATTAATAATATTAAATCAACTAACAAGTATAATTAAAGCATTGACAGTAAAACAACTCGTAAAGTAAATTCATGTAAACGGACTTTATTAAAAAGTTAAATGAAATAATATGGGAAATAAATTTGTAGGAAAACAAATTGAAGCATTCACGTTTTCACAATTAATATTGCTATTAATTTATACCATAATAATTTAGATTTTCAAAGTTAAATGAAAATACAGGATTTTTATTGCCACTTTAAACCATCATAAACATGTTTTAATTTTTAACATCATTGAGTATTCGATTCTACATCGCAAATTTAGGATAAATACATGAGTGAAAAGTGCACTTTATTCATTCACTTGTTGATGTAGTTTTTTTAGCTTGACCAAAGCTAAGTTTATGCTCGTAATATTCTACTATAAAACATTGGCATTAATTTACAATTCGTTTAATTATAACTACTCTGTAATTAATAAATAGGTGTAGTTGTACAATACTCGTTCAGAAAGATGATCAGATATAAACGAAAGATGGAGTAAATAAATAGAGACTCGACTGACGTAAGTAAATATGATGATCATTTTCATTAATTTGTAATCTATAAAACTAATTATTAAGTACACAGTATTTCCAACATTTATATTTCTTCGTTCAACAATTTCAAGCTTGTCGACATTCTCAATGGTGCGGGGAGAAAGAGAGAAGTAAAATGAATATCTATGTTGTTCGTCCTGATGGTCAAACCGTTGTACTACATATCTCATGTGATTAGGTTTTACATTTAAACAACTTCATAAAGGCATAAGACTTGAGATATCATGTTCAGCAACAGCGAAACTAATGAAAACTGCAATAAAATTTATTATCAAAAAATGTATAAGAAATATTCTCCTTTCATCCATGTTATGAACATGCAAAAATATTTTTAAGCTGGGAGCCTCTATTGCTATGTAAACGTACTGTTTTTGCTAGTTTTTACTTGAGCTTTGCTTAAAACATGATTTAAGCATTTTTTACGAAAATTTATATTTTTCATCAACATTTAAAAATTTATTTCCATTTGCCATGCCTTGTAAACATCATCCGATTGTTGTAAGAATTTTTTAGAGAAATAAGAAAAAAAAAACAATTTTACCATCCTCTGATCGCATAAACCACTTCAGTTTATGCTTGGGATAGCTTTCTATATGAATAAAAAAAAAATATGGAAAAATGTTCTTGGCAAGCGTGAAATAAAATGAGGAAATATAAACTTGGAGATGATGTTTCAATTAAAATGGATTTCATTTGAGATTTTAGTTTCAGCAATCGGTATCAAGTCGAGGGAGATATGGTTTAAAGCAAAAAAAGACTATAGACGTTCGCTTAACTTACTTCTTTCTACGTAAATATAAGAATTTTTTGTCAGATAAATTTTATCTTAAAGTATCTAAGCAGTTCAGTTTAAAATAAACACATCAAAGCATCTTGATTGTTCAAAGTATAAGCAATTTGAACATTAGTCCAATTACTTGTAAAACTATAACAAATTGTTGAATGAACATAAGCACAATTGGATTGATGAATATGTGGTGATTGACGTGATACATTGTTCGAGAAAAAATTTTCTTATTACAGCACGGCGGGAAAGAAAAAGGTCCAAAAAAGACGAGCAAGGTACGATTGGAATTTACGAAGAATTATGCTCGCTCATACTCGCACATACAGAAAATGTTGATATTTTGTGATAAATCAATAATTAAATCGCTATTTAGACACGAAATTGTTATTTCTTGTAAGAAAGAAAACTATCTGTTTCCTCAATCATCACTTTCATGGGAACTGCTTTGCTTTACTATTATTATTAATAATCTTATTATTATTACTATAATGTTTTGTATCGCGTTTTTGTTTCTTTTTCTTCTTTTCCCATGTGTGCGATGCTTAGAGCAAAAAGCAGTATGCGAAAAAAGAAATGTAAATGGACAAGTCATGTGAACAGAATTGACGAAAGGAACAACACAAAAAATATATAACATGAATGTTTATGAACGTAACAAACCGATCATAATGTGATGTGCCATATTTGAAATAGTCAGACCCAAAGCTAAATCACAGACGGATAGAGCACGATTTGTGCGAAATTCACCTTACTTTCAACATATTTACTAACTTTTCAGCTGCGCACGATACAATGGAGAATTACTTATATTGGTGTGGTCTAACTAAACTGTATGAACAGTCACTTTGGTGGACCGAAAGGAGCAAATAAAAAAAACTTATTAAATAAAATTTTGCGCCTAATTTAAAGAATGTCTTATAGCTTTCTAACTATATAACATTAAATTTTTAGCTGTTCTTGAAGACGTCTTGTTGCTTTACATAAATTAAAGACAAATTAAAATTTTAAAAAATCATCTATTGCTTGCTCTTGTCAAGGCTCATATTGTAGTCATAGCCTGCTAAAAGAAATGATGAAAAAAAGATGTTGATATGAACTCATGAATTTCTTTTATTTATATGTCAGCATGCGACAGTTGATGGAGGAAGGATAGATGGATGGATGGATGGAATCAGTTATGATAATGGCATGAGAGAAAGAGACACATAACCACACACATATAATATATTATAAATTATGAATGTTGATGATGAAATGACTTTTCGTGATCTATTCCAGAGCGAATTCGTGCATCAACAATTGTTTTGATACTTTATAGTATATAAAATGTATGCTACATGTAAATATAAATAGATTTTAATTTGTTGCTAAGGGTTTATTCAAAAGTTCCAGCTTGCTGTATGTTTTGTGAATTATGGCATGATAAATATCGATTAGCAAATATTATATTTTAGTTAACGATTTTTCGCATAAATTACATGTCATATGAAATCTGATGAAATCTTTTGATATTGAGAAGGAATAAATATTTTTGATAAGGCAATAAACATAACAAATTATAAAGTAATGGTATCAGTGCGTTTCATATTTCCTTTCTTCTCAATCCAAACTGAAAGAAGTAAAAAAAATTTCTTGACGTTTTTCCATTCGCCACACGAGAAGATATCTGTTAACTAATTTCTGATTTCATTTTTAATCCCCTGCTGTTCATGTAAAATTAGATTGAAAAGTTTTCAAAAGCTCATGGCATCATAAAGCAGTGAACATATCAACTGGTGAACATACATACCCATAATATCACAATATCTTTCTTTTTTTTCTTTTTTACAGTATAGTACATGAATATCTGTTGTTATTGTACTTTAGCATTTCTTTTATTTTTCAATATAGACAAATTGAATTATTTTTTAAAGATTCGATTCCAAAATTACTTCTTGATTTAATTTTTTTAATCAAATTTTATTATTATTTAAAACTAAATGCGCTTTAAAAACTAAAAGGTAAATAATTTTCGAGCAAATTAAAAGTTTCGTTTTTCAAGCAATTTTAAATCCCACTAAAATATTTTATGACTATGAAAAAATAGCTTATATTAATTTTTGTATGTATGTTTTAATGATTGACATATCTTCAGTATGAAAACATATTGAGCTACTGCAAAGAGATTTAAACAAAATTCAGCAAGATTGTCTTCTTGAAAAAAAATTTGTAGCAATCAATTAAGTTCTGAATCGGTGTCTATTCTTGTACATTTCACGCAGTCAAAATGAACAACAATACTTTTTGTTATGAGTTTAAATATGCTAATCAAACGCGAGCAGGAAAGTACAAGATGGGAAGATGAGAAAAGAAAATTAAAATTATGATATCATCGGTTCATATTTCTTTTTATTCATTTTGTTATTTTTCATTTCGGAATTAAGTTTCGTGAATAAATTAAGCATATTCGAACTGGTCTCATATTATATTTCAATATTTCATTTCATTTTGTGTCTATACACACACGATGCTTATCAGATGTGCAAATAAAGTGGGATTTATTTTTCGTATCTTTTTGTCAGATGATTTGACATTTTGGAATAATTTGTTGAAGACTTAATTTTTTTATCAAGTGAGATGAGTTTTGATAACGCGTGTGAGATGTCCAACAATATTTTTTTACACATCATATCAAATTTAATACATTGATGACAATAAATTTGTTGATGGCAATTATTGTTTGGCTGTCAAGAAAGTAATAATAGAATACTTGTGGAATTATCAAAAAATGTCTTATTTTATTCTGTGTCAACTGCTTGATCATTTCTATAATTTTGGTAGAGGAGCAGTGAGAAGGTAAAAAAGACTAATTTGCATTTGAATCAAGCGATCACAAAAATAATGAATTGCTAATAAAGGTGTAATATTTTTCACTTTGGACTTATTCTTCGGTGTGAAGCCTGATACCTGTAAAATGACAATGAATTTTTCATCTTTAGGCTCTGCTGTTTTTCGGTATTTTTGTGTAAAAGAGATGAAGAAACGAAACTCGTTAATATTTCACAGTTAAATTTAAATTTTCGTACCTAATTAATGACCAAAATAAATCACATGATTTATAAACAAAGAATGTGTATTCAGATTTCTTTCATGTGTGTGACAGCTCGAAAATGTGTTCAGCCTTCCCAATGTCAACAGATCAGGTGTGAATTTTATTACCATTATATGAAGATGGGTTCATAAAGTTCATAAGTTGTTATTTTTCATTTCATTATTTCCAGTTCGACTTGATGTATATTTACACAGTGCTTATTATCTATTAGCTAAATTATTCCTTACTTTTGCACATTTTTGGATTTTTTTTGTTCAGTTCACAACTAGCAAAACAATTTACATCAAAGAACTAAATGTGTGATTTAGAAAAACTATCCATTAAACCTGGAATTTTATGTAACGTGAGTTATGCTTTTTTCCCAACATCCATAATATGAATATAAATACATAAATATGACAATAACAATAACAGTAATAATAGTAAACAAATATATAAAAAACCATATTGAAAAACATCCGTGTGAATTTGATTCAATATCATATAAATACTTAAGCTTGAATTCGTTTTGTGTTGATGTCAAATAACTAAAAAGAAGTCAAACTCTCTCACAAAATTTAAGTGTTTTTCAATGGCGATATCAGATAAATATGTTAATAACTTGACTAAGCATTTATTTAATAAAGCGTTGATGATTGTCTAATGAAGAGTTTTCGAGATTATCATAGAGATGACAGCGTTTCTGTTCCTGAATGCTTTTAAGTTTAGATATTATTAAAAGCTTCATGTTTAGGTCTGTTTAGGTCTTTTAAAATTGTGGTGAAATTATAAATTTTAAAATAAATTGACGGTTTAAAAATGTAACGGTTTCCTTATTTTATTCATTGATTAGTTTAAAATATTCCAATACTAAAATTTTGACATTTCCTAACCATGAGATATTTTGAAACCTATTTAATATCAACATGCAAAAATTGATAGATAACAAAAATACAGAGAATCACAATAGCAATAAGTAATAGATGCCACAATGTGAGCCCAATACGTGTAGGATTATTGAGATTATGTGTGTCTCACTCAAACCTTTTCTACCATTCAGAGTATAATTTCAGGTTAAAAGTTCAAAAGCCATGGCATAATCCACCTATTTTTTTCTCACTCATCATCAATTTCTGCTTTTTCAAGTTTATCCGCATATTTTGCTCATCTTACTATTGTTGTTGATGTAATTCCTTCTTTTTATATATGAAAAAGAAGGAAAACAGCGAACGCCTTAATGTTATTTATAACAAATACACACAATACACAAGTTCATATCTCTCTTTAGTTAATATAATGTTATATGTGCTAGATTGTTGTTGAGTTTAATTGCTATCGAGGTGCTCTATGGAATATTTGATTTAATGCTCTTTGATACGTTCATTTACGATAAGGCAATTGCTGAACCATCTTTGGGGCACAACCATTACAAATATGAATATATATATAGAAACGAATGTGAATAGAAATGACTTTTAATAATGTTACTACGTGGATTCATGCGAAATAAGAATGAGTGTGCTAGCAATTTGAACGGCTGACCAATAAATATGCTAATTACTTTAAAACTGTTTAGTTCTTTTTAATTGAAAACTTTTCTAATATTTTTTTTAAAAAATTAGCAGTCTTGTAAAATTAAGTTAATAATGCACTCTAGTCATTCATATTTTGCAGTTTTTTACCAGTTTTAATCTGATATTGTACAAACACCTTACATTGAGCATCACATTTTCATTTCATTCAACTTTTATTTTGCTTTCCTTCTTGTGCTGTTATTTTTAGTTCGCTAGTTTATTCTCATACATGTATATTTTATGTGAAGAGAAATAATGTGGAGAGACATTAGGATTAAGCGTACTCTATGGTAAGTATATTCATAAATTTATTAATTCAATTTAAAAATTGAGAGGCGTTCACATGTCTTCCTCCATTTAATAAATGTTTATTTTGCTAAAGATCTCTTTTTCATACACTACAAGCTTTACTTATTATTTTATACTCAATAAGAAGATATTGACTTTTCATACGAACATTTATAATAAGTTTTTTTTCTTGCATCTAAATCAGTGTTTCTAAAACTTTTTAGTCTTTTGACACACTTATCTCCACTTTGAAGATTTGGTGGCGCATTTGAGTCACAAAAAAGTTATGTTTGAACTCAATTTAGACTAGGTGTGTCGAGTAGAATTAAGAAACTCTTAGGCAGCAAAATTGTAGGAAATTTCAAGAAAATTCTCTAATTCATAAAATTTTGAGGTACACTAGTGTACCACGGCACACAGTCTAAGAACCACATATTCTAATTAATTCATAGGTTCAATTTGTCTGAGCACGGACCTTAGCATGTATTCATATAAAAAAATATAATGTAAATAAATAAGTTTTGGTAATTAATTAATTTGGACTAGAATTTTGATGAAGTCTGTCATAAGAATTAAATTACTTCTTTTGGATTTCTTACTCTTCATTAATAAGTCTACGTCTTCGATATTTATATGAAATGTTATCTCAGAGAGGATTAAAAAATGCTTTTAGCAGTTATAAATAAATTAGCATTTGTTTGAGCAAAAAATACATTAACAGGAATAAATGCAGTCATAGAATTTTGGATTTCTTTCGCATTTGTGATGTCATAAACTTTAATTAAAAGTAAATCGTTGGTTATAAAGATAAAATCTATAATAAATGTTATAAAAATTTCCTTCAGATACATAAAAGTAGTCACTTAAATAATTTAGTCAATCGATATATTTGGAGCATCATGGTAAATGAAAATGAAATCAAGAGTTCTTCAATGTGACATAAAGGTAAAACAAAAAGAATTGAAAGGGAGAATGAAAAACAACATATTTTTCTATAAAGATTGTGCAATTTCCATTTCAAACTCAACAAAGCAAAATAAAAGAATGAAAAAGTTACACAACATTTAATGAGCTTTGTAATGCAAAAAATAAACGTCTTTGGAAGGTAACTGAAGCGTGAAAGTAGATTTTTTTACAAACAATTTCAACGCATTTCCGTTACAAATTAAAGTGCAATTAATTGAATAATTCATTAATATTGTTATAAAATAGATGTATTAGTTCTTCTTCATCTGTTTTACAGTCATCTGAACTTTCACTGATTCTACAAATTTTTCTTTCGATTTTATTGAAACGGAACATCTTTATTGATTACATTGTAGACAATCTGATTGAATGGAATTAACATTGTCTGTAGAAAATCAGAGTTGTTGGTGATATTTAAAGGCACAAACAAAGTATTTTTTTCATTTTGAGAGAAAAAAGTGAAGAAATCTTTCTTTCCTTTCAATTCTTAATTCAATTTGTAACACCAAATCAATCATAATTTTTCTCAATACATCCATCTCACTCATAAGAGCATAACTCACGACGTAGGCATTCGATTGTTCCGCTCTAAAATGAAGTAAAAATCGGTTAAACTATCGAAAGCCATCCGACTCTTGCTGGCTGACAAATAAGAGAATAAGTAAGAAAACATAATATGCACGACAAACAATTGAAGCTTATATTAGGATTGTGATATGGCTCGGTGGCGTAGTGGTTTGGTACTTCGGTCGAGACTTGCTAGGGTAAGTTTATTGGATCCCACTATAAAATGTAGACCTGATTATAGTGCCGTGGCTTGACGACAATCACACGTGAAGCATATTATCTGAGAAGGGAAAAAGTGAAAATCAAGTAAAAGATTTTATGTTGAATTTGTGCTAAAAAGGCATAAAGCTAAAGAGAGTGATGGATTTTGTTGAGTCACGATTGACTAGTAATAATCACATTCCATGATTCTGTTCTTTCATCTCATTTTGTGCGAATAACTGAAATGTGTGAGCAAAACTGTGAAGAAATGAAGGAGATAAAATTTTTGAACCGTACATAAAATGAATTAAATAAATGATTTATGATGTATTTACTTTATTAAAAATTATTTTCGTACAAAAATTTGTCGATTCTTTTCAGAAATGTAAGGAAAGACACATCATAGGTCACATATATATGATTTAGAAAACTTCTGATGATCAATCATGATTAACAATTCAAAAATGATGACAATCATTTCCTTTTCTATCTTCTGAATTTGAAACATGAATTGTGAGAAAAGGGCATATACAAAATTGCACAATTCAAAAATGAAAAGTGAAATCCAATTTTCCAATTTCACAACTGCAATTGGTGATAATTTTATACTTCTCATCAACTATTAATGTGACCTTTAGTAATAAAAATTCAATCGATTTTTTTAAAGTTTAAATATCAGAGATCGGAATCAATATTATTTTTCAATTCAACAGTAGCATCATAATGAGCATGATGTACATAATAATATTCATATTTTTTAATGTCAAAACCCGTCAAAACAAAAGAAACTAAAAATTATAATGGAAAAAATTTGTTTCCAATTCCATCAAAATATTTAAATATTTTATATTAACAAAATTTCAGCAATTTTAAAAACAATTTCATTTATTTTAAATTTCTAAATATTTATTTAAAATTTTGCAAGAAATTATTGAAATTTTTACTGAGTAAAGAATTAGTTCAAATTTCAAATTATTTCAAAAGCCAATAAAATTTAAATAATCTCATTATTTTAATGGTTTTAGGTCATTTAATCCTTGCTTGAAAATCACTGATCCCAAAATTTATTGCTCCAAATCTTCATTTTCGGTAAGTAAATGTAAATCCAATTACCACAGTTCTTATTAGTTTGTCCTAATTTTTAATCTTTTTAACGCTTTTGTTTTGACATCTTTTTTCTACCTGATAAAGATTTTCACTTGAATTTTAAATCATTTCATTTCCAGTCATATTAAAAAAATTATTCTAAAAATTCAATGAATGTTAAAAAATTTCCAAAAAGAAAAGTTGATAAAAAATAAAATATTGCGTAAGTTCTCAAACACTTTAAAAATAATTATTTCTCATTATCTACTTACGTTGCTACAACAGGCACGAGGGCAAAATGGAATGAGAATTTTAAGTTTATTGACTACGCATAAAGAACTTAATTTAATTAAATTTAATGCAAAAAAAAAATAATTTTATGCATCATGAATGCATGTGAACGAGAACATACTTTTATTTATTGTTGATATCACATAAAATTAAAAATATTTGTCAAGGACACACGAAAATATCGTAAATTGTAATCGTAACCGATTTCATGTTCAGAAACAATAATCCCATTGTTTTGATGATTTTTTCACATTTAATATGATTTCACAAACCTTAAATGCTCAGTTTATATCTTGCATGTCAAAACTATGAGATAAAATGTTTAAACACAAAGGAAAAATGTCATTGGAGTTTGCTGTACAAATTTTAGTATTTCTTGAAATTCCAAGTCTTTAAATATTATTGAAACATTTCTGATTGATGCTCCAGTCACAGATTGATAATTTTCAAATTTATCCAGAGCTTTCTAGCAATAAAAATCTACTCAGTGAAAAAATATGAAAAATTATTGTCACAAAATATAAAATGCTCAAAAAAATCGCATGACCTTCACACATGAGTTCTTATTCCGTTTCGTTACAATAAACTTTTTTCTAGGTTTCCCGCGCACCACAAGTTAAAGTATGAGGAGATTATGCAACGCAACATGATTTGAATGAAAAAAAAAGCAGCAAAAGGCTTAGTCGACAATTTAGTTTGCAATTGTTCTATCTATGTGAATTACACAAATGTTATTGTTTTATTTCTGTATTAAAGTAAATCAACAATATATTTGCGTAGTGAAAGAGAGCATTCATTAATAAGCAAGGCGCATTTGGAATTTGGCACTGATATTTTGAAACTAATAAAATTCATCATAAAAATGCGTTACTGCTTTTCCATTTGCTACTAAAACTAACTTCAACAAGATTTTATTATTATTTCGATATCATTTGACAATAATTTGCCATTAATGCTGAATGAAGTCAATGGAAAATTGTGATCATTATTTATGTCAAATATGTTGCCTTTTAACTGCTGACATTGTGAGAAAATTATTTCTGAAATATGCTTATTTTATGAGGTTTGTTGATCTGGTTTATACGTGCATTATGCGAGTGCACTTGTTCGCTATTTAGTTATTTGTCCTATAAAATATTTTAAAATGATTTTTCTGTCTGATGTGCTTTATATATAATAAGCTTTAATAAGCAAATGAAAATTTATTATTTCCATGGAAATTAGAGACAATAAGTCTAAATCGCTTCTTAAATTGTCGAGTTAGAATAGCATTTTTTTAAATCCAGTAGCAGTTTGCTAGTCATTGAATAAACAAGTAGACCAATTGTCAAAAATAAATTTAATGAAATACATACAATATTACAAATAACAATGAATCGGAAGCTGAAATGAATCATGAAAAAGCATGACAGATAGAGTATAAAAAATATATTTCTGATGAATCAAGACGATTTTTAAACGAGTCACATGAATGGCATCAAAAGTTCGAGAAACTGAACGATCGTTAAGTAAATATTTTAATGAATGAAGTTTTTGAAGAAGCGACAGACAGACAATTCATTGTCACATCTTGAAGGATAGAAGATGGAAGTGTCGTAAAATAATGCATGGCTTAATTTTAACGCAATGAAAATTGCTTTAAATTCTTATGAAGGTTTCTAAATTATGGGAAAATTGATTAATATTTTAATTTATCCTAGTTAGTCAATTTTTTTGGTCATTATAGTTTTATTAATTCAATCCTGATGATGGACTTTTTAACTGGTTTTAACGTTATTAAACAGTTAGAAACTTGCTATATAAATTGTAATGCGAATCAATTAAGTAAATTAGTCAAGAAAATCAACAAAAATGTGATCTTTATGTTTATTTCTCATGCCCAAGTAAATTGAATTTTTAAAGTCTCTTCTACTTATTTTGTAAATATTTTACCAAACAACAACATTGTTGACTTTTATTACTCTTCACAAGCATCTATACATTTAACAGTTCTTATAGTTATGGCTTTTAAAAATATTTTGATTTATTTAAAGCACAACAATAATTTACAGCTTTTAACCAACAATGAGTGCCTTTTGATCTAAAAAAATTAAGAAGAAAAGTATTATACGAGATTTTAATGAAGGCAATGCTATAAATACACACTTTGTGCGCTTCTTTTTAGTAAATTTCTTTCTGAAAAAATAATATTTTTAATAGAAATAAAAAGCTTAGAATTAAATAATTTATTTGAAAATGTTAAATTTCATGCTGTTAAAATATGTACTCTAAATTTTCTTGAATTTTCCCAAATAAAAAATCTCTGTAATGCGCATCAACTTTTTATATAGATTAAACAATTTTTTTACTCGTTTAATTTGAGGAGCAATAAAATGTTGAATATCAAACCATAGTCATCGTCGTCGTCACAAAAAGGATTTGGTCGAGAGATGATAAAGCATTGCCGACAATATTTGAGTTATTTTCCATTCATAAAAAATGCTTTTTGCTTTCAAAGCTGTTAATTAATATATTTTACCTCATCGTACCTCATCTTTTACGAGAGCAATGTTAAGATAGGCAATAAAATGCACGAAATTCTCGCCGGTATGTGATTAACAAACAAGAATATTCTTCATTATATTGCTATTTCACGGATATGCATTCATTTTAATGCTCAAATAAGACGATCTTATTCATTGCTGGGAGTAAAGTAAAAATAGCAATAAAAAAAATAACTCATAGACAATACAATGCAATGGCATAAAACCAGAGAATATACACATATCGAGGAATAAAGTTGAAGCTCTTATAAGTAAGCGATTCATGACCTTCACACGTGAATTATTGTTCCGTTTCGTTACAATAATTATTATGTTTCGTTTTGTTCATAAATTGCTTTGATATTGTTGCACAATCGAGTATATACATACATACCATCTTTTTGATGTTCATGTGAAGAAATAGCACAAAATTTGTTTATAGTTAAATTAAATCTTTTTTTCTCGGTGTTATTAAATTGTCTTTAATCATCATCATCATCATCATACGAATTTTATATTATAAAATACAACCTCATCTTTATTAAATTTAGAGGAGAATTTGTCTCGGGAAATGCACAAAGCTGAGCACCTGAATTATGTTTGATACTCAAACATTTATTTTACTCCAATATCATGTTTTGGAACCTCTAGCTGTGAAATCGTCTTCAAAGAAGAAAACTAAATTAAATCACTCGCGGGAAAAATAAGCAGTGGCAGCAATAACACAATAATAATAATAATAATAATAACAATTCAAATCACCTAGCAAAAAATATGAATCAAGTCAAGTCAACTGCGGATGCTGAGATTTTATCAACTGAGAATAAATAAATTTATTCATCATTTTATTGTAATAATCACATATGATTAATGAAATCTACAGCTCCGAGGAGATGCTTTTGTTATTTTTGTTGTGCACAGAGAGTAATTATGTGACTGTCTGACGGCGATCTATAGAAAAGAGTAATATTAGATTTTTGTGGTGAACAAAAAACAAATTTTGTTGTGGCTACCGTGCTCTTAATAAGCCTTAATTTAACTTAATAGGATTATTACCCGTTACTGCTATTGCTGCTGTTTGCTATGGAAGTATATGAAAGACGTAAATGATATTTCGGTAATGTTGATTTTTCATCATCATCATCATCATTCACCTTTTCTCTTTCATTCATTTTTCGCCTTTCAATTTCGATTTTATTTCTATTCATTATTGGCATTCTCCTTTTAATTAAGTTTTCATTCCTTCTCTTATTCGTAATATGAGCTATTTCTGCATCTACATACATTTGTAAACAGCAGTTATTAATAGATCATTGATGTTGCATTAAGAGCTCAGTTGAGATACAATATATACAAGAGAAAAATTAAAACTAATCGCTCAATTTATGTATTTTTCTGGAAATTTGCAACAATTAACAGATACTCAATTCAGAAATTGTAAACAATTTGTGGAAATTGCTAATTTTTATATAGTCTATGCATACATGACTTCAAAGAGGAAATTTTATTAAAAATTACTTATTTTGCTCCAAAAATTTATTAGAACCAGAATATTAAAAAAACCTAGTTAGAGCTTATAGTTTTCGAAATTCATGAACCTCGGTTGTCATTTTTTATGACTCTTAATATCCAATTTTAAAATAGTGTAAGTATAATAATTAAAACACTAACAATTTTAAAAATTTGTAGCAAATGATTTACTAGCACATATTGCACAAAACAAAGTAAAGTAGAAATTGCTGCAGGCTCTGCATATTTATGAACATGAAAATGTAATTTTTTCATCATATACATAAACAAAAAGATGAATGAAGGTAAAAATAAAGGAATATCATAAAAATAATTAATCGCTGCAAGTTTAAAGATCATAAAGTTTGCTGAAAAAAACTGAATTAAGACATCAACTAAGTAATGAGATTGGCTCTTACTCCCGAGAATAAATTGCGAGCTCTTATTACTTGTGTAAATTGTGAAAATTAACAAATGTTAGTGCTCAATTATGACTAGAGCGCATTAAAAATTAAAATAAAGAGGAGATGAAACTAAAAGGCCAGGGGGGCCTTTTGGAGACTTGAGCCCCCTAACTTAAATAAACTCAGTACAAAATTTTCCGATTAGGAATTTTTTTTGACAATTTTAAAGTTTTCCATTGAAATTTTCGCGAATCCTTGGCGAATCCATTGAAATAATACAAAAATAAGTAAGGATTGAAATGAGTAAAAATGATAATGTCTAAAGCAGCTGTTTTACAGACACTGTTTCAAAAAGAAAGGTGAAGCAAAAAATGAAAATTGCAAATGATTTATTTCAAATGAAGTGTTTTAACTATTTCAACTACATAAATCATTTATCATTGTCGATCAGTGATGCACAATTTGAAAGCCGACGACGATTGAGCTGTCTGGCTCATGGATACACGTGAGCTAATTTTTATTCTCATAAATTGCTTTTTATTAAGGATATGTAAAAATATATACAATGCCATTTTTATTTCATTTAACTTTTTTATTAACTTATTAATCTTGACTATCCTATGCAAACAATTTAAATAGAGAAAATTATTTAACATTCCAATTATTTATTTTTTTGTCTTCCAAAAAACAGGAGGAAATGAATTGTGCCATGAAATGTCAATAGTAAAGTTACAGGGAGTCCAAACATTACGATTTCATGAGAATAATTTAATTAAAAAAAGTAAACCAATTTCATTTTTAATAAAAGACAAAAACAAAATTGTCGCGGATGATTTCTAACAATTGAAACAATTTCAGTGGTAAATTTGTTTTCTCACACGAAATATCTTCGAGCCAGAAGGAACAAAAAGAAGAACATGAAAAGAGAAATGATAATTTATTTGTTAATGGCAAAACTCATTTTACGTGTATAAAATTGTCTTTCCTCGTGAAATTAAATCGGAAATATCTTCTTTTTTGACCATTTAAACTTCGTTTTTTTATAACAATTATTATTAATACTAAGTTCAATCTACTGACTCATAAATAAAGAAGAACTTTTGAAACATTTTTCTTAATGGAATATTTTTAACGGGAACGGCAATTTCATCTTATTTTTCTCTCACTTTTTCAAATGATACCTTATTTAACGAAAGCATTAACACTTTTTTGATTACTTTTTTCTGTCTTAAAATAAAAAAAATACACGAGAAACAATTTGGTGACCTTATGAGCATTTCTTTGTCTCTATATACTTTACACTCACAGCTTCTATGAAAATATCAGGTGAGATTTCTCTTACTAAAATAATGAACCATCTTATATAGATAGCTAAATCACGATTAAATTTTTTCCAACCTATTGAGCTTATAAACTTGATCTTTTGAGGAAATGTCTTCCTCCTCATAGTTTCTAAACATCTTTTGAACTATTCATACTGGTTTTGAAATCGATTTGAAGAATCATTAGATCTTGTAAGATTACCGAATCTCATCATCATTTGCTAAGATAATTTTTTCAGAGCATGCCTTTTATAGAAATAAATATTTGATACATACTTATGGACTGAAAAGCGGGGATCAATTTGTTCTGCTTACAGCTTATTTAAAAGATAAATAAAAATATCTAATTGGATTAATTGAGATTAATAATGATTAATCTTTTTAAATCTCGCCATTTTTGAATTTAATAAATTTTTTGACATCACATCCTGTACTTGATATAGTTTTGCAATTAAGAAATCAGTAAGGATCATATTATTATGTTCAATATTTAGAAATGGAGTGAGAATATGCAGATAACATACATATATGTTCCTTTATACATTTTTATATTTAAAATATATATTTTCAGACCATTTCTTGCTGCCTGGTCATTTTTATTCGCACGCAAATATTTATTTATTTTTACGAATGCTTCACTGCATGATATTAACAACTAACTGAATTTGATAATTTTAATTAATTGAATTTAGGGATTTTGTTGGACGATAATTATGAGTTATGAAATTTAAGAATAAAAAACAGCATAAGTTTAAGGCACCAATTAACGAGATCGAAAACTTTAAATAATCAAAAAATCGTCCAATAATCATACAGAGTCAGTAATTTCTGTCATGTATTCTGTTTTCGGGAGAAAAGCTCATTTACATTTGAATGCCAAAAAACCGAAACTGAGACGATCAAGAATAATGGATTGCTAATGAATGTATAAGATGCCTGAAAAATTCAAAAATGCGGCACTAACGATATACACAAGGAAAATCCAAGAAAAAATAAAATATGAAGACAGCAAGAAAGAGAGAAGTAAATATTCGGTGTTAATTTTTTGTCACTTTAATTTTCAAAGAACCATTTATACCATACACATGTTAAGAAAACGAAAAAGTATTTATATAAAATCACCAAGGAATGTTCTATTCAAGTGTGAACAAAAACTTTATCTTAATTAGCTGAAGTCAATGATTCTCAATATATCGTGTCCAGCACAAAACACAACAGCTTGAAAAATAATAAAATAAAGACTTTGTCAGGAGACTTTCCATTGGATTTTATTTAAGCGAGTGGAATTTTTGTTTTGGTGAATGAATGCTGATAATGAGTTGAAGACTATATTTGGACATGCAAAATTATCGAGATAAATGAAAATGAAATATTTCATAAATGCGGTAAGATGACTTAGTGACTGCTATCAGAATATTTTATGCAGCATGTTCTTCAATATATTAAGTACAAAATTTAAATCCATCATATGATTAATAGTCATTCAAAATATCAGTTGTTGTCAACACTTGACAGTATTTTGCACTATATTGTTTAAGCGTCTATTCATAACTTACAGGAAAATGAATTCATAAAAATAAAAATATGTCAAAATTAATGCATTGAACGTTATCGTTTTAGTAGTTACAGTAAAAAAAGATTAATTTATGACATATTATGTATATTGAAATCAAATATATATTTTGCTGAATGCCCACTTGAAAGTTCCTCAACAAATGGACTGTCTACAAGACAAGAGATAGAAGAGAAAAAAATAAAGGCCGATTTCAATGATGGGTTAAGTAAAGTTAACTTTAAAGCCCATTAAATAAAGGAGACAAGAGGTTTAGATGAAAGCAATAAAACGTTTTTCAAATCATTTAGCACAAAATGAGTAAATCTGACTCATTGATAGGCTGGTCATTTTTCGTCAAA
Organism: Chironomus tentans; assembly: GCA_963573255.1. Classification (NCBI taxonomy): domain Eukaryota; kingdom Metazoa; phylum Arthropoda; class Insecta; order Diptera; family Chironomidae; genus Chironomus; species Chironomus tentans. The sequence goes on along the minus strand of OY754304.1, from coordinate 29,038,583 downwards.
ATTTTTAAAATTTTGTTCTACGTCTCGGATTTTCTTCATGCATTTTTTCGTTAATTTTCAAATTTTCCTTTATGTCCCAGATTTTTATGAAATTTATTTTCACCAAAAGAGTCTGACCACCATACTCATTGATTTTTAATTGACACTACCACTTGATGCATTTTTGATCTTTTTTTATTAATTCCTAAAGTTCAAGATCTTTCATCTAAATGTTCAATAACAATTTTTTTTTCAAAAATGCGCTTTTACAAAGCTAAGACGAATTTCAACAAACTTTACATAAACAAAGAAAATAAATTGAATTCTAAGTAAAAGTAAAAAATTGAACTTTTAAGTAGACATATGTACATTGTAAGACTTCACAACTCATGAAGTATAGATGATGAAATAGGAAAGAATAAGCATAAGTGGATGACCAATTTGGAGCAAAGTGAAATCTATTTTTCATTTAACAATACAAGAGATATCATCATATAGATCACCTTGTGACTTTTCAATATAAATGATCATGATTATGTATGATGGAAAGCAAGCACAAATTTATATATGTTTGTAAGACTCTCCTCGAGATCGTGAGAATGAATCTCAAACAAATAAGAATGTTATTGATCGAATATCTATCATGTGTGAAACTCGAGAAACTTGATCTTGATTAAATATTGATGGAAATGAGGAGAAAAAGAGGAAGAAGGAATGGATAAAGTTTTAAGATTTTTTTTATACATTTGAAAAATTTGCTTGCAAAACTCGTTAAGTGGTCTGGTGGCGATTAACACACTTTTTGTCGTCGATTTAATACATGCAGTATAACTTCTGGTACTTTAAATCTTTCTTCTTCATTTCATTAAAGTGAAGTTCAGTTATAAATGGAACATAGTAATGTAACAAAATTGAAACTATTAATCAAAACACTCGAAACTGAATTAAGTGTTAATCTCAAAGCTTCATGAACGATATATCACAAATGTCTGCGTGCTGTATTATTTTTCAAAAGAAATATAAAGAATAAATCGTTTCTCTTTTACCTTAGGTTAGTGCTGCATATTTTTTTCCGTATCTCCAATAACTTTAATTAATTTTTCATTCTGCTAAATGAAACTTTTTTTTTAAATTTAATATTTAAAAGAATTAAATCAATTTGCTTTTCTGAAAAATGAAGTTAAAAATTGTCAAATTTTTCTAATCACCTAATTTTATGTTCTCATATAGTGGTTCAAACTACTTTAAATTAGTTCTTGGACTCTTAGTTTTCCTCACTAAAAATGAAATTGAGCACGGCAAAATAAAAAACCGGAAGATTGATGTAACGAGCTTTAAATTAATTTCAATGAAACTTTCAAATGAAGAGAAAAATCACGAAAAAGTCTCACAAGATGATAACTGAAAGAAGTTGATGATGATAATTTTGCTGCCGTTATATGAAAATGACACTTTATCTTATGACAGATCGAAAAGGCGCTCACTTGTTCAACACAACATTTAAATTATAACAATTTTCTCAAATTGTTAAGTCCGAAAAAAAAATTATGATTATACTTCATCTATTGCTTCTTCATTTCGGAATACATTCACATCGTACTCTGTTTTTGATGAGACAACTCTCACTCAATTATTTTAAGCTTTGAGTTCCGACATTTCATCAGAAAAATAATTTTTGACTCTGATTTATTTTTTTTGCTGCTTATCAGTCACAAATTATTCAAAATCCTCGTTACAAAATCGTCTCCAACAGAAATAAAATTAACTAACACTATCGGAATTAATTGGATCTATGATAATCTTTAGAGCAGAGGGAGACTATATTTCTAAAGCCAGTTATGGCAAAAAATTTCATTCACCATCATGATACACTTTTGATTTAATTAGTTTCTCGTCCAATTAAATAGCTGTAGCAGTTTAATAAATAACCACTCATTTGTAGAGACAACATTTGTGGTGACACATTTTAAGTATTTTGATGTTATCGTTTTGCGTTATAGTTTTTTATTTTCGTCTTCATTTTTATCGACCTTTTTGTTTTTATTATTATTTTATGTTTCTTTCCTCTTTTCGTCTTTATAGATTGTTCACACAGAATTGGATTTTTATGCAAAATGTCATCCCGAATGACAAAAATAAAAAAAAACTCTTTCGTTAAATTTCAATTTCTACGAATTTTTATGCTGATTTTCATATTTTCATCTGAATTTACGTAAAGACACTATTAAATGACAGCTTGTAAGCCAACGCAATGTTTAAGAGTTAAAATACCTTTTTTGGACTAATAACTTAAAACAAAGTGTACTTTTGGGTGCTGCATAACAAAAATGAGAAACCAATAATTCTTTACATGAAAAATATACACATAATAAAAACGAGAATAAAAACTGGGCAACTCTGCATGTGATTTCATTTTTATATCTATTACTAAAGAAAGACATCGCTGTTCGAGACTTGCTCTTTTTCGAAGGACTAAAGTCTTGAAACCAAAAGTGACAAAAGGAAAGAATTGCCCATAATGAAAGAGACTTAGAATTGAATAACACGAGAAATCAAACAGAATTTTAATGCTCATGTATGTTTGTCGAAAGAACATGCACCCAGAACCAAATGCATTTAACAAATATTCAATTTATTTTCGATATGAAAAGAAAACTCCCCAAAAAGAAGAGGATAAATAAAAACAAACATGAGCATTCTACACTTTTTTCAATATCATCTGTTGAGCGCTCAGGTCATCTTAAAGTATAGGAATAAAGAAGGTTTAAGAAAAATGTTTCAATGGGTAAACGATTTCAATTCTCATCGCTGTTATATAAATACAAAAATTAAAAGCCAATAAATTATTCCAAAGTCAAAAGATTATCGGTAGTTGAAAACAAAACTTGAATAAATTGTTTGTGATCTTGGAAAGATGTTATAATTCACATTTTCCCGAACATTTGTCTCTTTCTTGCTTACTTGCTGTGTCCTCTCTCAACATCCTTATAATATTGTGATGCTAAATATTTACCTTTGGCGCACTTTCCTATGAAGGTTGTATGGTTTGTGAATTTTACTCACATCCAGTACTGTCGTCCATTTTACTAAACTATTAGTATTTTGTGTCATATCAGTCACAATTTAATAAATGCGCTTTGAGCTTCAAACCAAAAAATTTCTAATTTGCCAGATAATCTGGCTGTATCAACGAACGAATAATTTGAATACTCTAGATATCTCACGTTGTTCTGTTGTTAGCTCCAAACTGACAATTTTTCTGTTCTTTTGTGTCCCTCCTTTTCGTTGTGATGTACCATTCAAAAACAAAATCATAACAAAACATCTAAAATGCTATGTTTTTTTTCCTTCAAGCACGCAGCGTGAAACCGAAAAAATGAGAAAAAAAATTCTCGCACATATCGTTTAAGTCTCCTCTTTTTCATTTTCAATATTGTCGAGAATTCTTGGGTTTTTATTTCATTTTACCAGGCAAATACCATATCAATTTTCATTTCAAAAACTTTTTATTTTTGACTTCTTACAATTTCTTTCGTACATTTTATTTTATTAAATATAAATTCAAATTGAAGTCAAGTTAAGACGTCATCAGCAAAGCTATTTGCTAAAGCAACGAATTATCAGCTACAAATTATTCTCCAAAACGTATTGATGAGTACAGAAAATAATATCATATTGTTCTGTTCAATACTACAATCTCTAAGTCTTCGAGTGTAATTTATTTAATTTTGAAATTGTGAGCACATCCACATGTAAAATGGACATGTGTCATTAATTTCAGAACACGGAAAAAATTAATTTCTTAGATCGTATTTTACTTTTTCTCAAAGCAAGGCACAAAAAATGTATGTATGAAAAAAAATGAATAAATAGACCTCCATCATCATGCAAAATTACAATTCCGTGTATCATCAGACAGAGGCTTGAGCTATATGTTGAAGGCAATTAGACTTGACCTTTTCACAAGATAGATAGATAGATGCGGTGGATAGCGAAAGGGAAAAAAGAAGAGAGAAGCACAGAAGCGGCATCAAGAAGATTTTAGATCACAGAAATAATCATATTTGCATAATTTCATCAGTAGCAACAGCAAGCAGTAACAATTTTACATGAAAGCAAGGTCTCGAACATTTGTGCAATAAGTGAATAAATTTATTGAACTTCCATTAAGAGATAGAATTCTCTTTCATCATTCAGTCGGTTTATTAAGCATGAGTTTAGTAATTGAATTATTGTTTCCTCATGCTTCCAACATTCGTGACATTGAAAATTGTTTTAATTCCTTTGCGTCTACAAGTGCACTTTTCTGCAGTAAATGTAAGCAAGGGCATGAAATTATGGAAGCATACGTGATATTCTATTCAGCTTCTGTCAATTTTCCTTAAAAACTACACATGTGAAAATTGTCGAGCAGAGAAATAGATTATGAATTAATCATTTTAGAGTTTAACAATCAATCATCGAGCTGAAAATAGATAATAAACCTCGTTTTTCATGTAAATAAAATGAGTACACACAACGATTTCGAAATCATTCTTGATTGAATCAGAAAAGAGTAAGAAATATCATTAGCAATTCATGACATATTATATTATATTGTAAATTGCATCATACAGGCAAGCAGTCAGTATAGTGCAGTGCATGTGAATTATAATTTACTGAATATTTCATCGCAATAATATGAAGTAATGACAAATTTGACTAAAAGTCGCTTAAACTGCATTGCTAATTCACTGCCATAAACTACTTTTTAAGAGACTAAAATATAATGGAAGGAAACGAATGAACAGAAAAATAATATTGCATGTCGGACACCCACGCATACTTATTTTAGCTTCATTGCAAATGCAATTTTATCGTCGTGTTGCAACAATGGCAATAAGATGATGATCGCAAAACAAAATAGAGAGAAGAGGAATGAATGAAACAGTAATGCACAAAGTAATAATAATCAATTTAATATAATGTGAAATCAGTACTTATTTAGTTCCATCTTGATCCAGTTCTCACGGTTTTTGCTGTTTTACTTCATGAATGAGTGCGCTGGTGAAGGAATAAAAAACAAAAAAATTTACTTGTAATTTATTATATTGAAAAAATGTATCAAGTGCCTCACCTAGTTATGTTTTTTGTGTGCTCTTTGCTGTTATGTTATTCTTAAATCTTTTTGTTTTTTTGGTGTGATTTTGAAGGTAGAGAAGGAAAAAAAATTAATATGAATTGATGAGCTGTCTGGAAAATCAGCTATTGTACTGACAAATTTAGTTATGCAGGCTATTTGTATGCAAAACATCAGGAACTGACACATTTTTTATAAGCTAAGGAAAACAATGAAATATCAAATGACAAACAATTGGAAGTAAAACTTGTATTAGTAGAAATTACATCCTAATATAATTATTTACATTTTTAAGGAATAAAAGTTTATTAATTAATGCATACGATAGCCACACACACTGCTGATGTTGAGCAGGTTAATAAAACTTTTAAATCTGTTTATAATCCATTTTTAATCTGCCCAACAGTGTCTTCGTCATAAAATATTCAACAGAAGAAGAAAATGAGTGAACGGAGACAAAGAAGTGAATCCAAATATCCATGAAGTTGTAATTTTTTGCATAAAAAGATTTACGACAAAATCATTTAAAATCGCCACTCAAAACAAAAGAAAAATTGCCTGCAATTTTTTAATGCGATTGTTGTTAAATAAATTGCTTTTCGTCGTTCCTCATCCTTTTCAGTTGCATTTTATGTATCGAGTTCTTTTTTAGACACAACCTTAAAAAATATTATTAGGAAGGAACAATTTGATGATTCTCATTTAAAAGCATTTAATTTACTAATTTCAAATGTGAAAAGATCGTGACATAGAAATTATTTATTGTATTTTTCCGATACAATTCACACATTTCAGGCTTGTATCTAGGAATACATATTTTATTACGGTGATTCAATTTTCTCACTTTTGTTCTAATTTTTTTCTGATTTGTTTTCATTTCCTATCCGAGAGACATGGGATTTCAGAGGTTGACGCTAATGAATTCTAAACGATACATGTTATTATGGAAATGCTTGTGGTAATTGCAATAATGTTTTATTACCGTCTTAATTTTACATGTCTATTAAATTGATATTCACAGGTATGTATTAATGATCATACAGAAGTGCTGGAAATGTATATCAAATATCTTTCCATTATAGAATGTCTGGCAACGCTGTACGAATTTTGTAGTAAAGCAACAAAGAAAATGAGAAAAGAAGGGGAAATGGATCAACGAATCAGAGCATGGTAATTATTTAAACTCCTTCTCAAATTCTCTTTATTACTTCCAATGCGATCGTATGCTGCATTGGAAATATCATCTGCTTTTGTATTCATTGTTGCAAATTGATGCAATTTTTATTACTGCAATTTTTTTACTTCTTATGCCTTGAGACAGTAATTTTTAAAGGCATCTAATGATAAAAAATTTCTTTTCCTTCATAAAATTCAGGCAACATTTTTTTGGCAAAGGACATTTCAAAAATAAAGCTGGGCGTTTTGTTTTGCTTTTGCTGAAAATTTTTATGACTTAATTGGTTCATCAATAGCATTGCTATGAATAGAGCTAAGGAAAGTTTGAGGATGAAGAAGAATTGCAAGATGGGACAGTTACGTAAGATATATAGCCCAGCAATATTTTTGTCAACATGATTTTTTTTTTGCAAACCTAATTTTTATGATTCCTAAAAGTGTCCCATTTACCTAGAAACTTACAGCAATACGTAATTTTTGAATGGTGTATGAAAACTTTTAAGATTGTCACTTTGGCTCATTTAATGTACATACGTAAGTCTTGACGAAATTGCGTTTTGATGCTTATGTTTTAAACAAGTGTATCCTACTTCTTCAGTTCCTTGCAAAATTTTACTCTAATGTCAGAAGACAATGAGAGAAGCAATTTGTGTGGTACAAAAAATTTTCATGCTTATTTTGCGAATATTTAAAGCAGCAGCAGTAAAAGAAGAAATTTTTTATGGGCAATTGTAAAATAACAAACATGTTGAGCAAAATAAACAATTATTCAGCTTAATTTTTGCATTTTCATTTTATGAAGTAAAAATTCACAAAAAGGCAACAAAGAATAATGCAAAGAGGAAGGATTTAGAGATTTTTACACTTTTTTCTTGCTGCTGCTGTCTATTTCTGTTTATTTTGGTTTGTGATTATAAAAGATTATTGATTGAATGTACGTGTGATTTTTTTGAATTTTGTCTCTAACATAAACATCCACGTTGACTGCATTTATGACTAAGTTGAAGAATTCAAGAAAAAAGTAACTAGAAATAGCACAATGTACCTTCCTCAGCACTTCAGTCTTCGCACTAGCTAAATGGGAGATAAACTTTATTGCATACTGCTTGAAGGTACTTATTAAGTAATTCTTGACTGATGAAATTCCAGTTGAGATAACTTCAAAGAGGAGAGTAAGACTAAATTGCTTGAAGCTGATATGAATTTATTTTATATTGAATGTATTTATTACTGAATGCACAGTAGCAAATATAATTCACATACTATATATTTTTTGCCTTAATATCACAACTGTTTGTGGCTTCTGTTGAGTTTATTTATTTGCAAGAAATGATCGGACAGTAGCCACCAGCAAGAGAAGAAATGAATGAAAGTCTCTCGTGAGAAAATATGTGAGTGGTGAAGAAAGAAAGCAATGGGAGATTATCAAAACATTTTGATGACAAGCACTATAATTTTATGGTGAAATGTTACGTTTGATTAACTTGCAGATAAACTGTCATCATTTCTCATTGAAATAAATAAGGAATTTTGTTTCAGCGTAACACTTTAGGTACATAAAATGTATGAAATATTATTAATAATTCTCAATGAAATTCGAAAATATTTTTGTGGCCTAAATTTTCTGTGTCCATTAATTAGGCTGAATCTAAGCAATTTGCACAAAATTTCATGTTAAAATCCATTTCATCGCCAAGAAGAAAATTTAAATATTTTTAAGGCATCAAGCAATAAAATCAGGCTTCATAAAATAAAGTAAATTAACACGAATTAAATTACATTAGCTAATGCTGATATATTAGTTGATAACAGACATAAAAAGGAAACATAAAATGTTCAAGATAAGTGATCAAAATGTAAATTTATGACATTCAACAAAAATTTCGCACTATATGTCTGCGTAAAATTTTTATAGTCCTTTTCTAAATGAAAATCTATCGCATCATTAATTAATCGCTTGCAATAAATTAAAAACTTTTATTGTTTTTAGTTAAAAAAGTAAGTTAATGAGAAGAAAAAAAGCTCAGTTGATAAGAAGAAATCGAGACAAGAAACGCACAAGTATTCACACGTGACCGATTAACGCGTATTTTCCTTGCAATGAGCAGAGGCTTTAATTGTAAAGCCTTTTCAAGACTGCACGTGATCTGCTACTTTACTATATTATTATTTTTGGTTCCAATTATGTAATTTCTTCAACTTCCACGAATTTCTAAATTTATTTCTAGTTTACATGTTTTTCAGTAAACTAGCAGTTTCTAGTTTTAATATTTTTCAGTTTCAAATTTTTATTTAATTCTGTGTGCTGATAAAATTAATTTCGAGTACTTTCATTTAAGACTCAAATTTTTATTATGTCAAAAACATGTGGAAATGCCGTTTTTCAGAAACCCTAACTATACAGAATGAATTTATTGAATTATTACTCATGACATATTTTTTTTAAGCATCAAACGACGTAAATTGACGGACAAAGTGTCGAACAGAAATTCTTTTCAAGAAAATGAACTAGAAATTTACATATTTGTTTCATATAAATAAGCATTTTTGTTATATCAGATGATTATGTAGTGTTTGCTTTTTTATAATTTCACCTTATAAAAAATCACGTGTTCATACATAAAATTTCTCATGAAATTAATTCGATCATTTACTGATAGCAGTCTTTTTTTAAATCTCTAAATTTTTTCTCAGCTTCTTTTAACGAAATTCAATCGTTGCATAATTTATAACAAGTCCATTAATAACATATAAAAAAAATATTAAGTTAATTAAGTTTGTGTTTATGAAAAAAAAAATATTTTTTATTCAATAGAATCCTTCATCGATATCATCGTTTACATCCAATTCCAACGATGGAAATTTTGCACCTTCAGTGCCACGTACTTTTAATTGGTAGCAGACATGCTCAGTCTTAAGCGTTGACATTTTCATTGTGGATATCTTTTGTGAAAAATCTCGTCCATGATTTGGAACAGATCCAATGCTAAGAAAATGAGCATATATGCCTTGCAGAAATTTACAAGCCTTAAAGCAGTTATCAGTTTCTCCAGATCCTAATGAGTTGATACAAAATCTCATTATTTCGCCTGTATTATCTGCAAATCCCAGCATGTATTCTGAAGGCGCCAAATGTAAAGATATTTCGCCTATTTCATCATCCGTATATTTTAGTTGCTCTTTTATAACATCCCAATCTGAACAAGGCTTATCAGATAGAAATTCGTAGAATGTCAAGGCCTCAATAAATTCCTGAAGTGCAGGCGAAATAGCACGCATGAATTGAAAAATTTCATGTCCTACTAATTCTTTTGCTATGGTGGCAAAGTTTGTGCTAATTACTTTATCCAGTCGTTCCTTTGCTTCTGTAAGTACGGATTCCTTGTTATTTTTTCTGGAAGAAAAGTGCGTGTTTTTTTGTGACATCAGATAATGTTAATAAAAACTCAATGGAATTAATTGATTACCTTGCGTCGATGTTATGTAGAAGAAAGATGATTCTTTTGGATTCTATAGTAATATCACGACTTAACTTTACTAATTTTTCATGTTTGTCGTGTTTATTATCCAATTCTTTGCGGTAGATCAGAAAGTTTTGAATCACTGGATTCTTTGAGTCAGATTGCTCAATGTCCTCTTCAATTCTTCGTTTTTCGCGAAAGTTCTTGTAATTACGATGATTACGCGACATATTTAATTAAATTTACTTGTTTTGTCGAAATATAGCAGGTCTGCTTTTATTGTTTTGAAATCTGTTTGAAATAAAACCTCTCTAAAATGAAATAAATCTAGCGCGGAAGTTTAAGACATTGTACGAAAGTTGTGTTTTGGATAATAAACAGAATAAAATAATTAAATTAAAATGTTGTCAAGAAAAGGATTGTTAAATATTTATAATTCAAGACATTTGGAGATATTTCATCGATTATTATCGACCAAAGTTGCTAAAGAATTAAAGTCGCCAAAGAGAAAAAGCCCAGAGATAACAGGAAAAGAAGTTTATAAATATTACAACTATCCAGAAAGGAAAATAGCACACAGCTTTCCAGAGACATTTTTTGTGAAGAAAAGAGGAAAAACTCCAGATAACTTTTACATAGCCAGTAATATAGCCGCATCGACTATAGCAAATTCACTGAAAAAAGATTTACCGGCGGAAAAGCTAATTATGGAGGTCAATCCTGGAATAGGTTTATTAACGGAGAAATTAATTACAGAAACTAACAACGATTTATTTCTCTATGAAGCACATGAACACCTTTTTGATAAATTAGCTGTAAGTTGCATCTCATTATAACAAACTTGATTTTCTCAATTTATGGATGTTTTAATTTTAGATAATATTGCACAAAAGCCAGCATAGGAAAATATCACTTAAACAGTGTGATTTTATTGGACTCTGGAAAATGGGATATTTGGATAAGTTAGATGACGGGAATCGCGTAGAATTATTGTTTGATAAAATTCAACGTAAAGAGTTTGATGAGGATACTTGTGCTAGGATGTTTGCATGCATTGGATCTGCAAAATTCTTTAAAGACTTTATCAATTCTATTATTTTTCAAATTGGATTTGCAGCTGTCGGCCGATTTGAAATGTTCCTCTGTCTACCTCCTCCAATTTTCATTGTAAGCTTTACTAATGTCAATTTAATAACGTTTACTTACTTCTTATTTTATTTTAGCAACTTGCTGCATCGCCGTTAGCAGGCTACTTTCTCTATCGACCAACGTCCGTTTTGTTTCAACTTCTGTTTGAGTATGAATTTATAGCAAAAATTGATAGGAAGCACTTTCTACCGTGGCGAGCAATGCCTACAAATTCGCCAAAAGTAGGAAAAATTTTACTCTCAGACTTTGAATACATGTATTTAATTAGAATCGTTCCTCGAAAAAATCTCTTTCAATATTGTACACCTAATCATTTACCAGCTCTTTGGTTTTATGTGAAGCAGCATTTATCAAGCAGAAAGAAGCAAGTTATACCGACATTAGAGTAAGTCCTTTTTTGGCATTAAATCACACATATGATTTCATCATTACTTTATATTAATTTTAGACGCTGGATTCCTGGTTGTGGACCAAGATTAATTGTGAATGCAAAGCCAAACAAAAAACCAGAAATTCTTTATCCTAGCAATGATTCAAATAGTCTGCCGCCGTTTATAGCACCGTGTACTTCATTAACGGTCAATGACTTTGTTGACAATATTAACATCTTCACACAGTTTGGAAATCTTACACCTACACAAATTTTAACAACGTTTAGCGAATTTATAAATTGGCCAGAGTATGAAAGCTGTGCCTTTGTGGATGTTTTGGAAAAAGCGCTAATTAAAATGCACACACGACCTGAGGATGCAGATGATGTTCTAAGTGACGATGATAACGAAGATGATCCAAAGACTTTTAAAGAAGGAAGCTAGAATCAATCAATTTTATTTAAAGTTAAGTTATATTATATTAGCAATTCTACAGTTGCTGTAAAACTAGTTCTAAGCAGCTCAAAATTGAAATAAACTTTTTCAAATGCTCGAGTATGTTACGCTTCAGTAGTAATGCACTTTTCTTGTTGTGATCGTTTGCCAGCAAGTAAACAATATGATCCTTTATCATCCACAGGTGTAGAATCTGGGATTTCATCCTCGCTAAAACGTGTTCCAAAGTTGATGGTACAATTTAGTTGCAATGTAGATGAATCTATTTGAACAACTAAGTGTTTAGGACAGCCTGTATTTTCATTTAAATTTACACATTTGCCATTAAAGGGAACTTGCTTTCCAGAACATCTAGTTCTCGTGCATATTGGAGTAGACTTTTTAGGTGGTAAAATCAGAAGCTCGCCATTTTTGCAAGGACCTTGAATGCAAAAAGTTAACATCAATTAATTAAAGTTTGAATTATTGTAAACAATACCTTGTTCGTAGACTTGATAACATTTCATCGATTGTGGATGGTATACGTAAATTGGCTTACAATCACAGACCCAGTCTTTTTCATTGTCACCTAGCAAAGAATTAATTCTGAAATTTTTTAAAAAGAAAAAAAAAACTTGATTTTTTTTTAACCTGGATATAAAAACTCTCCTTCCAAGCATTTGTCCGACTCGATCGGTTGTCTATTCTAAAATAACAACAAAATAAAGGATTAATTCTTATGTATTCAATTTTCCTTTATTGACTATGTCAATGATTCAGTTTTTGTAAGAAGCAACAAGTCATTAACCGTCATTAATTACAAATGAATAAATGTAGTACATGAATTTAGTAAGGAAACAAAATAATTGTCATAGGTCATGTCACTACACTGCTTATAAAAATTAGTTAAGCAAAGACTTTTCGAAACTGTGAGATTGAATGACAAGCAAAGTTCAAATGAGGGGTCAAAATAGGAAAAAAGCACCAAAAGCATTCTCAAATGAGATTAAATATATTATGAATATTTTGGAGATTGAGAAATAGAAATTACACTTACGTGCTTTGTTGGTTGTTTACTTTTATCAGTTTCCACGCCTTGATAGAGAATCTGCTGAGCAATGCATATGGTTATGGATAAAATTAAAGGAACAAAAACGAGCAACTTTTTATCAACCATTTTTCACGTCTTGCTTCCACAACTTTTCTCTGATGACTAAAGATGATGTTTTTTAAAAAGTGATTTTTTTAAAGAATTTAAAATGTGAGAGAATAATTCATAGTAACTGATAATCAATTTTCGTACGTACAAAACATGAGGAGAAGGCATTTTTTCATTGTGTGAATGTTTAAATAATCTCTTAAAACAAACTTGTTTTTAAACATGTTTTATTTGGAATTTCCATTCATTCGTTAAGTATTGAATTTTTACAGTATTTAATAATAGTTTTGTATTTAATTATTTAGCATTTTTTATCTTTCGTCCACTGTTATCACATTTTTTGTTAACAAATAGTTTTCCGCCAATGCAACAATTATTATCACATTTGATTTCGTCATCTTCATCGCTGCAAGTCAGTTGGAGAGTAGTTGGATCAACAACTAAGTGAACTTTTCTTCCAATGAATTTTTGGTATTCCTTACAGCCTTCTTCACCATTGAGTGTATAGCAATTTCCTTGAAAGCGTACTTTTCCAAATTCACAGGAATTTCTTTCGCATTTCGGAACTGAGCTTTCATGTGATAAAGTTAGTATTTCATCTCGTGGACAAGGTCCTTGAGTATGGGCTGGGTAACATTTTTGTGTAGATGGAAAGAATAAAAATGATGGTTTGCAATCGCATCTAAAATTGAAATTGAGACTTAATCTTATTCCTTATCATGTTTATGTTTTTCGATTAACTTACACCCAATCCGCATCATTGTCACCTGGATATAAAAGTTCACTATGTGAATCGCATTTGCTTTTATCAAAAACTGGTTTTCTATTCTGAAAATTTTAAGAAAATCAACATTAATTTTGAAAATTTGCTAAAGTAGTCAGATTAAGCACAAACAACTTGAGGATGATTATTAGTGATCTCAGAATTCATCAAAAAAGAACAAATTCATGATAATTCGTTATTTGAAACGCAATCTCAACTAATATTCATACATAAACATGATAAATAAAAATATATTCATGGGTTATTCATTTGGAAATTCCCTCTGATAAGACTAAATTTAAATATTGAATTGAGGGAAATACAGTAATACTGATTAGTCTCGTCAACAAAAATAAATTTGTCAATTTGGAAACGTAATCAAGTAAATTTTAATTATCTGTACTTACGTGAGAAGCCGTTCGATTTTTATTTGTATCTTCAGTCTCAAAGAATATCCCACCTTCTTGAGTTCTATTACTGCTAGCAGCAAAGACTTCGATAAAATTTAGTAAAGCCAAAAATGTTATCAAAATTTTTATTGAAACCATTTTATATTTTTTCTCTGAGAGATTCTTTTTATTGTTTAAATAAAATCAAGAATTGATTCTATGCTACGTCTTAACAGCAAAAGATGATCTTCACAACTGATCAATCTCAGCTTACTCTATAATATATTCTCATGCATTGTTTTTAAAAACATTGATCTAATGCTTCAGAAACTATTGTTTTATGAAAACACATTCAACTTTAACATTGTTTTTATAATATCTTGTTTTCTTTCCTTTTCTATCAGCTGTTACTCTTGACAAATTACAAATACAATCTAACCACCAAATTTAGTTAAAAATTCTTCGTTGAGTATTTGTTGATTTTCTCCCAAAGCACTGTTGGTCACCTCTTGAATTAACGCAGCATGATCCATTGCATTCAAATGTGTGATCATTATCGGCACAAACCAATTCAAAATTTGATTCTTTGACTGTTAAATATGTTATTCTTCCAATTAGAAATCGGAAATGTTTACAAGGCTCAGAACTATCTAATTGTTCACATGTTCCTTTATAATTTACATATCCATCTTTTCTACACTGATTTGGAATACATTTTGGAGATTTCTTTATTTTTGGCATTACTAAAATTTCTCCATTTTTGCAAGGTCCTGTTAAAAAATATTAAAAATATTATAGTAACGGGAAAAAAATTGGTAAAATTATTATATCGGCTAATTTGGGGAACTGACACTGTTTTTACGACATAAGAAAGTTTTAAAACTGACGAGATTTTATAAAGTTTCAAACTCTCTGGTAAAAAAAGCAATAAATGACGACTAATATTATATTATTAATGCAATATAATCCCTATAGATAGGGTGACCAGTAGAGATATCAATACAAATAACAAATATTTGGGTTTTTGGGTTTTTTAGCAATACAGGGTTTACACTCAAATAATTTTTCAAGATTTGCTCCAAAAATATATTTTTTTGAACTTGAAACGCGTCAAATGCTTAATTTTTAATAAAATGCTGCCTGCTTGTATGACATTAGTTTTAAATATTCTGATTAAAAACAATAGTTGTTTTTAAAATAAAAGATAAAATGCTTCGAATAATAAATTATATCCGTAATAAAATAATTACACAGATTTGTAATTCAATGAGTAATAAAGTACAATGGGCGATAACTTTTTTAAAAAAATGTCAATGCTATTAATTATTATTTAATTAAATAATATGGAATAATCATTAGTAAATGCATCTAATAAATCAAAAAGAAATATGATGTATTCCGAGATTAAATATTAGCTTATTAAAAATAATTTTGATTCCTTTTGATCAAATAATTATTCAATTGTCCATTTTTGAGGAACATGAAAAAGCAATTTCAAGACAGAAAAAATAAGTAAGTAAAGTCTGTATCTGTAACGCTTGAGAGTTTTGTTATAAATAAACATTTTTGAGTTTATGGATAAAATTACCAACGAGGTGATTTCCTACCAAGCAGTCAAACGAAACCAAGATTTTCCCATTAATTATGACTTTTTATACTAAATTAGAGTAGCCCGATGCTGAGAGATGATTCAAAAATACAAAAAACCCGAAAAGATTTAAAGAAAAAATTGAAAAGTATTTCATCTTGGCATCCAAAAATTAAATCATTTAATCCTGAGAAATCCCAAAGTTATTAATCAAGTAATTTCAGGATTCATTGGAATATTGGTGATATCATCTTATGAGGGATTGAGATTTTTCATTTGTATTACATTGATATAGTATTACTTTGACGTTCCTTACAGAGTCGCCGTTTCTGGCCTTCGCAACTCTGGTTCCTTACAAGTAACAGTGTAATAAATATTTAATAACGATAAAAACCACGAATATTTTTTTAACTTTTGAGCACAAAGTATGTTCTTACCTTTTCTATAAGCTTCGTAACAGCCTGCATCATTTGGAAAAAATAAAAATCCAGGTTTACAGTCACAACTAAATTAAAAAATTATTTAAATCATCTTTTCATTTCATTTGTTTTTTTTTACCAAATTTTCTACATACGTCCAATCAGATAGATTATCGCCCGGATAGAGATACTCATTTTCCTTGCATCTTTTTTTATCCAAAACTGGAATTCGGTCCTAATTAAATCAAATAATTTATGATGGGGTTTCCCATTTGTATTCTCTCAGACTTGTTTTTTTTTTGTAAAACTTTAAGACAGAAAATATGAAATTAATGCTGGCTGCACTTACATGAGACGCTTTAATTACATTAGGCATTTTTTCAGGATAATAAAAGTTGTTACTTTGAGCATGCTTCCACTGTTCTCTATTAAAATTTGAAGACAGTACAGATAATACTGCTGTTAGAAAAATGCAACATTTTAACGCAAACATTTTACTATTCACTTTTTATCTTATTTTCTAGAATCACGTCTTTTTCCGCAGAACTCTAAATTAAAACTAATAAGTTGGAAAAAATCTTCTCAACATTAAATTGCAAAAAAAAAAAATTGAAGAAGTTAAGAAAAATAACAGTCAACAGAAGTAATGAATTTAAGATTTTTCTCTAAAGTGAAGAACCCTGTGTACATTTGAAATTATAAAAATCGTTAATACTTTTTAGTAAAAAAATAAAATTTGTTGCAAAACTACAAAATAAGTTATAATTTTTTAATAAAATTGTTTTTGGTCTATATATTTTACTTTCAGTGGCATAGCTAGAATTTTTTTTTATTTTATAGTTTAATATTAACTTATAGAAATCAATTTGATATTCATAAGCATTTTAAAAATAAAAGAATTATAAATGCTATGAAAATTTTTTTCCTGTAGGGTCTAATTCACTTAGTCCCCATCTTTTTAGCCTAGCCCTAGTTCAATTAGAAAACTAAAAATAAATAAATAAAGTTCAAATTAACAAATCGGAATAAATCTATTTAAAATTATAAATAGAATTAATTGCACATATCAACTGATCTTCAATTTAATTTATTTCTTTTGTCTCCTTGAAAAGCGTCTCTTATTTTCGTCTCGAATTTGCAGCTTAAATGTCACCGATAACTTTTTACAAATTTAATTTGTAGCAATTACCTACAATGGTCTACAAAATTTTAAATGCATTAAAAAAATTAACTTTCATATAAATTAAAATGCATGTTATGTTAGTAGTTCGATTGGCATTATACAGGGTATTATGTCACATACATAGCAGAAACATTATTTAACAATCATAAACACACGTTAATCAATAAAATTGTGTTCGGAATAAGAATGATTTGTTCTCAATTAAATTTTGAACTACTTTTAGACTTACTTCA
The DNA here is from genome assembly GCA_963573255.1 of Chironomus tentans. Lineage (NCBI taxonomy): Eukaryota > Metazoa > Arthropoda > Insecta > Diptera > Chironomidae > Chironomus > Chironomus tentans. Next base: position 29,021,159 of record OY754304.1, on the reverse strand, counting down.
ACAAGTTGAAAAATAACTTAAGATCCCTAGCACTTGAGAGTCTCACTAAAATAGTTTTTATAAAAAAGGGTAGCATTTTTCACACTAAAACCAAACGTAAAATAAAAAATTTCAAATTAATTTGATATGAGCAAAAAACGGAAGAATTTTAAGTAAATTCAAAAGAGTGCATTTTCATGTCAGTTATGGCCATAAATAATAATAAAAATTGGTAAAGAAATTTTATCTTTTAAAAAAATTTTTTTAAGACTTTCGGGGTTACGGCAAAGTGGAATCAGAAAAAAAAATCATTATCAAAAAAGAGTTTAATCCTATATATCTTTCTTTTATGTTCCAGAAGCTGAACAGAATGAAGAAAAAAAAAATATCACATAAAAGAGAGCAGTAACAGCTACAAAAAAGAAGAGTAAATGCTATAATGTGAATCTCATCAAGTGCATATTCATTTCTTTAATTTGATGAAATGTAGCGAATAACGAGCATAAAATAGCATGATTATATTACGACTTTACCGCTTACAATCGTCTTTTGAAAAAGCATATCTTGCGATAATTTCATCATTTAGAAATGTATAAGAAAGAAAAGAAATGAAAAAAATGTGCATAAAGAAAAGATTTTAACGATTGGGAAGGAGAGGAAAGAATTTTGATAGAATCAACGTCGTGGAGGTTTTAAGCGCATTTTTACTAATATTTAATTTTTCCAAATTGAATCTGATTTAGGACTGTAAATAGAATTAGTCAAAGTAATTTAGTTTCAAAAATTGTGTACCATTAAAATCACATCTATGTGGCTGAAAAAATTTTTATCTGCAGCTATTCTCTTAGTCACCCAACGTTTCCAAAAAGCACCTCAAAAGCAAATCAACTTCATTCTTCCACATATTTTTTTATTGAATTTGAATTAATCTCTTCAATCTTGTCACTTTGTGTGTCAGGTGTCAGGGCGAAAAATAATTTTTAAAGTGAAAATAAATTAATGCTTATGTACATTTAAGAAAAAAACATACACACGTATGAGCTGGCTTCCTTTACTTAGCGCTGCTTTTTATCTCTCTTCTCACTCCAAAAAGTTATTTTGGTTAATGCCCTCGACGATGTGTCACTGCCGATCCAATTTTTCAACATTATAACTTTCATCATCCATTACATTTTCTGCAGATCTCCTTGGTATGTTGACTTCTTCTTCTTCATACTGCTGCTTTACACTTTTTCTCGCTTCTTTTTAATTTTATATTTATTTTAGAAATGTGTATAATTTAATTGTCTATTTAGACGCCTCTTTAATTGATATGTTTACGTAAATATCTGAGTGAATAAATTGGCTAAATAAAACATAATATACTTTTTAATATGCACTCATTAATGAATATGTACTTTTTCTCTTGTTATATCTCTCTATCTAAATACAGCAATAATAATCAAAGCGGCATTTAAAGAATCAACAACCAGTTAATAAAGAAAATAAAGTAAACTCATTATACGGCAATGTGAACAGCTTTTATTTGATTTCGTCTAGTGAAGATTTAGTGAAGGGCTGTTCACTAACTTTTTTTTTGAATTCTTGTTTTACTTTAATTCTTTTTAACTACAGTTTTTTGGTAAATTTTTAAAACTAAAAATTTTCCGATACGCAGAGGACATTTCTATTTCCAAAATTAACTTTCCTATATTAAATTATTTTTATTGAGTTGTTTGTTTTTAAAAACAATTACACTAAAATTTCCACAACTTGAGTGAAAACATAAAGTCGAAAGCATTAACAATATTTTTATGTTCATGAATGTAGATATAATGATGCAGGCACATACATACAGTAGAAGACAAGTTAACTAACTATATTACGATATAATATTGCCGTTTTATTCTTATTATTATTACTTTTTAAACATCATAAACTTAATAAAATTGCTCATTAGGCTAATGTGAACGGTAACTCCTTTCAACTCCATTCATTATATGTATGTGTAATTAAAATATTAAATTGACTGCTTGATGGAGTTAAGTATCTTTCAAATTATCATAATCTTGTCAACGTGTCATTTGAACATTGTTTATTAATACGCTTCATTTCGCTTTTCTTATTAATAAATATACAATGTCAATGCTTCTCTCCCGGGTATATATGTAAGTACAAGCAAGGGAGAGGAAAGAGAATGAAAAAAAGAGAAGGCTTAATAATAATTTGCATTTTCACCTGATTCCGTTTATTTCTTTTTCTTTCTTTCTTCCTTTTCAATTCAATGAACAACTTGTTTCTCCCTTTTTAATCGAATTGTAATCAGCCTGTTCGTCGCAATGTTCTCACAGTGATTTAACCCATAACAGATCCAGATATCTGAATCTTTCAATATTATTGAATATAAATATCGCAACTACGTAAACGTCAGATTTTTTATAATTTATAATATATGAAAGCGAAAATTCCAACATCTGGCTTGAAAATAATGAAAAGGAAGAGATGATGATGAAAATATATATGAAATGAAGTTATCTTAAGCGAATTACGATAGCGCATTTTTTTCTTCTTGCTGATCCAATAAATGCCAATTAATATTCGAAAATTTTTATTTATTTAGGTTTTTTTAGAACGTGCTAAAATATATTATAGATGCCATACCATCTTAAAATATTTTGAATGGTTGATGCTCTTGCAGACATTTTAGCATTAGCATCAATTTTTCTACACGCTTTAAATTATATAAACAAGTAAAAAGTTTAACTTACTAACCCGATACATTTAATTGAAGCGGTAAGATGCGAATGGGTAAGAAATAAAATAAAAAAAAGATTAAAAACAAATATAATTACTATGTAGACTATTTTCATTACTTTATATCTGTACCACGTGGCTTTAAAGACATAAAATAGTAAAGAGGAAAAAAAGTTCTTTCATTATTACCTTTGAAATCGTTTATGTTTCTTATTTTATGAATGTGCTGTATGTACATCCATATTTAAGATTACATGAGGTGAAATAGCGAAGATGCACTCAAATGAGTTGAGAAAATTGGCTTATGATATGGCAAGTGGATAGAACATTACTGTTATTTTTGACATGCATGCATTTTGATAAGAAATTTAATGCATAAATGAAATTATTTTATGGGAAATAATTAATAGACTTGGTGATGACTGCATGATAATGACTAAATATATATATTTATATATCAAAAGTACACAGGATCGAAAATATTTCTCACCTTCCCTTGGTCTTCTCTCTTTACTGTTGACATTTTATCATCATATTTACCTTACGAATAGTTTGACAGAATGCCGTTGCGATCTCACGATAAGTTTTATGTTATTAATCAATAATAAAAGTAAAGAAAAGAGAAGAAAAAAATTTCTTCTTTCACATATGTCATTCGTTTTCGGTCATTTCTCATGTTTACCTAAAAAGAGCTTCTCAAAAAACAAAAAAAAAAATTGAAAAAGTTAAAGAAAAGGAGATCATTTCATGCTATTTATGTACATATTGGCAAGTTCACGGTGCGGTGTGGTACAACGCTCCATAAAAGTGTAAAAGCGCATAATAAAACTGCATAGTGGAAGTAAAAAATGATGATACAATTTACAAGAATTACAAGATAATGGCAATTTTTTTAGCACATATCTTTATGAGCATTGCATTTACATTGTTCACAATGTGCGGCGGCAAGTTTTATTAACTTTTAATGCATTTTATTTTATATACCTTCTTTTTTATACACACATTCATTCACAGTATATGCAATAAACATTTAACATTTTTTTTTCTTTCTTTTCACAATAGTTATTGGTAGTTTTAATAAATTGTACAACTTCTCCAGCCATGTGACTCACACATTTCAACGTGCTCTTAACAGAACAGATGTGTCATTTCTTTTTATGTTTCTTAGAGATTTTCAGAAATTACAAAATTAATTGAGTCCAATCTTTAAATTGTGTAATATACACCAGATAGTTCCAATCCTTCTAATTAAAGCAGTGGTGGTTTCCAAAAATCCAAATTCCATAACCATAATTAGCGCAATTTTAGTTTAATTTTTCTTTTAAAAAATCAAGTCAATCATAAATTTGAAATGAAAAATAAATTTAAATCCAGTTTAGAATTTGTTTGCATGTATAGCTTAAGCGTGAGTTGCATCTTGCGCTTTAATCTACAAAATCTCGATTGTTAAATGAGGACTTCTTTGTCCATTATTTTTATTTTTACTGTGTAAAGTCAATTGAATTGAAAGAAAGAAAAAAATAGGAGAGAAAAGAAATGGATAACTGTTTAATTTTCCATAAGTCTCGATCAATATTTGATTGCATAATGTGTGATTAATCTAACATCTCATATTTGTTTAACGCAAATAGATTATTTTCTATTATTCCGTGGAAAAGAGTCATGTATATACACTGGGATATAATGAAAGAAACAAAGATTATCTAGATGTGGATAACTTTATGATGGAAGAAATAGTTAAATTTAACAACAAAAAATGAGAGTGAGAGAAGCAAATAAGTTAGTAAGTAAGTAAAAAATGTAATGAAATATATAGCGCGGTATAACAACACAGAAAAAAAATTCGGACCCTCAAAGAAGAAGTCAGTTGCTGCTCTCATCACAGCACCGCAAAATGTAATTCAATAATTACACACAAAAATATAAAATTTTGAAATGCGGAGAATGAGAGCAACTTTTGAGTCTATTGTACAAACAAGAGAGCGCGTGAGGGTTCGATTGATATAAAAATCAAGAGAGGAAGAGAGAACATGCCTTTGAGTTAAAGAAGAATTGATGATGAGGAAAAAAATATCGCCTCAAGCTTTTTCCCGTTGGCGATTGAGCAGTTTATGTTTATCGCTGTTGCTGAACGGTTGCACAGTTATAAGCCTCGCGGGAATAATCCAATAAAATAAAGTAACATTTTTGCAGTGCATGAGCAGAGCACAAAAAAAAGTTAAGAAAAAAAGGAAAGGAAAGAAGACAAGACAGGCTAAATTATATCGTGAAAAAGGAATAAACTGAAGCAGCGAATGAATAAAAAGAACCAAAAAAAACTCCATTAAAATTTATATACATCTGGATGGAAAAAGTGAAGTGCGATAAGAAAAATTGGCTTACATTTTTTGTGTGTTAAACTTTAATTTTCTTTTTAAAAGATTACTAAAAAAATAAATAAGAATTCCAAGGATTCTCGGTAGTAATAAATAAATTTTATATACATTTATTTTGTATAGAAGCATATTAATGTACATGCAGTTCTGTGTAGAATATTTGTAAGCAAAAAAAAAGTTAATTAATTTTTTTGTACCCCTACTGTATTTGAACCATAAATCGAAAAAAAACTTTTCATTTGAACAAGTCAGTGCATGTGAGCGGAAACAGTCAAGAATAAAAATTGTGCAATTTTAAAATTTGTCATAAGAAAAGATACCGAAGAGGATTTTTTTTTGTGTGAAGTATAAATTTATATTCAATTTCTTAAATACCTAATAAAAAAAATAAACCTGTGTGTTGTTCACGAATCAAACGAAAAATTATTTATTTGAGAAATTTATTTCAAAGTGAGGTGCATTGGATGAAATAAACACCACACGAATGTGCAAAAAACACGAATGAAAAGTCTTTAAGTTCTTATAGCACAAAAAGTAAAATAAAGAAGAATGTGCATAAGTTTTATGTGAAGATAAAGCATATTTCTCGGGAATGAAAACGGCAAACAGCGCGGAAAGATATTAAAATAAAATTAAATCTTAAAACGTGTGGAAAAATGAAAATTTATGCACATAGGCTAGCACAAAAAATATAAGAAGGTATACATAAATAAATAAGCAAATGAAAAGCAAAAAAAGTTAAGTTAAAAAAAAAGAAAAAAGAGACGAATGGAAAACGGAAAAAGAGAAATACGTCTTTAGCGTAAAAAATTGAATATTGAAAAATGCATTTTTACCATAAATTGCATTATATTCGCTTAATTGATAGTTTGTTCTCATGTGCTTCACAAACATCTTCCGTTTTTTATACATATTTCCACTGCCAACTAATATAAAAGATGCTTCTATGCAATTGTTACAAGATAGACATTTATAGAAGAACACAAAACGAAGGAGAAGATTTATTTCATGCAAGAATAATGTTGAACATGCTGTCATTATCATCATCGTTGTCATCAACTTGTGAAATTGGATTGATGATTTGTGCCTAATTAATTCTCATATTATAATCTAATAAATAACGCACATCAGCATCAGCAACAGCATCATCGACGATCGTGGTTATAAATATTTACACATAAAGATATAGTTATAGGATTGACATATATATGTACACAGGAACAGGAAGAAACTATGATTAAATTAAAATGAGAATGGAAAATTTACATTCATGGATTCGAATTGGAATATTCATATTTATTGTGATCTGTGATTTCGTTCCAAACGTAAGTTGATCCCCATTTTTTTCTTTTCTTCATTTACTATTCCTTTTAGTTCTTATTTTGTCTTTTAATTTAATGTTATTTTTTCATTTCATTTGAAATTTGCATTTTTTGCACTTTAACTTTTTACATTTTTATTTTATTTTTAAATCCCGATTGGGGGTTCTTAAGTCTCGTTGAACTTTTTTCATTTGTCGTACTGGTTTTACAACTTCATTATATTTCTAAATCTTTTGAGTTTTTCCATAAATTAAAAGAATTTACTTAATTTAATTAAAATTTCTCTGAAAACGATTGTCATCATAATGGTGCAGGACAACTGTGTCCTGATGCATTGGTTTATATTTTTCTATGCAGAACCTCTATCTTGAATCGATTCCTTCAATTCACCTCGTGTTAAAGTTAAACGATGTTCAATTTTTTTTCTCTTCCTTCTACATATTCATTTCATTTTATTTTTTCGCACACACCAGGCAGGAAATTTTAACATGCCACGAACACTTTACACCTCGCTCTTACTTGGTTTTATCTCAAATACGTGATAAAAATGCTTAAAGACTTCTTGATGACTTTTTAAACAAAAAATGTAAGAAATAAAATGCTAACATGTAAATTTCTTCATTTTCTCATCCAATAAGTCACTCTATATGGCTGCAAAGTGCCATGGAGCATGTGAAGCACTTCTTTCACGAGATTTTTTTTTTCTTTCTTTATATTCATCATTATTTCAATTTGAAATGAAACAAGTAAAGAAGGAAAGAGAATATAAGAAAAGTGTAACATCTATTTTATAAGTACAAAAGCATATATTTGAATATGGATTCACATTACGGTAGAATTCATAATTTTCCATAGCCTTGAATTTGACTCACAATGCCTTTTCCGCTGCGTTAATTATTGCGATATTGTCTCAGTGGATAAAATAAGTTACAATGTTGCTTGTGAGATAAGCCTTGTTAGCGCATTTTATCTCCTAGTTTTTACATGCATGCATGCATGTGTACTCAAAGCGGATTCTGGAATATTGAAAAAAAAATTCTCTTCTGCACATTTTTCGTGATTTAAACGATCTTAATTTTTAGATAGACAGTCAGACAGATGTAATATAAATTAAAAATAAAACTTGTCAATTCAACTCTAAATGCGTTTGAAATATAAAGAAGCAAAGAATGAATTGAAACGAAATGAATGAATGAAATTGAAATAATACAATTTTATTCATCTTTTTATCTTTTCTCAAATGAAAAAAAAGTTTTTTTTGTACTGAAGAGTAATTTATAAGTGAGAGAAAACTTCTTTACTTAACAACTTCTAGTCTGGTGCGAACGAAAGATTAGAGGCAGAACAAAAAGATTATTTTAAAGGAATTGATTAGTTCAAATGGTGATGATTTAATAAGACTGTTCTAAATTCTTCGAAAGAGCAACACAAAAAAATCATATTCATTTTACAGGCAATTAACAACTGAATAGAAATTGAGAATTAATTATAGAAATTTTTTTGTGAATTATTGAAAAATTTATGACTGTTAAGTTAAGAAGAATTTGATTGTTAATTAGGGTGAAATATTGTGAAATTTTCCATTATTATTTAAATGCATTGTTCTCATTTTAATTGATGATAAAATTTTTCATTCAAAATTACTCAAAAATTTCTTTTCGAAAATTATTAATGAAATACATATTTTAATAAAACAAATCGAGAAGAAATGCTGTGAAAAAAGAAATTTTCGGCATTCTATCTTGTTTTAAGAATCAATCATGAAAAGGATATATTTTTTATAAGTCATAAAATTAAAAAAACAACAATTTTGATGGATGAAAGTAGGAAATTAAAAATAAAAATTTTCTCCAAATAAAAAATTAAAATCATTTAGATATTAAAAACTTATTATCAATAGCAGTAAAAGCGAAATTATTAATTTCAAAATTTTCTTAAATCGCAAAAAAAAATTTCTTTTCGAAAAAAAGCTCATCAGTCAGGTGCTCATTATTGACCAAACATTTTCAAAATGAACTACTTCTAAGCTGATTTACTGCTTGACCTGTATTTTTAGATATTTGAAAAAGTGTTAAAGATAAATTCAATTACCAACAGATGGAGAAGTATTTAAGTGAATAAATAGAAAATTAGTTTGATGATGAAAACAACTTGAGCTTAAAAAATTTCATCATAGATTAACGTTATATTTGCTGAACGGAGTTTTTTTACTTTGTATCATTTTAATAATTTGGTATTTCTCAAGTTTCTCGATGCAGTTAATTCCACCGATTCGGTATATAAAATTTTATTAAATATTTGTTACAAAGAAAATTTACAACAAGTTCATGCAAACGATATTTGTAAGATCGTGGATATTAAAAGGAAATTTTTTGTTGTAACTTTCAAAGTATGCTGGATTTAAGCAGAACAAACGATGTTTAAAATTTAATTTCGTTTTAATTTACGTGATTTAAATAATTTGAAGATATTAATAAGGAAGTACAGTACCGACTGTTGTTGTTTCTTAAAGACTTGTTTCTCAAATTACATTTTCTATTTGGATTTTAACATGAAATGATGCACTGGGATGGTATGATTTGCTAAGTCAAGCTGAATATTTTATTTTCAAATGTTTCGAATTCTATTTCCTTCCACAATTTTTTGTATTAATATTACTAATATAATGTAAAGAGAATTAAATATTTATAGAAAAACATACGAGTTAATTAAATATAAAATTAAGACATTTAAATGCAGTGTAATAAAATACGAAATAGCCATAAAATAAACTAAAACAAAACATGGAAGAAAGAAGTTACACATGCAAGTAATTTCTAGGAATAAAATGGAATGATATTTCTATAGTGCATGAAATTATAAAATATTTAATTAATTCATCACATTTACTTCATTCTTTAAATTCACGAGATTCATTTTTAAAAAATTCTTTACATTACATTAAAATTTAGAAAATTCGCTGAGAAGTAGTTCTTGATGCTTCATTCCAATGCCTTAAATAAAGTAAATCAATTACATAAGACGTAAGCTTAGTATGAAACAAATTCCTTGCATTGCCAATAAAAATACCAGCAATATCATAAAAAAATTTCTTCTCTTTTTTTATCAACTTAATATTACTCATAAATATTTTCTACCGTGTTTCTGTAAGCAATTTCATTAGTAGATTTAAAAAAACATCACTTAAAGACATGCTTCAGCTATTCATGTTGATTAATAAATAATATTATAAATAAATAATCCAGTAAATATTACTCCAGTCACTCTTTTATCGCAACTTTCCGAAATTCTTTCAATAGAAATATTCCCCATAATGAAATGTGTTTACATCATCATCATCATCAGTCTGAGTAGCTTAAGCGGGTATTATAAATGCAGAATTGATAAACAAATAAATAACATGTATATGTTTTAATCTAATTCTCATTATATTGTCGCGTGGTGTCTAAAAACATTTTTCTCAATTCCTTAAAATGAGCCACCACGAAAATAATATTATGGCAAAATTTACAATGAAAAGAGATGGAGAAATATTCTCTCTAACTGAAAATGACTGTATTTAATAGATAAAACTGTTATCTTCTCATAAAATACAAGATTTAAGCGCATAGCGTTATTTTAATTCGTTTGTTCCTCACTTGCCTCTCTTATTTCTCATATATACATAATATACATGTGATAATGATTTGAATCTGCGCTTTTCTGTTGCTTTTTTCTGTTTCTCTCGTACTATATGCTGCTTTATATGTGTGCCATATCTGAAACTAAACATTTTTTTATTATATATTTGTTACACACAAAGTGTGCTTGCTATTTCTTTTTACAATTTATAAAGCGAATAATAAAGAAAAAAGTTGTAAAGCTGTTCAGTTTGAATAAAGGATGATTTAGGCGTTTTTTTAAAGGTATTCCAAATTAAATTAAAAGGAATGAATATTAGTTTCAAATTGATTACTTTTAAGTGTGTTTATGAGTCAGGAAATACTCTGAATTAAAGTAACAATTTTGAGAATTTGTTACAGATTTAATTTGCATATTCAGACATTTTAAGCTGATTCTTAAACTACTCCATCAGTTACTCATTTTATTGATATTTAAAAGTTATTTCTTTGAATTGAACAAATCTCATTTGTTTAACCAAAAAAAATGTGCTAAAAAATCTTCATCTCATTTTATATTGAGAGTGAGGCTAAAGATAATGGGCATATAAACAAGAAGCGAATGGTGGATAAATAGATATATTGAAGCATTTTTCCTTTCCTTTTAGCTGATTAAAATTCACAACGGGTTTTTTTCGGCCTCTGATCATTTTGATCATAAGATTTAAGCGCATATAGTAAATTCTCTAATCAAAAAACAGCAACAAAAGGCAAAAAAAAAGATTTTTTTGTGTGTATGGAAAAATTGGAATTTTTCTTTCCATCTAAAGGCGATTGCAATCCATATATAGTTTGAGGCGAATAGTTGAGGCATTGCCAAGTAGAACTTAATTAAGATCTTTCTCCTTACCAAATAAAACAGTTTTGATATTTTGTACAATATAAAGTACATATCAATTCAATATAATATTATGTATGTTTATACACTACAGGCCAATATGTAGTATCTTCCCTTAAAAAGTAAACTATGGAAGTTTACAAAATCATGAGAGATTGAGAGAAGCAAGCAACAAACAACGGCAACAACAAATATGCAAGCAAGAATATAAAAATTAAACATTGAACAAATATGCTTATAATAAAAGATGTACTTATAAGGCACACATTCGATTCCACTTAAAAAAAAGTCCTAAATGCAAAATATTTCTCACACGGTACTGTATATCTTTCGGCGAAAATATGTGGCTGTTCAATATGTACATACATACGAAGAATGTTCAAAAAAGCACAGAAAGAAGAGGTAAAGAAGCGAAAGAAAAGAAGAAAGAAGAGATAAAACGAGTAAAATAAGTTGATTGGAATTCAGTTTATTTGTTGCGTCGTTTTGCACTGATATTCGCATCATGCATCAGGTGGAAAACTGCATTTTTATACAAGTTCATATGTATTATACACAACACAGTAAGATCCAAATGAGAGACTCTATCTACATATTTATTGCAGAAAAATACTAAATATCAAGTTGAGGCAATTGCAATTTAATTTCTTTACAATTATCCTTTAATTCGCTGATTTTTATTAAATAAATTACTACAACTATTCATAATTATAAAACAAATGAGTCGAGCATAATTATTTTTTATTTTATCAGACTAATTTGCGTAATTATTATCGATTTATTCCAAATTCAATTAGTTTAGAATAAAATGTACATTTATTTTAAATACCAAGATGTTTCACAACTAGACTGCAAGAATTGCTATATATATATATACCTTCGATCAAAAACAAAAAATACTGACTGTTATTTTAAATTGGAACCGGAAATCACTATTGATTTTAATTTCACTAAATGAAATTCCTAAGTTTCATCATTTAAAAAAAATTTTTGCATGTCCATTCTGAGTTTGTAATTTTGAAGATGAAAGATAAAGGAAAATGTAGAAAAACGCACTCATACACGTTCGAACGCTGACAATATAATTGATATGAAAAAAGAAGCTCTTGACTATTGATCGAGTCTGAAAGCAGCAAAAATATATAAAAAACTGCACAAGAAAGCACATGTTACTCTATGCAACAGGCATATAAATGCACGTTTTTTTCTCTCTCGTTTCATTCTTCCAAGCAGATTGATTATAGAAAATTTTCTGTAGTTTGAAAAATAATCTAGATAATTTTTTCCCATTCTTCAATGAATATGCCTGACTTTGCCGAGGTTTTTTCTTTCTTTAACTTTTTTTTCGTCGATTCATAATAATAATAACATGAAAGGAGAGCAAAACGTTACTAGCGCCTGTTTTTTGCATTTTGCAAGCATCTGGCTTTCTAACACAATTAAATCGCTGATATTTTTCCCACAATATTGCGCACAAGAAGTAGAAAGATATCTGTGCAGAGTGCGGAGATGAGGAAAAGAAGGAAATAACAAGAAGCAAAAAAGACACTTTATTTGAATTTTTCGATTGTTCTCAATCGCTCCTTTTGTTTTTGTGCCTTTTTTCATTGCTTGTAATCTCTTATAATGGTAGAATAATGAGTCAATTATTACAATATGCCTTTTTGCTGTGCTCAATGAATACAACTTACGTATGTATGAATAAAATACTCAGATGTTTCTCTTAATGTTCACAAGACAAATTATTAATTGATTTGCATATGAATTAAAGAAAAAAATTCTTTGCATGGGATTTTTTTTCTTATTCATTTCTTTTCCTTCTCTCGTTTTTTTGGCATTTCTTTATGAACTTCTGACCATTTTTGACGTTGTTCGGTTGAAAAATTCTTTTTTCTTTTTCGTCTTAATTTAATTATTTAAATGGTGATTTTTTTTTCTTCTTCAAAATTTGGAATTATAAAGTAAGAAAATTTTTGTAGAATTCTAAAATATCAAATGTTTTTGATACGTTTAAAAAGCATTCGGAACATGTTAATACTTCCATTTTAAGGGAGTGAAAACAAACATAGACAGGTGGACATAAGAGCCGCTAAATTAATCTTCGACTCTGAATAGAAGATTGCCGAAGGAAAATATTTAATTAAGAACATTGAATTCAGAATGTCCAAAAATTAAATTTAATTAATTAAAATATTTTACAGTAAATTAGGTAAATTACGGACATATACGCATAGGTGGAAATTAATTGAATTAGAAATGAAGAAAAATTTCTAACGTCTGTCTATGTATAATTTAGCAATTTATTATTCACTAATAATGACCAGAAACCACATCGAATGAATTAATTCATTCTGTTGTTCGTTTCTTGTTGTTTCGTTTAAATTTCCATTTCACTAGCGTGAGTAAAATACAAAAAAATATATATTAATAAAAAAAAAGAAAGAACACTTAGAGATAAACAATCATCACGGCAGGTGTCGAAGCCACAAAAATTATTATTTATTTGTAAATGATATTCATATAGTATAATATGGGTAAAATATCGGCAGGTAAGCAAGTTAAGAGCACATCAACATCATCATCATCATCATTCTCATCAAACGTAAAGGCAAAAGCATTTAATAATCCATTTTCCATACGTGAGAGAAGCGCCGCTCTTAACTGCATAATAAGATTATGCAAATCGCAGCTTGAGCTTCCTTAAACGATGACAATTTTGTGTTCTTTTACACACCATTTCTCACTCATTTATTGATAATTTTTGTTTAAGACTTAATAACTTTAATGGGATTTTACAATTCCAGCATTCATAAACTCAACGATAGATCTGGATTTAAATATGTTAATCAAATTTATTATTAATAATGATGGGACCAATATTGGTTTCGATTGAAGATATTATAAAGCGACAAGCGGTATGGCGATATCTGTGAATGAAGAGAGTTTTATGATAATTTTCCTTCTTATTAAAATGTGTTAAAACGATAAATTATCTTTAAACAGTGGGCGGGCAACGCCAATTTGAAGCTTATTAATTTTTTTATTATATTTCTTCTTTCTCACACATAAATTTTTATTTATTATTAATCGCGTTAAGTCATTTCTTTCTCTCGTTTTCTGTCGACATCAACGAGTGAGAACAACAACAAAACAACAAACAGAAGTGATCACACACAAAAATATAATGAATGAGACATTGAACAGGTAGCATTCTCGTCTACCTTTAATATCTAATAATCATAAATTGTATATCTCTCTATTAGTTATTATTAATTTTCTTTTCGACAAATTTTTCTTCTCGTTTCTCGCTCTGTATTATTACTATTATTTCTCTATTTTTATTTATGTTTATACCTATTCCTAGAAAATAATGCCAAGTGTCTTTAAAATCCATAGTAAGTGACTTGTCAGAGGCCTCAAGCAGCATTTTAAATGCTATTGTCACTCAATTAAAATAGAAATATATTGGAAAAATTTAAATTGATTTCGTGTTTCCCATAACTGCAACGGCTTGTAAGTCGCAATCAATCGATCTATATAATATAGTGGATACAAAATATCGACAATCAATTCCATTCGACTAAAACTGTTTCTTAGATCATATGTGATTCACATTTACTGAAATAATTGTGCGAATTTTTGCATGCTAGTTACGAATAAAATTTTAATTACCCAGCATTAACTGTAATCATTCTTATTTTCTTAATGAAATGTTCTCGGATTTAAATTGGATTAATATGAGAACACAAGCATTAATGATGTGAACTAATTATTAGTAAAAAGTCTCATAAGTCTCTTCGTGTCGAGAAAGAACCTCTATTCGACAAATTTAAATCACGAGATGAGAAGGTGCATTTGTGCACAAGTAAGTGTAATGAACATGTTGTATGTAGCCACACAACATTCAAATTTATCCTTATTCAAAATCAATCGATTCGTTGCCTATTTTGGCGTATCGAAATGCCTAACCAGATTACAATTTTTCTATCTTTCTTTTCCTATTACTTTTTTTTCCATTCATTCAAGCTCATTTTACATGTTTTTCTGTTTTGAAAAAATTGAAATCATTTCTGAATGAATGAAAAATAAAAAAATAAGATAGGAAATTCGACAGAAAATTCAATTAATAAGCTCAATCTACCGTTTAATTAGTACTTTTCCATAATTTACCTTCTTCTTCTTTCTGCCTTCTTTTTCATTTCATTTACTGATTGTTAATGGTACGTCTGGTGATGATTCGAAACTTTGAAACTACTTATTACCGCGAAACCGATTTTTTTTTGTATTTCTTCATCATTTTTTGTGAGTTTTGAAAATAAAAATTCTACGGGTTACACATAAGCAGCACGGCTTGGCAGCGAAAATTTTTTAAACATTTTATTTCGTGAAGAAGCGAAAAGGAAAGATTCTAAATTCTATTCTGATTTATGAAATGAAATAACACAATAACACAATGAGGCAATGGTTGAATGGCTGGAGCAGCCCTAACAAAACTATTTAGTCATTCCATCAAATTTGAATCTGTTTTTATTCTTTCTCTCTGAATCTCTTAATAGGTTTCTTATGATTTCATTTTTATTTCTGTATATTTTTTAGCTGATTTTGGAAGTAGATATGCTTTATTGAATTTGATACTTCTACATGTCACTTAAAGCATTTCTATGAGCACATCTATGACAACATACAAAATTTTTCGCTTTATTTTTTGGATATTTTCTAAATCTTTAATCTGAAGAAATGCACTTTTATTACGATTATAATCTAGTCAAAAGCGCCGTCACTTTTGATGCAACGAAATTCTGTTGGCATGTCCCGAAATAAATCTCTTTGTATTAAAATGAGCCTAGTTAAGAATTTTAACATACATAACTATGAACTATAATTCTTCTACTATTTTCTTTTCTCACTCCCTCACTCACACTTCAGTTCTGTACCACGATGGACAAGAATAAAGAAAAGAATGGATGAGTAGATTGCTCGAATAATACTAATAATAAAATTGTTTCTTTGATTCCCAATTAGAAGCAAAAAATGAGGCATGAATAATATTAAATGAATTAGGCACACACAAAAAGAAATGAGATGAGAAGTGGAAGAAGCGATGCTAGTCAATAAAGAAATAATGATGAAACATTTCAGAGGATAGTATGAGAGAAGAACGGAGAGTGAAGAGAGTGAAAAAAAAATATTCTTTCATAAAACAGCGTCACACACATGTGTGTACAGGTCTGTACACTTTCATGCATAGTATTGCTTCAAGGAACAAAAGAGGGAAAAAAAATTCGGGTAGGCAATGTGATCGGAAGCTTTATTTAATAACAGCAATCTTTTATTGCTAAATTAGCTGATTGACAGTTCCTTGTAGATTTTTAAGAATTATCAGTTGTAATTATTATGAATTTACTTTTCATGTGATTAATTCAGACCATGAAGCATATATCTTGATGATTCACGTTCAATTATTGATTATTTTTAATTGCTCCTATAAGTTGCGAATAATTTCACAATTTTTTGCTGCAGCAAATAAATTTCTTCTATTATTCAGCAGAAAAATTAATAATGTTAAAATCAAAAAACCCTTTGCATCATGCTTTTTTATCTTTAGCTTACTTCATTCTCTCATTTCTTACTTTATTGCCACCACTACGAGAATCAAACCGGACGATTCAAGATTTTTTAGCCATTGAGTAAAAAAATACGTAATAATAAGAATTGAAATGAAATAATAAAAAATCATAAGAAATAACACACAAAAGGAAGACAAATTATAACGTAGAAGCAAAAGATTGGGCAAATAAATCGAATTAATTAATTAAATGAAGTGAAAGAAGATGGAGAGAGAGGAAGAAAAATTCTTAAAGATTTTTTTTCATCTTTTTTCATTCGAAATTGCCTCATTACATCTCATGATTCCTTTTCGTTAGACATACATAATAAATATTTCATTTACTTCTTTTATATTTTCTCTCATAAAATTAATGTTACGTTAAATGGTTTTGGTCGGTTATTCTTTTCTTCTTTCCAGTCTGATGTATGGTTTGGTACAATACACGGTATATTTATATGAACAATATTTTTGGGAAAGTAAGCAAGTTAGTAAAATATACGAGTAAAAAATAATTACGTTTAAGAGAAGCATCCATGAGTATGAATTATGCAGGATTATCTGAGACACTTTGTAAAAAAAAATTCTTCAATTTAAACGTTTGATAAAATTTGATAAAATTGAAATGTTTATTGCCATAAGAGTGTTCAAAAAAATATGTACAGCCAAAATGATGAAAATATGAACGCTTTCACATAAATAAACGTGAAAAGAGGAAGATGGTTATGAGGAGGAGAATTGAACTGAAAACATAAATTTTCCTCGCGTCATAGCAGTAAACGAGATCAACAACAAAAAGGAAAGCCTTACGGCTTCTGCTTGCCTGCCGTTGTTTTAAGTACTCTTTTAAAAAACAATAAGTCGTTGTTTTATGAAATTTATTTGCAAAAAAATATAATACAATAGCGAAACTTTGGACTATAACCTATGGATTTCAATTGCACAACATATTTTCTTCTTTTATTACATTTGGGGCAAATCATGGCAAGAAGTTTGTTGTATTAAGGCGAAGAAAAATTCTCTTTCTTTTCACTATTCACTTTAATTAAAGATAGTGTTTTTGAATAATCACTAGCTTCAAATTACAACATTGCTGCCTGCCTTCATTGCATGTTCATTTGGTATTGCAATATAGAAGAAGTAATTTTTTTACTATTTCTCATGATTTGATTGTAACGTCATTTATGAACCTTCATTAAGTCCCTTTAAATATTGTTTTGAATTTGTGGCTTCCTGACCTGCCGCGCTCGAAACATGGCTCAGCTTTTTTACATTTCTTCTCTTTCACAGGCTGCATAAATCGCCCCTTAAGGTCAGAATTATGTTGTTTTCTGTTGTCTGTTGTTTTTTCTACTTCTCTCTCCGTTTTTTTTCTTCATTGCACATCGTTGTAGATTTTTGATGCATTTTGCCCTGAAACCGCGTATTTTTCTCGTTTTCTTTTTCCACCTTTTCCGTTGTAGTTTTTGTTTCATTGATAAAATTTCTTCATTTTTAAAAATAACACTAAAGAAATACAGAAATTGGAATGAATCTCAAACTTATGAGAAAAGATACAAAATGCAACTTGTTTCATAATTAATTTAATTCTGACAATTATTGTATTGAGTTTTTCTTTAAATCTTTATTTCTGTTTTTTAAGCATGTACAAAAAATACATGTTGATATTTTCGGATTTTAATGCTTCAGGCTAACCACCTTTTGTCACTAAGTTTCAATTTAGGGTTTTGATTTATTCGGAATTTTGAGATGCAGGACGAAAGTTGAATTCGTTAAATTACGTATTAATGAGTACTAATATTAAAAAACATTAGTCCTTTATATATTTGAGCATACCATATGGTCGAATAGCATTTGCACTTTTAAAAAACAGATTTATCAATTTCCATTTAAATTCAGTTCGTTCATTTTAAAATTTCTACTAAGTAGTTTAATGTAGCTGAAAGCATTTAACGTTTCTTATTCATTTTCTCCTCGTGTTATATTCGATTTCCTTACTTAAATCTGTTTCGTTTCTTTATTCAATCCAATTAATTTATTTACCTTCGAATAAATCATAAAAAATTGTTTCAAGAAGACTCTTACTGTTTGGCATTAAGTGCACTATTGCTTCTTGTAAAAAGGTGAAGTATCTTTCATTCTTTTTATAGTCGATGCTCTTTTCTAAACATATTTTGTTTGCTCACCACACAATAGATTAATTAACAAACCACCAATTGACTCATTATATCAACTCTCAAGAGAATTTAAAGTGGAAAAAACAAGCGCGAGAAAAAGAATGAAAAGATGATGATGATGATGATGATGTGAAGTAAGTAACAGCGGCAGCAACTAAGTTTTGAAGAGTTAGAAAAAAAGTTGTTTTTGTACCTCCTTCGAAAAATAATAATGAAACAGAAAAAAACTCTTACTAAAAAAAAGAAACTTCAAACACGGATCATCTAAAATAAAATATATTAACAGTAGAAAAGTATCAGACATAACAAATTTACTAGTTGATGATGCCCATTTAAAGATTATTGAAAAACAAAAAAGTGAAACTTCCTGTTAACATTGCTTTAATTTTTGACTTTTAATTTGCTCCTATTTTTTTGTATTTTAAAATTAAATAAAGATCCAATTCTTATCGTGCTTACTCCTTATTATTTTTCTAGAATATCGAAATGAATCATTATTTAATCATGTCAAGTTTTATTATTAATTGATCAAACTTTTCGAAATTACTGCACCTTCAAACCATAATTTAAATGTTTGTAACAAAAAATTAAATATTAGGGAATCAAAAATTAGCCACAATTTAAAGCTTAACCTGGCTTAACCAACAGGTTAACCAATACTCAAACTTATATGAAATGTTGGTTAAAAAAGCAACAAAAAATTGCCTCGCCAAAAGAATTCAAAATTAAATCTTCTCATTTCGAAGAATAAAATTGAAGGGAGAACAAAAACAATGTAGTATCGAGTTCGAGAGTTTTTAAATTGCACGAGTTCTTTCATTTCATTTCTTTCATAAATTTGTTGCTGCAAAAATATAAAAATAAATAAAAAACTAGTTAAAAAGTCCTTTTTGAGTGATGGATATAGTGCATTAATGTTCCTATGAGCTCTGAAATAATAATTGCAATTAGATGATCCAAAAAGTTCAGCAAAAAATATAATTTAAGATTTTTCAAGTTTTTAATGCAGTTATATAGATTTCGACAAAAAGCTCAAAACAATATTTTAAGTGCAAACTCGATCTTTAGGTTTTTAGTATGAAAACACAACAAAACCCATTTAGACTTTTCTTTGATTCTTCATGAGAGCGCTGTACAAAAAAAAGTTTATAAATATATGAAGAGATGGAGTAAGAAGAAAAAGTTGCACACCGTGCAGTAAAAAGAAAGAAATACTGCAAATAATATATAATTTTTTCTGCATTTAATTTTTTTTTTGTTCGAAACATGAAAGATAACTTATCTCGAATGGTAAGAAGGTGATTTCTTAAGACTCATTTCGAATGTAATAAATCTTCGACGGCATGAAAAACAAAATTGTAAGAGAAAAAAAAACAGCCATTGAATAGTTACTTTGACTTATGCTGCTGTTTCTGCTGAGCTTTTATGTGCTGTTTAGTAAAACATAACTTTAATGTGAGAACATATAGATTTGATAGCGATTGAATATATATTTTTATAAAGCAATATATTCACATATGGATGGAACTTGAATCATTGAGAAAAAATATAGAAAGAAATGAAAGAGTGAGAGGGAAGAATATTTATAGCTTAGCCCGATAAACTAGTTATCAATTACTGTAATCGTGTCACTTTTGCTTTGTTTCATAAATTGCCGTATTGCTTTTCACACACTCAATTTCCAATCATAGGTGTACTACTAGATGTATAAGGCAATAAGAGGCAACGAAACAAGAGAGCACAAGAGAAAGATCAATTATTGATAATATTGTTGACAATAACAATAAATAAGAATGTGATACAAATCATATACACTCGTTCACCAGTTGTTTTTCAATTGTTGATTGCCTATATGACTCTTTATTTTTTTTTTCTTTCTCTTCTGTTCTCTCTCAACTGATCGCGCGCTCGCTTCTCTGCTGCTATATGCTAAAACTCTATTTTGCTTATGTTATTTGACTTAACATAGATTTTTTAATATTTAGAATTAGAAATGAAAATTTATTTTAACATTTTGTCTAATTATTTATCCTGCTCACTTAAATGACTTAATATTTTTACTTAAATCGCGAAAGTTATTTCCTTTTCCCACAAAAATAAAATTGCTCATTTTACATTAAGTCAATACCTTTTGTATGAAAACTGCGCTATGAGAATTTAACTAATATTATTACTCGATTATTCATAATTCCCGATTGAATAAAAAAAACAATTCACAGCCCAATTGGCCTTTCGTGCTGTTGAGAACTCAGATAGATGGACAGACTGAGTGATGGAAGAAAGGAAATGAATAAGTGGAAGAAAGAGAGGAAAAAAGTTTGAAATTTCATTATAAAAAATCGATAGTTTGACTTGCGCCTAAATCTGTTTGGCATCAGGAAGGTAGAACATGAAGAAGCATAAAAAAGAAACTACATCAAAAAAAGTTAAACGAAAATGAAATGAAAAACAACATAATATATAATTCGCAATTTAATTTAAGCGAAAAACACAACATAAAGAAGGAAGGAGAGGAATCACAAGTGTGAAATGTATTCGTTTAGGAGTCAGAGAAACGCTCTAAATTAATACTTATGATTTTTGACAAAACAAGAGTATTTGAACTGAGGCAATTAATATTTTAATTTCTTTTAACGATGAAATAAAGTAACTAAATCTGAAAATTAACTTTGAATTTTAAGTTGTTCATAGCTGTTCATAACAAGAGACAATCCATATGGATTGGTCTCAGATCAATATTGCAACATGCTAAAAAGTTAACCAGTAATAATAACTTAACAAGCAGTGGTAACGTTTTTTATTATATTTTATTTTCGATTGAAACTTTTTTTAACCTAAAATATTTTTTTATGCACTCAAAGTCCGAATCAGTGGAATCTTATAAATAAAAGCAAGCAAAAATTAAAAAGAGTAACGTTTAAGAAATTGATCAAGAAGCATAAGAGAATTACAGTCAGGTGCCGTAAAAATTGCACAAATATTATATTTTCACGTCGCGTTTGAAAACTTGCATGAGGGAATTTAGGTTTCCATGAAAGATTGCATGAAAAGTTATCTTTTTGATTTAATTTAATGTTAATGAATTTTATGATTTTTTCATTTCTCATAGCACATTTAATAGACTTACTATTATTAAATACAAGGAAAAAATATAAGAAATAAATTCTGTAATCTCTTAAATCTCCATGCAGCAAAAAGTGTGAAAATTTCACAATGAGAAGTAACAACAAAGGAAGTTAGTAGTGATTCCAAACACGAAATGTTTCATTTCGAGTTCAAAAAATAATAAAATCTTATTTTGACGAGTTTTATAATGATATCTCGGGATGTCTCTCAGTAACAAGGGCAGGGAGATTTTAAAAATTTTTTTTAGTGCAAGGAAATTTGAGAAATTTTTTCTAAAAAACTGTAGAAAATTAAACAAAATTTTCCATCCAGGAGAATTTATTAGCTTTAGTCTACATGCCTGCCTATTAATAGCTGTATCGAGCACATAGAATCCCTAAAGAGTAGCAACAGCACAAAAAAATTTCAATGAAGTGATAAAGATGTTAGCAATAGCAGCACAAAGTTCAAAATCTAGGAGTATCTTACTCTGTGTATTAATAAAGTTATAAATTTAAAAACCTATGAGAATTGTGACTTAGGCTGGAACAAAAAAAGTAGCTGAATAGAATACAAAACCAGCGGGTGTACAAAAAAGAGAGTCACAACGTGCAGATTTTTATCTAAGATTAAGGCGCTAAAAACAATTAAAAGTGTTTAAGCTTAATCTCATTGCCGAGATCACGATTTGTGTTGTGGCCAGGTCACGAAGAATCGACATGCAAAGTTGCAATTTTACCAAGTTAGCAGGATGCGCACTGTAACATGAAATACATAAGCAAACCAGTTTCTTATTCTAATATAAATTTTTTCTCATTAAACTTTTAATTTTATACATTTTCTCCTCTTTTAAACTTCTTTTTGTTCGTTCCTTGATGTTTTTTTTCTCGAAAGAATCAACAAAAAACGCAATATATTAAGTTTAAACATAAAATAAATATTACGAATGAGAAAAAGAAGGCATAAGACAAGCTTAAACTGTCGATTATCAGAGATAGAGCAACGAGCTGTATTAGAAATAAAGATGTGGAATGTATTTTATTGTCTCCACACAAAAATAAAGAAAGGAAAGAGTTAAAAATGTGTTTAAAAGAATTAGCGAGAAAGTTATCGTAGGTGGAAGTATAAAGCGCATTTTGTGGTCCAAAATTGAATGAAATTTCAATTGAATTAAATGGAATTTGTGAACTTTTAAATGAACATCGGTCACTGTGTCAAAAGAACTATAAAAATGCATAAATCATGCAAAATCATGCACTTTATAAAAAAAAATCTCATCTTCAGAAAGAAGACACACGGAATGAATAAAACAAGAAGAGCGTGAAGTTTGAAAAAAGGAAAAAAGAATTTTTGAACAGAGTAACACAGACTATCATCCAATCGGAATTTCTAAAAAGATCACGAGTGACGTGTTCCAAGTGTCAATGACGAAGCTGTTTTTATGATTCATATTATTGGCCAATTCACCGCCGTATCGCTTTTATATTATACCTTTATGCCTCTCTTTTTCTCGATACAAAATTGGTTGCAAAGCACAAAAAAAATTACCCATTATAAATATCTCGAACGCGATTGCGAAATAAAAATATTAAACAGCATGACATCCTAGAAATTGGATGCTACTACCAATCCATAAAACATTATATTGCTAAATGGAGAACTATATTACTATTATTATTATTTGTGCGCTATCGATACTCATTCGATATTATGTATAATGTCTCTCACATTTATTTTATTTGCGTAGTCACAGGGACACTGAGCCGCCACGGTGGCGATAGCTTTATGATAGTGAAAAAATGTCCATAAAATTCGTTTAAATAATTTCTTCTTATCTCTTTTCATAGAACGAAGATGATGACAGACGAAAAGAGAAAAAAGATTAAAAGGGTTGAGAAACCTGCTAAATTGGAACATTCTTAATATGTTACAGAATCGACGCTTAAAATAGATTCGAGTGATGTGTTTATGTTATTTTCACTTCTGGGTGTTCCTTTGATTAAAATGTTTCATGCTAATTTTTCATAATTAATTAAAGTTATATCCCGTTATAACCTAAATTGTAGGATACAGTGGGCTGAAAGACTTAACTGGAATTAACAAGTCCTTTAATTATTTCATTATATTGTGTGAAAATAATAATAATATTTGACCATAATATTTTGATACACCTAAAAGCTATTAGCTACTATAAACGATCATCATCATTTTTCATCTGCTTTGGGCATTATTTGACAATGACTTAAGAGGACATCTAAAACAGATTTCATAATAATCATAAGTCACTCTAATAATCAATCAATTTTGTTTTCATATTTTAAAAAAACCTTTTAATAAAAAAAACCAAGATTTTCGGTAACTTCCTTGAAAACCATGCAAAGCACATTTCACAAGCATTATTTTGGAGACAATAAAAACCAAAAAACCACAATGTTCATAAATTTAACTCCCAATTACTGTCATTTTATTACGCGTTGTTCCAAATTTAAAAAAAAAATCCCTCAACATACATTTTCATCTATAGTTTCCGTCCTCCACAGGAACAGAGTAATATGTCTAATTAGATTAGAATCTTAGTTTCGAATTCCAAAACGTTTAACACTTTTATCCTAAACTCGATCTGATTTCACATTAAGATAAAAAGGCATTAAAAAATGGCTCAAATTGAAATCATGGAAGTTAAAGCATTCCTTTCTGTTTTTGAAGAGAGAAAAAAAAGTCGTGAAAAGGAATCAAGAAAAATTATAAAGCGGCAAATGTCTTCGTTATTTTAACTAAAAGAAAAGGAGTAAGGTATGTGAAGAGTGAGAGAACGAAAAAAGAGAAAAAAATTATTTTTGTGCCATTCATTTTACCGAAATTTTTAGAAGGATTGATTAAAATCATTATTTTTATGTTCATATGTCGGATTAATATTTTAATAAAAGTTTTAGCTTTATGTTATCATTACTTGATGTAACACTAATTACATCCTTAACATGCAATGAGTCATAATTATTTTAAGCAATATTTCTAATTGGATATCATTCGAAATGCGCTTACATCATTCAATAACAGTGACTTCAAAAAGTTTCATTTAATTTTATTATCTTTTATTCGGTTCGATTTCAGTTTCTTTCGTTCATGTTATTTTATTTCAGTTTTTGTGTGTCTTCTTTTTCGGGATGAAGTTAACAGAAAAAGAACTGAAGGAAAGAGAAAAATTTAGTGCCATCTGGACAGTCCATAAATCTCTCAATGTTTTCAACAAAAACCGCGTGACCGGTTTGTGACCAAAAAAAAAATTAAATTAAAAACCAAAGCGACTCATTATTTGACGACTGACTTGATGGAATGATGTGATGATCACTCTTCATGAATTCTTATTGACTCTATGACTTTATCAATATTAGTGGACAACAAGTATGTTTGTATTGACGCTTCTTTGCCTTGTTGCCTTTCCTGCCATTGACATTTTCATCACTATATGGCTCATTGATAAATAGGTTGATCTTGATAAACTTTCAAAAGATGAAACCTGTCAATCTTCAATGTTTTTGGAGATGTTAAATGGAATAAAAAACAAGTTAAAAAAAAATACATGATTTTGAGAGTTTTTCATGGAAATTTTAAAATTATTGCTAGTAATTTGCAGCAAATAGCTTGAGCAGGCCAAGTATTAAGACTTTAGGTCTTATATTATCAACTAATTGGAAACTATAAAAATTGGATATGTGGACTTTTTGAGAATATTTAGATTTTCAGGAAATAAAATCCAATAAACTAAAAATTCAGATGGAGGTGCTTTAAAAACCTACAGCTTGCGCATATTAACGCAATATTCTTTGAAAGAAAAGCATTTTTATCGAATGTAATAAAATTAGATATTCAAATTTTCATCCATCGCGATTAGATCAAAATCAATAAATTTTCGGCTCACACTTTTTTAATCATTTAAAAGTGATAAGAGTGTTTACGTTTAAACGCGTTTAATGACTTTGACAGAAATTTAATATGAGAGAAATTTGTGTCTCTGCTTGTGGGCAAACAATTTTAATGATAAAATTTATTTGCCTTCCAATTTTTAAAATACAATACTTATTGCAATAGTTTCAAAAAAATTTCAAATTTTTATTTTTAAATACTTGAGTAAAATTATAGAGAGAATGTCAAGAATAAATTTAGTTCTCATATGAAAATTGCACTTCCTTTAAAAGCATCCTTCAAAATTAAATCATTTTGTCGTAAAAAGTCTGCTTTATTTTTATTGCTTACTCATGACTTGACTTTTATTATTGAGTCAATCGAAAATGACATTTTTTGCTTGGTTTTTTTAACAACGATGATGATTCAAGTGTCTTTTTAGAATGTCGATCTATACACAAGAAGTGGACATGAGCTATCTCATTATTTCGTGGAATATTTAACATAAAAGTTTCCTTCTTCACATTTAACACGAAAATCAAATGAATTAAAAAAAAATGAAGTAAAGAAAAAAAACAGCACACACAAAAATTCCAAAAAAGTCCAATATATTTTTTCAAATCGAAACTAAATCGAGGAAAAAAATCATCCAATTAAACTTCATGTTCCCACCTAATTAAAATAAATAAAATATAAAGCAGTCCCCCCATGAAAGCGAAGCAATTCAGTCACCGAAACGCGACGACAACGCAAGAAAAAAGTAAAAACATGTCGCGTTTTGTTTAAGACTAAACAACGTTAAATTCTTTAAAGAAACATAAGAAAAAAGATACCTTATGGATGGTATGTGTTTGTTGAATACCGATATTTCTCAAGAAAATTCACCAGAAAATATTCACTTTTCTTCTTATAATGAGTTAATGGTCTTCTTGTGTGTGTTTTTATTTTATTATTTTCTTTCATTTGGTTCTGTTTTAGAGGCTTTGAATGAGAAATATTGGTTCGGCAGTTTTAATGGGTCTTTTAACAAGTTTTAATTTAGGAGGGTCTCAAAAATTAAGTTGATACATTTTTTTTATAACAGAATATGAATTTGAAATTCGCAAACTTTACATTTCAAATGATCATAAATTCAAGAAAATTTTGTCTTTTGGGTTTTGCGATGCCATCAGAAGTCTATATGATATATGAAATTTTTACTGTTTCAAACATTCGAAATTGTAAAACCACTACTCCAAATATATGAAGAAAAATTCTCACTCATCAACATCATCATCTCTATTTAAATAGTCGCTGCAACTCACAAGCAAACGAGCGATCTTTATAGGTTCCTCTTATTTATTGAATTTTTTCTGGCTTTTGTTGTTGTCTTTGCCATGTGTGACAAGTTGAGCTTCTCTTTAATCACTTATAATTAATAGCCTAACAATCATCAAAAACTATAAAAACACATCCTACCTACCTGTTGAAATACAACAAAGAGGAAAAATAAAAAGAAAAAAAAAATGAATTTAATTCTCAAACAAAAGTCGACACAACAGCGATCGATTGAGAGGGGAATAAAAATGATGATGATGATGAAGGAAAAAAGTTTGAATATTAAATTAAATTAATACATAATCCGCGAAAGAACAAACATATACAGCATCGTTACCTCCAACGTTAATTTTTGTATTATATTTTTTTACCTCAAATACCTCTCTTGCTGACTGTTGCTGACTTTTTCTCCTCTCTCTCTTTCATTCTTTATTTAATTTTCCTTTTTCTCATTGATTTTTAAAGATAAACGGCGCTGGCTCCTTTGAACTTAAAATTCTGGAAATTTCGAATGCCAACAATCATCTTATAGATGGCTATTGCTGTGGTACTAATGACAAAGAGAAATCAAAGACTGCAAACTGTCCCGAGTGTGCGACAGCATTCAGATTATGTCTTAAAGAATTTCCAAGTGGTACTGAATCGGTGGGATGTCCATTCGGTGAAAACACGACTACGGTGTTTGGGGGCTCCAGTTTTGAACTACATGGCCAAAAATTTGCAACTATCTCAGTGCCATTTTCATTTCGTTGGACTGTAAGTATAAATTTTTAATTCATAATTTAATCATACTCATTATTCTCTACAGTACAAAGTCTGTAAACATTAAAATATCAGCTACATTAATTTATTAAGGCATGCGCATGCCCTGTTTTTAATTTCAATAAATTTGGTTTTCGCAATAATTTTCAGAAAATGCGTTAAAACTCTTTGAATGCTCTTTAAATTCTCCAGAATTAGTAGATTTTAAAAGTTCCACTAATGATTATAATAATTAACGACCATAAAAATCTTCACCGGTATTTTAGTTTTGGTCTTTCTTTTCTCTTATTTTGTTTAGAATTTCTATATCTACATATGAGCACACACGAAACAATACATAAAATTTTGTATTTTAATGTTTTACTGATTTTGGTCGCCGTGTTTTTATGAGTAAGAAAATTTGAGCGTGATAATTGAATTAGTTAAGGTTAATTGATTTTTCCATTACGATTCTTGTTCTTAAACAATTTTTTATGTATTTTTTTTCTCTTATTTCACATTTTTATTGACGGACAACAACAATACAATACAATAATAACAATCGAACCAATTCTTTACGTTATTTATACGCAAACACATCACGATCGACCAATTTAATCTCATCAGCAATCATTTTCGTTAATACTTCAAGCATTGGATATGTACAGGAATTCATCGTCACCAGGTAAATTACCGTAAAATTATGATTTATTATTATACATCTTAGACTTTTTCTTCATTTCTTCCTTTACCGAGATCGTTTAATGAGAATATTTTTACATTTCCCACTAATTCGTTCTGTACTCGTCATCCTTCTATTACACTCAAAAATGATCTAGAATTTAATTTTTATTTTATTTTACTTTCTAACTAGGCGTTATTGAGGAAGTGGCGTATTCTGGAACAATCTCACCACCATCCGATTGGATAAATTTAGATAATAGTAATCAATTGAGCAAGAATGCTCGTATTAAGTATAAAATTCGTGTGATATGTGATAAAAATTATTATAATTCTACATGCACCGTACTGTGTAAGCCTAGAAATGATCAATTCGGTCATTATACATGCAACAACAAAGGACAAAAAGTATGTCTGGAGGGTTGGAGCGGTGAAACATGTGATAAACCTGTGTGTCCGGAAGGATGTGTGCACGGAATGTGCAAAAGTCCAGGTAAAATTTTTGGAAATGCACGCTGCAAAAACCACAGAATCAATTTAAAATTAATATTATTTCTTTATTTTTGTAATGCGCAGGTGTCTGTGAATGCAGGAATGGATATAAAGGTTCGCGATGCGACGAATGCATGACATATCCTGGATGCAAAAATGGCTTCTGCACGAGGCCATGGGAATGTATATGTATAACAAACTGGGGTGGGATTTTATGCGATAATGGTGAGTACAATGAACTGTATTTGATCTCAAACCAAATGATATGATTTCTCTAATTTTCAATTTTTTCCTCTGTGCTGTATAATTGCAACATGTGTTAATTTTTCACTTTGAGTGGATATAACATTTTCAAACCTAAAATATACAGTGCAATCGGAACAAGTGTTAATAAAATTATGCGATTATTTAGTAGAGAAAATCTAAATCTCCCTCGAGACAACATTTATTTTTCTTTCATAAAAAATTCACTTTGCACTAGAAAAATCCCTTCTCGTATGTAATTTACCACATGATTCTATCATAATCAATGACAATCAGCTCAATTGCTCAAGCGGATCAAATTCTATTACTATTTTCAAATGGAACATTACATTAGCACTATTTTGTAGATTCACATCCTTTCCACAAGACATTATGTCCAAAATGTAATATATTTAAAATTTCACCTATTTATGAAGTAAATTTGATTCCTTTTTAAATAGCTTACCATAATGCACATCAACAGTTTTAAAAACTGAACAGTTTTGCATGCAAATATTACTTATAAGAAGCTTTAACGAGAAATTAGAAATTTTTAACTTTTCCTACTTCATGCAATGATGATTTTTCATGACCAGGAAATTGATAGCATGTGCAATAAGTGTATGTTAAGCCCCTCTCAAAGTTAATAGTTTATAAACTCTCTGTCTGTGATACAGTTTATTTAATTTTCAATCCTATTGTTATGCAATCAACCCTCATGTCCTCATCAAGTATCTCAATATAAAAACTATACAAATGTGTGTAGGAAAGAATCTGTTGCGGTTTAGGAGGGTAACAAACCACAATAATGTAGAGTATGACAATAAAAAGTCTGTTATAAAAAGGTGAATGAATCAAAATTCATAAAAGATATATTTAGGGCATTGTGTCATATTTCGGCATCATCCCTTCCAATCAACATTAAAATATATTAATTTTTATTTGTTGATCTTCGCCATCAAATCGACACATGACTTCAATTTTCTGCCAAGTGTATGATTCTCAGAGAAGATAACCCAGTTTCGATGCTACATCTCAATGACAATGGAATATGAATTAAAGCTCACAATCATAAATTCCTATTTTTATTATTTACTCTTTTTTCTCCATGATCCGTTGCTTCATTTCTTCGCCTTTTGTTTTCCAATAATGTACTGTATTGCGTTATGCCATTATTCATATAGTTTTAAAGCCTAAGAGAAGAGTAAAATAGTTCATAATATGTTCCATGTGTATAAATATATACAAAAGAGAGGGGTGAAAGTTGTAAGATACTTGAAAATGCATAAAATTCACACATATTTCACATGTTGAATCGTATGAAAATAGGAGAGATAGAGAAAGATGAATAATCATAAATTTTAAAATCATTTTAAATTATTACACTTTTAATCTTACACATTGTATTTCGATGCGGAAAATACACTTGTTATGAAATTACTATTCATAGATCCGATTCAATTTCAACCGCAATAAATTAGTGATTTAATTCGCGTAATTAAATTATAACAAAAAAATTATAATTGAAAGTTTAATTTTAAGTCAATTTTCTATTTTTTCTTTCTCTTCCTTGAATCAATAAAGTGTATTTTACCGTCGGAGAAATAATCGATGCTTGTGTTCTCAATTCACTTGAAAAACGGAGCTATTTTGTATATGCTAAAGATATATTCCTCTTATTTGGCCTTTTTGGTTACATTGGCCTTCTTAATACAAATATACACACTATTTAAAATTTTATTTTTATTTGATTCTGCATAATCAGTTTGTATAAGAAATATAAGACCAGAATTTGATTTCAGCTAATGATTACAGCGCTCTTTTGATTGGATAATTTTGTGGCTTTAGAAACTAATTAATGAAATAAATGCAGCAGCTTGAAAATGTTATTCCTTAATTTAATAAACATCAATTACTTTCTAAGTATTTCAATAAACTTTCTGAAATTAAGATGCAAATTAATTTATTTTAAAGTTTTATTTTAATCAGTTTCATAAATCAGGGATAGTAATATAAAATTTGGAATGATTTTTTTTATGACAGATTTATAAAATTACATTTCTCGAATTTTCTTGATAAAAAAAATTCAAAATGATTCCGAAAATAACATTGTAGAACATAAAAACGTTACTTCAATTTTCAGTTTAATTTCAATAAAGATTTTTATTAAATAGCACTCGTAAAAAGCAGAAGTTTGATAAAATCTGAAAGTATTGATTCAATCAGTCGAGCAAAGTGCAAACACATTAGAGCACGTATGGAATAAAAGTCTGTAAAATAAATAAAATTAAATTCTTTTGGCTCGCACACACAAATGTGAAACAAAACTTGTGCTAAATGTGATCATTCATGATGAGAGAAGAAACACATAGCACAGCACAACACAGAGGAAGAGAAAAATCATACATTTGTTATTTTTTTAGCATGTAAAAATGATATCATCTGTTGAATACGATTTTTTTTTGGATTTTTAATTAATGATTATTTTTTCTTATTTTATTACATTTCCACTTCATCCAATGAAAACACAAATGTTCAGATTTAAATTATTGTGGAACTCATACACCGTGCATGTATGGAGGAACTTGTCATCATTTAGGTGGTGAGAAATTTAATTGTAGCTGTCCTGAAGGTTTATCAGGAATGCGATGTGAAATTATTGAGGATCCGTGTGCAACGACGCCATGCCAAAACAGTGCAACATGCATAGTCAAAGATCCATCAGCATTAAACATTACAAAAAAGCCATCGGCAAGATATTATCGTGGAGGTAGCTCAATGGGAGCACCAGTTTCCGTGCGAACTATAGATACAAAAAATACTTTAGCCATTGGCACACAGCAAAATAATGAGACGAACTACGTGTGTAAATGCGCTTCAGGTTTTACAGGCACACAATGTGAACAAAGTAAATATAAGAAAAAAAATCTTTCATTCTGTAACACAACATAAATATTTAATTTTTTATCAACATTTTTTTTTCTTTCTTTTTTCTCATTTCTTCTCATGTCTCGTCAAACGAATTCGAATAATAATAATAACGAAAAAACTAAAATCGTATGTAATATAATGAAAACCAATAAACCAGATATTGATGAATGCGAAAGCTCTCCTTGCAAACACGGCGCCACTTGTGTCGATCTGGTAAACGATTATCAATGCAATTGTGCTCCCGGTTATAGTGGACCAAATTGTGAGATAGACATTGACGAGTGTGCCAACTCACCGTGTCAAAATGGAGGCGAATGCATTGACAAGATCAACGAGTTTTATTGCAAATGCGAAGCTGGATACAACGGAACGTTATGTGAAATTGATATTAACGAGTGCCGTTCGAAAAATTGCAACAATAAAACGCCTGATTTATGTTCATCAAGTCCATGTAAAAATAATGGCACATGTGAATCGGGTGATTCTTGGTTTCTATGTACATGTGCACACGGGTTTGATGGTTTAACCTGCCAAATTAATATAAACGAATGTGCATCACAACCATGTGCTGAGGGCTCAACATGCATCGATGGTATTGGAAGTTTTAAGTGCATTTGTCCGCCAAGTAAACGAGGCAAAAGATGTGAGATTTGTAAGTATATTTTAATGATTATCACCTATTCATTCTTTGTTTTCCTTTCTTCTTTTATACATTTTTTTTTTCATTCTTACCTTGTTATGCACGATGCGATAGTTTAAATTCCCTTTATGTAAAATAAAAGACTAAATAAAATAAAATGAAATTCTTTATATTTCCTTCGGTCTAGTGCTTTCAAATGTACCGCTCAAGCACCAGCAACGTTCCTTTACTGAAAATAACGTCGTCGATGAGTCGAATTTGTGTAATTCCTGTATAATTGGTGAACATAATGAGACACAATGTTCAAATCTATGGTGTGGATTACCAAATTGCTTAAGTAGTGATCGAGGAGTCAAGAAGAAACGTGAAATAGAAAATTTAATTGTACATGAATGCAATTATAATGAGGTTTGTGTTCCTGCATTAAAGGAAACATGCTTATCACCGCACTGTGTGAGACGTGGCGATTGCCGCATACTAGAGCAATCACTAAGAACGGCACCACCTAAATATCCAACATCAAATAAATGTTGGCCAAATCAAGCAATTTTGAGCGAAAATTGTTCACGTATCAACGTAATATTAGACATGCTTAAAATATCAAAAGGATTATCAACAGAAAGTTATTGTCATAATTTGAGAACGCTCATAGGCGGACGAATGTTGGAGCAGAAAATATTTTCCCATTCAGCAATCATTTTAATCTGTGATATAAAATCGGGAACAAACGATACAATTGAAGTGACTGTGGTAAGTGACTTAAGCTTTTATGTCTTGTTATTAAGCCGATCTAAGCTTTTTCATTTCATTTATTTTTCAACATAACAAAAAAGGAAAGATTTCTTGCTAAATTTAAGAAAAAAATTTTCACCACATGAAGTGTTGAAGCAAAAAAGAGGATTATGTGGTTGAAGTTTTTTTTTACAATTTAAAGATATATTTTTACCAAGAAGTTAAATTAAAAAAAATATGCTAGCATAAATATTTTGCAGCTTAGAACAAAGTTGTTAGAATCATCTAATTGATGATTTTAAGTTAAATTCATGTCATTTAAAATGTTGTCGAATAAAAAACTTCTCTTTTATTGAAATTAAATTAATTCTTTCAAATTACTGATTGGTTCAGAATACGGATTTAAAATCTTTCCATCTTGAAGTAATATCATGAAAAAAAAAGATAAAAATGAACGTCCAATGAATTTGCCAATGAAGTTTAATGACACCTTTCTCTTTTCTTTTATATCTTTACAGTCATCAGATGATGAGTCGACAACGATTTTACAAAATGTAGTTGCAATGTTGGGAGAGTTACTATCTCGACCAAAATTTTATTTAAAGGATTCCCATATAATTGATTATCCTGAGATAGAAGCACTGAATGCAATAGTTGAAATTAAAGTTGAGACAGCAATAATTAATGAAAACATCAATAATGATGTTTACTTACTCATAGTTTTTGTAGGCATACTTCTATTAATCATAAGTTCTATTATATACACCGTATGCCTGTGGTATTCAAATCATCCGATTTGTTCCCGTCAATCAGAAATAGATCTTTCAGTGACGACTGATACCACCCGTTGTCACGACGAAGAAAAATCAAATAATCTGCAAAACGAAGAGAATTTTCGACGGTATGCAAATCCATTAAAGAATTCAACATGCTCATTGCGCAGTTCAAATGTTGAATTAAATCCTATACACGATCTAGCAGGTCCAAGTGGATTGAATCGATCGCAATTATCAATATTTAAATCACCAAAAGATTTCTCCAATGATTTTGAAACGACAAAAGCCATTCCATTCTCATCTCAATCGTTGTACTTGAAGACACAGAACTTTGATGTAGATAAAAATACAATTGAAAGCCAGCAAACGAATAAAGATTTCGATAAGAGATTAAATAAGGTTGATTTTAAGTGCTTCTCTCCATCAACAGCAACATCACAAGCACATCAACATAATTACAATAGTAGCAACAATACACATCAAACTATAAATAATTCAAACGATACGCTCACCTTGCATATATAATTTAATTAAGAACTTTTTTTATATTTTATAAATTTCCTTTTAGATCTTATTGGGTTGTTAATCCATTTTCAGTGCACTTTTTTTTCAAAAAAAAAAAGAATTCAGTATTACCATTAATTCTTTCTTACTAAAAATATTCCTAAAAAAACAATTTGAAGATTCCCTTGTGAGGAATTTGACAAACTGGATAGACTTTTGGAAATAAGATAAAATTATTGTAAATAAACAAAAATTAATTCATTAACTTTTTGTAAAGCTATGACTGTGTATAGATATAAAATTAAAATCCATTTTGTCGAATTCCTTAATTTTCCTATTCATTTATATCTTTTTTAATTTCTAAAAATAACGCCATACTTTTTATAACTTCATGGAATTGTTTACTGTAGTAAAGTGTCCAGAAAATAAAGTCTCAGCCCAATATGTTATTAAATTAATTTTATTTTGTGAGATGATGTTGATTGTATTTATTATTACCGCTTCTTAATCATTCCATCATTTCGTCGTCTCAATGAAATAAATGAACAAAAATAGAATATAAATTTTAATATAATTTATATAAAGAACAAAGAGAGAGATATATAGAGAGAAAAAAAGTGAAATGAAGAAGAATAAGGTGCCTTTCATTATAAATTTGTAAAGTAGTGACGAAATGAAACCCTTAACTGTCTCTAATGCGCCCGTACTTTTTGAATAGGCAACAACTTATAAATTCCTACATTTCTTCAAGAATTCTTCTTCTTTTTCTATTTGATAAATGATTATAAGACGAAAACTGTCAGTTCTTCCATTTGTAGTACATTTTTTCCCCCTTTAAGTTGAAGAAAGAAAAATTCTTTTTTTCTTTTCTGCCTTCTTTATTTGAAGACTCTTCTATTGAAGAAGTAGATTAACGAAATAATAAGAGTAATTAATTTTTAGTTAATAGTTTCCTTAACTTTATGAATGTAGTTAGTGAGTAGTGAGTTTAGATATGAAAAATAGCCAGTATTTAAAAAATTAATGTTCATAGTATAAAAAAATAAGTTGAATTTTTTAAGAGAAAAGAACTTGGACAATAAACGATGGAAAAAAAAATGTTTTAATAGATACATGTAAAGTCTTTTTTTGTGAAAATGATAGCTTAATAAAGATGTAAATGAATAACTGAGATAGTTTTGAAAAAAAGAAGAAAAAAAAATTATATGAAATTGAATTTGTCTTTTGTTACAGCGTGTTCAGTTAGTTTATTACTGCTGATGCTTTCCAACCAAAACCAACGATGCCGCACAAACAGCAGTACAAAGCAAGTATGAATATCACCAATAAAATTAAATGTCATTGATGAACGCATTTTTGCAAAGTGTTTCAAACAATCACGAATTCAAAAGAGTTTATGCTTTGATAAGCAACCACAAAATAAATTTAAAAACCAATTAAAACTTAAATAATTTAAAAAAACTTCTGATAATCCTTCTTACAATCCATTAATTTTCTTATTTATTGTAAATCTTCGGCAGGAGGGTACAGACCAATTTTCATTAATATGCTATTTAGCCAGCCACCCAATCAGTTGGCACAATCAAAATAAAACTCATGCGCATTGTCTGAAAGAAGCATGCACACAAAAAGAAGAAACATTTAAAGGAATGTCTATAAAAAAATTATTTTCCGTGGTGTACAAATCTTTTTATTATAAAATGGTACGATCACGTTTTACATTTTCAATTGGAAATGCTTACAAACTACTTGAAAGAAAAGAGATAACAATTCAGAGCAAAAAATTGTTGTATTTATTTATACATCCATGAGAATCCAGTGAAAATTGAATGAAAAATATCAAGTCATAAATCTTATTTTTAGTTTCGTTACAAATTTCTTTTATAATGAATTATTCTTCAATTCATTATGGAGCAAAATGAACAAAAAATAAAAATAAACTGAAATAGAAAAGAACTGAAATATATTAAGAGACGTTTGCCGCATGTATTGCCTTTTCTTGTGGTATTATCTATTAACCATACACAATCAAATATAATATTACAAATATTGATTTATACAAATAGAAATTAGTAATTGAAAGAGCTGCTTTGAACCGCAGGTTAACAAAAAATTATTAGATCAGTCTGATCAATTATATTTTGATCGCTTGTGGTTTTCCGTTGGCTCACCTATATTGTACATTGTGTATTTGTTGCCTTTTGCTGTTACTTATTATATTTTCGTGTAAAGAGGTTTTTCTTTTCTTCAAAAAACTTCTCATCTCTCTCTCCTTACTTCTTGCCTATATGCTGCTTCATCCGATATAGGACCAGCATGAGATGAGAGATTGGCTTATTTCTCCTTTTGTGTACTCAAAAAAGCATTTTAATGTTACATTATGATTCTTTTTTAAATAAATTTATATATAAATTATATTAAGACTCACACGAAATTTGAAATTCATCAGTCAGAAATAGAAATGGAATGAATTGAAAGAAGAAAAAGAGACTAATGATATTACCCGATCTATAAGTTCGCACAATCAATTTTGACTGAAGTTTGAAT
This sequence comes from Chironomus tentans, assembly GCA_963573255.1. NCBI lineage: Eukaryota > Metazoa > Arthropoda > Insecta > Diptera > Chironomidae > Chironomus > Chironomus tentans. The sequence goes on along the minus strand of OY754304.1, from coordinate 28,983,859 downwards.
ACAATTTGCATTTATACGTAAATATCATTTAGAAAGTTTCCATATTTTAATTTTATATTTCATTTTTTTTGCCATGTGCCTCTTTGCCTGGGCAAACATTTCATTCCCACGAAACATTTTAATTGTTATAATGCGCAGCTTTAGCTGCCGTTCAATTTTTTTTTCTCCTTTTACTCTTCTGTGGCTATCTCAATTTCCGCCGATTTATATTTTTGCTTCAATTATTAACTTTGCTTTCTTCTTCCTATTTATTTATCATTATAATAATTTTTAGCACATTTTGCAAACAGACTGCGTGACAGCTTCTTCACTTTTTCCTAAACAGATCTTTACTCAAGTCACACAAGTTTTCATAAGATATTAACTTTTTTCTAGCAACCAGAAATTGAATTTTGAATGAATTTTTCAGAAAAAATTTTTCTGCTCCTCCTCCGATGATTTTGACTACGCCGCTGATACCAATCCCAAGTATTAACAGTCAAAACCTAAAAAAGTATTGAGAGTTTTTAATAAAATTTTGCAAAATCTGAATTTTTTGAGAAAAAAAACCTAAAATAGTTTAAATTTTCTTGCTTGAGAATTTTTTTGTAATTAATCCTGAGTTTTAAAGTCTTGACCAATCCACACAATACCAGAAAAAGTGCTTCGGAAATAGATTCTTTGAGGCAATTTTTCAACTCGTATTTTCTTCTATTTATGTATCTTAAACAAAACAAAATTTAAATATAAAAGAATCAATAGCTCTCTCCTATATTTTCAATTAGCTATCCTGCTGAGCATTTGCAGAGATATATTTTGATGTTTCAATCAAGCGATCGTTGTGAAAAATTGAATAATTTGAATGATGGTGAACTCTTTTAATATAATTTTTTTTTGTTCGGTAGGTATAAGAAGAAGTTAAATTGACTGAACTGATTGTTAATGAACACACGAAAAGGATTACATATTTAAAATAGTTTGAGAGAGCAGTAATTCGAAAAGTTGATGAAATCTCGTAGAAATATTTTTATATGTGACGAATTGATATATTAACAATCATACGAATTCTTGATACCTAATTGGCTTATAACAAATCTCTTCTCTGTTTCCACTCTAACAATAATCATTGTGAATAAATGTAAGCAAATTTGATAAACAGCCAATAATTATAGAAACATTCATTTCATGCCGTGTGAAAGAACAAAAAGCAAAAAAAGGTATGGAAAAAATTTAATCATATTTACATTTTAATATATCGACTTTACACCGTTTCTAATTTGCTCATAATTGTAAATTTTTTGCAACTGATTTCATTTCTCTGACCACCCACATGCTTTGCTTGCTCATTCCCTCTTGTGTTATTATATCATGTTTTTCTTATGTTTAAGCATAATTTCTTCTTTTACCCTTGTTTTTATAGCTTTTTGATTAAATTAATTATTAAGTTTCGATTTAAAAAATGATTGTATGATTAAGGCAGTTGTTACTCATTAGTTAGTGCTTTATGATATATTATTTTTCAAACCACATCTCTAAATAAGAAAATCCAGCATTTAATTTTCATATAATCTGCCTTATTCAGCAATCCATATCACTGCATAACTATTAAGTGGGCTACAAAAGAATATTGATGAACAGATAAGTCTCAATACTTATCTGGCATTTGTTAAATTTTTTAACGAACTTTTTGAATTCAAACTCTTTCAAAAACATTACAAAACGTATTGTTTACTTTAAAAAAAATCGAACAAAAAGATTACAATAAAAATCTTTATTAAAATTCCTTAAATTGTGAAATTAAATTAATATTAAAAATGTCTGTAAGAGTTGCTAGTCATGCTGGCAGCTGGTACACATCGGATGGTAAGTAAAAATGTGTGTTTAAATAGTGGCTGTAATTTTATGAACATTCTGAATGAAAATTAATAAAGTAGCATAATTTTTAATTAGAAAGTGTTACTTCATAGATGCTTATGTGCTCTATACAGTTATGTGTATAGTAAATATCCTCATTAATCTTAGTCACCTACGCAACAGAAATGTTTATTTGATGAAAACAAACAATATACAGAGGAAAAAAAATTGTTTTGTCGCCAATTTCAAAATTGTCTAAATCTCAGAAAAGTAGTAAGAAAATTAATAATGGATAAAGCACAAATAGAGCCTATGCCTCTCGAATCGAGAATCGGTGAAATGAAGAAGCAATTTCAAAAGTCCTATGAGATTTTCATCAAAGCAAATGAGGAACTCTCGAAGCTTAATTTTGATTACTTAAATTTGTATGAGAGCAAAGAAAATCAGGGACTTAATGACATCTTTTCAAATCTTGACGTCAAAGATGTTAATGAGATTCTCGGAGCAAAATCAATTGATGACTCAATCCAAAAACTCCGTTCCAAAATACATGAAGACGATGAAAAATTTAAGACTTCATTTCCAGACATAACAAAATTGCTAAAAATCATGAATAGTCTTCAAACTGATATTGAATCATTAAGGGAACAACAGGATGAATTTGTGAAATTAACACAAGACGTAAATGAAGAAATGAATCGGTTTGAGAAAGAAATTGAAGATTCTGCAAATCAATTAGATGAGTTAGTTGTTGAGTCTTTAGATGAAGAAGATGAGACAAGCGATGATGATGATGAATTTGAGGAATTAAATATAGATAATCTTGATTCAGAATGTTCAGATTAAGATCAGTAATAAAATAAAATAATCTTCATTGTATTTGAGTGAAAAAATCTTTATAGTCATTGATAATTTACATAAATTTTACGATTTCAGGTGCTGAGCTAAACAATCAACTTGATCATTGGCTTAATAAAGCGGAGCTTAGCTACGGTCCCGCGCGAGGAATAATTGCTGTAATTTCTTTCTTCATATTTTTTTTACATCACATCTTTTAATCTTCACATATTTTCTCATTACATTTTTTTGGCAATAATATAGCCTCATGCCGGTTATACTTATTCTGGGGAGACTGCAGCGTGGGCGTATCGTCAAATTAGTCCTGCAACGGTGAAAAGAATTTTCATTCTCGGTCCATCGCATCATGTCAGGCTGAGAAAATGTGCATTAACCATATGTAAAAAATATCAAACACCGCTTTATGATCTCAAAATTGATTCAGGAGTTGTTGCTGAATTAGACGCAACGAAAGAATTTCAATGGATGGATATGAAAACGGATGAAGATGAGCATAGTATCGAAATGCATTTGCCTTACATCGCTAAAGTGATGGAAGACTTTAAAGACCAATTTACGATAATTCCTGGTAATTTTATCAGTTATCATTGCTAGTGTACAGAGCCATCATAAATGAATTTCTTTTTAGTGTTGGTTGGATCTTTCTCGCCAGAAGTTGAACAAATGTACGGTGAAATTTTCTCCAGATATCTCGGTGATCCTCAAAATTTATTCGTAATCTCTTCAGACTTTTGTCATTGGGGCAGTCGTTTTCGCTATCAGCATTATGACAAGTCAGCAGGTCCAATATGGAAGTCAATTGAAAATTTGGACAAAAGTGTAAGTGTATATTACATTATGCAATAATCACACCTTAATATTTTCGCTTCATAATTTTTTTAGGGTATGGATTTAATTGAATCATTAAATCCGGAATCGTTTACCACTTACTTAAAGAAATATGAGAATACAATTTGTGGCCGTCATCCAATAGGAATATTTTTACAATCGATCAAGAGTTTGATGAAACAAAACTATCAATTGAGCTTTAAATTTTTGAGATATGCACAAAGTAACAAGTGTAACAATCAAAACGACTCGAGCGTTAGCTATGCTAGTGGAAGTTTAATATTAAATTAATACAAAAATAATGTCAAAATTGACAGAAAGAATTAATATTTTTAATTTGCTCTTGCTAATTGATTTTAATTAAACATTTAAATAATACAACAAAAAAAAACTGGAATATATACATAAATAAAGGAATGTTGAAAATAAAGAATTTTAGATTTTTCCTTTTTTGGGTGATATGAGTTGTATGGTTTTCATGAAATGAGTTAAATCGGTGCCTTACAATAATCTCCAATAATAATCTCCACATTTCTCACTTCCACAAGTAATTTCAAACTTTTTGTTAACTTTTATACAATTTTATAAAATATTTATTTATAATAAATTTAATTTTAGATAGTTCTAAACAATAATTTTATCAAAATATTCTTAAATCAGCAGGTAAAGTTGAAAAAGTTTTCATGTTCAGCATACAACTTTACATTGGCAATTTGTGCTGGTAGGAGAAAATATCGGGACAACTTTTCAAAATTAAAACGCCATTATAAATTTTTGGAGATGATAAAATAATTCAAAATAAATGTTTAGAATTGATAAGTGAGTGCTGAAAAATACTACAGAAGTTTGATGAATGTTTATTAAAATCAAAAATCGAGTGAGCATCTGATTGGCAGTGTCCAAAAGTGCTTAAAATTGATTTGAAAGTGAACGATTGAGTTTTAATAAAAACAATTTCACGAGTGAAGGAAAAATAATATTTTGATTGTGTCAATCTGTCGACCCTTTTGAAAAACCAGTGACAGATAAAGATTAGGCTATAATCAAAGTGAAGTGATTTACTAAAATATATTTATGTGCTTGAAAAATGTGCAAGATAAATAGAAATTTGGATTTTGAATCATCATCAGCAAATCTGAAGGCTATTGCAAATAAAGCGATCCAAAAGCCCAAGGAAAAGGAAAAGCGGAGGTAAATACGATTATACAATACATTGTAGTTGTTAAGAAGCAATCTCAATTTATTACAACATCCTGAGACAAAAGACAGAGAGCGATTTATTAGCATAAATTTGTCGGAATTAAATGTAATTGAGAAGAAGAAAATTGATAAAAGAAATATGCCATATGATTTAAATTTTTTTTCCTTCCATACATAAGTAAATGTCCGTCCGTCCAAATGTATGTGATTGTGTAAAATTTTCTCTTTTTTCTTCGTTTGACTTGGTGACTTATAAATGTGTAAAGATAACTCTACAACTAATTAAATAATTTCAAGATAATGTTAACAATTCATTTCTGGATATAAATTAAAATGTATGTCGATCTACATAAACCTGTCGAATAGCTTTTACCTCAATCTACTTCTCCTTTTTGTTTATCATCTCCTTCTTTCTCCCTTACTCGCTACGATCTTTTACTCATTTGATATGTAAAATAATGAATTTCATGATTTTCTTTAAAAATATATATTAATTACTTTCGGACTTATTCTTGCAATTATTATTGTCCTTCAACTAACTAACATTACTTGTATATAAGAGCCCCAGCAACAACAAGAAATAAGTTGTATTAAAAAAAATATACATATTATAATGAGACAAAAAACCAGTTTATATATAACTAGCGTGTAATATGCAGAAAATGCATTTTTGTGCTATGTATAATATACAAACAAACAATTACAAAGTCCGGAAAGATTTTAACTCCTCATTTGTTCAAGTGTCGAATAACCAATGAGTGGTGATCAGGAATTATTTCAAAGAAATATCCTTACAGCCTTACGAAATCATGAGTCCACAGCAAATCTCTCATACACATGAATACTAAAAATAAATTCTTATCAATTTGACAGCAAGCATATCAAGCAAATGTCATAATTCCTTCTTTGAACATTGTTGACCTGCAAATTATGATTGAACTTTTCTTCTTTGACTTGATAACATTTTTTTTGGTTTCTGATGTAAGACATAAAAAAATTATGAACTACTACTTGCTTGTTTCTTTTTCTTTAGTAGTAGTTCATTAGTAATAACCACCACATTCAAAAATATTTCTTTGTATATATATTTCTGGTATTTACTAATTTAGCAAGCATAAAACACATATTTATGTACTGTTGACGATCAACTAATTATACTTTAAAATTTTTGACATATCTTTTTAACACTGCCAGTGATGATTCTTTCACTTCCTAATATTTTGTTATACTTTAATAGTAAATTTCATTTTTATGCATTTCATTTGATTATTTACTTGACTATTTTATAAACCATTGATTTTGAATTGAGCACTTAAAATTGGCATAAATCAGAATTTACGATGTTCTTACATCTTATAGCTGTATGCTTACAGCTGTATTACTTCGAGGTTCATTTTTGGCATGAACTGTAAATTTAAAAAAAAAGAAAAATTCCTTTGTTTATTGTTTTCCTTTTTAAATTTCATTTATTTCTTAGCATTAGGATTTTTTAAAAACCTATTTTAAAGCTACAAATACCAAAGAGTAATTTTATCGAATTTTCTTGAACTTTAAATGATAAGGAATAATTTTTTGAGAAGCTTTATCAATACAGCGATGAAAATAAACACACTATGGAAATTAGTAACATACACAAAGGAATGATCTCTAATTCATTGCCATTAAATGGTAATATGGAAGCGAAAAGCGATAATAATAAAAACAAGAATGAAACACGTGTAGCAAATTTTTTTCTTTTTTTTCGGTCTACAGTATGAATTTTAAGAAAGAAAAAATATTTTAAGGTCAAGGCTGCTGTAGACTAGATGCGTTAAGAGTTAAAAAGAACTTTTAACTTGTCTAATTGTCGATTAATTTAAATAACACATTATATGAGCTGGATCAGAAAAACATAACGAGAATTAAATGAATAATTTATGTCAATGCCATATTTAAGGTAAATAAAAATAGTAATTTTAAGAACTAAGACTTAAAATAGAATTTTTGTCATGTAAACATATAAAGCATGTCCAAATCATATGACATGGAGACAAACACAAACAATATCTGAATAAAAACAATTGATTCATAAAGCGGCTATAACCATACACTGAGAAAAATAGTAAAAAGAAGAGTTAAAGTAAACGATTGTGGCAAGCTACGCTCTTCTCACTCAAAAGTCTATTTTTTTTATTTTTGCGCGTGTTTAAAGCTCTTGTTTACAAGCAAATTTATAATTCTACAATATATAATCTGCATACTGAATATATGTCTCTACATTATCTTTGGATTCTCTGTATACTTTTTTTTTCTACATGCTATGACGTCAAAGGAATTTATTATTATTATACTACACATATAAAAAAGCTTGTCTTTATAATTTTCTTTTCTCCTGTGAAGAAAATTTCGTGTGAAAGAACACTTTACAAAACTCGTCAAATACTAATGCGTGCGATGTGTGTGTGTGTGTGTGTGTTTGTGCGTATGTTCATTGACCTATTTTCTTCTAGAAAATTATTTTCTTACTCATCTCCTTTTTCGATTTTAACTTAAGTTTAAATTGCATTTATGAAGATAGTGTATGATGAGTAAATTTTTAAAAGATAGACGTGTTTATTATTATTTATTAATTTAGTTTTACTTTTTTGGTGACCTTCCATTTTTCATCGACTATATTGAGCATATTAATATATTTATAAATAGTAAATCATGAACATATGAATGGGAAAAATAAATTTTTAAATTTACATTCAATTAGTTACTAAAGCGATTTGCTGCTTAGAAACATAACAAAGTAATTAATATATACAGATTAACCATTCAATGAGTTTCTTAGGAATTGAATCATGCATACATAGGACAAAGAAAATCTGGGAAAAAATACGGGACTTCATTTAAAATAACCAAGGGTCAGACCCGGTCAGACATTATCGTAAAAATTGTAAACATTGTAATTTTTTTATAATTTTTGATTTTAAAAGAATTTAAAATTTGTAATAATCTCAATTTTTTTCTGGTCCTTGAAAATAATGGACAAAATGAAGATTTTGTTAATTCGAATTATTTTTGATATGAATTCGCTAAAGTATGGAAAAAGTAAAAAAATGATCTTCTATTTCTCTCAATTTTTCAAAAAAATCTAAAAAACTGCGCAAATTACAATAAATCCCCATTCAAAACATTGTGCGAATTTTTGAGGATGGTTTTGATTTTTTCTCAATAATTCTGTTCATATCTTTATGAATGAATATTATCTCTTCCATGTCTAGAAAGAAAGATATGAACTATGAGATACTTTCTGTAAATACTAGGATTTCTAAAATCGGGAATATTCCATACAAAAATGTTTTGTTATGAAATATTTAATTTCAAATTTTTAAATTCAAAAATTTTTAAACAAAAATTTATGTTTAAAATTAATTATTTGAGTTTTGTTGCTGTCAAAGCATATTTTTTAGTATATTATTGCTGAATTTATATTGTTTAAAGTAAAAACAGGCAATTTTCCATTCATTTTTGGAACTTTTTTACTTTTCTGAAATTCTTTGGAATATTCCCTATTCCCAAAATCCTACGGGAACGGGAATTTAAGAATCCCTAGTAGATACCTTTAAGAATAAAGATCTTCCAAATCATTTCAAGAGCAAAAAATCTCTTATTTTGCGAGATATCTTATCAGTCTTTCTGCGATAAGAATATCAATCTACTTGTGCTATTAATTGAGCAAATAGCAGAAAGATGTAGCTGCCGTACTTTAAAATCTTTATAGTTCCTTTTAAGCTTCTGTTTCGTGCTTAAGTTATTATCAATTTGGCGATTAAAAAATTGTATTATTAGCAGCTTATCGAAAATTATCGGCGAGGAATAAAAAGAAGATAGTTAAGGGAAAGAAATTTTTCAATTAAACATTTTAGTTTGAATTGTGTAATCCTGCAGTGTGTTTAAGATTCAAAGTCGTTGATTTTTGTACTAAAAAAATGAATACAAATAATATTTACTTCCAATGTGATGATAATTGCAATTTTGAATGTGAAAATGTAAATCAATCCAATTATCATATTTATAATAATAATAATAATATTGATGATAATGCAAGTTTTAATCTAAATCATCAACAGTATCCTCAGCAACAGCAAAGTGAAAATTACCAAAATTATAACAATACTGTTGCTAATTTCAATAGTTTTGACGATAGTGTTGTACCAACGAATTTCTACGAAAATATCATTGAAAATGCACAGTCATATCAAGTTTATCAGCAACAAAACTTAAATCAGGTCAACTTATATTCAAATATTACCGAATCTTCAAACATTGTAAGCAATACGGTCAATACAAACAATTATAGTCACACTAATAGTGTCTATGGAACAAACTATAATTATGCTTATGCTGAATCACTCCAAACTCATCCTCCATGTGGAGGTCCACAACCGTGGAACTTTGCTCAATGCTATGGATATTATGGTGATGCTCCATGTCAGTTTGCGAATGTGATTGATATGGAAGATTTTATGTAAGTTTCTAAACATGGCTAAAATCATCGAAAAAAATGAATAATCAGAAATAATAATTTGCCCGATTAATATACAAAACTGGATATGATCACATCCAGAAGTTCAAGTTTTATTATAGCCGTTTAAATTTTTTTCAACAAATAATTTATTTTTTAAACTTTGTCTCACTGTGTTTATCATCACAAAATGAATACATTTATTTAATATTTGAAGAGATTATCATTTTCTCCGTTTTTCTCTTTTGTGATAAAATGAAAATATTTGAGAATGATAACATTATGAATAATGTGTGATAATACGCTACTGGTCTTTGTGAAGATCATCGTGTTCATGAATTTTTTAGTTCCATTTTTAATATGCATATTTTTCTTATTAACAAGATCTTAAAACAAAAAGAAACAACGAATCAATATTTTAATTATCTTATTTCATTTAAATTTTTGTTAAATGCAGTTATATTTATGACTTATAACTTATTTCTTAAAATAATGAAAGGACATTATCGTACATAGCGATTGAGTAGTTAAAAAAGCAGTATTGATTAAAAAAGAACAAAAACAACACCCAAATGATACCATTAAAAACACGTTAGACTTTGAACAAATTAGAAACAAGAAGAAAAAACTAGTTTAAAGATTTCTTTTAAAGAATTGATATCATTTCAATATTTATGTGTTGTTTTCCTGCTTGTGGCAAATTTATCCACACAAACTTAAACTGGAGTCAAATATTATGGCTATGATTCAAATGAAAGCACCACAAACATGAGAAACCTTCGAATGCATTTTGTACATTCGACATAGGGATTTCATTTTGAAGGGATGAAGCAAAAACTATTGTATTGAAATCTAGGATTGGATTGTAGATTAACACAATTATTTTATGACGTAAGACCATTTGAGCTTATCTTATACAAATAGTTTTTTTTATGAACTACTCAAAAATGATTTTGACAGATTTTTATGTGATTATTAGCCACTGTAAATTTCAAGTGTAGACCACTCAAAAATCTATTAAAACATATGATGGCAAAAAGTACTCGATATTTCTGTAAATTCTGACATTTCCCTTAGTTTTCTTATTATTAACATGGCTATCTTAGTATTGTTCGTTATCATGCTTGACAACAGTAATTAAATGTTGAAACAAAGAAGTAATAATTTTCATTTCGTGTTTGTCTAACTAGACGTTATAAAATTTGAATGATAGTTAAATACATGTTTATTAACAGAGATGACGATTGAATATTAATATTTTTTATGTGCTGAAACATGTCTAAATTTGATACTAAATATGAGATAAAAATGCAATTAATCGATCCATTAAATTATTCTTGCAAACGTTAAAGACAACTTTTTTAGTTGTGTTGGAAAAATTACTCTTCATCAGACACTAGAGCCTCAAAGAAATCTTTTTTCAAGTTGTTTAAATGCTATCAAATTACATCAACCAGACAAAATTATCTTTATCTGTCGTACATTGCTTTACTCGGTTGAAGCACTGAGAGGTATTTTGTTTTTATTGCCAAAAAAATGATTGATCGCATGGGTTACAATATTCAGTACACTGTTAAATTTTTTCTAAGCAATTATCAAATATGACTATTGGAAGTTTTATCGTTTTCTAAAGGATTACAAGCTTCATGATTTGACGTTATTGGATTATGAAATTTGACAATGATTTGAAATAAATGACTTCTTTTTTCTTAATTACATCGCAGTGCCTCCAACTAATCGCATCGCTACAACCCCCTCTAATTATTAATATAATATAATAATTTGTAAATTCTGGATAAAATATTTATTCTTAGAATGTCTTGGACATTAGTTAATTTAAAGTTTGTTATTATTATTTTTTAAGGAATAATGAAAAGCGAAAGGAAAAGTCTAGAGATGCAGCTCGTTCCCGACGATCAAGGGAAACGGAAATTTTCACGGAGCTTGCAAATTCTTTACCTATTAAACAAGAAGAGATTGATCATTTGGATAAGGCATCTGTCATGCGCCTATCTATAGCTTACCTTAATATCCGTAACATGCTTGAGCTCGGTGAGTTGATCAATATAATAATGTCACTGTATAATGTAAATAATAACAATAATTTCTTATTTCCTTTTAGTTCCGAAAATTAAAAACTTAGACATACCAATTGATGGTAAAGCTGAAAATGGTGATAATCAAACTGATGAAGAAGAGGAAGAAACTAAGGACATCAAGATTCAAGTTTTGAAAAAAATCGTAGAAAATGAGAAATTTGCATTGTTAGCCCTGGATGGATTCTTGCTCGTATTAAATAATGAAGGCGATATTACGTATGTGTCTGAAAACATTTGCGAATATTTGGGACTATCTAAGGTATTTAATCCATTGTTGTCGATTTACATCAGTATTTAAAATTATATTAATTTTGTTTTAGATCGATTTATTGGGGCAACCAATTTGGGACTATGCCCATGCATGTGATCATGATGAGCTACGTGAAGTTTTGAATGGAAGAAAAACTTCGCCATCTGAGGTAGTCAATGGATCAAAATCAAGCGACTGTAATCCTCTGCTGCATCGTGATATGATGCTTCGTCTGAAATGCACACTTACTAAAAGTGGACGATTTGTCAACATTAAAAGTGCATCGTATAAAGTAAGCAGCTTGACTTTTTTAGTTACTGAACTTATAACTAGGATGGCTAGGGAATTTTTTGAAAAAATCTGTTTGTTTTAAAAACTCATGTCATATAAATCCCGAAATTGAATAAGGCTATCTTAAGAAGAATAAGCTAGAGAAGAACAAGTTATAACCAGATCATAATTTTTGAAGTTTTTCTAAATATTTTCATGTTGACTTATTTATTTTATTTTTTTTTTCAATTTAATTCTAGGTGATTCATTTAACAGGTCATATCATCTTCAAGGAAGATGGTTATAGACAATTGATTGTTATTGCTAGACCACTAGCACATCCATCAAATATTGAAGTGCCATTAGGATCTAGCACTTTCCTTACGAAACACACGCTAGATATGAAGTTCAGTTTCGTGGATAGTCCAAAGTGAGTATAAATGGGGGAAAATGCTGTCTTAAATTGTAAACAGATAAATGAAAACATTTTCTGACACACTCTAGCTTTAATGAATTCGAGAAATTTAATTTATTTTCTTATTTTTCTTTTTAAGAATGTTTGAATTGATGGGTTATAAGCCTGAACATTTGCTTGGAAAATCTCTTTATGATTACCACCATGGGAATGATTCGGAAAACCTAATGACAAGTTTTAAGTGCCGTAAGTTTATTTTTACTATTATTTAATTAAACAATTTAAAAATTCAAAGACCAAGTATGTGAGCTAAACTTGTCCTCTCTGAGACACGCATGTCAATATTTTGTTTGACATTAAAATTAACGAGTAGTCAGATTGGCTGGTAAAAAATATTCGAGAAAAAGATTTGGGGATACTTGTATATCATGTGCAGTGCGAAAAATAAATGTGACATCTGAGAAAAATTTTCTTTACTTAGGAAAAACATTTTTGAACTGTAATAAATTTTTCTGTCGTGTATTTTATAAATTGGCAAGTCGAAAAAATTGAATAAGCATTTTTCTTTATTTAAAAAAAGGATCACAAAAGTAGGATGAGTAGGATGAGAAGGAAATTAGTAATGTGTGATGAAAAAAATTTGCCTCGTGCTACAAAGTAACAATTTATCAATTGTAATTACTGGTAATGACTAAAGACAACTTTGCCAGTTTCTGTTTTTTAATGAAGCAAATATTCTGTTATTTGAGGCCATTTCGATAAATTTAAAAATAATAATGATATGTTTTGGCGAAAGGATGTTTACTAGCGAAGCATTTGCTATTTTAATACTTAAAAAATTCAAATCGAATTTCTATACACGCACGCTTTTATAATGTTATTAAATCTCGTCTTCTAATTTTCGAAAAAACAATCATGACGCATTGTTGTTTCAACTCCTCAAGATTTCGTCATTTAATTCTCACTTAACAAATTTGTTTGTTCTTTTTTGTTTGGCTTCATCGTTAGCTTTATCTTAGGTATCGTATATCATTTCATGATTAACTGTGTTGATTACCAAAACAATGCTTTTTTAAAACTATATATTGTTTGATGTTAAACAAAACTTACTATTTAAATATGTTCGTGTGAAGTGAACAGCTACTTTTTGATGTAAACTAGAAACAAATTCATAATTGCTTTACATAAATGATGCCAACAAACTTTACATTTCAAATTCAATCCATTCAAAAGTCCTTTACACTTGATTTGTAATTATTTAACTTTTTTTTGCTTTTAATTTTCTTTTTGAAACTTGATATTTTTTTTTAATTTGCACTTAGTTTTTAACGAGTCAGTGAAATGTGAAAGAGATGTTAACTAGCATAAAGTTACACAAAATGAAAAATTTTCATCAAAAATGAAATATGTATATTTTATATTCCTTTGATTTATTCAATATTTAAGATGAATAATGAACATATTCAACACTTCACGCGTTTGAGAAAATCCAAATTCTCACAGCTCAAAAAGTTTGGCAACATTTCAGCATATTTTTTTGCTTGTGTTCAAATTATTATTATTATTTTCTTCTTAATACATTTTTGTTTCTAGCCGCATCTCTTTTTCAACCAAGGGCCAGATACTATCGTAAAAATTGTAAAACTTTACTTTTTTATACTTTTTTTTGGAATTTGCTATGTGAGAACATTCAATTCTGTATTCTCAATTTGACAATTCAAATTGATATTCACGTACAGTCACATTTTATTTGGATCTTGAATGCTTCTTTCCCCCGTTTACGCTTCAACGAACGTATTCTCCTTTTAAGTCACTTGGCTCTCATTTTTCTTTGATTTTTAAATTGATCTTGAAAATGCGACTATACAAGCCAAAAATTCAAATGAAAACTTTTTCTTAACTTGCTTTCTTATTATTACTAAAAAAAATTAAACGCAAGCTTTACGATAGTGTCTGACCCTTGTTTTCAATTTATTTTCCCATCATCGTCCAACATTTTTCACTATAAATGTTGTTGTTTTCAGTCTAAAGTTATTGAATTTTTATTCATAGATTTCTGTATGCTCTGTCTGTTTATAAATAGATAGTATTGTGGAAACTCGTGAAAATTAAAATCTTGTGTGGATTTTTTATGTTGTTTACCAATGACACGTGCTTTTCTTCAAAATGCTTATTTAACTGTCGACAATTTTCACATGATGATGATAATTTACAAATCTTGTTCGAATGTTCACTAATTTCTTTTTTTCACTCATTCAGATATTTTCCTTCTAAATGTTCTGTATAAAACTAAACAACAAAGTGTGAAAATAAAATAGAAATTCAACCAATGATCTGAGTCATTCGAAGAAAAATAATGCTATTAAACAATAAGCGCGTGTATCAAAATATTTTCACAAAATCATAATCCAACATTTGACGTTTGCTATTAAGTGTATAAATTAATCAAGATTTATGACCATGCAACTTATCTTCTTCTTATAATCGCGCTTATAATGCTTTGTGGAAATTTTTCTTGAGTTGTGAATGATATTTACTGTAAGGACTTATAATGGATCTATTATATAATTTACTCTTAAACGATTTTATTTTTCAAGAGAAATTCTCAACTGTTTGCTCATTTGTCTTTGTTTAAATAACAGATTTTGTTTACTTTTAATTTATAAAAAATTATCACCTAAAATTATCATATCCATAATATGAGAGATTCTGGATGAAAAAGTCATATCTGACTTTGGTCAAATATCTTTTTAAATAGAACGAGTTGAGATATGGTTAATATGTCAAAATGTTGCATTTTGACTGCTCTACAGAGTATGATACATTTAGAGTTTCCAAAAGGAACTGGTCAGTTCCAATGAGCATTTAGAATGTGCCAAAACATCAACTCAACTTAAAATTATCATAACTTTTAAACAAATTAACCCAGAACCATAATTCTTTCAGTTACTTATAGCTTTACGTAAATCCTAAAAGATTTTGGTAACTGTTCATGTATTCTCAAACTGTGACATCACTTTTTTCATCCCCGAAAATTTGAAAATAACAAATCTTTGAAGCTTAATATTTTGGTAACCACAACAGCTAGAAATATGCAGTAAACGCTAAAATCTTCCATTTTCAAATATCTATCAACTACGTAACATGCCAAATAGGGACAGTACGCCAATTTTGTCAAAAACTTTAAATACATGGAAAACGTGTTTTTGGTCAATGGAATTTTGCTTTTATTCCTTCTGTTTCTTATATTAGCACAAAAGTATTTATGCTATAGTATTCCTTACCATAAAACAAAGAAAATGATGTATGAGTTAACTGGGGTTTGTACATCAGTTAGGTAAAAAACGATTTTTTGTATTTTTCATACATTTCTTTAAACGTTTTTTAAATTCTAATTACTTTCTTAGATTCTTCATTTAATGCCCTTTTAAGCAATATATAACTCATTGAGCAAGATAAAGTGCATTTGTGACAATTTTTGATTTAAAAAAATATTTTCGAAAATCAAAAACAACAACAACAAAAAGTAAAAAAAGTTTTCTTCAATTTTTCACCATTGTCGTAACAAATTGCTGAATGAGTTATATATTGCTGAAAAGGGCATTAAATGAATAATCTAAGAAAGTAATTAGAATTTAAAAAACGTTTAAAGAAATGTATGAAAAATACAAAAAATCGTTTTTTACCTAACTGATGTACAAACCCCAGTTAACTCATACATCATTTTCTTTGTTTTATGGTAAGGAATACTATAGCATAAATACTTTTGTGCTAATATAAGAAACAGAAGGAATAAAAGCAAAATTCCATTGACCAAAAACACGTTTTCCATGTATTTAAAGTTTTTGACAAAATTGGCGTACTGTCCC
The DNA here is from genome assembly GCA_963573255.1 of Chironomus tentans. Classification (NCBI taxonomy): domain Eukaryota; kingdom Metazoa; phylum Arthropoda; class Insecta; order Diptera; family Chironomidae; genus Chironomus; species Chironomus tentans. The sequence continues at coordinate 28,967,745 of OY754304.1, read as the reverse complement.
TATTTGGCATGTTACGTAGTTGATAGATATTTGAAAATGGAAGATTATAGCGTTTACTGCATATTTCTAGCTGTTGTGGTTACCAAAATATTAAGCTTCAAAGATTTGTTATTTTCAAATTTTTGGGGATGAAAAAAGTGATGTCACAGTTTGAGAATACATGAACAGTTACCAAAATCTTTTAGGATTTACGTAAAGCTATAAGTAACTGAAAGAATTATGGTTCTGGGTTAATTTGTTTAAAAGTTATGATAATTTTAAGTTGAGTTGATGTTTTGGCACATTCTAAATGCTCATTGGAACTGACCAGTTCCTTTAGGAAACTCTAAATGTATCTTACTCTGTAGAGCAGTCAAAATGCAACATTTTGACATATTAACCATATTTCAACTCGTTCTATTTAAAAAGATAATTGATCAAAGTCAGATATGACTTTTTCATCCAGAATCTCTCAATATAGATTAAGCGTTTACAACGCCTTTAAGTTTGTTTATTTGAAAATCGTATTTTTCTTTCTAAATTTTCTTATCCGAAGGAATTTCCCAGTATCTTGTCATAAAATACATTATTAATAAAATAATAGTCTGTCAATAGATTATTAAGGGGAAGATTGATTCTTCCTTCTCATTGCAAAGGTATTTCAATATCGAATTTAGTATAAAGATATCACCCCAAAAGATATGAATAAGGAAAAGAAAAATCAATAATCTCAATGACAACGAAAGAAAAATCTCATTTGATGGAATCTTATTAAAACTTTTTAAAATTCTTTAGTGGGCGAGAAGAAATTATTATATTTTTACAAACGTACAGCTGCTTATATCAAGTATTACTTTTTTTTTCTTTATATAATCCAAAACATTCTCTTGTTTCCTTGCGAGGGTAGCAATGGTTTTTTTCTAATATTATTCTTTATGCTTGTTTAAAGAAAATAAAAAGAAGAACATTTTCATTGAACTTTCCATTTTCTTCTCCGTTCATTCACCTAAAAATGTATGATGCAACTTGCACTTTTTATGCACTTTATGTAGCTTTTGTTATTTTCATTCCGTTGTTCTACATTATTGAGCGTGCTTTACTCACATGAAAATTTTATTATCTACATGCTTACCTCAATGAAAAGTAAATGAATTCAGGGTTTCAAAAGAATTGAATTAAATATCATAGGTCAGAAATTGACAAAAAAAAATGATAATTAAGTTCAGTCGTATTTTCCCTTTCAGTTTTCTTGAGAATAAGCTTTATTTTTTCTAATCTTGACTTTATTTCTAAATCTTATTAGCTCTCTTTCTTACTGAACATGAAATTCTTGCGATGCTATTTTTAGATACGAAAAAAGCTTAAATAAAAAAAATGTGGGTGAAGCTCACCTCCTACTCTTTTATGGAAAGAATGTGAAAGATTGTAAGAATAACTTTGAAATATCCCTACTGCTCTAACTTGAATTTAACTCATTATGAGGTCATTAGATATTATGCTTGTTATATTCGATACGTTTATCTATCAAACTATTAACTAATAATCAAATTTCTATTCTATTTCTCGTTACTTCTACGTTAATTGTAGTAATCAGTAAAGGTCAAACTGAAACCAACCGATACCGCTTTTTGGCACGAAATGGTGGTTATGTATGGATTGTTACCCAGGCAACTGTAGTTTTTGAAAAACAGAAGCCGCAAAGTGTCGTCTGTGTTAATTACGTCATAAGGTGAGTACATAATTTCTTTACTACTTGACAATTCGTGTTTGAGGCCATCTCTCTTGATACAATAATTAAATTATTATGATAATAAGTATTCACATTAATACGAGATAATATTATGTCCTGATGACATTCTTATAAACTTAATCAGTCATTTTTGCGTTTCCGTCAATATTTATCTCGTTAATAGATTATTGATAGTGAGTGAATTTGTAGCTATTAATGAAAAAGTGCTTAGCAAAGGAATCACATAAAAAGATATTAATTTTATGTTATGATATTGACTGTACAATTAATCAATTGATTCTAGGTTTCGGTTTCTATAAGACTTGAGCTTTATGAGCTATGCAAGAATTTTATAATTTCGGTTAACAAGTTTAAGTGCTTGTCAGTTGAACAAATAATAACAACACTCATCATATTGAAAATCAATAAAAAAATAAAAATAGGTTGAAAATATCATCAATTTTTAAGCACGACATACTTGCAAGCAACACTGTCTAGCAGTCTCAAAATTACTAGTTTCCTTCCTTCCTTTGTTCTCCATTGGAATTTCCTATAATAAAAGTTTGTTATTGATTAACCAGAACAAAAGCTTTCATGTATTTCTTTCATACAATATACTATTGTGACATGCAAAAAAGGACTCATTCATTCCTCCTCTTTCGATAAGTACCGAGGTTAGTGATCTTTAAGTGCCTTTACAATATTTCTTTTATGTGTTTAAAATGTCCTTTTTAGAACAAAATCAGATTTCATTTACTCGATAACAAATGACCATCGATAGATAAAGTTATGAATGATAAAAATACAAAGATAAAAGTTAGAAAAAGTGAAATGAATAATTTAAATGTAATGAACAGTCATGAATTTAAAAGTTAATGGTAAAATTCAGGAGAAAATGTTTAAATTCCGTGCATTACATTAATAGCGTTCTGAGAAACATACGAATGCCATTTTAAATTTCAAGTTTTTATGTCATTCCTGTATGCTTCTTAAGTTGAAGTAATTAGAAAAAATATTTATGAGAGATACTTGCAGAAGTATGATGCATTACTGAAGCGATAATTCTAGAATAATTCAGCCTTGGGAACTTTCTTACTATAGCCAGGTGCATTGAAATTCTCAACAAAAAAATTCAAAATTCATTAAGTAGATTTTCTACAAGAATACTCTTCCGATTGATTTGTAATCGAGCTCATTACACAAAAGTTTAATCTTGCAAGCTACATATCGTTTTGTTCAGATGTCGTCATGGCATTTAAAAAAAGAATCAAATTGCAAATTGATTCTGTTATACATTCGTTATCGATATTATTTTTCTTCATATATCTAAAGATAGGTTTATTTGAAACCTTAAACATTTTCTAAAGAAAAATAATAAATTGGTTCAATTAACTTTCTTATTATTTACCAAATTTTATTGATTTTTAAATAAAACTTCTTAACATTTTAATATTTTGACCTAATTTGTCAAATTATTGTAGTCTTCGTCATTTTTTGCGTTACTTAAGAATTTTTGTATAAGAAATGACAAATGTATTACTAAACTTTCATTCTTCTTTTGATTATTTTTCTTCTATACTTGGTTTATATTTAACTTCTTATAGAAAGTAATCAAATATGCGATATGAAAAATGTAATACACCCTTACATGTGAAACATCTAGAACAGAACTGTTCATGTCAATTTCGTCAGCAATATATCAAAAAATCATGTTTCGAGCCCCGAAAAAAAGGAAAATTTATGAGAGTAGCAATAGAAAAAACGATATCTTGTATAACCTTTACACGGACATGTGTTAAAATTTCTATGAATCAATTTTTTGTCATTTTTATTGTTTGATGGTTTCGTGTGGTTTTTGTCTTTCCAAAGCTATTGACGTAATTTATATTTTCGTACATGTGATATTTTGTATGTATGTCTCTTATTACAATACACTTAATGAAATTATAGCGATGAATATATTGAATGAAATTGAATACAGCGGAATGAACAAGAAATGTCTAATTTAGATGAATCTATCAAAAAATGTTCCTACAGAACAAAATTAGCATATCTGATAATTGAATTCATCAAAACAAATTTTCATTTCTTGTTATTTAAACATTTTCTCAAAGAATTGCATACAGATTATAAAAATAAAAAAATCTACATAAGATGAGATAGTAGCACCTTTGCGTATGGTTGAAAAAGCTCATTTCCCTGGGAAAGCATGGCCTAAATTTTAAATTATTCAACTTTCTTCCTTTTTCTTTACACTTCCTTCGCATTTTCTCAATTTAGTAAGAATTTAGGACGTAAAATACAAATAAAACTTTTGTTTCTTTACTCTTTCTATTTCAATTAGTTTGCTAATCGGTTTTTATTTGTATTGCTATTTCCCTTTCTATATTTCTTACCATTCTTGTAAAATTTATCTACGATAGAATTAATATTTAAACATTGAAAACAGAATATGGACTAGAATATGGAATTGTTTGAAATGATTAAGGATGTATTGCTTACAAATTTCCGATTCCGAATGATCAAATTTTTGTCGTGGTGAGGAAAACACAGACTTTTTTTATAGTAATATGAAAAAGGAAAAGATAAAGTAGCTAATTATGATAATTTCTGTTATCACATTGTTTACCCAACACTTTTATTCAAATTAGTTTTTCTTTTTCTGATTTTTGAAAGAAGAAGGATTTTATATCCTATGAAATCTTTAATTTTTGACTTAGAAAACATTTTAATTTCAACTTTTAAGCTTATTGAGAGTCATTTATTTATGTTTTAGTAGTGAAAGAAATTTCATTATAATTTGGTCAACTTTTTATTACATAAATGCATAAACCTAGAATAGAAGGTTAATTTGTGGAGCTTGCTTAAGGTAAATATCCGCTGCAACCGATAATCTGTTGCACTATCATAAAGCTTCTACAGTAAAAACCAACGATGATATAAAGCCAAAAAAACTCATATATGTTTTTAGTCATTCAAGGATAAAAACATAAAAATAATCAAAATTTCCCACAATTTTATTTCTTAAAGTTTTCAATTAAAGAAACAATAAAATAACACGAACTTATTAATATTGACGTTCAAAACCACAAAATAAACGAAAAAGATATAAATCATGCAAGTACGTAAATCATAAGAGAATGGAAAAATAATTGAATTTTTAAGTGAAATATTTTCATTAAATTTGAAAATGAGAAGAAAAAATTTGCTTAAATTCCTTGAATCAAAATTCAGGAAATTGTCACGATAATATCCCAATAGTATGTTTCAAACACGTTGGAGGTAATGTCATAATAATGCCACTTATATAAATAACATGATTGACTTTATGTCATGATATCAAGAGTAAAGAAGTGAGTAAAAGTTAATTTACCAAAACATTAATATTATTTGGAATTCTATTTCACACAACGAAACAATGTGAATTTGATTATGAGTGAAAGGGGGAACATTAAAACGATTTTGTCTAAATAAAAATATCAATGCGAATTGTTCTTTACTGTTGGCCTATTTTCCTTTTTATTCACAACACACGCAGCATGAAGACATATATAACTTTCTGTATTTCTATCCATTTTCCTTATAAATACGCAACATCAAATATTCAGTTAGAGAAAAAAATTCCCAAATGTTGCTTGAGCATAAAAATTAAACTGAGAGAGAAAATGAGAGGCAGTTGCGTGACATAACAGCTTATTACTACCATTAAAATCATATAAGCTCTCAACGCAGAATATTCTCGATTCATTTTTTTCTATCAAATGTTTGAATGTGTTGGTTACACGTGTCTGGAAATAAAGCTTTTACTGTATACAAAATGTAAGAGGAAAGCTCTGAGGTTCTTTTTTTGTTTTTTTCCTTCTCTTTTTCTATTCTATTTTCATACTACTTTTTTTGGGAAGGGAAAGCATTCTAAAATTTCTTACTACGTAATATTGTTTTTGGGTTCAAAAAATCTGCGCGTGTATGAACTTTATAGTATCTTGTAGCTCAGTTAAAAGAAAAATTATGGATGGAATTTTTCTTTGTAAATTTTTTCGATTTTTTTTTGGATTTTAGTAAGAAATCAATGCAAAAGAAACATAAATAAATAAATCTTTCGTTCAGGCACAATTTCGTTGTTTTCCTACTTCATTATTCAGTTCATTGAAGGCCTTAAGGCGTTCCTATCTCGAGATTTTTTCTTATTTTATTTATTTTGGTATTTTGATTATTTCATCGTCCTTGCCACTTCTTTAACTTTCCGAATATCGAACTTTATCGAACCAGATTTCTTTTTTCCATTTCCCTTTCGGCTTTCACTTTCCATTTCGATAAATTTCATTGACTTCTTCTTTTTTTGCCGTTTCGAAAACCGAAGCGAAAAAGAGAGACCAAGAGAAAATAAAACAGAACAAGGATATACCATCAGCTGCTTTTTGTATATTTCTATATTTGTATTTAATACGCACACACAACTTTTACCTAAACTCGGGCTGGGTCTGTAACATCAAAAAATGCAATAACGTAATTTTTCTCTACATTTTTGTCCATTTTGTGTTCCATTATTTGAGCATATGGCTATATTGATACATTTAATATGTTCCATATCATTATAAGCTGTATATTAATGCTTTTGTATTGTTTAATAAAAGATAGAAGAAGATGACATTTATTTGCTTCTAGAATGCGCCAATGTATTTTGTTAAAGTTATGAATCCTAACTTGTCTAATATCTAATGCGTAATATTTCTCACTGTGCCATGTTTTCAGACTTTCTCATTCAATTCAAGTTCAAACGCCTTACGATAAAGAATGAAAAGGCAAAAAACGAGAGAAAAAATTCAAATAGCGTGAAATAAATTAAATAATAGTAATAACAAGAGCAACAATATAAAAAATTGCGATTCATCATTTTTGTGGTAGTTCTTTTGTGGTGAAAATAAATAAAATCTCTGTCTATAAATCACTTAAGTAGATCTTCAATCAATGAAAGAAGGAGGAATCGTGAAATTAATGTTTTTTTGATATTTTTTTTTCAGTGAATGATTAAAGCATTTATTTATAGATTTACGATCAGGCTAATCATCAAGTTCTGACTCTACCGACTTGTATTGTGTTAATGAAAGTAATTTTTTGCTCATTATTCGCGAAACCATAAGAAGAAAGTATTATTAAACGACTCATGAACCGGTACTTTTTCTTACTATTTGTGATGCTAGAAGATTAATTTACTCACTTGAACATGTTTCAATCTAAAGGAAAGAAGAAAAGTAATTGTGAACATTTTTGTGGTTACGTAAGCTTAGTAAAAAGCAATTTTTCCTATAAAAGTCCAACAAACAAAAAAATAAATAATTTAGGTTTATGGAAGCGTAAATTTGAGTTAGGAAATGGGGTGTGCTTATCGTGAAACAGAAAGAACGCTTCTCAGTGTAATATATTAATTTTATTTTGGTTATGCAGAACAAGCCTTTAAGGTATTTTTGCCAAAAACGTAAGCTTAAATATGATGAAAAAAACTATACTTCTAGAATGTTTTTTCATTCTTCATATCCTTAAAAAACTATTAAAAAATTATTAATGTTGAATTGAAAAAATGTATGAAAATCTGATACAATTCTTCTAAGGGGAGTTTTCCTAGCTTCCTTTACTTCACCTTTATCTTTATTAATGCTGTAAATGGGCATATACATTCTCACAATTTCTATATGTCTTGCTTGTTGATTCCATAAGCCTACGAAATGGTAGAAGCTTTTTTCATTTTCTTCGATCATTAAATGCGTGTAGAAATGGCTGAATGGCAGCAGTTTCATAATCGACATAACATATAAGTCACTAGAGTGCTCTAATCAACTTTAATTTTATTCATAAAATATTCTTTCTGTCTCATTTTCGCTTATGCTATGTAAGTATCGAAATTTGTGCGTATATGTGCGAGAGAGAAAGAGATGTATCATTATTATCATTTTATATTTGTTTTCTTTTTTGGTAGTTCAAGGTCTACCTCAAGGCCGCATGTGTTTCCAGTTTTCCTTTCTAATTTTCATGTTAGCCTGATTTTCTTTTCTCATATAAAAAAGCTTTCGCTACGCATTATTTTATTACAATAGTATTTGTGCGTAAGCATAAAGCACATTCACAATATGTGTTCAGCTATGTATTTGTACTCGAGCACCAATACATATATAATTAAATAAGGGAGCCTTTTTTGAGTGAGCTTTGTAAAAAATCAATGATGGTATAATTTTTGGAAGAAATTCCACCATACAATTGCCATTTCTACTACCAAATTTTTTCACTTTCCTTGCTACATGGGAAATACGAAAAAACCCACAGAATATTTTTATTCCTTTTTCATTTTACGAGTGGGTGGTGGATACGACTTTTTTTTTCTTAACACTGTGTTTGTGCATTGGCATAATTTTTTGTATAGAAAGTGAAAATCATAAAAAGGGAAAACGATTGACACGTGTAGATGTGGATATGTATGTATTAAGAAGATAGCACTGAAATGAAAAAAAAATACCAGCTCTCTTTTCAATTCTTGCAATTCTTTGATTTGCTTCATTTTTTAAGTCTATACTGGTCTATGCTTTGTTTATTACGTATTTAACACCGAATTTGTCTGCTAAGTGGATTATAGACAAATTCCTTCTTTACATTTATAACGTTAAATCATCAACTGTGAATGACTTTTGAAACCTAAATTCTACATAACTGACTGACTTCATATGCATTATATAACTTTTTTACGCACAGTAATGTCAACAACAATAGCATCATTTGTTTTTGCGTAGAATTTTTTATGTCTTTTTTATACACAAACATAAGAGCGAATATTGTTGTTTGCTGATTATCTGCTAAACACTGACTACATTTTAGGCTATAATTAGCCTGTATAAACTAAGTCGAATAAAATCAAAATAATCTATCCTTGTATCATGTTTAGGGAATAATTTAATTCTTAAGCTGAATATTCTACTAGCCAAAAATAAAAAGTATCAAACCACCCCTCAATTCTTAAGCCATTAATATTGTAATATCAAGCACCATGAAATATTAAAAAACCTTCGTCTGCTAAACTATAAAACTTTAATAGCGTGCGCTAATGAGATTAGAAAGTGAATGAAGGAAAAACAATTTTATTCTATTTTTGTCATATAGTCAATTGATGTAACATCATTCTCCCCTTTCATTTTTAATTAAGAATAATTTATTGAAGTGAAAGTATAAATATTCAATTGAAAATTGCCCTCATTCGTGTTGAACTTATGTAATTGTAAATAAAACTCTAATTAAACTACTCTTGTTATAAATTTGACTATCAACAACGCAATTAAAACTGTTTTCTCGATAAACTGTCCACCCTTCTAAATATTGGGGAAGAGAAGCTTCCCTATGTTATTATTTCGTATCGCGTGGCTAAATGAAGGATGAAATTGTAATAAAATCAAATCATAGACATAAAACTTTTCTCATCTGCTGTCCATGTCATATCACATCTAGTCAATATGTCTCCAAATTTAAAAGAATAAAAGTCAAACGATAAATAATGATGCACGAGTTTCAATAATGTAAGACCTTGACCGTTAATTTAAGCACAAAGAAATACATAAAAATTACAAATATTTATTGTAATAGTATTTATTATTATCTTTTAACTTGATTAGGTAGACATAACATACACACAAAATAAACAGTGTTCTCATAAAAATTTAATCATTATTTAAAGTATTCTCCTTTTTGATCAAATTACGTAACATGATTACTACAATTAAAGGCTATTTATAAAGATCTTTAGAGATTTGTTGCTTAATAATTATGTAAACAACAAAAAACTTAAAATCAGTAGTTTTTCTTTTTATTATCTTCTGAAAATACGAATAAAAATTGATGAACCTTGGCAACTGAGCATTGAAATTGTTTGTTGCTTCAACATAGTAGCAGTCAATGACTAATCATATTTTTAGATGAAAGAAAAAATTAAACAAAGTTACGAGATTATGTCTCATTTAGATATTTCAACCGAATTTTTTTCTCGGTTTTTTTAAAGTCACATGTTTGAAATTTTACTAGGAAAAATTAATATGAACAGTTTCATATAATTGAATAATTCTCATGTGATACATATAACTAAAATGTTAAGATTTTTGACAACACTAATGTTTCTTATACCTTCGTAGACATACTAAATTGATGAGAAAGTGTTCAATAAGATTTATGAGATTCTTTTTTTGAGGTAACATAGAAAAGTCATTTAAAAATTTTTATTTCGAGATTGACCGTAAATGATTCTCAATGACTTACGTTTCAAAATGAGCTAACTGAAAATACAGATATGCTAAACAAGTTCGTTGAAATATGAAATTTAAAAGCAATATCAATTAACAGCATTCCAATCACAACCATGCATTTAATTGCTCTCGTTCTTCACTACAAGTTTCATAATGATTGTGAAATATTGCACATTTTTATTTGTTTCTGAATGAGTATTCAAGAGCCTAGCAAATCTTTTTTTTTCATATACATAAATCTTAACAATTGATCATCGTAAAACTTTCTGCTGATTGTAGACATAATTAAGTATATTATTGTAAAGATTAAAGAATATTAAAGTTAATTCTGTAAACTGATACTGGAAGTAAAAATGCATATTTTATTTAAAATTTCAAAAAGTCAATAATTGAGATAACATGTGCATAATCTTGCTTTTGTTAATAAATATATGTCTAGAATGATTACCAAACATATTAATGTCGCCTATCGCTTTTAAAATAAATAAAAAGAAATACATAAAAGCTTGACCTGCCTACAAAAAAATATTTCTACGTTTTATACAATATACAAAAAGGCCGAAGAAGAAAACAAATGAAAAATCTATAACGAAAGAACAGCAAGTAGCTATAAAGGCAGGATTATAGTAAACATTATTTGTGTACAAAAACAAAACAATGACGTTTATGGAACTTATCATCAAATTTGTCTTTTTTTTTTGATGTGATGAAATGTCAAGACCTGAATCACATTTTTCTGACTATTTATTCTTATTGCTTACTTTAATATAGAGCTATGCAAACATACTTGAAAAAAAAATGAGAAAGAAGAGCAAAGCCAAACAAGAGAATTTATTGTTTGTGAATTCATCGAAATGTTTAGTGCAATAATATTTTTACAATATGAGAAAGAATTTCAATGTGTAAAATTTCACGTACACTCAAATGATGACGATTAAATAACCAAAGTTCCGTAAAAATGTTCAGTCACGTGTGAGCACATACACTAGTCACAATTTTCAAAGGAACACTCCCGCAGAAAGAATTTTGGAGTTTCGGTTAAAACGTAGAAAAAAATGTTTCATAAGAAGTATGAATCATCTGGTTTATGCCAAAATCATTCACATTCCTAAAAAAAACTCACTATTTTGTTATGAAATCATCTTATGCACATGGATAACCATATGTCATATGTTGATCAAATCTTTTGAAGAATTTTCACTTAATGTCTGACGTTAATGCATTTCTTTAAAAAAAAACTTGAAAAATAAAAATATTTTTCATAAACATCATTGCGACTTAATGTGATATTTTAACCTCGTTAAATGTCTTGCTCAACTATAGTTTCTTTAATTATTAATGAATGAACAAAATTATCGTGATCAATTAGCACAATCGTACGAAATCACATGATGAACTTTACAGCTTCCTTGTAGCTGATCAAGCAGATGTAAATTATTATCAAGAATTGTTTTGAACAGTTTTGATACTCAATAGTTTAGCACGTGGAGCTTTTATTTGTTTTGTCAAAAATCATGTTCAGCGTTTTCTTAAAGTAAAATTTATCTCCGTAATAAAAACGTGTTTGTGAACGATTTTCTAAATTATAACATAAAACTACGATTTTCACCTAAAAGTATTTTCCGAAAATCCTTAACAAGACAGTAATAAATTTCAATTTCAATTTGTGTCTATTTGCGTTAGACAAATATCAATTTTTAAAAGAATTCGAATCAAATAACAAATACTAAAACGCTTTTTTATAAAGCGAGATGAATTAAGATGAAGTGTTTTTAGGAAAACAAATATCGGAGTAAAATTAAAATTTCGGTAAAAAAGAAGGAATTTTCTGATTGCGACAGCATCTTAATTTATCAAACGATGAGAAGTGAAAGAGAAATGAAAAACAGAGACAGAAATAGAATGAGAAAACAAAAACGTGGGTGTCATTTCAGATATTTAGACCTTTAGCGAGATGAAATTCTTTTTATTATGACTATTTTGTCTGTTTTGTTTGTTTCTTCCTTTTTTTATTTTCCAACATACATACTTGATATGTTTCGATCGCATCATTTGAGACGAAAAGATGTTTTTTTTTCTTAATATTTTCCTGTGCATAATAATAATAATACGAACGTTCCTCTTTTTCCACTCGGCCTCTGTTTTTATGCCCGGAATGTTGATAAGAATATAGGCATGGAATGATGTAGAAAATAGCGTAATAAAAGTGAGTCGCACCAATGACAATATACACACACGTGCTACAATTACTAATGAAATTTGTTTATTCAATGAAAATATTCTGACAATTACAGTCAAGCTCTGACTTGCGTAATATTTTCTCTCTCTCCGTATGCCATATCTAAGATAAATAAATCTCAAATATTTATATTTTCAAAGTATATTTCTTCGCAACAATTAAGCAAACGTCACGCAAACTAAGAACCAAAGAACTATCGAAGCTCGAAAATGCAAAGTAATGGAAGCACTTTTATCCAGACTTTTGCAAAAACAGAGAACTTGCTTCTTCTTATTCATCGTTTAATTTACAAAGCAGAAAGAACCACAGAAAAAAATCACCATGACGTTGATCATTCTTCTTCTGAAATGGACTGAGACCAATAAACAGACAAAAGAAGAATGGAAATCCTATAATTTTATAGTTTTTGCAACAAAAAAAACATGCAATAAGCAGTAAAATTGGTATTAGTGGAATTACAAACAGTGTGCAAGAATCAGAAATACGGCGAATCAAATATTTTTCAACTGCTTTTGAGTTGTTACGAAGTCGAAAAAGAGGAACACTACAGGGACAGGAGAAGAAGGCATAGAATTGCACAACAATAATGTAATGTTGGATATCAAAGACGAAGAAAACAAAAGAAGTTTGAAGTTATTCGTGTATTGAAAATGTTCTTGCTTACGATAATGTTTATTATGAAAGAAGAAAAGAAATATTTATGGGACTTCATAGCATCTACTTTCCTGTTTTATAGCCTTTATTGTTTTGTATTAAAACAGAGCCTTGTGCATGTGCCTTCGACTTTTCTAATGAATTTAATTTTTTACTCTGTGAAAAATTACTTTAAAATAAATAGAATTAAAAGAAATCTGCAGATTCAATATGTTCCACCAAACACATTTTTCAACGCAATATACATCGAAATAATTATGCATTAGAACAATGTAAACAAAGCAAAGAAAAGTGAAGAAGAAGATGCTATAAAAAATTTTCTTTCGGAAAAAAATAATAAAAACACATTGAAATGAAAACTTGAAAGTGAATGAAAGTGCTTCTTGGCAAAATACAGAAACAAGAATCACAACAACACAAAAAAAGAAACATAAAAAAATGAAACAAAATGAACGGAAAGAAAAAGTTTATCGTATATGACGTCATAAGTTGGAAGAATATGAGAGAAATGAAAATTTTTGATGAAGGAAAAAGGAAATTTTCCGAGAAATAAAAATAAAGAAGTTCCAAGAGCGAAAACATGAGAATATATGAGTTGGTTCAGTGAGAGACTAACATAATAAAGAGAGGAACAGAGAATATATGAGAAAGTCAATTACTGTCGTTATTTGTGTTGCATTACATTTTACATCGTTTCACAAACACATTTACTGTAGTCAATGTGCCTTACATTTACATTTTCTTCTAATGTGTGCTTATGTGAGGATACTTTTATATAAAATTCTACGTCTGTATGCTTCTGTGAGAGAATTTGTTCTTTGCACAATATTCGTTAATATTTTTTTTTTCCTTTCAACTTTTTTCTTCCTCCCATTTTTTTCATTCCCTCAGTTCGTTTCAAAACTTTGAGCTAAACTGTAGCCTTCAATTAAGATAGAAAAAAAAGAGAAAATTATATACATCATATATAAATTAAAAAATATATAGCAAGAAGAGTAAAAAGACTTTACAAAAAATTTCTTTTCCCTTCTTAAATAAAACATTTTTTTTGGAGAAGTGAATTTTTTTACAAGATATACAAAAATTGCACATTTTAAAATGTAAGAAAGAGAGCTACAAAATAAAACTTTTTTTTGCACAAGTAATAAGAAATGAGAAAAAAACCAATTTTATTTTAGTGATTTTTTGTGAATGCATAATTTAATTAGAAGGAAGAAAAAAATATGTTATCGAATGAAAGAAGGAGAGGAATGAGGAGATGAAATAAACTTTATTTGTTGGAATGACGGTAAAGGAAAGAAAAAGTGAATTTGAGAATCTTAGGGCAGTGTTCGATACATTTTAATACCTTACCGGTTACATAATTATCATTTAATGAATCTAAATTGAGCTCTGTGTACGAATGAGCGAAAATACAATAAAAACTTTAATTACGTCTCGTAAATTAGAATAGTCGACAAATCGCTATTTAAATCAGATGTGCATGTAGAACGACGTCATATACACAAATTCTAAAATAAATGCATAACGTTTGTTTATACACCAGTTAAAGTGTTGCACGTCTAAAACAAATTTATTTACTTACAGACTTTAAAAATTGTCTGTTTGTCCAGTTTTTACGTCATTAATATTTTATTTTGTTGTTTCTATTGTGTGTTATCAACAATGTTCATTCAATATTATTCTTGCTCTTTGCTACTTCGGATCATCATTCAATTCTGATTTGAGATTTTTTTTTGCCTAGAAAAACAAGAAGCTAAGATGTATAGAAACGAAATAAATTAAGATAATTGACTTCAATTTATATCTTCCGAACATAACCAAATATAAATCATGTAAAACACATACATTATATATATCAAATAGGGGAAGTGAAGAAATCACGAAAAAAAAATCGAATGCTTTGCTTAAGATAAAATACGAAAAAAAATAGTGGTCATGAACTATGACATTTATGCTAAAGTGGCTTAAAATGACAATTTTTCAGTCTTTCTAAAATACATTCAAATACGGAGATGTATTCTGTGGTCTTACAAAACTAGCGAAAATGACTAATTTATTTGATATTACAAATAATCGTGGATTTCATGATTATTCATTAAATTTATACAAACCGCTCGTCCAAAAAAATTTCCTGGTCAAACTGATGATGAAATTCTGATAATAATCTGTTACTTGCTATGAACTTAAACTTCATTCCTCATTTCATTTATTTTGAATTAGATTTGATAAGGAAATGCCATGAATGTACAAATAAAACGTAAATGAAATGAATGAGTGAGTGTTATTTTATTCATTTCTGTTAAAAAAATAAAATACCTAACAGAACTATGAATGATAATGATAATTTCAGATATGATGGAAATTTCACGAAATTTGTTGTTTGCGAAATGCGCTAGCAAGTGTTGTTGCTGGCACGATTTTTTGTTTCTTCCTTTTCTTCATTCTTTTCTCTATGCGACTAAAGTAAGTCGAAAAGGAAGAAGTAAAACATGAACAGCATTGCTTTCGACTTTAGCTGTATAGAAATGCTTTTTTAACAAAAGAAGCAAAAGGAAAGAAAAAATGAAAAAATGAAATAACGCTTAAAAACCTAAAATAATTGACGAATTGTACAAGAAGTAAAAGCAAAATAAGAAGAGTTAAGAATAAGAAATGAAAGAAATTGATGATGTTGGTGATGGTATAACAGTAGTCTCGTCAAAAATAAGAGAGAATAAAGGCCCAAACAAAAAAAATATAATAATAAATAAATTGCAACTTTATATGTTTAATGAGTGAAATAGTGAAGAGTCAAGAAAGATTGATGAAATGAAGAAAAGAAAATTACGCGTGACTCCTTCTTTCATTTTGATGATAAAGTGTTATTAAAATTTTTGTGAAAAAACAAATAATTCTTCGTGGATTTGCAAGCATTTTCTTTCCTTTCTGTGCTAATAAAAACAACCATTTTAATAGCACAGAAAAGGTTTGATAAAAAAAAATCGATGAAGAAATGTGCGAAAAAGTTTTAAAAAAATATGAAATAAATTAAATTTTTTGTGAAATGCAAAATTTTTCTTCGTCCTTATAGTGGAATAGAAAATGAGCATGAAATATACTCGTGTGCTCAACTTGAGGCACAGCAAGAGTTGTCGAAAGCTATTGAAAATCTAAGCGGAACATCAAAATCGTCTGAAACACATGACATTAAAGTGATTAAAAAAGACAATATTGTGCTTGGAATAAATGATTTGAAGCAACAAAAGCAGAGGAAATCGTCTGCTGATTCAAAAAATATTGTTGGAAATAATAAGAGTGCTGCGAAATCAATTGCTGTTGACAAAAAGGAAGATAATAATAGTAGTAGTAATAATAATAAAAATCATAGCAGTGAACAATCTGCGGTCGCAATCAATCCAATAAATACAATTAAAGTTAATAATTGTGAAATAGTTAATCGTGCACGTTCTGTCACGGCTGCAATCTTCTCGCATCCAACAATTTTAACACCAAAAGCAACAACGATTAAAACTGTTGAAAAGAAATCACCGATTAAAACTTCATTAAAGAGATCGATAGGAGGACCTCCATTAAAAATATTTCGTCCTTCTATATTGCAAAACGCAACAAGTGTTACATCTAAAATCTTTGGACCACGCACCAAGGACATGAATAAAGGATACTTGATGTTTTCAGAAGACGATACTGGATTAACAAGTAAGTAATTTATTTAACTTAAATTTAATTATAAACGGTGCAAGCAAACAAGTGGTGTCTATTTTGGTAATAATTAAATACAGCCATACAGAAGTCATTCCTAATACTTCGAAAACAATGTGTTCAGGGTTTTCCCTTCGTTATTAAATAAATATTTAAAAGCTAATTTCTTATATATATATCTATCGTAAACATTGTAAAAGACAACAAAAAAATCTTTGCAATCCATAAATAAATAAATGGCTGTATGCGAATAATAAGAGAAAATGCGAGCTTTGCCAAAAAAGTGAAAAATTACACAGAATATTGATGATTTCATTCGCTATCTTTTGAAGTCGAACCCGTTTCTTATTTATCGACTTGTAATCTCGTCGATTTTAGTTAAAATTAATGAGAGAATTTGACTATCTGTTGATGAGTTCTTTTTTTGCATTTTCTTCTTCTTGTTTCGACGGTGTTGTTCGGCAGGTGTTGAATACAAAAGAAACTTATTTTCACACATCAATCGTCACTGCGAATAATTATATAGTACTTCCAATTATTCTCAAGCAAAATTTAAACGGCAATAAATAAACAGAATAAGTCAAATATGTGTATAGAAAAGTTGAAAATATGAAAAATAGTAAGAGCATCTTAAATGAACATTAAGTCACATGCTCTTATAAAAATTTATTCATTTTTTTCCTCTTTTCTCTTGTGGCTTTATATTCATTTATTCATGTAATTTATTTATTTATATATCTCTACAATATTGCGCCCACAAGTACATACGAAGCATTTACATTTATATAGAAAGAATAAAATTGAAGAAGTATGCAAAATAATCTCAGAGAGTTCACAACAATACGCAAATAATACTGTCGCATGATACAAACTATATGTTTTGTCCAATTTAAAATAATTTCAATTGATATTAAATTAAATTTTTGTTTTTTGTTTTGCGTAAACAACTTTAATCATCCTCTTTTCTTTAATATTTTGTCTACGTCAAATATAATTTTTGTAGTAATCGGGGAAAGATCATAATCCATGGAATAATTTATGATAACCAAGTGCACCAAATGATAACAGGAGTGTCAAAATTCGTGTGAAATAAATAAATTCGCTGATTATTACTTTTATTGTATTTTGTTTGCGTTCTTTCTCGTACACTTGTCACAGTCGATTACATAAATAAAAATAAATTTGTTTCTTAAAAACAAGTAAGAAAATGATCATGAAAGAGGAATTAAAACGTTTTCTTGCCAATTAATGAATAGAGAAAGTATAAATTTGATACATATGGTCTATTTAAATTGGTTATCACACTCATTATAATTATCTACTATTTTTTACTCTAAGGGCAAATCTACAGATAAATTTTTGCAGGAAATTTACAATTTTCTAATTTTTTTCTAAAACTTCTTAATATTCATACTATGTTAGACACTTGCTGTATAAAGAAAGTTAGTAGCTATCATTCTGCAATTAATTTAACTATGTTAAAGCTTTAATTAAAAGAATTATTGCAGTTTGTAAAGTGTTTCACGGCTAATTTTGTAAAAATTCTGTTTTCTACTTTTTCAATTTTCTAACTAAATATGAATGTTTAAAGGTATAAAACACATTTAATCGATTTTCGCTCGTTCAGGCTATAGTATAATGTCTTTTGCGATGATAAAAGATGTCTAATTAATGAGATATTTGTCAAAAATAGCGTTTCACTGCTAAAATTATAACTCATTATTGCATAACACATTTCATTTGTTTACAAAATTAAATTACGTTTTTAACAAGAACCAGCTTCTTTAATCATTACATATTGATTATAA
This sequence comes from Chironomus tentans, assembly GCA_963573255.1. Lineage (NCBI taxonomy): Eukaryota > Metazoa > Arthropoda > Insecta > Diptera > Chironomidae > Chironomus > Chironomus tentans. The sequence goes on along the minus strand of OY754304.1, from coordinate 28,949,358 downwards.
CATGTAAAGTAGTGTAGGATAGAACTAAATTAGTGTTTATAATAGAATTTAAAGGAACAGTTTAAGCATAAAAGTGATTTTAAAATTTGAATACACTGTTAAAAATTTTGGACTCAAAAAATTTCAGTTCACTTTATCTGTAGATTTGCCCCTAATGAAAAATGCTCGTGCAAAAGTTTAAAAACCTCATCGCATTATCATGCTTTGAGTGATAAAAGTTTAACCAAATAGTCAGTTTACTTTGGTTTATGTTTACTTTGGCATATGCAGATAAAAAGCATTTTAAATTACTTTGTATATCTGTAAATATTTTTGTTACTTGATTTACTGAATTGCATTTTATTATGTATGTATTCACGAAACGAAAATGATTGCGAGAAATTATATCAAAAGTAATAAAATTTCCTTCTCCTCAAAGGGAAACATTTTTTTCCTCGTCTCTGTCTCTTGTTAAATTCATTTTTATTTTCCTCCAATTCACATCAAAAAAAATGTAGAATACATTTTAAATATAGAAATAACAGAGAAAAACAGTCATGGGGTTTGGAAATAAGTTACTATGGTATTGTTTGTTCGGATATATATATAGCCGAAAATACCACTTTTATGTGCATTGAACTATAAAGAAATAATATGAATTATAGTGTACAGATACAAAAAAAACACGAATGCCAAATTTTAAACTGTCTACATGAAAAATTTCAAGCAAAGGTCTTTTTGTTGCAAAAATTAAGCGGAAATGTGTGACTTTAATAGAGACTATAACAGTCGATTAAAATGTAATTAAATGAGCATTCTTTGTCACCATTTCCTCGTTGTCACACATCAAACGAAATTGATGGTGACGAATAATTTTTCAGGGTCACAATGCATAACTGTAATGAAGATCACTAATTTGACAATGATGATACTAATAATCGTCATTTTGGCAAACTTTCATCGCGCCAAAACAAGACGGCAAAAAATAAGAAAAATATCTTGAACTTCAAGTGGAGCAGCTGTTTTTTAATGACTGGCTATTTTTAATGATTTTTTTACATTTATTTTTATTTCATGCTGTTTTTTGCATAAGTTAGGGGATAGTAAAACATGCGTTAGCTTGCATCATTTATAAAAAAATCATCCTTTTCCAAAAAAATAATCGTTTTACTTTTTTGCATTAATTTCAGTGTTGAAAGATGAACCTGACGATTTAACACATTTGGCACCTACAGCTGGAGATTCGTGCATTTCTCTAGATGAATCAGCTCCATTTTTTGATATGTTTGATGATTTTATTATACCCGACAATTATAATGCATTATTGACAGACGAATTGAATTCATTGGACAGTCAGTGCAGTAAAACGACGTCGAGTAGTAGTTGTAGCAACGATCCATTTATTAACTATCGAGATGAGTCCAATGATATGAGCAATTCACCCCACTTGCTATCGCCAGGATTGTCAAAGGTAATTAAAGTGATGCAACGGTAGTTATTTGTAGGAAATTCACGAGGAAACTCTGGTCATTGACCTAGAATTTTCTTTCTTCAACTCGAAATGTTAATGCACTTTCATGTTATTTGTCTATTCGACTTATCTAAAAATTTGTAGAGACGAAAAGAAATCAGTAAAGTCGGAAAAATCTTATTAAATACAAGATCCGTCAACAAAATCATCAAAAAGTGAGAAAACTCATTTTTTGTGGAAAATTTTACATTTTTTTGGTTACATAACGAGTACATTTCTCGTTGAAAAAAAAGATGAAAAAATGTGTGGAAACTTCGCGACATTTTATTATTTTCTGAAATGAAAATTATCTCAAGTCAGAAGAAGAAAAAGAATTTTTTGGTGTATCTTAAGTCAGATATTTTCGTGTTGCTAATAAAAAGATTGATCTGTTCAAATAGAAAAAAACAAATGTTTAGAGGCAAAAATAATGGAAATAGAAAAGAAAGATTATTTCATAATCTTTTCGTACAGAGTTGTTTTAATAGTAAAAATCATGAAAACAGTTCTTCGTAGGTATTTGCGGTTTCTTCGGGATATTTTAATATCATCATATGGTGAAATTCGAGAATTCCCAAAAATAGTTTTTCTATGTTAACTTCCACGCATTTTTACATCATTAAATTGAAAATTCGGTGTAAAACTTTTCCCGGCGAAGAACTTAAAAATCCAGATTCTTTTTAGTCCAACTTAAAGTGTTAACCAACAGGTATTAAAAACTTAATTGAGAGGAAATTAAAGAACAAAAAAAGAATATATCGAGATGAGAAATTCTTATTTTCACATCTCGTCTTACTGTGACATAAAAATCGCTCTTGCTTATAACGACAAACTAAAAATAAAACATATCACAAAAAGAAGAAAATAATAATAAAAATGTTTTCGTTGTGAGCACGTGCATCAAAAATTCGGTTCTGATTCTACTTTCACAATCAATTAACTGCTACCTAATTACAGATGGCCACGTTTCAATAACAACGCATAAAGTACTAAATTTAATTTATTGCAAACTCGTGTGAAGTATATCGTTTATTCTTTTAGAGCAGTGGTAATCACACTTTTCACACAATTTTGGAAAATAACTTTTCCGTGAAACGCCAGTTTTTAAAAAGTGTGAAAATTTAAAATTTGCTAAAAAATACCCAAAAATCAGATTTCATGACCTTTTTTAGACAAAAATTTCTATTTTTCCCAAAAACATGTCTTTATAATTTTTTCTCGGAACACTTGAGTGTGTGGACTGTTCTAGAGGAATAAATTGCTTTGACTTATTTGCTGGTTATCAAAAAGGTTATGGAATTTGAAGCGAAGCCTTTATCTTTATTCTGCTATGTATTTACCCGTATTTACCTGATTATAAATTGCAACATTTTACTAAATAGATATTTTTTAATTCAGTTTTTGAAGAACTAAAAAATACTTTTTTTGGAATAGTTTAGAAAAGAATAGTAAAGAGGCTGAACTGTGATTTTGATCTATCCTTAATATCAGTTAAGCAAAAATTGAATGAAAAACTAAAAATTATAGAAACTTACGACTTACATAACTAAGTTGTTACTTCTACTGAATTTCGTGACTATGTTTACAAGAAAGTGCTCAGTATGTCATATTAGGATTGCAAAAGCGACAGAAAATGCATGAGAAATTATAATATATCTAGATCATTAGCACATACCTGTGAATTTAAAAGTTCATACACTCCTTATCAACAATAAACAGTCAACAAATGTGTATTTACATACATGAAATTATTTATTAATAATATATCAAATGCACAACTATCCCATATTTTTCTTTAAAATTATCACATATCACATCAATATTTACTTATTTGTTACATGCGCTGTCAACAAGATACCACGCATTGCTCTAATGTACCGGTTATTAGCACAGATAATAAAAAAATTACACTTTTATTAGCAATTCTCGATAATAAAATATTATCACCAGACCATGTTTTGAAATCGTGATCAATGCGATTAGTTTCACATGCTCAAAACAATAAGAACGAAAAACGAGATAAAACAACAATATAGAAACGTGATGTGATAGTGAATTATGTAAAGCACAAAAGTTCAGGAACAGTTATGAATTCTAAGTACATTAGAATCATCAATCAGAGAAAAATCATTTTTCATACAACGACTGATCAAAGTTCACGCACATGCGTTTTCGTCAGGTGTAGATCAACAACATTTTCGTAATCTTATAAAGCTGACGAAAAGATGAAAAATATTGAATAAATATTTTTGTTAACAAGGTGATTAAGCTTTTATTCCAATAAACAGTGAACTTTTGGAAGGAACAAGAATAATGTTTTATCTGACATACTAACGAACTTAGTAATAATTTGCATCTAGAGTCATTCATATATATATCTTTAAACTTCATGACAAGGTAAACGTCCTTTTTTTAAATCAGACTTAAAAGTTAAGTTCGTTTTCTATTTACAAACTGATAAAGTCTTGTAGAGATGATTACTTACCAACTGTCGTGTCATTTGAGAGTTGATGGACATGAGGAGGAGATGATTGTGCAGTGGAAATAAACTAAACGTAAATATTATGTAGGAAGAGACAAAGTAGAAAAATTTTCCGCTGTGTTCCTTTTCTTGTCTTTACCAGTAAAGAGGAAAAAACAATATTAAAAATTAAAGTAAGAGCAACAGAAAAGTGAAATTATAAAATAAAAGAAAGATAAAAGAAAGAAGGGATATAAATATAATTGAAATAAATTAATTGCATTATTTAAAGAATACAATTTTGTCACACATTTAACGCTTTCCTCGAAAGTTGACACACAATGATGATAATAAAAATATTTTTGTTTCATCACTGACATCTAAATTTAAAAAGACATTTTAACGTCCTCAACGTTGTAATGAATTAAAACCTGAAATGTGATAATTTGCTTATTAAGTAACAGGAATGAAAGTGCATTAATATAATATCCTACAAAAATGTAAAACTACTTCTTAATTACAGCTTTTCAAAAAAAGTTTTTATTATTATAATTTTAGAGTCCTGATGCAAACAGTATACCGTCACTATGCAGTCCTGGCTCTCTTCCTGAAGATGAGCTTGCATTTATGACATTAAACATGGATGATGATTTGGATATGTCAATGCGTGCCCCATACATTTCGATGAGTGAATCTTCTGAGCTTCCTTTACTAATAGCAGAAGATTTAATGTGGGGTGCACAACCAGATCTTAAGGAATCACTAAGTATCAAGAAAAATGAAAAAATAGAAATTCCAATAATTGTAGAACAACAACAGCAGCAGCAACTCAATATTGAAAGTTCTAGTAAAACATCAAACTTAACGTATCAAAATGTAACTGGAAAGAATGCAATGGATTCGAGCTTAGCTTCATTGTTGTGCAGCCAGTTATTACAACAGCAATTATTAAATCAGCAGCAACATCAACAACAGTCAGAAGAACAAACACAACATATTACAATAAACAAAAGTCCAGAATTTAAAATAAAAATATTGGATAATCTAATCGACACAAACGACCATATTGAAGCAGACCGTCATGCAAAAATCGGTTAGTTGATTATTTGTCAAGATTTAAGATGATTTTGGCTATAAGCTTTGTGTATATGTCACTTTTAGTGATAAACTTTAAAATTATTCATTTTTCTTCTTTTTCTTAAGCGACAAAATAAATAAAAATTTTATTTTCTATATTTTTAGCATCAAACCTTGAATGGACAATGAATGATCTTTTGCAACTTAAAAAGCAACAGAATCATCATCATCATCATCAGTCAGGCACTAAAATAACGATTGAAAAGTATAGTATCGAAAATAAGTCGTCGCATATAAATACATCTGTCAGTAACATAAATCAAACACAATCAGGATTGGAGAATAATAATAATTTAGTAGGGAAATTGAAGGAGAAGACAAATCATCATAAACGTCCATCAATATCGTACGAGATTAATTCAAAACGTGTAAAAGGACAGGAAACGATAAAAACCACACCACAGTTATTGCAACAGTTAATGACGTCAACGGGAATTAATCAAAAAAATAGACAGAAAGTGCAGCAGAATATAAATAATTCAGATGTAGCCTCCACGAGCTCAAGATGGACATCAAATGCACAATCAAAACCTCATCAACCGGCATCAAATTCGGTATTAATGAATCTTCTTGTTAGTGGATGTGATGTAAGTGCCGGTTACACGTGCTTACCGCGACCTAAAGTTGCGAAAGCATAAATAATAACTCAGAGTACACTTCAACAAATCCCCCTCCGATGTTGATGACAATGATGTTTCCATCATTTTGTTGTTATAAAAGAATCAAGCAAAAATGTTCTGTCATTACTACTTAGTTGTTTTTATCATAGCTATTCAACAACATATGTTATTACATCGTATAAGTTTTTTTTAAAGAGTCTGCTTCTAGCCTCTCATTTATTCGCAATTACTGAAACAATACAAGATTTTAAAAAATAGTAAAAAGCATAACTTTACTTGCAACATTTTTCGCCTTCGAAGACTTTATCTTTGAATGCTCATATTAAAGGCATTAACTATTTTTGGTGATTTTGTATCATTTCAAGTGATTAAAGACATTTTGGAATGGAAACATTTCACAAATGAATACAAGACATTAAAGGCACACAAATTAAAAGCAGAAGGAATCATTAAAATTTGTTGGACCTAAAGCTAGTCCTAATAACTACAAAAAAAAAATGATTTCTAACGTTTCGAAATGTGAAATGATATTGTTTTTAAGTTTTTTGTGCCATTTAAATGAGATGGATAGAATTTAAATCGAAAATTTTTTAGAATTTTTTTTTAAAATTATTTTTATTGCAAGTTGAATTTAACTAAATTATTTTGTATTAATTGTGTAGTTATCTAATACGTAGACGAAAAAATATTGAAAAGTTTTAGCTTTAGATAATTAATCATGATAAAGGATAAAATAATATAAACATGAAAAAGATTGAGAGACAAAAAAAATAAATAAGAGAAAAAAATATTAATTATCGGATGAGACTTTAGGTTTAAAAAGAAAATTATTAACATTGATTGGGTGCGTCAAAAAATAAATAAAAAATCGAAAAGAAAATTTTAGAGAATAAAAAATGCGATTATTAATGTCATTTTTTGATTTTAACTGTGATAGCTGTTGTTTAATGATATATACATAAAACTACTGTAAAACACGAGGCAAAAAGATGTTTTAAAAAGAAAAAAAAAATATTGAAGTAAAAAGTGAATTATTAAGTTTTGTTTTCATTTCCAATTTTTTTATTGTTCCTCAATTAAAAAAAATATTTACGAGAAATAATGAGCCCGTTTATGGTACAAAAAAAGGAAGGAAAAAAATCAATATCGTCGGAAAATTTTGTAAAAAATCTCTAGCGCGTTACTTTTCTTCCAACCTCTCATGAAATATATTCTTTTTTTTGTATCTCGTGAAAAAATGAGTAGAATATCAGGGTTAAACTACTGTTTGAAGTCGGTTAGCTAGAGCATTGACAAAACTATTTTAACGCCATTTTCATAAAGCATTACACCAAAGTTTATATTAAACACCAAGGTTGCTCATACCACTATTTCAACTATTCTTAGTGATATTTATTTTCCTTTTTCATCCTAAGTTTATTTTTTTGGCTATTAAAGTTAAGAAAATTATCTAATGAATCTTTGGATAACTTTGTAAAATTCCAACGAAAATTCGTGACATCAAAATCAATTATTAAAGTTAACCGCTTCAATCAACTTTAACCCTACATGAAATAAATTTTTTTTTTAAAAAAAAAGTGTTAAAATCGGGCTTTAATTGAAAAAGGAATGAGAAAATTGGAATAAAATGAAAAGATCTTGAGAAATTGAAATGAAACGGATATTTCATTTGGAACTGATGGTTAAGTTTTAAGAAATAATACAAATAAAAAAATAAAGATAATATTATATAAAAATACTTTAGAGCACAATGAGAGAAATAATCGTTCTTTTAATGTCGATGAATATGAAGAAGGTTAGATCCACCGGAAATTTTTATTTTTATGTTGTTCTCATCATTCTCATTAATTGAATAAAAGCTTTCACATGAAAGTTAAAATTTTTAAAAGCGAAGAACTTTAGTTTAGAAAAATTAAATTGAGATAATCATGTCCATAGTATTTCAAGTTAAAAAGAAACTCAAAGAAACTTAAATGTCGCACTATTATTAAAAAAAAGTATAGTAATATAGATTATTGAATTTTATCAATTGCAAATCTACTGATGATAATAATAAGACAGACAAGTTTTTAACTTATTTAAAAAAAATAATAATTTGAAACAATTTAACAGTGATGCTTTTAAATAAAATTTCTAGATTAACATCCATTGTCTCTATATTTATCACTGCTATTATGTAAATCAGTTCAATGGTTTTCAAATAATGAACAATAAAATTTCACATCGCTCGGAAACAAAATAAAGCAACCAATTCAGTAATACTAGCCACTTTTCGTACATTAACTAAAGCAATTCAATACTTTTTCTAGAAACATAATAGAAATACTAATAATTACATAAAAAATATTAATTCATCGCAAAAATTTACATACCGACAAAAACTGATAAAAAATTGTAATGGAAAAAAATTAATCAAGGAATTTAATGTCTTGCCAATATTCATTTCAGACAACAGCATAAATTATAGTAATGATGATCATGATAATGATTATATATTACATTTCGTACGTACGTACATACTTATACACATACCACAAGGAAATAAGAAGCTTTGAAATTTGATATTTATATTTATTTACTTGAGAATAAATAATATGTGTGCAGGAAGATATACTTTCTTCTTCTGTACATTGTAAAATCTACTAAAATCTCAGGTATGCAGGAAATGTATCACGTGAAACAAATACCTCTCTCAACCCATATTAATATAGAGACAAAAAATAACCAGATAACAATTCTAAAATAGAAGAATAAAATGGAAGGACTTTTGTATGGTACCTTCATTTTTGATACTTTTTGACCTCTTATTCACATTTCTCTTAAGATCCTGAACAACGAAAAGTTTAATGTCGAAAATAAATAGAAATATATTAGGAGAGCATAAATTAACGAAATGAAGGTTCCACGCAGAAATTCTTCCCTGCATTACATTTTTTCCTTGACGATAAAACATCGAAGAAAAAGAAGTCACAACAATAACCAGCAAAAATTACGTTTTTGACATTAACTAAATATAAATTATCGAAAGAAAAATCTTCATCATGCATGATAAAAGTAGGGCAAGGATGGATATCCCGATAGTATCACACACAAAATTAAACTAATTAAATAAATAAATTTATAATGGTAACCTGAAAGTCTGGTATAAATACGTTTTGGAGCATAAAGGCGCAAAAAGCTATATTATTACAAGAATCGTATATAAAAAATGTTAGTGGAAGTTTACATAGAATCAAACACCCGAAAAAAATAAGTAGACACATCCTTCAACCTGATAACACCTATTAGATACAAAAAAAATACAATTTAAAGTAATGATTGGCGAGAGGAAAAGAGTTTTACAACATTCTTGATGAGTTCTTACAAATAAAAAATTAATGAGCATTCGGAAAACTGTAATAAAAATTAGGGACATAAAAGAGCATCCTTTTTCCATACCGACAATCGAAATAATTCTCCTTAAATTATTAGCACTTTAAATAGTGTAAAAATATTAAAAGTATTTTGACTCATCAGATTGTTTTCTATAAAAATAATAATCAGAATTAAATTTGCATACTAAATTACTATACGAGAGCTTGAAATTTGAGGAAAATGTTGAAAAACCCAATAATTTAATTTCATTTGATTAAAGTAATAACGAACGTGAATCTATTTTAAGACGATAAATTTGTAAAACCTAGAAACGCGAGTAGAAAGACATAAAAAATTCATAATTTGCTTTTCTTGATTTGAATAAGAATCGAATTCTCAAAAAAGTGAAACTCCGAAGGATAATATTCTAGAGTCATTCGAAGGGTTTTGATAAATTTGAAGGTTCCTCTTTAAGAAGAAATAATTTAAAAATGAGGGATGGAAAAATTACAATAATTTAAAAGACTATAGGATGATAAATATAAGGATAGAAAAATCTATTTTGATGAAAAAAACTATAATGAAATAATCAGGATTTAAAAAAAATTATAGCGATATAAGAGGAATAATATTGCAAGAATGAAATGTTGCACCAAAAAAGTAATTTTAAAAATTATACATATTCTATTAATTAGAATGAAAAATTATAAAAATGCAAAAAAAAATCCCCAACACTCCATCCTTTTAAAACGAGTGGTGGGCCCACTCTATGTAAACTCTCTGAAGTTTTCTAAATGTAAACGTTACCAACGCTTTAAAATATTATTGAAAACTAAAATCTGGAAACATATGAGAATGGATAAGAGAATTTAATCGATTAAAACTAAATTAAATGCTGATGATAAATATTTTAAAAAACGCGGAAATTGAATCTATTGATGTTGTTGTGAAGTAAAAAAATATTATTAAATTTTTAGGAGAACTTATAGATGAAATAAGGAATATTTTTAAAAATTATCTCACAAAATGATGGAAAAATCTTGTCTTTCAGAACTTTTGATGATGAACTCGATGATGAAATGATAACTATTATGACGCAATAATTACAAATTAGATTGTAAAAATAATTTAAAATGAGAAACAAAAAAGTCTAAAGAAAAAATTTCGAAAAAGAAATAAAATTTGATGAAAAATTTTAAACCCTGTGTTTTTATGGAGCTTTCAAATGATATTTATATTATTTTGATATTTTTGCAATTTTCTTCAATATTAACATTTTTATACATTTTAGGAGTTTTTACATTCACCACATATAATATATTAAGATTTAAGCTGATTTTTTGTCATTTTTTAATTCCTTCATTTTCTGTCGATGATTTTTTTTAAGAAACATAGAATTTACTTCTTAATCCAAAATCAATTTAATAACACAAGCATGTATATTTCTCGGAAAAAAAATTATAATTTGACACGAAAAGATTCATCGTCTGTGAAAAGTGAATGAAAGCAAAAAATGAGAAAAAATGGTAATCAGATGTTTCATGTCTCCTCGTCGTCTGTGAATGTGATTGTGTGTAGCATAAACTGAATTGTTTTTAAAACGCATGCTTCTCACCCTCGTAAAAATTTTACTTTATTCGATTGTGTTTGAGCTATAAAATGAAAATGAAATTTCTCTCCAATTCTCTTTACCTCTCATTTTCTTTTTTTCTCTCGGAAATGAAGAAATACAATAATTTATTTCCTTTCCTTTTCTTTATTCTGCCTTCTCGCATTTTCTTTTTTAAGTGAGAGTGAAAATTCCAAGGAAAACTCTTCATTTCTACGCCCTTGGATGCTCTCAACAAATATGTGAATGTACACTGTGTACATCGTGTTGGCTGTTTTCTTCACATTCTTCCGCATGAAAAGAGCAATGAAGCAACCACCTTTTAGATGGCATGTATGACTGCATTGGTTTTTACATCTGAATTAGACATAAATGAGAAGAGAAAAAGCTTTTTGTACCACTGCAATACAGTTTTACATTGGTGGTGCTATGGATGTGAATGTGGGTCATATAAACTTAAATTTATTTCTCATGGGAGATTCCTATACTCAAAATTAATGGAATGCGTGTATGTGGAATATCCTTTTACATACTTTCAATTCCTCTAATAAATTGTAATCTATCTCCCTATTGCTTCAAAAAAATTTTCATCTATTTTTAGTATGGAAACATATTCGATATCGATTCATGTTGCTAGCTAGCAATTAAATGTCTTACATTTGTCAAAAACAGTTAAGGTAATTCTTTTTCCTGCTTTCAAATACATCCTACTGATATTGCTTTTCCTATCATTCTCTAATAGTGTTGTCGACAATTTGACTTGATTATTTTGATATAGGATTTACTTGCTGTTGACGATAATCCTGAGATGATTAAATCGTCCTCACAAACGCTTGAACTGGTTCGAACGTTTTTCAATATTCTTTTTTGGGGGTTATTTCATATTGACATATTTATAAACATAAAAGTTTCAAACTGAATTTAATTCCCCACGTCAACTTCATATACTTCCTCTTATGTGTATCAAAATTAATTTAAATAATTTTTCATATTTTAAGGATTTATTAAAGCTAATTCACATAAATTCTTCTAAAACCACAAGATCTCTGATAAATATTGGCACTAATTTTCGGAATTAAATTTTCCCATTACACACACGTAAAATAATTTTACGTTTTGTATTATTTTCCATCTTCTTAATTTCCTTCCATATATGCCATAACAAAAAGTTTCCAACTTTAGTGGTTGCAGAGATAAAAATAGAACAAAATGTTGATGAACTTTTTACATTGTTTTCTCTATACGAAATGTATCTTTGTAAAAAAAAATCCACTCAATTATTTTTTTCCATTTTCTACATAATTAATTCCTTACTTCCACTATCCGAGAAAAAAAAACATGTTATTTACTAAATTTAATAAATGAAATAAGGCATAACTAGTGAGCGAATCGCTAAATTATGCAATTATCATGATTAGGACATCTACGACGCCTAATATTTCTTAATCTCATGATAAACTCAATTAAAAATTTTCATATAAATAATTCCTCTTATTTCCCAACGAATGCGTCATGAATCTAAGACATGTATCTTTTACATCATCAAACTTTTACAATTTTTCTCTCGCTCTTTTGTTCTATTACGTAACAAGAAGAAAGAGAACTTTTTTGAAATGTGAAATACATGTTGACAAATTTTCTTCTAGTTCTTTTTTTTCTTGTGTGTGCCTGCAGTTCAATTCAACTTAAAACATGTTTGACACACAAAAAAACTGATGAGAAAAAGGAAAAGCAAAAAAGGGAGGAGAAAGAGACATGAATAAATGAAGGAATAGAAATTCATGAACACACAAAGGAATTCACTTCTTCTATATTCTTATAATTTGCCCTCATTCCATCTATTTGCATCCTCGTCATACCACCATTTCTCTCCGTTTAATCTTGATAAAAAATCTTTGAGCTTTTACTTCTCAGAAAAGCAAGTTACTGACAACAGACTTTTGTTTGCCTGAATGGGTCTGAATGATCATGCGATTTGATATCTCTTTTTGACGATTTATTAATCATTATTAAATTTATTGTTTCTTTTCTCTTCTTCCTTTCTACCAATTCAATATGTGCATCACAAAAAAATAGTAATCGATTTTCAAATATTACTTACTTAATTTATATTTGTATGTGTAAGTACCATGTGACACAATATTTGTAAGAAAATTGCAAACAGCTCCATAAAAACCTTAATAAGATGCATTGCATAACAGTTACGTCATGTTTCTCATCATTTACATCATAAAAATTTTCTTTGCATCTCATGAATTGAAATAATTTTTCTTTTTATTTTCTCACAATCAGGTGCCATTGTCAATTGATCCGCCAGAAGATTTGCTAGAGGAGAACCAAGAAAGTATGTCATCGCCTATTGTTATAAATGATAAAATGCTGAGCCATTCGGCAGCTGTTACCCTTGCACCGAGTACCAATCAGAATTCTCTACATTTAACGTCACCAGGTGGAATGGAAATTTATAGAACATCCCCAAACAACAATAATGTATGTCGAGATCTTAGACATGGCAATAGTCAAACTAATAATGCTGCTTATAACAACTTCATGGATTCTGATGCAATCAATTTCTTAATGGAATTAAATGAACAGGATTATGAGTGTAACATACCAGTTAATGATATTTTGAAATTGATGCCCTAAAGCTTTATTCAATTGAAGAAAAGCTCGAATTAAGCTTAATTTTTAAGACAGAGGAACGAAAAGAATTAAAATAGTATATAATTTACAATTTTTGCATACATGTGAGAGCGATATATCATGCATAAAAATTTTCAAATTAGAATATAAATATTTATGATCACTTCCCTTAAAATCATCTTATTTTTTTCTTTTCGGGTGCAATCATTAGTCCAAATTTTTATGAAATTATTTTTTAAGTAACACTTTCTAATAAGATGAACTTTTGATCAAGTTTATTTAATTATTTTATGAAAGCAGGAGATCAAAATCCCTTTAAATGAGTGAAAAATTCAGTGGCGTAACAAGGGTGTTCGTCGCCCGGGGGCAAATCAGGATTTTTGCGCCCCCGTAAAAAATGGTGCCCCTTTAAAAAAAAATTTTTGCGCCCTTTTGTATGGGATTTTTTGAGTTTTTTAGTTTGCGCCCGGGGCCAATACCCCGGATACCCCCCCCCCCCTTGTTACGCCACTGGAAAAATTATACTTCTTTTCAAATAAGCATGAATTGCATCTATTGTAAGTATGAAAACAGGAGAAAAATATAAGAGCTATATTTTTCCAAATCTATTTTTAAATGATGATATATAAAGAAGAGGTAAAGGAGAATATGGTACAAAGAGAAAAAATCATATGAAATGTTAAATGTATGATTAATATGATGATGATGAATAATTTTAAATTCTGTTATCTGTTTGTAAATTCAAGAAGAAATTGTAACGAAATTTAAACGTAAATCTTTATTTTGATACACTAACAAATAAAAATCTGTATGAATCTAGAGATAAAATGAATAAATGTGACATGTTTCATAATAAAAATGATGATAAAATCATAATTAACTGCCGAAAAGATAAACTAACATATGAGAATAATATTTCATTTTTCCTACATTGCACATACGAATACGATTACATCAGAATACTATGAAATAAATAAGGAAGAAACTGCAGGATATTTCACAATTCTTACTCAACCTTTTATCAACCTTTTTTACACAATAATTTTTATACAAGAATTTTTTACTTACGTTCAAAATAAAATCTTTTTTACACACATACACATGCATATGCAAGCGTTAGGATCAATGAAATTCTTTAAAATAAATTTAATTAATGGAATTGAGTTATCAAGAAAAAAGGTGTTGGTTTTATTAGTTTACTACTTCTTTTGAAATTTTCTTTTTTGCTTTGATTTGCATTTTTTTTATATATTGGATATGAATTTATCTTTCGTATGAGAATAATGTAATTTTAACTAAGATTTAATACTGTAATTTTACGAAGATGAAATAAGGAAATAGATTTTCGTGGGGAGACGAATTTTTGATCAGATTCAAAATTATAAACATAAATGCTTATTTCTTTGGGCCAATTCACAACATATTTATTTAAAGTTTGTCCCTGAAAAATGTCTTTGCATTTTCTAAATTATAATAAAATAGTTTCAGAAAAACATACCCAACTAATACCATAAAAATAAAAATTGGGAAACAGAAGATAATCAATAGCCCATGCATCCCAAAGAAGAAACCTTAAATGTACAAAGAGATCTAGCAACTAATATACAAGAACTCTGATCTCAGATCTACTGTAAAAAATTTGATACGCAATGATTAATGTACTCAATGATCAAGAAGTCGTCGCCCTTAAGAAAACTTACATACATACAAAAATTTCTTGAAAAGATAGTGATTTGTAGATTAAGAGAAAAATCATCGCACTTGAAAAGCGCTTTTAACTTTTAATAAAATAACAATAATTTTAGAATATCAAATTAACAAAAGAATTAAGTGTTCGGATATGTTTCAAGTTTAGAAAGAAATGGATAAATTAGGTATTTGAATAATATCTAGTGAACCTGCATTCTTAGTGAAAATTCTCTTTACTCTCATAAATTTAAATTTTTCCTCGAAAATTCAGCAGTCCAAATTTTTATCTCCTTCGGAACTTAGCGTGATTGAAGAATCAAATGTAATTATTAAATTATATGGATGGGTCACACTAAAAAAATCGAATTTTTATGATTTTTGTCTAAATTTTTTGGAACCAAATTGATCAACTTTTATATGAAAAAATGTAAAAATTATAAAAAATTACGATAGTGTCTAACCCTTGAGATATGGAAATGAAAAACTTTGAATATTCAACCCGGAAAGCACAAATCCAATGATTTCTATAAAAAAACCTTTCTATAAAAAACTAACGAACATATTAATAGTAATAAGATCCATTTTTATATAATTTTTCACAAAATCTTTCTTGTATGAAATGTAAATTCATATCCTATTTTTTTTTAATTTTTTTAGTTTTGCAAATATACGAAAAATTAGAAGAATGAATCAAACTTCATTAATCTCATTTTATTACTATAATAAAATTTAATGTTGAATAAGTTTAATTGAAAATGCATCTAAATACTCTTGTAAAAAAAAGAATTGTATATTCATAGAATTAAAGAATATGAATATTTTACAAGAAAACAGTTTAACATCAAAGAAAAGCTGGAAATAATTTGAGATGATGTGAGAAATGAATATTTTTTGTTGAATATATTGGATGAAATATATATGAAGAAATGGAAATTATATACATATATACATAGCAGCTATATATTTTGTAATGATAGAAATGATAACTGTAATATATATATGATGATTATCTAGATTAGAAAGTTTCGAACTCAAATCAATTCGATTTTTTTTATTAGTTCAGCTCCTTTTTTGTTTGTTTATTTGAAATAATATAATTATTGCTTATTATCTTATTTAGTTTTTGATTTCTTTTAATTAATTATGTTTATGAGTTTTTTTTGTTTCTTTTAAATTGATGATTTAACGATTCATTCAATAAAATAATAAGTTTATGATATAAATATGTATGTACATGTATGTAAGTTTTCATTAATTTGGTTAGAGTTTAATAAAAATTTGTTTCGAAAAAAACCTCAACTTTTATTTCTTAACAAAAATGTCACAAACCGATCAAATTGTAAGCTTTTATGATCAATTAGGCATGATGAATATTCTGTTTCAGTAACATCTAATAAAAAGGAACCAATTCTATTTTAGCAATGAGGAAAAAAATCAGCAAATTTTTCATTTACATTAAGTGAAAAAATGATATAGATTTAGCATATTTTAAAGAATTTTTTTGGGGGTAAATAAATTAATTGCAGGAAAGCTTTTCATCTCTGTTTGAACATATATATTTTATTTTGAATCATTCTATAGTTGAAGCAGGATGTTCTCTGCGTATGTGGATTCTAAATACACTTTTTGGCGGTACAGTCCCGCTTTGGTCCTAAAATAAATCCTAACTTATGCAAGTTTAGATATCCGATTTTACAATGTGAAAACGTTTACTTTTTGATGGCATTCGAATCCACGAAAGAAAAAATTTTTTGATCCTTTTCATTCCTTTTTCATAATTTTTTTGCAATTAAGTAGCGTAATGGTTTCGCATTGATAAGTGGCTTAAATGTATGCTGAAGATTTTTTGGTCCTCTATTTTTTTTCAAAAGCTATCTGGACCCTAGTTAAATGGACCAGAAGTGTAGCTACATTAATAAATTAAAAATCCCCCGATTTTTCAACTCGAATATCCCGTTTTTTGAAGAAAATTTATTTCATTAGTTAATTAATATTCGAAAATTAATAAAAGTAATGCAAGTATGTTGAGATATAAAGTCAGAGAAGATATTTTTTATGCCTACCGCCATCTAAACGACAATTTTCAGCGCCATCTTTTGAATCTTTTTATAAATATAACGGTCAAACTGTATACAGTAACTCCACCTGCCGCTAGTTTTATATTTTAGAACTATTTGAAATCATATTTAGCTTAGATTAAATTTTAAGCTGCTATCTGAAAAGTATGTCAAAAAAATTGAGATAAAAATGTACTTTTAAATATTTCTTTATTTCAATGTCTGATGTTTTTGATGAAACTATCAGAACAATTTAGGGATAATATGCATAGACAATTATTTTTTGATTTTCCAATGTAGGTTTCTAGTTTAAAATAATTTTATGGCTTCTTAACATCTAAAAAGGTTTTATTACAATTTATTTTCATAATTTTTTGATTTTTTTTAAGTTGAAAGAAGACTAAAATATTTCTATTTATCCTTTCATGGCTGAATAGAAAAAATGACTACGAAAATGTTTCAGCAAAAAATCTTTTCTTCTTTTGTACATTCAACGAGCGAAAAATGAACGAAAAAAAGATTTTTTATTCGATTAGAAAAACTCTTTCTTGTGTTTTTTTTTAAAAAAAAATATTTACAGATTACTTAGAATTATTGCCTTCATCCATTTGCATGAAAACGTATAGTTATGAAATTATGAAGAATTAAACGAAATTATGTTCATTATGATTGGCGAGTTTTAATCAAAAAGTTTTAAAATTACAACTAATCTGGATGACAAGAAAATAGAAATATTTTTTATGCTATCACTTTTGCACTCAGCTTTCTATTTCCTTACGACACAGAATATTTTGCCATTTATAAGGTTTTTTATTAATATTATTTCACATATGGCACCGGTAAATTATATATTTTATAACACAAAAGCAATGCAAATTAGCAATCGATTTATTTAAAATGCATTATTTTTCGATACTGCAATGTTCATTTCGTCTGCCGTACGTCGAATTTCTATATCAACTATCTTGTTTTTTTGTTCATTCTAACTAAAATTAATTTAACTAAGGAGTAAATCGATGAGTGTAGTTTTCTTTAATTAAATGAAGCTGATTGTCATAAAATGGACAAATCAAGTAAACTAAAATTATAATTTAAAAAAACTTTTCGTAAAAAATGGTCAGTCGATTACTTCCTTAATCATCGGAAGTTATTTTTCTCGTTTAATAAAGAATCTTTAAAATTCAGGAATGTTCGTTCGATATTTTTTTTAGTTTTGTTTCGTTAATCAGGAACACAACAACTCAACATAAATAATAATTATGGATATTTTCTTTTAGTCAGGATAAGTTCATGCTATTTTTGGTGTTAATTAAAGACTTTTAAAAGGATCAAAACAGATCAAAATTTTTACAAAATAATCATTCATAAAATATGTAAAATATAAATTTCAGAATCAGTAATTTGAATAAAGAAAATTGGGATACATTTTGGAGTATGATTTTTCTTTTAAATATTTGGGTTGGGTAGTTTAGTAGTTACTTCTATGTACGTTATTTTTCTGCTGGTAACAAATACATATTTTTTGTTATTTAATCATAAACTATTGTTACTTGTTACTTACACTTAAACACTTTAATTCTTCTTTTTTTCTATTGAACCCAATAAAGCACTTTTAAGCAGAAAAAATAATAAAATTTAGTAAAGATTCTGCCAAACTGTTCTATAAAATGATGTATAAATAAGCAATAAGCATTAAGTCGAATACTTCTCTTACATATAATGCCTATCAACAAAGCTTCAATTCCTAATGAATTCTTAATTAATAAATTTATATTTTTTGAATGATAGATAGACAGGATATAATATCAAGAGTAATAAATTTTGAGAGAAAATTTTGTATATAAATATTTAACTTTTTCATAATCTTATAACGCAGAGTTACTTTAGGATTAGATTATTGATCTGAGTATTAAAATGTATATATCAATGAAGGAATAGAAATGAAAAACTAAATCCACTTATGATGGGTTTCACTCTCTCCAGCAACTTTAAGCTTCTTGTCCTTATTAACATATTCGGGTTATCACCAATCGTCCTATCGTGTGCGTGTTGCTGTTCTAAAATTAAAATAATTTTACTATTTTAATAAACTCTAAAATTTAATTAATTTAGCTGCAAAAAAACGAAGTTAACTATGACATAATGATCTCAATATCGTGTATTTATGCGTGCAAAAAGTAAATATAAAATCGATAGTTGTAAATCACCATAGTTATAAAATAACAATTTCAAATATTTTGTTTATAATTTTTTTTTCCAAACGTTGCGTCAAATTAAGATTCTTCAGATATAAATGGCATCAAACTTTTCCGCAAATCAATATGACAGAGCGTTCAGTGCAAAAAGTTTATGTAATTGGCAAGTGCCACATTGGTATCCGAAACATCCAAGAAAACGGACAAGCATTACGCAATTTATTTCTAATGATCGTGGTCATTTATTGCCAAATGTAGAACGGCCAAAATCTAGTTCTTGGGGACATTTTAAGGTGAGATTGTTCTAATTAAATTAAGTTTTGTTATTGACTTTTTATTTAGAGTACATGGGAGCTTCCCAATATCATCACTCGACAGCATGCACATGATTTGAGTGCACCACAAGTCGGAAATTCACGATGGACATTGCCAGATCCAAACAAGAAGAAAACATTTGAAAGAGCTTTAAATATAAAGCAAGAAAAGAATGATGAAGATAATCGGGCAGAAAGTTCTGAATTAATGAGATCTCTTACACCTTTTGAAAACGAAGACTTGAAACGTGATGTTGAAGAAAATGCAAAACGAAAGTTCAATGAGAAGGAAAAATTAAATGATCCGATAGCTATTTCAAAATACGGAAAACGTGTGATTCGTCATGAAACTCTCGAACGCGATAATGATTTGCATTAACCAATGAAAATTTTTTTTAGCCTGATTCACCACAATATTCACCAAAGCACAATAGTTTGAAAAAAAATTCCAATTGAGGAAAAGGAATTTTTCAAAAAATAAAAAATCATTCTTTTTAAATATTTACCTAATTGGAAGAGTTTTCTTTGGTGTTGTATGAAGTTGCTTATTTGGCGTACGAGGAGTTGGCTGAATCATAGCAGTGGGTGACGTAACATTTGTCGGTGTTGTTGTATATTTCTTTGGTTGTGACATTTTGCTTGGCGATCGTAGATTTTTTCCTCCAATTAGAAGCTCTTGATTTTGCCTTTAATTGAGAATTGAAAAAGTTTAATTTGTTAAAGAAATAAATAAATAAATCAGGTGGTCGCAATAATTACTTTGGATTTGGATAGCTGACAGGCCGTGGAATTTTTGACTGGCATTTTGATCCACCAGTTGGTGTTGTAACATTACTCTTAGTTTCTAACACCGCCGTTTCTTCCTGTTCTTTACTCAATAATTCCCACTGGATTTGAAGCCTCTTAAATCGATTACTTTGTATCTTGTCTTGTTTTTCTTTTTCCAATCTTTGTTGTTTCTTCTCGACAGGAGATTTTTTATCAACCAACTGAGACATTTGTGGTGAATTTGGTGGCGTTGTAAATTTTTTCTCAAAATCAGGTGCTTGTAGATGGTTTTTGACATTTCTTACTGGCGATGGCGGCGTGGGAGATGGATGATTAAATGATACCTTTCTAGACGATAATGTTTTGCTTACTTCATTTCTCAACTTTGTTTTTTCAAATGGATTCTCACTTTCAGTCTGATTCCATTCAAGAATTTGCGCAATATCTGCATAATTTCTCAACTCTGATTTTGGAATGGCATTCAGAAAACTCTCAGCTTTCAATCTTGCCTCAATTTCTTGAATGTCTACATCCGTCACAGTTTGATTGTTTCCATAATTTAATTTATTTGATAATGCCTTATTGAGTTCCAATTCTGTAAGCAATTGATTGAGATCTTTTCCATTGTCACGCTGATCGTCTCTTGTTTTCATATAATTTGGTAATCGATTAGCAAAATTCTTTGTGCCACCAATTCCATTAATTCCTATATTATTAAAATACTCTTCTAGTTCATTGTGATGATAAAAATTTACGTCCTGCAATGATCGCCTCTTCTCTTGTGGTGTTGGATTCGTAATTGGATTTTTCATTGGCTGTTGATCCATCATACTATATCGCTTTTGTTTCTGTATATTTTGATTTGCTGTTACACGTGTAGGTGTATTTGTTGTGGTATTTATTCTTCTTAAAATCCCTCTTTTTCCACTTGGGGGTCTTTGTTCTAAATCGGGTACATTATCATATTGGTAAATAAACATATTTTTCATTGCCTCATTTGCTGATCCACCGTTAATGATTTCTTCCATTTCAGAATCTGTTAGCATCGTCGATGAACCACGATATCCACTACTCGGTGGTTGAGAACTTCCGCCAGAACTTGAACTATTTACAGTCTGATTTTGTATTAATGTCTGACAATCACATATTAATCCGGTTGTAGTTCGTCTAATTGGTGGTGTCATACAGAATAAAGGCTTTTGTGATGATATTGAAGCTTCCATCGATGTGATTCGGTTAACTTCTGGAATATTTTTGAGGAGTTTTTTATAATCGCGGGGCAATAATGTTAATAATGAATTCCAATCCTGAACATGACTATATTGATTTTGTTGCAATTTATCAATATCTAAAGATTGTGGACGCTTTCTAAATGAAATGTGTTTATTTTGCTTTAAATCGAGAGTTCTAGTCATTTTTGGTTGACCTTGGTAGACTAGTGGTGACATAATTATGTCTTTCCTTAAATTAATTGTTTGATTATTTATGAATTCCAAATCAGGAAGAGCATAATTAGGATAAATAACATAAACCGGAGCATGTTGTTGATCACCATGTTTGCTCAAATGAGATAAGAATGATGGTGGAACCATTGTAACACAGTTTTGAGGTAATTTCTTTGTTGTTGTTTCAGGTTTTGGCATAAGTATTGAAGATGTTTGAATTGATTTTGTTATCATATCAATTGGTACTGTCATTTTACTTTCGATCGCTTCACTTTTAAGAATTTGTGTAAGGTTTTCAGATGTTCGACTTCCTTCTGATTGACTTTGATTATGACCGCGACAACCATTACTTGAATTATTGTTAAGCACATTAAAAAGTAATGGATTCTTTATTTGATTTTTAATGTTTAATGAACAGTCTCTATAATTTCGTCTATGTGTAGGCGAATCAAAAATTTCTCGATTAAAATCATTTGTCCTTTTCTCATCACGATGAGTTACATGAGCATCAAGACTATCCAACTGATATTCAGCGTCTTCTTCATGACGACTTAATGCAGAAAACTTTCCTGAATCGTTCATACTTTTTTTACGCAATCTATTTAGACTAGAATTAGAGCAATTTCCAGGATGTTCTGTTGAACTGTTGGTTGAATCACTTGGCCAGCATCCTGATGACACATCCATGCATGTGTCAGAACTACTACTTTTTTGCTTAATAAATAATTTTACAAGATTGAACGATGGTGGATTTGCAACTTTTTCGTTATTACTATTTGAATGCTCGTTTGGTGCTGGATTATCAGATTCTGATGATGCAATTGGCGCCGGATACATTTGAAGCATTGTCTTAACTTTACTTTCTGTATCCATTGAAGATTGACTCGATGCAACTTCCGACACATTTAACTGATATTGTTGATGTTGTTCTTGATGCTGTTGCTTTTGTTGCAAAATTGCCTTTAAATTCGGCATGCTTGAGCTTTTACGGACATTATAGTCGAAATAATGTGTACACGTAGTTATATTGTTGTTGTTGACATTATTATTATTATTATTTATAAAGTTATTATGAGTGTTATTATGAGTTGTTTCGTTATTATTATTATTATTGCCAGATGGATATCTGAAAAGAAAGTAAGTAATGAACTTCATTAGATAACAAGGAAGGTATAAAAAGGTTCAGATTAAATTACCTTTGTATATGAATATGATCATTACTCTTTTTCAGCTGACTCCACGTTGTAAAACCGGTGTCTGATTGTGTCATATCACTATCAATCTTTTTGTTATTCAACATATTGTCGAGATTAACCGAATTTCGCTTCAGCTTTCCATTGTCGGGAATATCTACGTGAAACAAACGGTAAAAAGAGAAGAGAAAAATGACATGACATTGAGATTAATAATGAAGTAAAAGCATCAATAACTTGTGATTTTATTTATTTTTTTGTATTCATCAGATTATTTCATAGACAATCGAAGAAAGAGATAAAGGATCAAGAATAAATTCAATGTCATTTACCGTAATAACTCTCGTCCGAGTACATGCAGCTCCCTTCAAAAGCAATTGTATAATTGTTTTTATTGGCTTGGCATGTTAATATTATATCATCTGGATATCCGTCCATATCTAACGAATCAACGCTGATATGTGACTCCTTTACTGGCGAAAACAGAATTTCCGATTTACAAATCGAATTATCCAATTCATTTTGATCCTTCGATAATAATTTTGTTGAATTTCTACTCTCTACTCCATCATGACGTAATTTTAAGAGTGAGTGAATGTCCTCACTGCGAAAATTTTCCATGTCTACTTCAGCTAGATTTGCGTCAATATTTCGTGCCAAGTCATCATAATAGGACAACTCATTCATTCCGTAACTGGCTGATAATGATGATAGGATGCTCTGATGCTGTACGCCATCTCTATAACTAATTTTTAAATAATGAATTAATATAATTTTTAATATTTGAATTGAAATTTCTTACCCGTAATCAATGAACCACTGATAATCTGAATTATCATGAGTAAAGTCCGATGCAAAAGAGCATCCCAATATTGATGTCGGTCCCATATTATTATTATTGGTATTATCACAATCAGCTGGGCTAGTCGACATTTTTTTGGTTTTACTTCTAATTTGATTTATGACGACTTGTTGTTGATTATTATATGATTTATTTGGTGGACTATGACTACCAAAAATATTCAAATATTGAAATTGATCCTGATAATAATCTTGTTGTTGTTGTTGCTGCTGTTGCTGATTCAAAAGAGCATTTTGAATATTATTCAAAACAATTTGCACATTATTTTTGAGTGCATCTTCAGTTAAATCTTTTAATTCATGACATGAAGGTTGTCTCTTTTGATAAACATGTTTCTGATCATAATAGTTATTATTATTATTCTGATTATTCAGAATATAATTTGTATTTAATGATGATAACGGCTGTTTCAGCAATGATGGTTTTTGTAGAAAACCGGCTTGCTGATGGTGCTGTTGTTGTGACAATAATCCAGTTTTAATCAATTTTGTATTCTTGACTGTTGCTGGTCGTTGTGTGGAATTGTCGGTCATGCCACGATATGAATTAATTCCTATAATTATAAAGAGAATAAAAAGATAGAAAATAAGATCATTGATGAAGAAATTTAAAATTGTTTGTGAATGAATCAAGCACACAGAAACATTCAACAATTAGATCAAGATCCGTCAAAATGTATGTGATTGTAAGTAGTAAGTATAATGATGAACTTGAAAAGTTAAAAATTTTGAGGCATATTGCACTATTATAATATGATTAATGTAAACAAATTTTATGAACAAAAACATTAGTCTGAAAAGATAAATCTATCAGTATGATTGTTATTTTTTAGAACATTTATTATATCATCTAGAAATATATAAAATAATCCGGTTCAAAAGTACAGACATTGTCAAAGTTCAGTTTAAACTATTTCAAAACAGACATTAAATGTCGCTATCCTTCAAATTATTTTAATTCTTAAATCATGCAATCAAAGGCTGTGAAAATCAATTTTTGGTCGCCGTATCAATGATGATTTTTATAATATTCAAATAAAAAGAAATCAAAAAACTTTTTAATAATAAAATTTATTTTCATTTCATCAAAAAAGTACCAACTCAAAGAATATTTTAAAGATGTCAGATTGATACTTTATAAAGAAATTTTCAAAAATATTTTTGGAAAAAGAAATCTTTTAAAACGTTTTCTAGTTTAATTTAAGAAAAACTGAGAAAAACCTTGTTCCACAGCGTGAATATCAAAAACTTATTTTTAAAAAATTATGGAGCATCGAGTTGGTATAAAAAAGGTTTTAAGAAAACAAAATGTTTTTATAGTTTTTTCTTCTCTCGTATGCTTCATTTAATGTGTGTGGCAGCTTGTGCATTATGTAGCAGCAGCGACATATCATTAACAATTCAAAACTGAGATCTACGAATGACAAAAATTTTATATAACATCTATCGAAAGTGTTGTGTGACAATTTGTGGCAACACTAATCTTATTGTAATATAAAGTTAAATTTTACAATATTTTATCATTTTTCACATTTAAATGTCACTAAATTTAAGAACTAAAAGAAAATAATTTGATATTTTTTATATAACGTTCAATAACGTCAAAGACCTTTGTGACGTTAATCATCATTGTTAGCAACATATTTCAACCTTTGCACATTTCACTTTCTTATCACATGTTTGAAAGTTACTTCCAGTAACATCCTGTAGTAAAAAATTCAGTAAGAACTTAAATCCATTCATTGACTCATTCAATTTTTTTTGAGGCCAATATTCTACACACATTTTCACAAAACGACGTAACGTAAATAATATAAATATAATATTTCAAACAATATCTTTATACCTTTTCAACCGCAACAAATGAAACTCAGACAGAGACTGAAAACTAATTCAATATTTTTTTCTTTCTTTCGTATTCCGTTCATCGTGTATTGGTTTTTGGGTCTTTTGTACAGTAAGATTCAACAAAACTAACTATTTACTTTTGTAGTTTAGATGTAAAGATATTGTCGCTGCAATCGATTGCTCAGGGATTGCAATTTTATTGCATTACGACTATAATTATTGCGAAGGTGGGTTTTCAATAAAATCATTCTCGTTGAAATGAAATAATATATATGAAACTGTTACTTATTAAATTTAAATTCTTAAAAAATTATCTTTAAAATATTTATTTATTACGAATAATGAATTTTTAGATTTAATGTCAATAAGAAAATTTAAAATTTTATTCACGTTTATTTATACTTTTCTATTAAGTATGTGTATATTTTCAAGAATTTGATTAATACCAAGGCAAAAGTTAACAATTAATATAAAATATATAATGATTTACATACAAAAATCATATGCTTATTAACCAACAAGTGCTAATTGATATTCGTGAAAATTGTGTTGTGCTCTTATTTCAGTATGCATTGTGTGCAAACAACTTTAATAATCAAATTTTGCCAATTTGAATTTTAACGTTTATAATTTCCGAAAGTAATTAGTAAAAAAACTTTTGCATTTCTACACATGTCAAAATGTCTGAATACACGATGAATCATTGAAATTGAGAAAGAGTATATGAGGTTAAAATAATAAAGGTCTTCGTCATATGATACAAAAATACGGCATTCAAAAATACTTAAGGTTAAAAAGAAATTAGCCACCTACACATTTTTGGATGTGTAAAGAAAGAATATATATTACTTATAGGCTATATTTGAATATTGCAAACTCTTTAAAAAAAATAGTAGACAAGAAAATGTAAAGTTTGTCATTTATATTAGCCATTTCAAAATCCCTGTATGAAATAGAAAATTACTAGTTAGCTAATTTACTAATTTAATTTGCAGCCAATTCCTTCTTATTTTGCAATACTAACCAAAACATATTTTTATTATCTTGATTTGTGTTGAAGCTCTTCACACTTTTGCAATTTAAAGAAGATGTGCGTCTGCTAAAATTTAAATCAATTCAAAATTTCAAGTTAAATCCCATACTATATGTCGTATCCATGTCTGATTTTCTGAATTTACGAATGATGACGAGCAATTTAAAATAACAATGAAAAGCTCTCGAGATGGTGCAAATAAATAAACGTTTGCCACAATTTTCATGTAAGCGATTTTAGTTTCAAACGAATATTTATTATGATTTTTTTGTATTTCAAAAAAGTCATAATTAGAAGGCCAAATACAAAAGATACAGTGTGTCAATCAGCATTTGATTGTTTTATAATGTAGATTGACCACTAAAATTTTGGCAAAGATACAAAATTTATAAATAAGTTTCCTTAATTTAACAAAAATACAAAATTAAGAAAAAAAATTGTTGTGCAAAATCTTGACGAAAATAAAGTTGTTAAAAGATCACTATGATTTATGTCTATAACAAAGTTCACGAACTTTTAAGATATATGTTATTATCAATTTTGGTATTTTACTTCATTGTAGCATGAGTATCACGCATAAGACAATAGCAGTTTAGTGTATTAAATATCGATTAAATCATACATCAAGTATGATTAATTTTATTAAATAATAAAGAGAAGAGGCCTTAGTTTACTCAAGAAATAGCAACTGCTGAGTAATTTTGTATTCGCAACTTTGAAAAAGGCAACACGACTCCTCCCATGCACTAAAAACATTTTCATATTTAATTTCAATTTTAAGATATAATAGCGTTAAATAAATATTAAGCAAAGCAAAATTATGGCTTGACTTTTTTTGAAATAATATTAATTCGTTATTTTTCTATTACAATTAATTAAATTGGTTTTTTGAATTTTTAACATAAAATGAGCAATTCTGGTAATTATTTATGATTCAGAGGCACATTCAGAACAGAAAAATAAAGTTTGACTGAAACAGACTTAGGCCATGTGAAAAAGTTTCTTAACGGTAATCAATGAATTTTTGGTAAGTCATATTTGAAGGCTGTCTGTCTGGGTCATAAAGAGTCATAAAACGTTCATTCTTACTTAGGATTCAAAATCGTATTTAATTTAATGTATAGGAAGTTAGCAATACAAATAGTTAATGTTACGAGCATAAAGGAAGGCATTTTGAATTTTATTTACCTGTTTTACGATTCTTCAAATATTCTTTTAATTCGTCTGCACATGACTGATCAATGTCTTGAAAGTAATTCATTGGGAAGCAATTCTCATTTGTCATTACATTTTCATTCCTCCACATTTCATTGTTTTTATTTTCATTATTATTATTGTGAATTTTAAATCCACTATTAAAATGGTTCTCTTTAGTATTTCGAAGACATTTATTGCGCGTCATTTTGTGATTATTGTTATTTGTTGAATACATTTCAATTATTTTCATTAGACACACTATGAAGAGTAGCAGCATTTATATGTTTACCCTTACATATGAGCTAAATTAATGTTTCTGTTCATAAACTACTTTTTTGTTTTAGTTTTATTTCTTGTTTTATTAAAGATTTGAAAAGGCAAGCTTATTGGTCATTAATTAAAATTCACATCGAAACTTTTATTTCATAACACCTTTAATGCAATTCGATTCATGATAATTAAATTCTTCTTTTTTTATTTGATTTCTGTTTCTTTTTTTTGCTTTACAGTTTATTCACACAATCTTCTAATTTATTCAACAGGAAATTCAACGCATTTTCATTCACTTTTATTTCTTAATTGTTCAGTTTTTTTTTCATTTTACTTCTTCTTTTTTATAAATTGCAGATTTAAATTCTGTAATAAAAACATAAGAAGCTTGATTTCTTGTTGTCATTGGAATTTATTTAAATAATTTATAAGCATTAATTTTTTCGCTTAAGTAATAGAATTGACCGGATGATATCAATTTCCTTTTGTAGCGTGTGGCAGACAATTATGACAAAAAATGCAATATGAAAAGGTTACAAAATATTCTAAAAAGGACTTATTCCTTTGGTCTTCAGTAATTATGTCTAAGGTTCCAAATATTTTTTTTTTGTTTCCGTTCAAGACGAGCTCGAAATCACGACTGAGTTTTTTTTTCTAGTTTGAAGAGCATTAGTTATCTTTGTTGTATTTCTAAACGACTTTATTAGGTCAATTAATATTGTCTTATTAATATCATATTATTAGTTTACTAAAAATACCAAAGACCCATAAATATGGAGCCTTAATATTTAATTACAAAAGATTTGTCAAATTTGGCAACATGGACTATAAATTTGAATTAAAAGCATTGTATAATCTTCCTGTGCATTCATTTTTTTCATATAAATAAATTCTCTACATCATCGCCTTATCATAGAGTTTTAAAACTGACTCATTTGATTTATACACAAAAATGTTACATAGATTGACGACATGACAATTTAAACGAAGTAGATTAAAAGTATGGCAGTAATAATTTTTTTTTCTCATATGTATCAGTTACATAGTGCAAATTACATGAAACTTCCTGTTTGCTATTTATCATTTACTATATTTGACATTTTACGTTCCGATATAATTACAAATCACCAATAAAGTAGCTGGTTTAGAGTGTTTAAACAAGGTGCAATAAAAATTAATGTAATCTTTTAATGTTTTTCTATCACCTTATAGAGACTTATATTTTTGTTTGAAAGGCTCATTTAACTTCAAGCATGAATAACTTTCACAAATTTTCGTTTTCTTTAATAACATCTCAATCATAGATTTTTATCTTTTTTTTAAAAAAAAACTTTGTTTCATATATTTCTTTTATTATAGTTTATTAAAAACTGCACTATCAATTCTGATGTCACGCACTTTATTTACGCGATGAAAACAGAATTAGGACCTTAGAACCGAACACATCAAGCTCCTCTCACAAATTAAAATTAATAGAACAAACAATATTTTTATTTCATTTTTAAGTGAGCATGAGATCATTCTGTGCTCGCATTAATACAACGAGAAAGAGTATTCCTTGTGATATATTTAAAAGCAGACTCCCATATGCAATGTATTCCATTTTATTCCACTCTTTTATGTATATGTTAGCTAGCTATACCCACATATCAACACATTCTAACGACTGTAAGTTGAATTAATGCCAATTTAAATTAATTTAAATTTTTTATTCGCTCTTTCTCTTTGTAAACATTTTTCTTTATTTTTGCAAATATAGCTATGTGTTATAAAGTTCTCTCTATTCATCCATCTTTGATTTTCCTTAAATTTAATCTATTCAATTTTCACTGCAATTCCACAAATCCTTTTAAAAATTATATCAAAGATTTGTTCATTACAAAATTTTTCTCGGTTTTTTTCTGTGGCTAAATTAATAATGATGGATGACCTTAGAGAAATCCAAACAAAATTGAGGGTGTTTAAATTTAACAAAAAATATTATTCGCATGTTAATAACAATTTTTTTGGCAGCAAAGAGCAAATTTTTCGAATACTTTTGAATTTGACTCATTTCATGTGAAGTGCACATTACTTTTCTTCTGAGTATTAATGAGATTTCTCGTTACGTTTTGTTTTGAGAATTACAAAAAATAATGTATGAAATTACTAATATTTGTTGCTATCGTTATCTTATCGCCTGGCGCTACATGCGGTCCAATATTGTTATAAGCAGTTAAAAGAAATGTCTGTTTAAAATGATGAATAATTTTCCAAAGTTGGTAATAAAAAGTCTATAATTTATTAATGTAATTCAATAGAAAACGTGACTAACTTTCAATAAAAAAGAAGAGTAATGATTTAGAGAAGAAAAAAAGCGTGTAATATATATGATGCAAGCGAAACAAGAATGTTTTTAATTAAAAGGCAAGCAGACTTGTCAGCATAAAAGGGAATCTTCATTAACTCGTTACTTTTACTTTCAACAGTATACATATTAACCTAAATTTTAATGCTAAAATAGAAATTTTTTACTATTTTTAAACAAATCGCACCAACTCTTATCTCTCTTGACTTTTAAAGTCATTCATATAAAGACAGGTTTCCTGAATTCATGAAGAAATTCAAAATTTAGCCCATGAAATGAAATTTATGCGCATTAAATATGTATATGAAGTGTTGTTTGTTTATTAATTGCGCAATAGAAAGATTTCATCTTTCATCTTCATTAAAACTAAATATCTTGACATTTCTTTTATGCAAATCAGTCAATAAAAAGCATTATGAGAAGATTAATTAAAGTAAATGGAAAGAGCATCTCTTGTGTACAATATATAACACATTTACTGAGATCTCATTTCCGCAATTAATTCAAAAACCAACATCGATAGACGATTGGGAAAAAATCCACTCAATCATACGAAACTTAAAAGAAACAATGACGGAATGGATATTGCATGTATGTAAATCAAAACTAAAATACTAGTACGTAATTTGAATAGAAATTAACTCCATCATCTTATTTTTAGCGTCGATCAATTATCGTTCAATCTTTCGTTTTTACCGCTTTTCTGTACTGCTTATTGACGTCACGAAATTTTCACAAATTTACTTTTCGTTTTATGTTTGTTTCATTCTACTACTAGTTATATAAGGACTTCCACAGAAATGTAAATTGAATTCTTATATTGAGTTTTATTTTAGCGTATTGTTTCTATAAAAAAGCATGCACATGAATTGTGTTAAAAGGATAAACCTAAGTGATGAACTAACATTACAATTTTTATATGTATTTATTTGCATAGAGTTCTTCTAACCAGACGAAATAAGGACAACAATTTTATGCTTTTACCAAAAAATGCTATTTAAATGCCTTAACCACATTTGTTTGCAAACTGAAGGCCATTTAATGGAAATTGCCCACGAAATGCTATGTGAAAAAGTATTTGCCGTAATTTTAGCACGTTTTATTTCTGTAACAAACAGCTCATTTTCACACATACATCACAATTTCACAGCTTGTAAATGTACAAAGAATTTAAATTTGTACTTGTAGGTGATACATGCACAAAATCTATGCACGTTGAAATTTAAATTCTTAGGTTGTTTATTTTCATTTTTTCATTTTTCATTTGTAAATGTGATGAATATGAGGAAAAATTTAATATGATGAAATCATCAAAAATTCGTTTTTTGAAATTTTCAATGTTTCTTCAAGTATTTAAAATAGTAAAGTACTTTAAAGTATTTTGAATAATGTTAATTTTTTTAAATTTAGAATCAGAAACATTTAATATCATAAATACTAAGCGATTTACGTTCAAACATATTGAATACGCTTCATGTTTCAAGTAATAAAGAAATGTATGCTCTTATTTAACTTGACTCAATGTGAATTATGGAAGTTCTAAGTAATCACAATAATAAATTGTATAATGTAATTTAAGATCTCATGGCATCTTAATTCCAAGTGATCGCCTGCATAGCATCACATAAAACAAGAAACTAAAAAGCACATAAATAGAAATTCAATCTTATAGTCAGCGTTGAAAATTTAAATATGTTTAAATAAAAATATGAGAAAAGCAACACTCTTTGCAGTAAAATGATTAATAATTTCAGTAACTATTCAATATTACAAAAGTAATTTTGGTTAGGGCAACAAAATCGAGTCTTTGGAAGCTTAATTTATTAGTATTAATGATAAATTTCTTAACATCTTGACGTTTTTGACACGCTAGGCCATTCAATAATCTCATCTGTTTTTAATACTATACATTACATAAATTAACAAACACCAAATGTGCCTTTTAGGGAGTAATTATTAACCCCTCTTATAACATTTAGAAGAAGAAAATAAGGAATGTACAATTGTCATCATTAATTTATTCCATTTTTTATTAATCTTCGTTAATTATATTAGAATGAAGATTCTCTTAAATATGCTCCCTAAATTATTTCTATCAACGCAGACTCACATAATATTATAATAGCTAGTGATGAAATTTTATTGATTATCATAAATTTTTCATTATTCAAAAAAGCATTCAAAGCAAATAATATTCTGTTTTATGGAAAATATTTTAGTGGCGTAAGTGATGAGAATAATGAAGAAAAAAAAATCGAAGATTGTCATCGCAAAAATAGACAGAACAATAAGACACTTAACTTATGAAAACAATAAATAATAACGACGCCCGACAAGTAGAGAAGGAAGCGCTGTGAAAAGTGCCACACGAATATCATAAATGTTAAGGACATATGCAAATTCAATATATTTTTGGAGCGTTTGTCTTGTAATAATTTATAACTTCTTCTTGTTGCTTCGAGTAAAGAATTTTAGCATTTTCTTGAAAAAATTCAATATAAGACATATTTTTAAATTTTCAATAGTCAATAATCCAAAATAATCTATTAAGTTCAATTCATAGTTTTATTTCCAAGTGCTCATCGAACTGTAAATTAATAAGCATTTATAGTTTGATTCATCAAAACTTTTACAAAAATGTTCAATGAAGTATTTTTCATATTCACATATATCAGTTCCGACTTTTAATCCTAATTTTTACTCGACACAACGACAAAGAATTGTCCATACGAACGATCGCATAAAATGATTTTAAATTTTTCTGCTTTTTTCAAATATTTACATTAGCATCGTACTACAAAATAAACTATTCACACGAAGAAACTCTTTCTCGATGTGATGCTTAAAATAAACATAACAAAAAGTAAGTGAGAGGAAAAGTAGGTCCATGTTCTGTGAATCTTCGCTTCGCACATCATTATAATATTATGAAGAAAATACTAATAACAATATATATGGAAAATATTTTTAATATGCAGATAGTGCGTATTTAAATTTATATTCAACCAAGATGCATTGTATTTCCTGCTATTTCACTCATAAAACATTGAAACTTGTATTAAAACCAACTCAAATTTCTGCTCTCAAAAAATATTCAGAACCATTAGATTTTTTTACTTAAATTTTCACAACAAATGTTCAAAAGAAAATAATGTAAAATTTGCGAACCATTTACTTTTCTGCTTATTCAAGCTTTCTTCCGTTAAATTAGAAGAATTAGCATAAATTTACGTATTTCAGTGTAAAATCCAGTGAAACTCTTATTTTCATTTCCTCTTTTACAATTTCACTATCTCACGGGCAATAACAAAATTTCTTATATTTCATGCAATGCTTCAGTTTCAATTTCATCTAATTTCTTTTGTTCACTTCGAAGCATAAAAATGTTCCTCATTTATAAATAGAATCATTTTTCACGATGAGGTCACTCAAAAGAGGAAACTTTTCACTAGAACAAAACATCTTATGTACATTCTCAAACGCGATTCAAAATCGAACTGTCGGTGTACTTGTGGGCATCGAGACAACTTGTCGGGGTTTTTGCTCTTTTCACGAACGAACGTTATTGAATTTTTTCGGTTTTGATTTTCTTTTCCTACACATATAATTTTCGTGACTTAACGATTTCTGCTTCAAACTGTTTTCCTTCTCTCTGGATTTATTTTTAAATAAAATAGAATTCAAATCTACGACTCTTTTTAACTGTATAGCACATGTTTTTTCAATTAACCAAAATAATATTTTATGGTTGAATTTTGTCGTTTGGATAATATTTTTTTTCGGATAAATCAGAATGAAGAATGATGAGAGCCCTCGAGGAATAAAGAATTTTCTCATGAAACGAAAACTCACGAAAAAAAACTCACATTTTTTCTTCATTTCTTTTCTTTTATTCTCTCGCTGTTTGTTCCGAAGATTTGAGAAAATAAATTTTCCGGTGAGTCCTCGAAACACCATCGGAGAAGATAAATTCTGAATATGCATTTTCACTATACAGCATCTTGAGAATACTAATCCATAAAACACAACATAAAATAATTTAATGTGAAGATTGGATTCGAATTAGTCATCATATTTTTCACATTTTCTGTTCTATTTTTCCTTCTCTCTTTCGTAACTTATGAACTTCTTTGTAATATGGAAATTGTGTGTCTCTACGACCAAAAATTTTAATTTTGATAGATGAGCATTTAAAGATGTCACTCGCGGGTTATTCTAGAGCATTTTTGTCAGTTGACTAACACATGTGGATGCTGATTCATCATTACATGTCATAGGGATTTTTTTTGTTCACATTTTTCCCTATGCTCTCTTCAAATGATAATCTTGTAACGAAGCATAATTGTAAATTTATATTACTATGATCAAAATTAAAAAGTCTGTTCCGTCCAATGGATTCATAAGACAATAAATAAAATGTGAAATGACTTGAGCATCTGTGAAAACCATATATACATTCTTGGACGACTAGTCATACATTTCCTCAGAATTTTTACTCATGTTGGTTAAAAATAATTGATTTTAGATGGAAAACGTTAACGAAGAAATGAAAAATACCTAACTTATCGGATAAACAAAACTTTTCTTCTTGTTCTTTGATCATTTTTTTTCACTGTTATTTAGATATCTAATCTGGTGCGTGGAAAATATCAAACGTGATTAATTGAGAGAGCGTATCTAGTACAATATTAACCAGTAATCTTTTATAGTTCATTAGGTATTAACAAGGATTTGCTACGTTTACAAAAATCTAAATTGATAAATATTTGTTTAAATGCCAAGACTGAATGTTTTTTAATGCGCCGCTAATTCTTTTGTGTTACAGTTTTTGTTCCATAGGTCAGTGACAACTATTTTTAGCTGGATATACTTGTTTTTGGGTAGTTTCGAAAAGACTAAACAAAACAGCTGTAAACAATCACACACGAAAGAGGATAAAGAATTTTTTAAAATAAAAAAAATAATTAATCTTTTTAAAAATTATTGAAAGTAAAATTTTCACTTGCTTATAAAAAATGTTTAATCTTTTGGGCCAAAATTCTATTATATTGCAAATTGCATTCTGGGGTTTTCTTTCAAATTTATAAGTTTTTAACAGTGAATCATCCAAGCGACTACTAATAATCAACCCTAAGCATCTTGGAAATTGAAAACACACTTAGCTCTTGACTAATCAGGGTTTAGTGATAAGATTTGACCTTGAAAATCGAGTATAAAAATACTGTACTTTCTTTTCTCATAATTTTATTTCATATTTTTCTCTCATTTAAATAAATGTGAGAGTAGTTCAACCGAGAAAATTACTTCAAAAGAAATCATACGTGAACTGGCGATATGGGAACAATATGTGTAGTATTGAATGTAAATCAGCAGTGCTACATTTAGTAATTTAAATTGTTTAGAGAATCGATCATAAAAATTTTATTTTATATATTTCTTTCGAAAACAATTCAATGCTCTCTGCAACACATTACCACTATTCTTTAAAATTTCAATTAAATTTTGACATAGACTAGCATAGACTGGCATTTAGAAAATAATGCGTTGTATTTTCTTTTTCAGCTCATAACCATTTAGATTGTTTTTATGATTTTTTCAGTCTAAACAACTTAATAAGCTCAATTGATATTAATTTCAATGCTAACGAATAAAAGTTTTTCATTTTCATGCACATATAACTGTAGACACATGCATGCAATGATTGAAGTGAGAACATCACTTTGCATATTTGTGGCTTAAATTGTGCTATTTTACAAGGTTTCACCAAGTTAAAAACGCTTGCACCATTTTTGCGCATAATTATAGTTTATATACGTTTTGGATTATAACTTTTAGTGCTAAATCCATTCTAAAAAAATTTGTATGTATCAAAAAATTTAAAGTGAAATAATTTCACAAAAAGATTCAGCAATGTAATAGTTTTTGTTTTGATATTTAACACGAAGAAGAAAAAGAGCAATTACGACATCAAAAAATCACTTTTCCTTTCACCAAAAATGGGTTTCTTAATAGTAGCTTTAAAAAGAAAACAAATGCTTAAGCAACATTGGCATTCATTGAAGCACAGACAGTATGTTGTAGAATTATTCAGCTAAAACGAATATTATGACGTCACAAGTTAAATATTATTGTTCAACATGAACTTGGAGACCACAGGAAAGTCGACCGAAATTGTATTTTGATATAGCTTTGTGCCAAGCCTTTAGTTCCTTTGTCAAAATTTCTTTTTCGCATAATTCCGTCTTTTTATTATCGAATAACTTATTTCAATTTGTTCAGTTAACATTCGTGCATGGATTTTTGTTCTTTTTCACAATGATTTTTCTTTTTCATACTAAATAAGGAAGAAAATGAAAAAATTGATCATGCGCTTTTCATTTAAAAACGAGCTTCCCTTCAAAACACACTATTTTCTTTACAATGATGGGCTGTCTTTTTACTTTGCACCATCGATTTTATGCGAAATTTTATTGATAAAAACTTAAGATTCAAATGAAAAAAGAAAAAAAAATGGTCACATCTGCGAATTATCAACCCTACATCAATGGATCCATTTATACAAAATTATACATCCCCAATGTTTTATGAAAATATCCTTTCCACAGTAATGTGATTGTGAGTATTAATTTTTCGCCATTTTCTTCTTAGTTGTTGTTGGAATTTCCCTATGATGATGTCATACCTTTCAGTACAAAATGATTTCGAAATCCACCAAGAATTATTGATTAGATTGAATGACTTAAGTACTTTATTCATACGTCGCGTCACGTACGTTTCATCATTGCACATTACAAATATTTTTATTTCCACAATCAACCTAAATAGCTGCTTCTCATTGATTCTATTTTTAAGCATACTTTTTATGTTTATAGCATGTGAATTTTAACATATCATTTAAGTGGCTCATCAGATTGTTATGAGAATTTTAAGTGTATTTATGTTTCTCTCAAGTATTTCTGTGCATATAAATTAGGAGAAAAATTCATTCTTTAAGATCGTTTTATGTCAATTAATGTTTTGTACATTAAACTTATGTTTCATTAAATAAAGATTATAATGTATACGACTTCCTTCAAATACGTCTTTGAACAGAACTGCCGGGGTGCGGCGAATGAATTTTGTGCATTATATATTATGTGTAGGTAGAAATAAAATATTTTGTGTTTTTTAAAAGATAAGCCAACTAAAAAGATGATGCACTTACTTCACACAATATCACAAACGGCTTAAATTGAAGCTGACTTTTTTATAACATTTATTGTTTGAAATAAGTTTTTTTTGTAGATACAGGTGAAGTTGATAAGATTGAAGATCATAAATTTTCACAATCAGTGCATGCATGCTGATAATACATTTCAGCTCAAAATTCATTGCGTTATTCATTTTTTCATTCTTCGTATTTTTTTTTAAATTCCCATTCTCTGTTTTTTTTTGTAATAAGTAAGAATTGTTCATGACTCAATGAAGGAAAAATCGATAAGAGGGAAAAAAAGTTTTTCCGTATTTTGGCAGGTTTAAATTTTTGCGTATTTGTTCTATCTCATTTTATCGATCAAAATTTAAGTATTAAAAATATACATATTGTAGGCACAAATGAGGTCATAAAAGTCAGAATCAAAACAAAAATTGACAATTTCGTGTACTCATTTTAGAGAAATATTTTCATAATGTGAGGAAAAATTCTGAAAAATCGATAACATTTGGAAAATGTTTTTGCCCATCCTTACATTTTGACGAATACTGATTTATGTATAATTTTACTCACCACATTATGGCTTGCTCACATTTCTAAATTATCCAATTATCCAAATAATTTTGAACTGCATTCATTGTGAAAACAGAAAATTTAATTAGAAATAAATATATAATATAATATTTCTTTTTTCTTTTATTATTCTCTCTTAAGGTATTTCTTGCAACCACTTTTGCACAAATTTTTAACTTATTTTTTCATTTAATTCTTTATTAATATCAATTTCTTCACAACATTTCACTAAAGCACACACTTGGATGTTGTTTAGTGATATCTTTGATATCTATTGATATTTTATTCCACAAAAATTAAATTAAATTCATCAGAGAGAAGAAATTTTTCTTTTTTTCACTTGATAGGGGCAAGCATGACTGAATTTGAACGGGGTTTTGACAACGAATACAGACTGGATATAGACTTAAAATTGCTGTGTCCAGGAATAACGGCTTCGAAAAATTTGAATATTTTTCCAACAAAAATTTAAAATTCAAATTAACCGCTATGCTTTATATCTTCAGAACTAATATCTTCCGTTTATTAACTTATTTCCTCTACTTTTTATTCTTTTTCTCTGTCATAAGTGTCCCTAAATCTTTCAACGACGCAGTCGCTGATCCTCGTTCAGCAGGTTTCTGTTGACTTTCATGTGGTTTCCATCCTACGAAGTAAATGACTTGAAAAGTTGCTTGAATGCCTTCCTCATTTGTTTCAGGATTCGTTTTCTTGTACATTTCATTGTAAATTGCAGCTGATGAGAGAAGAACGTCACGGCTTAATGTCAACGGACGATTAAATGCTGCATTATTTTCAGCCATTCCTTTGAGATCATGAAGAAGTTCAAACATGCTAGGATATCCAACAACCATCTCATCAGTATCGATAGTTAACATCGTGAATCCTGAGCTGTTTAGTAGTCCTCCTATATCTCTAATTTGTGCAAATGGCGAAACGTGAGGTGACAAACCACCTCTTCTTTCCTGTTCAGCTAAGTGGAGTGCTGATCTAAGTTCATATAAAGTTTCTCCTCCAAACATTGATGCAAGAAAAACTCCGTCAGGCTTAAGACAGTAATTAATTGATCTAAACAAGCCGGGCAAATTGTTTATCCAATGAAAAGTTAGATTAGATATTACAACATCCTGGCTGTTTTCAGGCAACTAAAGGTAATAATATTATCGCTAAATTAGTCACATAAACAAATAAGCTAAAATCAATTCCATACTTCCAGATATTCATTTTTAAGAACATTCTTCTCAATATCAACACCCGGAGTTGCTTCAGCTTGCTCCAACATCGTCTCACTAATGTCGTAAACTTTTAGATTTTGCAATGTTTCTGCCAGAATGTTTTTCGATAAGTATCCTCTGCCTCCGCCTATAACAAAAAAGTCCTCTTAATTAAAGTTTAATTTGTCAAAAATGTAATCATACCAAAATCCACTCCATTTTTAAGCTCTTTCTTGATGTCAAATAATCTATCTGATAATCGGAAGCCAATTTCTTCTTTTATGTAGTCATACAGTTCAACATCATCCCTAAAATATCACAATTAAGAATCAAAAAGCTTTAATTAAATATGTAAAAGTTACCTTTTAGCCGCTCTCTCTTTTTGTAATTTTTTGGTGTTAAATAAATCGAAAATATTGACATCACTTGACTGGCTGATATTTCCAATAGGCTTTAAGTATTTTGCAGTTGTACATATTGATCGACAATTGATAGTTATCCTATTTAAAATCATTGTTCTTTAACTAAGTAAAATAAACAATGTCCTTGTATAAATGTCGTACAAATTTTCATGGAAATCTGAGCAAATTGTAGCTCAAAAAATAGCTTAAATATAGTGGAACTAGAAGCCCGTGTTTAGGGTTTCTGAGTGCGGTTTTTCAAAAACCGCAAAACCGCGGTTTTTGGGCAAAAATGCGGTTTTTTAAAAACCGCGGTTTTGAAGACAAAAAACTGCGGTTTTTGTGACACAACAATTTTCTTATTTTATTTCAGATTTTTTGTCTTAAATCTTATCTATGTCTATGTCTTATGTCTATTAATTTAAACATATACCAAATCATAATTACAAATTTCATTAAATTAAAGTTTATTTCTTTGAGTGAAGTGTACTTAGTGCAAAATTTTATATCTACTGACTTGTAACCCAATGTTAGCAAAGAGAATTTATTCCGTTACATTTCGAATTTTTGAACACTAAAAATTGTGAGGGAAAATTCAAAATAAACAAACGTTACAAGTTTTTTCAAAAATCAATTATTAAGCAGATATTTTAATCTTTAATCATTTTAGCATATTCAAAAACTATAATACAGACATTTAAATAGTCAAACAAAGCTAATATCATTGTAAATATACTAAATTAATTTTGTCAAAGTTTTGTTTACTTTAGTGTTAATATTAATATTAATTTTTTGGTAGTTTAAAGTAATTTAAAATGTTTTTAGACTTGATTTCTTTATGTTACAATGGTTTTTGTACCATAATACAACCTATAAGGGCAAATCCACGAAAGAATTTTTGTAGATTTTTTTACATTTTGATGCATAACTCGAAAACTATTTTAAATTTCCCATGTCTTAAACTTCTAGTTTGTAAAGAAACCTGATTTCTTTCGTTCTGTATATAGATTTCTTATAAAAGTGCTTTAATTAATGAGTTATTTCAATTTGGAGAGTGTTTCTATGTTGCCTCTACAAAAAAATATTATTTTATTTATTTAAAATTTCGCCTGTAGACACATTGAAATTAGTCGCAAACACACAGAATTGAATTTCGCTCGTTCAGGCTTTAGTAAAATATAGTTTTTGCTACTAAATGATGTGTAATTAAAGAGAAATTGATAAAAATAGCGTTTCTATGTTGCCTTTTTAACTCATTATTACAAAACACACTTTTATTTGTTTACAAAATTTAATCAAGTTTTAAACAACAACTAGCCTTTTTATTATCAAACAATGATGACAGTACATAGTAGAGTTAAAAATATTATAAATTGAATGTTGAATACAAACTTTAAGTGCATAATTAAAGAGAAAATCCAATTTTAAAAATTTATTTACACTGTTAAAATTTTTTGCATCAAAAATATTCAGTACCGTTTATTCGTGGATTTGCCCATAAATGCATTTTTAGATAAAATTTCAAAAATATGGAGCTTTTACGTTCGAAAAATAAGAACCATCGTTTTTACTCTACTATTAGTCATTAAGTAACAATGGAAAGTACATGTATTTTTATGGTTTCCTTATATTTATAAGGAATTTTTGGAAAAACCGCAAAAACAGCAAAAACCGCGGTTTTTGACTTTTTGAAAACCGCAAAACCGCGGTTTTGAAAAAACGCGGTTTTTCAGAAACCCTACCCGTGTTACGCCATTTCATAAATCGACCGTTACAAAAAAATTCAAATAATTCAAAAATTATTTATCCGTTAAAAAATAAAACTGAATTTTGCTTAATTAAGCTTTGTATACCATTGAACCAGACTGCCGACACCTCGAATTTCGAACGGTTCGAAATTCAATTTCGAACTTTTCGAAAAGTTCGAACATTTGTTCGAATTTTTTTGTTTGTAAACAAATAAAAGTTTCATTTCCAAAATTTTGTCCTTTAAGCTGATAAAGCAACTGAATTTTGAAGTCTAAATCAATTATCTATGATGTTTTATTGATTTAGTAGGCTCAATGATGAATAATATATAAAATTCAGTGAGATTTCATTCAAAATGTTTTCAAGAAAATTTTCACTAAATTTTTGTTTATGTTATGAAATTTCAAATAAACTTGAAATTGTCTTTACAATCAATATCTTATGACTGATTAGCAACTGTACAAGTATAAGAATGTTATGTTTTGTGCAACTAACAAGCTAGAACTATGATTTTAGCAAAAATATTCAATTTTGTAACGGCTACTGAAATTTTTGAAATTTTCAACCAACGGAATTTTTTGAGGTGTCGGTAGTCTGATTGAAGTAAGTTTGAGTTGCTTCTCATATGAAATTTTGACTTAAATTGAAGATTTGCAAAATGTCAACACAAAACTTTGGTAAAAATATTTCTGAGAAATAAAATTGTCAAAAACTCTCTGAATTTTGCAAATGTCTATTGTTAAATAAGTTTAATGTGTTTAGATAGCTCTGAACAGTAGTTTAATCTAGTAAATCATTAATTTGTAATGTGGAAATTGATAAAACTTGTGAATTAAATTTCTAAAGTTTTAACGATCAAATAAAGTTTGAATTTTCGTAAATATGTTCGAACAAATTCGAAGTTAAGTTCGAACAAATTCGAAATGAAATGGCGTAACACGGCTA
Source organism: Chironomus tentans (assembly GCA_963573255.1). NCBI lineage: Eukaryota > Metazoa > Arthropoda > Insecta > Diptera > Chironomidae > Chironomus > Chironomus tentans. Next base: position 28,906,754 of record OY754304.1, on the reverse strand, counting down.
GAAGCTATAAACTGTTGTATGCTGCACCAAAATTATAGTGTAGATAGAAGATGTAATTTTTCCGTCCGAAATTTCCAAACGTAACGGCTTCGAAAAATTCAAATAGCTTAGTTGTTCAAATAGCTTAGTTGGTTGGAAAATTAGACGAAGTAAAGGCAAAATTATAAAAATTGAAAAAAATAGTGAAAATTTGTTAAATTAAGGATAAAAATGCATAGAAAATAAACTTTACGAATATTTAAAAGTGTAAGGATTAAATTTATAATGTAAAATAAAATTATAGTGTGAGATAAATGAATTAAAAAAATTTCAAGTGAAAAAATGGAAAAATGAAAAATCGATTGCTAAAGGATTTTTCCTCATTATAGAAATTGTGTGACTATTTTTTCTGAAATTCTTGCATGAGAGAGTATTTACTTGTTTTTGTGTTTAAATAACGATGCATTTTGATGGTTTTTAATGAAATTAATGATTAACTCTCTTAAAAGGAAAATTTTTAAGCTACAAATTATTCGGAAAATGAGAAAATTTCTGCAAACATGAAATTACATTTTTGGATTATTCATGATTTTCTCCCCGTTTTTTTTTCATTGAATGGGGTATTTTTTCTTTTCTTTTTTCTCGGCATATTATGTACGTATCGAGCAAGCATGAGAGAGAGAGTATGAGGGTTGAAGGAAAAAAAATCAATGAGAACATTTTTCCGCTGGCTGTGTGCTTCACGTACGTGAAATTCGTTGCACAAGGAAAAAAATATGCTCGCGAAACTTGTATGTCTTATCAAGTCAAACTAATTCCATTTTTCTCCTTTTAACACACCCTTTTGCACTAAAACTAAATGAAGAACGCTAAATTACTTTTACAAAATTCATTTATTGAACAAAAACGACATATATACGACTCGAGTGACCAACTATATATTTTTTACAATTCAAACTTTCAAGATGTGATATATTGATCCTTAAACTACTTTTTCTGAGTGCAGTTTTTTAATATATTTTTCCAAAGACTGAAGATTCAAGAACAAGTGAATAGGCAGGCTTCAAGTATTCTTACAAAGTGCTTCAATATTCCTTTAATGTGAATATTATAACAGAAGAAAAAAAAGAAAGGATCAATACAACAAAGTATGTTGCTGAATTGCTTTTTCTCATTAAAATTAGAAAAGGAAAAATATATATAAGTTTTTTAACTTCTAACATCATGCTGAATCATGCAACACATACAGGATATTGCGAAGGACATTTTTTCAGTTAATATTATTCTTTTTTTCAACAGCAAATAAAGAGAAATCTAGAGAAAACTTCAGAATTGCATTTGAATTAAAATTTTACGAAGATTTGAAGTTAATCACATATCACTGCATTAGTTTGACGACGCATGTAAAATAATACAACTCAGTTCTACTTAACTGTTGTTCAAAGATGTCTGTATATCTATACTTTCCATAAATAAGAACGAAGGAGGAAGATTCATTGAAAACTGCTAGCATTTGTTATGTAATTTGAAACCGACTTTTGCCTTCTGTCTGCGATTTTATTTTCTTCTGCCTTAGTCCATGCTATTTGGCTTTTATTTCTAGTGGTAAAATAAATACCAAATCCCCAATTGTATATATTTCTTTTTTAACACAAGCGATACAAAAAATGATGATAACTTAAGCCCTAATTCATGATGTGTCCACAGACGCTCGTTTCGCATTTAGCAGATTACTGTTTACAGTGTCCATTTTTATTTGATTTTGAATTGTCAAACTTTTTCTATCTCAAATTGTTAGTCGCAAAAAGTGCACAGACTTCTTTTACAAGTTTTGCTTACACAGTTTTCTTGTGGTTGAAAATGAAGACAAAAAGAAGCTTGAGAATGTGAAAACGAAAAGAAAAACGTGAAAACATCATAACATAAATGCTAATTTGATTTTCTCGAGCAGAAGCTACAAAATCATTTTGTGTTTGTCACACCAAAAAAAAGTTATATTTTTGCCATCATCGAACTTTGTTGTTCTTGAATATATAAAGCTTTACAAATTAGCCAAAAATTTCACAACAGTAGCTGTATGAATCTGCTTTGTTCAAATATATAAATTGAGAAACGCTACACAACTGTCTGAGTTCTCTTTCCATGTCGTTCATATTTGCAATAGAATTTTTTCTAGTCTAGCTGCGTAAATATTGAACCGAAATTCGGATGGAAGCTTATAAAAAAGTGTATGTATGATAAGGAATACTTATTTGGAAGTTGATATTATGTACTTTTATTACACTACAGTTTTGCTGAATAAGAAGAAAATCTTTCTTTCATTGGATATATCTTCGATATGTTTCTTTCTTCTGCTATATCCTCTTTATATTACATTTCGTAGGCATGAATAAGTTATATGTGATATTTCCAAAGGGCACTCTATTTATTCCTTTATTACCAATAGTCCATATTCCATTATTCTACCCATTTATATGGAGTATTTTCAATATTTCGTACCATTATCTACGAAATCAAAGTCAGAGAATAAAATATACAAGTTGTGAACATTAATGTCTGTATTTCTCTAATTGAGAAAAAATGGAGTAAATTGAAATCTAATTAAAGATTCATTCTAATTTTTTATTCAGAGCAGCTTAGACATATCCAAATTTACCCAGTTTTCTCTAAAGAAAATGTCCAGTTTTTTATTGTGTAGCAAAACACAAATTTCTTAATCAGCATAATTGTGATGATGGAAATTTCATCTGCTACAGCAAACACTTGATGATTGAGATTTTCAGTCACATAATCATAAAATGTACTCAGAATTGAAAATTTGCTGATAAATTAAATTAAAAATTTGAGAGCTATTTCCCCTTTTCTCGATAGATTTTGGATGTGTTGAGTGAGATTGTGAATGGGCTGATAAATTGAAATGAAGCAATTTCAATTAATTTGTGAGAGTGAGGAGATTGAGATTAAGAGATTGCTGAACTGAATGAAAATTGATTGCTTTTATATTTATGTGAGAATTGATATTTATTAAAAAATAATGATTAAAAAATCAATACATTTTCTATTTGCTCCCTTTTTTTTTTTTTTAAAAAAAAAAAGACACTATTTTATAACAACTGACACTTTTGTAATGAGTGAACTTACTGAGAACTACAACTAAGTAATCAGACTACCGTCACTTCAAAAAATGTCAGTTACAGAAAATTTCAAATTTTTTGAAATCTTTTTGACCGTTAAAAGCAAAATATTTCTTTAGCTTAATTCAAACCAAATTAAGCATTAAACTGATTTGTTACATAAAACTAAACATCTTTTACAGTTTTTAGATGTTTTTGGACTCGAAATAATTATATTGATGCATAAATTTATGCTTAACAAATTTTAGTGAAATTTTTCACGAATTTAATTTTCATTGATAAATTGCTTATTTTTGCTTGTTTTAGTGAAGTAAACTGATTAAATGGCCAAAGAAATATTAAAGATTAGAAACATGCTAAAGAATCATTACTTAAATAAACAGAAATCATATTTTTTTGTTTCGAAAGTTTTGTTTGTTTACAATGTTTTCAACGGTCAAATAAAATTCAAATCTTCGGCTCTAATTTCGAAGTTTTCGACTTTAATTTCGAAGTTTTTCGAAATGAAGTGGCGGTAGTCTGTAAGTAATATCCAGAAAGTAAATTATTGAAGAAATCAACTAAAAGAATTCAAAGTGGTACGATTGTGTGTATTAAAGTGGATTAAGATCCAAAACTTATTACGTGCAAAAAGCACTTATAAACGTATTATGGATGTGTATCAGTCCGGTTTAGACAATGATGTATCCGAAATATGTCTAGGTAATGAAAAATCTCATTAAATGCACTTTATCTTTATGCGTTGAAAATATTGTTGTACAAAATTCCGGACATTTTACTCATTGTATCATTAAACGTATTTTTAATTTATTCATTAGACTATAAATTATGAGTTTTATCAATTTTTTCATGCTATAAGTATTACTAGCTACTTGATCTATCCAAAAAAATTATAGGCAGATATATTTTTAAAGCTTATCTCTCGCATATAATATCTGATTTATTTCCAATATTTTCTCTTTCACTCGTTCAGAATCACGCATCACACATTGTTTAGTTACCATTATTCATCTTCTTATATGCATGGCTGTTGATTTGTTATTATTTAAGCACGTAAAGCAATCAATTAAATTAAAACATTTTACAATTCTAACGATAATTATTTTCCCCTTTCGTCCATAAGTTTAAATTATGATTTATCCTTTTAAGCATGTCTACTACTATAAATCGACAATCGCTATAAAGTTTCTAAATTCTCATGTCAGTTTATGTGATGAAATGTTTCATATTATTTAATATCACTTTACCAACATTATCAGTGGAAGTTAGTAGAGTATTCACCAAATCGGGCGTTTTGTGTGCATCGACATTAATTATACTGTCAAGAGCCGTCATTCAAATTTAAAAAAATAGCAACAATAACAATGGAAAATGAACTAAAGTTGAGGGGTTGTAAAATGTGAAACAATATGCATGGCGCCGCATTTGAATCAGAAATTCCTATTTTGGCGCCTTTCAGTCAAACGGAACTATTGATTTAATATATAGAACGCAAATGAAACGGAAGTTAGTCACTATTAACCGCTTTAAGACTAAACGCTTTATATGTTGTGGTATTTCTTTCGATTCTAATTTTTTTTTTCATTTTGAAGCATTTTTTCACATTGTGCCATTCTTTTTTGGTTATCTATAAAGTAGATTTTGTAAATTGACATTTTATGTAGCTAAAAGCAAGCCATTTTTATTTTTTTTTATGGTGAAAACCTCTGTGAAAAACTTGTTTCGAAAATGTTTCGTCAGAATCTAGAATGAATTGATTTTTTATGAAGACTTTTCTGGTTCTGGTGAAATAATTTTAAGAATATATTAATTACACTATAGCTTTTATACAATATCTCCTTAATTTTCATTTTTTAAAAGAAAATGGCTTATTAAGTTATGAAAACCCAAATTATCATCTCGATCCAAAGTCTATAAAACACAATCAAAACTTATTTGAGGAAATAATGTCTGAATCAAGGCAACGTAGTGGAAGCGAAACAAAAGTCATAATGAATAATAGAAAAAGCTATGCATGCTTAGATATTGGATCAATGGGAGTTGATCTAAAGGAAAATTTCGAGTAAGTAATACCTCAATACCTCTATTTATTTACATTTTTGTATAAAATGATAAAGTTTTGTAAATATCTAATAAAAATGACCTTCCACAGGAAAAGCAAAATTCTCACCGACACAAATCAATATCCAGATAATAAACTAACAGAACAGCAAACAAGTGATGGTTGTGGGGGAGAAAAAAGCGATGAAACGTGTGAAAAGTATGTGATAGAAAAGCCAGAAGGAGTAAAAGATGAATACGAAGAGGAGGGCGACGGTAAAAGGGACGATAGTGAAAAGGTTAAAAGTGTTGATAAGAAAAATGGCATTGAAAAATTACCTCCTGGTTGGGAACGTCATGAAGGTATAAGAAACATTCATTATATTGGACATTTTTGAATGCGAAAATTAAATTCAATTTGTTCTTTTACACTATCTGTTCGTCCGATAGATAACGGAGGATGTTATTTTTGGCACATTAAGTCTGGCACAATTCAACGTGAAATGCCAGTTTGGCCCAAGGAGCTGAAGACTCCTCTTATTCCACCTACAAGGTAATTTTGTTTTTTTTTTGCCGTTATATAAAAAGAACATCAATATTTAATAAAAATTGATTTATCCATCAGTCCAATACCAAGCACAGATGGAAATAATCCATTTTCTGTGGCATTCAACTCACTTTATAACTATGGAAATTCTGATTCAAATCAAAACGGTGGCACAGTGTTGAATGGAGGCTCTACTATTGGAAATAATGTAGCAAATTCACAAACATCAGTTGCGCGAAGTACGTCCAGTCATACATTAGATTTAGATCCGGATAATAGAAAGAGAAAAGATTTGGAATATAAGTAAGTAACGAAAAAAAATATTTTACTACCTCTTTATGCTAATTTCATTGTGATTATTTTAAGGCGCCGCAGTTATCCACTCAAATCAGAAACAGACAACAAGCCTATACGATTCGCTGTGCGATCATTGGGCTGGGTCGAAATAGCAGAAGAAGATTTAACGCCAGAGCGCTCATCAAAAGCTGTAAATAAGTGCATTCTTGATTTATCATTTGGGAAAAATGATTTGCTTGATGTGGTTGGACGATGGGGTGATGTAAGTTAAATTAATTCTGAGATTACCCTTTGTATTTCTAATAGAAAATTTATTACAATTCTTCTGCTAGGGAAAAGACTTATTTTTGGATCTCGATGAAGGTGCATTGAAACTAATTGATCCCGAAAATCTAACCGTATTGAATACTCAACCAATTCACACAATACGTGTGTGGGGCGTTGGTCGAGATAATGGCAGGTAAATATGTTTTAATAAATGATATTTCAGTCCTCGATCGATCGATCATGTTTTTGACTTGAATTTTTCCTATAAGCGTACTTACTAACAAAAAAAGGGTGAAAAAACTTTTTTAAATGCAAAAAATTTATGCTTTTTCACAATAACTTTTTAACTAGTGTTCATTTCATTAACAATTTTTCCTAACATTTTTCTACTCAAACGTGACTGCAGAGAACGGTAAGTGTCTCATGTTTTTGACTAGTTTGTGATTCTTCTTTACCATCGAAATCTTATTCTTTGTATGTTATTACGTACATATTTTTAAAAGTCACTTTCTAACCATTATTTTCAAATTTTCCTCCATGAATTGTTTCAGTGATTTCGCTTATGTAGCTCGTGACCGCTTAACTCGAGTCCATATGTGTCATGTTTTTCGATGTGAAACGGCGGCGCGAACAATTGCCAACACTTTAAGGTATGAATTGTTCCAATAAATATTCTCAAGTATGCTCATCGTTTGCTTTTTTTCTAGGGACATTTGCAAGAAAATCATGATTGAACGTTCCGTGCAACTTGATGGAGCAAACGGTCCAAATGCATCAAAAAGAGCAGTGCGTCCTACAGATTTACCAACTGAAAACCGACAGCGTCGAATGAGACATGGTAGTAGTTAAAATGGAAATATTTCTTTAAAAACTTATTGACTTTATTTAACTTTTGCAGCACAATCTTTTCCAACGCCAATGGAAGAGCCAAAGAAAGTGCTTAGAGCGCAGTATTTAGGATTCACAGAGGTGCAGCATGCTGTTGGAATGACAGTCCTTAATGATGCAATTGAGAAAATTATCTCAGAAGTTCCTTCCGAGAATTGGCTGAGCGCAAATGTGTCTATATCTCCAAGTGTGATTGCCATACGACCGACTGGGGTAAATTTAAACAATGAAAATGAGTCATACGGAAGTTTGGATTCTTATTGATTTTTTCATAAAAACTTTTATTACCTTTTATTCAGGACGATGACCAGACTATTGTAGAAGCTCGTGTGCGATACTTGAGCTTCTTAGGAATCGGAAAAAATGTTAAGAATTGCGCTTTCATTATTCATACAGCACAGGATAAATTTATATGTCATGCTTTTCGATGTGAGCCGAGTAGTGGTGCTTTATGTAAAACTATAGAAGCTGCTTGTAAAGTGAGTAAGATTTTATATTTTGAATTTATTTTTTTAGTCTCATGAATAAATTTGTAATGCATCAACTTCTCGTATTTCTTTTTAGCTTCGATATCAAAAGTGTTTAGATGCTCATCCTGCAAACAGTAGAACCTCAGCTGATTCACAATCGCCAAATTCTAAAGGTATTGGCGAAACACTAAAAAACATCATGAACACATTAACCTTTAAAAAAGATGGCTCAAGCTCTTGAAAGTTTCATAGAAGCTTTTAATGAAGTCCTCTTTTCACAACATTGACTGTCTCTCATAAATCTTGCTTATTTTATTTACAATTCTAATAATTTATCTGAATGAATTAGATTAAACCCTTAAGAATGTCAGTGCAATTTTCAAAGGAATCGTAACATTTACCAAAGATTATATAAGGTATGAATTTAGTATTATTTATTAATAATTTTTTTTTCTTAGATCTTTAATTTATTCAATTGCTTTATATTCCGTGTAACTGTCTATGACTATAAAACATAATACTGAAAATTTATCAAATCATTACGAGATAGAACATAAAAAAATTTAAATGTCATATAAGATAAAAAGCTGTTCAATTAACATTGCCATATTATGCCTGATGCATTATAAACAAAAGAAAAACGAATTAAAACCACCAAATATCCAAAAGGTATGAAAATTTAAGTATTCAAGTCTTTGAGAGATACTTATTATATCAAAGTATTCAAAATAGCATCATTCTATGTAAAGGGAGCTTGTTTAATAGGATATCAAATGCGCATTTACTCAAAGATTTTCTTATATTTCAAAAAAAAAATCTCAGCATGAAAAGTTTTAACAACACAAAATTAAAACTCAAAAGGACTTGAATACTAAAATTTTCAATGTTTGATATATTCTCAAAACTTATCAGTATCCATCAGAACTATAAATTAAGAAATAATTTACTTAGGTGATAATGATTTATTTACTATTTTATTAATGACTTTATGTTGTATTGATTGTTTAGTTCAAATCTATGTTATTATATCTCTTTCTATACTTTTTATATTAGTGACATGGAATTATCAACATTAAGCATATTTAACAAAACATTTCCAACACTCATTCTCATATTCTTTTTCATGTTATCCATTCAGTTTGTTAAATTAAGTTCAGATATGTGCTCTAATTTATTTTCGATACTTAAACCTTTTTCAATAATGATCTGAACATTCTTGCTATGTTTAGGGAAAACCATTTACGTATTAAAAATTTATGATATTATTAAGCAGACTTGAAAAAAAAGATTGCTTTAAAATGCTAAAAAAAGGGAAGAAAAAAACCTTAATGATAGAATTGAAGATAATGAGGAAAATATTATAAATATATTAACAGATGAGAAAATTATGTATTTATTCGTAAGAAGCTAATAATTGTATTTTTTTAAGAAAAGTGCAAAAAGGATGAAAAATTGAAAAAATTAATCAAGATTGGACAGTGTTTTCTCCTTTTTATATAACTCACAAGTTTTCGTCATCATAAAAAAAACATTGCAAAAACACGCAGCTTAATTTATATACAAAAATAATGAACTTTTGAAGAATCGTCATTTTAGTTTCCATTTTGATAATGGTTGGAGATGACTGATGATGAACATTTTCTCACGTTTATTTGCCATCTCATTATGATCTCAAAACAAAAATATATGATCCACCAACTTCAATGATCCTGAAAATAATATTGCATATTAATTAAATAAATGTATTTACGAGCTTTTAAAAAATGCAGTGGGAGTAGCTGAAAAATTCCTATATTGTTATTAAATACTAGCTTCTTTCACATTCCAAGGGTCTATCACTATTATCCTTCTTTAACCATCTTAAAGAAATCTCTCGCTGCAAAACGAATCAAATGCGCGATCGTTATGCAAAATGTGGTAATAATATTAAACCCAAGAAAAAAAGACATTAAAAATCATAAAATTGCATTTTCATTGTGGCTTTTACGTATTCACCAATTTTAGATAATCCCAGTGGCAAAACAACTGTTACTGTTAGTGACATGATTTAAATCACTAAGAAATAATTTTGCAAAAAAAAAAGAATTTTTGTCAATTGCCTTACATTAATATAAAAAAAACTAACTAATTCAGCTCAATTCATATAATTATTGGATTATAGTTTAACAGTATTGAAAAACAAATTTAATGGAGTAGAGTTGTTTGGTTGCTGGGAATAAAAGAAAGAAATTTTTAATCAATCTAATATAAACCACAAGTTCATTTCATATCAAGAAGGGAAAAAGGTAAAATTATAATTTCTATTTTCATCCAAGTCGTGTCCCTAAAGAAGTAAGAAGCCTTAATTTATTCAATAACTACATATATAATTATTATATACACACACACCGTCTCTCCTATTCCATTGATACACATTTAAAGGCAGCGCGTAAGCAAAAGATCAAAAAAATGCTTGTAAATTATTAATTAATGAAAAAAACGCTTAAAATATACAGCAAAAAAAAATATTATGATTGGCAATTTTGTGATTTGATGAAATTCACCAATGTTTTTGGCGGATCACAAAATTCTTTATATTAAGAAATGAAGATAAGCACATAAATTGTATTTTTTATTTTATTTTCTTCGTTTTTACTAGAAATCAATGATGATATTAAATGGTATAAAATTATAACATTAGATGAAATGAAATAAAAAAAAACTAATTAAGAACTAATCAAGATGAAAATCCCTTTTGCATGATGAAAAAAAAAATTCATATTCTGAAATGAGATGATTTACAAAAAGGCAGGAAATCCAAAGAATTACAATAGCAATATGAAGTAATCATTAAAAAAAAGGCATTTGCTACGCAAAAAAGTGATAAAAATTAATACTTTATTATCTTTTTTGGAATAGTTTTTCCTTCCTTTTTTATTATTCTGAATATTTAAGAATAATTCAGAGTATCAAAAGGCAGGAAAAAGTATGTTGAAGAAAGTTTAAGCTTTAAATTAAACAAAATCAAATGAAAATTTTAAGTTCTGCTGTCCATTTAAGAAAAGAAATAATAATAACAATAATATTCCGAATGGAGTATTTAATGATATTAAAAATTCTGATTTTCGAGGCGATATAAAAAGGAATAAGAATCAATTTTATAACAAAGGATGCAAAAATGTTGTAATGCGTTCGGTTTTTGGATGAAACATTATGTATAAAAAAAAGTCAAATAAAAATTATAATTTTGCAAAGAAAATCCATTTCAGTTTTCAGCTCTGATTGTTGTTCTTGAATATTAAATAGTTTTCAGCATCTTGCTTCGACGTTGTTCCTCCAATTCTTGATTTAAGGCATTCTGCTCTGTCTGAACATTGGGAATATTTTTGTAAATATCACAAATACGATTTGGATCAGGAATTAGACTACAATCGCTTGCAAACCTAACGCTTTTGTCACTTCTGCCTCCTCCTAGGTTGACTTTTTTGTACTTTTTGATTGTCACAGAAACTCTTCCAAAGACACTTTTACGTGACAGTACATCATAATCGATAATATCAGCATCCAATTCATCCGGTTCAGGAAATAATATTTTCGTACGATCAGGCAATGATTGTGGGATGCCATTCCAATAGAGATCTTTCAACAATTCAGGATGCTCATTATGCATGTCATCAATTATTAAATAACTCATTTGTAAATTTCTGTCAATCATCGAATTAACATCAAAATCGTCATCGTCCATTCCGAAAGGATTTAAAAGAGCTTCTGCGACTTTCAACCAGCCCATATAAAAGATAAATTCAAGTGTTAATATTATCGGATGTGCATCAAATGAGTTAAATCCAATATGATCTGTATCTTGGTTCGCAAATAATGCCGTAAAAAAGTAAAAGTAAACTGCAATTGTCACAACTTGGACGTAGACCAATGGAATTTGAATTGAATGGTAGCTTGAATGGTAAAAAATGAAAGTACACATTTCGGCATCACTATGCTAATTATTCTTAATTTACCTCATCAATTTTGTACACTGGCCACGAAATAAATTCAATTGTTCGACAATCCCATTAGCAGCAAAATCATTGCGAATTCTTCCTTCTTTTCTTGCTCTTGAAACGATATTTGCTGCCCATATTATAGGTAGCCAACTCTTGCTGTATCCTAGAAATTTATTTTAATGTTAGTCATGCCTAGTAAGGGGTCGTTCGCTTTTAGAGGGGAAGGCTGGGGGTTTATTACCCCTAAGTAATAAAAAAAATTATCATTCATTTTACCAGGAAAATTTTCTTCCAATTCTTCCAACATATACAGCTCATCATCCAAAAGTAAACCCGTTCGAACTAAATCCTTTAGTTTAGGGAATCTACTTTTAACTCTAGGTGATAAAACTCTAAAAACCAGCGTTAGACTAAGGCAAGCATATCTCATGATTGTTCTTCTCCTAAATTAGAAATTCACTCAATTAATATAAAATAAAATTTATTCGAGAAAAATATCAGTACATCGCTCGACCTTCTTCATCATACCCTTGCAAAGATGAGGATACAATTACGGCTAATGTGTTTGGATATGGAATATTTTGAAACTGACTCCACCACCCTGTTATTAAGAAAATTATTTTGGAAAATTGAAAGTGAAATAACAAGTCATTAATCATACTCACGTGACATAACGATTGACACAAAGAACCCAAGAACAAAGGATAGAGGAATTGAAGTTCCATATTTCTCACAATAATGGACAAATGATTCAAATTGCTTTTGATTGTAATTTGGTATGACAATATAAATAATTCGAATGAAATAGAATAGAAGTGTGAAAAATATTAAATCCTTCCATAATAGTTTATACACAGATGCTTTCCAGCGGAGCAAGAGTTTTAGGAAAGTAAAAGTATTTGATGTCGCGACGGAAGCCGAATATGAAACGGTCATACTTAATAAAAATTTTGACAAAGAAAATAAAACGAAAATAAATTTAAACAAAAATTTCAAGGCCTACTAAAACAATTTTTATTAAAGTCTCATCGATGGCTGACGACCGATGCTTTAATTCTGTTTTCGAAGGATTGTCCGTCAATGTGACTTGTGTTTATACCTCTTCCATATCAGTTGGAAATAATAAGTGTCTTAAGTGCTTGGGTTTTGGTCGACATCAAACAACAATCAAATAGTTCATGATCAAGTTTCTATCATTCATCCAATTAACTTCAAAATCATCGTCGTCTCTGGGACTTTCAACTATCCAATGTAGAATATAAAATGAATGGAATGGTGTCAGGAAAATAAAGAAGGTATTTTCGTCAACAGATCGATTTTCGATACCTTCAGTTCGTATTTTGATGGGTTGTTGTAAGATGTAAGATCAAAGCAGTTAATACAAATGTGTAGGTATCAACTGTCAAAATCTGTGTGTAGTAAGAAGAATCCCTAAATTATAATAAAAGTTATGAGATGATTATTTTTTATTTTACATACAAATCACTGCATAATTCATCAATTCACCGCATCTTCCACGAAATTTATTTAGTTCCTCTATTATTGTCTTCATTGCGAAATCATCGCAATTTATTCGACCATCTGCTGCCCAGCAAATTGGAAGCCAATTTTTATTGTAGCCAAAGGATACAATCTTCAATCATAAAGTCTGCATGCAATAATTTATAATCAATTACTCACCAGAGAATTTTTTCTCCAATTCCTGTAAAATTATGAACTCATTTTCGTTAATCAAACAAGCGACATATCAAAAGTCCATAACAAATTGACATATCTCAAAATGGTTCTCTTCCTAAATAAATGCCATGGAATGCACAGAAATTGATTCCACCATCCAAGCGTAATTAATAATAAAATAAAAAATTGTCAGTTTAAAAAATTCCTGTGAAAGCAAGCAGCACACACTTGTCATTACTATTGATACAAAAAGGCCAAGTACAAAAGAGAGAGTGTCTTAATATCGTCATACTTTTTTGCATAAGTAACGATATTCTCAAAATACAATTGTAATGCATCGTTAAAAACATATGCGTAGATGAAATGAAGCATGAAACATGCAGCACGATAAACTAGCAAATCTTTTCATAATAATCGAATTACAGATCCTATTTTCAATGGAAAAATAACCATCAGGGTTAATCCTTTGCTACTTGATCACTTTATGTAACCGTCATTATTTATCTTATTTAATTTTTTGACTGAAAGAAAATTATAACAAATGCTAACTGTGATTAAAAACATTATTTATACTTAAAACTATTTTTCTTTATTCAAGAAATTTTAAGATTCGTGAAAAGTTAGGTGTTCATCATTAAATTAATAAGCAACTTTGATTATCTGTTTTGTATTTGTAAAATCAGATCATGTTATATCAAGCTATACTCTTAAACAGACAAATCCATGGCTTTTACATTGTTATTTTTAAATAAAATTAACATGGAATTTTTAATAATTTTTTTGAATTGCCAATTCAACAATTTATCTTATCTGAAATCGATTGAAAACTTCATTAACACACTTTAGTAACATTTAATTTTGTGCAATAACTTTTTGTTAAAAACTTAATCAATAAAGTGGTTCAGTGTTACATCTATCTCCAAGAGATTTCAGCTTTAATTTAATTTTTATAAATTTTTTAATGTCAAATTCTACAGAAGTGTTGCCTAAATTACCTTCAATTTTATTGTTCAATTATCACACTAATTTTATGCTGTTTCTTTTTATCACGTTAAGTTTCCATGCTTTTTACATAAATTAAAGTCGCAGGTTTAAATTTATACATAAATAAATATAATAGATACTGATCAATGAATTTATTTTTTTTACAATCCTCCAAATGTCTTTTTTTGATGACACAATTTATCAAAGGAACACATCTGAGTCATATTCGGTTCATGTTGCATTGTATATAATCAATCAAACTTTATTTGAAATCGTTCAGAGTATTATTTTGTGGAAATAAGGTCATGTCGATTGATTCGGGATATATTTCACCGCAATTTTTCTATCAGTACCAAATATGTCAATATTTGTGCTCAAACCCTGACATAATCCAAATCGTTGGACCCAGATGAAGACTTTAATGAGTTTGTGTCTTTCGGGAATATGCTTATCAATAACTTAAATAAATAATTATTATTAGTATTGTGTTTTTTGAGAAAATTATAATCAGTTAATAAATGTAATCAACCAAAGGCTTTTCGTTTCAGCCTTTAACAATTATTGTTAAGATCATGCTGCCTCATGAGTCGGACTGCTTGCTCCACTTTCTGACTTTTGAACGTTATTTAGAGCGTCAGTTAGTAACTCGTGTAACTCCATTTGATTGACAATGCCTTGTTGAGCTGAAATACTTCGTGCTAATTTTTCCTTTTGTTTTGCCAATCTTGATGCCTCTCGTTCTTGTCGAAGTTTCTCGAAATCGTCATCAACTGCTGTGCTATCATGTTCCTCTATACTTCCACTCTTTCGGCTTAATTGTGTTTCAAAATTTTTCGGATCAAATTCTGACAATGTGTTTGGTTGGTGAGAACTACTTGTTGGTGCTAATTTTGTAGGTGCCGAGGTACTTAGCAAATCATCTACACCGCCTATTGGAAACAAGTTCGGGTCATTTTCATGAACAGTTGCAGAGAAAAATCGTCCATAAGGTGGTGGAATCGATCCTGGAACATCAATTGGATCACTTGCTTTTGAAAATAGACTTTGTGCTGTGGGTCGTGGATCTATATTGTTATTTCTCATTGATGTTATAGTCATTTGCTCGTCAACTTCCTCAATTACTTGATCAGTTATCTTCATGCTGCCTATCTGTGTTGGATGTCGTCTTTCAGCAATGCTTGCAGAACTAACAGAAGTTCCAAGGCCTTTTTCAGCATTTGCATTTGCAGCACTTCCTGGTCGACTTCCATCATCCTTACTTAGGAATCGTTTTAATAAGGATGTTACTGTATTCACTCGACTCATAGTTCCTGCCACCGAATGCATAGAAGTATTAGATGCTGATCCACTTACATTACGTCTACGTCCGCTTGCCGTAAAATGAATACCACTAGCATTGTCGTCATTATCCTAAAATTATTTAACATAATTAATAAAGAATTTTTTTCACCTTAAATTATATTAAAAATTTATGATTGTAGCAACGAAATTTTCTAAATTCCTTTTACTTATTAAAATTATAAGTTAGCAACAAAAAGAGAATAATCAAGGAGTGAATAGGAATTTAAAAAATTTTCTACTGTAGTAACAGATATTAAGCCGAATACATTCCAATTCCCAAAATTAATAATTAAAAGCTAACAAAAGAAGCCGATTTTCACTACGCATGCCAAGTACTCTAGAGAGAAGAGGTTAATAAGACGTTTTAGGGGCACTATCTATAGCTTAAAATATATCACTCATAAAGCTACAGTTTTCAAAATTTGAATTAATGATTGCTTGTGTCGTCTTAAAATATTCCATTACTTTCTGTGTAGAGCCTGTGCATAATAGATAGAGAAACTTTTGATTCAAATCCTTCACCAAAAGAAAGAAAAATTTGTTAAAATGACAAAATCAGTCACTTGATTGAGATTAAGAAAAGAAAGCTCTTGGAATAATGCATATCCGGCTAACCTTATCACTGTCATTATCATTATCTGGAAATTCATAATTCATTGCTGCTGTATTTTTACCGACCATATCTTCCAATTTAGCCATAGAAGGAGCAGTGACGATATTTCCGCCGCCCTTTTTCAATTCAATGTTGGCCTGAATGTGAAATAAAAGATAAATAATGATTAGCAATCCACATCCATCACATTCTCGTTGTTTTCTTTAAAAAATCTACTCTCTGCATTTTTCAAATACCCAAACGAAACTCAGTTCTAAGAATAATTTGAAATCGAAAGCTGAGTTAAGCAGCTTAGGCATTAAAATGTGCATATAGTTTTTTAGAAGAAAAACAGGAAGCTGAATACTCACCGTTGAGGCTTCAGGCGGTTCTTCACGATTACCCATAGATGCCACAGTGTATGGTAGATCAGTTGTAAGGACGGAATCCCAATATTGATCTTTTAACAGTTCTGGATGGTCATGATGCATTTCATCAACAATTAAATAGCTAACTTGTAGATTTCTATCAATCATCCAATTGACTTCGAAATCATCATCGTCTTCGCCGAAGGGATTTATCAATTGTTCTGCGACTTTCAACCATCCCATATAGAAAAAGAACTGTAAAAGACTGAATATTGGGAAATAGAGATCAATTCTATTTTTATAACCATTCTCTTCTCCTTTCCCTTCCGTCCACTGTTGTCCAAAAAGTGCAACAAGAAAATATGAGTATACAGCTATCGTAACAACTTGAGTATAAACGAGCGGAATACCTTTTTAAAAAGAAAATTTATTGCAGTTGTTGAAATGCACCTCTAAATAGCATGTCTTAAAATATCTACTTACTAATAGTGTCATAAGCAATTAAAACTCCACACTGTCCACGAAACTTGTTCAATTCGTCAATAATTGTCTTGACTGCGAAATCATCGCGAATTCTTCCTTCTTTTCTTGCTCTTGTTATAATACTTGCAGCCCAAACAATTGGTAGCCAGTGTTTCGAATGCTTTGGAAATTTCTTATTTAAATCCTCAATAATATCTCGTTCATTATCATTTAAAAGACCAGCTTCGACATAATGATTAAGTGTTGGGAATCTCTTTTTCACTTTCGGCGACAAGTTTCCTAATACCTATTAAAGTAAATGAGCAGACAAGTTCAAGTAGGGTGCGATAAATAATGACAAACTTTCATAAACATGTCATATTTTATTTACTCACCATTGAAATGCATAAACAGACATAGCGCATAATTGTTCGTCTCATGACACGACCCTAAAACAAGAGAATAATTATCATCAATAAGATCAACAAAATAATATAACAGAATGAGTTTTTTTTGTCTGATAAGCATAAAACTTTTTAAACAGAGCACTACTGCTTCTAAACGGAAAATACTTTGCAAAATCAATATAAAAAGTATGGATTAACTAAATTAAAGTAATAAATGACAATAAAGATTAACTTACTCTCTCATCCTGTCCATGGACGGTTGCACTCACGAACACAGCAATTGGATCAGGCCACGGAATACTCTGAAATTTAAATATTTGTTTTTAATCCCGCAGAAATTTACCTAAAATTGAAATAAATATTCATTACCGTATATTGATTCCACCATCGAGTCATGACAATAGAAACATAGAAACCCAGCACAAAAGATAGAGGAATTAAATTGGAATGTTCATCGCAATATTTAACTATTGCTTCAAATGTCTTCTTTTGTTCATCGTCGAGGACGAATCGATAAGTTAGATTTAAGGCATAATAGACTAATAGAAACGATGTTAGATCTAGCCACAATAATTTGTAGATTGATCCTCGCCATCTGAAAGTAAAAAAAAATCGAAAGGGTTAACATTGAGGACAATGTAACTTCATTAAATCAGTAAATCATTAGTAAGTCAGTATGAGATCATGACAACGTGCTAGCAGCCGCTAATTGAATTTAGTTAATAAAACTCTAATTAAAACTTGATATAAGTTACTTCTAAATAAAATAAAATATATGTTCTAAATGATTCCTTAAAAGCACCAAAATATTTCAACAATTTTATGGTCAAGCATATACGTTTCTGTCACGTAATAAAATGCACATACTTTAAACTTGTTAAATGAAATTTCAAGTGCACCCTATTGATGGTTGATAAGAACATTCACTTATCTAGTCTCAATCGTTACATTTCAAGTATGAATTGTTTGGAGTTTGAACTTTACCTGTTATAATTAACATTTTAAAATAGACATGTTGATGACATAAAAGTTTTGCTCTTCGAGATGTTTTTTGTTTTTCACAGAAATTTAGCTTCAAGGAAAGTCTAATAAAATTTTTATGATAATACATTAGCATGTTACCGCTAACACAATTAAGTTAATGTATATTTCTATCAGGTCATCTATTTCACATATTATTTATTCTCCATAATGATGTCAAATCATCTCTGGAGATTCTAATTGCTTGAGAGCTTTTAATTCACTCATAATATAAAAGTTTCAATTTGCACTTATTAGATCCAAATCTATCAAGCATGAAAAATTGCATCTGTCGCGACTAAACACACGAACATGGTTTCTTGAATATCTCATTTTAATTTAGGCTGTTTATGACTAGTGGCTATATGTATTAGTATATATTAGACTAGAACAAAGATTGTTCATGTGTAAAAAATATATTTTCGGCATTTGACCTTGAAATTCACTTTTTGGCGTAAATTGAGAGACATCAGAACACATTTAATAATAAATAACATTGGGGGAACCCGCACCAGATGATTTTTGTTTCGCATTTATAGCTTTTTTGCCTGTTGTGATAATATTTAGAATATTAGTTTTGCACAAAGAAAATAGCAACAATAAGAACAAAAAGAATTAGGAAATAAAATCCTATACAAAGAGGAAGAATAAAGAAGTAATCACGCAAATTAATGAAGAACCAAGTTCAAAAAACACATAAAAATTTTTCATTCACAAAATTAATTTGTGAATTGCTTTCATGTTGAAAACAAATTTATAGATGATATAGGTCATGATTTATAAACAGAAAGAAATTAAGGAAAAAATTTAAAGAAAGTCCTCGTGTTATAGATCGAGGGACTTCAGCGCATTTTTGTGTTAGCGATCAGTATTTGATTAGCAAAGTACTGCGTATTAAATAAGTTTAACATGAATATTTTGTGACTTAAATAAACTCGATAACGGTTTTTTGGCATTCAAATTTTCTAACGGTCAAAATATATTTGAAAATTTCCCGCATAAATGCACTTGAAAATCATTAATTATAAATATAAAAGCCTACATTTGTCTTTCTGTCATTCCGCTCTAAGCCACGCCTATTTTTTTCCAAAAATTTTTGTTATTGAGAATTTCAAAACAGTTTATGACATAAACTTTATGTTCTTTTTCCTACCTGATATTTTTTTTTCTTCATTAACTGAGATTCTTATTTACTGTTTTGAGTTTGACTGTGCTGGATGTTCATATTTCCTATTATTACCTACTGGATGTTACTGTATCTTACTATTTTGGTACTGGATGTTCATATTTTCTACTGGATGTTACTGTATCTTAATATTTTGGTACTGGATGTTCATATTTCCTACTGGATGTTACTGTATCTTAATATTTTGGTATTTTAACTTTCCCACTTGATTTTCCCGCCATTTTTGAAAATCCATGAAAAAAATACTTAACATAATTGACAAAAATTATACGTGAGTGATGCTTACTTAAAGTGATTTTTTGAAGTAACTGTTAAGGTTGAGAAAACAAGTTATATATCAAAAGATGGGGAATTTTTTTCTGGATAAGAAAAAATAACTTGCATTGCTGTCACTTTTAAGGGTAAAGAGAAAATCAAGAAAAACAAAGCGTCACTCACGTATAATTTCTTTGTGACGGGGCCCTATACTAAACCAATAAATCAATGAGCTTTATGTTGCTATATCAAGATCAAGAAATCGCAATAACATTAAAATATTCATTGCTCAAGGTGTACATCAAGGAAAGCTTCTTAAAAATGATAAAATTTTCACACAAAATGTTGTTTATAAAAAGAATTTTAATATCTAAACTGCTTAAAGTTTGAAAATAAAATTTAAATTAATTGTTTATGAATATAAATTTTACTGTTTTAAAAGAAGAAAAAAATGCCCGTCATGCTTGACGGGGTACTACACTAGTTATAGTATAATTAACAATTTGCACGGTGAATTTTCCTATTTTAAAATGATTTGTCATTTAACGGTTTTTTGAAATTCAAATTTTCTAACGGTCAAAATATATTTGAAAATTTCCCGCGTAAATGCACTTAAAAATCATTAATTATAGTATAATTAACAATTTGCACGGTGAATTTTTCATATAATAAAACGGTTTGTCATTTAACGGTTTTTTGAAATTCAAATTTTCTAACGGTCAAAATATATTTGAAATTATCCCACTTGAAGTTGGCTCTATTGTATTGAAAACAAAAAATCATTAATTATAGTATTTAGCATTGGTTTTGAGATTTTTAAATGTCCGGGGGGCCAATAACTCGATGGCACGGAGCTAATGCAAAAAACTAGAGCTTTCTACGATGTCTGGTTAAAAAGTTTTTGATTGGAGCCGAACGAACGAACGAACGAGCGAACAAAGTGCATTATTAAGCTACCTTTTTAAAACAAGTTTCAAAAATGCGCTAAAAATTAATCATTAAATAATAATAGCTACTAAGCAATCGGAAGAGACGAAATTTTTTTGATACCATCACGTGATTCTAATGAGCAATTCGTTCTAAATACAAGTTTATAAAATGCTAGATTTTTTTCTCTTGGTTTGTGACGCTTATCGACCTTCCTGATAAGTACTTTTGGACTATCATCAATGACTGCATAATGTCTTTTATAGTAGAAAATAACTAAGTCCGCTTGAGAGAAATCAGAGTAAATTTTATGGTTTGATTGTAAATTTACAATTGATGAATGACGCCTCGATGGCTCGTAACTATGAATGGGAGAAAAAAATTGTGTATTGAATAGAATAACTAATAACTACTATTGGACGTTATACTTTATGGTCGCATGTCGCTTATATTTTTAATTTGACGCCATGGTCATAAACAGTTGAGTCAGTTTCAAACTAGGAGCTTATTTTAAAATGTAATTTTTACTTCATTTTTTAAACGAGACATTAAATCATTTTTGTTTAAAATAACACAAACTTCATTTATTAACGAAAGCAAAATAATCTTGAAGTAAATGTTAAGAAAAAATCCTGAATTACTAAGAATTAATTTGTTTGAAAAAGAAGATCTTTGAGACAAAAGTGACCGTCAAGCACTTTTGTAATTTTCTCAGAAATATAAATCAACGGCAAAAAACCCCCAAATGATTCAATCGCCAAAAACGGCAGTAATAGCTGACCATGCAGGCAGCGATTGGTCAAAGATGATGTTTTTACCTTCAAAATTACGTCAATTAGGTATTCGTCACGAAAACATGGGAATTTCAACTACAATTAGCATGGAATCTTAGCACATGTGTGTAAAGCAGTTAAGTTTAGAAGTACTTGAAAGAAAACCTGTTGAAGTCAAGTGAATATTTCAAGGTCAACTTAATAGTTTGAAAAGCGGAAAGTTTTTTGAACTTTAAGAAGATGAGTTAAAAATGTTGAATACGAGAAGTAAGAAATACGCATTGTGCTGAGATCATCACAAAAATTCAGGTGAAATTCCTTTAGAGAAAAGGAAGTATTGCCCATTCCGTGATCAATAATATTATTATGCAGAAATAAAAATTATGCAAATGATTACGGCTTATATTCTAGCTGCGAATAAATACCGATAAATAAAAGCGGAAGTTTAATGAACTTCGTTACATGTGTTTATTTTATTATTATTTAATACTTTCATAATAGACATTATTGACAGATAATGAATGCCGTGACTTTTTTTTTGTCTTTTTACACAATTTTCCATGTCATGATTTAGCAATTATTGTGGATATTTTGTTACATCGATATATTTGATAACAAATCACTTCTATATAATGGTAATTAAGGAAATTTCTTCAACCTACATTCAATCATCAAACTACGCGAACTGTGTAGTTATAACTTATTGATTGCATCAACTCATACGGAATTTCCAAGTTTTGTCATATTGTTCTTACCTCATTAATAGCTTTAGGAAGCATCCAAATCCACGGCATGTTGCTACCTGGCCTGTATAGCTAACTGTCATCTTGGTGATTTCCTTCTAAACGAGCAATCTTAAAAGTATTTTTGTTTTTTGTGTCTTATGTACGAGAATTGACGTTATTATCACTTGTCTAATAGAATTTCACAGGAATTTTCAACACTTTTCAAGCCTTACTTGATGTATTCAACTCATATCATCTCATTTTTAACAAATTTACTTAATCCATTTCGTTATCTTATAAATTTGATGCTGATTCACTGGCACATTATTCTAAAAGGAAAGGTTGATGTAATGGAAGTTCACGAGAAAAATAAGTTTTTTAAATCTGTATATTGTTAAAATAAACAGCAGAATAACTTGTGAATTAGTTAAAAACATTTCTTCAGGCGAAAATAAAGCTTATAAGAACGGATGGAAATGGCTTGAAAATATGCGATCTTTTGGAGTTGTTTGTATGTGAGAGATGTTGCTTAAAACAAATTTTTTTATTGTCTTACTATACATACAAACTGCTCATTACTCATAGCTGTTGATCAAACAAATAAGAAGATAATTGAAGAGCAAGTTATGATTTAATATACAGTATGTAGATCAACATTTAACGCATTGCACACAATTACACGGGAATTTTAAAAGCGAAAGTCACACGATCATCTAAGTTTATAAATAATAGTGAGGTAGCAGCAGATCTTTTAAGGAAGAGTGAATGATAGAAATTGATTTGCGAAACTTTATGCACACAGCACTTTTTAGCTGCATTACTGCAGTTTTTCTCAAAAACACAACCATCACAAGAATCTATTCATAACTTTTTGCAGTCATTCATCGTTTGACATTACATCTTTCACGATATATTTCAAAAATCATGATTCACTATATCACACGGTATTAATTAAATTCACAAATAGCAGTCATGCGATAAAAGAAAATTTATATACATTACATAAATAATTATCTTATGTTACAATACAGCAAACGTTTCTTTATTTGTTTGGATTTTATAATCACTTAATAATAATAAAAGGAACTAAATAAATACTAAAATAATTAATATAATACGGAGGAGTTACACAAAAATAAGTCTATACAGTATCAAATAATTCGATAAACTAAATGAAAACAATAAATCGGTCTTTTTAAATTTTTATTTGCCGTTAAGAAATTTAGTAAAATATTCTATTACTTTAATTATGTTATGAAATAACTAAGGCAACAGATTATTTGCCAATAGATGTCGTATTGTACGCAATCATTTGGCGCGAAAAGTGGATAAAGAAAATAGTAAAAAGAAAACAAAAAATTACTAAAATAATAGTTTTAAGACGAAAAATTGAAACAAAACATAATTTAGTGAGTTAAACTTTAAGTATATATGTCATAAAAGGTGGATGGAATGCTTGAAAAGTTTTAGATAATGGATTAATTGCTATTTTTCGATTATCCATTTTATCGTTATTTTTTTGTGTGAGCAGATGTTATTTTTTAAGGAAAGCATTAAATTTAGTTACTAGTGTATTAATAAAATTAAATAGGAAATGAATGATCTAAATCATCTACCGTCGTTTCAGAAAATAGAAAAGGTAAATTATAGCGTCTAGGGAATCGAGGTAAACGAATAAAACTTAATTTGTTTACTTTTTGAGACTAGTTGTTTACTTGAACTTGAAAATTTAATTGTTCCTGCTTTACTTTTTGTCTATAGATCGGTGAAGGAACTTATGGAATCGTCTATCGAGCTAAACATAAGCGAAATGGCATCGATGTGGCTCTCAAAAAAATTCGACTGGAATCGTAAGTAGTATTAGAATGCAAAAAATGAACGATAGACTAGGAATTATCCATTTTGGAAAATCAAGAAGAAGAAATGATTCTTTTATTATGCATAAATTTAGGAAAGACTGAATTATGTGTGTGATTTACGTTGTTCGAAATATAATCGTAGCACCACAGGATTCAGCTTTGCTGTTATGCTGAGCATCAAATGAAATTAAAGCATAAATTTAAAAATTTGACATTATAATGTCTACAAGATGCCGGAAAATTCCATTTAAAGATTTTCCAATTTTACAGCGAGACAGAAGGCATACCATCAACGGCAATGCGAGAGATTTCGTTACTAAAAAATATGAAGCATCATTCCATTGTCCAATTATTTGATGTAATTGTTGCAGGAAATTGCATATATATGGTTTTTGAATATCTCGATATGGATCTTAAAAAGTTGTTGGACCGCAAAAAACAGCTCCTCTCTCCAAAACTTGTTAAGAGCTATATGCATCAGCTTTTAGAAGCGATTGACTATTGTCATATGAACAGGATACTTCACAGAGATCTCAAACCTCAAAATTTATTACTCGACTGTGCCGGACATATTAAGCTTGCAGGTAGCTACATCAGCCTAACTATTTTTGAAAACTCTAAATTTAATTAAAATTTTTGAATAGATTTTGGACTAGCACGAACGTTCAATATTCCGTTAAGGGCATATACTCACGAGGTAGTCACTTTATGGTATCGTGCACCGGAAATTCTTCTCGGATGTAAATTGTATTCAACAGCTGTAGATATTTGGAGTCTTGGGTGCATTTTTGCAGAAATGATGATGCTAAGGCCAATCTTTCAAGGTAAATATCAAGTTTAATAACTAATGTAATAAATGTCTATATATTTATGTATTATTCAAGGCGATAGTGAGATCGACCAACTCTACAGAATATTTAGACAGTTTGGGACACCAGATACAACAGTCTGGAAGAACATTCATCAATTACCTGACTATAAAAATTCATTTCCGAAATGGGAGCGACAAGTTCTACCATCTCGAATTTATAATGATAGTGATGCTGTAGACATGTTTCAATCAATGATAAAATATGATCCTGATGAAAGAATATCAGCAAAAGATGCCTTAACACACAAATATTTCGATAATGTAGTCATTGTGCCTGTTGATTTACCACTTGCGCCTGGATCACAGCCTTCAAACACGAGCCAATATATGCTGTGATGTAAAGAAATAAATTCACAGATAATGTTTATTTCAATCCAAAACAATAATTCTTTTTTAAGTAAATTTTAATGTTTCTGATTATTATTTTATTTGAATAAAAGTTTATTTGAGAAAAGTGACACACACAAAAAAAGAGAAGAAAATCTACAATCTAAGGTTTCCATAATTTTAAGATACCATCTGAGCAATACGTTGCAATAATATTCTGATGTGGATGATGACAAATTCCAATTACATCTTTCTCATGGACCGTAAGCGTTTTCTCAAGTTTTCCGGATGTGTAACTGAAGCAATACAGCACTTTATCCTCACCAACGCAATAAATGAATTCACCAAGCGGACTTATCATAGCCGTTATAAAGTTACCTCCTTCTCTCTTTCCGCTCGAAAATGATTTTACTATTTGTCCTTGCATATTCATTACAACCACTGTATTACTTCTATTGCATACGATGAAATTGTCAGGATTTTTTGGCAAGAGCATAATTGAATTTACTGCCAAGTCCTCGCCAAGAGACTTGAATGTCGATAATGTTTCTGTCGTTTTTATCGACCATACCTTCACTTGACCGTCTGATGATGCACTCAAAATATGATGTCCGTCTGTTGAAAATACAACTTCATTAACGAACGAAGTGTGTCCACGAAATTCTTTCAGCATCTTTCCAGACTTTAATCCATGTAGTTTAATTAAATGATCAAATGATGCTGACAAAACTTGAGAGTTGTCACGCGAGAAGGCTAGACATGTGATGCCTTTTGAATGTGCCTTTTCAAATCGTCTCAAACATTGTCCTGTCAGAACCTTCCATACCTTAATTTGACCATCTTGACTTCCAGAAGCAATCATTTCTGAATCTCTCGAAAAACTTAACGCAAGTACAGCTTGATCCATCATCATGAAATTATCCTGTGCCTGATATTTTAAATCCTTGCGGATTTTTCCAGTTGAGAAGTTCCAAATTTCGATAAAACCATCTATGATGTAATTACTTCAAATTGTATTTTTTTCTTTCATTTTAATAGACTATTTAAGTACACTTACCGACACTGCCTGTAACAAGGAATTGTCCATCGGGTGAAAAAGTAGCAACTTCGACATGTGATTTTGATCCAAACTTGATTTGTCTTGCAAGTTGTGTTGGATATTGTTCATCTTCTTGATCTCTCACAGCAGCCTTTCCTCTAAACAAATCAATGGTTGTTCCTGGTGGCAAAAGTCCTTGTGTAGCTTGCCATTTAAGAGCTTGACCGAGAAGAGAAAGCAATCGTGATGATGGAACTACAGAAACTTCGCCGGACAGTGCTTGAGCTATAGCTTGACGTCTTTTCTCTTTATTGCTTCCTTCGGGATATGCTTCACGTTGATCGAAATATCCTCGTTGTAATAGGTTCTCTAAATGGATATAACGTTCAGGCTCACGTTGCTTCAGCATAATCATCGGATCTGTCTGTCTCAAAAGTGATCTTGCAGCTCCCATTTCTCTCAGCTCTATTAATTCAATTACGATCTATAATTAATTTAATTGTGATTGTTAATTAACTGAATGTTCGAAGGAAATGTAGGAATGCACTTACTTGCTCGTAGAGATCAATTAGCTTCTTGTCTGGGAGTTTAAGCGATTGTATAGCTTTCAATACATTATCCCAATGCCCATTGATTATATCCGATACAAAGCCTTCCACAGAATCTACGGTATTTTGCTAAAAAACATTTAACATTAATTAATTGTTTATGCTGAAAATTACTTTTTACTTTGATGCCGCTCTCTTGTTGTAAGCATAATAAGGTCTTTGTCAAGTTACTCTCTTTAAGGAACTGCTGAATGAGCCGAATAACATCCGCTGACTCGATTTCAATAGACATTTCAAATTTTTAATTAAAATTTTATTGTTTTGAAAAAAAATAGTCTTCTTTTTATTCGAAAATTCAAATAATTTCGGTTATTCGCCTTGACTACTGCGTACCCCTTTACGAAAATAGTTTTGAATAAATTTGAACGTAAGGAATTAATTTCAGTCGGAGTTGAAACTTCATTTCGAGCACATCCAAATTATTCAAGCGCTTCAAAAAAAGTTAATTAAATTCATTTCAAAATGACGATGCAAGGACTTTCCATGGCTAGTATAAAGAAGAATCCAGCAGTAAGTAAAATTGAATAAAAAGAAAACATTAATTCCGATAGTTTTTCATCATTACGTCATTTAAAAAAAATCTATGTCGTCCATGTCTAAAATGAGTCGTTCCAAGTTAATTTGCGACTCAGTAAAATTTTAGCTTCTTGTTTATATAACAATGAAGCTACATCAAAAGTATGGCCAATTATATATTCCTGAAAAGGTCCTGTTTTGAACTATTGGACTTAAAAAAGAAAAATGTATTATATTAATAAGGGTTAATTTGCTTGAAGTAGGTGTAAACCATACTTTTTCAATGAGCTGGTTTACTAGGTTGTCATTTGTTTAATGATTTTTAGAGAACAAAGTTGGAACTAAAACGTACTACAGAGAAAACTGAATTACCTTGCATTAGTAAATTTTTATGAGGCAATTCCATGAGTGAAAGAATCGTCGAAAATTTTTACTTTTAAAACATTAGTTGGTGAATGATCACTTAATTTTAAAGGTTCATCATAAACTATAGCTTGATAGGTTTCTTTTGTAATATAAACTTTCTTAATTAACAATAGCTGCGAAGAGATATTTTAATAAGTTTTTGTCAAACAGTTAATTTTGGGTGCAAGAGTTCATAAACAGATAAAGAAACATTAATGCTTTTCGTTTAGCTTGAAACGCTGTTGTTTTATGCATATTTTAGCTAAATTTTGCAAAAAATTTGTTTGATTTAATCATGGAGCTACCCAGTATTTTAGCATTCTCTTCCCTCTCTTATCTTTGCAGTTATTGCCATTGTACGTATGTACAATCGTTGGAATGGTAGGCGCCGGATATTATTTGGTCCGCCTAGCTACTCGCTCTCCTGAAGTCTCCTGGAGCCATAAAAGCAACCCAGGTTTGTCACACTTTATTAACTCTTTATTTTATTACTAGCAACACGTTAATTTTTCATTTTTAGAACCATGGGAACATTATCGTAACAAGCAATACAAAGTAAGTTTTGTCATATATTACATTGCACTTTTTCAAGGAAGAAAAAAAATCAATAAGTGCAACCTTCAAGTATGCACAAGCTCTCTAGCTTTTTCCGCATCGCTTTTATGCGAGATAAAAAAAAGAAGCGCAGAACAGTTTTTGCTTTCATGATCACCTACCTAACGAAAGAAAAAACAAAAGTTCAGATCAAGGTCGTTTAAATAATCTAATTTCTCTTTCCTTTGTCTTTATTTATAGTTCTACAGTCCAATTCGTGACTATTCAAAGACCGAATCACCTGCACCAAAATATAATGAATAAGCAGCAATTCCAACCAGTATAAAGAATGAAGTTTTTTCGCTATAAAAAATTTCTCGTAAAAGTAGATCATCGTTTCAATCGGGCGAATAGTTCAAATGGGTTATATTTTAGTAGATAGAAGAAAATCTCGTTTACCAAAATTCGATTCGTATAACTTTTAAGAATTCTCTTATGTAAATAATTGGCGAAATTTATGTTTTTTTTTCAATAAAAATATTTCGGAATTGTAGAACAACCACTCTATACATGTTTATTAATTTATCACGTTTTTGAACGTGCTTTTTTTGTAATTAAATCTTTTTCGTCATTTTTGTAAACAGCCTGATCCAGATTTCCTCAAACTTCTCTACCTTCAAACCAAAAAAATATGATCGTTCATAGGCGTACCAAAAGTGGGGGGGGGGGGTCCAATTGGGTCCGGACCACATCAGACAGCCCCTCAAAAAAATTATTATATGGAAATTATTTTTCTCGTTAAAAATTTTACGAGGTGTGATCGATAAAATTAGGGATACTGTAAAATAGGTCAAAAGATTTGTGGACATGCTCATTCACATTCTGCAAGCAAAACAAAAAAAAGTTGTGGATAACTGATCAGTGTCAATGAACGTTATCTTTGTTGATAGTTTTTCTTTCAACAAAAATGACGAGATTCAAATATTTACATCATATTTTTATAGCCGCAAAAAGAAGGCAAGAATTTCGTAAAATTGCGCCAGGTTAGTTATGTACGATGATAATGATCGTAAATTTATTTTCTGTGTGCGTATTTGGATGTTTGGGTAGTAATATTTTTTTCTACAGATAATTGAACTGTCTGATTTTATTTTTAGAAATCGAATTCTTGAGGAGAAAAAATATAAAGCATAACGTAAAATAGTCATTTATGAGGACGTAAACAAATTGATGAACTTTAATGCTGAATTTATTAGCATTTAACGCTTGGCAAATGAATATGAAAATAATAAATTTATTTATTTTCTGCTTGTGCCAATTGTGTATAGGAAAAAGTTATTATCAATATTTTTAAGGCAGATTTTCCGTTTTATAATAGACAAACACAACGATCTTTAAACTAGTATTTTCTTAGTTAATGACCCATGATTAAAAATGCTGGAACAATAAAATGCAGAAATACATGTCTGATTTCCTTAATTGTGTTGAGAAAAGTGATTATTATTATTTTTTTAAATAATTTCAGTGCAAGGAGTTTTGTTATGGCACAAAAAAATCAGTATGCACAGTAGTTAAAGGCACATGTGATTATATTGCTTGAGATTTGAAAATTTTGAATACGTTACGACAAAAAGTAGTATACCTACTCTTATCTTTAGCTCCCGTCAATCACCAAATTTTTGTTATTCATTATTTTTCAGGTTCAGTCAACAGGTTTTTGTTCAAGCAGGATTTTACTATCATCTAAAGACCCGATTACTTGTAGTGTTCTTCTGAATTTCAAAATAGAAAAAGATAAAGCCTCGCATGGAATAAAATTTTAAATGTGTATGCGTAATAATAATATAAGAAATACCAGAACTCAAAAATTTTCCACAGTCAGCATTAAGAGCAATTTTCGCCAATCGAGTAGAATTTTGCGATAAAAAGCTTATGTCAAGTCAACCAGTTTTTTGAATTATTGCCTTATTGAAATCTTAAATTCTGCTGACAGTAAAATATATTTAAATATAACTTAGGAAATTTGAAAAATGCACGCTTCCACAAAGTAGAAATCAAAATATTTTGAATTTTCAGGAAACATTAGAAAACAATATTAAACGGAATCAACAGCATAAAACATACATTTCCATAAATTCAGCATGAATTTCAAAATGAAAAACATCGGAACCATGTGACTGTACCATATGTTTTTTGTCTGGCTAATGCTTTGTTAGTGTTTTTATTTTCTCTCTTCTCTCACTGTGAAGCATTAGCAAACAATAAGAAACACTTACATTTTTTGAGAATTTGCAGCTCTCCTTCAGATCGGGACGAGACATCGTGTAGTAAAGTCCGTTATTAAAATTTGTGAATAAATTTAAAGACTGTAAAAAATTAACATAATATTGATTTACATTGATTTTTTATAGTAAAATTCTCTAATATTTGCTAATTTACCTCTTAAAAATTACATGATAATATTACAAAAGGTTTAAAATAAAGTTTTAATAGTGAAAAAGTTGCAGATAAAAGAATTTGCGATAAGCAAAAAAATGCAAAAATGAAAAAAATCAAAATGTGAATTTAAATCTAATAGAAAATGATCAAAGTCATTAATTTAGAAAGAGAATTGTAGAATAAAATAATTTCTACTAGTTTCGATAATTTTAACATCAAGGATTAAGTGGATTAATTACAAATTTATTTGGAAACTTTTTTTTTTGCACAATGGAGGTGATCAATTTTATTGAAGGTCTGTAGGTCTTTTGGACCCAATTTTCAAAACAATTTACCATCATATGCTTTTAATAGATGCAAGTCCATTATTTCAACTAAAATACTTTGTTAAATTGTTAAAAAAGACATGTAAAATTAACAAAATCTATTAATTTAGTGAAAATTTACCAACACATTTAAATAAAAATCCACCCTTAGCTCACTAACACTTTCTCAATCCAACCCACCCTCGATTTTCATTCATACAATTTTTGGATATAAACATTTCATGCTCGTGGGTATTTCTCTTTATATTTATTTGAATTTGGTGCATTTGCAACATTAAAAAAACATAGAATGAACATAAATTTATGGTGTGTATTGTATGTGCATTGAAATTATAAAAAATATAAGTGTGTCTGTGTGGACGAACGAAGCAGCTGCCAAAATAGAACACATTGTTCCTTAAACAATAAAGAGATAACATGTGGATGGCCTTTAAAAT
Source organism: Chironomus tentans (assembly GCA_963573255.1). NCBI lineage: Eukaryota > Metazoa > Arthropoda > Insecta > Diptera > Chironomidae > Chironomus > Chironomus tentans. The sequence goes on along the minus strand of OY754304.1, from coordinate 28,875,074 downwards.
TTTATTTTAAAAAAATCGCGCATAGAATTTTAACACAAAATAATTTCTTGGAATTTATCGAAGGTTAAAAACAATCTGCAGACCACATGTGCAAATTCTCATCTTCTTATTTGTTTATTTACATCTCTGGAACTTTCAAATTTTTTTATGACGGTACACATTTCCTAGATAATTTGAATAATTTCTTGTGGCATGATAAAAAAAAGTTATGAATTTTTATGAAAATAACTCTGAGAAATAAAACCTTTCCTCTAAACCATATGACGTCAGAAATGAGTGAAAGATAATAGGAGACACGAATGAGTCATAGGTATTTTCTGCCGAGTGTAAAGCAGTTACATCGTCGATTCATAAGAAAACAAGTTTAATTTCAACGGAATTTCTTTATGTGTACAGTTTATAAACTAGGCTTGTTCTTTTTGTGCTCTTTTTGTCACTGGCTTTTTAGTTGGATAAAAATCACGTTTCATCGTATTCCGACAATAACATAATGCAGTATATTATTTCAATGTGATAATATTTATTTTATTTGAATGGAATAATTCATCTTACAATCCACTGTACAGCTATTAAAAAATGTATAATGTGTGATTGAACAATATTGCATTGAAAATGTTTTTTACACAGAATTTTACTTTCTTTATGTGCTGAGATTTCAAGTTGTGTATTGCGGAGCATGAGCCATTAATCTACTCCTATATGTGTCTAGCCATGCAATACATGCCTATTGTTATTCATTTCCTTATATTGAACATAAAAATGTGAAATTTTGAAGAATCTAGGTACTTACGGGTTGTTACAATACTAGAAATTTTGAAGTAGCAAAATGGAAATAAAATTCAAAAAATCGAAATTCTCAATTTTAATTTATTCCATTTTGGGCACTTCGAAATTTTTTAGAAATACGTTGAAATCTGCACTTAATCAACATTGATCGTATGTTTTGTAGAAGTTGTTTGAATTAAAAATTCTTAACACTTAAGAATTAAAGCAATTTTTTCAAAAATCATATTTTTTTCAATTCTGTTTTAAAGCGGAATCAATATTGAGTTAAGAATAGCAGACAATAAACGCTATAGAGAAAATATTGACCTTTGAGAAGATTTTTTTATAGCCTCATTGAATTTTGCAATAACAAGATCCTTTTCAATTTCATGCTCACTTAAAAATTGTTAATAGCTCTCGATGCAGCTATCTGAAATGAATTGAGTTCTTCTTATTCATGGTTCTATTTTTGTATATTCAATAGACTTTCTTTGGACTTTGCAATTTACCATAAGAACATCAATGACAGTTGATGTCTTTTATGTCTATTTACATTTCTTTTTGCTCATAATTTCACTCCATTTCAGGTCGTGTTGGATCTTCAACTCCAGATAAAGGTGTGCCAGATATGACATGTATTCCAGACATAGATGAAACTGGAATCAATCGCAATTTAAAAGTTCGTTATGATCGCGATGAAATTTATGTAAGTTATATTATCAAAAGGAAATTTTTAAAATAATAATAGCTATATAATAAACAAATCGTTGATTTGATCCGTGATTAAAACAGATGTCATTTGGTTTTTGACAAGAAGTTTCATGAAAATAATTCATTCACACTTTACCCTAAAAACTTTTACAGCAGTCATATTAATAGGTCAATGCACTTAAGTGTGTGTGAGATACAAATTTTAGATGGGGTTGCTGTCTGTAAAATAATAAACAGAAATATACTCAAGACACAAACACAAATGCAGATATAATAAAGTAAGTCACATCACATGCTTATCTGCAATACTCGACTTACATGTTTAAAGAAATAACTTTTGGCAAATAAAGGATTTTTATCATATCATAGTAATGCGAAATATTAGGGTGTCTACCATCACCAATTTCTTACATCGCATGGAATTTAATTTAATTTTTAATGAATGTTGCAAAAAATTGGTTAGAATGAAAATAATTATTAGTAGTATGAGACATAAACAGTGTTTTTAACTTCATTTTATTTGTGAAATAAGCCTCATTCATAAATTAAATTCTTTCTTTATGTAAACCCATGTAAACAACGATTTCTCAAAATGATATGTATTGGAGAATAAATTGATTGTTTATTCGTTTAAAAAAATACTGGATTTGATCAAGTGAAACAAAAATCATAAATAAATAATAATAATAATTTAGAGTGCAGAATGTAAAAATGATAAAGAATATGCAAAACATAGTGCATTAAGAGCATAAGAGTGTGTATATATAAACTTGAAATATATTTCAAAATAGTAAAAGAATGAATATCGGAGAAAAATGTAAAACTTTTCTTTGTAATGAATGTCATGTATTTCTGCAGACCATAAACATTCGTAATAAATTATGAAATTTGTGCGTTGGTATTCAAAAATATGTCTAAAGCAATCTAGAGGACACGCAGCACGTTTCCTGTCGTTACTTCTTTTTTATTCCATTCTCTTCCACTAGCCAAGAGCTTGTGCGATGAATTTTAAAATTCACATTAAGGCCATTCGTTTAATACTTTTATTTACAATAATGCATACATTGACATACGATAACAGATTATCAATCGAAACTTTGTTTTCATTCATGTGGTATAATGGTAAAAGAATTAAGTTTTAGGACAATTTCCAAAGAATTATTTTTATGATGCTACAAAAGCTACATCATCATGATTCGGATGTTTTTTTTTATCAACAACATTAATAGTTCCTAACAAGCGTTAAAATGATTCACTTTTTACATTTCACTTTATGATTTATTGTTTGCAAATTTGATAATTTTTTTAGTATTGCTGACATATAACATTTTAGTTGATGCTAATCAAGTGTTTGTTGTATAAGTTAGTTCATAAATCCTGAAATGTCACCAAATTAAAAACAAATTTAAGGACAATGTTGATTGTTTTGTAGGAAGTTAATTATAATTAATGCCAATTTGAAGAATTAAAAAATTATGGAGCATTTCATGTGAGAAGTGTCTTGTAAATACATGATGATTCATCATGTTGATTAAATTTTCAACACTGAAATAAAGGTATAACTTTTCGGAAATAAATTAATATTGGATGAGATGTCAAATTATTGCGAATTAAAAAAACGTGAATCATATTTTATATTTGTTTTTTATTCTTGAATGAAATTTTATGGACATAATCTCATATCTTCTTATCCCCTCTTACTCTAATAGAAATTCATTACTTATTTCAAACAACATTTTAACTGTAACAGGATGAAACAATCTTTCAATTAAGATTTCGCAAAACATTTTGATTGTAAAATCGCATTCTACGTAGACACTTATAATATACATTTGCGAAAGAGAAAGTTTGATTAAATTTTTTTTACTGTTCTATAAATATTGTATCCCATTCTAAGTAAAATGTGTTGTAAATCTTTATATTTCAAAGAGCAGAATAAATATATCGAGAGTACAATTTACACATTAAAAAATACAAAAAAGAGTAATAAATTATTTTATGTCATTTTGCAGCGTGTTTACCTTAAATAGTTGAATACAGCTATTATTTTGTTTGTCGATGAGACAGAACTAGTTCTTATTATAGACGTTATTAGTGTCTCTTTTATGCATTTCCTATTTAAAACTAATGAGAATTTCTTTTTTATGATTTATGTTACGTCATCTGTGGTTTCGAATTAACTTTTTTTTCTCTCTATGTTTAAGATTCTTATGAGAATTTAGTGATCATTAGAATAGCAGTAAAAATTATAATTCTTAAATTTGAACAGATTTGTTGAAATTGGTTAAAATTTTCAGGATTATGAAAATGATTAAAACAGATTAAATAAAATTTTACTAAAGTTAAGTTCATATTTAATAAGAAAAATAAAAAGAAGATGAATAAGCTCGTGTTAGATTAGCAATTGATGTAAGAGCCTTTCTGATGTATTCATCCGAAAATAGACACTAAAGTTAGTTTTGATATTATATCATCTCAAAAATAACCAAAAAAACTTGTTATTAATTTGCTCATACAAGTTTATACTTTAAATTCTTTTCCTACAACATGTCTGCCTAGTTTTGACTTGTTTCGTCCAGTTTCACTTACTTAAATGAGTTGGTACCTGTGAAGAATTTGCAAAATTAAAATATTTTGTAAGTCGATAGTGTTTGAATGGGTAATCGACAAAATGTTATAGAAAAATTCCTCTACAGAACCCATTATTTTCACAAACAATATAATAATTTTTGCGGAACATCAAAACGGTTTACTGTAAATATGTTTATTTATGATAATTAAATTACAAGCTATTATATGTCTACCTCTTAATTAACATATTTTATGTGTGTAAATGTGCTGACATTAAACAAATTACAATAAAATTACTCTTTTTCTCTGTTTCAGACTTACACAGGATCTATTCTTGTAGCAGTAAATCCTTACAAAGAAATCGATTGCTATGGGCTGGTAAGTTCAAATAAAGTTTTATTGATTAATGAAAATAAATTCAAAATATAAGAACGCAATTGTATCAAATTCTCAATCTTTGTTAAATCTTATAAGGACACATGGTTTTTGTATCAAACACCAATGACATATGCTAGATATATTTAAAATATAAAATTATATTCACATAAATATCATTCACTCTTTTGTAAAACAAATTAAAAGATTTAATGAAAGGTTTTTATAAAGTTCGATAAATGTTCATTTTGCTTTCAACATAAAGAGTTTATTGACTGATTTGACCCAATTTAGTAAATATTGCATCACCAAAGCGAACTGCTTTGTAATTTTTTATATCTTTTCACTTCTGACAAATGGTTATTAGAAACTAATGCGTAGCTATTTCATCACTACTTTAATCATTACCAGATGCTACATGCTATATTGTTACCATTTTTAGTGTTCTAATTTAAAAAAAGACTTCTCGAACCATTTTAATAAATCAACCGTTTAAATAATCGGCAGACTGGAAACTTATCAAATTTCAACGTCACGCGATTATGTTTACAAATTAAATAAATTTTCGTCAAAATATTTAGTTTAGGGAGACAGATGACGTTCTCACATTTAGACCCCCAAAACAATCAAAACTTTCATCATATAATATTTGATTTGATTAAAAGAAATTTTATAGATTCTTAATTAAGAAATTTTGATATGATGTTGTTTTAAAACCTCAATTTCGATCACGTTTAAATTTTTATTATTTTCTATTGGTGGTGTGTTTAATTGCTGGTTTAAGTCTAAATTTCATTATAAACTGTAACTTAATAATTAAATATAATTGAAAGAAAAGAAAAATCCCATTTTATTCAAAAACTTGTCTGTACCAAAAACAAAATTCCTTTCGTATTTTTTTTTTCATTGATTGGTACGAATTTAAAAAGAATCATATAAATTTACTAGTTTTCCCTTCCGTCTTGAAAATTAATTAATAGTATTCTGCCTTAATACTAACTAAAAATAGAAGCATGGAATTTATGTTATGCTACATATTATATATCCATTTGATGTTGATGAGTAGTTCATTGAACTATGTTTTGAAAGAAATTTAAAGTAAAATAAAGATTAATGCGTATATAAAAAATTTAAAATAAAAAGATAAGCAAAAAGAATTTTTGTTTCCTTCATGACTCATTTGATGATAAATAAGCGCTTTTCCTACTGCTGTTTTAGGTTAATAAGTTTATAATCAAATATAGTAATAGTATAAGCATCGTAATATTTGTGAAATACGATTAAACTCTTTATTTTTATAATCCATTAGACGAATAAAGATTGGGATTATTTCTCGACCTTTTATTCTGTTCTTATGAATTATAAGTACATCAACTGAGAAATGATTCGGTTTCCCATGAAAGAATTTTTATGACGACTCTGTAGACCATAGCAAAGTCAAATCTTTTCCTTGATGTGATAAATAGCCTTATGATTATGATTTGTTTTTTAACTAACCGCATATCTACTAAAGCGTGAAAACAATAGTAGAATATTTCCATACATATACAGAACTTGAATTACACTTTCTCACCATTTAACTTTATTTTTTTTTTATCTTACCTAGTGATTTTAAAAATATGACATTGGAAAGGATAAAGATTATTATAGTTCTAGAATTTATTTGAAGTACCTAGACAAAAAATATAAAATTTGTTTAAAATTTGCCTTAATTCGTCTTAATTAATTACATTTTAGTATTAATTACAAAATTGAAAATCTAGAAGATTCCCTCATTTTTCGAAATGTTCTTTCTTCCTACTTTAGTCTATAAATTCGGAAGCATGACTTTATAAATAGAAAGAACTCATTTCTACATTTATCTTCTAGTAGATCTGAAAATACATTCATTATCTAGAAGAATCTAATTTTTAGGTGCCCATAGATTTTTTGACGTTCCAATTTATTTGTTTTAGCAATATTATCAAGACTTTGTATAGTTTAATCAGAGGGGGGACAACGCAAAATGTAACGATCAAATTTTTGAAACATGCTAACTGAGATGAAAATTTTCAAGTACTCCAAGTGAAAACTAAAATTTTTCAATTTTCTTGAAATTTATCTAGGTAGTCAAATTTAAATTTTTGAATGAGTTAATGAAGTAATTCACATTTCTGATTGTTTCCAATGATTTTTTCAAACTGAAAAGGCATTAGACAAAAATTGAGCATATTTTTCATTTTCCAACAATTTTTTACAAAACAAATTAGAGTACTTGAAAAATTGGATCTCAGTTAACATGTTTCAAAAATTTGATCGTTATATTTTGCGTTGTCCCCTCTCTGAGTTTAATTATGAATTCATTGACGAATTTGAAGACTAAATTCAATTTCATTGTGTGAATATTTGTAAATATGGCCATAGACATTATTACACAAGAAAATCAAATAACATTTCTTATTCTTTTTAATTCTATAAAGGATCAAGTATACAAATATCATGGCCAGAAAATAGGATTGTTGGAGCCTCACGTTTTTGCGCTTGCTGAAGCAGCATATAGAAATATAATAGATAACGATGAGAACCAGGTGAGCTGATAAATTTGACACGCTAATGTCTGCGACACAATTAATTTTAATCACAGCACAATTGCTGTTTGTGGTTAGATTAAAGAAAAATATTTTATTGAGTTTATTTTTTGTTACAGTCATGCGTAATTTCTGGAGAAAGTGGTGGAGGAAAGACGGAAACGACAAAATTTGTCCTGCAATATTTATGCTCTGTAACATGTAACGTGTCAACTTGGGTGCAACAACAAATTTTAGAAGCTAATACTATATTAGAAGCATTTGGTAAATATCCATGTAGAATTTATGCATTGAAGATATGTTTGTTATACTGCATTGCATTGATTTTGTGCATATCTAACAATTATCTTTACAGGTAATGCAAAAACAATTCGAAATGATAACAGCTCTCGTTTTGGAAAATTTATGCAAGTCTGTTTTGATTCGAAGCACACTATTAAAGGCTGTATTATTCAAGACTATCTACTTGAACAATCGCGAATAACGTTTCAGAGTCCCGGAGAAAGAAATTATCATGTTCTTTATCAATTGGTAGCTGAGGGTCAAAATAACAAGGAAGTGGGGCAGTCATTGCATTTACGTGATCCATCGTTCTATAAATATTTAAATGCTTCTGGAAGTCTTCAATTTGATATGGCAACAGAATCAAAACGATTTGAGGGTCTTCGATTGGCTTTTCAAGTTTTACAAATTCCACAACACATGATAGATGGTATTTTTCGTGTATTGAGTGCGATTTTATGGCTGGGAAATTTGGAATTTGAAGATGTTGATGGCGAAAAATGTGAATTAGCAGTTGAAGATAAAGAGATTATAGCCAAAGTTTCAGAACTACTTGGTCTTGAGTCTGATGAAGTTAGTCAAGTCGCCCTTAAAAGACAAATTAATGTCCGAGGAAATATCACAGAAATTCCACTCAAAGTTCAAGAGGCTCGTGAAAATCGCCATGCTATGGCAAAAGCTCTTTATTCTCGTACATTTGCATGGCTTATCACTCATATAAATACATGCATAAATCCAGGACAAGATGCTACAAGATTTCTAGGTGTTTTGGATATTTTTGGTTTTGAAAACTTTGCTGTAAATTCTTTTGAGCAACTTTGTATTAACTACACAAATGAAAAACTTCATAAGTTCTTTAACCATTATGTCTTTGCACTAGAACAGGAAATTGTGAGTATATTTCTAGGTCATTACATACAAATTGTATTTTATCACTAAGTTTTTTTTAATTCCACAGTACAATCAAGAGGAAATTATATTCTCTCATATTCAATTTACTGATAACACACAATGCCTCGAGTTGATTGAAAAGCCACCGAGATGTCTTCTCAAATTATTAACGGAACAATGCCATATGCCAAAAGGTTCGGATGCTGCTTACGTTAATAATCTCAATAGTGAATTTGAAGGACATCCACACTACGAAAAAAGTTCCGACAGAAGGCATTTAGAAACTGAATTTAGTATTAAACACTACGCAGGTTCTGTTACCTATCAAGTGAAGGGATTTGTTGATAAAAATCGAGATGTGCAACAAGATGTTCTTTTCGATTTCATGAGTCGTAGTAAAAATTCATTTGTTCAGGAACTCTCTTCATATCAAGATCTTCTTTCATTACAAAGCCAATCACAATCACAACAACAACTTCAAAATATACCAAACGGAAATGCGACTGTACAACGTGGAACATCTAAGGGAAAACTTACTGTTAGTGATACTTTTCGATATCAACTTCAGTCTCTTGTAGATGTCCTTCAAAGTACAAACCCATGGTATGTTCGATGTATTAAACCAAATTCTGACAAGCTTCCAAACGATTATGACGAAAAAATGGTTCTAGATCAACTAAGATATTTAGGAATGTTAGATATTATTAGAATAAGACGAGAAGGCTACCAAATACATCTTCCATTTGATGATTTTGTCTATCGATACCAATGTTTAACCAAAAGAGTCAGAAATTTGCCGATAAAAGATCAAGTTCTTGCTGTTATTAATAATTTGCATGTTCCGTCAACGGAATGGCAAATGGGAAAGACAAAAGTTTTTATTCGAGCAAAGGTATGTAAAGAAAATTTTGTTAAAATGAAAAATTGTTTTTAAAAGACGACCACTCAATTAAATTTAGGTTCATGAGCCACTAGAAGACGCTAGAAAACAAGTAATAAATGCCAAAGCAACTGTTATTCAGAAACATTGGAAGAGATATCACGAAAGATGTAAATATAGTGGTATTAAAGTAGCAGTAATGAAGATTCAGCACGCGTATAGAGGATGGAAGCAACGGATTGATTTCATACGTAAAAGACGAGCAGCTATTGTTATACAAAGTCACTTACGTGGTGTATTTGCTCGTGAAGTCGCAGCTGCCTTAAGAGAAATGCGTCGAGTTGAAGAAGAGATGAGAAAACGTGAACGACTTGAAGCTGAAAGGAAGCAGCGAGAGGCAGAACAAGCAGAAGCTGATCGTTTAGCACTTGAAGAATCTGAACGGTTAGTTATCATCTACTTTTTTAATCCTAAATTTTTTCCAAAACACATCTACACTATCTATAAAACACCAAAATTAAATCATACATTAGAGTGCATTTAACCGTTGCATATAGCTTATCACGTTTCTTGATTCCTTATTTTGATTTATTTATGTTGACTGAACTATCAAATTTAGTTTCTACGACTTGAAGTTAAAAATGTGTACTTTTAGCCATCTTTCAATACTTACTTTATAGTCATTTTAAGTGCATTTTTAATTGATTTCTTTTACCTCATAAGGTTTAAATTTATTTCATAAAGCGAATTTTTTTTAAAAAAAAACTAAGGGTGCACTTATTCTTTAGTTTTAGACATTTTGCTTGGATTTTAGTTAAACATGCTGAAGAAGCGATCATACGTTTATTTTTGAATTTTGATTTAATTGCATAAAATGTAGTTGTAGAATAGCATTTATCCTACATAGTTAGGACAAGAAAACTCTAAAATAAATAAACAGACATGACATAAACAATTTTATTAGATATAAGAGCATATTTGCTCAAAAATTGGATTTCCTGTTACATTTCGTTTTTCCATTTATTGATGTTTAAAATATAAATGAAGTATTTGCTCAAAACATCATAAATATGATTACATTTGATGGACAAACGAAATGCTTCATATCCGGTTTATGATTTTCAAAATTTTTTCTTCTTCTTCTTCCACAATTTTCCTTTTTTTGATTCCTTTTCGGAATATAATAAAATATTTCGACAACAAAATATATCTATCCATAATAAAAAATTAATGAAAAATATGCACGTAAAGAATTGCAAAATTGAATCACCGTGGAAAGATTAAATCGAGTAAATCTAGACGGTAAGTGAAATAGTTTAAAGTAAATATTGATGTATGATACTTGATGTTTTAGCTGATAGTTTAAAAGGTAGAACATAAAGAACATAGGTGTGTTAATTTAATTAATTTACTGAACACAATTTATTTGCTTAATTGGCACAACAAGCTGATTTCTTAATTCAAATATTGACAACTTACTCAATAATCTAAGTGCTATTCAAACAAAATCGTATTTATGCATGTTCAAATCAGTGAAAGTGATTTATGAACATGAAATATAAATTTCTGTGATGTTTTGTAAAGTAATTGGGCTAAAAAATGCTTTACTAACAAAATAATGTAATCCTATTGTTATGCATTAGAAGTAAAAAAATTTAAAGTATTAATCTAAAAAGGATCTGCTGTACAATAGAATTCTGTCATTTCTTAAGAAATATGATACCACAGTGTATTAATTTATAAAAAGCAAAACTTAAGGAATAATCGTTTTTCTCTCTCCATAAATTGTTACAGTGTTGCTAAACAGGAAATTATGGCTCTCACGCAAATGGCAGAGCAGATAAATTCGAAATTTTCTGCTCAGCAACAACAAAATCAGAGAAAGTCAGAAATATTTCCTAATGGGATAAAGTCATCAAATGAATCAGTAGACTTGGACAACTTATTTGCATTTCTTAGTGAGGTTACTCCAAACGGTCCAAATTCCAATGCAATTATAAACGAGATTGGTGAGAAGATGAATCATTTAGTCGAAGATTTAGATGTGGAATTAGAAAGTGTAATTCAACAAGAAATTGAAGGATTGACAAATGAGAAAAATCTGGCAATTAGTCAGTCCTCGCAAGGAAATTCTGAAAAGTCACACAATGTATTGGACCAACATCAAGCATTGTCAACTCAAGAGCAGATGCAAAGTCGTCCTCCACTTGTTCAAAATCATCAGCAACAACAAAATAATATTCAGCAATTTAGTAATCCTCAACAATTGATAACTAATCAGCAACTAAATCATAACCAACAACAAATTAACCATCATCCAATTCCACAACAACTGCCTCAAATTCAGCCAAATGTTATTAATCAACAACAAAACTGTAAAATGGGGTATGTAATACCAAATTTAAAATAACTATGGTTTTAAAAACTGTTTAAAATTTCTTCTAGCATACCGTCATTACCAGAACCAACAACTAGACCTCCACCACCCCCATCGATATTTAATGAAATTTCTCAAGCGGCACCCTCTCAACCACAACCACAAGCTGCTAAGAAAATACTATTTGAAGAGCCAATTTATGAAGCAGTAATTCATCATCGTGATCCACCAAATCATCATAATATAATACCATTGCCACCTTTGCAACCAATTGTTACACAAGGTATTCAAACACTGCCGACAGTTAAGGAAGTTCCTGAGCCACTACCAACACCACCAATCAGTGAACATATTAAATTGCGCCCAAAAAGTCCAGCAGTTCAAAATGTTCGTTCTGCAAGTCCTATGAATCGTTTATCTGGTGGCCCGTTAAGTCCGTCATCTCCAAAGCATTCTCGACCGAGTTCACGAACATCATCTACGGGTGGACATCCGTTTGAGCGAGAACAACGTCGAAAACATCGTGTTGAAAAGAAATTACAAGAAATGCAAAGCGATAATATTGATCGTGAAAAGGAACAACATCAAAGAGAAGATGTTTATCATGACATACTCGAGTTTGCCGAAAACTACTTTAATACTCATGAACGTTCTCCTGAAGGTACAATAATGGCGACACTAACACGAAAAGGCCGAAAATCTGTTGATATGGTACCAAAATATGAAATGATTACATATTATCGTGGAACGTCCATCCCATCCTCACACATTCATATGTATGATCCCGAAAACGTTACACTTTCATGTAACATTTTTAAGGAACTATGCAAATATATTCGCGGTGAATTAAGCGCTGAAAGAGAATTACAAGTTATTCAATACATAATAGGACAGGGCATTGAGCGTGAAGAGTTAAGAGATGAAATTTTTATTCAAGCTATGCGTCAATCCACCAACAATCCATCAATTGAATGGACTGATCGAATCTGGCTTCTATTATGTTTAACAGTTGTTGCTTTCCAACCAAGCAAATTATTATTCAAATATTTTGTGAGTTTTTTGAAAAGAAATCTTGAGCAACTTGATGGAAAATTGAGACAATATGTGCAATGGTGCCTCGATAATTGTAAAAATACAAAAGTTAGTTGCAGACAATATCCGCCATCATCGGTTGAAATTGCAGCAATGAGACGATTAGGAACAATAGTTTGTCGTTTCTTCTTCCTTGATGGACGAACCAAAGCAATTGATGTACATCCAACTGACACAGCTGCCGATGCGGTCGCAAAGTTAGCTGAAAAATTGGGACTTTACAATATTGAAGGATGGGCAATCTACCAATCACGTCCTGATGGAGAAGAACATGTAAAATCGCACGACTTTTTATACGATATTATTGCAGCATGGGAGATTAAACAGACAAAATTGCAAGCAACAAATTCAACTTTGCGTAAGAATGCAGCAACTCTCGGTTCAGGAGAAAATAGATTTGTTTTCAAGAAGAGAATGTTTAAATCAACAAGAGAATTGTCACAAGATCCAATTGAAATTAGTCTTCTTTACGCTCAAGCTGTATATTCTATCGTTAAATGTGATGAATTTCCTGTTAGTGAAAAGGTTGCTATACAACTTGCAGGATTACAAGCTCAAGTTGCTCTTGGTGATCCATCAAACCAACCAAAACTTGAATATTATTCAGAAGTTTCGAGTTATTTACCAGATAGAATCTCAAAAACTAGAGAAGAACAGTTATGGATTCCGATTTTGGCACAAGCACACCGTCAATATGGTGCTGGTCGTACAGATTTAACTGCCAAAGTTTTATATTTATCGTGTGCAATCCAGTATCCATTATATGGCACAACCATGTTTAACGTCTTATTTAAAGGATACTGGAGTCATGGTAATAGTCTCATTTTTGGAGTAAATATTGATGGAGTTGCTCTTATAAAACCAGATGATAAGTTTATCTTATATGAATTCCGTTATGCTGAAATCGAATCTATTATGCTGGATCCATCTGATTCATTTATTACAATTAATCTCAATCGCTCAACTACAGCGCCAGAGCAACAAAGATGTTATGTATTTGAAACCAAACAGAAACATGAAATAGGATCATTAATTGTGTCATACTATCCACCACTTTCTAATTGGATCACTGAGAATGAGAATCCAGTAAGAAAAGCAAAGGGTATCACAAATGAAGATAGAGTTAGATTACATCATAATATTGTTGTTTGTCGTCGTCAACTTGTTGATACTGAATTGCTTCGCAAACCACATGACTTATCGGGTGGATTTTTAAGAAATACTTTAAGAAGATTGTCAAAGCATCGACTTGAAAAATTGAGAGCTGAAGGAGGAAATTCTGTAAGTGATCATGGTGAAACATATAAAGGATTCATACATGCTTATTGGGCATTTTGTCGTCAAGCGCTTCCACAATCTTTAACAAAACTACCTGATCAAGAAGAACAAGCTATGCTGAATGTCTTCCAATCGATTTTGACATATGCTGGATTGGGACAAAATGGAGAAGTTGTTCAGCGTGCCGAAGATGAACATATTACATTAATTCAATCGATTATGGAACGTTGTATGCGAAAAGAGTCACTTTTGAATGAGTTATATTTACAACTTATAAAGCAAACAACTGACCATCCAGATCCCAACTCAAGGGTAAATCTTCGTCATTGGGCTCTTTTGTCTCTTGCTTGCAGTGTTATTCTTCCACCACAAAAAATTGTTAGAAAATATTTGATAGGACATTTAAAACGTTGTGCATCTGATTATATTAGTGAAGAAGGTAAATATGCCAGATTTGCTGAAAAATGTTTTATGAAAACTCAAGGTACAAGGAGACGTCAGTGGCCACCATCGCGTGAGGAAATTGTATGTACAATAAATAGGCGCCCCATTTATGCTCGCTTTCACTTTATGGACGGTCAATATCATTCTGTAGAATTTCACCCTAGTTCTACAGCACGCGAAGTAATGGAATTAGTGAAGAAAAAAATTGGATTACAGGAAAATGCCCAAGGATATGCTATCTATGAAGTTCTTGGCGCTAGCGAGCGAAGCCTTCTTCCAGATGAAAAGGTCGCAGATGTAATGTCAAAATGGGAAAAGTATAGAAATGCTGCAGCACAAGCTGTACAACAAAGCCAAACACAAAATAATGCCAATAATCAAATGTGTCGTAGACAACATCATTTATTCTTATTTAAGAAGCATCTGTTTTGCGATCAATACATGAATTTAGAGGACCCTGTCGAAAAAGAATTATTGTATCATCAAGTACTACATGGACTACGTGCTGAAAGATATCCAATTTCAGAAATGGAAGCTGTAAGTTAATTATTTTATTATCAAAATAAAAATTTAGTAATGCTCTTTTTTTATAGATTATGTTGACATCTTTACAAGGACAAGTGGAGCTTGGAGATTATACCGACGCTGTTAATGACTATCGTGTAATAGCAGGTCATTGTTTACCTCCTCGGTTTGTTCCTAATATTCCACACGAGGGAGTAGCAATGCATCATCAAAGTTTACGTGGAATGACACAGCCTGAAGCCAAAAAATCTTTCCTAAATCTTATTCGTAGTTGGCCACTACATAAAGCAACAATTTTTGATGTTATGCAATCGTTCACTTCTAATTGGCCGCGAATTTTATGGTTGGCGGTTGATCAGAAGGGCCTGCATTTGCTGGAACATCGATCGCGTAATACACTCTGTACTTATGATTATCTTTCAATTCTGTCATTTTCGCCAAATATGAATTGTTTGATGATCATAACTGGATCAGAGAAGAAGCAGTCAAAGGTTATTTTAACAACATCACAGGTAAAAAAAACTAGACTGTCTTATTTATTCATTTAATTTTAAATACTATTTCTCGATAATTCTTTTAGGCATTCCAAATTGCAAATCTCATTAAGGAATATATGGAAGTGATAAAAGCACAAATGCAAAAAGAAGAAACTCCTCCTCCTGTTGCACCACATGCACCAGCTCATGGAATTCAGCAGCCTAATAGCTTGATTGGAGTGCATGATTTGAGTAATAATAATACTGATATTAAACGAGGTCCTCGGCCAGTTTCAAATGTAAGTTTGAGACAATCAGGCCTGGCTGCACCAAGTTAATACAAATGGTAAAAAAGCTTAACAAATCTAGTCAGACTCTGAGCACCATTTTTAAATTATTAGACAACAAAACTATTATTATCGTTTATATTACATAATATAGTAAGATAGATAAACTTCATTACTTTAATTAGGTGAGAAAAAAATATTCTTACATAATTTTTTATATGATTACTAATAATACTATTCGGCTTGTTATGATGAATATTCATTAGCTAAAACAGATAATTGCTTATTATAAATTCGATTGACACAAACAAGAGTTCTTAGCAAGTCATAATGTCGTGAAGAAGACCATCATTATATTAAAACATGAATGTCTATTGTGCTAAATTTTATTTCCAATCAAAATGTGAGTGTACCGACGAACGTATTTTTTCTAATTGTAAAATTGTGGCAAAAAACTTTTCCAAACTTTGTGTCAACCGAATGAAACTCAATATCTCAAAAATTATTAAAATAACTATTTCTTCCTTCCTCACAGTCAAATGATTAATTCATCAAAATAATAATAACAATAATGTTTTTTTTAAGATGAAGATAATAATCTTGTTATACAGATTATCAGTATTTACCTGGCATATAAAATTAAAGAACATACGTTGTTATATAGAATGAATAAAATATCTAGAAAAATTTTGCAAGATGTATAAAATCAGACAAAATTTTTCTGAGACATTTTAAAGTAATTAATTTAAACAAAAATCTCAATAGATAGTTAAAGTAATCTCATTATCCTTATGCGAAACATTATTAAAATTTATTATTTGATTCTAATTTTGGTGCAATTTATTTTGCAAATTTCCTTTTTTGTTGTGGATTTTGATTCAATAAGTTTATGCGAAATTCTATTGTAAACTGTAAGCTAAGAAATTTGAAACAAACAGAAAAAAATTTCGATTTAATTGAAAGTAAAATACGTGATTTTTCATTTTTCGTATTTATATTCTTTTTTAAAGAGACTTAAACTTCCTTATTAATAAGTATTTTTAATTTTCAACCAAATTTTTTTCTAAAGAAAATAAAAGTTAGTATCCAAATATGAAAAAAATAATCGTAATTATTATTTTAATAATCTCAAACATATTTTTTCAGGAAATTTAATGTTTATTTATCATATCGGCTCCGTCACCATACTATTGTTTTAATAATCTACCTCTTAATAATAGTATTAAACATTTTGGTTTTAAAGCTTCGTGCTAACATTTTTTTTAATGATATTATTTGTTTTCTTTGCTTTTTTAAATCAACTCGTGTTGATGATTCATATCTACATGCTACGCCTCATTTTGCGTTTCTATAATCTTGAGTTTAGAGTTTGATATGATATCGACATAGTAATTTAGCAAAATACGTTGTTTTATTTGAAAAATTTTATTCAAAGTTTATCAGTTTTTTTATTTTAGTTGGCGGATAAAGTATGTACTTTCCTGCTCCAAAAATAAATAAAACAACATATCGTTGTAAAACTGACAAAAATGAAAAGGTTATTAAAAAATTTCCATTATTTTATCGAGAAGAGGATGAAGATATTTCGTCTTCAAATTTTGATGTATCATTTCACGTCGCCATTATGCCAATTGCTACTTTTGTTCAATTTTTATTCCTAATGCCAGTTTGTGGGATAAGAAGTGACAGTGATAAATTAGTATTCAAATGGATATCATTCCGTGTCATAGCCACTTTATTGTATATATCTTATGGAGTGTTTTTAACATTAACATACTTCAAAGACATCTATAGCTCAGAGATTAATGCAGTGAATTTCGGTTAGAGAATGTTTTTGTTTTATTGACGTCTATTGTCTAATCAAAAATTTTCAGTTGGATTTGTCTTTTTTTCATACACAGTTACATGCACAATAATATTTCTAAATGTTGCACGAAATTGGCCAGAACTGATGAAAAAATGGGCAACAAATGAAAAGAATTTTATTCAAAGTCCTTATGAATCATACAAACTAAAATTGTCTACTAAAATTCAACTCACGGCTGTAATTATTATTATATTAGCTTTTATTGAGCATGCTCTGTATTTAATAAACTCAGGTTGTAATCAATATAATTATGTTAAGTCAGAAAATTTGACAATTGATGATCCTGTTGAGTATTTTCTTAAACATCAATTCGGATTCCTCTTCAACCATGTACCTTTTTCTGTTCCGTTTGGAATTTTCAACGAGTTAGCAAACATGACATTCACTTTTGGTTGGAACTATATGGAATTGTTCGTTATGCTAGTTAGTTTAGGATTACATACGAGATTTCAACAAATCAATCATAGAATTGGAAAGTTTTGTGGAAAGGTAATTTTTTATTTGATCTTCAATTTATAATGTTTTACACAATTCCCACAACTCATTGCAGATAGTTTCTGAAGAACTTTGGATTAGCGTTCATAATGATTACGTACTTCTATGTGAATTAGTTGAAAAGGTCGATTATGATCTCCGTTACTTAATCTTACTATCGAACTTGAACAATCTTTATTTCATCTGTTATCAACTACTAAACGTTTTTGAGTAATCAATTGTTTTATCCTTTTGAAAATAATTTCAGTATAATTTTTTTCTTTCCAGTTCATTGCCGTTTAAAATAAATTCAATATATTTTTGGTACTCGTTGATATATCTGTTTTTAAGAACAATAATTGCTCAGTTTTTAGCAGCTAATATCCATGATTCCTCAAAGTACCCTATTGAAGTAATAAAATCAATTCCTCTAGAAGGATGGTGTGTTGAGATGCAAAGAATTTCGGATGAAGCTCGATCACAAACTATTGCACTTTCAGGAATGAAATTTTTCTATTTGACTCGGAAATCAATCCTTGGAGTAAGTTTTTTAAATGGTCATCTGTTTTATATGTTCAATAGAAATTTTTATAAATTTTAGATGCTCGCAACAATCGTTACATACGAGTTAGTTTTGATGCAACTTAAAAGTTCCATTAATAAATAAATATTTTATAGAATTTATAGATTCTAGAATTTTAATTTCAAATGGTCGTAACAAAAGAACTTGAAAATTGTTTTAACATAAATTCATTTTAATTTAAACAAAAGAAAAAAAACATTAAAGGTGTAAAATAAATTAATTAGCATATGTAACACTGCTTTGTCAAACTTCAAATCACGTTCAAGACATTATACGTACAACAACCAAAATATTCGTTTAAAAGTCAGTAATAAAGATTGAAAGATTCAGTAAGCTCTTGAAATTTAAAGAAACAAAACAGATTAAAAAAAATTAAAAGATGAAATTTTCTGTATTGCTTTTTGTATTTATTCTTGTGACTATTGTAAATACTTCACCTGACAACTCTTTTGCTGATATAACTGATGGTTTGAGAAAAGCTCCCAGCAACATCGAGGATAATATAAAGGAAACTGGATCTAAAGCAGTTGGCAAGGCCAAAGACTTTGGTTCTTCTGCTTTGAAAGATGTGAATAAGGCAATAGATAACTTAAAAAATATACACTTTTAGATTTTAGTGGATAATACGATATATTTACCAAATCGCATGCAAGACTTAACATTTAAAAAAATCATTGTTTAATGGAATAAAATCTTGAAATAAAATGTACAAAGAATAAAATCGTGAAATATTGAGTTTTACTTTTCCTCATCACTTATTTTAAAATTTTTTACAATAACTTCCTAAAAGAAGCAAAATAGAAATGAAAAAGTTAAATTATTATCTGTGTAAAATATGTCGTTTCAAACGAATGACCACTGCATTAAGGTAGTTTTTGTGTTCTATCATTAACACATTAATTAATAATATATTTCTCCTTTCTAATTAAAATCAAGCGCAAAAAGAAACAGTAAATTCTTGCACTTAATACAATGCACAATGAAAGTAGTGAAATCTGGAAAAAACTTTGCGCGATTTAAAGTTCACGAGGAGCTAAAACTTTTTAATAACTACTCATTATTATTCAAAGAAGATGATGAAATTATAAAAGAAGATGACTTTGATGTATCCTTTCATGCTGCAATAAGCCCAATCGCCACATTTGTACAATTTCTGTTTCTAATGCCAGTCTGTGGAATTTCGAGTGAATTTAGTGATGATTTATATTTTAAATGGATGACAGTCCGTGTTACAATGAGTTTGCTGTACTTTTCATATGGATTATTTATTACTTCTTTATTCTTTAAGGAAATTTTCATTAAGCAAATCAATTTCGGAAATTCTAGTAAATTAATTTTCATTAAATATTTTTAACAATTTATTTAAACAATTTTTTCTTACAGTTGGAATGTTATTTTTTTCTTATACAGCAACATGTACTTTAATTTTTATTGACATAGCGCAAAAATGGCCAAATATAATGAAGTTGTGGAGGAAAGTTGATGATAATTTTACACGTCATCCATATAAAATTTACAATCGGAAGTTATCAACAAAAATAAGATCTATAGCTATCATAATCATTATTTTAGCCATATTAGAACATTTCCTGTTCCTCGCAAATGAAGCTTTTAATAAATATGCAGACGTCAAATTAAAAGGAATACAAGTTGATAAGCCTCTGGAATATTTTTTGAAGATTCAATTTGGATTTGTTTATGCAAACTTGCCATTTTCGGTGCCAATAGGATTTTTTAATGAAATAATGAACATGACTTTTACCTTCGGTTGGAATTATATGGAATTATTTGTGATGATGATCAGTTTAGGATTGTCGACGAGGTTCCAACAAGTTAATGAAAGAATAGCAAAATATCGAGGAAAAGTGAGTTTTTTTTATTATTTTTTGACCTTAAATCTAACAGTCAATTAATCAAACTCTGTTCATTAATAGATAGTTTCAGAGAAAACATGGATAAGTGTGCATAAAGACTACGTCTCCTTGTGTGAATTGGTTGAGAAAATAGATTATGATCTTAGATATCTAATACTATTGTCAAACTTAAACAATGTTTGTTTCATCTGTTTTCAACTTTATCACATATTTGAGTATGTTTTGATACCAATTTTTGTTTTCGATTCTAATAAATAAATGTTTTTTTTAGAAAATTGCCATATACGATAAATTTAATTTATTTCTGGTGCTCATTTCTGTACCTGCTAGGCCGAACAATCATTACTCAATTTATTGCATCAGAAATTCATAGTTCCTCTAAATGTCCTGTTGAAATTATTAAGTCTATTCCTCCAGAAGGATGGTGCATTGAGATGCAAAGATTTTTGGATGAGGCTCGATCACAAACTATTGCTCTGTCCGGGATGAAATTTTTTTACTTAACTCGAAAGACTATACTAGCTGTAAGAAATCCTCCTTTTTATAAGTTGCTCAATTAGCAATAATTTTTATATATTTATTTTTATTAGATGCTCGCAACAATCGTCACTTATGAATTGGTTTTGTGGCAAATCACTAATACAAGAAAAACACTTAACACTCATGTTGACTAATTAACTTTTATTATTGTTCATGCTTTTGAATTTGTAGTTTATAATTCTGAATGGATTGTCTATTTTTCTTAAAAGATCTTATTAAATTGTGAAACCTTACTTCAATTTGATAAAAATTCGTGTATAATTTTTCTAGATCTTCAGAACTATCTGTTAATTGCTGTAAATCTAAACTGGCTGCTTTATAATCACTATATATCTCCTGATACAGTATAAGACTTAAACTCAAAAATGTTACTGACAAAAACAATTTCCAAATAAATATCATTTTATTTAAAGTTGATGCAGAGGAATAAAGTCCTCACTGAAAATTCTTTGTTAAAATAAGTAGGACAATTCATATTTATAAACTTAAATCAAACAGGTTTTTTCGGTGTTGCCATAACAAATTTGGTTGTTTTTAAATAACACTTCCATGTAGTTTTAATGTTATTACAATTTCTTTTAAGTGAAGCTTTAAAACCTTAGATATTTTTAATTATATTTAATATTTAATTATGACTAAACAGTTAATTATTATATCGAAAACATAGTTACCTATATCAAAACGTTAGTCTCAATAGGAAACATAAAATAAAATTTCTTACGGATTGAAGATTTCCATAACACGTGAGAACGAATATTTAAAGCACGATTGATAAAATGCATCTATAGGAAAGAAAGTAAAATATTATCAGATGCGCGCACATCTACCGAAACGAAGATAAAAAAGAGTACTCGAAAAGTGAGAGGAAACATTATAATCTCAGATATGAATCAGTCAGCGGTAAAACTTGTTGACATACACATGTTCCGGTTAAAAATCTCTTTGTGTAATTCCTGCTGTACTGAATAATATTATCAAATATATTGTTTTCATTAATAATAGTGATAATAGTGATAAAAAGATAGAAAATAATGTTAGAAATAAGAAATTGGAAGTGAGAATAAAGGATAAATTTTCGAGCGACACGAGACTCCATTCACAGTGATTTTGAAGTCACATAAAGTCCGAAATTCCTAGTGTGATCCGTGTGGATTCCATATGGCAACCTTTGCCTACTTTCTATCGCTCGGGATTCTAATTCACTTGTTATATGTCAATTAATTTGAATTCATAAGAAAAGCAAACGAAATAAAATTTAAGAAATAAAAATGATTTACATCATCGTATATGGATTTCCTAAGCGGATTATTATTTTGAGAAAACAAAAGCGGATTTTCTTCCCGAAAAATTCTCAGTAAAAAAATCATTTTTATTCTAATAATACCTATTAGATTAAAGAATGATGCTTGTGTGTTGCTATAGTGAAACTTCTCATTTCCTGATTGCTTTTTTCTTTACATTTTTCAATGGCATTTAGAAAATATATTGAAAAGGAAAATCATGGAAACAGATTTAATTAAATTGAGGTATTGTCATGACAACTAAATACGTTAATTTATTTTCATATAAAAAAACATTAAATAATAAGTTCTATGATGTGAAGTAAATGAATTTCATATTAAATTTATAATTTGTAATTTTAAACGTAAATTCGATTATTTGAAATTACAATTTAAGTAATTAACATTTACAAAAAAAAAGTTTTGCTGTTTAGATATTTTTACCTTAATAATGCAATGTCATCAAGTAGATAAAGAAAAGTTTATCCATGCTCTTTCATTTACTTTTAACTAACGTTAATTTTAATATAATTTAATTTTTCCTAATATTATAGCACAGTTTGAATGCACCTTATGCTTTAATTTGTAATTTGTTAGGTAGGATAGCATGGAAAGATACAAACTTTATAATGAAAACTTTTTTTCCTGTCAAGTGTATTTTTGCTTGCCATAGTATGAAACTTTTTTCATATACACATCACGCTATGAGAGAACAATGGTGAGTAAAAGAGATAAAAGCGGTTATTGTAATCCATCGATGGTTTTTTGGCACCAGAAAAAGCTAATAAACTTTTATTTGCTTTGTAATGTATGACATAGTGGATGTTTGCGAAATGATGAGACGAGTGAAAAATTGAGTCAAAAAAGTGAATGATAAAAACTCTGTCAATTTAATTTGAGCGTATGAATTTTCAATTAAATTAATTGCATTTGTAATTCTAAATCCTATATTGCTTTGATGTGGACATTAATAGAATAAAAAACTGAGAAAATTAATTTTCATACATATTCATTTGTATAGTTTTATTTGTGTGCTTGTGCATTAAAAAATATTGAGAGACAGAGGTAAATGTGTAAAAGTACATTGCATAAAAGGCGAAACACAGCATAATGACATTAAAGGCTACAATATTGAACGGAAAGAGCTAACAAAAACAAATTTCATCTTGATGGAAACTCATTCAATCCTCGTCATTAAAGTGCATTTAAGAATTGTATTAAAAAAATTCAAAAAATTCTATTTATTAATCACTGGAAAAGGATTATTATTATTTTTAACAATCCTACAAAATACAATCAGAAATCAGTAAAATTTTCTCTTAAAATTGGTATAAACTTGTATATATTTAAAGATACGCATTACATATGAGAGTTTCCTTTAAAAAATTTCTTTTCATTTTATATGATGTTTATAAGATAAGGAAGGTGAGCTTTGAAAAGAGGGATGAATAAATTTGCACCCTTAACATTATATTTAAAAAAGGAAATTCAATTCACATGATTTTATGTTATGGGAATTTTCTACTTGTTGCTTCTTCTCTACTTTTATTTTAAACTAAATCAATGACTCGCTTTACTATGCATACATTTACTTTTCAATAAATTTGACCATGACCTAATTTTTATTTCCTTTATCTTTTAGAAAGAAACTTAATATAATTTATTGGTAATTATTTACCACCTTTAAATAATTTTCTAAATCTCCAAAAAATCATAAGATAAGATTCATTTTCAGTAGGTTTATTATTAAAAAAAAACAACAGTTTTATGATTATAGATAATTTGTATAGCAATAAAATGTAATTTAAATTAAATTTATAAAAATCTATAAAATTATCTTTATTTATTTGAGTGGTGGTCAACCTGTGTACCGCGGCACACTGATGTGTCGCGAAAAAAATTCACTTTTTTGAAAAATTCCTTCACTTGCATTAAGATTTCAACTTTTTAATTTAAATTTGAAAGAAAATTACTTTACTCGGCCGCAATTAAATTACCGGGGACATGTTTTTTCAATATACTACTAGTAAAAATAGTGAACAGTGAATAGCGCGGTGGAAAAATCGTGAACATATAAAGTTTTGGTTTGTGGTATATGCGTTAATTCTATAGAAAAGGTTTTACGTTCAAACTGTCTTGAAAACAAAACATTCAACACTACATTTGAAACATTAAACATTATCTTGAATGTTAAATGAAAACAAAATATGTATCTTAAAAAAATAATCAAAAACTTCCCAACATAAATCTAGATAATTTCATTTTCGCTTAATTTTAGTCACACATTAGTTATATGCAATTTTCAATCGCACATTTTTTAAATAAAAATAACATGTTTTAGTGGAAGCTAATTTGAAAATTAATTATGTTTGTTACTGTATTTGTTATCATCCTTAGTTGAAAGGAGTTAAAACATTACTGATGAAAGAATTTTTAATTTTAACAGGAGGAAAAATGCTAATGTTGAATGTTTTCTGAAACTTTCAGTTTGAAATCAACAAACGTTTCCCCGATAAATCACATCCAGTTTTCAAAAATTCCTGAAAATTTATCAATAGAAAGTTTAATTACACTTTTACGGTGTTTTTAAAAAAATTTCAATAGGTAGTTTAAATTTCTTAAGAAAAATTGTAAAATTGTTTGAAATCGAGTTGTACAAAAATATAATTTTTATTAAAAATATAAAAATATATTTTAATTTTTTTTCCAGTGTAAAACATTGACAAAAAACTCTTAAACAATGATGAAACATTCACCAACGACGAATCTAATTTCAATGTTTTAGTAAAAGATGTCATCATTATTTGAATCAAAAGAATCTTGAAGTTTTAAAACAATTTCCCCTTCACAATGCATGCGCAAATGAAATACCAGTCACGAAAAATTGAATGATGGCTCCCCAATAATTAAAATATTAATTCTATATTTTAATAAATTTTCAAATCAAGTTTAAAAAAAATCAAGCTTTTTTAAAAGTTCAAAAGTTTATCGAAATCTTCAATTATTATTTAATAGAAAATTTTGCAGTATGAATGAAAATGTAAACAATAAATGAATACCGGCAAAAATTTATTGCTAGCATTTAACGCATAACTTTCACTTGTTTCATGACTTATCGTACAATAAAAAAAAGTCTTTCCCAAGTCTCTTCATTTTGTGAGTATAAAAATGCGC
This sequence comes from Chironomus tentans, assembly GCA_963573255.1. NCBI lineage: Eukaryota > Metazoa > Arthropoda > Insecta > Diptera > Chironomidae > Chironomus > Chironomus tentans. The sequence goes on along the minus strand of OY754304.1, from coordinate 28,849,761 downwards.
GTGGAGATTTTTTAAGCTCAATGAAACATTTTTTATCTCTTTCGTACACGTATATCACAGAGCTTCATTGCGGTTTGAAGAAGAAAAAAGATTTGCGAAATGAGAAGTTTTTCAGTCCGAGATTAAAGTCCCTGCTGTAAAGACACACGTTTGTTAGTTGTCATGCTTTTTTCGGTTGTGCAAAGAAAAATTAAATAACAAACATCTTTTCTTTTATTATTTTTAACTTTTTTAGTTTCTGTAATTTTTTATAATTTTATCAAAAGTGAAAAAAGTTTAAAAAAAGTGGTGAAAAAGTTCTTCATTCCCGATATGAGATAAGGTTGCATCTAACAACCATCATTTCCATTCCTCCAACAATATTATAACCCATATATGTATATTATATAGTAAAATAATCTGTGATAAAGTGATGACAATAATGATCTTCATTATCTATATAAAATAAAAATAATTAAAACTTAAGTAAAAACTGTTTCAAAAAAATAAAAAAGTAGAAAAATTGGGAGGCCATTTTGTGAAAATCGACAAATTTTCTTTTTTGGGGAAAGAAGAAGAAAAAAATAAAAAGAAGAAAAAGAAAGGAGAAAAAGTTCTTGTGAAAAAGCTCTTTTTGAGCAGCACCAATCACCACGAAATCTAAAAATCTTGGTTTTATTGTGGATTACATAAAATTTTAAAGAAGAAAGCTAACTCGAAAAGGCATAAGACATCTAGACATGTTCAGGGATTTTTATATCGTTGCATTGTTGTTGCTATCAACAATCGAGAATAATGGTGAGTATAGTTATATAATTTCAAAGCTAATCATTGCCGTTTTTCATCTACAATTCTGTTTAACTTTTAATATCCCTTTGAAAATATTTTCGGCATTTGTTATTGCTGTATAATTTCAAATCACAAAAATAATCGGTAGAACTAAATTAAAACTATGTAACTATTAATCTTTTATCCAATAAAAATCAATCTTTTTTTAGCTGCTTAAATCAGTGTATTCCAAACTGTGTGTCGCTACACACGAATAGCCAAATATTCTAGGTTCGAAACGACCAAAAATGACCAGTTTGTCAATGAAAGTCAAGTTTTGAGAAATGGGTAGAGTTAGAAGTTTTAAGTTAGATGAAGAAGTATCAAGTTTTACCCTATTTTATCTTTTATTATAAGAACATGTCTTGTTCAGTAATTACGGCTAAGTTTCGATATAAAAGGTTTTGAAATGTAATGAGTATGAATTGCAAATTAACATCATACTTCTTAAGTGAGTACCTGTTTACTGACATTATAAAAACTTTACTCCCGTTCATTCAACAATTATGCTGTTAATTAAAAAATGCTGTGAGAATATTAAGATGGTAAACTAGTCTTTAAAGACCAAGGTTAATGAATCGCTCATTGCTTTTTCCGTTACACGTCAACAACATAATTTTTGCTAAACTGCATAAAAATAAGTTAATGTTTTCTTCTTTCCATTCTTTTGTTATTTACTTCTTCTGTCGTCCAATGATCTCTGTTGTGTTGCATTTTCTTTAGCACGATTAAATAAAAGTAAAATAGACTTAACTAATCATAATGATTCGCACTTGCTTGCTTATAAGAATGATACAACGGACTATACGGAGTCAGTTTTTTCATTGAAAATTTCAAAAAATTTGTACTGCTTTTTGAATATTATGTTAATTCAACGTGTCTTGAGTTGTTCATCACCTAAAATGTAAAAAAACGATTGCGTATATTCCAAAAAAAAAACGATATGAAAATGAAAAGTAAAAAATTTGCAGTTCTTTAAATGTTTTTGAACAACCAAAATAATATGCTTTAGTGAAAGTGAGTTTGTGCGATAATTTCTGAAAACATCGTTTTCAATGCAAAAAATTGGAGTTGCTACCTGTGATTGTATATATGTGGGTATATTGTATATATTATTTAATATCATAAAATGTAAAATTATGTTTTTAATGGATCTAAAATATTTTACACGCTTTATATTTAAATTTAGACCTGCAACAAACTACAAATTGCATGTTAAAATCACAGATAATAAGTTTGTGAATAATCAAAAAGTAAAAGTGGGTTGATTACCTTGGTCAAAATATCAAGAAAGGTCTCTTAGAATGAAAATATGCAACAAATATTAAATTGCAAATGCATAAACTGAATTTTTCACTCATTCCTCTATGAATTGTGGCTCATTAAATTGTGATAATGGAAAATTAAATTTCATTTTTATGATGTGTCATGAATGATAAAACGATGAGACAGAAGGGAGATGGGGAAAAGTGAAATAGAGAGATTGTGGAATATTGAATGAATAACATCCCTCGCAATAATACTGAATATAATACTCGCTCACTCATCATATAATCACCCTTAAAGTACATAACTCTCTCTCTTTATGTATATATACATACCCATAATTCTGTACTGACAGTAAACACACAATAAATATGATCCATGAACGAACGAGCGAGGGTGATGAATGAAGAAGAACAAAAATTGTTCACAACAGGAATTTTTTTTATGTATAAAATCAGCTTAATTTGATGAACAAAATAGAGACATGATTCATATGAATATTATAATAATGAGAGAGATGTAAGAATTATATGATAATGATCTACTACAATACCCTCAGTTACTTCTACCATTGGAGCTTTTCATATTATTTATAAAAGGATTTTTTTCCAGAAAATCTTTTTTAATATTTTTCGTTCCTATTATGGGAAATCTAAAGTATACTTTAATAGAAACGACATCGCTAGAAACAATTTTATTTTAAGACAATTTAATCCTAAAATATGAAAAAAAATATATATAATAATAGATTTAAAGGGGGAAATAATCTAATTTAATAGATTTATCATTATATTTTTAAACACGATAAGGATTATCTTTAATTATTTGAACATTGAAAGTTTCACATTAACAAATTTCACTAATACTTTTAAAAAACTGAAGTACTCAAAATAAACAGACTATTGACATTGACATGCAAATTACATTATTGATATTGTTATATAGTGTTATTTATATTCTATAAGTATTATTAACAAACATTTACATAAAAAGTGCAAGCAATACCAGAAATCTGATTTAATTATTTTAAGTGAGGTATTCCTAAATGAGAATGTTATATCTCATCTCGCTGATGGCACTTCACCTTGAAAGCGTTCAAAAACGTTTTATAAAAGAAAGAAAGAGAATAAACGACTTTTTGATGTAAATTAATCGTTATCGATTTTTCATCTTCTTTATGTCATTTTTCAAGATTCACAATAAATATAATGAATATTGGATTTATTGTCTAGGTAAACTTCAATGAAAAAATAATCAAATGGATTTTTTTACTTTTTCTTGCTTTTTTTGTAAAATGTAGGAAGGATGAAGATAAATGAAAATCGGATTAACTCAAAAGTTCCTTTAAAATTTCTTATTTGTTTTACTGATGTATAAAATCATTTTTTCATCTTTCATAAGAGCATTTCAGAAAAACATTTATTATACGTTTAATTTTTTACTTTTTGCACGCAAAATTTTAATGCTGTGATGGCAATTTTTTATTTCCCATAAAATTAAGTTTTTTTTTCTGCTCTATTTGATGTTGTTCAGCACAGTTCAGCATATTTTTTCTTTGATAATTTTTTTTTATTTTTAAAAAACTATATGCTGAATAAAGTATACTTGCGCCAAAATGGCCAGACTTTTGGACGATTTTGCCAGAATTCATATGGACGATTTTCGTCCGAGAACGATTTTTGGACGACTTTCCCAGATTTTCCATACATTGAAAATCCTTAACTGCACGACAAAGACAGATTTTGATACTTTTTCGGACCGATTTTTTTTATCTGACCGATTTTTGACAGATTTTGCCAGACAAATCGTATGCAAGTTACCAACTTGCATGCAATTTTCGGTCGATTTCTGGACGATTATGCCAGATATTGCCAGACTTTTTTTGAAATTTTTTTAAAAAATTTATTTTTTCCCATCTTTTTTTCTTGTTCTCATATACTTCACAAGCGCCTTATTCTCTTTAACTCTTATATACTCGTCCGATTTTTGCCAGATTATGCCAGATTTGTCTTGGGATTCGAACCGAGGACCGCTAAAGTTGTGAAAATTTTTGAAGTCTTGTACTTTACCGCTGAGCCACCGCTATCTGAAATTATATATTTTATGTGTGGCGACAAGACATATTTAAGTTGCACATGCATTTGTTACATGATTAATATTTAAAATAATCATTTTTAGATATTTAATAAGTGAAATTTAATTAATATAAAATTAATTATATTAAAAAAAATTAAAAGAGATAATTAGTTAAATTTCAACTAATAAATTTAAAATTTTCTAGTAGTAATTCAAAGCCATGTGTAATGACTACAAAGGTATAATATGATTTTAAAAAAATTACTCATTTGAAAAGAATTAATTGTTTCAAGCAAAATCAAATATAATTTTTTTTCATAAATAAATATTTGAAAAAAACCTTAAAATATATTATCAAAAAACTTCAACTTTTTTCTCGTAATTTTTTACCAGTTTTTCGTCCTAAATTATAAGACTTTTCAAAAATCACTACGTAATAATTTTTAGTAAAATTTTTTTTCACGTTTTTTAGTGAAAACATTTTTCACACAAAATGTCATATTTTTCTACGTAAATCAGTATTATCAAAAAAGCACAGATTTTAGTCTCTGATTTTCATTAAAAAAAAATCGTGCAAAATCGGACAAAATCTTGCAAAAATCGTTCTTATATTTTGAAGATTTTTTGCGTTAGAATTTGCTCGATTAATCTTGCATAAATTTGATCGAAAATGTACGATTTGTCGTACGTTTTTTAAAAAAATATGTCTGGCAAATTCTGGCAAGGTCGGACGAAAAAAAATTTGAAAGAAAATGCCAGAAAATGCAAGAAAATTTATCTGGCAAAATCGTCTATAAATCGTGCATAATCGGATAATGATTTTTGTGTGATAAAAAAATCGTCCAATGTCGTTCAAATGTCTAGCAAAATCTGGCAGAAGAAAAAAATCTGGCAGAAATCTGGCCATTTTGGCGCAAGGGTAATCGATTTGTGTGTTTTGTGGACTTTTATTTGAAAAAATTTACTGTCTAAATGTAATGAAGCAGAAATGATGAATGTTGAAATTTAGAAAATTTCCCTAAGGGATTCTTTTTTATACTGGTATTAATTCCAATAATTTTATGCATCAGGTGATGTAGAACTTACGCCATTTCCAGTTATATCATAACTCACCATAACATTACTTGGTACTTATTTCAGATCTTAAAGTTATGCTTTACATTATTTACAAGTTATTGCTAACATCTGAATATAAATTTAAGTATGAAAAACATTTGAAATGTAGACTAAATTCAGTTCCTTTGTTTGTGATGAATTGAATAAAAAGTTATTTCCTCTCATTTCCTTGATGAACTTAAAGATCCATTTATCCAATTCCTTATTCATTATTCTATAAAGCATAGCAAAAGTGAAAAGGAAGAATTACATAGTAAAACGAGGGATGATTGTAGAGGAAACTGTCCCTTCGCTTTATTCTCTTCTCCTTTTACATTTTTATATCCCTTGACAATTTTCCTTGAGCTCTTCGAACAATAAATAGTGATTTGATGGTTCTTAATGTGGAATTATCCTAGCAAGATATTCACCATTTAAATACGGTGTTAATTTAATAACAGCATTGATGAATGCATCAATGTTGATTATCTTAAACAAACAGACATTGAATTTCATACCATTAAATCCGTATTTTATGAATGTAAGGATTGTCACAATGCAAACGTTTTCTGTTTGGTGAATAATGTTATTTCTCGAAACGAGGGTGATGAAGAGTGATAAGAAAATTTCACGGAAATTTATAAAGGAAAGATTTAACATTGCAACCCTTTTTATCTGAATCCTCTCCATAGTTAGCAAGAAATATCAGATTCAAGTTTTTATGCTAATCGATATGAATTAAGCAGAATTAAGTAAGTTTATTGAAAAAAATGTATATTTTTTATTTATTTCATTTTTTTAAAAAAAATAAATGTTTTAAATTTAATTCTTATTTAAAGAGATACACCACATTGAACATTCTTAGTATTTTAAATGAGTTTAAATGTGGTTTTAAAGATGAACTTTCACTTTTTCAAGGCCATTTTATTATTCTCCAAGATGATTCTCCGAGGTGTGTAGCATTGTGTATGTATACACATTTACTAAAACTTGGAAAATTAGATTTTTATTTTTTTTATATAAATATAAATATATATAAATTTAGCACTGCAAGAGTCGCAAATGCTTAAAATACGTGTAAAAAATTCTTAGCATTATATTTTGTGATGAAATAAAATTGATTGATGGTTTAACGAACATAGACGCTTCCTCGTTGACTTTTCGTTCTACCAACCGACTTCATTTTCATGCCTACAAGGGATATTTATATGAGTTTCATATCGTGTCTATTTGAAGCTTCAGTTAATTTGGAAAGACAGAAAATATGAGGGTTGGAAAAATAACTCACTTGTTGAGAATTGCTGGTAAATTCCCTTCACATAAAATATTTATGATGAGAAAATTCCTGAAATTTTTTTTTTTTGGCATTTGAAGAAAAATATTTTTTTGCTCAATAAAATTCTTTTACATTTGAATTAAGTACTACAATTAAAGGTGATAGTTGTCAAGGTGATTTATTACGGAAGTCAAAGGTCACAGAAGAGTTGTTTAAGTTTTTTCAACATAATTTTGTAAAAATGTCTTTAGAAGAAACTAAATAAGCAATTTAGTGCAACACCAATAATGTTCAAAATAAATTTTATAATTCCATATTAAATTTGGATTTTTAATATTTCCTCAATATAAAATGGGAATAAAATATTATATCATCTCACACCACAATATTGAGAAAATCCTCTCGTATTCTTCTCATATTTCCTTCATTGAGGGCATGAAAAAGAATCGTTGCATGAGGGGAAATGAAAATTTATTTGAAAATGATGATGACATCATTATTTTTCTCTGACGGATATATACACAAGCTATACTGTGTACCTATCAACGTATATATTCGCATAAGTTCTTTCAGTAACAAAGAAATTCATTTTCTACAATTGGAAAATCCTTTTAACGAAATTGCGTTTTCAACTCATACACATTCTTACAATTTCATTCATATGTTTTGCACGTTGTTCAATGCGTATGCAATGGTAAAAATGCCACAAATTGTAACCTTTTCATGTTCTTTCTTTTTATAACATTTACTGTGGGTGAAAAACTGAGGCATATTTATTGTGTGCATGCATGCGCTCATGTGAAAAGAAAATCTAATACTTTTTTATTTTTCTTTATAGGCATAAATGCACGAGCACCACCAGAGCCATATTACGGACGTCTAATTGGTAGTTTTACAGAATTTGCACATGGAATTAAGGTAAAACTTTAAGGCTATTCTATTCTTTAACAAAACTATTTAAATTTCGAAAACAGGGTATAGTATATGCAGTTGATGAGTCAACCATGTTTATAAAAGGATTTGCCTACGATGGGACGGGACCAGATGCTTTTTTCTGGGTAGGCAATTCACCAAGGCCAAGTCCTGAAGGCTACATCATACCTTATCCTGAAGAATACAGTGGAAGGTAATTTGACAAATTATTCATAACTGAATAAATGACTAGAAATAATGAACTAACTCCATCTATGTACTCCAAAGATCTATGTATTTTTAATTCAACATTTTATTCTTTAATTTTTAAATTTAAAAGGCAGACTTTTAAATTTGATTATCTTAATACATTTTCATGTCATTAAGATGTTCAAAACATATTATATAATGTTATGTATGCTAGAGATAAAGTCATAATCTACAATTAAATTTAACTTTAGAACCAAAATAAGTGGCAAAATATAAATACAAGGAAGAAAAAATATTTTTGTTGATGCTTGTTTTTCATTTCTCCACTTGTTTTCGCATTATACTTAATATTTCTCAAAGCTTAGAAGTAAGTAGCGTATATTGCACATACATGAGATGATAAGGGGGAAAATGAAGAGGATTTTTTTTCAAATCAAATAAATATTATTTTCGGAGTTTTTATGTTTTTCCATGTATTTTGAAAAAGATAAATATTTATCTTTTTAGTGATTTTTAATGTAAAAAAATTTATTGAAATATGAACTCGTAAAATCGATAAAACCATTTTCAAGCATCGAATTTAAAGAATTTAGATTTGTAACTTGTCTAAAAAGTAGACAAAATTAATGTTTACGCCTTGTTTAATTTTGCATTGCTAAGCATAAATTTTCGATGAATTTAATTAACTGTTTTAGATATGCTGAAGCAACAAGAAGTTGATTAAAATGCACCCTATTTCAAAAATTTCTTTGACATCTAAATGTTCTTTTAAGTTATTCATTCCTCACTTGACATTATTTTTATGGTTATGGTGGATAGGAAACATTCCTTCTTTTCTGGATGATGATTTTGATCAAAACAATTTTATCTTCCTTAAAAATTTTACAATTCGCAGTTAAAAACGAAATAATTTTAGATGTATTTCAATATTGAGGAGAGGAGTAAATATTAAAAATAAAAATGATACAACTAGACTTTATAACTAGAATGAAAAATGACCATGAAGCAATATTTTGTATCTAATCACCATAATATTGAGAACCAATAAAAATGTGAGAAATATAGCTGACAATGGAAATTCGTTCACCCCTTTTTCGTGTCTTTGTTAATCATTTCAATCATTATTATTTCCTTGCAGTATATCTAAATAGAAATACTACCAAAAGGGTAGTACGTGTCCTTTGCAATGCTCATTATTATTCAAAAACTCAGTCATTACTCGAATGGAAATTGAAATGATATGATGATGCGATAAAGTCATTAATTTATTTATTTAATTTACTCTATGCAGTTAAAAGTATTAGATTTTATTATGCTCAATCAGATGAATACATTTTTGCTGATAATAAGCCTTGTTACTAAAATACTAAACATTTTGCTTCAGTATCATTTTCATGAATTCTTCATTGTATTTGTTTACAATATAAAATATCCTTTTCAGATATCGGTAGATCATCGCTAGACAATAATAAATTTTAAACTAGACATCACGATACATATATAATAAATATGACATTGATGAAAATATCATGACATTAAAGAGCATGTAGAAGCAAGGAATGAAAAATTTCCATGACAGCCGTAATATCGATTTCTGAAAAAAGATTTTTCGAAAATGAAAAGAAAAAAAAATCATCCAAGCGACAAGAAAGGCATTCGTTCGTTTTTATAAAAATATCTACTCATAATTCTTCCTTCCCTTTTTTCTCACTCTCTTATCATATCCAGTCAATAAAATGCATTTTCATATTAGTTATGGCACGTGGCTTCACATTGTTATTAGTCTTTATGACATAGTGGTACATGTTCAACCCTCCGTTAAATGGAGATTTTATGTTGTCGCCTATGCCATTAAGTATCCTAGCAATATACAATGATTAGCTTGCGATTGCTATGAACAAAACATTGAATTTTCAACCTTACTTTGTTTGCATATTCTTGAAATGAAAAAATTAATAAAGCGTTTAATGGAATTCTTTTTCTTCACAACTTTAAAGCTTCAATCAAAAACGGCTTTAATTTTTTTCCTCCTTCCAGAATAAATTTATTTTTAAGGGGTAATGTTTCGTTTCACATTTTTCCTATTCATTTTTACGCTATGGTACCTCCATTCTTCTCATTCAAATCATTCTTCCTTTTCATTATTTTCTTAGTTATATTTCAATGTACATTTTCATATTGTGGGTAGAATTCTGTACAATTTAACAACATAATATTCCTTACGCCTAATAATTCTGTTTTTTAAGAACTAGACGAATTTCACCATTATTAAGATTAAGAAACAAACATAAAGAGAAATATCTTTCAATCAAATTTATAGCCAGTTTTTTCTGATCTAATACATATATTTTCCGAGGAAGTTAGCCAAGTTACCATCGTCACAACTAAATGTAATTCTTAATTAATTTTTTTTTTCATTATAGAGAACCACCAATTTTACAAGCGCACAATAATACTGACATCATTTTAAGATTGCCTATGGGCAAAAGAATTCGTGATATTCGATGGCTTTCGGTATGGTGTCGTCGATTTACGGTAAGTAAACAATATCATGTTCAGTACAAGAATCAGATAAAATCCCTCATGGAAGTTTTCGTAACATGATACCTTATATTTTTTTATTTTTTTTCTCTTACTCTTCAACTCTCTTCTCCCTTCAATCAGATTATTAACGCAATATTGCCAAAATTATGAGATTTTCCGCATTTCAATGATTTTTCCGCTTCAAGCTTGTCCAATTTCTTATTTCCTCCTGCTCATTTTTCTCTCGTCATTCATGATTTCGCACAAAAGTTTTAAGTTGAGAATTTATATATTTTTTAAGAGTTGAATATTTTTACGATTGAACGGAAAACTGCAGTGGCATATTACTTTACTGAGCTTAACTACATTTATATACATCATGTTTGTTTCACGTTTTTATCATTACTATAGCTAATGTTAATAAAATAACGAGAAAGAAATATAAGAAAAATAAAATAACATCATATTGAATGAAGGTAACAAGAAAATGATTGACCGCCTTACAAACAGAAAAAAAAACATAACTTTTTGGAATCGGGGTGATTTTCAAACTTTTTGTATGATAAAATTTAGACCGGAATTTTTTTAAAAGTGTTTTTCCTCTGAATTTGTCAGGTGAATTTGCCTGACTTTCATCCCTCTTTTGCAATACATTTTTCAGCAACATCGCGTCAATTATGACCAGTAAAATTTAAGTGCCCTCTTAGATATAGTTTCTGTTGTGAATTATTTAAAATTTTCATGGGGATCAAATATTTTAATTTTACTAAATCTCAAAAAGGAACTCACAAACTGACGTTTTGAACTGAATAATAGGAGAAATATCTTTTAATTGAGTTGAGCTCGAAATATTCATTACATCAAAACAATTACATCAGTTACAAATTCATCATTTTTATTTATTTAATAATGGTGTATTCTCTCATCTTCTTTAGCACTTGATTTCGATAGACAAGTATACAGTTGTGAGATTTAGTAATATATAAAAATGTTAAGAGAAAAAAAAATCTTATTACATTTATATATTTTTGAGCAAATAAAGGGTACATGCTACAGATGAAGCAATTTATTTCCAGTGTATACACTTGATGTTGATGTGCGAGTGCCGATTTGTAAATATTAAAGATTATGGAAACAAAAATGAAAAAGATTTTCTAGTCAGCAAATATTTATCTTTATTCACAAAAATTGTAGTGGGTACTTTAATATTATGTAGCTTTGAGTTTGATGGAAAATTATTGCATTTAAATGAACTTCTTTCAATGATTATTTGCAATTTCATACATCTCAATGATGTTATTTAATATCAAAATATTAGTAATTTTATTGTACTCAAAATCATTCAGAATAGATCATCAGATAGGAAACCATAACGACCTTTTTTTTTACAAACGTATCTACAGATTGTTAAATGACAATATATGTATGTGAAAAGAATCCGTTGTTATGAATGGAAATTTGTGACATTTCTGAAATATTCCCTCAATTTTCAACGTCAATTTTCATTAGGCGCCCTATCGTTATTTTCTTTCTTCTTCTCTTTTATAAAGACGATGTATACAATAAAAAAATAAAAATATAGATAGACAGAAATCGATACGGTATACAAAGTAAAAATAATTTAATACATAAACATTAAAAAATATAGTGATAAAATGTATTAGCTAGCATGGAGCATAATAAAGAGACAACACGCGAAACATGCAAATTTTCTGACTAATAAATGTCTCAGTTAGCTATTGTATGTAATAGTGGGGAGATGAATGAAATACAATTGAAGCGAGATGGCATTATTTGTACGTTATTTTATTGAAATGCGCAAAATCCAGTACAAATGAAAAAGAAAAAAAAATCTGCAAAAAGAATTCATGTTGTTTCATTTTATCTTCCCCTTTTTCAAACTTTGAACTAATAATTTTTAGGTTGATTTCGGTGAGGTTTTTATACCACCGATGCTAGATGTACCAAGACCAAGAGTATTACCAGAGTTTAAGAGATTAGCGCATGGTCTTAGATCAAGTAATATAAGCGTATTAGATGCAAAAACGTTTTATATACCCAACCTTCACTACGATGGAGCAGGGGTAAGCAAAAAGTAAAAACTTCCCAGCTTCTAATATTTATGATAAAAGATTAAAAAAATATTGAAGATTAGAAGCTAGGAACCTTGACATGTATATAAAAGCTTTATATTGAATTATGATTTAAAATCCTATCTTTAAACTTTTAAAAAACCATTTTTAATGAGTAGCTTAGGTACTTTAAATAATTATTTATTATTTTAGCCTGATGCATATTTCTGGGTGGGAAATGGCTCTCAACCAAATATAATGGGTAAGGAATTTTTAATTATTATAGTAAAACATCATATTGAAGTAGTCAGTGGTGTAGCTAGGATGATGATTTAGTGAAAAATTAACCTAACCTCGGTCAAAAATGACCCAAACGAGAAAAATATTGTGTATGGTTTAAAAAAGCTATGTTTTTTAAACAAAAAAATCCCTTTTCATCCTCCGAAGATTCTAGCTACGCTACTCATAGTAGTGACTTTTCAAATAGGCTAAATCATAAAATTGATATTATATGCTTAAATTACTACTTTATGAATTTCTTTAATAGGAGTGAAAGTCCCAAACGAACTAGGGAGCTATGAAGTTTTACGTGGTTATCAAGGAGAAGACATAGAGATTCAATTGCCAGGAAATCTAACCGTTTATGATATTGACTGGCTTGCTGTATGGTGTGTAGAGTATCGACATAATTTTGGTCACGTTGTGATTCCAAAGGACTTAGATGTGCCTCCTGCTTTAGGACAAACTAAAATAACTGTAAGTGTAATATTTTTCTTTTCATATTTAAATAAAAATTTTCAATTCTTAAAAAAAGACAATAATTTTAAGTTTAAACAGTTTTAAAAATATTTATGGTTTAATTTAAATTAATTATCGTAATTTTAAATAATTTCTGTAGAAATAAACTAACTTAAATGAAACTTTTTTTAATGCTTTTCTGAAATCTTTAAAGCCTGAGTGGTGGTACAATCCTGTAAGTTTAAGTTTACTACTTGTTAACCTGTTGAATTCGCATGAGCATATAATATAATAACAATGAAAATAATTTAAAAGTAAATGAAGCAGAAAGCTTTTTCTCTATGTGAATTTTTCTCTGTTTCTCCATTTTTTTCCTTTACCATCGGTAATAGACGACAACAACAACACAAAGACCAAAGGCGAAGAATTGTAAAGAAATAATCGATGGAAAGCTTCAAGTGCAATGGGAGATACAAGAAGATTCTGTAGTAATTGAACTATACGGTAGAATAACAGAAGATCAATATATGGCCTTTGGCCTCTCTGGAGCTAATGGTCGATCACAAATGATAAATGGTGATGTGGTTGTTGCATTTTACGACAGAAGCCAATTAAGATTTCGAGTTGAGGATTATTACATATCCCATTTATCACAATGTGACGGCAAACAAGGAGTTTGTCCAGATGAAAGAATTGGTGGAAGAAACGATGCAGTTTATAGTAACAACTTTAAGTGGATTAAAACATTAACTTTTTTGTTTAATGGAATCCTTTTATTTTTTCAGTACATGGGGACAGAAAGAACGGAGTAACATATATAAAATATAGGCGTTTTTTACAAACAAATGAACCTGTTAATGACCAAGCAATTCCATTAGATCGTGAAGTTAATGTGATTGCAGCAATTGGACCACTTAATTCTCGAAAAGAAGCTAACTCTCACACTCATACCGGCGATGAGCACACAGTTGATGATATTAAAATAGATTTTTCATCAAAAAATGAGCATTCATGCACATCATCACTGTATGATAGAAAAGATGAAAGTATTGTGAAGCCTTGGCCACCAAGAACAATAATTGGTGAAAACATGATTAATGTAAAAATTGGACCGACTGGTGGAAAGAAAGGTTATACAGCGATAACTGGTATTTACTTTTATTATTGATAATATTCAGCTTTGATCAATGTTTTGATTATTCTTACGATTTAGGTTATCCTTCATGGGGAATTGCTTGGTATTTAAATGATTTGTTGATCCCAGAACTTTATGTAGAGAGAGGCCAAACTTACACTTTCTTAGTAGAAGGTGGAAACGATGAAACTCAGCCGGCAAGGTTAACAAATCTAAAGAGCCCAATTAGTATTTTAAAAAAAAACCCTAATATAATATTTTTATGTAAATAGATATCATCCCTTCTATATAAGTGATTCGGATGAAGGCGGCTATGGTCAAAAATCGCAACTCAAACAATCACGTCAGACAGTTTACGCTGGTGTTAAATTTGAAGATGATGGATATCCAAAACCTACAGGTAAGCTTAAATGAATGCTTAGAAAACTTAAATTTTCGCTACACAGTGAATAATTCTAATTGAGTAATTAGACATTAATCGTGGCACAGTTTCATGTATCTGCGCCTATTAAATTAAATTAATTAATAGTAAAATTCAGTAAAATTGTAATTTTAATAAAACGATGTGAAATTCTCAATTAGTTTCTAATTGTTTACGTAGCGTTTATGTTCATATCCAGTTTTTATGTTTTAAATATGTTTATGGTACTTATTAAAAATACATTTAATTATTTATTTTACAGCCGCAGGGCGATATTGTGAATGGCAACACATTACGATCGACAAATCAAATGACATTGAAACGTTCGAAGAATATAAAAAGACCTTGAAATTAGAATGTGAGCCGGGAGAACCGGCCGTTCTTAATTGGACGGTCTCTTTCGACACACCAAATTTGGTTTATTACCAGGTATGTTGTTCTTTTTAGTGAAGCACACACACAAAACAACAATACTGTTTTGTTTCCTCATCTTCTTTGATTAGCTTGCAATTTATAAACCTTGAAATTAGTATTTTCTGTCAAGCACACTCATTAATTAATAGTACTATGATATTATTTACAAATTTTACGTTTGATTATTTATTTTTTACTTTCTTACAGTGCTACACTCATAATAACCTTGGATGGAAAATTCACGTAGTCGATCCAGGCACAACATTGCACAGAAATGGAGTTAATACTATTTCCTTAAATGCATCATTATTCCTGATAGTAAATTTAATTGCCATTTATTATGCAAACGCTATAAGATGCTCCTTATAGTTGATAAATAAATTTTTCATATTTACCTTCAAATAGCATAACATTTCGAAATACAAAATAGAAGGTATTAAATACTAGATAATTTTTAAATTTCCAAAGCTTTCATTTTTCTTGGAAGCACAAAATAATCAATCGGATAAAAAAGAGATGCATTGGTATAAAATCACTTACTATTCTCTTTAAAAAATATCAAAATTTCAAAAGGAGCATTTTGAAGTTTTCAACCTTGCGATATCTACGAAAAACATATCTGTGCGAATGTTGTGTCTGTTAGATTCGAGTGGGTGAGTATTCTAGTTTTTTAAGGCCATTTCGAATAAAACAAAACGTTGCCATTTGGATAAAATTACAACTCCTTTCCCCCATATTATTTAACATACGAGAAATTATGGTGGAAACGAGAGAAAAGTTATGGGAGAAAATTTTCATTCAGTGAAAAGCGAGATGACTAATGTTTTACATCAGCAGTCGAAACGAAAAAGAAAACTTATAAAATTTCCCCTTCGTATATAGAATACGTGAAAGCAGCATCTAAATTTTGTCAAGGAAAAATGACATGATGACAATAAGAAAATAGGAATGTTTTTTTGCAAACCACTGACAATAATTTTTCAAAAATAAATTAAAATTAATTAATTATTAAAACATGTCAATTTTTGAGAGCAAATTATGCATTATAAAAATTTTAAAGGAAACAAATTTTTGCGTATGAAACAAACCTAAAAGTTATAATATAAAAAAAATTTTTTTGCTCGTTAATGTTTCTTAAAAAAAAGCTGTATTGAAAAAGTTGACAATAAAAAACTAGAAATAAATATAAATGAAGAAACTTGTGAGAATGAAATATGTGAGTGATGACAATATAATCTAGAATGTAAGTAATGAGTACTAATTACTAAACATAATAAATAAGAGAAATCAGGAGCGACTTATTGATGTGATTTTGGGTTTAATTTTATTTAAATTTCTTTGATGTTTTTTATCAATCTTATAAAGAAAAATGACTGGTAGTGTATTTATAATACTATATTAGTTTTAAAGAATTCGCACAAAAAATCATTTATTTTTCGGTTCCGAATCTAAGCTTCTTTCGTGCTACATCATAGCACTTTTTGAAAACCAAAACCATCATCATTTTTCGCTCAAAGATTAATATTTTAAGTTTAAACGTGACTTTTTGAAAATTTAAAAATAATTACTGTTATTAATATTATTTTGTCCATTGTTAATGAATATGTCAATTTTGTTATTTAAACAATTAAAGTATTGTGTTGAGAATTTAAAAAAATGTTTTTTAAAAAAATATCATCAATAAGATAAAAAAAAAAGTTTTAATCCTTTCTAAGTTTTTCCTTATGATCAAGCATTTATTATCGCGATCTATACACTGAACTTACCTAAAATTGGAATTCAAAATTCTAATTCCACAACTATTAGGGTGTTTCCTTGAAAATGAGCCCCTTTACTCGGTATTTTTGAATTCTTAATAACTTTTTACTGGATTAAGCTATCGATCTGAACTCAAAACCATTTGGAGCATATTATGCGTAGATAATTCTGGAAAAGTCTCATTTTCCGAAAGTCACTAGAAGTTTACTTTACAAGCCGCGGAAAAAAGTCCAAAAAAGTAAAAAAAAATTGAAAATTTTTCAATTTCTATTTCTGAAAGATTCTTCTATGGAACTAATCAAACTTAATGGCTTTTGCAATATGGATTTTGATCTAGTTTAAGAATATATAAACAAAAGAATTTGTAGTTGCGAAATGTAAACAAAATTTCACTTTTTCTAACCTCATGAAAAATTTCTCGAATATTAGTAAATTTCAAATATCTTTACAATAAAGCAATGAATTGAAAAACTAATAATGCCTCATTATAGCTTAGTTAATGCAAGATTAAACACACACTATTTGGTTTAATTCTGAAATACTGAAATCATCACTAAATTTTTTCGTTAACATTTCAGTATTTCAGAATTAAACCAAATAGTGTGTGTTTAATCTTGCATTAACTAAGCTATAATGTGGCATTATTAGTTTTTCAATTCATTGCTTTATTGTAAAGATATTTGAAATTTACTAATATTCGAGAAATTTTTCATGAGGTTAGAAAAAGCGAAATTTTGTTTACATTTCGCAACTATAAATTCTTTTGTTTATATATTCTTAAACTAGATCAAAATCCATATTGCAAAAGCCATTAAGTTTGATTAGTTCCATAGAAGAATCTTTCAGAAATAGAAATTGAAAAATTTTCAATTTTTTTTAACTTTTTTGGACTTTTTTCCGCGGCTTGTAAAGTAAACTTCTAGTGACTTTCGGAAAATGTGACTTTTCCAGAATTATCTACGCATAATATGCTTCAAATGGTTTTGAGTTCAGATCGATAGCTTAATCCAGTAAAAAGTTATTAAGAATTCAAAAATACCGAGTAAAGGGGCTCATTTTCAAGGAAACACCCTAATATATAAAAGTCATATAAATAAATAAATAAAATATCCATGAATTTCACAAATCAACGAAATGATTAACCATGCAATTTAATTTGATACTAAAGATTTTAACCAAATTTCAACAGCAAAAAAAGTGAATTATAATTTTATGGTATTTTTATCCATTGTGTGATGAAATCAAATGATTATAAAAATTTTATACTTGTCTGCAAATGCTTTTGTTAAGCTTAAAGAAGCTAATGATTCACTCGTGAAACCAAATGGATATTTTTGTGTGTTGATGCGTTATATATGCCAAGGTTTTACAGATTGAACAATCTGAACCTGTTATTTATTCTGATTCATTCTGATCACAAAAATATACACTTTTGCATTTTCATCAATCATTAATAAAATTCATTCACGGATGTTCGTTCAGTTATTTTAATGATGTTGATTTTGTCTGAATTTCGTTAATATTTTATTGCAACCAAATTTAAAGTTATTTTTTTATTTCTTTTACAAGCTTTTATTATTAAAAGTTGTAAATGATAAATTATGATGTTGGCGCTGAACATCATAATTTTAGCCCAAGAAACTCATTCATATGGCTGATAAACTATAAAAATTGATGGTTTAAATGAAATAATGAAAATTATTCTCACAAATAATAGAAAACCTCTCTATATCTTTCAATTCTAGTTTTCTTCCATTTATATGTAAAGTTTAATACTTAAAAAAGACAAGTTTTATGATGAAAATGATATAAAAACTTTAATTCCTTACACGTGTTGAAATTAAACTAAAAAGTAACTAATAATAAAAATTAGGCTTAAATATAAGCTTTTAAAGCTTATGCATCGAGAATTCACACAACCATACAAGAAAATTACTTAACTAATTCACATTTTACATCTTCGAATGAAACATAATCTGTACCTTAATCAATTAATAATCATATAAATTTTATAAATACACAATTTACTGAAAATACTCAATCGAAAAAACCAAATGAAGTGCATTTCATTTTTAGATCAACAATGAACTGTTTTTATCAATTAGCGAAATAAGAATTGAAATGTTAATTTTTTATGCGATAAAAGACTTTGATTTTTTCTATTGGAAATTTTCAGGAAATCATTTTTTTAATTGAAAATATTTTTACAAAGTATTCTAAGCGAATCTTTCTTTAATTCTACAATTAATAAAAAAAAATTAAATTCATGGTGGGAGTATGTTCATAGTAATACATATTACAAATGTTTCATAACATTCGACTTTTAATATTTTATATTATATTTCCCAAATTCTCATTACTACTGATTATTGCAAACTATAAAAATAATTAGTTTATATGCAACTAAATTCTATAAAAGGATATATTTCAATTTCCATGGTTTTTAGAAATTTCTTAATTGTTTCTTTTTCAAAACTTTATATCATCATTGACTCAGCGAAATTAAAAAGATATTCATATAAATTAAAATTGAAATTTCAATTCGCTATTTTTATCTAAACAGCATGGAAATGTGAAAAATAATGTAACACAAACAATTGTACATGACAATAAATAAATTTTATCAGTGACAATAAATGGCACAAAAGCATGTAACTCTCCATTATCTTCAGTAATTATAATATAACAATTTTCTAAAAATGAATTAAAATAATAAATAAAGAAATGACTAAAATTGAACAAAAAAATTGTTTTAGTATTGAAAACTTTAGCAACAACTTATATTTTCATCATGCAAAGTCAAAATATATGTGTTTTCCTTGGTGACTGTTGGTTTGTAAGTACTAAAATTTTATTATTTATTCATCTCAACATAGAAACATGTATAGCTGCTGATCGAGTGAAAATACGTACTAAACATTGAGAAGATGTAAACATTGCATTCGTCTTAAAGTCTTTTTTTTCTTCTATTTATTTCTCATTTTCTCAAAAGATCATGAAAAAATATTTTCGTGAAAAATTTTCATTTTATGCTCGAAGAGTTTTCAGTCTGAGATCTCGTTTCGTGTGTTCAAAACGTGAAAGCAGAAATTCGCGCAGATTAAAAAGAAGATTTAATCTTCTTCTTCTTCCCAAATAGAATATTAATAAGTAGAAAATTGTAAGCGAAGTTTGTTTTTTCTTACCTTTCTCTAGTGGAAAAGTTGGATGCTTATAGATTTTGCTAGATAAAAAATTTTTTTTGAATGTCAAACAATAACGACAAAGTAGCGTTAAAACTGAAAAAAAGTCTGATGTTACATAACTTTAAACTAATCTTCAGAAAAATTGATTTATAAATCACTAAATTAAATTCATAAATCACATACAAATCTTATTTTTAAATAAGTGACAAAAGTAGTCAGTCTAATTAGGTAAAATGCATTTGAATTTTCCTTTTTTTATTTAAAAAAAATCATCATTTTTTTCTATTTAAAAGTCAACTTTTTTAAAATAGAAGAAGAAGAAGAGCCAGTGAAGAAAATATTATTTTTCTTATTTGTATTCTTCTATTTGAACATTTAAAAAAAACTCGCAAAAATTTGAATGCGCCTTCGTCTGTATTCATTTACAATCATTTTCATTTTTTTTTTGTCTTCAACAAATTAAAAATAAATTTGAAGAGCGTAAATATTTTTGTATCTGAAAAGTATGAGAATTCTTGAATTGTGGGAGAAAAAAATACTTGATATAAGAAAATGAAGTGCATGTCTCTTACGTTACGAGCATCAATGCTATTTTCTTTTTATTGTAATGCATTACGCTATTTATCACTTTAGATTTTTCATCATTTCATCTTAATGTCATCGAACGAAGTTGGTTCCATTCTAAAATTATCTGGCTTATTCTTTACGTTTCATACATTCCTGTACGAAAATGCTCATATATTCAATTTATAATTCCATCGTATTGTGAATACGCATTTTCTTGTATAGTTTAAATTATTTAACTTTCATAGCGCAGATCAATCACAGGCAAATATAATTTGTGTAAATTATTCTAGTTTTCGGACTATTTTGAGTTTGGGTATGATAATCAAAATTCTAAAGATCTTGAAATTCAGTTTGATTTACATACAAAACTTACGAAAATCTTTTATAACAACAAATGCCAAAAATCATTACATAAACTCTTTCAATGTGTGTCGTTACAAACAAGTTGCAACATACATACAATTTTGTATTATTTTATAAATTTATCAATTTATATATTTTTGGCAAACATTTAACTCATTTTTAAAAACTCACATTCTAATATTCATTTTGCATTAAAGACTTACTTAACAATGTTTTTAATTTTTCTTAATTTAATTTCAATTTTTTGTACCACCAACCAAAAAAATATATTTGTTCAAAATAGAAATTTTCATGTCAATGTTTTAATACTATTATGTAAATACTAAATTCATCCATGTTTAGCAAAACTAAGATGGGGAAAAAAGGGAAAAATAAAAATCAGACAACAAACATTCAAAATGCACCAAAATTAGAAGGTGAAAATACTGAAAAGGACGAAAAAGAGCAAGAAACTGTAACGGAAATACCAAAAGTTGAAGAATTAAAGGTGGAACCAGAAAAAGTTGAAAAATTAAAAGTAGAACCAGAAAAAATTGAAGCTTTAACTGAAGAAGGCAATGAATCAAAGGAAGGAACTTTAAAGTCAAAGAAAAGACGAAATCGCAAAAAGAAAAGTAAGATTTTTATATATTTGTTAGCCATACATCAATGGAAGGATATTATAATATACCCGAGCACAGGCGCGTAGACAATGGGACCCTCGCCAAAAACTTCTTCAACTTCCTAGAGTCTAAATTTTTTCATACAAAAAATTTGAAAATCCCCCCTTGAAAAATTTCTGAATAGGCCCCTGTCTGAGCGGCATAACGTGGTCGTTAGGGCACCGCTACCCACTTGAAGGTGAAAGTTTTGATCGGGATAAATATCATCCATTGATGATTCATATATAGTATATAGATGATAAAAAAAATGTTAATTTGTTATTTTTTTATGTAGATACAGCAACAGGAGGAATCGATAGCGAAAACATCGAGGAATCAAAAGAAGAAAATTTAATTCAAAAAGAGAAATTGGAAACACCAAATGAAGACAAATCTGAACCAACTGAAGAAAAAACTTCAGTTGAGGTATCAACAGATACATTGAAAAAGAAACGACGTCGAAATAGAAAGAAAAACGTTAATAACGTGGGTGATGTTCAAGAAGAAAATGTTAAAGAAATTATTAAGAAAGAACCCACTGTTGAAATTGTTGGTGAAAAGTCAGGAGAGGATACTACATCTTCACAGCAAAACACCTTGAAGCGAAAACGGAACAGAAATAAAAACAAAACTGTAATAAATAAGGAACAAAATGAGTCGATTGTTGAAGCTGCTGAAAAACCATTAGAAAATGAGCTACCACAACAGATTGAAGCAAAATGTGACCAAAAAGAAAAGCCCGAACCGCAACGAAGAGGCAAGAAGCAAAAACGTTTTGATTTGAGTTCAAAGAAAACGATATCAGATGAATTGCAAGAACGACAAGAACGTGAGCAAAAAGAAGCTAGAGATCACATTAAAAATGAAATTGCAAAGCGCGAAAAGTTATTAGAGACTATAGATTTGGTATTGGATTGCCATAAAACTGAGGTTGAGTTAGCAAAGAATCAACAAGAGTCTTTAAAGGATGTCAAAATGTTAAGTCAAGAAGCATCAAAGATTCGTCCGCAGGCATTACCTTCAAAAGCTCCTAAACAATCATCAAGTAAGAAAACAACGCCAGTAGAAGAAGAGTTGGCAAATAAAATTGAGCAAGTTTTAGGCATGACGAAGCTTGAAATTAAGAATGCTCAAACTCAACAAGCTTACGTTAATCGACTTGAAGCGGAAGTTGCAAAAGTAAAACAGAGTAAGGACATATTACTTGGAGGACAACCTAGCTCTGTTGTTCCACCACATATTCAGAAAATGGCAAAAGAAATGCGAGACATTGGTAAAGGTGATATTCCAAAAACCAAAGAAGAGCTGATTAAGGAAATCGAATCACGAGATACATTGATGTCAGAAATTAATAGAGTTTTGGACAATACAAAAAGTGAAATTAATAAAGTTCAAAAACAACAGAAAATTATTCAGAATCTCGAAGTTGAACTACACAAAATGAAGGATCAGGAAATTGTTGAAAAATTGATGGGTCTTGAGCAAGAAGAGTTAGAAGAAGAAGAGGAACCACAGGAACCACCACCCCCAAAACAATCACCTGCCACAGCTTCACTTTTAGATGCGTTGATGGCAAATGTAGGAAAATTAAAAGAGATACAAGCTATGAAAGAAAAGCAGAAAGTTGAAAAAACAACTATTGGAGTTTCTAAAGAGACAGTTCCTCCAGAAATTCCTGAAAGCATTCAAAAACCTGTTAAATTAAACGATGCAGAGCCTATAGTTGAAAAAAATGCTGAACCATCATCATCTGTTGCCCAAAAACAAGAAATAGAGATGGTAAAATCACCACAAAAGGATGCCAAAAAAATTAATGATGAGAAAAAACAGTCATCACTAGAGGGTTCACCAAAAGAACAGAAAAAACATCCAAAAGATCAAAAGAAACAGCCACAGAAGGTGCACGAAACAAAACCGAAAGCTGAGGCACAAATAAACTCTGAAAACAAAAAGGATGAAATTTTGACAAAAATTGACTCGACAAAAGAATGTGGTTCAGTTGAAGTAAAACAACATGAAAAGAAGGATCAATTATTCAAAGAAGACAAGATTGAAGTTTCTGAAAAGGCAGCTACTATGGACGTTGATAAATCAAAAACGGATGTTATAGAACCGACTAAGCATGAAAAATCCGAGTCGCCCAAAAAAGAACCACAAAAGAAAAAGGACCACAACAAAGATATAAGAAAAAGCGAAAAAGGAACTGAGACCACTTCATCTCAAGAAAAAAATATCGATTCTGCAAACCAAAAAAAGGATAATGATAAAAAAACGGAAGCTAAAGAAATTTTTGTGCCTGATCAAAAGAGGATTGAACCACTTGAAGCTAAGAGTGACAAAAAAGTAAAGGATGTAGAACAAGTTGTGCCAGTTGAAGTTAAGGCAATCACATCGATTGAGCCTGCAACAAAAGATTTTATTAAAAGCAAAGATGATCAAAAGAAAAATGATAAGGAACAAAAAACTTCACCGAAAAGCTCTCATAAAAATAGAAATCATAAACACGAGAAGAAGGATGGTTTGAAAGGAGTTCCTGAAGTTGTTTCTCCAATTCCAATCACTGCTCAAAAGCCTAGCATGGCTGAAATGCTTAAAAATGCACCTGACCCATCTCCAGATGAAATAAAGGTTGAAGCAGCTCCATTGGCGAGACCTGAGTCAGCACTAATCGAAGTTAAACCATCTGAGCAAATCAAAGAAATTATTCAGCCAATGATGAAAGAGGCCACCGAAGAAAAAAATATCAATGAAATTGCAAGAGATTCAGATGATGCTACTTTAATTGAGTCTGAAATACAAGATGATGAAATAGTAATCGTCAATAAAGTGGAAATTGAGGCGGAAATAAAGGAAGAAAAACTAAATGAACAAGATTTGACCGATCCAAAAAACGTGCAAAGAGGCGGTTTTGTGTCTCCTGTTGATGATAAAGACGCAAAATCGCTGAAGAAGGATGAAAAGCAACATGCACATAAAGTTAGATCTCCCATTAAAGCTTCGCCGAGATCATCGGTTCAAAAAGTATCAGATGGAAAAGCTACGCAGCAAAATAAAACAATATCTCCAAAGCCCAAGTTGGAAGCGCAAGCTAAAATCAATTCAAAACCAATGGATGTCAAAAAGATGCCACAATTACCAACAAAACCATTATCACCGACTTTAGAAAACCCTCAACCTAAGTTTGAAAGTGCCAATAGTGTCTCAAAAGATATTCTTTCTTCCCCAAAAATTGATACCCAAAATACATCTCACGATATTTCACCAACTAGCACCGAAAAACCAAAAATTCCACCACGTCCCGATGTTACTAAAACTAGTAATACAAAACCTGCACCGAGAGCAGGTAATGTAACTAACCAGTCTAGTTCACCTATCAAAACTAAAACACCCTCACCAAGTAAATCACCTTCTGTTGCTAAACCAGCTTCAACTAGCACTGCCCAATCACAAACACATGCTGCCAAGCCGAAGCCAACAGTTTCACAAACGACACGACAATCAGCCACTTCAAAACCCCCTATCAATACTAAAAGTACTAACCAAAAGCCATTAGCTACACCACAAAAAGTAAATAGCACTAAACCATCAACACCAAAATCTTCATCATCGATGGTAATTTGAATTCCAAAATGTCATTTAACTTTCATTATGATTTCTATTTTATAGTGTGATTCTGTTTTTAGGCTTCAGCAACTGAAACAAAATAATATTTATAACAAAAAAACATTTAGTCAACCAGCATTTAGAATAAGAAAAATGGATGAAAAATCAATGAATCCCATCAAGCGTCCTTTAACAACATCAAATTCCGATAATAATACTAATCAAATGAAAGCACTTTTAACAAAAGATGACACAATAAAAATTATTTTACCATCAACTTTGACTGGAAATTTACAAGAAAATTTTTTCTCAAAAGATGTCACCGAAACTTGTTCATCGTCAAAAAGTCAAAATGAAAATCCAATTCAATTATTTAAAAAAGGAATAATCCCTGCTAATGAGATTGATGAAAGCAATGATAGTCTATATTCAGAATATAAAATAACACTAAGGCAAATATTCTGTGCATCAATTTGTCAAGTATGTAATTTTTTTTATTTGATGTAGTGATAGATAAATCAATCATTTTTTTTTCTTGTAGGTCTGTAAAGTTAATTTAAGTCGATATTTTTTATGCATCGAGTGCAAAATGGTTGCATATTGTAAGGAAGAGCACATGAAGATTGATTACCTTAATCATAAAGGTTTATGTATGGCTATCCAATTAATTGCCAAACGAAGAGGTGATTTAATGAATAAATAAATAATTAGAGGAATTATAAATAACTATGATTAATTTCATCAGGTGGTCATGTCTACAATATGGCAAAACATCTCACAAGTATGGAATTTAGAAATCTTCGGCTACATACGATATGTTTATGTGAGCAGTTTTTAAATCGAACACTCCTCACGTTTGAGCGAGAAGTTTTTCTTTTTCCTAGACTCTGTCACTATAATAAGTGCCGAGAATGGAGATGTAACATATTGAGTGATTGTGAAAAATGTGGACAAGTAAGTGATGTTATTTGATATCAACATTAAATGATGTGACTAGCTTAATATTTCTATATTAGATATCATTTTGTTCACAACATCCTTTGAACGAAAGTCACAAATTAATATGCAATTCTTATGCACTATTTCAAAGAATTTTATTGCACGAAAAATCATACGGAAAAATTAACATAGCACTTCCGCAAAAAGTCTTGAAAAAGATTCCAACTTTGACTAATAATGTTCAAGACATAATGCAATTATTATACAAAAATGTGACTGCATTTCAAGATGAATGCATAAATGCTGCTTTAATGCAAATCGCCACGGCACCTTTAACAACATTTTATTCAATTCAGAATGTAGGATTTGAATTCATGGAACGACTAACCATTCATTTTGTCGGTATAGTTACCCTCGAGTTTGTAATATTTCATAATTTTCATTGATAACTCTTCTTTATTATTCAATTAGGTGCAGAATTGAAATTTGAAGGAGATAGGCTTGAAAAATGGGAATCACTTTTTCTTCATCTAGCACATGGTGTAACTGATTTAGAAATAATTTTCATAGGATCTGAATTAAACTATGAAAACCTACCTGTGGAAATTATATCTCGAACAAGGCATGTCAACAACTTTTATAATATATAAATTAAATTTAATTAAAACTTATTTTTAGAGTGTGCAAAACATGCCGTCAAAATTGTCGTGGCATTAGATTCGATTTTCAATGTAAACAATTTTATCATGATTATTGTGGAAGTACAGCATTTGTTAAGCCGGACTTTGTCTGTTTTCTCAATCCAGCCTTATATCGCGCAGGATTTCGTGGCTTTGATACGTGGCCAAAGACAATTGAAGCAGCTTTAAAAACTGGCTCACCAATTTTAATAACGTCAAGCACTGAAAATGAATGTTATTTGGATTTGGACAGAATTAAAAAAGTCACAAATAATGAAATTGAAATTTTAATACCGCCCATAAAGAATCCTTACGCTAGTACAAGACCAGAAAGAAACTTTGCATCTGATGATGAAGATCCAATCATGTTTAAAAATAATTATTTATTTGTCATCGCTAAAACTCAAGATTTAATTGATCTTTAAATATCCCTAAATTCTGATTTTTCATCCAGAGATTCGTTTTAAAAAAATTTTCCCTAAGCATTTGATGTTTTGTGTGATATTCATTTTTGATTGAAGTTTTTTTTTTGAAAATAAAGTACCTTTGAGAGTTTTAATTTTTAAAAAGTTTTATTCCTTAAATGTTCTTTTAAGACTAAACTTTACAGTTAAGAGCTTTCAAATAAACCAACACCATAGAGGAGATTCCTTCTAGTAAAATGAAGTGTTATGAACGGTGACTGTTTTGTAGGAAAAGTTCGAAGTAAATAGTTGTTTCCACTTCTCACATTCGGATTGTGTGACACATTGACATTCTCGCCACTTAAATCCTCACATAACTTTGAAAAATCCCACAGCTTAAGATTGCAGTCAAGTGCGCCTGATGCTAAAATTGTTCCATCACGACTAAAACATAGTGAATGAATTGTCGACGAATGACCATCAAGACTTGCAACTAAATGCCCATGTGCCAAGTCCCAAACATTTATTATTTTATCACTTGATCCACTAGCTAAATAACGTCCGCACATTGAAAATACAATGGAATATATAGCTCCTTTATGACCTGTCATCAATCGTACGTGATTGTTGCCTGATAAGACATCCCACAATCGAACTGTTCTATCACTAGATCCAGTTGCAACGTAATTTGAATTCGGATGAAAGGTGCACACATCAACATCTGATAAGTGACCAACGAAAATTCTCAATGGTTGAGCAGAATCCGTTGCCCAAACTCGAGCTGTCTTGTCATGCGAGCAACTGACAAAATAGTAACCGTGTGGTGAGAATTTTACATCCCAAACAGGATTTAAATGTCCTTTGTAGACTACAAGACACGTCCACGTCTGTAACGACCATAGGCGTATCGTAGAATCTTCCGAACAAGATAATAAAAGAGATCGATCAAATGTAAATGAGCAGCTGTAAACTGTACCCGTGTGACCTTTTAAAACTTTTGATGTCTCTGCCTTTCTATCGTCCATCATCCTAACTAGCACATCATCGACCTCTCTGTCAATATCTTTTAATTGTTCAGTAGATTTCAATTCACGGAGCTTGGCAGGTGTCATTGCCCAAACTTTAATTGTAGCATCAGAGAATCCAATTGCAATTAATGATGAATCTTCAGCAATTTCTGCACATGTTACTGTATACAGAGAATTTAGTAGTGTGTAATAGCAAACAGAAGGTATGGAGTCTGGTCCAAGACTGACGCGCTTTTGAGCCTCACGTAAAGCTTTGATCTTTTCATTTTTATCAATGTCACGTAGTTCAGGCAGATATACTCTGTCCAAATTCGGAGCATTTGGGTCAGATTTCGTTTTCCTGCCAAATAATGGATCCTTCTTTGGTTTCTTCTTTTTCGGCTTGTCTGCATCAATATCATTTTCATCTTCCTCTTCAGGCGGAGGAGCCTGTGTTGCCATTTGCTGATAATCAGGCTCTTTTAGTAATCCATAATAAACCTTTAATTTATTATCTTGTCGTCTTGCTTCACCCAATAAAGCACCAGCAGTTGCCTCACATTGCTTTTTATTTCTAGCCATTCCTTCGTATAGATCAAAATATAAATGCTCATTGATGATATTCATTACGACACTAGCTTTTTTCTCTTGCAAATGCCGTTTAAGCAGTGATAATGTGTCACGAGAAATTCGAATTATAAATTCATTGGATTTGAAAGTATCAGTCAAATCATTTCCACTCATTTGATTTCGTTTAGTTATCATCGATAGTCTTTTTAAGTCATCTTGATAATAATATTCCTGTTCTGGACCGAATTTTTCCATCAACTTCCTCGCCTGATCTTCGTGGCCATTATAAACCAGCTCAATATACATATGAACAAATACAGGATACAAAATCATACTCAGTTCGTACTACGAGAAAGGAAAATTGTGTTTTGATAAACCATAATTAACAATAAAAATAACGAAAACTTACTTTGTAAATATCCAGCGAGGAATCGACAAATTTTCTCAATTCAGTATAGCATGAATCATAAGAATCTGGATCTCCTTCACTTTGATATGTTTGTAAAACGCTATCTGAGGCATCATTTATAAAATTCTCAGGAATATCAGTAAGATTTACTTCTTGTTTCAGAATATTTTCAGTGTCCTAAAAAAGATATTTAACAAATTTATTTTGTTCCTCCTTTTATAAGAAAAATGCCGTCCAATAACACTTAATAATTACCTTTAAATTGTACTTTTTTAAGACTTGTAGAACAGCCAAAATATCATTTTTATTAGTTACACCACTCATGATTGTTGTTTTGTTGTTTTAATAAGGGGCAAAAAGTTTATTCAATAACGTTTTACCCCTTATACTTTGAAAAATATCCGTTAAAATATTGTGAATTCTTTTCTGACAACCCTAATTTTTTTTAAAAAAAAAAGATAGTAAACAAATAAATTTGGCTAAATTAATACAATCAATCAACATGTTATCGAGTAATTTAGTTGGGAATTATAAGTTTGTGCTGTTCGTGGATAATTTTGGAATAGAACCGAATTGGACGACAATTTTAACAAGATTATTAGAGGAACAAAACCAAAATTATAAATTTTTCAACGAATGTGAGGATATTTTAGAGAAAAGTTGCATTATTTTGGGATCGTTGTCAGAATTTGAGTTAAACTACACTGAGCATGTATACGAAAACATATTTAGAAAAGTTCAAGAGCTTAAATCCAGTGATAATGTTTTGCAAATATTCGGATGGATTAATAGCAAGAATGTTCAGAATAAAATCCTTGTGCCATTTTTAGAGCATATGAGTAACTTGACAGTCACAATTGATGATAGTGAGCACATGACTATTGTTTCGAAAAATAAATCAGGCATTATCAAATCAAAAGAATATATCCATGAGCTGGCTTTAGGAAGAACGTCGATTAAAGAGTTTAAAAAAGAGAATATCCAGCTAATAGCACCGGAGGTGAATGTAGAAAATTTAGGAACATTCAAAATGGGCCAAAAGGCTGATGAGCTTGAAGCTAAAAGAAATCTGAAACTTCCGTTCGAGAAAATGTGAGCATAACAATTTTAATTAACAAAATTTCTGTAAACCAATTTCAATTGATTTTGTATGTTTTAGTGATCTCCCAAATAAAACGGCAAGTGTCAAGCAAGAGGGAAAAATAATGTATACACCGGACAGTACTGATGACTTTGATGAAGAAGATGATCCCGATAATGATTTACAATTTTAAATTCACTCTCATTGAGTCATCAATATCATTAAATGTTTTTTTATTCAGTTCAGAGAAAGGAAAAACAGTAAAAATATATGAAATAGTTATATTGTACTATTGAAGAATTTAATTAAATACAGAATATTGAAAAATGCATTCCGAGTCTTTTCCGATTTTAACATACAGTTTAATAATAAAAAAAAGACAGTAAGATATCAATGAACATCCATTACGAAAAAATAGTTGCTTTTCACACTGAAGCTATCACAAGAGATAATAGAACGTTACTTGAAGAATTTAATTAATTTATTAATATCTATTTCTAATATTCAATGGCACTTTAATTGAATAAAAACCGTTTTACGTGATGGGCGTAAATTTCAATGCTTTCAAGTAAAAAACGATGATTAAAAAATTTCGTTATGGATATTGCAACACGTTTAACATGAATTGTAAAATGATAATTTTGTTTCATATCGCTATGATGATGAACCATCAAAAGTTCCATAATCGGATAATAATTCACTTTTAGGATCAGGCGACATCGAACTCCAGAGCGATTTCTTGCATTCATTAAATTTAACAATATTCTTTGACGTTAGATAACTGGGTCCAAAATTACCCAAATATGTTCCTATTATATCCCGTATATTCTTCTGATTGTAGGATATGCATGTGTCTTTTATTAAATAAAAATTTGATATCAGTTTATCTAAGTGATGACTTGAATTTAAATCTTTGGTCATTGTGTTGTTGAAACTTGGAATCACGAGAAATTTCGTAAGTCCAATGAGCGACTTTTTCTGTAAAAGTTTGACTGTCCAAATACCGCTCATTAAAGGATGCTTCAAGTTGGACTTTGAGAAATTTATTGATGATACTGTGATGTCTTCTACAATCATTTCTCCTATATCCTCAACTTTGTCATCTGGATTTGTCCAAACGACAGCCAATGTGATTGTTGAATTTTCAACTTGTGATGTACTAGATAATTTCATTATTAAACAAGGCTCCGAATCTTGAGCGATTATTCTTGGAAAATTTCTCGACATTTGTTCCTGGACAATTACAAAAAAAAAAGAAACAGGTATTACGTGAAATATAGATGGATTAGAAATTTTTAATTTACCTTCTGATCAAAATCAGTACTAACGTCTAATTGCATAATCTTTTTTGCAATTTTGTTTGATTTTGAAACCTGCGCGTGTTGATTATTTGGACGGCACCATGTCTCAACTTCTAAAGTGATATTCTCACTAAACTTTGCTTCGTGTCTTATGAGAAATCCTTTGTAGACATCTAAATTAAAATAGTCGGTAATCTCAAGTACATTTCCAGGCTCATAAAACTGTTGAACTAAATTAGATTTTGAATTGATACGTATCAAACTATTAGCAAGTACTAAAATTGCTTGATTTGACGAGAAGCTTTTGTCCTTGTAATGATAAAGACTTTGCCAATAGCTATTTAAATTTAAGTAGCCGTCAGTGTATGGTCCAAAAAGCCATTCCTCTAAAAATCAAAATGATAAGTTTTTTGTTATTAGTTTCAAAACAGGCAAAAAAAATTAATTATAGACAAGCACCTAATTGTAATATCACAAGTTGATTAACAACTGGCTCGAATTTTCGGCCGAAAAACAATTGTTTTGTTTCCGTTGCTTGTAATCGAATCCAGTCTTCAGGTTTAAAATCGTTTGGAGAGCATCCGCACCAATCGCATATATGCCTATATTGGCATTTGCAGCCTAATTTCCGCTTCCAATTTGTTATGTGAAGATTATTGTCAATGTACGAGTCGCAAAAGATTGAGTTGCGAATAGCTGTGTGAAAAAATGATTCGGCTGGAAGCAATGTGTGTCGAAAAATTTTGAGTAAGCCTTCAATAAGTTCGTCTTTGTCTTCTGTCGTTACATATGCGACAAACTTTCTCGATAAGCATATCCAATCACTACCACCATCAATTTGGATACCACTTGGTAGTGTTCTATCACCTATACGCCACATATGATGATCACATTGCACAAAACTTTTATCGAGACCTTGCTTTTGTATGAATCTTTGTACTTCTCTTCCGTGTGATTTCACAAAATTCTTATTCTTATTTGCTGTTAAGAACTCGGTTAATTTATCAATGGTTTTTATTGGAAAATCACTTTCACTCAGATTCAACACAAAATCCCATTCCCAATCAGATTCTAATAAGTCAGCCATACAACTTATTAGCATTTCTAATAGCGACGCGCCTCCCCATATAGTTGCCAGTCGTTTCCTCGAAAGACGAATATTTTGAAATGTTGACTCTAATGATAATAACTCTCGATAAAGATAATCTTGTCGCTGAAAAATATGTCTTAATAGAGTACAGTATGTATGGGGACAATTTAATTCTAATTTTACCGTATCAACATGAATATAGTAGAAATGATCATTACTATAAATTGATTTAATTAAACGATAAACTTGTCTCAAAGCTCTTCCATTTAGAGTTAATAGAAACACAATTTTTGCTTTTCGTTCAGCGATCTTTGGCTGAGCTTCGGCAACCTGTGGTGAAAACTCTACAAGTATAAAAATTAACATTACAAAATGTAAAGACCTTAGACTTAAGTTTAAATAACGTACTTGCAATTCCAGTTTCATATACATTCATTGTAAAATAACCGCCACAAATAGCTTTTTGATCAGCCGGACATTTCATGTTGCAGCTCGAATCGGGCAGTTTATGCTTAATATCGGGTTCAGTATTTCCACAGAAGCATTCAGTTGAATATTGTACGCCAGCAAAAAGAAATCCAGATTGAAGACATGTCTGAATACACTTTTTGGCTGAATTAGATTCTTTAAAATTGGAATAGAGTTTGGATAGAAGACGACTCTTTTTACTATCTTTAAAACAGCCAATTGAACGATTCGCAATATAATTGCCGCTTGGGCAACTATTTGGAAGTTTAGTAGGATATAAAGTATTCGATTTGATAGCACATGCCACATCAATGAGGTGCTCTTTACATTCTTGTGTTCGAGCTCGTTGAACTGCCGATAGAACTTCCTTATCTTTTAAAATATCACATTTTGGTTTAAATTTCAATTCGCTGAGTAATGTTGCTAACGTCTTCTCTTTATCGTTCCTAAGTGCGCTGGTCTCTTGATGCTGTACATTTGAATTAATTATATCCTCATCATCATTCTGCTTCTCGTCAATACTTTGGAATCGATCCTTAAGACTATTAATTTTATCTACAAATAACTTATTGCCAGAATCAATTGGAATTTTAATTGATTTATATGCGAGAAACACTTGAACTAATAATATTATGATTCCAAGAAGAAATAACAATTTATAGCGACGAAATAATATAACAATCATAGTTAGATCAGTGATTATTCAATAGATAGCCTTTTGTTTCGTTTTAATTTTATCATTTGACTAATTTAAGAATTTTTCAATATTCTCAATACTTTTTTTTATCCTCCGCTCACATAATATCTTGTCATCAAACTCCTTTATTCTGATGGAATACGCCACACTTTTGTGATTTAACACATTATTTCATATGCTAAATCACTAAAACTTATCAATTTTTAACATTTTTTTTTGTACTAAAAAAGTTATTATTGTACTAAAATGAAGAAGCGTAGTCCCTTCGGAAGGGCTGATGTTACGCGTAAAAAAACGAGAAGCAGAATTCAAATCGTACCACGTGGATAATAAATTTAACGGTTTTTTTGTTGATAAAACGATAAAAATAAGAGATTGCAGACGTTGTACTGTTCAAAATATTTTTTACCTAGCAAAGGCATCGACATGTGTTGATATTAAAAATTAATGGCCTTTACGAATTAATGGAACAGAAGTATGTTTGATTTCGTAGAAACTGCCTTTATTCTCCCTTTTGTTTCTTTAAGTGCAATAAAAAAATGATGAAAAAAAAATCAACAACCATAATGCTCCGTGACCCAACTAAGAAAAATTTTCCACTCAAATAGTTTTTAATGATCTAACCAATTGTAATGAAATTCTAATGAAAATTAAATATAAAAGAAAAAAGAACTACCGAAAAAAAGAAGAAATAACACAAAAGAGAACGCCAGCTCACACAAAAAGAAGACTACTCTTATAAAGGATGAGGTTTTGAAATTGCACAGTTTCGACAGTTAATCATTCACGCAAAAATAATGCACTTATAAACAATGCCGAAAAGAAAAAAGACTACAAAAGAATCGAGAACAATTGGCTTTCAAAGTTTCATGAATCTGTGAAAAATAACAAATTTTTTTGCGACTGTGTAAGATGAAATGAAAAATCTTATAATCCAAAAACCAAAAATAAACGGTTGTCTAATTCCTAATTTATAACCGTAATAATGTGATTTTGAGAAATTAATTTTCAAAAGAGGCACGAAGGATGACACAAAACGAAAGAAGATTAAATAATTTGAAGATCTTTAATATCAATTCAAGCATTTAGGACCTTCTTGTATGGCGCATATGAAGCGCAAAAGTCGCATCAAACAAACATAACCCGATTTGAAAGCCTTAAAATCTGTTTACAACAACATAAATAGCAGAAGAAGTTTATCTAAAAAATTAAAATTCATGACAAGAATAATTTAAAAATTAAATAAATGCGCTTTAAAGGTTCATCTTTTTATTTAAAGAATTTTTTCTTCCTTTTCAATAACAAAAGGATCCACAAAAGAAGACAATTTTTCTTAATATTAAACAGAAACAATCGGCATCGTCGATAGTCTATAGATGTCCCACTGAGAATATGTGCCTTCATTGCTTGTAATTGTCTGCATTAGATGGACCTTTGGTGCTATTGTTTGAGTTAAAAATAATAAATTTTTTTTAAATTTCAAATAAATTGAAATTCCTAACAATATATATGGAATCAATTCTGTTTCGGACCAAAGATCTTTTTGCAAAATGCTTATTTACACATTGAACAAAAGGTGGCAATAAATCACAAAATTCTCTCATTTTCTCTTTCTTTAAAATAACACCTTGACTACCCTTTTTCAACAATTCATTTTCTATTTCTTCTTCTTATTTTCAGCTTTTATAATGGCTCATAAAACGGACCTTTTCGGAATAACAAATTTTAACAGACTGACTTCTGCTAAATCATTGTTTTATTCCAAAGAGGATCTTTTACATACATTCAACAATCTACGTAGAAGCTGAAAGTAATTATGTTCGATTAGAGGAAAATTGTAAACTGTACCTTTCATAAAACTCAAAAGTTATGAAGAATGCACCCTTCGAAATTCGATAGATCTAATAGTGGTTAATTAATTGGGCGATATTCATTGAATAGATGGATAAGCAGATGAACATTTTAATGAATTGAATCACTAAATTTAATCCAACAGAAAAATATCATGATGCACATCTAAATGGATAACATAAAATTCCATGTTGATATAACAATGACAAATAGTTCAGCTTCACATTATAGTTTTATTCATTACAGCATTTTCATCAACCATTGATGAATTGAAAATAACAATACAAAATGATCATTCTTAAAAAAAAAATCGGATGCTTTAATAAAATTATCGGAAGATTGTAAAAAGAAGGCTTACATTCTCTTACATGACATCAACTAAATTTATGATTAATTGAAGAATTTGGACGAATAAAAAGAATCATTCTAACTCGCTTACTTGCTAGTTTCAATCTCATTTTTGTGTGCGATTGGTGATTGATTGAAAATTAATTGCTATAATAGAATTTTTCACATCTCGTACATGGGCTATGAGTAAAAAAATCACGATATTTAATGACTTTTAAATTGTTGTTCGGTAAAAATGGAATAAAATAAATTCATGGTAAATCACGAGTGTGAAATTTTCATTTTTATAGTATTGTCGTGAGTTGATTCATTTAATGATCAAAATGACCACAATTTATTAAAATTGAATTAAATTTTAGAATCGTGGAAGCGACATTTACATCTACTGAAGATAATACAATCAAAAATGCAGTTAAATGCTACATAGCAAAGCTATGCAAAACAATATTATCAGATACAGTTTGAAACCTTTACTATCAAACTTTTATGCCTGGTTAGTACTTTTTTTAAAAAAATAATACTTTTAATGTTTATTAAATCTTTAAACTGGCAATAATCCTAATCTGTAAGCTCCTCACATTTGTACTACTATCCGTGTCATAAATGAACGACCGATAGTTATATTTTCTTTTAAATTATTTTGATCCGCCGCAGCCGTCATTCCGTTATATTCCAGGCTGTCCATCTGCCGTCGATGTCATTTCGCCGTCGCTGTCCTTTTGTCGTTGCTGTCCCATCGCCGTTGATGTCCTTCTGCTATCGTTGTCGTTGGCAATGCTGACCATAATCCTTCGGTGCTGCTATTTGTGTTGAATCCTTCTGCTTGAAAAAATATGAAAAAAAAAACGAGAAATCAGTCTAAAAGAAAATTTTTCGTTTTAAAAACTACTTACCAGCTTACCCAAACATGTTCTTTGCAGCAGCCTTCCTATCTTTTCAGCATCTATCAATGTGGAATTATTGTTGAATGACTTCCAGCTCCAATAATTTTTCACCCTCTCATTCAAACTTCTGCTCCATCAATTTTTCACTTTCTTGAAATTTTTCCTGTTTTCAAATGAAAGAAAAAAAAATCAAAGGTTACTTCGATTATTTTTCAAAATGTTTGTAAAGGTGTAAGAAAATCTGCTACTGCGAATGTAATAAGTACATGACACTTAACTTATTTTCAATAAATTTGCTGATGATCTTCCCGCTCCTCCTGTCCGTTTACTGGATTTCGTTAATAAAATCCTGAATCAAGCATTTACGTCTTGATTTTTTCCCTACTTACCTATGGCTTTCCTCGACTTTTTGATCTGCAGCTTATTCTGATTTTGATCCACTCAAGATTTTCAGGAATTACAAAATTAAATTAAATTTTTTTATCGGTCGTTCATTTATGACATCTATCAAACCTCTCCCACAGTAGTTTTTTAGTTCCAATTTTTTTGCTTTCAATGTTTTTAACATTCTTTATATTTTTGTGTTTTTATTATTTGTGAATATACTGAATTTATAACTATTACTTTTGCTTTGGCATCCCACGTTGATATCAAATGACAAAAGTTTTCATTCATTTTCTCCAATTACAATCTCCTGAAAATTCCTTTATAATTTATTACAATAGTGAAAGAAATTTAATGAAAGGACCATATTATTATAAAAGGATAAGGAAAAGGACTATTCATTCATAAATAACAAAAATGCATTATCATGGTGATTTATTGACTGACCGACCAATGCGTTGTTATTACTTCGCGCCCCATAATTCAAATCGATAGGTGGCAATAAGAAAACTTTAGAAATGTACAATCTCTATAAATGTACAATACATGAGAAGCCCATCCGTTTCATTATTGTTGTGTAGAAAAATATAATTAAAATTAAAAATTATCGCCGTTAAATTTAATAAATAAATGTAATGAGAAAATTACCTGAGAAAATAGTCGAGACTGAAACGTAACGAATGATTCTTTCGCTCCCTTTCCCATTCTTTTTATTCTACAGTCAGTGGCAATTTCTAAATGATGTGCTTAAGTTATTTCATCGGAAATTCTACGGATAAATGTATCATTTCGTTTCGCCTCCAAAAACGATTAATGACCAATTTACTGCTATGATTTTATACTCTCAAAATAAAAATTATTTATTTCTAAAAGGACAAGACTTGAATGATGGAAAAGGTACAGTTTAAAAGTTTCTTTTTGTAAAAACCGAAAGATGAAATTTTTCAAAAATTATAAGATTCCTTTAAAATGGACCTTAAAGGAAAAAAAGTCAAGAAATGTCTACACAAAACCGTCTCAAAATAATAAAACCAAAGCCCCAAAACGTTGGATACATATATTGAGCCGTGAGAATTGCACCTGCCTTTAATTTATTATGAACAATTTCAACCTTTATTTTTTACTGTTTCTTATTCTCTTTTCTCTTATTTTATTGCATTTGCGTATTTTTTCATCTTTCTCAAATATTTCTTTATTCTTGTACAATCTCAACCACGTTTCATGACTAGCCAAAAACAAAAGAAAATTGCAGAGAGCGGAGAGAAACACCTTCTCAAATATTTGTGAACTACGACAATATAAACAAAATGAAATTTGAGAGGATCGATCGTCATATTAAGTTCCCATCAAGCGCTCATAGTTAGTTTACCTGGAGATCATTTTTATGAGAAAGAGAAAGAGAAAAGAGAACAACACAGGTATTGTTGTTAAGTAAAAACCAATTTAAAGCCTGTAACAATATATACCATGTTCTTCGTTTCCGTTCTGTTTAGTCTCATTCTTACCTTCAAAGTGTTAACATCATCAAAATACGAAGTCTAACGAAGAAAAAAAATATATATATACT
Organism: Chironomus tentans; assembly: GCA_963573255.1. Lineage (NCBI taxonomy): Eukaryota > Metazoa > Arthropoda > Insecta > Diptera > Chironomidae > Chironomus > Chironomus tentans. The sequence goes on along the minus strand of OY754304.1, from coordinate 28,811,019 downwards.
CAATCTTTTGTTACGTCAAGTTTGATTATAGTTTTCCAATAATTTGAAGATGAAAAAATATAAAAAACACAAAAAAGAAAGATAATTTTATGTGAAAATTCAAATGAAAACGATATAAAAAACGCTTTTATTTTGCGTTGATATTTGAAAGTGCCTAATCTAAAACCAATAAAAAAATCAAAAAGTTGAATTTATAATAAGCTACATGTTGAGAACATAACAAAGAAAAGAAAAAACTAACATTTTTACGGTGAAATAAAAAAAAGAAAAATTATTAAAAATTATAATTTACGGTCGCTAGACAGGCGAGAGTAGAACTTAAATTAATTAAGTTAATTGGGTAAAATGGAACGTATCGTCATAAAGAGCTTAGTGTTATTGACTCTAACAAATTGGGCTATTGGATTGGCATTATGCCCTGCTGGTTGTTCTTGTGAAGATGAGAGATTATTAGTTCGTTGTCAAGAGGGCAATAATCTTGATATTTTACCGATTACTTTAAATCCAGCCACAGAACGGTTAATCATCAAATTCAACTCAATTAGGATAATCGATTCGTCCATTCAGTTCTATAGTGAGCTAAGACTGCTGGATCTCAGCAATAACCAAATCTATTTGACTGAAGATAAAGTTTTCATCTATCAAAATAAACTCCTGCAGCTTCATTTGAATAACAACAAAATTAGTGATATAAATAATAATACGTTCAAAGGCCTCGTACGACTTGAAACTTTAAATTTACGTGGCAATTACGTTATGGAATTGAGGAATGGCATCTTTGCGACAACACCGAACATTGAATATTTAAATTTGGGACAAAACAGAATAGCCACAATCGAGCACGAAGCATTTGATGGATTAAAGAATTTAAAGTCATTATACTTGGACGACAATATCTTGACATCAATACCAAATTTTGCCTTTAAAAATATTCCATATCTTGCTGAGCTCTTTATTGGTATGAATTCCCTCAACTCATTGGAGAATGACGCATTCAGAAATTTAATAAATTTAGCGGCACTCGATATACATGGTTCTCTCTTGACAAACATTTCGCATGCTGCTTTTTATCGTTTGAAAAATTTGAAATCATTGGACATATCAGATAATTCGTTAACGAAGATTCCTACAGCCGCATTAAGTATTCTCCAACGACTTGAGTCACTTAAAATTGGACAAAACGATTTCGAAGTAATTGGTGAGGGATCATTTTTCGGTCTTTCATTTCTAAGAAAAATTGATATTTCCGGCAATAAAATCTTAAAACAAATTCAACCTGGTGCTTTTGCCGCAAATCCAAATCTAGAAACGATCACCATTTCATCAAATAAGTTATTGATTGACATTCACGATGGCGTATTCAGCGATTTGCCAAATATCAAAAATGTCGATTTACGGAATAATGCTTTTGAGACTATTCGTGAACAATTATTGCCCTGGCGATCATTAAAGTCGTTTGAACTTGCCGATAATCCAATTAGCTGTGATTGTGAACTGAAATGGCTTCATACAATTTTGATCAAAAATACAAAAAACAATTATGATATAATTTGCACATCGCCAGCACAGTTTTATGAGCAACGAATACAAGATATTCCGAATGAAGCGCTTGGATGTAGCAGTGGTAGATCACCAATTGCAACATATACAATTTTTGTTCTCATCATCGGTGTGGTGTCAGCGATAGTAATTTATAAGAATCGTCACTATATTAGACATAAATTCCAACGCAAATCACAATTCATTAACAATGATGCTGATTGTAGCTTTGAGCAGCATCACATTTATGAAGAGATTTCTGTAAAGCATAATGAAAACATGAGCAATCTTATGCATTACAATAATACAGTGAACAGTAATATTTATAGTTTCGGATGCCCCTATCCGCTTCAGCAAGCTGTCACTCAGCCACCAATTTATTTACCAACGGGACTTTATGATGAACGAAAAATCATTCCACTCTATACTACTCATCAATTGAGTACGTAGACACGCTTTTAACTACATAATCATTATTAGTGTATGACCAATTGAATGGCATTGATTTGTAAAATCATTAAACTTCAATGATAGTATAGAAGAGGAAAGTTTTTCGTTTCTTATATCGCTTATTCAATCATTTTCTAGTCCCAAATGAGTTTAAACTAATTACTCTTGTGTAGTAAAAAATAAGAAAAGTTATGTTTTATTTATGGTAATTTTAAGAAAAATTTTTAACGAGTTTTTTACATCTTATTTCTGCTCTAATTTTAATGTTGCTAGAGTTTTTTGATGAACCATACCTAAGCTAATTAAAATATGCTGGCTAATGCTCTACATTTCTTCCATTCAAGAAAAGAAGAAGAGAAAGAAAAAAAATTCGTTAAAAAAATAGGAAGGAAAAATAAAAAAATTTAATGAAAATGTAAAAGTTTATTGTACAAATTAGGTCATAAGTAAAAAATGAAAAAAAAAGAATTTAATAAATCATTAAGACTATGAATTTTTCAAAGACTAAAATATTGAATTTTTGCTTGAGGTCTTAATTTTCATGTTTCAGATCTGTAGAAATGAAATTCTCATTACCTTTCTTTCAGCATCCAGCATCAACAGCCGAAAATAATTTCGATTGATTTTCTTTTCGTTCGTTACATTCAGTGCCCACCTAGAATTGTTCATGTTCATCATCTTGATCATTTTATATACGTATAAATGATTACAATGCAGGTTTACAATCAAGTTCGTGGCTGCCACAGTAATTATTCAGAACCGTACCATGATGTTATGTTGTCAGTTTATTCTTAATTTTGTTATTTTTACTCCCTTCATCCAGCATTCCTTTTCCTTCAATTTTATTTGTGAGGGCGATGTTGTCGCTCGTGATGAAAGTTCTTTTTCATGTTCTCAGTTCATACACATTGTGTCTGATATGAAGCCACACATTCAATATTAAATAAACGCGCCTTCTCAGTACCATATGAGCTTTATCTTCATTATGTCACACAGTTCTTACACATTTTGGTTTGTTTTTGAAGTCCAGCTGTAAAATTTGGAATTTGTTGGATTCAATTGAAATATAATGCACAGCTTTAATTTTCCAAATGATGTCAATAATGCGCTCTATCATTCATTCATCAAGTTCAGTAATGAGAAAATGGCACACAGTCAAAATTTTGATCGGCAAATACAAGTATCGTGAGGCAATTGGTAGAGGTTGTGAAGAAAAATTTATACAGCACTGCATTTGATCCTTCACGAGTCAACCAGCATACATTTTTCATATAATAAATTGTTGTTATTACACCCGGCATTGATGCACTGCTAAAGATGAGGAGAGAATGAAAAAAAAATTTAAAACTGCTTGCAGGCTTAAAAGGTGATTCAAGTTCTTTTCATTATAAATAAATTTCCATTTTTTACCATAACTCTATCCATAGCATAAAATTTGAACTTATAAAAATTGTAATCGCTTTTACCAAGAACTCAAGTTGAATGCATGAATGCGAGAGAGAATGAAAAAATAGGAATATTTAATGCATTTTTCTTGTAAAAGGCAAAATAATATCAATCTTCACATCTTCCTTTTTGTGGCCTCTTCTTATTTGCAGGTGAATTCAAAATATATACAAACACAATAAAGAAATAAAAAATCTTCTCAAAATTATCTCTCATTTCGTTCTTCTTATACCTTAAAAAAATATAAAATAAAATCGTTGCACCGGGCAGGTGTAAAAGTTTAATGAGATGTTTTTGTGATGATATTTTTCGATTTTCAGTCAAATGGAATTATTCATTCTAATTTCACAAAAAAAAGAGTGAAAGGATATACACTATGAGATGGATAGAAACCAATCCTTTTGACAAATGCGACTCCACTGTAAAATTTCATTTGGGTAAAATTCTTTTGTTGTCAATATTCCTTTTCACTCTTTTATCTGTCTTTTATGTTATTTTTGGGAAGAAAACAACAACAATATAAAAGCATAGAGAAAGGAAAAAACACATTTCGATAAAGAGTGAAATTCTATGGCCATTGAATGGATAAAAGGATGTGAAAATGAGAGATTAACTCTTTTGTTCCGATAAATTTCTCAGCTGAAGAATTTCATTATTTACTTTCGGACTTAGCTTTAATGAAGCTGTCAAAAATGTGTAGATTATGATGAGCATGAAATTATTTTTTTTAAATTAATTAATATTTTTTTTAAATGTGTTAAAAATCAGAATTAGGTTCGCATTGGTCGTATTAATAGGAAATTGTCTTATCTAAAATAAGGAATGCTTGCTGACCGTTATCTTGTATTTTGGTTCTTGATTATCTAATATTTTTAAAAAATGAGGCAATAAAACGAAAAAATAAAACCCCTGCCTATATATTTAACAGTTCTCAGACTTTTCTGAAATCTATTACACGCTGTGCTTGCTTGCATCTCAGTAGGCAATCTTACTCTATGTATATTCTTTCTGTAGCTTAATAGCATTTTTTTTTGTATTTTGCAAACAAATTTTTGCCTTTTCATTCCTTTCTTTTTCTTACATTTTCTCCTAATTTTTCTCTTTTATTCGTTTCATTTCATTCCATCCATAAATTTTGTTGAAGCTTGATTTCATTTCATTTTACTGATGCACCTTTTGACCATAAATATTACCTTTATGATACCCTAAAGCCTGGGGAATCAACAAATCATTATTTTGCAGAAATTAATATGTTGCGATTAATAACTTTTTTTGTGTTCATAGGCGCATTTTCTATCTACTTTGCAGTCTTATTATGGTGAATTTTTAATTGTAGCTACTTCATGTAAAATTCAACAATATTCACCAAAAAATCATAATCTTGTGTTTTTATTTTAAAGAATTGGAAACAGCATGTTTATCCTAAATTTGAGGTTTATTTTGGGATATTAATAAGGTAATGTATCAAAGGAAAAATACGTCTTATGATTTTGTAAAGAAGAAAACTCAAATTTTGCGTTTGTAGATTTCCGATGCGAAAAGTAATTGGAGTTTGCTGGGTTATGGTCAGTGAATGTGAACAATGCACATCATTACCAATACGATTGTATTGTTGAATAAGTAACCAAAACAGATTCAACACTAATCCGATTAAGATTTAAGTAACTGTTGCGAAATATTTTTTTATTTTTGGATTCACCTTTTGCATTCTTTTGTGCATACGATGATATATTTCATGTCATAATTGTTTATGCTACCTTAGAAGTTATCCATGTTTGTGGGCTATTGATGTAAATTTGGGAAAGAAGCAAGAAAATAAAATTAGTTATAGGCGTTTCCGAGAAATTTCTCATTTCAACTTCATACATTTGGCATAATATGAAACTAATCTACTTATTGAAAGAGATATGCATGTTAAGTCGATTAATGTAGTTAAGGAATTTGAATTTTGTACAATAGGCGTTATTATCCATCTCTTTTCACAAATAAAAATTCACCTGCTTCATCAAAAAAAAAAAAAAATTCTCAGAATGTTTCTTTGGAAACAAAAAAAAAATAAGAAACGAAAGAAAACTAAAAAAAATGTCTATAAAGTCTATAGACAGCTCGATCATGATTTTCATGTCTCATCAATAGAAAATGAATGCATATCGATTAAAAATACATTCATGCTTCGTTCTATATTAAAAGGTCGCTTCTTTTTGTTCTTCGTTCTTTCAATTCCCTCATTTCGATGTGAAGTTATAAAACTTTTCACCTGCTCACTCGCTCTCTTCTCGTTACATTGCGATGATCATTATATAAAAGTTAAGTCTTTTTTCCTTCCTTGAGTGCATGCACATATTTCATATAAGCATTTATAAAGAGTAAGAAAGCTATGATGGTAAGCAATAATTCAATAATTTATTCCAAACTATATCAGTGTGTGGAAGAGTGATGTTTAAATAAAAAATAAAAAAAGGCCCTCAGCTTGTCCAAACTTGATGCTTGTGCTTCACCTGCAAGTTAAATAATTTGAAAATCACGAAATGAATTGTCTTTCTCATTATAATATAATTTTAACATTCTGCTCTTCATTTTTCGATACCATCATCATGTTAACTACAATGTTTCAAACGGGCACCAGCCTCTCAGTGCTTTTTTAAAAATGCTCTAATGAAATTTGTGGTGTGATGTAGACTTAAAGAATAAATTCATGACACATGTAATACTAATTGTATATATTCATAACATGAAGCAGCCTCTCCTTTAAGACTCTTTAGTAATCTCCTGGACTAATTCTTTAACACAATAAAATCAGAATGCAAGCTAAAAATCCATAAAGTATTCACTTTGACTACAATTGAAGACGCGTAGACATAAAAATATTTTTATGTTGTGCGTTTTACTCATATTTATCCTTAGTGCGTGATCTAACTGAGTTTTCCTGTGGCTACTTATTCCAATGATACTTTTTTCGTTCTTTATGTTGCTTTAATGTTTGGTTTCTTGATTAGATTGCTTAGGGCATGAATGAATGGAGGAAAATACCAGAAATCGGTTTAACTGCTTATTAAGGCATTTAGGTCTAAGAATAAAGAAAAATAAATTCCTCTCGGTTACGCATTTATGATCATAAAATGCAATATGAAATGTATAAAAAAAGAAAATATTATTTTACCGACATATACTTAATCTTTGGTAACGAATAAAAAATAAAATAAATTGAAGCTGTTGATTGTTGAGTTTACACAGAGCACATTGTTACATTAAATTTCAATCCTATTCTCATTTTCCTCTACTAAATTCCTTATTACAATAAATGGTGTTAAAAATGAGTGTAAATAATGTACCATTTCCTCTGTCTATTCTTTATTTTACTTTATGCTCCACGCTTCGTCTTTTAGCAAACAATATGAATTTGAGAATTTTTTCTTCTTCTTCCTTTCCTTTTTATTATTATCCTTTAAATACTTACCTAAGACGAATCAACAATGCAATGACAAAAAAATGGTACAATAGATAAAAGAAGAAGTAAAGCTGATGTAAGTTCCCTCCTTACAAATAATCGAATAATGGGCATTAAATAGTGATAAATTGCAAACGGAAAGAGGAAGAATCGTATTGATTTCGGTGTTGATGGACAATAGATTAAACTGTGCAATTACAACAGATGCATCTTATTCTTAAAAATAAAAGTCTATTTTACAATTATTTGTTTTATATTTTTCACAAACCGGATGTTTATTATATCTCAAATTTCCATTCCTCCTTCTTTTGTTAATTGTTTCGCTAACAAATCATTTTTTTTTAACTTTTCAATTTTTGCAGTGAATAAATTTTATACCCAACTTACTGCTGGTTCCCAAGTAGCAGTTTACAGTTTCTATATATTTATTTAGTTTTTTAAGTGAGAACCAGTCTAGGGTAGAACATGTTGGACGTCATTATTGGTTCATCCCAAAGTTCATTTTTCATAAATCACCTTAGAATCCATAAACTATTACGAATAAATAAAGTTCGAATAACGATTTTTTAAAAATTTAAAAAATAGAGATCATAATAACCGATTCGTTATAAACAAAAAACCGGTTCGAAAATTCTTTTGAAAATAAATTAAGGCAGATAAAGATGGGTGGATGGAAATTAGAGGTTTTTAAAATGGCACTGTATATGTCATTTCCAGTTGCATTATTTCATTGGTTCAATCAACCTGAATATTTTGAGAAATGGGTAATATACGTAATATTAATAAATTTAACTGTGGATTATATGCGGTCTTTTTTCTTCTAGGTAATTCAAACAAAACGGGAACTGTATCCGCCAGAAGATAAGCAGCAGAAAGAGCTGATCGAAAGCACAATACGAAAGGTTCGAGAAAAGCAAGATATAAAATTGCAGGAAGCTCTTAAAGAGTATCAGAAATAATGCTTTTAGTTTTTTTTGAGATGTAATATACACCGAAATTTTTAGAATAAATCACGCAAATTTAAAATGTATATATTTGGTATGATTGACATCCAACGATGTCATATTATTATTATTACCACGTTTTTCTTAACTTGCTTTCTTATGTGTTTGATTGATTGATTGATTGATTGATTGTCCGCAAAATTTCAAATTTTGCAATCAAATTTTCGACCACTTCTACTGCTCCAATCGAGCTGAAATTTTTCATGCTTACGTATTTTGGATGACAATACAATATTTTAGCATTTTGGAATCATAAAAATGCTTAATTATAGTACAATTTAATTTATTAATTTTTATATGAGAAAATAATCCAATATCAATGATGTCATTTTCTCATGGACATTCTTTGAGAGCATTTGATTTTTCCGAAATGTCATGGGTTCAAATCTCACCAATGATAAAAAACTTTTTTGAACTTTTTTGATTCTTTTTTACACTTTTTTGATGCCTTATGATGTTTCATGATTTATTTATGCATAATTATATTTTTTCTAAGTCATAAAACAGCAAAAAAGTACAAAAAAGAGTGAATTTTGATTTTTTGTATGAAATGTCGATATACTTCACAAGAGCAAAAATCTTTCTTTATACGTATATTTTTTTCACTAAAATCTATAGTCGTACAACAGTTTGGCTCAAAATAGTGTGTAAATACATGCAAATCGTTTCATAGGTAGATATCGGTGAATATATTTTTGGGGACAAAACAGAGTACGGCTGTGAGAAATGAAATTGTTTTGGGTAGAGAGTGTGTAAAAATTTATCTTGGGTTTTTGCATTTCATGATGTAACAATGAACAATATATAACAAAGCTGTGTGCAAGTGAGATCAACAAGTACGAGTAAAAAAGTCGAGAAAGCAGAATTCATGGATCAGATTAATAATAACTTTGGGCGAAATTTTAACATAAAAGATAAAACGAAGTTTGGACTAGATTGGAAGTTAGATTGAGCGTAGCTCACAAAATTTTCACGTCCTGAACGTAGCGTAGCGAGTGAAGGTGTGAAAATTTTCCAAAGTTGTTAGAAGACTGCAGATATGTGAGAAAGTGTTGTTGATTTGAGTAATAATAGTTCGAGCGGAGCTCGAATATAAAAGTTCGAACGTAGTTCGAACTAAGTTGAGCGTAGCTCACAAATTTTTACGTCCTGAACGTAGCGTAGCGAGTGAAGGCGTGAAAATTTTCCAAAGCCGTTAGAAGACTGCGGATATGTGAGAAAGTATTGGTGATTTGAGTAATAATAGTTCGAGCGGAGCTCGAATATAAAAGTTCGAACGTAGTTCGAACTAAGTTGAGCGTAGCTCACAAATTTTTACGTCCTGAACGTAGCGTAGCGAGTGAAGGCGTGAAAATTTTCCAAAGCCGTTAGAAGACTGCGGATATGTGAGAAAGTATTGGTGATTTGAGTAATAATAGTTCGAGCGGAGCTCGAATATAAAAGTTCGAACGTAGTTCGAACTAAGTTGAGCGTAGCTCACAAATTTTTACGTCCTGAACGTAGCGTAGCGAGTGAAGGCGTGAAAATTTTCCAAAGCCGTTAGAAGACTGCGGATATGTGAGAAAGTATTGGTGATTTGAGTAATAATAGTTCGAGCGGAGCTCGAATATAAAAGTTCGAACGTAGTTCGAACTAAGTTGAGCGTAGCTCACAAACTTTTACATCCTGAACGTAGCGTAGCGAGTGAAAATTTTCTAAAGTTGTTAGAAGACTGCAGATATATGAAAAAATTTGAGTTAACCCCTGTGATCTATAACAGTTGGACGAACGAAGCGAAGCGAAGTGGATCACTACTGTGATCTATAACAGTTGGACGAACGAAGCGGAGCGAAGTGGAGTCCAACACTACTGTGATCTATAACAGTTGGACGAACGAAGCGGAGCGAAGTGGAGTCCAACACTACTGTGATCTATAACAGTTGGACGAACGAAGCGGAGCGAAGTGGAGTCCAACACTGCTGTGATCTATGACAGTTGGACGAACGAAGCGGAGCGAAGTGGAGTCCAACACTACTGTGATCTATAACAGTTGGACGAACGAAGCGGAGCGAAGTGGAGTCCAACACTGCTGTGATCTATGACAGTTGGACGAACGAAGCGGAGCGAAGTGGAGTCCAACATTACTGTGATCTATAACAGTTGGACGAACGAAGCGGAGCGAAGTGGAGTCCAACACTACTGTGATCTATAACAGTTGGACGAACGAAGCGGAGCGAAGTGGAGTCCAACACTACTGTGATCTATAACAGTTGGACGAACGAAGCGGAGCGAAGTGGAGTCCAACACTACTGTGATCTATAACAGTTGGACGAACGAAGCGGAGCGAAGTGGAGTCCAACACTACTGTGATCTATAACAGTTGGACGAACGAAGCGGAGCGAAGTGGAGTCCAACACTACTGTGATCTATAACAGTTGGACGAACGAAGCGGAGTGAAGTGGAGTCCAACACTACTGTGATCTATAACAGTTGGACGAACGAAGCGGAGCGAAGAGGAGTCCAACACTAATCTGATCTATAAACTGTCAACTTATTATCAATCATATGAACAAATTAGTAAAATATTTGATTTTTAGTCTAAAAGTTATATTTATGGTATCTGAAAATGTAGCAATAACAATAACTTTAGTAGTGAGCTGTATTTCAAATGACAATTTTTTTAGAGAATAATCTCTCAATAATTAAAAATTTCATCAATTATTCAACAATAACTTCAAAGAATCTCAATGATTACTTTGATCATAAATAAATCTTCAGAAATGTTGTGATTTGATTCAACAGTATCATCGAAAGACTAAAAAGTAGAAAATAATTTACTATATAAAAAAATATTTTTTTAAAAAAAAACCACGTTTTTCCCGTGGACTAAAAAGTAGAAAATAACTTTGATTTTTTATTTGTCAGAAATTAATTTTAAATTTTCAGATTTTATTTTAAAATTTTTATCCTCTTCCATGAATTCATGATCATCTATGAATTGCGAATAAGTACACTTCAAAATTATCGTATAGTTCGACTACTAAAAACGTGGGCGCATTTTATAGGAAGTTATAAATTTAATTAGGGTTTCAAATTTACTAAATTTCAATTGATAAATTCAGCATTACTGTATAGAATAGAAATTTCTTAAGTTACTTCTTATAAAATGCGCCCACGTTTTTAGTAGTCGAACTATACGATAATTTTGAAGTGTACTTATTCGCAATTCATAGATGATCATGAATTCATGGAAGAGGATAAAAATTTTAAAATAAAATCTGAAAATTTAAAATTAATTTCTGACAAATAAAAAATCAAAGTTATTTTCTACTTTTTAGTCCACGGGAAAAACGTGGTTTTTTTTTAAAAAAATATTTTTTTATATAGTAAATTTTATTTATTGTTTATTAAAAGTGCACAAATGAGATTTTAATCACAACATCGTTATTCTACGTAGGAGAGAGATTATAATATAGATTTGAGATAATTTCTTTGTATGGCTTCTTTTAGGCAAACATTCCTATCTTTTGTTTCTTGCAATATTCAGTTGCCTGTAAATTTAAGAAGAAGAAACATTAATGATATTATGCAAAATTGGTGAAAATGTGCTGCACTACTTACTTTACACTTTTCAGCAACTTTTAAGTCTCCACAAAAATGTGTTGGTCCCCACGTGCATTCAGAATCACCAACTAAAAAGTGATTTTGCTTCTTTGCGGGAGTACATAAGCTCATTTGAATACAAATTTCCTTTGGAGGAACTGTATCAATTAATGTCAGAATCAAATCAGCATATTGATCAACGAATTTAGTACATTGCTTTGTAATGGATTTAGGCATTTTACTGCATATATTCTCCACAGCTTGCTTAATCTCCTCCTGTGTATGCTTATCTTTAAGTTCTTGTTCCAGTTTTGCCATAACAAATTCACAAAGCACACACATTGGATCATCTTGAATGTTCTTCTTTGTGTCATCTTTAGTCAAAGATACACGACCAACTGCCGGAACTGCTGGAATAGCAACAACGTTAATAATAACAGCTTCATCAATACTCAAGTCTTGTTCAATGGCACAAAGTGATAATTTTTGACAAATTTCTTTTGGTGTCATACGTTCTGAAAGTAAATTCACAATCTCATCGACATTCTTTTCAACGAAGTTATCACATATTCCCTGATATGGATGGAATTTAGAGCACTCGCGTAATAAAACATCTTCAATTTGTTGTTTCGTCATGCCCTGTGATATTTTGGATTCAGCACCACCGACAACAGACGTACACAAAAGACATTCTCCCGAATCGCCATCAACAATTTGTCCATCAATTGTATTATCGAGGATCTCATTTGTTTCGATAATATGTGGAATGAAATTAACTTTTTCAACTCCCACTTTGATATTATCTTCTTCAATTTCAGTCTTTCCTGGACACAGCTTTAAGAGAGAGCAAATTCCTTTTGGTGTTAAATCAGATAAAAGCTTTTCAATCAGCTCATCATAATAGGTTTGTATAAAATCATTACATTCCAATTGTGGCTTGGGTGGCAAGTGCTTGCAAACTTTTGACAGGGCGGCTTTTACAGATTCCTTGCTTTTTGGACTATCGATGAATTGTCGAGCCTGCGAAACGACCAATTCACAAAGTGGACAGCTTGGCTTATTTTCCTGATTAATTTCAACGTGAATTGTATTTGGTGAGAAAATATCAACATCATCTTGATTAATATTATTTGGACATAATTTCAATTGTGGACATAGATCACGAGGGTCAATTTCCTGGACTAAAAGTGCAATTATTGCATCACCATATAAATCAACGAAACTGTCACAACTTGGTTGAATAGCAGTTGGAAATTTGGCACACGTTCTTTTGACCAATTCCTTAATTTGATCTTCATTTTTAGCATCACTCAATTCTTCTTGAAGAAAATGAAGGAAATATGTGCAAATTGCGCATTTTTCACCTCCGTCGACCAAGTCAACAGTTGATTTTGCTCCCATCAGTTGATCAATAGGTAATACCATTGACTGAATCTGTTCATTCGTAAAGACCTTTTCATTTTGACCAAGACGTTTTCGTGGAATATTTTGTTGAGAGGGTAACAAGGGCATGTGTGGTACACTTATCTGAATCCCTTTATCACAAAGTCCAATTAAGAAGCATACTCCATTAGCATCCAAATTTTTGACCAATGTCTCATAAATTATTCCATAATATTGATTGATAATGTTGTTACATTCTTGCTTGAATCCTTTAGTTTGTGAACATAAGCCTAAAAGAACTGATTTGAATTCTTGTTCTGTGGTGTCTGCAATCAATACGTCGCGGAGATGCTTAACAAGCTGCTCACATAATTCGCAAGGGATATCATCCTTATTTTTAATAAATCCAACATTTGATTCGGTTTTAATTTCAATATTGCTTTTTCTTGAGTCATGAGTATGATATTTGCTTGAGCACGCTCCACTCATATGACATATATTTTCAGTTTTTAAGTTTTTCGACAGCTCATCATAAATATTATCAAAATAAGTTAATATAATGCTTGAGCAAGCGTCCGAAAAAGATGACAAACGACCACAAGCTGATAAAAATCCATCGAGCACTTGATCACGACTTGATGTATGGAATTTATTTGAGATGGCATCTCCAACATTATTGCATTTATCACAGTTGAAGGACTGCTTTTGTGTCTCATAATCCTCCAGTAATTTATCTATCGCCGCATTATTGCAAAGTCCAGCCGTTGAGCAAACAACCTAAGACAAAAGCAATAAAAATAATTTTTTTTTTAAATAAGGAAGTGAATCATTCTCTTTTTTTATTTTTGAAATGATGATAATGTAAAATAAATTGGCACATTCATTGAAATAAATAGAAAAACAGTCGATTTTACAACATTATCCCTAGTAGACATTGAACGTGCTCACAAAATTGAGCACGTTATAGAGTATGCTCATTTATAAACATTTATGTGCTCACTTGAGCATACTCTTGAGCACATTCTGAGCATAACAACGTGATTCATAAATTTTTCTTAATGTACTCTCTTGAGCATGCTTATTGATCATGCTCATGAGCACACTGTGAGTATACTTAATAAGCGCGACATTTTCGAAAGAGTATGCTCATCTGAGTGTACTCACTGAGCATATACTGAGCACAACAATAAAATGTCACGGATTAAATTCGAACATACTCATCTGAGTACATTCTTGAGCATGCTCTTGAGAATATACTGCGCATACTCAGATATTTTGAAGGAAAAAAGTTAATTAAGTTAACTAATGAATTGTCAGTTGTGTCCTAAATGTTGTAGAATCGCTATTCCTTGATATTAGCATGTTTAAAAATGTAATAATTTAATTTTGATAAAATGTAATTTTTGCCATATTTATATTATTATATATTTAAAGATGGTGACTTCAAGGAAAAATGCAAGATCTCAAAAGTTAGGCAACGCAAAAAGCAATCCAAACAAAAGAGGGTGACAGAAAAAATTTCTAAGTATCAAATTTTCAATTAAATAAAAATAAAAATTAATTCTACTAACACAACTATTAAAAAATACTCAAGAAATTCCGGTCAACTCAAAAAAAGTTAGTTAACTTAATTAATTTTTTAATTTTTATTTTATTTGATCATGCTCAGGTGAGTGCACTCAGACAAAAAATTAACGTGCTCTTTGTCTATTAGGGTATCAAGCCAAAAAGGTTTATAGAAATTTACCTGCGGATTCATTTGTGATGCCAATGCTTCGACCAATTCAGGTATAAAATCATCAGCTAATCGTTTACATTCCTTCTTTACAACAGAAATAGGGATTAAATCACACGATCCATCGAAAACTTCCCTAATCTCTTCCATCGTCTCATTACTTTCCAGCTGATCTCTCGCTTGCGTTACCATATCAAGGCATATTTTACAAATGGAATCATTATCCTCTGGGACATGTTGCTTCTCCCAAACTGATTTAATACAATGACGAACGGCTCCACAGCTTTTTGCGTTTCTGAGATTAATTTTTTTGTAAGATTTGCGTATTGCATAGTGGTCCCATTTTAAAAAAAAGAGGTGCAATTGACCCCTTTTTGGAAAAGTTGCACCAGAAATATTCATATCGATTTTTTTAAAAACTTGATATAGGTAGGAACATATCCCCAAAGTTTCAGACTTTTTGGTTTACCTGGTACCATGTGGCTGGTCCTCAAAGTTGGTGGTAAGCAAATTTTCGGAATTTTCTTGAGCTCTATTTTTGTGGAAACTACTTAATCAAATGAAAAACGGTTTTCGTTCTCTGAAAGGACACTAAACTACCTATCTTTTAGTTTTTAGCCAAAAAAAAATTTTTCATGTATGACTTGACTAGGACCTGATATAGTGTCAAAATTCGGCGAAAATGGGGTCTATAAATTTTTTTCCCAAATGAATATTTCTGGTGCAACTTTTCCAAAAAGGGGTCAAGTGCACCTCTTTTTTAAAATGGGACCACTGTGTATTGATCTGTACGTCTGGTTTACAGCAATGAAAATTTTTAATTAAAGTATGATAACCCCGGCTGACATTTCACTCGATTTGATAAAATTATTTTCATTCTCTTAATTATTTATTAATCCTTGTGTAACTTTTTATTTCCAATGCAAAAGTTACTCCATCCCTTATAAATCTAATTAAATTATATTCTTCTATATGCTTACGTTATATTAGAACACCAGTATGCAGGACCATTAGTGCAATGATTACGGCCCAAAATGACCGAACAAGATATTACAGTAGCTAGAAATAGTATAAAGAAGATTTTTCTTAAATTACGCATCAAAATATAAATTTATAAAGATAGATTGTGCAAATACAACGAGATTAATTTGTATGTAATGGCGATCAATAAATTAATTGCTTACCAAAAATAAACACTAAAAATATAGAGATTAAAATTCTCATTTTTCTTTGTTCTTTCAACGATGATTTAACTAAAACTGAAATAAACAAAACAGTATGTACAGTCAAATCTCTCGATAATAAATTTGAAACGGTTATAAATAAATTCGAATCGGTTTTTTGTTTTAAATTTGAAAATAAAACCGTTAGGCAATAAATAAAATAATATATCAGCAAATAATTACTCAGCTGAGTATGATCAATCTCAGCCCACGAAATAAAGGACGCTAGGAGGTCATAATTAATTATAACAATAGAGAACAATCCTTTTTTATTAATTAATGTGCCAAATGAAATAACATGAACGGAATGAGTCAAAAATGTAGCTTTCTTAAAATGAATTATCAGTCTATATACATTATTACATGAGCAAATTAGTCGCGATTGTTTTTCAAACCACTGGTTGTGATTGATATTTTATTCTTAATATTCGTAACATTTTGCATCATATTTTTAGTCCACTTCCATAATTCACCATTAGCCGAAGCCGAAAAAGCCTTATCTGTTTGTGTGGGATGAAACAAAAGCTAAGTAATGGCATAATTGTGTGAGCATAGATAACTTACAAATAACTTGCTTGGAAATGAAGGATTTCGAAGATCATAAACTGTGATAGCACCTTCCTCGGATCCACTGAATGCTAGTATAGCACTTTTTTTGATCTTGTGAAGATATTTCAGAAACTGCCGATGGATCTCTTTTGTTTGATCGTAAGTCGAAGGTTTTTAGAATTCCTGAGCGATTTCCAGTGATCAATTCTTTATAGTTGATAAAGCGCACTGCTGTTTTTCTAGACTTGTTACGACTTTTTGTCTATTTGCAGATAAAATGTTAATTCTTCCATCCTCGCCAATATAACTAATATTTTCAAATTGTTATGAAAATTGTATGTGTACATTACCGGTGCATAAAGCAGATCCATGTGTATATAACTAGTCATCTAGTCCAGTAGTTTTGTCACCATCAATTGTTCCTTACCAATTTCCAAAAATTTCACATTGTTTTTTATTTTCTGATGATTTCTTGAGTGCAATTTGTTGGTTCCAACTGTGGTTGTTCTTCTTCCACAAACCTTATCTTATTAATGCGCTCAGAAACGAAGGAACTGTTGATTTTTATAAAGCTATCGTTCATCATTACACGCTTTAATTCCAAAAAGAATTTTTTTGTGATAAAAATAATAGAGCGCTATAAACAATTTGAATGATCAGAAAAAAATAAGTTTATTCATTCAAAATTCAACTGACTGTTATTTTTAAGCATAAATTGTGTAGGCAATAAAAGGAATTGATGGGAAAGAGCAGCAAAACAGTTAGCATTGTGGCTCTTCAAATACCTCATTCAGTAAATCCACAACTTGTTCAGTGACTTCGGTAACATCGACTTTGATCTTGTTAATTTCTGTATACATTTTTCTAATGAATTAAAACAGTATAAGGATATTACAGGATGTTTGAAATAAACAATTGATAGCACTCACGTCATTTCCCCGACGATTATCTTGAAATTTTGCGTTTGCTCTGTTATCAACTTCACCAAACATTCATGATTGTTGGTCAGCAAATTAATTTTCTTCATGATTTCCAAATTGATCTTTCTCTGTTCCTCAAGCTTCTCCAAATAGTAGGAATTACGCTCGTCACATGTATTACCTTTGAAGTACCTCTTTACACGACTTGTATCCAATTTTTCTTGCAAGATTTCTTCATCTCCTACTATATTTTCGTACTTTTCATTGGTGCTTCTCAAAGTAACGATTGGAGAATTAGTATGGACATGAAAATCTTTGTTACATTCTCGACAAAAGCTAGAGAAATATGAAAAGGGTTAATAATGTTGTACTCCTTATATCTATGCAATATTATTACTTACTCTTTTTCAATGCAATCGGCTTTAAAGCAATGAACAAAGTGACCACAGTTGGATCTTACAGCCTTATCGCCTACTCTGAAGGCTTTTCCACAAGCAGTACAGTTATTTTCCATCGTTTTAGTATGTTTTCGTTTATTATTAATATTGTTAACAAATTTTCAGCACAACTTTCATTTTCTGAAAGATAAAAATTC
The DNA here is from genome assembly GCA_963573255.1 of Chironomus tentans. Classification (NCBI taxonomy): domain Eukaryota; kingdom Metazoa; phylum Arthropoda; class Insecta; order Diptera; family Chironomidae; genus Chironomus; species Chironomus tentans. The sequence goes on along the minus strand of OY754304.1, from coordinate 28,793,145 downwards.
CCGCACAAAAATTCAAAAGTCGTTTTTCTGTTGGGTTTTTTTTTCTGGATAAAGTTTTATTAATTGAATAACGTTGTTTTTGCTTTTTTCAGCTTTTTTAATTCAAAGTTGTTTTCAAAAATAATATTAAACCATAGAAAAAACTCTTATTAAGTGTCTCATACAAAATTTATATACAGACCTTTGAAAGATAATTTTGTAGGGTTTCTTTGTAAATGTTTATTTGGTCATATACTTCGCAAGTGACATCAGAAATCAACAATTGATATATCGTAGTCATGGAATGAAACTTTATCGCTTCTCGGCTGTAATGGCTAAGATCAAAGTGTAGTATCTGTTCTTATCAGCTTAACATCTGGTAGTTTCTGCATAGCAGAACAAACAAATGTTAAACTGATTTTTGGAAACTGACGGAAACAAAGAAGCTTGCTTCTGTTCTGTCCGGGTTGGCCTAGTATTGCAGTACTTCTAGGAACGGCCCAAATAATTTAATTACATAAACAAATAAATAGTTATAAAAAGAAAAGATTATTATGGATTCGACCCAACTATAATAAGTACAAACAACCAACTCAACATTTCTCGATTTCTTGTTGTAATATTTCCATTGTTCGACCTGCAGTGCCATCTTTTTGTGAAATTAGTCACATGCCATAATGAAGTATTTTTTTTAATTAGTGAATTTAAATCTGAAAGTTCAAAATGTAAAAAAAAACTTTTTTGTTTTAATAATTTTATTCTTTTTATTAATTGATTTTTATAAATTTTTCTTTCATTTTCCGGAACGAATAAAAATATGAGCATGTTCACTTTTTTTATTATATTAATCAATTTTAATTTATTATTTATATTCAAAATCATTCACGATATTCTCTTGATCATTATATGAAATAAAATAATTTTTTTTACTAGATGTGTTTATGATAGAGATGAATAATAAATTGTTTATAAAACCTATGAAGAAAGGATGAATATATGTCATTAAATTAATCAATTCATTTATGTTTGAATGAACATTAGTTTTTTTACTAGGTATATTCGATTGCATCGTTTGCTTTTATTAAATAATTTTTTCTTCTTGTTTTTAAATATTTTCATGTTTCTCTTCTTGATATTTTTTTTTAATAAAAGACAAACATTGAAAGTGGTATTTATATTATGAACATCAATTAAAATGCTTACGATACAATTTTATTTTTGATTCTTTTCATATTTTATTTTCATAATAACATGATTAATGAATGATTTTCCCTTTTTTTAATTTATCCGATAGTTATACCCATTTTTCATGTATGTGGGTATGTAATTTAAAAATAACTTTACTTTATAACATTCAATAGATAAAATTAAAAAAAAGCAGAATAATGAATTTTATTATTTAGCAAATGTTAACAAGAAACAAAATAAGAGGTCTTTTAAGTCTGTTTCTTAACTCATACTTTATCGACCCTTATCAGCATTTATTTTAATGTAGAATATAACAAAATCAAACTTCGGTTAGACTTTTAGACAGTAAAGAACTTTCAATTCTATAAGTTGGTCATATATATATAAATATTTTTTGAAATTTATAAAAACTTCGTCCACTCACTTGGTTCTGTATAAAAATCTTATAAATATAAATATGGAAGTTAACATTTTACGAGTTATTTTTTGTTTTACTTTATTTTAAGTATAAAAGCTTCATGATTTAAACAATTCAATCAAATGATGAAATCAACACTAATGAGTTATGTAAAGGTTTAGCATTAATGACACATGCTTTCAATTTAAACTAGGAATTTTGATAATAATTTGGTCATTGTTAAAAACAAGAGCTTTTATTCTCAAAAGTTATTATATTTTGTAAAACTGTTGAATATAAATAAAATATCAACATTATTTAAAAGGTTTTCTGGAAGAATTAATTTACATTTTTATCATAATTTTTTTTAAATACATCTTTTTGTAAAAAAATTTGCTATTTTCAGTTCTCTAAACATTAGATTGTGATTTTAAGGTGATAATTATTAAAAATAAATGTATCTTTTATAAATAAATCTGGTCTTTTTAAATAATTTTAAAACTATTGATGCAAAATTATGAAAAACTAATTTTTTTATGAAATTTGTACATTTTAGTATTAGAAAAACTAATCGCCAAAAAACTATAGTTTTAATAAATATCAACGTTCGAATTATTTAATTACTATAATTTAGAATATTTTAGAATTACGTTTTAAACTAAAAATTTCGACAGCAATATGATTAATCTGGTTACTGATAAATAAGTGAATAACTTGTCAGACTTTAACAGATTTAGAATTTCTAAAATAATTTTCCAACAAAATGGAACACTAAAAATAATATGAATTTTTTATTTTTCTTATTCACGTCATTTTGTCCTTATTTTGGTGTGCATATAAAGCATATAAACTATGTTTGAATTTCACACATCATTCAAATGGAAGACGGGGGCTTTACATCATCCATTTGAAATTATATTCCTTGTAACAGTATGTAAACATTCCAACTTTTTTCTCTCTGTACTACAGATAATTAAGGAGCACATCATTCAAAATTCATAAGCGATTACCATAACAAATCATTTTAGACGCTATTTATTATTTAAAAAAAAAATTTAAAAATCATTATAAAAAAGCGAGCAATTTAAAGAAGTTTGTATGTTTACTTTTCAGTTTCTGAAAGCCTTTCAATTTTAATCGCATTAGCTCTTCTTGATTATTATCTTATTTTTACAGTTGGAGACACAATGATAATGAATTGTGAAATATGCAAAGTTAGCATAAAAATTATACATGCTGTACTCTCAAACTGGTACAAATTGAGCACATGTTAATTTTTCGACTTTATATTCATTGAGAGGACTTGCGGCTTATATCAATTTGAGAGCAGAGCAAAATAAGGAAAAAAAGCAAGGAAGAAGGCTTCAGGCTTATTACTTTCGAATTGATTTTTTAAGAATGTATGAAAACTTCTCATGTAAGCAGTTTCTTTTCTACATTTTTGCGTTAAAAATTATAATTTTTTTTGTTGTCAAAATCCTTTTTCTAAACTAGGGAAATGAAATAATGCCACATACTTTGTGAAAAATTTCAAAACAGATGTATAAAACCTAAGGACTTTTTTTTAAATATTTATTATATGAAATTTTGAGCTTTCGTAAAAAATAATTTTTTGATGTCCTTTAGCATAATCAAACTAATCAAACAGAAACATTTTTAAAGTAAAAAGCAGTAAAAATAAATAAAGCTGCTTTCAAATAGAAAATAATGCAAGATTAGATTATATCCCAAATCGATTGAAATTGCTCAAACCCAATACTGAATAATGAGCAAAGTATTTTGTCATTTCCAAATTTAACTCACACATTTTTGTAATCGCTTATTTTCATTTATTTGTATGATATTCAGGAAATTGTATTAAAAAGAGAAAAAAGCAATTATTTGAAAATTTCGCATTGTTTTGTTATAGGAAAAATATTTTTTTGTTCAAGAACAATATTTGTGTACATCAAAAACTTTATATTGCTCATGATTGTTTAGGAAGAAAAACTTTTCAAGCTTTTTCATTTTTTTATTTTTGTTTTTCACTATTTATTATTTCGTGAATCTTTTCTTAAAAATTTATAGAAAACATATATTGTTTTTAAACTACAAAATAGAAATTTCTTATGATTTTTGATCTAATTTTTATGTTATACTAATTCTTAAGTAGTGTGATTTAATAATATATTATGCCTCATCATTATTTTGTTTCCATGCATCCTTATGAAATTGTCAAATAATTACGTTTTTTTTGGTAGGATCTGTAAAATATTAACTTTTTACATTAATTCATCATATTATAAAAAACTTATCTATTGAAAACTTTTTATTGTTAATGTTATTTATCATCATTTTAAATGATTGAAAATTGTTCCTAATTCGCTTATTCATATACTTTATTTTAAATTTTGTTTTCATATGCTTTTTTTTTGTTGGTGTTATGATTTTTTTACCTATTAATTATAATTCATATTTATTAAATTTATATGTATTTGAACATTTACGTTATAATCCAGTTATGTAAAAAACATCTTATATCAAACCCACATTGATAAAAGTAAATCACGAGGAAAAGAGGGTAAAAATATTGAAAATATGTTGAATACTAAAAGAAAAACTTTTTATGAGGTTTTGTTGTTATTTACACACATATACACGCAATGAGGGTAGAAAAAATGAAAAGAGCGAAAAAAATCAACATACCGGTTGTAATTGTTAAACTTTTTCATCTTTCATTTCAACAATACTTTTTATCTTTTTGCTTATAAATATATTATTTAACAATAGGTGTATGTATAAATATTGTACACATTTGCTTAATGTTACAACTTTACAAATATATTTTTATTATTATTTCATTCTTTATTTATATTAATAATTACTTCTTCTTTTATATCGTCGTATCCCGATGATGGAAATTTAATGATTTTTTTCTGACTTTCTCTTCCTCTCAGGTTTTTCTTTGAATGTTGCAAGATGAACTTTTACATGTAAGATTCCCTGTATTTTTTTTATATTCATATTATTTAGTTTCAGAAAAATATACTCTCTTTATTGTATTTAATTTCACTATCAACAATTTAAAGAAGGAAAATGTTCTTGTAGAAATGAGTTAATTTAGAAGACGGGACTGAAAAAGAGAATATTGCTCTTTACAAATAGCTGAACCAAATAAATTTTGGCTAACTAATCAATTTAACAAAATAAAAAAAGAGAAAACTTTTCTTATAAATTATTTAATAATGATGCCTCAAATAACCGCCATACATCGGTGTCCTTGCACCCATCATAGCCTTTTCTGTTGCTTTCTCAATAGAACGTGAAACGCATCTATAACAGCATACATAAGATAAACATCACTTGAACAATATGCGACGGAAAGCTCGACGAAAATCTTTATTGAATATTGTATAAATGGCAGGATTTAAAGCGCTGTTCATATACCCAAGCCAGAAAGCTAATGCAAACGCCCATGACGGAATCTCACATGTAGGGCAGGCAGGTGTTAGAATATAAAGGAAGAAAAATGGAAGCCAGCATGCAATAAAACTTCCCATTATAAGTCCCAAAATTAAAGTTGCTCGCTTCTCTTTTTTTCTTGCTATCCGTCTTTTCTCCTTCTCTGGGTCCCGCTGCTTAACTTTGGGTAGTGCAGGTTCTATCTCACAGTTGGATTGCACGACAGTTGAGCTTGATTTTTGATTTTTATTTTGATTTTTCACTTTTTTATTATGCTGATGATGATGATGATGATGATGGTGTTGATGATTGATATTATGCTCTTTATTACTTGATTTTGTAAACCGTTTGCCAAAAATGGGTTGACAAAGACGAAATTTTAATGGTTTAACTACTGCACACCGACTAGCTACTCCGGAATCACTACTTGATGGCTCAAACTCACTCACGGCATCAGTTTCAATGTTTACTGAAAGAGCGCGACACCGCCCAATGTTTGGAGAAGATTTTTTAGTATCACTTGCATCCGCTTTTGGAAAATCTATAAGCGTTGTTGGATTATCATTCGCCAAACTATCATTATTTAATGTGTCATTTATTGACAGTGTTAAACGTGACTTACCATCCTGCGATGAAGTCATTGCATCTACTCGCAATCTATCTTTATATATATCATTTTCATTTTCAGCACCAGCTTCACTTGTCGAAACATCGGAAGCAAAATCACAGGTTACTATAGGTATTGATATATTTGCTGATGTGCCAGGCACTTGTTGATCTGTTCCTAAACCAGGCGCACCATTATTATTGCATGTAGTCGCACCATTTTTTGGTGGTTGTTCTATTGTTGCTATTTGAGATGGATCATGAGGAATCGAAGCACTAGGACCAGGTGGCATTGGAATATTAGTCCGTGGATTCGAAAACTTTGTTTCCTAAAAGTGAAATATATATATTTATGAATTTTTATTAAATATTAATTATTATCATGTCTTACCTGTTCATTAGGCAGTTTTCTCGGTTGTTTGCGTATACCTCTTCTTGCACGAGCCTTTGCAGCATAGTAAATTCGAATATAAACAAAAACCATAATGCATGAGGGTATGTAGAATGAGCCTAAAGCACTATACAGCACATAACCAATATCTTCGGAAAGCTGAAAATAGAAATAGTAAAGAGAAGATTATTATCGACAAGTTATGATAATAAGACATTATTTAATCCCACTTAATCAATAGACCATAGCAGTGCATTTTAACAAAGAAATTAAAAACGTTTGTGGAAAATTTATTCATTTATTTATTCATCCTTCCTTTTAAATTGTGCACTTAAAACTATGTTATATGAGCTCAAGTATACAACGCATAATATTTTAAAAGCAGTTGTGTGTCTAGCAGCTAATTATAAACTCTCAGATCTTAGGTTCATGTCATCTCTCGTTCCCATTTATTCAGCATGTTACAACGGTTTACAACGTGTCCAGGTCTGTTCCAGTAAAAGCTAACGTTCTTTATTGTTCCGTTCTCACATTTCACATCTTTGAACATCCGAAAAATCATTAGTTTGATGATGGAATTTGAACCCGTGAGTTCAAATTCAACACCAACTTTCGTGTCCCACATCTTGCCAACTGAGCTATCAATAAGCATTTTTGCTTATTTGATATAAAAAATGGAAATGTCTGGTAAAACTTTTAATCATGATCTTTAAACCTACAGAAAATTTAATCAATAAAATCAAGCTTTATTGTATATAATAAGAAAAATGGAAATAGAAGTAGTAAAATTTTCTAAATTCCATCATGAAAAAATATTTTTAATTTTCACATCATTCCATTTTCTTTTATAATGAAAACAGAGCACAAGCAAAAATATATGCTAAACAATACACATTCCAACTGCTATTTGATACCGCCGGACGATTTTCTCATGTCGATTCAATAATTTGGAATTTATGCTTCATTTTAACCATCTCGCATCTTTCCTTTAAATATTATGGAATTTTTTTAATATTATATCGGTCGGTAAAATCATAAAATACCAATGCAAAAAATTTTTCCTTCTGTTACTGGCACAAGAACTTCTTTCGAGGTTTAAATGTTGATGTTCTTCTCATCCTTGCTTCTACAAACTCGCTCAATATAAAAATTCATCGCACAGAATTTCAAAAGCCTCATCCATGCTTTATTTTGGCTTTTCAATTGAATGCAGTTTCCTATCGATTTATTACTCTCTATTAAGCTTTAACTCAATCAATTTGGTTATTGAATTTTAAGGTAAAATTTAAATTTAAATTAGTTCAATAAATTTTTATTTTAAGCAATTTTCCAAAGTTATATTTCAATTTGTTCTCATACATCATTATAGACAAATTAATGTTGTGATGAGAAATAAAAAAACTTTATTTTAATGTAAGTAAATGTAGAAAAACTTTTATTTGTACAAGCATAAAAAGTTCTTAACATTAAATGTTCATGTACATATTCTTTCGCATAAATAACAAGTCTATTTAAATGAGATCTGACCTAGGTATGTACATTAAGATTAATTTGTACAAATACATGCATGTTTACTCCTTTTTCAACAGATATGTATATGAATATGAAGAAAAATGTTTTACTTTTTATATGATTTTTTTTTTGGCAACAATGTATTTTCATTATTATATATATTCTTTGTGCATAGATGTTGCTTGGATGTGGCAATCGTTTAAAGTTGAATAATTTTTAAAAAGCTGAGAAAGTTATTAATAATTTTGGACTAAATGGTCAGATAATAAAAAAAAAGTTTTTCACTTTTAGTTTATAATTAAATATTAGGATCAAAAATGTAAAAAACGTGATGAATTTTAAAGATTCCATGTTGAATACTAGACATTTCCAGATGAATAAGGTCGCCTGATTTCTTATTAGAAATTACACATAAAACAAGAAGATATAAATGTTCAAAAACTTATGTGCGTGCACGATAAGAACACTTTAAGTGCCTTGACAAGCAGATGGACAATAAATTAATAATTATCAACATGTTGGAATTTATTAAAGCTCATTTTACGACATATTTTCATGTTAAAAAGAAGACAAAGAAATAAGGCAGAGATCAACATTGGGATGTTTTTGTATATACATAGTAGTATATAGAACAATATCCTAGCACGTTCTGCAATTACACATATGAAATACGTGAAAGCATGCCATCAGTAAACTAGATGGATTCAAAAATGAAAGGATATTTAGTTTTCAATATACTAAAGTCAATTTTTATCAGGACTTTTATTTCATAGCTATTAATATCCGTATCACAGGGCTTCCTGTATTGAGGTCTCAAAATTTGTCTAAACCGAGAATTTGGGAATCTTTATACAAAAAAAAACCATAAAAGACAAAAAGTAATGAATTAAATCAAAAAGAAAACATTTTGATTAACTGATTCTTAAGAGTTAAGAGAAGAAAAGTGTTTTTCTGCGCTCGTAATAAATTTATATTTATTAAATAAATGCGTGATTCATTAGAAAGAGCACTATACTTTCAATCTTGATTAGATAATACTGATTTCGTTGTTATAAGTAACTACCACACATTCATTTTGATTAGTTTCATTCATTATTTTTTATTTTCTTTCTATGACTTATACACTTATCTCAATTATGATGAGCACCTTTCATTGCGTTTAATTAATTCACTAATAATGTGGTAATTGTGCAAAACCAATGGTCAAGCTGGGGGAAATAAAAAAGCCAGAAACTATTTATATTTAACAAACAATAAATAAATAAATTGCCACTTTTTGTCGTCTCCTTATGATGAAGATTAAAATTTTTTAAATTGTGCAATGTTGCAGACAAATTATCCTAAATGTTGGTTTTGGTAACAAAACAATTCATCACAGTGATAGTATCTATATATTTCAGGTTAAAAAATTGATGTAATTCTAAATTCTAGCTAAAAATTAAACAGCTTTTATTTAAGGAACCTTGTTATTATAAGTTTATATCCAGTTAATTTAAAATATTTATATTTTAGATTTCAAAGGTATGGAATTAATAGCCTCAATAAAGCACTAATTATTAATAAACAATAATAAATGTGAGAATGATATTGCTATTATTGTAAGGTTTCTTTCAATACGTTCTGTCTCATGTATGAATCTAACAACAACTCATTTACTTTGTGCTTATGAAGCGCTAAGGTTTAGTTTGTGAGTGAATGGAGAGAAAATGAGTACAAAAACTCAAGTTGGATAGAATTTCCTAGTATTGCACTTGACGTTAATATAAATTCCATTTTTTGCTCTATTTATTTAGAACTAAATTAACCTGTCTTCCTTATATACATTTTTAAGAGACGACTAAATTATTCGATAAAATTTTCAGAGTTATACGTTTCCTTCAGTCTTAATCTTTAATTTTTATTTTAAATTTACATTCAATGTTTCGTGAATTGTATTTGTGTTGAAAATTACTTGACTAAGGCGAATATAAAATTTTTAGTGAAAAATATTTTAATTACATATAAATCAAGAAAATGGTCAAGGAGACAAGTGAACATGAAATAACGGATCAAGATGATGTAAGTACAAAAAAGTCCATTGATGCTCAGGAGTCATGAGAAAAATATAAAAATCAAAAGTCAAAAACGTATTTTATATTCCCTTTTTTTTATAAAAAAATTAATATTAGGTAATGAGTTTTTAAAATAAGAATTGAAGTGCAGTTAGAGAAAAAAAATTATTTTAGCTGGAACTATTGAATTGACATATAATACGATTAAATTATAAACATTCATTTGTGGTATCGATTTTCCTTTTTTCACAGACAATACTATTGATTGCCATTGTTAAATAATAGAATTTTTTTAAAAACCCAAGGATTTAGATCTTAAAAATAAAAGTTAATAAGAAAATGTCAGTCAACCTATAAGTAATTTTATTGGTTTTCATCTCAAAACTTAAACCTCGCTTTTATCTTTCAGTCGACGCTATCGAGCTTTTAGATTTTTAGTTGTAAACTGTTTCAAAAAGCGCGTTTTTATATAAAAAAAATTAAATCAATATTAACATTGAAGTTTTTTAAAGTTAAACAGGGAAAATTTATGGCTTTATTTTAGACTTTGACATATAATAGTTTAAAAAATCATATACAGTTCATTAATAAATTGATTTTTTTTAAATTTTTTTAAAAAATTTATTCTCATTAAAGCACCATGTTTTTCTTTTAAAAAGATATTTGCAATATACTAAGTATGAGTTAAGTGGAGTACGAAATATATAAAATACAAATCAATGATTCTTTTCATTTTTCGCATTATCTGGATTATATAGATTTCATTTTCCAATGACACATCGGTTCATTAAGCACTTAGGTAATGTGAAATACGAGTTTATTTTGCCTTTATATAAATCGATCGAATGATTTTATTAACTTTTTCAACAAATATTGGATTCTGTATAAATTGAGAGTATTTATGACATTCTCTAGCTTAATATGGAATGTATTCTTTCAGAATATTTTGTTTCTTAGTCTGTTTCTTTAGTACTTTTTATGATGGTTATTTAAAAATCTTATGTGCTTTTTTTTTTGGAAAAATGTAAGAATTGTGATTCGTTAAATTATTAAGCAAACGATAAAATTATTAGATATTATAGAGACTACTTTAGGGACACAAATTATGGCTAGGTGTAATGTATTTATATTACTTGGGTTATTCAATTGTGGAGAATTGATAAAAAAAATTAAACAAAAATTAATAAAATAAAAACAAACATTTATCATTATTAAAAAAAATTCATGATTAAGTATTTTGGTTCGGCATCTGAGTCTATTTTATCTAGTATAAATTTAGTGTATCGCCAAACTTTTCGCGATACAGTACTATGTCGCGGAGCATAGTTTTAGTACTACTGTAATATATCAATCATTTGATTTATGTCTTTTGTCTCATTGTAATAATCTACAGGAACCATTTGATTTAGATGAGCTTTTACCATTAATAGGAGAGTTTGGAAAGTATCAAAAATTGTTACTTTGGTTTATTTGCCTGCCTGCATGCATACCATGTGGCTTCTGCGCGTTCAATCAGGTTTTTATGGCTGGTAAGTAGAAAATTTTAAATAAAGAGCTAAAGTTTAAATGGGAGATCTGCATTTATATTTAATTTTTGATCTTTTAAACAATATAAATAGCCACAAATAAGATTTTTACGATGATTTGAAATAATATAATAAAGTTCTGAAACACAAAATATACAGATCAAAAAGTAAAAATGCAGATTTCCCACGCGGACGGCTTCAGTAAGGATAACTTTTTTATTTCGATGTGCAAATATAATATGATGCTTGTTAAAATTTAATAGATACTCCAGAGGAATATTGGTGCCGCGTTCCGCAATTAATGAATTTTTCGGAAGAATACAGAAAACTCTTATCGATACCTTCTTTTATGGTGAGTGTTTCAAATGTGAAAATATGTTTGTTAAAAATTGTAACATAATGAGTAAATACCATTATAAATATTTAAGCCGATTTATGGAGATCCATTTTAAATTCAGGTTAACGAAGGTTTAAAGGGTTTCCTCGCAAGTTGTATAGGATATGAAATTAATTTAGATTAATTCTCGTTTAAACTTTACAAAATAATAAATACATATCAACATTGAATTTAACTATATTCTGGAAAAAAAACAAATTAGTAAATTAAATGAGAAACAATAATTGATTAAAATTTTATGGGAAACTAGATTTTCACGGATGAGATATTATTGTTACTATTTTAAGCAATATCTGCATGTATTTAAACTTAAAAAATGTAAATGCATTTATATAAATTTAGAGTGCTTCCTAAGCTGTTAAAGTGCTTCGCTTTGGAATAGCAAGCACGTGATTTGCAATGCAATATACTGAGAAAATAAGTCAAAAATAACATAGATGAGCATATTATTGTATGAGTATAAGATTTACGTTATATCAGAGTAACTTATGTGACTCGCGTGCGTGGTGTCGGCATCAATTTTTCTCAATATAATGTGGTGTATAGAAAAATGGAGGTGGGTATACAATATAAACACTCTTGAGATTTATGTTTGTTCACTGCATAACATTGACATTACTCGTTTTTTCTTCATCTGTTCCACATTTTTATTCTACTCCTTATTCTTCTTTATATATCATATAATATAATACGTATAACCTCGACTTTGATCAATGAATGCCACACCAATGCGACATTGACGATTGAAAATTCAATTTAATGTGTGATGAAGTAAGAACGTGGAATAAACTCTATTTGTGATAATAAAGGGATGAGCAAAGTTTAGCAGAAAAATAAAATGTGGAAATAAAAAGGAAATGTATAAAATAAATAAGATAATAATAAGACCAAAATCTGTCGCTTTTGTTTGTTTATTGTTTTGTGTCAAAAAAGAATTTCTCATACTTTTTTTTTGTTTTGACAAAGGTTTATTCTTTGAATAAAAAATTCTAAAATACAATTTTGTAGATCCCTAAATAAATCAGTTTAAGGAGGATAACAGATTAAGTTTTTTTTGAACTGTGATATTTTTCCTGAAGTCAATGAGTAATGAATCGGAAATTCAATATCAGAATTCGATTGTTAATTTTCTATTTTTTTTTAAAACAAAATCTGCTTTAAATTGTTCAATTGAAATCCTTACGATAAGCTACAAAAAATTAGAATTATTAGGAGGTACAAGACAACTGGATAAAATTATAAATTCACTGAAATATGAACATTTTTACATCAAACTTAATTTTCTATAGCTAATATGCATTTTTTTTGGTTTCTGCAGAAAAATGGTGAGCAGGTGTATGATAAATGCCGGCGGTATGCAGTGGATTGGAATATAATTTTGCAAGACGGAAACCTTGAATCTTTTATGCCAAACGAATCATTACCAACTCAGCAGTGTGATAAAGGATGGGAATATAATAAAACAGATGTACAGTCTTCAATTGTGATTGATGTAAGAAATAATTAGTTATGAACTGATATATGACAAAATTAATTAGTTTGGGATTTCATGACTGTATATTTTTTGACTCAAACTGTATTTTCTTCATATCTGTATTATTTAAATATTTAATGTTTAAACAATAATTTTTTTATTCACATTTTAATAATGCTGTAAACACAAACAGTACGATTTAGTTTGTGAAAAGGATATTTATCCTACTTTGGGCTTAGTAGCACTCAACATTGGTGGTCCGATAGGAGTTTATCTTTTTGGAATGCTTAATGACAGATATGGACGCCGCTTCTCATACTTTTCATGTTTGGGGACATTATTAATAGGAAGCTTTATTACAGCTTTTAGTACTAGCTTTGGTATGTGGGCATTTAGTCGAATTATCGTTGGACTTACTATACCAGCTGTTTATCAAATTCCATTCATAATAGGTACGTTTCACATTAGTCTTTTAATAAACTTATTTTATTATTTTTTTAAAATTAAATTGCAGCATTAGAGCTTGTTGGACCAAATTATCGATCGTTTGTAACAGTCATGACCTGTACGTTCTACACATTTGGCCTCATGGGTCTTGCAGTGGTCACAGTGTTTGTTCGAGATTGGTTCATTCTGAGTCTCGTAACATCTGTTCCATTTCTTTTTTATTTTTTATACATTTTTATCATGCCAGAAAGTCCAAGATGGCTACTCGCCAAAGGTAAATTAGAAGATGCACTAAAGATACTTGAAACAATGGCGCAAATTAATGGAAAAGAATTCCCTGAAACCTTTCATAGTAAATTAGAAGAACGTGTTTTACAAGAGAAACAAAGAAAAAGTAAACGGAAAGACCGCAATGTTGGTGCATTAGATTTGTGCAAGTATGTTTTATAAGCATAAATATCATATATATCTTTTAAATTAGTATGTAACACTTTTGTTTTTCACGGAATTACCAGTAAAAATTTAATATTTTGAATTAATTTAGATGTAAAGCTTTGGTGATAAGAATCTATTAACTCTTTCTATTTCTGAACGAAGAGTCTTTACTCTCCTTTCTTTTGTCCTTTTAATTCGTAAACGTTGTTTTCTATTTTATTTTATTCTTATTCTTAATGTTTTTCTTATTTTTAGAACACCCAATATGCGTATGAAAACTTTTCTCATCACTCTGAATTGGTTTGCGAATGAGACAGTTTATTTGGGATTGAGCTATTATGGTCCGTCATTAGGAAGTAATCCACCATTGAGCTTCTTTCTGTCATCACTGGTTGAATTGCCGAGCTATGCTTTATGTTGGTTTGTTATGGACCGCTATGGTAGACGATGGCCAATGTGCTTACTTATGATTCTTGGTGGTATTAGTTGTATAATAACAGTATTATTACCTGAAGATGCTGAAATGGGAACCCTTATATTGTATCTTATATCTAAGTCAATGATTTGTGGTTCTTTCTTGATAATTTATCCATTTGCGGGTGAACTATATCCAACGCAGGCTCGAGGTGTTGGCATTGGTTTCTCAAGCTATGTTGGTGGTCTGGGACTTATCATAATACCATTTATTACATATCTTGGAAAAGAAAATCTACGATTACCATTATTCATAATGGGATGGCTTGTTACAGCTGGTGGATTTACTGGATTACGTTTACCTGAAACTCTTCATTCGCGATTACCACAAACAATTGAAGAAGGCGAAGAATTTGGAAAAAATTGGAGTTATGATGATTGTATGAGATGTATTCCGATTGAAACTACACTCGACTCAGCATCTGGTTCATACGAAAATTTAGCAGCAAAAGACGATATTGAATTAAGTCAGGCGATATCGTTTAAAGAATCAACAATTGATGAAAAGACGCCACTTGAGGCTAGGCGAATAGAAAGACGTCAAACAATGAAAAAATTGAGGCGTCAACCGAGTGTTATGGATACACAAAAAACAGGAGACCTTGGATCAATGCAACTAACTTATTGGTTTTAGTAAAACTGTCTTTTATAATTTGACAATTTTGTACAAAAACACACATTTTGTTGGCAAGCTCTACTTTTCTTCTTATTTTCCCCTTTAAGTCTTTCTCCTTTACATGAATAATATTTTCTTGTTCAAAAAGGCTCAAAAGAGATAAAACTATGTTACTTGAAATTTACTTATTTTATTAAATTGATGTAAATACTTGTAATTTCCTACGTTATTTATTTACTATTTATTAAACGAGTAATCTTTTTAAATCATTTAAAATTTTAAATTCAAAATATAGACATGCAAATTGAGAATAAATTTTTATTTAATTGTTATGCTTTTAGGAGTTACTATTGAATTTTAATTATTAGAATAAAAATATTATTAATAATTAATATTATATGAAAAACAAAAATATTTTTTTTTTTCGAAAACGTACTACTTACTATATAAATAAAAGACGTTTATAGCTGTTGCGGTGAATCCTATACACTTATTTATTTCTTTATTCTTTAGACATTTTTTAGCAGCTTACGATAAAGTTTTTCATTTAAACTTTTCTGCTTTTCTTTCTTTTCTATTTCTCTTTCATCTTGCCTCATAATTTGTTTTCTAGTCTTTTGTTACTGGAAAACGCTTACTACAAGGGCAAAAGATAATAAATCATTTCCTGTTCGCTTCTCGCATGTCTCAAACGTTTCGTCTTACGATGAACTTTAAATGACGCGCAGAGATTTCCTCCATTTTTCTAAACTTTATTAATACTTTTTATAAATATTCTTAGCTCCAAAAAATAAGCCAGTGGCTTAGTAAATTGTTCATTTATAAATAGTTTCTAGTAGATTTGTTTTATTTGCCATAAAACTTAATTTTATATTTAAACTGAATTTTTCTTTTAAAAGTCAGAAAATATGTAACAAAACAGCAATAATTAATCTGTTTGGTAATGCAATGTGTGTTCAAATAAGCCACTTTTTTCTACTTGATAGTTTGAAACTGCAGAATATAAAAAGCATAAACTCTATAGCCAGCCATCGTAGCTAAAATTATTTTTTTCTCTTCATGCTTTACGAAAGAATGTGCTAGCGTGAAATATTAACTGAACTAATATGATAAAATATTGTAAAAAATTGAATAAGTTTCTAAAAAATTCCTACAGTTCGGAGTGAAAAAATTAACAAAGCAAGTAAATCTTTAAATTGGCATTATAATCTTAACAATTCACCTTTTATTTGAAAAGATGTTGTAACATAATAAAAAGATAATTCCGCATTCAGAAATGGAATTTTCATAAAGGAAGAAAAAAAGATTCCTTCAAATTAATAATTCTATTTTATGATGCACTTTCATTAAAAAAATGTGAAAATAACCACAGTATGCTGAAGAATCTTACTTTTTTCATTACCTTTTCTGTCTACATTTCCATTTCATTCCATTTTCTGTAGATTTCCTTTCATGCTTATTTACATACAGAAATAAATAAAGGAAAAACTTTTGCATTAATGAGATGCATTGTGTTATGATCATCATCATGAATTAAAGTATAGCAAGGTATGAATTGTGACTTTTCTTTCTATTCATAATAATGATGTTTCATTTTCGTTTCTATTTTTTTTATTATGTACAATTTAATGAATGCAATGAATTTCTATTCTCACACTTATTCTCATTTAAAGGCTGTAAAAAATTATTCTTAAAGTTTCTTTACAATAAAAAAAATTGAAGATATTTTTACTCATGTTTAAACTTTTGTAGAGATTTTTTATAAAACTTTCAGAGCCTATTGATTTTCAATTTATCGCAATTTTAAAATGAAACCGTGGTAAATTTTAGAAACAACAAATCGCCATAAATGTCTATAAATTTTTATATGAAAGAAATGGTCATGAAATAAGAAGCTATTTGATGAGGCATAAAATTTTATTTTATGTGTATGTAAATGGATATATAGAATGTTCATGGTTATGCGGTAACAGAAATGGTAATTTCTATTCAAACATACGATGGCATTTAGAAGGATAAGAATAAAATTAAAATTGTATGAATGCACGCACCACAACAATTTTTTATTATCACCTCATGAAATCAAATTCCATAAATTTTATTTTTTAAAAAAGTGATTAAAGTATATTCAGAGCTAGTGGAAACAGCAACTATCTGCAACGATCAAAAGGAATTTCAAATTTCGAGGGAGGGGTTTCAGGAAATGATACAATAGATTCTGGATCGAAGATATAAGTAAAGAAACAAAGTCATCCTATAAACGGATTTTCGAACATTTAAGCAACAAAAGTATAAAAAAACTCTTAACTAGTTAAAAGTTCATTTATTGCATATTCTGTGTATTATTAGAAAAAAATAATCCGGTAAGAATTCATTAAAATTTATTGACTCGTTTTACTGTGTGAGGTAATTTAAAGACATGTTCGAATAAACAAACAAAGTCACCATACTTTTGAGAGAAATATGGTAACAACTGATATAACTACGGATAACTACAAGAGCGGGATATAAAAATTTATATTCCTTTTCCTTCACATCATATACATCAACCGCAAAAATGACAATCAAAACATTCACAACCTTCAAACTTGTGCCTTTGTAACTTTAATGTCACGCCATTGTGTCTACTAATGTCATACTGCTAGATGATGATTACATCCTGCCGCCACAAATATTATCAGTTTTAAAGGCGATTGTATGAAGTATTTTCTCTTTTTTGCCATTTCTGCTTTATTCATTCCGCGTGATGGATGCAACATAACAAAAAATGCTCAAAATGATTTTAATGAGCTGATTTTGATGTGTCATTTGACAGATTCAAAGAGCCGAGCCAATTTGTGTATTTTGACCCATTCATGGAAAAAAACTAAAAATAATAAGGGTCTACGAGTTGAAAAGAAAAGTATGTATTGTAAAGGCAGTTTAAACGCTTATATAATGGAAAAAGGAAAAAAACGGCAACCATAGATATGAAATGAGGTCATAATTATGATGATGTTGACAAAATGAGTTGTGTCTTGGGCATAATATTACTTAAATTTCTATTTTAAAATTAAAGCATCTTTTTATTACTGTATCTAAAAAAATTATATTTAGATGCTTTATATGAATGACTGAGTTATATCTGATGTGTATTTTTAAAGACAAAATTTGTGTAATTTTATTTTTAAAATTAGTATAGAAGGGTATAATATTTTTTTTCCTCAAATTACACCAGAATGTCCTGTTCAATAATAGACCTCCTTGATGTAGAGTGTTTTTATTGGCTACTAATTTTTTTTTTAAATTTATATGTAGTTTTGAAAATTGTTTGAAAGGTAATGAGTAAAATCGACCAAGCAAATTACAATAAAGTGCAATAAAGGATCTTTTTAAACTTTTTTAAGAAAAGTAAAAACGGAACTTTTTTCGAATACAGGAAAAATGCTAAAGAAAAAGCTAAGTGGCTTCTTGGAGCACAAAATAACTCGTTTATATTTATGGAACGAGAAAAAGAAAAAAAAAATATGCAAAATATAATGTGCTCGGGATTATGAAAAATTTATTTTCTTGTTTCCTTTTTGAAAGGAAAAACAAAATTCGTGATCTATATGCTACACATTTGTGTAAATGTGTTTAATTTTGAGCATACAATTTAGAGCGAATGTTGAATATATAGAAAATATGGTGAGACGTGTGATAAATTGTATATAAGAACAGAAAGGAAAACATTTTTATTTCTTCTTTACAACAGCATCTTCTTCTTTGCGTTGATGATAAAAAACCTCATTAATTCGAGTCCCATTAATGAGTCCTTATACTATATCCTACTTTTAAACCACACAAAAGCGTACGCATTATTTTTACACAAGCATTTTAATTATTATGCTCACCATTTGTAATACTTTGTTTATAATGCTGTGATTCTCAAAGTTTTTTTGTGTATTGTGGATAAGTTGTGTTTTTATTTCATGGTTTTGTAATCAAAATTTATTTTCAAGGGGGTAATGCGAAAAGTGCAGCGAGCCAAAAGGCTTTCAACCTTAATAAATATTACTAAGGTATGCACGAATATTTTGCCTTTTGTTTAATGATTTAGTAGGACTGTGAGAGACAAAGAAATTTTATTTGCCTTTTAGTGGTAAAAAATATTAAAGTACCAAATGAAAGAAGAATATAAAACACTTGTATCATATGTACATGAGGATGGTAAAATATGTACGTTCCAAATTTTATGGGTGAGTATTTTTCTGTTTTTAAAAACCAATGAAATTTAATGTAACAAAATTTTCAGTTTTCTGAGGGCTTATGTTTTTTTAGAATACAGCGATTCCCTTTGATACCAATCGTTTTATATGTAAATTATGGAGTGGTTTGGTAAAAAAAGATAAAGCCCGAAAAATATATTTTAAATATGATAAACTTGCGAAAAGTCTTTTCATTTTTTCGAATAAATTGACACAAGTATTGCAATTTTTCAATTTTTTTATGTTCTGAAAAATATAACCATATACTCATTCTTATTTTTTAACCGGTTTGAAAAATGAGAAGAAGAATTAGTAAGAATTTAAGTTCATGCAATAAATATCATAATATTGAAAATGCAAAAATAACGCTGTATAAAATGTCGCCAAGTCCGACAAATAAATTGAATTAAATTTATTTTATTAACGGTTATTTTGAATTCAAAATTGTAACGGTCATTTGTTTTTTGAATTTTTGTATTTTCATCCCCCTTTTGAATTCTCACCACACATTTTCATCACTCTCTTTTTGACGACACTCGAGTCTACAAATAATTTCAAAATTTCATTAATTATATTAAGAATAAACACATATTGGAACTGAAACACTCGAGTTTCATTCTACCATTGATTAAATATAATTAAATTTTCAGGAAATTTGTCTAAAGTCGTCACAATAAAAATTACGCATTTTTTATTTTATCCAGCAATTTTTTTAAAAAAAATATGAATGTAAGAATAAGAAATAATAAAAGAATAATGCCATTTTTGAATGCATTTCATTCTTTGGATGCAAAAAGTTTTTAAATAAAGCAAAGGTATTATTTCTTATTTTATTTTATGTACAGTTAGTGGAGTAAAATATCTGCTTCGGGCCTGTTACCTATCAAAAACATTAACACACTCGGAAAATTTATGATACCAATATTGTGTAGCATATGGTATTTTATACTATATGTATGTACTTTTAGTAATACCATATTGAAATGGAGAAAAAGCAGTACGAGTAGTAGTAGACCATAATATTTTTGAGCTTGTCACTTTCAGAATTTTACTAATATTATATCATAGATATGGATGAAAATCTATATAATAATATTGAAAAAATGTACATTTTATCCACTTGCATTTTTATTACTTTAATGTAATCAACAATAAAATTTGTAAAAATTCAGCAGACTTTGGGGTCGTTCACTTATGACGTCCAATATTTAGGGGGGGAGGGGGGTCTGACGCTGTGTGACAGTTCCATACAAAAGAAAAATTTTTGTATGAAAATTTTGTGACCGAGGGGGGAGGGGGGTCTAAAAATCATGCTTTTTGACGGACGTCATAAGTGAACGACCCCTTTGACCTTTTTAATATTTTGATATGGGGTCATTAACTTATGATAATAAAAATACTTAGGCGCGTAGCCAGGATAGGGTTGGGGGCCAAAATATTTCTGGCTACGCCCCTCAATCAACCTTCTCTCCCCTTATCACAAAATTTTAATTGAAAAAAATATGAAATTCTTTTGCTTAAAGCTTTTGCTTTAGAATCCACTTTCCCTTAAATGATGGACGTCATAAGTAAATGACCCCTAATATACCTATTGCAGTACATATTTTGGAATAATATTTTGTGAATTTTTGTCTATCTAATTATCATCACAACAATTTGGTTAGTGATGTGAAAAGTTAAAATATTTGCAGTGCTGGAAAAGTAGTCACAATATTCAATTATTATCTGCAGTTATCTGATGAATTACGGTATTAAAAGGAATGCTTTTTATTTCATTCCATTCTCCTAAGAAAAAACCAAATGTCCTCTAATTTACCGCAATTCGAATGTTTTTATGTAGGCATGTATGGTAAAGCGAAGATCTCCGCTTTCCTTAATGGTACTATAAAAACCAACACATTCAGAATTGAAGCTGGATAGCAAAAGAGTCAGCAAAATTTGCTACCATTAGGCCATATGAAAAGGGGACCGTAATTTGATTCCTTTTACATAAACAACAGTGTACTGACATAGAATCAGCGTAAAAATAAGTGAAGCATTTTAAATCATAAAATACTTTTTTCGTTTTTTACTGGTTTTTACAATATTGAGACATTAAAGACAATCTTTGTCGAAATAAAATGATTATAATGAATGAAAAATTGGTCCAAAACGTATAAATGGCTATAAATAAAATAAAATAAAATAAAAATGTTATTGAATCTTTTATTATTGCATAGTGAGGCATACAAATCACATTTTTACATGTCACATTGACTCACAATTTATCAACTGATGATGTCTCATATATCTTGCATATTTGTAAGTGTAACATACAGAGAAATTCATGAAGACAAAAATTTTGTTTGTGCAAAAGCGGAAACCATAATTTTTTACTTCTTCTTGCCCTATATGTCTCCATTCTTTTCCGCTGCTTTTTCTATAGTACACTCAGAACATGAAATACAATAGAAAAGAGAAATATATGAAGGAGAAGAAAGATGAGGCAATCTGAGAATCGTTTACTGAACCGCAAAAACGGCCGGACGATAGAAAAAGCAACCATAATAGCAAAATGGGGAGAGTAAATGTAAAGAAATGTCTAAATAAAAATATTTTATTTTCATGCAATTTAATTTAATTTATCAGCCACATTCTTTCTTATCTCTCGTATTTTTAATGTTATCTTTCTCACAATGCTTTACCATTGCCATTCATACCCATAAATATTTAACGGCGATTTCTTTTTCTAATTATCGCATTTCTGTTCAATTATACAAGAAATGGAAATTAATGCACCGACATGGTTTCATTTGTTTGGTTTGTTATTTTATTATAAAAATAACTTTTCGATGGAATATGATTTTTAAGCAATTTCTAAGTGCCTGTCTGGTTTAAGTGAAGTATATTATATTTTCCTCTTCTTAAACTTAAAAAGGTGCTGAATTTTCCTATTCATCGAACCATTTGATTGTTGAAAAAATAAAGGAGGAGATGATATAGATACAAAGAGCTTTCCTACCTTTAATATTTTCTCCATTCTTATGCTTAAGATTAACTCTCTAAAAGTATTTTTGTTTCACTTCATAAATTTTAAGTTCGTTTATCCATATCTCTCCGGTTTGAGCTCAAAATATTATTTTTTTTCTAGACTTTTCGCTAAAAAACATTAAACATTTTTCAAGATTTCAGCATAATCTATATTATATATATTTAGCGTAATTTTGAAAGCTTGTTTTGAAAAGGTAACTTAATAATGCATTTTGTTCGGTCGTACGGCTGATTGCAAGACTTCGAGCTTTGATCATATTTATTTTTATTTCTGTATGTAATATGTATGGTTAGTAAAATTTCTTGTTTTGTGATCATGTATTGTACTTAATGCTAGGCTTTCCCGATTTCCCGGTCTCGATAATTTTCGAGACTCAAGACCAAAATTAAAATTTAAATATCTTGGATGTCATTTAATTTTTTTTACAAATTTTTGATTAGAACGATTAATAATTACTTAAGCAATGATTTTAAACTATAATTTCTTAAAAGTATCCAAGTACATCAATGATATTTGAATTTTAATTTGGTCTCGAGTCTCGAAAATCTGTCGAGACCGAGACTTCGGGAAAGCATACTTAATGCTGATTCCATTGACGTGACTTTTCTAATTGAGTGTTAAAACTAATCTAACTAAATTTGTTTATTATTGTTCAAATTTCTAACTCTTTAAGTAAAGACTTTATTGAAATACAGCGACAACTAGAAATAGAAGATTTTGTTTTGATTCTACTAAATTTTGCTAAATTATATCATTACTCTTTTAATGATGATTGTGGTATTTGATGTATATTATGATTTAAAAAAACACAACGTTCTGGACCGTTCTGGATTTTGTGAACTTTAAGATCATAAAATCGTCCATATATTATATGGATTTAAAAAATTATTTTTTGGAACCTTCATTTGATTTTTGATTAAGAGTTTTAACATTTTATTAAAATATTTAATAAAATAATTTAAAATAATGTAAAAAAAATTTAAAAAAATCAAAAAAGTCAAGTAAGAGAATTTTTCAGAATTTCCTAACCCTCATTTTATGGAAAAAAGAAATATTTAAGATTCTGTCGATAAAGTTTTGCAGAAGTTTTATGCTCGCTTTCTGAATATACAAGCAGTTTTGATGAATATGTCTTTATTATAACTTTTTCAATAAGAAATATTTCTGATATGAGAGAAAACGTTTATTCATCTGCATATTATATTGTACATTTTCGTCATACTATAAATAATTTCAGAATTTCGTATCTCTATCGATCACTATGCAGCATATTTCAATTTATTTGAATATCTTATATATTTTCATAAATATGCTCAAGGAACCCAGAAAACTTAATGCCTATGCATCTTAATTTCTACAGCCCATTAATAAAAATAAATAAATAAAAGTAATTTTACACCACACTCGTAATAAAATGAGTTCAAATAATTTGAAACTTAATAAATCAATTGAGTGATGGAATAAATAGGAAATAGAAAAAGAAATGTAAAATATTTCAAATTCCAATCACATTTGTGCAAAGCTAAAAGATGGAAATGTAAACGAGGGATTAAGTGGAGAAGAAAAAAGTTTTTTCTCGCTCAATTCTCTTTTCTGTTGTGTTTACTATCTATTTGTGTCTATTTGTGGCATTTGCGCATCAAAAGCTATTGCTTCAATAACCAAGTATTGATTGTTATTTGCGAAATAAAAATATCTCCTTTTTTATGACTGTCGATGCGAATGATGTAAATTTAGATAAATCATGTACATGAGGTGAAAGTTTCATCATCAAACCTATACCTAACCTCGTTTATTATTATTTTTTTTAAATCAATATTACTTATGACTGTCGAAAAAAATTCTAAATCTAGAGTATTTGGCATGTACTTAATCATTATTTGACTCAATATCAACTGCAGCTCAACAAGTAAATGTAGGAAGTCTACTTCTATGCCGTTTTCTATCATACTTTATGCAAAATGATTGTTCTAACTCTCCAAAAACACTTTTCAGCGTGATCTTTTTGAATTTGAAATAGTTATCTTTTTATTTTCAACTTAAAAAGTCAAAAAATAATAAAAGTTTATTTAATAAGATAATATCAAAATAGAAAGAAAAATCAAATTTCTTCCATCATGATAATACACATGAAAAAGTAACAACCTTTTCCCACTTCAGATTTGTCCATGACATCGAATGGAATGAACATAAAAGTTTATTACAGAAAATACGAGCATATCAGAAATCAACAACAGCTTTTAATACATCCTCTTAATGCTTTAGTATTAAACTACAGTCTTTCAAGAAGAAAAATGCAGATTATTGAAAAATAATGAGAATATGTCTGAAATTTAAGACTATTTTATTGAAATTTTCAATACCTTATGAATGAGAGAATAAAAATGAAATGACTAAATTTTTACTTGACTTCGGAAAACGACAAACTGCTCTTAATATTTTCTTTTGTCCTTAATATACCTGACAAAAAAAAGTGTTTAAAATTTTGTTAAAAATATAATATCAAAAATACAAAAGACTAGCGATGCTTGATAGTAAAAAAATTAAGAATTAAAAAAGACTCTTGTAGCTCAGAGGCTATTAGATTACAAATGTAACCTTTTAAACGTTTTATCGGGTTTTATCGTTTTTTATTCAAAATTCTCAAGAACAAAACGGAGATTCATAAGCGTTCTTTTATTTTCACTGAATAATATTATTCCTTGGGCATGTGTATCGATCAGATCCGTAACACAAAAAGGTTTCACTCCTTTTCGAAAGCGAGAATATAACTGTAGCAACTACGGTTAGCCAAATAAAAAAAGATAAATTTGAAGATATTTAATTATGTTTTTTGCCTCTAATTTTATATTTACGCTACCCTACGGTAAGGATGGGTTCAAGTTTGTTACTTTTGCTCTCCTCTTTGTGCTTTCATTTTCCACTTTGGCATCATAGAAAAGTAATTTTTCAATCAAAAACACATTTTACGCATTAATAAAGACATCGAACTCAAAAATTAATCACCATGGAAAGAATATTGAGCAATATTCCTGAAGAAAAATGAATGTAAAGGAATGTAAGCATCGGTTCAGTCCATTTTTTTATGTGAGTTGATGTGCCACAATTTTTGAAAGCGGCAAAAAGTGGTCGAATGAAACACAATCAATTATCCTTATACGTTTTTTTCCATTCGCTTTCTCCCTATAATTTTTCTGTTGTTTTTTCTCGCAATAGCAACAGAAAAAAGCTTTGTGGTTATGAGTTGAAGAAAAACCGAAAAAAAGAGATGAAACACAAAATTTTCAACCAGCACGGGCAAAGCAAGCATAATGAGAAAAACGTCAATATTATCATCAATCTTTGCTATGTTTTACAAAATTACATTCTGTGCGTAAATATTACTTATAGAGAATCTATATTGAAATTCTGTAAAATAGATATAACTGGAAAAGGGTCTGCTTAAAAGACGATAGAATATAAAGGAAATTTTCCACTATTGGAATTTATTGATTTCGGTTTGCAATATGCTAATGAAACGAACAAAAAGAAAACTTCAGAAAGCAAAAAGAAATCATTTCTCTAACTTTTCTCAATTTATTCTTCAAAAAATAATAAATAAGTTATACTTGAGGAAATATAAAAGAGGAATCTATGAATATGAAATTTTTCAATTAAAGCCAGACCATGCTTGTCAAATAAAAGTCAGAAGTATTTTGATTGAACGAAATCCTTTTCCCATTGTTTAGCTTTTTAGTAAACTTTTACAATACTTGCTTTTCTCCTTTCCTTTTTAAAACAGTAAGATTAAATGAGAGACTATCATACCTTAATGCTTTTATTAACCTGTTTAAACTCTAAAATTTGAATGGTCATATGAATGACTTAATACAGAGGTGGTTAACCTTTTTTGAGCCGCGGTACACTTTGACACTAGAAAATGCAACACATCATTTCTAAGTAAAAATAGTCTATAGCACACCCAGGCGGAAAACTACGTATGACGGAAAATGTCTACTTGGTGGAAAAAATCATTTCAGTTATATTGATCAAAATACTAAAAATAAAGCTTTAGTTTTTGAGTTTCGGATGATTTAGTTGAGCTTTTTCGGTAAAAATCTAAAAATTTCAGAGTCGCTGATACCCTTTTACATTATTATTTTTAGGAAATTTCTGCTGGTTAGTTTGTAATGTGTGTTCAACGAGTAAGCTCTTCATTCATCAACTTTTTTTAGTTTTATAAAAGTTTTAAAATAAATCTTTAAAGTATATTTTTGGTGGTAAAAATTTGCTCGTTCTGCTTGAAGTGATACTCTACTTTTTTTTATTAATAAAAGGATTTCTTAAAATTGATGCACTTAAAAACTGCATAAAAACATATAATTACAGTGCGAAATTAACCGATTCCTAAGTTAAACTCAAGATTTGAATTGAAAAAATAAAAGCAGTTATGGCTTGGTTGTCTCCAAATTCAGCATTAAATATGTTTTCGCGTGAATTTCTTGTTATACATTGAAAAGGAAAAATATTTCATTAATGTAAAAAAAACTATAAAATTTGACGCCTATAGAAACTTGTAGGGCGGAAAAACTAAATGGTATTTGTTGTTTCCCGTTGAAATGTTTTACAATAAAAAGAACTTGTTGATTTTAGTAATGTATATTGTAGTCCATAATTTGTTATTTATAACATTGGCACACACGAAATCTAAACTTTTTTATATTATTGTTTTATTTTTGTATAGAATGATTTTTTATGAGAAATTTATAAAAAAAATGGAGTTTCAATATGTATTGATCAGTATTATTCTTAGCATACATGGTTATGTAATTTTACGTAGACATTTAGAAATGTGTGCATGCATAATAAAGAGATTTTGAGATTAAATGGTGAAAGGATTAGTTAAATTCAATATGGAATTCTATAATTTTGAAAATGTTTCCATTAAAGAGCTTAAGAGTGTTTAAAATAGCCCAACAATGAGGGATTAGGCTTTGATAAATTTTCTTCCTACAGATAATTTTAAAAAAGAATGAGTCTGAACATAATTTAGCAGATAATAAAATAGATTTGGTTATTATGCAGGGTAAATTTCTACGGATTTCTACCTTTCTATTATTCTCGTTTTTTGTGTAAACAAAAAAGGATAAATTGTTTTGTACTTATCACATTTTGATTTATAGCTGTAATTACATTATCTTGAAAGCAATAATGTATTTTAGGGATAATGTTTTCTTCCATTAAATCAATGAAGTATATTTTGAGTATTTCAAAAAAGTAGATTTAAGTTAATGCATGATTTGACTGTGAATGAAAGAAATATTAAATTAATATTTTGTCATCATCATTCATCGTAATGCGAAACATTAAATTTTAAAATATAATGATTTTTCCTGAATTTCTTTTTAAAGCTCTCTGTAAAATCTATGGTTTTGCATAATAATTTTAAATGGTACTCTTTGCTTCCACGGATAAAAGATTATTCCATTTTAATTTATTTTTCTATCCTTTTTCGATGTCAACTACCAGAAAAGTTGATTAAAATTCATCTCATCTTTTATATTCTATCAGAAGTTTTCTTGTCCTCTCCTACTTCACATTCTATATTCCATTTTCCTACTCAACTCACTCCCCTATTGTGATTAAATGTAGATTCATAATAATATATGCATATTTAATTTTTGAACGAAGCAAAAAAGCTCGAAAATGTTTATAAAATAGCAAAATGTTTCATCAAAAAGGATTTTTAGGATAGAAAATTTGTATTAAAATGTTTCATGACACTATTTTGTCTTTGTTTTATTGTGTTTCAACTGTTTTCAAGAATATTTTGAATAAACTCATATAGCTTAATGTGTATAAAGCAGTGCTTCTCAGCTTTTTATGTTATGTCGCTTTTACATCGTTTTCCACATGAGAAAATATCGGATTTGTTCAGATTGAGGAATCAGTTTTTCGCATTTTGTAAGTAAACGAAGAAAAAAGCGTATATAAATGGCTAAAGATGTTCCATACGAAAAAGATTAAGCCAGAAATTCTACGATTTTAGTAAAAATATTCTAAAAAAGCAAGCTAATTAAGTGTGAGTTGTGTGTAAGTATAGTTTGCGAAACACTGATATAAATAGAGAGAGAGAGCGCGGGAAAATTTAAAATTTAGATGGCAAAAAAGATTTAAAATCAAGACAAATTGCCCCAAAATGAATATATACTGTCATTGAAATGTAAATGAAAACTGTTTGATAATCTTCCATGTTCCTTTTTCTGCTTGCTTTCATACAAAATTATTTCTCATATTTGTATACATATATATTTTTCAGAATATTAACAAAAGGCAAAGTGAAATCTTGTTGCGGCACATTTTAGGATCTTTGAGGGTTCTTTTATTAAATTTAATGTTTATCTTTTAACCAAAAGTATTTCACATCTTCATATTTTTCTTGCTTTTGTATACTCATTGCTTCGATAACATTTTTAACAACAGCATTAGACATTTTAAAGGAAATTTAAATCAGAAAACTTTGAAATATGATAGCTTTTTGGATAAATGTCTTATTTTTTTAAGTGAAAAAGCAAACGAAATTTTCAAATAAATCTTTTAGATAAGACATATGAATGAGAAATTTATGTGGAAACATTTGATGATGCTCCTCTTTAAGTAGGCTTTCTCGATACCGGGGACCGGGACCAAAGAAAAAAATTACAAGGAATTGTTTTCAAAATCTCTAGCAAATTAAAGAAAATTTTGCATCGTAAATGAGGAAAAATATCTATGTATAAATCTAATATCGCATTCTTATTACAGCGCAACAATCAAATATAGAAATTTACCGATTCGAAATTTGGCACAGAACCTATCAATTTGTCTCTCCGTATAGAAGATTTACACTTAAAATTTTACAAACATATAAGTATTTTCGTAAATAACATTTATTACATTTATTTTACTTGTATTACAATTACCAAAAATAATCATCATCATCATGAGAAATTGAACAGATGAAATTTCCCTTTTTGAAATTACTAGTTTAGAGAGAAAGGAGAAAAGAAAATAATATGCATGTTTTCAATGTAAAGAAAAAGTTCTTTTCTGTTTGCTCAAGTAGCCAAGAAAATGCTATTTATGTGAGACGAAGAAGATTCTACATAAATTTATATTTCGTTTTGAATCTACTGAAAACATCCTTTAAAAAGTTGTAAAATGTGTATAATCAATAAATAAATATTATTACACAACAAGATGCCTTCTAACGCAAATTTGAAATTGAGTATGACGTTATATACTTTCCTATTTTAATATCTGCTATCCATTATTATTATTTTATTTTGCTTCTACACTCAATTTTTTTTATTGGTTGCTTTTACTTCGCACAAATATTCTAGAATCGGAAAGAATATAATCAGGCATTATAGCGCGGAAACGATTAAAATATTTATCTTCTAGCGATTTTACTTCTAGGCAATATTTGGCAGAAAATTTTTGCACGTGTATGTGCCATTAATTTCAGTATTTAGTAAGGTACTTAACACTATAAGCACATGAGGGAAAGAATTAATTTCAGCAATTGATTATGGAAACAGTTTTGGATTTTAGCTAATTGCAACAGCATAAGGGTACATTTATAGCTATTGAATTTCTTTCCGTTCTTTGACATCAAAACATTGTTTCACTGATTGTTTCAAAAAAGCTGTTCTAAGAAATAGCAGTGGAAAAGCAGCTGTGGCGTAGTGGTTAGAGTGTCGGACTTCGGCTCTAACGACCCGGGTTCGATCCCAGAGAATGTCTAGTCGGATTTGGGTGCTTTTTCACTGTTCTAGCCATATCAACTCGGTTTGTGTGATGTCAGCACACAAATTGTGGCTAGGTACATTGCATTGATATACCCTGGGTCATGCAATTGTGCAGAGTTGGAAATCAATCGTCTTCAATGACAAAAAGCAAAAACAAACATAAATCTCATCTGGATGTTCTTCGCATCATAAATAAACAATAAATTTTTCATTTAAAATCCATAATTAAGTTGTAATAGCTGCTGCTAGATCTCTTAAAAATTGTATTGAAATACTGAAAAGCAAAAATAAAATATAACGTTTTTTTTTTAAAAAAAGCTGTTCTAAGAAACTAAAATTTCAGCTGTTTTAGGTACGAATTAGTTAAACTTGGTGAAAACGGATTCAAAAACGAATATAGAATGATATAAAGGGACACATCTGCTGTGTTATTGTATTGTTTAACATTTTAAAATACTATTACTCTAGTATTTGAATTGAGAATCATTTATCATGTCATTCACATATGTGCACCTTCTTTCCTTTTGGATTTTATGACGAGAGTTTTCCGTTTAAATTTTGATGCTACAATTAAATAATTAAAATTTTCTGCAAATTTTTTATATAAGCTAAATAAAAGCATATAAAAAATGCAAGTTCCGAAGAGCTTTTAATACTTAAATATTTGGTACAGAATTACATTAAATAATGCCTAATTAATATATAAAAACAAGTTGGTTTTTTATCAAGCAAAAACCAAATTTGTAATATCGAGAAAAGATTTTCGCTAGTTACTTCGTAAGCTTAGAAATGAAAATTGATAAGGATTGAAATTCACCTCTCCAGCAATTCCGACAAATTTAGATTAGTAACTTCTCTATTAACTAAATTCTGGTGTATTCAATAAACAAGCTTTGCATCAAGTAAACATTTTTGAATTGACATTGTAATGACAATGTGACAGACGATAAGTGTTTATCAAGTTAATGATGCAAAGATTGAATCACTACAAAAAGCGCTTAAGTTGGAATCTAAAACATTTTCGTTATATTTTTTTCCACATTCCAACGATGTTGAAACATTTTTCCTTCTCTTCATGATTGTGATGATGGCAGATGAGAAATCGACAGCACTTTATTGCACATTTTGAGTAAATAACATTTCATTTCTAGCACGCTTCATATACTCATGCTGAATGAGCTATTTTTATCGTTCATATTGATTAAAGCTACTGGTGCTATTGATGGTACTATTGCTGTCTTCTAATTTGAAGCAAAATGGGTGTGTAATACATGCAGTATAGGTAGCAGTAGAAGCACGATGAAAGAATATTAAAAAATGAACTTCTCATTCCTAATTTCCTGAAACATGTCTGCATATCATATCAAATTCAATTAATCTATATGTGGTGGTTGGTTTTATGAATTGAATAGTCATTTATTTAATAATACTATTCTGTTATGAAAACATCAATAAAAATAATTATTTTCTTCATTATTTAACATTTCTGTAATATTTCACATTTCAACGTTAAAAGCAAGGGGAAAGAACTTGAAAATCTTCCCGCATTCACCCGTATATCCCCGTATTTTCCCGTATATCCCCGTATTTTCCCGTATATCCCCGTATATCCCCGTATATCCCCGTATTTACCCGTATTTATCCATTTTTATTTATTTTGTGATGAACTATGTTACTTATGCGAAAAAACAACAATTAGTAACGAATTTGTTAATTTTAAAAGTTATTTTATTCAATGAAAACACCTGAACATTTCTTAAATCAAAATTTATATTATATTCTGAAAAAAACTACGATTTAAAACGAGAAGAAATTCTATTCGTAATTTGGAAAAAATTATTGAAATATTAAATGATTTTTTTTATATTTAGGGGATGTAAAATACAATAAAAATGTTGATTTTCAGATTTTTTGTTTAATTATCAATCAATATGGGACTTAATCTTGAAAATTTGAGAAATATTTTCATTAAAAACTCATCAGAAGTTATTAACTTTTCATTTCTAAACGTATTTAATTATTTTTATATGAATCAAGAATAGTTCCGAGGAATTTTTTTAAAAAAATTCAAAATCTACCGAGGTATGAGGTACATGTGTTCTCTGACGACTTGACCCTTTTTCACCACACTCAACCAGCTGTAATTTTTTACAAGGTGCAATTTTTTCAAATTTGTTTCCAGTTTGTTATAGCCTAAATTAGTATCTTTCTAACGATATATAATACTTGATAGTAAAGTTGAACATTGGCCATGAATATGGCTCATGTTTGTGACAGACCCCAAACTAGTGAAAATCTCCAAAACATTATTTCTTAATATACTATTTAATACATATTTAGACATTGTGTTGAAGTTATTTTTGTTCAATTATGATGATTATGACCACTAAAATGTAAATTTGGTGTTTTTGAATCTTTCGGATCATCTCATGGTAATATCCTAGAAAGTACCCTAGTAGTCTCTATCTGGCTAACAAATCTTGGAATTGAACTTATTCTGCAGACTTTTATTGATCGATTTATGACATGTTTGCATATTTACCCCAAAATTTTAGTACAATTAATAGAATAATTAGGATTTTCCACAATTTTTGACCGTATTTCGCACATTTGACAAGAGTCGGTCACAATAAATGCATTTCTCTGGGAACTATGACAAATAATATACAAGATTTATGAGTTTAAGGGCAGTTTTTTGAAAGGTTTTGACATCAGTTAATGTAAACAGAAAACAGAATGCGAAAATATTGATTTTAAGAAAAGTTGTGGTTGTTTAAGTAGTCTAAAAAGTCACTAAGTAGGATAAATAGCATAAGCAAATGTTTGAATTTGAATATTTTTATAAAAATTTTTAAAAGGATAAGTGTAATATAATTCTTGAGTGTTGAAATAATGTTTTTGAAATAAATTTCTGAAAGATTAAAGCAATTTTCAAGAAGTAAACCTTTGAAAATATTAAAACAGTACTTTAAAAGCACTAAAAAATCCATTATATAACCCACAAACTTAAAAAATTTGTCACAAAATACTTAAATTAGATTTATTTAATCGTATTTACTCAAAATTTCTTCTTTGTATTGGTTTTGAATGGAACTAGCACATATTACTTTCATTTCTGTCATCCCCGCATTTTCCCGTATATTCCCGTATATCCCCGTATATCCCCGTATATCCCCGTATATTCCCGTATATCCCCGTATATCCCCGTATTTACCCGTATTTTACCGTATTTACCCACAAGTTCTTTCCCCTTGGTTAAAAGTTAAAGCGTTGACAATTTGGAACTTTAATTTATATAGAAAATTATTCACATGTTGAGCTCTCTGTTCTTCTATTCAAATGTTAGCAGCCGTTAGTATTCTAGTCATATTAACTCTTTTTCACAAAAAAAATGTAATTTGTATTAAAAAAAGCGTGTAAAAATTACTAGTTTTTCATTGAATTATTATTTTTTGGTTACTGGGGTATACACAATGTGATCAGTACTACAAAATGTGATTTAAGCTTGCTTTGTAAATCTCAAGCCTCCAAAAGAATTTTAAAGATTAAAGAACTTATTTCATATACCGTACTTTGCTAATCAAATAGTGATCGATGCCACAAAAATGCACTTAAAATGCAATCAATAACTTGAGGACTTTTGTAATTTTTCAATAAAAATAAATTAAAGTAATTAACCATAGAAAAACATTCAATTTTTTTTTACTTTTCTACTTTAACCCTTATAAGTTTATTGGATTTCAAAGACGATTTATGTTTCGCAAAATTTGAATTTCAAAAAGCAGCGAAATTTATTTGAAATATAAAAGAGGAAATACAATCTGTAGAGCTCATTTTTCTTGAATCCAATGTAATAGGAATACATTTAATTCAATACTCTAGAATTCAAAAGATCTATTGTACTTGAACAAAAATTTTTTTCAAAATAATTTTAGCTAATTTGTTTTTTATTTTATTGTATATTATATATTCGCCTTATGTGATAAACAATATCTCTCGCTCAGTTTAAGATATTACATCTTTGACAAAACTAGAATTATCATTTTTATCACATTGAGCTCAAAAAGAGACGAAAATGTAATTTTAACTTGAAAATGAGATCAGAAAAAAGTTGTTCATTCTATGCCACAAGAAGAAAAAAAAAACTGATTGAAAAAATACTTATCTATGGCCATCTATGGTTACAACACTAGAAAAAATTGAAATAAAATGAAAAAGTTTCGACTACTTGACCAATTATTTTTTTTTTTTCTATTTTCATAGCTGTTTATTATATCTACAATGAGTATTACAAAAAAAAATATTCACAAAGTACGTAAAAAGATCAGGAAAAACTCTCAAGAAAGTAATAAATTGAGCCAATTGAGAGGCTCTTTGAACTTTTTCATAAAATGCATTAAAAGTTTTAGCTTACAGAAGAAAAGGTAAAGAAGCTAAACGGAAGAAAATGTAAGAAAAGAAATAAAGTCAATTGAGTAAAGTGGAGACAAAGAAAAGGCATAAATTTACTTTCCCTTTCTACAGACAGTTGAAAACCAAAAATAAAATTTTAGATAGAAAGTGCTTTTTAAATGCGAGAGAAAATGTTAAAGGCATCAAAAATTCTTTTATTTTTTTATCGTAGAATTTTGAAATTACCATAATCCAGAGCTTATAGCGTTTGCAAAGAAGGAAAGCGCAAACTTCATGTTTTCAAGGATGCTTTACAATAAAAATTCAAACTGAACAATTCCTTTACTTTCTAGCGCATTTTTGAACTTTTTTCTTCAAAAATGTTTCTTAATAATGTACTTTGACTAGCTGTTATTTCAGATCGACCCCTCGGATAATTAAAAATTTTAAAAACATTTCTAAATATTAACATAATACAAAATAATAGACCATTAGCTAAAACCAATATTTGAGAATAAATTTTTAAATTTTCAGGTAAATATTTTTTATTTGAATGCTAATTGCGTCCACAAAAATGCGCTTTAGTCATTCGATCAAACGCGAGGACTTTTGTAATTTTATATCATCACTCAGTTGTGAACAAAAAATAAGAAAAATGCGAATAAAGGAAGGAAACTTTGTGACGTAGAAAGAATTTTGTAATTTGTCTAATCTTCCTTCTAAATGATATACTGAGATTCCGTTTTTAAAAAATCCTCGAGTTTTTTAAAATACATTGCAATATTAAGCAGCATTTAATTTATACCATTAAAGAGCATATTTTGTGTTACGAATCATATACTTAAGTACATTCTATTTGTAAGAAATAACTTAAATACTTTTACAAAAAAATATTTCATAATTAAGAGAGGTTAACCCAACGATCATGATTCACAAATTTATAAATACTTAACAAAAATTGAAAATTGAAATATGGCAGATCAAAACAGATATACAAAAAATTGTTCAATCGTTTGAAAAATATGAAACCAATGCACCACATTACCGAGCCCCTCATCAAATTTATGGTTGTATTTTAGATCCTTTTAGATGAGACATAAAGCATGGCTCATTACGTCATTCATTTATGATAACAAGAAGAAGAATAAAATTTCCTTGTGTTTTAGTTTTATTATTGTTTCTTATAAAGCAATGAAATATTAAAAAAGAAAATGAGAATCCATCATTTGTATAATCTGCTTACTATATAGATTATTTGGTGGTAGGATAGGAAAACAGAAACATTTTTTTAATACGGAAGATATTAGGTATGTATCTGTAATTTTTTGCAATTTATTCGTTTTCTCATTTTTATTCTACATTTAATATTGTTCTTTTCATGATTTCACTCTTTTTTTGTCTTCTTTGTTGCTATTTTTCTAAGACCATAAATTATAACACGTGTTTTAGCCTTCAAAGAAGCATTAAAAGAGATTTATTTATCATTTTTGAAAGAAAAGTTCACCGTCGCATAAATATTATAAGAACATAAATACGAACCAGTACAACCACTTCATACTGATGTGCTGTGTGATGTCACTTTCTAGAGCTCTCTGTTCCTACAAAGCATATACAATGAAAATATTTGCACAAATGCTCTCCCTTGTGTTTTAAGGTTCTTACTCATATTTTTTTGAAAGCTTTATTTTACATCTGTTTCGTTCTCCTTTTATATCAACTTCAGTTCTTTCTGTAAAGCACAATCAATTTTTTATTTACTTTAGTCTCCAAAGACACTGAAAAGTAATTTTTATTTGAATGTGTGTGCCAAAGCAAGAAAAACTTTCATTTCTTGTACTTTTATTCGATAGTCAATGAATGACGAGGAGATATATACAACAACATGATATGACATTATCAAAATTGACTTTGTTCAATATTACATTTCTTACTTTTGTACTTTTTTCACAAGAAGCTATAGATAGGGGATACTTTTATCAGCATGTGATACATTTCTGATAATGTCCAAGGAATATCTAAGATGTGTTTCTATCTACTCAGCATTATCAAATTCTTTTATTTCAAGTTTTGTAATATTTGTTGTTAATACCAATACATAAAAGAAGTAGATAAAAAAATACAATAAGAACATATTTTCTTATGCTCATATTCAGTAGAAAAAATTGCTTTTATCATCTAAAAAACTGATGAATAAAGTAAAATATCACACAAAAGAAAAAAGAGAAAAGGAAGCTTTTTTAAATTTGATATAAATTCTAACCTTATTATTCAAAAGTATTTCTTTGTCACACAAGAAAGAAGAATTAAAAAAAAATTAAGAATAAATTTTTATTATGTAGGGTAACCATTTGCTGTATTTTGTCGGGACACTGCTGTACTATTTTTGAGCTGCTGTGTCCCGTCAAAACATCAAAATGTCTACAAAAAAACATGAGTTCAAATCCAGAGAGAGAGAGAAATTTTCTTTTGAATTTTTCGTTCTTTTCTTGACCCTTTTTTGGAAGTAAATGACGTAATTTAATTGAGGCTTAAATATTCTGGTCAGCCCATCGCTATTATGTGATGTTTTTCAATTTGTTTTTTATAGTTGAAAGAAGAAAATACATACTTAACACACTAAAAATCCTCCTTTTCATTTAGTTCCATGTTATTTTCATGGCAAAATTTTACTGAATCTACAATTGGAATAATACTCAATAAAAGAGTAATCTAAATAAGTGTATCACATTTATAAGATGAACAATTTTAAGTATTAGTAGCTTAAAAGGGGAGTAAATGCTGAGGTTTACATTCTCTCCCCTTACATCATATCAATCATTCCTTGAAAATATTGCAATAGACTTTCAAAACATCCAGTTTAAGTAAAAGATTGAGAACAAAAGGAATGATTGAAAAGAGGCAAAAGGGAAAAGAGAAGCATGTAAGAGAAAAGAGGAAGGAGAATAAAAAAAAGATGTGGAAGCAGGCAAAGGAAAAAAGTTGAAACGTGATATAGAAAACTTTTTCTTTTCAACGATGCTAGGCGATTCTTCAAGATGCTGCCGGCATGCTTTCTCTATATAAAATACATATACTCTTTCCATTCAACCAAAGACGTCAACGACGACGATGACGACGACAATGAAAAAATTAATGTAACGCACATCCAATGTAAGCATATATTTATGGTTATGATTTATTGTTTTGCTTTTTCACATGTATATATAAATAAATAGAAGGAAGGCAATTGCTTTTTTTATTCGCGGAGGACGCGAGACGACACACTGGGAAAACGAAAAATATTTATCATATGAGCTTGTATATACGTGCTGCTAAATAAATACTTTCCACTAAAAATGTTGTTTTTCCGGTACAAAAGTACTGAAAAACGAAAGAAAGTTTTTATTTCTCAAGGCATTCAACTTTTCGACATCAGCACAATTTTTCTCTTTTTTTCTATCCAGCTCGCACCTTCCTCTTTTTTACACCGATGAATTTTTATGGTTGAGCAAATCAGAGTTGATTCTTTCTTTCCCTTTATTTTCTAATAAAACAAAGAAAGAATGGAAGAAAGAAGTAAACTGATTGTTGAATTGTATGAAGAGCAGAATAAAACAATATTTCTTTTTTCAATCCAAGACAGTTAGTTTAAAAAAAATTGAAATAAAATGTGAGTGCTGCTATCCTTGAATGGTGGGGAAAATGGAGCATTTACCTTGAAAGTGTATTAGGGGGAGCAAAATTGAAGGGAAAAGGGTGTAGTTTAGATATTTTCGTTACGTCCCTGTGTCTATCTTTACATTTTTCATTTTATTTAAAATTGTAAAACTCGGAAACATCAAATGTATGTAGCAAGTTAATCAATTTGAAATAAGAAAAAAAAGCTATAGTAGATAAATATGTACATAATGTAACGAAAAGGTACCAATTTATGCGAGTGCAAATAAAAAATGTTTATTTTTGTGTGGACAATATTTACAAATAAAGCTTAGGCTACTTTTTATGTTGGTAAAATATTTAATTCGAATTTTTAAAAAATGTTAACAAATCATTTATAGTTAGTATTTTGTTATCTATTTTTTTAGTGTAACTTCCTTTATTAGATTTTCGTTTTCCTTGATAATTAAGTTTCAAAAATTTCACTTTCTCACATCAAGTCACATAGACACACATAGATTCATAAAAAAAAGCAAATGTTAGATGGTCTGTTGAAGTGAATAAAAATGACACCACAGTGGGATGTAAGAAGTAAATAAATAAAAATAACTCACCTGGCATTGTGGCAAATCACCTTCGGGACGTTTTGCTTTCCACCCAAGTAATGGTGGTATACAAATCAGTGCACTCATTATCCACACAAAGGCTATCATCAATGCGGCGCGTGCCGGCGTCCGCGTCTTTAAATACTCCACAGCTTGTGTAATACTCCAATAGCGATCGAGGGATATTAGACATAAATTCATTATTGATGCTGTGCACAGTAGTACATCGGCAGCTGAATGTATATCGCACCACCAGGAGCCGAAGACCCAATAGCCCATTAATTCATTAGCTAGCGAAAATGGCATGATTACAAGGCCAAGAAAAAAATCTGCAACGGCCAGCGAAGCAATAAACCAATTCTGTATATTTTTTAATGCCTTTTCAGTAGCAATTGCTATAATTACGAGCATATTACCGACGACTATAATTATCATTAAGATTGTGACAATGACGGATGCAAATATGATGGAAGTAATAGTATATCCGCTCGGATATCCATTACGGTAAATTGTATGTGGTGTAAGGGCAGTGGTTGATGTAAAAGTCTCATTGTTGTATACATCACTTAAATTTCCAAAGAGATCCGTCGATGAAGAATTACCAAGATAGGAAAGAAATTCTTCAGCTGTCTCATTTATATTTGAATTTGCTGCTAGATAATCCATTTTCGCTGTTCCTTTATTATACCAAATCACGTTCTTTCAAACACACACACACAGTATTTTTTTAAAAGTATTAATTAGATATTGCCTTTTTTCTTTCGTTTATATTTCAATATATTTTTTTATCTGAGCTTCAAAAATTAAGATATATTTATATGTTGATTAGTTTGATGTCAGAATGATGAAAATGCTTCGAAAATTTAGTGTTAGGAAAAAAATTTATTTGCCTTCGGAGACTCCTGTCATTTTCAATTAATCATTTAACCCAAAACGTATTAATGCTTAATTTTTGTGACTTTATTTTAGTGTGTCTATTTTTGACGATTTATATATGATATGAATCAATCCATATGAAAATGCAATAACTCCATAAGTTACTTTTAATTATTTTTCTCGGGAACTACGTTATGAACTATAACATATTTGGTATCGTTGGAAAGCTTAGATCAAGGGCTAGCTACAAACTTGAAATTTTTTGGATTTGGACTTAAGCGGTTCCTCCCAGAGCACCTCAAAGGTCGAAAAAATGAGGTATTTTCAAATAAAAATTTTGTATGCCCACTATGCACAAATTTTTAATTTCTCTGTTGTATTATCTAGTACTAAGTAAGAACTAAAACCCGCCACCTCAAACAATAAATTTGAATGAGATGCCGTCGAGATATGAATTTTTGAAAATTTCGATTTTTGCAAATTTTTTAATATTTTTTGATGAAAATTTACAAAAATAATTATAATTTGACTAAAACTGGATATTTTCTGATAATTTAAACGAATATGGAAAGATTACCACCAGATCTATTAATTTTGTGTGACATTATGGAGTTTCAGTACTTTTGTCAATTAAGGCTAAATTTCTTCTTTGACTTTTACTAAAAAACTGACTTTTTGAATATTTGCATAAAAAATAGCATATGTCTGTACTGGAAATATTTTCAAAAGATGTGAAATTGATAGTTGCTGTACTAATCATTAATTATCCGTTTAAATTTTCAGAAAATATCCAGATTTAGTAAAATTATAGCTGTTTTTATGAAAAATATAAGTAAAATTTTTGCAAAAATCGAAATTTTCAAAAATTTATATCTCGACGACATCTCATTCAAATTTATTGTTTGAGGTGGCGGGTTTTAGTTCCTACTTAGTACTAGAAAATAAAATAGAGAAATTAAAAGTTTGTGCATAATGGGCATACAAAATTTTTATTTGAAAATACCTCATTTTTTCGACCTTTGAGGTGCTCTGGGAGGAACCGCTTAAGTCCAAATCCAAAAAGTTTCGAGTTTGTAGCTAGCCCTTGATCTAAGCTTTCCAACGATACTAAATATGATATAGTTCATAACGTAGTTCCCGAGAAAAATAATTAAAAGTAACTTATGGAGTTATTGCATTTTCATATGGATTGATTCATATTATATGATTATTACTTTTACTATTTTTATGCTTCGCTTATTATTATAAATGAACTTCGTGATATGATGATTTTTAACGTTTATTGTTCTGTTCATCATTTATTTCGTTTAACATTAACATTTATAGATGAACAAATGAAACTGATTTTATTTCTTCTCTTATTTCTCGTCATTAATATATTTTTCAATTTTATTTATAAACCATCGAATAGTCCGTAGTAAAACCGTTACTTTATAATGATGTCATTTCACTAAATTACAGAGTTTTTGACGAGTCGTTTCACCCTCTCGTTTTTAATCCTTTAATTATTCATCCAATATCTTTGTGGATTACTTTTATATATTGTGCTTTTATCCTTTACTAAAAGTCTTTTAAAATATTGATTACCTCTGATTTAGAAAACTTTTTTTTATGCTGTAGTCAGTGATATTTCAACTTTCCACTTAGATTCTATTTTGGATCTAAATATTTTCTTATTTTTTATGTCCTTTTGCTTCCGTTAACTTTAACTCGCTGTGTCACGTAATATTGCATCATAAATTTTATTTTTTATGTCTATCTTTTTACCTACAAGCGTTCACATATATGACATAAGGGGGCAATAGCTAAATGTTAAATGTTTTGTGAAAAGTCTATTTTTTAAAACTTAGCTTTCTCCTTCTACATACTTCATACTTTTATAAAACTCTTTTTTTTATTTATTGTGTGACATTTGGACCCACAGACTTGTACAATTCACATAAATTTTGTCTTTTTTATGATTTTTTTACTCCTTTTCACTTACTTCATTCGATTTACAGCATAGTGTAAATGAAAAGCAATGCCATGTTAAAGCAACAGCATTTACGAAGACATTTTAATTATTTTTCACTTTTGTTCTATTATTGCAAATGATAAATGAAATTTTTTCATTCAAAATGATTTATTAAATCACTATTTTCATATTTTTTTAATTCTTTTCCACTTGTTAATATATTTTTTTTTAATATTTTCTGTTATAAGTACTATTGCAATAGTATTATGTTGATGATACATCCATTGTTCTCCAAAATATATCGTGTAAAGTTATTTGCTGTGTAAATGAAATTATTACGACTCACGTCAACTATATGTTTTTTTTATTTCTTTGAGAATTTTTGTATCGGTTTCATCTCTCAGTCGTGCACATGTTATGTTGTGAATATGAATATTCATGTAAAATTATTGTTTGTTCACTTTTTCAATTAAGCGTTATTCGTTCTTCTCATATAATTTCTGTACACACACACGGCACAAAAAAATTTATATGTAAATATCTAGAAAAAATATTTTGCCAGTGGCTTTGAAGCTTTTTTTCTGTATGCTGGTGAAAAATTTTAATTTTCAATCTGTCAGAGGGTATTTCCCTCCACCATATACTTTAATTATGTGCAAATTTTATTTAATTAATGCAGCAGCACAATGAAAATTAGTTTAATTAGCGACGTTTAATTACATTCGATACACGCGACGCGCGAAATATATGTTTAAAAAATTAACAGCTTTTATTTTGGGGATAAAAAAAATTGTAGATAACACACATAAAATGTTATTTTGTAATAATTGATTATTTTAATTATTTGTTTATATTCCTATCAACATACAATGATGAATACATAAATTATGAGCGCAAACATTGAAATGTTAAGTTAACTCATTGCATATACTGTACAGTTTGATTCAATTTATCTGTTTCCATTGCACCAATCGAATGTTTATTTTTCGCTTCTAATTCTTTTATGAGTTAAATCAGATGGATTTGCATTTTCTACCCGTTTTGTTCCGAAAGTTCCCGATTACGATTTTCATTGATTAGATGATTGATCGGTAATTCGAAATTACAACAACAATTGATGAATCAGAAATCAAAGAAAATATTTATATCACATGTTTAAATTCTTATTAAATTTATACACTTAAATTGTTTTAAAAGTTCCTTTCCTTTGTTTGATATATGCAAATTTTTTTTATGTTAATTTCACTTTTATCTACCTTTTTAGCTAATTTGTCTATTTATATATTTCTCAATTTTTCGACACATAAATCTTATATGGAATACTCCTCAAAAACAGTATTTATCTCGTCAAATAATCCAGCAATCACGTTTGTAATTATAAAGGTGTTATTGTCGTAGAATTCTATATCCACTCTCCATTATATTGAGCCACTGAATGTGGCCCATTAGTTACTGTCACAATTAAAATTCACAGTAATATACTCTATGTTTTACTCAAATATTTGTAAATAGAGCCGTTTAGTGATGCAATTTTCAGCTCCTTTCAATTAATGTCTTCTTTTACTCCCTCAATTATAATAATTTTTTTAATTATCTGAATTTGCAATTTTCTGCCCCTTCTGTTCCACTTT
This sequence comes from Chironomus tentans, assembly GCA_963573255.1. Lineage (NCBI taxonomy): Eukaryota > Metazoa > Arthropoda > Insecta > Diptera > Chironomidae > Chironomus > Chironomus tentans. Next base: position 28,750,091 of record OY754304.1, on the reverse strand, counting down.
TTCACTTTTGTATCTTTCTCAAATGATTTTTGTCATGACAAAAAATTGAAAGATTAATTTTTAAAATAAATCGATAAATTTTCGTTTCTTCTTATTACTTTATTTTTTCTTATCATTTTCCATATTTAGGATTCTTTCATCTACTGACAGTTCAAGAAGAAGAATGCTCATTGATTGAATTGATAAGCCTCGACGTAATTATTATTATTATTATTTTGTTCTTTATCGATTTGTATACATTATCAGCTGTTAACAATGTGAGGATGCAAAGATATCCATTTCTTCATGTATTGCTTTTTTGTGTGTGCTTATTTGTTTATTAAATCTGTAAGAGATTATTATCTGCTTCTCAATTTCGTTATATTATGTCACTTCTTCTATAACGACTATATACTTTTGGTTCTCCTTATATGCACTGCTAGTGACTATTGGCCTTTTTATTATTTCCTCACTTCTCTCTCTCTCTCTAATGTTTTTCTATAATTTTTAATTCTCTTCTTTCCTTTTAAGATACGAGGAGTATTGAGTAAAGAAAATTTTCAACGACAATGACAGAATGAGTAAATCTTGTCGTAAAATAGAAATGAGATGGAAAATCTCTATCTTACTTTCTTTATATTATTTCACTGGTACTGTCTTTACTTCTTATTGTTTAGTTGTCTGCTCTGTCTTTTCCTTATGTAATAATCTTCTTTCTCATTCTTCTCTAGTTATTGTTTTTGTTTTTGCTTTTGTTATTTTTTATTGGATTGCTTAATGCCAATTTGCAATTTACTTTATTCAAGTTGAGGACTTTTCATTCTTCCTTTCATTCTCTTCTCGTTGTTTTTGATATTATATTTTTTTATATCTCCAGTTTCATTCGCATACTCTTCTTTATTTTCACTTTTCGTAATTGAATTTTTATTATTCTTATGATTCTTATTTAAAATTCGGTCATTAAGAATATTTCAACAATTTTAAATTATTATTCAATTAATTTTTTTTCTCTGTTTTTTCGTTATTTTTTGTATATCTGTTCACACTCTTTTTTTATTGATTTATAGTTTATCATCATTTATTATGTATGCATGTGAAACCGGAAAAAATGTATGAAACTGATACTAAAGATGATGATGGAAGAAAAAATGAATTAAATTTTTTTGGCACTTATTCAAATTTTAATAAAATATTTCTTTTTCAGTCGGAACTTATTGAATGAAAAATTTTAATCCACACATTACGAAAACTACGAGCAACTTCAAATAACGAGACGCAACAAACTTTTTCTCATTCACTGCTTACTTTCCGAATGAATTGTAATCGATTTTCATTCACTTTTAACATTTTATCACGCTTCCTTTCGCTAACTTTATATATGTGAGTAAATATGTGTTTCCGAATTTTATGCTCCTTTTTTGCGAGTGCTTGTTTGGTTGATTTTTCCGCGGAGACAACACAGACTTCAAACTTTTTTTTCTTTCTTTATCTTGAATGTTGTCGTCTTTTTTTGCGTAAATGGAAAAATAAGAAGTAAATATTTTTAGCACTTTAATGTCACTTTTTATTATTTTTATGAAGAGTCTTTATATCAAAACACCATACAACAAGTAAATGGAGAAAAGTAATGAAGAAAAAAAAAATTAAATTTCACAGTCAAAAGTTCTTGTTTGTGTATTATTTATTTATATATTTATTCAAAACCGGAATAATGAAAATATTTGTTTGTAGAATAATTGAATGAATAAGTTATTTATGGAAGAAGTGGCGATACTAAAATAAATTTATAAGTATTAAAGATATCAACAAAATTGGCCTATTGACAGTTCTTTGTGTTGGTCTCATTTTCATCATTTTCTAATAGTCTAGTTTCATGTTTAGCAATAATAATGCACAATTTTTCCTATGGCTCTTTTTATTTTCTCTTCTTTAATTCAAATTTAATTATTTTCATTTTAAAATTATTTCTCTCTTCACTTTATTCTGCTCAAGAAATTCTCGAGCTCTGTCTGGCATTTAATCACTTTTTTTTCAACTTTAGCTTTCGTTATGACTTTATGAATATTGTGGTTTGCACTCTAAAAAAGAAAAGAATGAAAGGCGTCTAATTTCATTTTAATGTCTTTCTTCTTCACCCATATTCATCCAAATAGTACAGTACAAAACAATTTTTATCATTTAATTAGAGATATTTTTTCTTTCCTTTCTTTTGTTTGCTTTTCTCTTTCACCGACCGTAAGAAAAATCGTTTTTGTTTATTTTCTTTATTATTAAGAAAAGTTTAACATTTTGCTATTTAATCGATTATATTTTTAAACTTTCTTTTTTTCTCCTTTCGTACTCTTTGCTTCATAATTTTTAATCATGAAAACTATTTCATTTTTTTTAAGTGAAAAAATGATAATATCTGAGCGAGGCAAATAAAAGTTTATCTTCTCCGATTCAAATTCACATTCAAACTAACATGAGATTGACTCTCGAGATCTTTATACTAAATGCATCGTTCTCTACCAAAGAGAGAAATGCTGGAAAAATGAAACCTTTGGATTCTTCCAAGCAGCAACTGGAATAAAATATGGAATAGAAAATTTAGCATGTGGAAATTCTGAGAGAAATATAAAAAATTTCGTTTTAATGCTCTATTCCGAAAAGAAGAAAAAATAAATATTTTTTTTATATAGGAGAATTCAAAACAGCTGATTTTGTTGAATGTGACGTTTAGGTCATGATTTTTAGTAGATAGTAGAGATATGTAATATTACAAAGAAGTATATAGATATTACTTTGCAAATTTGATTTGGAAAAGAAAATTTATGTTTCTTATTTTACACTTATTCTCGTTATAATGGTTCACAAGATAATAATGAATGTCCTTCTTAGAGAATTGAGATTCCATAATATAGTACTGAATAAAACATTATTGGAGTGAGGATTTTATTTACCATGAACTTACTCTTGACAACTCTATATTATTACATATATAAAGTAGATTCAATAAAATATATAAAATGAACGTTTTTTATATATAAAATTAGATTATGTTCATTTTTGGCATGATGTTTGGAGAAAAATGCCTTAGAGATGTTTGAAATATTAGATTCATATCGAGATCAAATTTATAGAGAAACCTCATAATTTGATATTATGTTTCACGCTTAAAGGCATTGATTAATTTTCAATATTGGGCAAATCAACCTACGATCGAGTCCCAAACTTCACTTGACAAATATTTTTTAAAATGTGCTATAATTTAAATAAATATGTATTTATTCAATCGGTGTTTTTGAACTTGTTTTATTTGCAAATAAAATACTAAAAATACAATTTTTTAAAAAATATATTTATAATTCACGAATCAGTTTAATGAATAAGAAAAAAATGGCCTGAAATTAGAATTTTTCAATGATGTGATTATTAAAATTTGATACCAATTAATATTAATTCATTATAATACTTGATACTCGATATCCACAGGGGCGTAGCCAAGCAAATTAAATACATTTTCCAAAGACGTAGAAGTTTTGACCCCAAACTCCTTGGCTACACCTCTGGATATGCTGGACAAGCTAAGTAAATCAATTAATGTTTGACACAGGACATTTTTTAATAATGAGCGGAATAATAAAATATTATCGAGAAACTTTTTCCGTTGCCTTCAATATAACATATAAACAAGACTAGAATTTAGTCATTATGATTCAGAATATTAAAAATTATATCTGATGAAATCTGCTGCTTTAATTTTTACGAAGGAGAACTTTTTTGAGCGTTTTATTACGGAAGCACAAGTGCTTAAGAGATAAAACCAATCATTATTATACAGGGTTTATAAAAATTTGACCTCTTTCTTTAATATAAATTGAGAATTTTTTATTTTCATTTTTAAAGGTTTAATTTTCTGTGAAATACAGTTTTCTTATGATTTCTTTTTTATATTATTATTAAACTGAAAATCTTGAGTGCCTAAGTAATTTAAAAATTATGTTTTTTTTAAATAAACTGGTCAAAGCATATCACCCAATAACACTTTGTGGCTAAGATAAACCAGGGTGTCATTATAATGATTTTCAAAGCAGATTTATTGCTTGGAGTTACGTTAGATTAGAAAATAGAAGAATAATATCCAGGTCTAAATTTAAATATTTAAAACACAATGACCTACAGTTCAGTTACAGAGTTGAGCTTAGTTATATTGCCATTTTATGGTTTAATATCTCAGGGCAAAGATGAATTTTGATATTTTTATGGTTAATTATTTTAAAATTTCATAAACTATTTAAAAAATGCAATTTTTTATGTTTAATACATCTGTCTTTAATATTCTTCTAACAAGAAGAAAATCAATTATATCAATATAAAATAATAGAGGATTTTCTGAAGCCTCTTGCCTTACGGGGTGGAAATTTAAAGTCTTGTACTTTTGAATACTATATATAAATCTTTGTCTTACGGGGTCTAGTGCTTTCTCATTCATTGAAGGAAAAGTGAAAATGAAAATTAAATTTGGGTGATGCTTAATAAAAGAGGCAGCATAAATTATTTAGAGAATCCATAAAAAATTCGGAACCGGGTAAAAGATGAAAAACTCATTGCTGGCTTAACAAAACCGACCTTCGGAAGATATAAAGAAATGAAAATGAAAAAAGAGAAAATTTTATGTAAATTCCAAATGCTGTTTATTTCTTACGAAAGTCGTAGTTGTACATTTAATCAAATGTTTGCATTTCGTGATTATTGTTGAATTCAAATTTATTTTATTGAGCTCATTTTATGAATATTGAATTAAATTTTAGTATTTTTATTCAAATTATGCACTTGTGGAAAATCCATTTTTACTTCCAATCTCTTTCAACCTTAGACCTAAAAAAATTAAATAAAATATTTTCTAACAGGTTTTGTTTTTGAATGAATACTTTTTTCAGGGAGCAAATAAAAACGGTATAAGCGTAAAAAACTTTTTAGGTGTAAAGATTTTTACGTTATTTTCCCCCCTAATTGTTTTTTAATAAGAAATAAAAATTTTAATTTAATTAACTTTATTTATTCGAAGATTAGGATTCTGTAATAAATAATCAGCATATTTTGTCATGAACTTCATATCTCCGTTTTAATTGCCACTCGTTCAAGATTTGTTTTCATATCTGGCTTCGTGAAAAACACACAATGGTATGTATCTAATTGTAAAATTTATTTCTTACAATTTTGCTTTTAATTTTCTCGCTCTCGTCAAAATTGTACAAACATTTCTTCCCTCACTTAAAAAAACCCACTTAAAAGATTTACGAATACAATGCGATCTTAGTAATTAAATTGAGCGAACTGCGATGTAAATGAAATAAAAACAAAATATTCACCAAGAAAAAAGAGAAATTTAAAAAGCTTCGGAAAAAGATGAGGAAAATAATTAGAATGCAAATGACAAAACTTGAATTTAGCGACATAATTTGTGAATATTAATTTTGAATAAATTTAAACAAATATATAATCTAAAAAAACAAGAATAAAATTTATGGCAGAACTTGACAATTCAGATACAAATTTGCTTAAACGTGTGTATGTCGTGTATTTAAAATTTGTTAATATAAAGCAATTAAAGTAGAACTTACTTTATTTAAAAATTTTGCTAAAATGATGTGAGTGTAAAATAATAAACTATTTAGCAAGTTAAGAATGATATCTAAAATATATAAAATAAAATGAGTCTAAATCAGTTATGAATAATTTGTTACTTAATGTTCAGTGAATGCCATGGCTTTAAAATTTTAAGAATTAAATTCTTATAAAATATTAATGAAAATTTATAATCTTTGTTTTAAGGATTATTTGAGGCGGAAGACTTGGAGAGACAAAAAAGGGTAAAATAATATCCTTGAGTTTAACAAGAGAAACTTTACTCCTTTTCTTTTCAGTTTCCCATTTAATTGCAAAAGCCGATTTAGCAAATGAAAAATGAAGGGACCAAAAAAATGTATTTAAAAAGAAGAAAAGTAAGAATATTTGCAACTTCTTTTTTTTCCTCTTTAGATAATTCTTTCATATTAAATGCTTTTATTTTAGTTACTGTGTTTAGAATTTTCAAATTTTCGGTGCAATATTTTGAAAGCTTAATATCTAGAGATGAAAATGAATTCGAAAATTTTTTTTAAGAAAAATGCACTAAAAAGATCATAAAATCTGGCAACTTAAAAAGTGTAAAAATTTGGTGTTCGGTGACAAAATTTTGTTTTCGAGACAACAAAGTTTAAAGGTTTAAATTATCAGAAAATATCTTGTTGCGAATAAGATAAGAATATCCGAATTTTGAAATTTTCAAAAACTCACGTGTGTGTGAAGTTGGGGCGAGAAATATCTTCTTTCGAGATTCTAATGTGTTCTGATTTATGACAAAAAATTTTTCAAATTTGACACCCTCGAAATTTTCGAAATCCAGCTATGCTGTTTTTGGTTGATTTTCTCGCCCCAACTTCACACTCACTCTTTTTAACTTTTCTCAGGAAGGGAATATCCAAATGAGCTGAAACTTTTCCTGTTTTATGACATCTTGGGTACTTTCAGAAAAACTATGAAAAATTTTTTTTTTCGTCACTTCCACGATTTTTTATTCAAAAAATAGACTGTTTTTGACAAACTATTATTATTATTATTATTATTTATTTCCAGCTTGTATCTTGGTTTAACGACATACATAAATCATTATTTAACAATTGTAGGAATAAAAAGTTTCAATGTAATGAATACCTTAAAGAAACTTTTTAAATTTAACCGTCATTTTTGATTTGAAATTTATGAAATTTTTCTGTGCAAGATTTTGTCATCTCGGAAAAAAAGTAAACAAGTGCTTGTGAGTGAAAAATTAATTAAATACAGCAAAATTGGACTTAATGGACTCAGATCAGAAGGATTTCATTGGACTAGTAGCAAAAGATAAGTATAAAACATAAAATCGTTCTAATTTATGATTCGGTTTTGTTGAGTGAGCAAATTTCTTTTTCTTATTTCTTTCTAGATAATTTAGGTGTATTTCGACAAAAAATCACCACAAAAGCAGCTCTCGATGAACTCTGGACTACTAAGATGTCTCCTTATTGACCACTTTAGTGCATGTACGTGTCTAGATTTTTGAATTTCCCTTGGAAGTGCATTGAAAATTTTTGGTCCGATTGTATTAGTATTTTTTGAGCCGTAAGTTGTTCTAGCTTTCAATGGAATTATATATCTACTCCTTTTAGATTGAGACATTGTGAATTGAATATTCGTGAATACATTTCTGTGGAGAATGTTATAAGTCGTGACTGCTGCCTTCATCATGAAAATGCCTCGTATTGGCAAACATCCATCAACTTTTTCACCGTACATCTCCAGTCTTGGCATCAATCTATCGAGTTCATAAACATTTCTCAACGCTCTGTTCTGGATGATCTGCAGCGGTTGAATCAGCGAGTCTATAGCACTTCCCCAGATTGTTATCATATATGCCAGGTGAGTTTCTACAAGTGATTTATATATCAGTTTCTTTATGTCAAGAGGAAGTGTTTTCCTTAACTTCCACAAAATTCCCGCAGCATTTGCTAGCTTTGACTTGATGCTTTCAATATGCTCATCCCATTTGAGAAACTCATCAATAATGAGCCCAAGATATTTCATCTTGTATATTCTCTCAAAGTTGTGCGTAATTGATTCATTGTCTTTGTTGGATTTAGCTTGAACTGATATCTCGTTGATGCTGTCGACTTTCATTGTCGGTGTATGTACGATCATGAATTTTGTTTTCTCATTATTTAAAAATAGTCTTTGATTGTTTAAGTAATCTATGATTATTTCCATATCATGACACACTTTGGCATTTACATTTTCATTTGCTGCATGTGAATTAACGAGGACACAGTCATCAGCATACATAAATATCTTTCCATTCATTTGAAGATCTGCCATTGAGTTAATGAAGAGAATAAACAGCCAACTACCAACAGTACTTCCTTGAATGACACCTCGCGTAAATGATCTTGGTTTACTTAAGGTACTTCCAATCTTAACCACTTGCCTACGATCCGAAAGAAAGCTTTTGAATAGATTGAGTGAAGCTCCTCTAATTCCATAATTTTCAAGACAGTTCAGTAATCTCTCAACACATACAGTATCAATAGCTTTCTGGAGGTCCATGAACAATAATTTTTCATCCAACAATTTTCTTACATGATTAACTAATTCCTGAGCTGCAGTTTCTGTGCCAGATTTCCTTATGTATCCATATTGATGTCTATACATTATTCCTGAGTACTCAGTGTAGTCAACCAGTCTTTTGTGGATAATCTTTTCAATTATTTTATTTAACGTGGTGAGAACAGAGATAGGACGGTAGTTTTTTGCTGCAGTTTTAATACCTGATTTATGTATGGGAACTACAACAGCAATTTTGAGGATGCTCGGAAAATGCCCAGTTGAGAATATTCTATTTATTAGATGTGTGATGAGGGGACTAAGTATGTGTTTGATCTCTTTAACATGAACTGATGTAATACCATCTATGCCTGCTGCTGATTTGTTGTGTAAGGATTGAATTATACCTAAGACTTCCTCATCTGTTGCTTCTTCAAGTACCATTGACTGCATTACTGATTTAATTTTTGGCGGTTTTGAACTGGCAGTATTGTGTTGCATTGATGCAATACAGTCAATAAAATACTTGTTAAATGTCTCAGCAATTTCTTTATCATCACATAGTAGGTCACCATTTTCATTATCAATTGCTTTTACGCATGCATCATGTTTATTTCTTCCTATTATTTCATTTATGTTGCACCAAAGCTTCCTTCTGTCTTTCACTCTTAACGATTTGTGGATGTACTTGATTTTCTCGTCTCTCATAGTCTTCTTTAGTCTTAATGACGCATATTTTAGCCGCTTTTTTGTCAATTTACATTTCTTGTTCTTTCGATGCTTTTTTGCTAGCCTGTCTTTCATTTTCATTGACTTCAGAATTTTTAGATTATACCAGGCACATATTTTATCTTCATTTGAAATTCTGAATCTTAAAGTGGATGTTGATTTATTAATAGCATTTTTTGTTATCTCAGTTAGCTTTGATGCAATTACTTCCGGATCCATATCATTTAAAATTTCCGATTCCAGCGAGAGTTTATTAAAAATTTCTCTACATTTGTTCCAGTTTGTGACTTTCTTCTCTATGATTTTTATTGATCTAGTTGTTTGAAGATTCAATATTTGAGAAATTATGGCATTATGATCACTTAGGCTGTTTTTGATGGTGTAATTTGAAACATGCTCATAATCATCATAATTTATTGTCATGTGGTCAATGATTCTTCCACTCGCATTCCTAGTCATATCACTGTTTGCGATTTTCATGTCGTAGCTTTTCAGTAGATTTATATAGTCAGTGGAATTTTTATTATCACCATTTGCGTCCAGGTTAACATCTCCTATTATCATTGTATGAGCATTCCCTTCCAGTAATTCTTTTTCAACATCCGATATAAACGGTGTTAATGAATCTGCAGTTGGTTGCCTGTAGTAGCATAGGACTTTGTATTCCTTTTCGTTTATAATCATAGTGATTTTGATTTTTTCATAAGAACATGTTTCTTTAGTCATGCTTTTTATGAAAATTCCTTTCTTTACATACAATAAAAGTCCTCCACCGCTATTTTTTGAGTCACGACAGCAATTAAATTTGTCATATCCGTTAATGTGATAAATATTGGATGGGAACCTCGTTTTCAATTTAGTTTCTCCTAGGACGATCATATCACATTTGAATTTAAATTTAATTAAAAAAAAAAAAAAATTATGGTGAATGACTTTTCATCGATTTTAAACTTATTGATTATGAAAGAACCTTTTAAAAGCTTTATTAAAAATGTCACAATAAATTTTTACTGTAGATGGTTCATTACATATGACAACTTTTCTCCAAAAATTTACACTTTTCTAGTAAAATCTCATTTTTTGAGACAAAATTTAGAAGAAAAATTTTTTTTTTGAATAATGTTTTTAAAACTTCCTAGATAGTTCATAAATCAGAAGCAATTAGTTTTTTGATAGAGTTTGGTGTCATAAAATAAAACTAAATTGAATTTTGGTAGTCAATTTCCATAGTTTGTCAAAAACAGTCTATTTTTTGAATAAAAAAATCGAGGAAGTGACGAAAAAAATTTTTTCATAGTTTTTCTGAAAGTACCCAAGATGTCATAAAACAGGAAAAGTTTCAGCTCATTTGGATATTCCCTTCCTGAGAAAAGTTAAAAAGAGTGAGTTTGAAGTTGGGGCGAGAAAATCAACCAAAAACAGCATAGCTGGATCTCGAAAATTTAGAGGGTGTCAAATTTGAAATTTTTTTGTCATTAATGTCATAAATGGGCGATTCCACGGATGTGATTTTTCAAAAAATTCGTCTTTAAACTAATTTTTCTCGAAATTCAGCTATCTAGACGTTCCAATGACTGTATATACTTATGTAGGACACTGAAATCTACCTTTCTAAACTTATTTTGTTCTTCTATATACTTTAATTAATGAAATATTTGGATTTTTAGAAGCGTTGCACTTGTACAAAAAGTGGAATTCGAAATTTTTTCACAAAATTTTTCCACTTTTTAGACATCTAGACAACTTTTTATTGTTGATTTACTGTACGTTCTATGTTGTTTTATCATTCTGCATACTTAAATTTATTCATGAACCTTTAATTAAGCAGAAAATTAATACTTTGAAACCAATTAATGAAATAGGGCAACGCAAAAGCTTTTTTACTCCTAATCCGCAATAACATACAGAATATCAGTCATGTTTTTTGCTTAATTACTTTATATTTAATTAAAATTAAAATTGATTAAGCAGATAAACAGCTAAAGAAACATATTCACAAAGTTTCTTGTATTATTTGATTAGTTAAAATGATGAAATAAGAGAAAAAACTTTGACAAGTTGAAGAAGAATTACAACTGAATTTTTCAGAATTCCATTCATCCGTGGAATCGCCCAAATAGGTCATAAATCAGAACACATTAGAATCTCGAATGAAGATATGTCTCGCCCCAACTTCACACACACAAAACTCACATCTCGAATCATTCAAATCAATTATTTGATGTTACGGGTTTTAAGTAAATATCCGCACAGTGCATAAAAGCAATCTTAATTTGACAAGTCCAACAGCTCAATACCAAATCCAAAATTTTTCACTTTCATAGAAAAAAATAATTAAGAGTAAATTATGGAGTTATTGCTTTCATAATATAACATGAGTACTTATATGAATCAATAATTTAAATTGCTATAATTATATTTGTTAACATTAAGCATTTTTAAAAATATGCAATTATAACGACTTGTCAACATGTTCAATTACAATAAATTAATGATGATAATATTAATATTATTGGGATTTGTTAGATTAGGAGCATATTTTCGGTAACGAATGATTTTTGTTCTCTTCCTTTTCTAAATGTAATAAGTTGTTGCTTTCGACATTTTGCTTACATTGTGATTATTTGATATGTGACTTAATTTGATCTAAGAATTGTTCCATTTTCATCAAGGCTCCCGCAGATTCTAATCTTTTTTGAATGGAAGATTACAATCTTTGTATGGGATTATTGGATGATTATAATCTGCGGGAGCCCTGATTTTCATAATATTTCAATACACATGAGCATAAAGAATTCAAGCACAATATGATTCTTCAAAACTTTAGGGGAATGTCAACAGCTGGTATGATGGAGATACTTTTCTATTTTTTTTCAATTTGGTTTTTACTAGGTATTATTATTTTTTGAATATGGCGAAAAACTCAAAAGAAATATTTTCCTGACTTGTTAACAATCGCCACAAGCTATATGAAACAAACAAAGTAGTTTAACTCATATAATTTATATCAAAAAGTGTAAGCGCTTTCAAAAAAAAAATTGGAACAATTCTTGCACTATAAAACATGAAAATTTAAATGCTACTTTCTCGTGGATTTAAAATTTCATACATTTGTCAAAACTACCACTTTTCGCCACTGACTCCACTGGAGTGTTTTTTTTAACTTGTGGAGTCTGCCATATATATATATATATATGTGATAGATATCATCACCATTAGAATATTGCATAAATTTGAAAGACATATTGTGTTTTATTTCTTATATTTTTATTTTTTTCTCTGCTCTTATTAATATATACACATATACATTTTTATATCAATTTATATATTCAGGAACGCTTGATTTGCATAGTTTTGTAAAGCTATTCACCAATGATGATATTTAAAGATAGTAATGCTTACAATACAATGGAAATATAAAATAAAGAAATCAATAATAAAATAAAAAGCGTGTAAAATACTCCGAAAGAAAATCTCATATATTCATTTTTTCTCTTATTTTCTTTCCCTCTACTTGTGTTAATGAACTAGCAAAATGTTGACATGGAAATGAAAATGTTCCTTCATTATTTACAAAAGCCATTCATCTCAGCTTTCTTATTTCTTCTACAATTTTCTTATGTCTTGAATATTCTCTTTTATATATTTTCAGCATTCACATACATATGTGCCCATATGTGTAAAATATTTTCAAAAAAAACTCACATTATGTGCCTGCATAACTTATTATGATATCCAAAAAGAACTATTTTAGAAGCTAAATTTGAATCAAAAAAGAAGAAAGAATAATTTATAAGTTATCAGCTAGAATTGTAGGTCTCGGAGAGCTCTATCACCGCTCTTATCAATATTTTGATCATCTTTAGTTATTAACGAGACAAAAGGCAAAAATACACTGCCAAAGACGCTTAATTCTTTTTCAATTATTGTCTACGTTTTATTTGTTTTGAACCAGATTTGATTCGATCAAGGTTCGGTCACTTCCTCTACTGGAACCAGCCAAAACCCTTTAAGAATAATGTATAATTTTAAAATGATTTGAACTATCTAAATTAGGAATAAAAATGAGACTACAATAGAGCACAAAAACAGTTGAAGTAAAAAGTTAGGAGAAACTTTCAAAGAATTGCGTATCGAAAATAAAATTCACTCGGGAAGCAGTTTTTTCTTTACAACTAATCAAAATAATTGATTATAAAACGCAAAATCAATTTTATTCAATCAAAAAGAAAGTTCTGAAATCTTTTATCTCTTTTTCAAGCATTTTTAAGTCAATATGTTCAGTGAGGAATAAAAGGAGCATAGATACACATACATATAAAGCATAAAACATAAATAAGAAGAAGAAGAGGAAGAGATAGAGATAGAAAAATTATTTATCGCGTAAGTGGAGACAGAAGTCTGAATGCTAAAGGGGATGGAAGCATCCGTCGTGCTAGCTCTATTTAGGTGGCTTTACTACCATAATACATAAATTTTTATTTCCGCTCATTTCATCTTTATCGATATAGAGCCAATGCAAGATAGTAAACCAGATAGGATAAGTAAATCGACAAAATGAGGAAAAAAGGAAATAATCCTGTCTTCCGTAATACGTGCTATCGTCACATAATATTCACATATTTGAGTAATAGTAGAATTATGTTCCTATAAGTAGGTAATCTGAAAAAATAAATATTTTTTTTACAAAATTAAATTTCGCTAACGATCCTTTATCCAAAGATAATTTAGATGCAAACCCCAATTTTTTACTGTCCAGAGTGTAAAGAATTATTATTAATATTAATAATTGAATAATAGAAGAGCTTATTTTCTCATTATTTCGATAGATAAATAAAAGCTTTGATTAATGTTTCAAGTGTTCCAATTCACTTGAATTTAGACATTATAAAATAATTAGACACAACAATTTACGTCATATTTTTGTATAGAATAATGAAAATTTAATCTCAGGCTATTCTATATATGTATGCTGGCTAGTAGGGGCGTAGTCAGACCCTTTTTTTAATTTTTTTTATTTAAACAGGATGATTTAAAATGTTTTTGTTAAAATAACGCTAAAAATTAGAAGAAAATTTCCGTACAGATTGGGGGTTTGACCCCCTGGCTATGCCCCTGCTGGCTACTACTCTATTTTGATAAAATATTCACTCTAATGAAATTATCTATTAATCAAAACTTTTGCAATTTACTTAATGTTGCTGATGTCTTAAAATATATATTTTGGCAAATTAAAGTCAGTAAGTATTAAGAATGTAAATAATGAATCTCTTAAATGTATGTCAAGAATGGCTACATAGCATCAGATGATTTTATGTCAAAAAAGACAATTAATAGAAATATAAGACTTCCCAATTAAGATTATTCTCCGTCTTGGCTTAGAAGTATATTTTACTTATTAATGGGTGACAAAAAATGTATGCCTGTACGTGTGTATGCTTTTTTACATATGTATGAAAATTACACGTCAATAAAATAAACTTTTCTGTAGTATGTTTTTTTTGGAGTGATGCTAATCATATTATCTACAAAAATTATTACATTTCGGCTGATGTTTCTAATGTTTGGCAACTTTCTTTCATTTGATTTCATTTCTTCAATACGTTGAGTTGTCATATGAAAATTATTAAATTGTGCCAAAATTTTTGTAAATGATTAAAAATTCTTTTGATTGAAAGAAACGTTCATCATTTGAACAAGTGCCAGACAAGGTAATGTAACACAAAAAGGAATAATAATCGTTATATTTTTATTAAAATATTCATTTCTCATGGGTAATGTAAACAAGTTAAGAGCAAATTGAGTTTTTTGTAGTTACAAAAGGAAAAAGTCTCATGAATTTTATAGAAACTACATCACCATTTAGTAGCTGAAATGAACGTACCAATTTGTTTTATTCATAGAACAAACTTTTTTACATGATAATATTTAAAATTTTAATCTTCATCTGTTCATAGCTTCAAGCAATTTTTAATTTGTGCTACTCATTTAACTTTGCATAATCCAATTAATGGAGATAACTAAATATAATTACGACGAGATACCAAACTACTACTGTAGACGTAGTTGACAATGATGTGCTGTTATGAAAATCGTTAAGAAAATCTTGAATGTCACTTGAATGAGTGTTGAGCCATTGCAAATTGCCGCTAACAATAGTATAAATCTCTTCGTTTACATCCTTATTTACGTAGTATATAACAAGCAAATCAGATAGTGTTGTTGATAAACTGTTATCATTGATTCTGTCAGCTATGTCTCGTAAAATTTCATTCATCGATGACAAGGAGTTTAGTTCAAGCAATCTGAATTGAGAATGAATATCAAAAGTTGTATCAGTTGATTTGAAACTCATAAAATGAATTTATAGATTAAATCGAGTGCAAAAACCAATGAATGAATATGGTTATAATGATGCATAAATAGGGAAATGAAAAGCAATTGAAAGATATAATAAAAAAATCTATGGACTTACAATTCAATAAAGGCATCATAGTGCTGTCGAAGGAAATGAAGCGTAACCCTCAAACCAACAACGTTGTTTGAATAAGTAGCTTTCAATATGGTTTTCCATTCATTATTTACAACGTTATCGATATCTTTACTTTCAATTATCATCATAATAAATTTCATTAATATTGACTCATCTTCTATACATCCCATTGAATTCAAATACAGATTTCGTCTCGTGGGATTTTCAGTTCCTTTGAAAACCTTCCATATGAAATCAAACTCGTGCTCAGTTATCATTATTAGGCCTTTACAAAATATTACATATTCATGATCAACCGATATGCTAACATTTCTCTCATCTAACATAAATTTCCATAACTTTTCCCGTGTTGCATCTAAACATGATTGTAAATGCACACCACAACTCCATGAAATAGCAATATTTCGAATATGTTTATGATATTGTGGCTCCTCCAGCTTCTCTTCGATACCATACGTTGTGAAAACTTTTAAAAGTAGCTTTTGTAAAAATCTCTGTTAAACGATTAGAAGATTTGAAAGATTAATATCTATGATTAATGTTTATTAATCACGTTCTTCATGCGCATTGTCCAAGGGAAATGATTCCGAAAATGACAAAATTATTTTTATTCCCCGTGCCGTCCGGGTTAAGCAATAGAAGCTCTTTTTAATTCAAAAAGGATACTTTGTGGACCAAAATGTTTCAAATCGAAAGCTTATATGTTTATGATTTAATAATAAAGGTATATTTCGAATTTACCTTAAAATCGTCTGATAACTTTGAATTTCCATTCATGACCATCAATCGCATATACTGTAAACTTCTTGTTGCAACAAGCCATGTTATATAATCGATCTGAAGCGAATCGTAAAAAAAATAATAAAAACATATTAAATGAGAAGAGAAAAAAGGAAATAATAACGATTTTTTTCCTTTGAAAACATAATTGTACAACTGCTCCCATTTGCGCAATAAAACGTATTTTTCTTTTATTCTCACATCATGTTCGAGATGCTTCATCAATTCCAAAAATATTCTTGCTCGAAGCATATTTCTTGTAAGAAATATTGTAGCATCATTCATCAGCATGGCACGGCTAATAGGCGATATATTTGAAGAAGGGTCCATACGGGATAATTCGTTTGAAATGAGCATCCAATTAGATTCATCGTACTGTACACGATAATAACCCATTCGCTCAATATTCACGAGAAAATAAGAGCTTGGATTTAAGTCGTCAATTAAAATATCTATCGTTTGCTGTTTTTGGAGCCAAATTTTCGGTTGCAAGCTATATGTAGAATGAGATTTTGAAGTATATGTAATAGGTATAAACCACAAAAAATTCAATAAGGTGTTGGATGACGTTGTGAAAGGTTTCTATTAAAAAAGTAAAGAAAGTTTTTTTTTAACAAATTGTTTTAAACTTCTAAATAAAAAATAATAATAATTTACTTGAGTAAACCTAACGCGATGATTGTTATAGCTCCTCTCCACAAATAATATTGGATATCCTTCTTGATTCTCCCAGCAGCTAAATAATTCCTCAACTTTATAGCCTCCCAAAGCAGTATTGTCCTCGATGGCTGCACGCTGCCAAGCATCATAAAGATCCTGCTGAAATGTTACGCCCATGTAATTCAATGTGGATTTACTTAAGTAGATTTTAAGGCCTTTGGTAAATGTTGTCTCTGATAGTGAATGAAAAAACATCCGAAGAATGCTTGCAGCTAAAATAGAAAAGTTTATGAGCAACAAGGTTGCAATAATGTTTCTTTTTTCATATGGTGTCTATTTCTTCACAGTTATTTACATTTATTGTAAGTTATTGTATCATATAACTCTCTGATACCGCCCGGCGACTCCTCATAATGTGATAAAGAGTGGGTTGCTGACGACGAATCGTAAACCAAAGCACTTTCTACTATTTCTGTTGGAAATAATCCTTCCAAAAGCATATCGGGATAAATTTTTGATGTCAAATAATATTCATAAAATCTAAAATAAAAATATACAAATTTTATAGCTTATGTCTTTCTACATGTCAATTTATTATAATCATAAAAGAAATGACATTTTCGAAAATGTAATAATAAATAAGTAAATAACAGACCTGCATAATCCCTCAAAAAGCCATTGAGTCGACCACCAAGAAGGTGTAAGGCGATTATCTAATGGAAATCAAATACAATTTCATGTATTTATCTCAAAGAAAAAATTCAATCAGAGCATGTTATACGCTACCCAACACTTGATGACAGACCTTTTTCAGAAAATCAAGAAAAAAGGAAAAGATAAGAGCTTTTTGTTTCTTTAATATTTTATGCTTCGTAACTCACATTGTTAACTATAGATAAAGCGGCTGATTCTTTCTCTTTTATTGTATTAATCTTTTGTTACCATAAAACAAACATGAAATAAATAATTCATTATCATGAGTTACACACTTATTAATGGTGTACGTTTTATTCGAAAGAAAAATTAATGGTTTTAAAATCACGTCTAGTGTGATATCATTATGATATGGCACGAAAATTAGTTGATATAAGCGTCTGATTTTAATTTTTTTTTCCGAAATTTTCTATTCTATAATAACTTTTAAATTGTTTTAATTATTGTTTAATATAATTTATCATCTTATATGCTCTTACATATATGATTGTTTAATTAAGAATATACCGTAATTGAAGATAAAAAAAAACTTTAAGAATATGCTTTCATTTTTAAACTAATGGGACCATAAAAGCTTAAAGCAAATTTTCGTATGAAACTCCTAATCTTTATGGTATACAATCGAATCTCTTTTTTGTCTGACCACATCATTAAAAGTTACTTTTAAGTATTTATAAAAGCCTTGAAAATCACAATAATAACGTTTTATGTATTGAATGAAATTGGGATAAAATTTAAATTTTTACATAAATGGTTTAAATTTTACTAACAAATACAAATAAAGCTTACTTACGGAAGGCTCATACAACAAACAGTTTTTTCGATAAAATACGATTCCATAACTCGTAGCGCTACATTGGTTGAAAAAAGGTAATACTATTTGATCTAGCTTATAAAGCTCATATTGAATTTCAAAAGAAAACTCATTTTCAAACATATGCAGTGCTTGTTCAGTCGTTTCTAATCCAAACGCTGTATTTTGAATTTCGATTGGATTTGAAAATATACGAAGAAGAATATTATTGCTTGTTCTGTATTCTGTCGCATTGAAATCAAATATGACAAACGCGATGAGATAAGTTGGCATGTAACGAGTGTGATTAAAAATCGTTATTCTCCGTCCATACTGGTCGCTTTGTGGAAAAAATAAATAAAAGATAAAAATCATAAACGATTTTGACATTCATATGAATTTTTTTAAAAGATAGCTAGAAAACTAATAAGGAAAGCTTTTTTAAGCTTTAAGTAAGGTAAACAGATTTTTTTCGGGGATAGGCACAGGCATAAAAAAAATATATCCCCTATTTGAGGTCAAATTTTTATGTCATATGTTTGTTTTGTAAAAGCAGTTTGCTACGAAATTTTAGAATTTGAAGATTTCAGAGGACATAGGACAAATTTCAAAAATATTGGACGACTGTCCTCTGAAAAACCAAGCAGATGATCAGCCTAGTTAAAAGGGAGTTATAATATTTTTACTTTACTCTATTTTTATTCTGAAACTTTCCAAGGTCAAATCAAAGATACATTCGTTACTATTTATTTATCATATCTACTCACTCGAAAGATTCTTGTTCCTCAATATTGGATATTGTCTTATGATGTGCAGTGTGGTTTAATGAAATTATAAACTGAGCCTTGAATCTTGGTTCATCATACGATGGAAATATCCTTCGAGCATAATTTGGTTTCGTCCGAGTTGCAATATAATAACTGGCAATTTAAAAGAATAATGAGATTAAATTTCAAATTAATTATCATGCAAGAACTATATTTATACCTTATATCGCCATTTGATTTTTTAAAGCTTTTACGGAAAACACCTTCATTTGACGTACTAATATATCCAATATAGTTGACGGTAAGCCACATAATTGAATCTTTTTGTAATATTTCTTCAGTTGTTTTAATCAATAAAAATTCTCGTTCTACATCAATATCATGTGTGTGAGCGACAGCTTTACCATGCATATCAGATTTTGTAAGAGATGTGTTTAATATTAATACAGAACTATGAAGTGTTATCACATTTGTATTCTCAAGAATATTGATCTTTATATTAACGCTTCCTAAGAAGCTCACATCATCACGGAATGTAAGACCAATTGAATACATCTGAGGGATTGTAGTGTTAGGCAATCTATACGAAGCAACATCATTACCACTTCCACTATATTTTTGAGCACCCTCAACACTCACATTGGAATTTTCAAATGACACTACGACTAAAGCTTCTATTGTTAGGTAAACAAACAGTATTAAAACTTTCCACATTGAGATTTGCCCACTTGAGAACATACAAAATACCGACGTCGTTTTGTGTGAAAGAACGAAAACTTATTACTAAAATTCAATGAAAAATTTGTTCCAAAACATTTCTTATCAGTAAGTTGCATGAGAGGTACTTAAGTACAGAGGAATGTACTATATTGATTTTTTATTTGGTATCTTGTTAATTGTCACATGCCGAAACGATTCAATACATAAAACGAATAAGAAATATTGAAGAGTCATCTTTCACTCATAAAGATGGTTCTTTATTTATATCAAGTAATTCGTTTTTCACATGTCATCATCATTTCCTTTGCTATAGCTTATTTAGTGATCAATAATTTTTGAAGCTATTGAAACCATTGAATTTGGAACATTTTATGAGAAGGCTATAATGATAATAATAGAAATTAGAAGAATGATTAGGAGAATTTTATCTAAAAAAATCTTCACAACTTTAAAACTGTCAAGCAAAAAAAAATTATATTTTTCCTCTATTTTTCTCAATTTGCTATTGGGTTACGAAAACTAGTTTAATATCCCGTTAACCATGACTAATATTGCTAAAATGATATGAGCTTGTGGCACTAAAATTATATAAAAGAATTCATATGTTTTGATCTAAATAGGTTGTATTAATGATAATCTTAAATGGTATCTACAACGAATAACGATAATCGGTAAAAGAAGGTAAAAATAAAATTACCGCATAAATAAATTATTTCATCTTAATAACATCAGATTAAAGTACTACTTCAGAAATATGATCAAAATTTATATAGTATGATTAAGATTTGAGCAAATCTCTTCCGTCTTTTCCTTGCTTCTCGTTCTTTATGGCATCCTACCGTAATTTTCTGTATATGTGTAGCTATATAAACCTCTGTACTTATTCATAGAAAATCCTTCATACTGCTACTTTTGTTTTTACTTTAATTATTCAACGCTAATTTTCTCCTTCTCCTTCTTTATCTATTAACATTGTCTTCAAGATACTTATATATGTATGTATGTATATATATATACTATCTATTGTATAGAAACATTCCTTTGTCAAAATGTTTAAATAAACTTTGTATAAGGAAAGAAGAAACGAGAAGAATTTAATCCTATTAGAACAAAAGCGAAGCGTGATAGTAAACGCCAACAAAAATTATTTATTTTTTAAAAGCACACACTTTTAATAAAATATACACCTTGATGATGAGAAGGAGAAAATTAAGACCCTAACTAGTCACATTTATTCACATCAAATTTTAGTATCTTAACTTACGTTTTCATCTGAAATCAGAATCATTTATTTACAAGTATCGAAGTATATCAAGAATCAACAATTTTTCTGTTTAAAGTCAGTGAAAGTCAAGTTTTCAGACCTCAACAAGAATATTGCTAACTTTATATGGACAAAAACATTAAGAGATTTACAAGAAAATTAGTTAATTTGATAATAACATTTGTAAAAAATTATTTGTGTTATTAACAATTTAAATTGTTAAATTAAATTTTTCTTGTTAAATGATGGTCAAAAAATTTACAGGAAAAAAAAATAATTATCGTACCTGAAAAGTAAAAAATTGTACAAATTAAAGACGTACACATTTCCCTTTCATTTATTTACATATAACATTTCTGTTATTTATTCTCATTTTGGATATTCAGCCTTTAATTAGTGTTATACGAATTTTATAAAGCAATGCTACACTTATAGCATACAATTCTTTTTATTTTTAATTCTTGATGCTACACTTATAGCATTTCTGTTCCATATATTCCAATTCAGAGTGATGATGAATGATGCTTGATGTCGTAAAAACGAACAGCTTTAAAATTAAAATTTAATTATACGAATAATGCATGCCTTACATGATTCACAATGTACAATGTGTCATGATGAAGTCGCATATTGGTAGTTAGTTAAATTAATAATGAAGCATACAAAAAGTGAAAATTGAGACTTTTGTTCCTGTAAATCTTCACAAAATATATTATGAATTTTTGACGCAAATTAAAATTAGTTTCGACATCAGACTAAAAATCGCAATGTGAAGAACCAGAAATAAATATTTGTTAAAAAATATTTTACCAAGATAAGATAAGTTTTCTTAAGCAAGCAAAACCTCACAAGCAAGCAAAGACACGATAAAAGAGATGAAAATTTATTTTCTGAAAAGAGAAAAACAGCTAGACGATAATCAAAAGTTTTCGAATGCAGAAGTTCTTTTCTTTCTTTCTTTTAAAAAACGATAAAACATGAAATTAAAAATACTTAAGTTTGCACTTTTGCCATTCATCCTGTTTGTGCAATTGACTTATGGACAGGTAGGAAAAAAATTAATTAATTCATAATTGAAATAAAATCTAGTTCAAACTATGATAGATAAATTCTCTGAAGTGGCCTGATGTAGAAAACGAATCTGTTGTGGATGATCATCTAGTATCAATTTTATCGGTAGCAAGCTTGAAATTGAACACTACATTTTTACCAAAATACGCTCAAGAAGAAGCTCTGGAAATTATGAATGATTTGCGTGAGAATCTTCAGGAATGTCAAACGCGATTGCTAAGTGACCATTTATTATGGCAGTACAAAGTATGCGTTTATCAACATTTAGATGCATCAGATAATCAAATTTGGGATTTAAAAAATACATTAAGATATGATTCGTCAGAAACCGATGATGATGGGCCATCCCAATCGAGCTCGCTATGTGCTCTTTTATCATTAATTATCTTCAATCTTATCGTTATAAGTTGTTTTTCTTTTGTAATTAATTCGTTTTGAAAAACTTTTTTTAAAATACACGCTTTTAATTATGCCTAGAAAGTACACTAAAAAGAGAAAATGATTTTATTCTGGACACTAAAATTTTATAACGAAAAATAAAGGCGTCAGCCTCTCATTATAAATAATAACTATATGTTGGATAAGTTGTCTAAATGTATTTTGTTTCTAATTTTCAACTTTGAATATATTGAAAAATTTTGTATTGTCTTCTTAGTAAATATTAACTTCTTGTGGATTAAAAACTAAGACAGTAGTCTTTAAAGTCAGAATTTATGATGTTCTAATTTCAATGAAGGTAGTAGATATTTAAAAGTCATTCACTTATGACGTTTTGTAGCTGTGTGACACTTGAAATAAAATAAAAAGAAGATCGAATGTACAGTAGAGCAACAATAAAAAGTTGTATAGATTAAGGTTTATTTTCCGGTTAACTGAAAACCAAGTACTTTTATATCAAATCCTAGTCTAGATGTTTAAAAAAGTGGAAAATTTTTGTGTAACAATTCAGAATTCCACTTTTAAATATACTTAAACTTTAACGACTCCAATAAGCAATCGAAAAAAATCATTTGAACAAACACCTAGATGGTAGAGATACTTAGAATAAAATGTTTCCGGAAATGCTAAATTAAAGCTATATTTTTTACATTATTCGCTCTACCGAATAATGTCAAAAATTAATGATTCAATTTTTCAAATTTCATCTTCAGTTTCATGAAGTTCATAGATATATTTTCAGCAGACACTCATTCAAACACTTCATTTATACAGTCTGCGTGATTTGCTGGAATTAATAATGTAATCATAGATGAATTGTCAACAAAAAAATATTATCTTCTTAAAGATTGATATAATTTTTTATTAAAATCGAATTGGGTCGCTCCATTCTCTATGTAATGGTATTTCATGCTCTCTTAGTCAAACTTCCTACGACCTCATCTCTTTAGCATTTCATTTCGTGATAAATGTTTGGCTATTTTAGTTCATCAATTTTGATTCTCACCCTCTAATATATCTTTATATACTTTTTTCTGCTACTTTACTTCCTCTCTGGGGACGATCATTTATTACGAAATGTTTTCAGAGGGTTGGGGCAGTGTTCCTCTAAAGTAGCTTTAAAATTCAAATATTTTTTACAATATATTGTATTAGGCAATGGACACAAAATTCAAGAAATTTTTGGTTTTTACTGTGGCTTTTTCAATATGATGTAACCTTTTTTTAAAACAAAATCGTTACTTTTAATTCCTTTTTATGATGTATCAAAAATATACAAGTTAAACTCAATACATTGACATGTGTTGTTAAATTAATGTTCAGTTGTTTTGAAATTTTTGATAAAAAGTTTTTGGTAAATTTAATTAAAACATGAAGCTGTTTACTTAGAGCTGTTACATTTCATAAAATTGCATTTCAATTACAAATCAAACAGTGAAAAAAATCATCTAAATTAATAAAGAAATGAAAAAGTTATGATGATTTTTATGAAAACTAAAAAATAGGTGAAATTTGGTTCTTTTCCGAAAAATTCAGCATGCGTAACTTAAAGTTTTTGGATTTTTTAAAAAATAAGTTATTTATAAAAGCCACTATTTTGTTTAAAACAACTCCATTATGAAATAATCAACAAAAAACTCAAATTACGAATGCTGAAAAATAAACGTTAATTTATCTCTGTTGATTATTACTTTTACTCTTTTGTAGAACTTAACGAATATATAAAACAAGCCAGTTTGGCTTCAGTATTTATAAAATTTATAGTTATTTAAATTCACATAATGAGACAGCATGTTGTCAAAGTGATGGCAATTTAATTTTGTTCTCGATTCTTGACGTATTGAAAAATTATAAAGGAATGATATAAGAATACTAGAATGCATACATGAATATAAAATGACATACCCAAACTAGATATTCTCGAGCTTTTAATAACATACGCATTAAGCATTCCAATGTTGACATTCGAAAATGTCGAGTTTCCTAGTTTTTTATGCTTTGTCATTGTCTACTTATGTTACATACGAAAAAGCCTACTAATGTACAACCATACATTCCGGTAGACAAAAATATGGTAATAAGTTGAAAATAAAATGAAAAGTACAGCGGACGGAGGAGTGAAGCATAGGGTATGAAGAGAAAGTCTTATGAATTGCTTATTCGAAAAACTTTAATTTCCGCTCGAGGATAAGAAAATTGCAAATTAAACGATGAACACGATGATCCCAGTTTTTTAAAATATATATTAGGCTGTATATTTTTAAAAATAAATAGGAACGAATGATATGCATATACTATGAATTAAAATAAATAACTAAGAATAAAATAAATAAGAAGAAGAGAAGAAGCACGTAAAAATAATTTTTCGAAAGCGAATTAGTCATTTAATTAGTATAAGAAAGATCAAGGTGGTAGACAGAAATTTTTCGATGGGGGTATTAAAAATTTGGGGACGACGGAATTTTTGGTTCATTATTCACCTTCCTGGCTACGCACTTGAATAAGTTAATTGGTATGATTTTTATTAACTATTAAGATACGTATCAAGCATGCTTTAATTTAATTACTATTGTAAATTGGTGATTTGAATTTCTCGTGGAACAGTTGTAACACCACTGTCGAAAAACAAGAGTTAGAACTTCTGGTTGGGACAGAATTTTAATAAATACATAAATAAACCTATTTTTTCTACGATGGAGACAATAATGCTTTCAAGGTGAGATCATAATGAGATAAAATTTTCTCAAGTTACATCATGGTGAAAAGCAAACAACTCCCCTGTATTTACTATGACTAATTGAGCAAATAATAAAATCTTGTATTCAAGAAGCATCATTCGCAGTATATTTTGTGATGTCCCAAGGGCCATTCATTCATAGTAACGTTACATACCATTTGAAATAAAGAGAAGAAAGTTTTGATAAATTGATACTTTAGCTGCTAGTAAACAAGAGCTTTATATCGAATTTGTGCTTAGCTCTACGGGCAAACTAGAAGACGCATTCTGGAGCGTTTATTTTTGTGTAGAAAGAAAAAGGGGAAAATTGGTTACATGACAAAAAATATTTACAGCTTTACAGGACATGTGTGTAAAAATAAATAATGGATGAATAAGCATTTACATTAATACATTATTTATATTCACAAGGTTTAGGCACTTTTGAGGGAAAAAAACACATTATTTACATATGATAAATCCATATATTTAATAATATGAGGATTTATCATACATTTATTTTTATATTTTAACCAGTTTCACTCATAAAAAATAGAGATAATGGCACAGATCAAAACGAACAAAAAGGGATTTGAAAAATGTTCGTAAAATGACTTGATACATTTTTGACTATAACTCACATTTGTTGCTGTCATTATTTTCATCATTTCATTGTTTTCGTTATTTCTCATAGTATTACTTTTTTAATATAAAATATTAATAAATCAAGCAGGAATGGAAAATAAAAAGAACTATCATAATTTCTTAAAGAATGTTATTCAATGTGTAATATGGAGGAAGATCTGCATGATAAATAAAACTAATAGTCTGAAAAAATTGTTTGCTAATAAAGAATAAAAAAATTAGAAAATCCACTAACAATTTAATTTCTCTTACGTTAAAATAATTTTTTATTCTTTTATTATCTTTCTCTGCATTTTATTCCTTAACCAAATGATTATTTAATTTACTAAAGTGATTTTATGTTACAAATAATTTAAACGAATTTTCTTTTCACGTTCACCTTATAAATTATTTAAAACTTTAACGACATTGGAATGTCATAAATTTTAATTTTCTTTTTAATGCTTTTAAATCACACTTTTCATTCTTTTACACCAAATACCATTTGAGTGTATTTTTCCATCTTATTTCTTTTCTCATTTTATAAATGAAAAATTGAAACGTCGAAAGGATGACAATTCAATTAAAATGAAAAATTGAATTGGAAACTTTCAAATGTCGACAGATCCTTGACGGACATGCAAAAGTTTCTCTCCATTTTTCTCTTTTCATTTGATTTTATATCCCTCGTCCCATTCTCTTTGCATCTCTTGTGCTAGAAAACAATTGGTCCCATTGCTATGTTTATTGTCAATTTGCATGATTCATTTTAAAAATCCTCTTGGTTATCATTGCTGTCATCATCATCATCATCAACTTTGTTCATCCTTCAGAACCTTTTACCATTTATTTTGATTTCAAATTGAAGAATAAAGAAAGAGCCTCGTGAATAACAAGAAATTTATTTATATAAAATTGAAAGAGATTTTTTTTTCTTATAGCTTTACATAAATACCTATTAGGAAGCTCAAAAGTTAAATAAATACAGAAAATAGCTTCTGAACATTTATTATGTTTTTGGTTTTAAAATTTGAAAAAAAAAATTAAGTAATTTTGATTTGGAAACTGTCATTTGCTCTCATAGCTGAACTTTGGTGCCACAACAGGGACACAATTTTTTAGTTTAAGCTTTAATCAAAAAAATAAATCTTGATTCTTTTCTTGAACATAATTCTTACTACTTCGTTGGAATTTTGCCGTCTTGGAGTTTATAGTCTCATTATTCTTGTTCATTGAGTATAATCTCGTTTGATTATTGCCAACTGGATTGGAAACAAATCATAAATGAAATATTTGTCAATCAATTGAACTAAAGCTTACCATTATCATTGTTTGAAATTTTTAGGTGATGTATTACATTCTTGTGAAAGACGTCACGTTTGGTTTCAGAAAATGTCCATAAATATCTGCAATCACTTGGAATATGCTGAAATATCCACTCGCCAAAAATTGTGTCAAAACCGCTACATCTTTTACAAATGCCATGAAATATTGTCATCGATTGTGGAGATTGATGATTTGTACAGTGAAAGTAAAATGGTCCACCATTTTTTTGTACTTTACTTCCTGAACATACCCATGTTGTATCGATACGATATGTTGGCTTCTTCGGATTTTTTTCAGCTAAATTGACAAGCAATTTATTGTCATCTCTATCATTTGCTGATGACGTTGAAAGTTCAATCCGTAATCCAATTTCTGCAGAGTTCCATGTTCCATTCATATCACAATCATTGCCATCCGGATCTTTATCCGTGCACATCTTCTCAGTTTTTATAGTCTCAAGCTCCTCGTAGATTTGATTCAATATCATTTTTAAATCTTCCAATTCATTTGTTTCCTTATTATTTGCCATTGGTGCCAAGAACTTTGGAATTTTAGTTGTGGTTGTTTCTTGGATTGTTTTATTTATGAAGGAATCAGGTGCTTCGCTGCTATTTTTAATAGATGTTTCAACAGTCCGGCCTGGTTGTTTAAAAGAAAAAAATAAATAAATTTCCCAAAAGTCAATCCTTAATTACTTACGACTATAACTGTTTCGTTTAAATGGCTGTGATTTCTTTTTGGCATCCAGTATTTGAAATGATGGGTTAAAATCGTAATTATGATATTTTCCATTTCCATTTATTTCACTTTCAGCTAAATTATATATGAAATCTTTGCGATTTTGTTCAACAGTATTCTTGTTTCCATTTAAAAATGAAAATCTAGAGCCAATATTTTGGTATAGGATATGATTTCGAGAAAGTATGAAAAACACTGTAACAAATAATATTTTCATTTTCGGAAAGATTTTAATTTATTAATGATATTTAAAAATTCATGGCAAACTTTGATTTAAAATTAAAGTGAGTTGAGGTTATTAAATTTATATTTTATTTTCAATGCCCTATTTAGATAATATTGAATGAATTGACTACATTTTAGTCTATCAAATAATCAGCATTCAAGAGAAAATTATAGATAATGATAGAAATGACGTAAATTTTTCATTTTCCTCACTTAAGAGATCTTGAAATTCACAAAAATATGCTATAAATCAGTAGTACTCAAACTATGCTCCGCGACACACTACTGTGTCGCGTCATCTCAGGTAAAATAGACTTAGATGCCTAAGGGGTCGTTCACTTATTACGTTACGCAAAAAAACGAAATTTTAGACCCCCCCCCCTCCCCCCTTGTTACAAATTTTCCAAGAAAATTTTTTTTCTTTATTTGGCCTGTTACAAAATCTCAGACCCCCCCTCCCCCCTAAAAAGCGAACGTAATAAGTGAACGACCCCTAATCAAAACAAAAAATGTATAAAAAGGATCAAAATATTGAATGAGTGTGGCGCGAATTTGGAGGTTCTGTTTTAATGTGTCGCGCTCTGAAAAGTTTGAGAACCACTGCTGTAAATTAAAAAGATGAAGAAAACAAGTATTGATGAATGGCTCCAACGTGATGAAATATTGATTTTGAGAAAATAAAATAAATGTCATGAAAAAGTATACAAATTTTGATCGAAGAGTATAATTCTAAATCAATCTTGATAATCAAATTTTGATTTATTTACTCGAATGATTCTTCATTATTTATCAAAGAACGATTTGTTATTTGAGACTTTTGAGCACCTTAACATGAAAGCGTCAGATGGAAAATTTGGTAAATTAATTTGATTTTATTATTCATTATTTTTTATAAAATGTAAATCAGTTAGAGAACTCTGCGAACGGGAACATTTCATGAAATATTCAGCATCAATTATGCATATATTCGAAGCGTTTCTTATCCGCTTTGCTCTCCTTTATCGTCGTGTTTTTTTTTATCGATTCAGTGCACATATACATATATATTAATGCTTATATGTTTATACAGGCATCAAATCAATCTACACATTAATAAAAAATCACATTCATATATCCTAAAGTTAAATGTATTATTTTTGTTTGCCAATAAAAAAAGTTGTTCAGTCAATTTTCAAAACTTTTCGAAATTGATTATACCTGCATATTGAATAATTCAACTGCAATGCTTGACTAGGTATTAAACTAGTTTTCTTATATTATGTTAACATGAAAGAATGGATCATAGTGAACAAAGTAAAGGAAAAAGTGTGAAGTCAACTAAGAAAAGCTGACATTAAGGCAATTAAGCAATTTAACCTTTTCATCTAAAGTGTTTTCAAATTTATTTTCATGATTAGTCATCTAGGTATTTTAAATAAATCCAATTGAAATCAATTTTTAGCACTTCTTTTAAACGAAAGAGTTCTTGTTAAATTCACTTAATACACTGATCCATTCACATATGAGAATTAATGAATATCGTAGGTAAAAAAACACCCAATACATTAGCCGTCACTCAATCCAGTCAGACGTACATTAAAAACAAACATAACAACTGAGGTATGCATGTTGAGCTTTTAGAATCTTCTCATTAAAAAAGCTGTCACTCCCAATTTAAATCGCATTTCAGTAAGATGAAAAAAGAGATAAAAGTAAAATTTATGAGTTGAGACAAACATTGATTTATACGATAAGCTTAATGTTAGTACAACGGGGGATGATGTTATGCTTTCACAAGCTTTTATAAGTAACTGACGTATCTCAGCTCCAGATATTCCATTTAAAATAAAGATTTCTCTTGGGTAACACCCTAAGAAGACGATAAAAATAATTTTAGTAGCAATAATATTAATAACAATACAACAATTAAGAAGAAATTCAAGAATTTCAAAAAGGCAAAAAATATATATGAAATTTAAAAAAAACATGGAGAGATCTGTGTATCCTACACTTTCTAAAGCATGTGTTCGAATAGTTTTAGCTAGGTAAAACAGAAGAAATGTTATAAATAAAGTCAATGCTCATCAACTTGTGTGGTGGATTTTCTCTTCCAGCTCTTTTTCATACGTACATATACATACCCATATGTGTACGCTTTTAAAAATGTAATTTATGAGAAAATTCTCAAGAACATGTCTAAAGTTGAGAATGGAAAAATGATGAAAAATGTATACTTACATCTAAAATTATACATTTGAGAAATGTTTTATAAGAAGGTTTGGTTATATGTAAAAAATACTTGTGAAAAGCATTTGTTTCTAAACTATGCCAACAAATTTGGATTAAACTTATAATCAGTGTTGGCAGTGAAAAATATTATAAATAAAAATGAATCATGTTCAAATTTCCACACTTCTACTTGTAGAAGAATTTTATTACATATATAAATAACGAGGAAAGATTAAATTGATGAAATCATGATTAAATTTAGGGTTTTCAGGAAAA
This sequence comes from Chironomus tentans, assembly GCA_963573255.1. Taxonomy (NCBI): domain Eukaryota; kingdom Metazoa; phylum Arthropoda; class Insecta; order Diptera; family Chironomidae; genus Chironomus; species Chironomus tentans. Next base: position 28,719,413 of record OY754304.1, on the reverse strand, counting down.
TTAATTATAATTTATTATATTCGTGCCAATAAGACATGCTCACATATAAGGGGGAATTCACAAATGACGTTCATTAAAAATTCACCATCTTTCATCAGATTTAAGCAATAGCTTTTCTTTTTCGAAAAATGGTCATTATTGCGTTAGGGATCCTAACTATTAAAATGATTTTTTTTTTCTTTTCCAACGAGTATCATGAGTAAATGAATCCTTCAAAAATTAAATAAAGCATGCTAATAATCATTTTCTCTACCGCATATCATCAATCTTTATTTTCTAATATGCTAATGTACTCATTATATCCTTAATTAAGAAGTGTCAAGTTATCAATATTTGACATTTTATATTATTTAAAGCCATTTACTAATTGATACTATTCCTTATGTTTTTGGCTGTTCTTAACAGCCAAGATTTTTAATAATTTAATGAACATTTCAGAACATTCAATCAGTATGATAACAATGAAGATCTATAAATATTTTCAGTCAAATGTAATGTGTGCTAACCACACATTTTCAAGACCCTTAAAGGCGTTTTTTTATCATTCATCTCAAAACAAAAAGCTTCTTCTAACTTTCTTAAACGATTAACAATCAATTCAAAAGGAAAAAAAATACAACAAAAATAAATTGCTTTCTGGTAAAGGACAGCACTCAATCTATCACATCAGATGGAATCCTTTTCAAAATCGGTCATGCATTCACGAATTAAGATAGAAATCGATAAAACGAAATCTAAAAGCATAAGAGATGAGAAAAAATATTCAATGAATCCCTATTTGATGACTTGTAATACTCCATCATTATTATTATTTTTCATGTTTTTTTGTATAGCATTATTGTAGGTAATTAGTGAAACATATCAGAATAAAAAGTCATTTTAACATATAAATTATTAATTTTAAAATTATTTATATGATGTTTTGTTGGGTTTTATTATTTTTAAAATTCATGAAATATAATAATTAAGATTTAATAATTATGTATTGTATTCAATAAAATAAAAAAAAATACTTGTGCAACAAGCAATAATAATAAAAAGAGCAAATTTATGTCGATTGAAATGCGAATGTTGTCAAAATTTTTATTTTACTTTGTGTTAAGAATAATCTCTCTCTTTCTGTATGCGACTTCCATAGGGAAATGTGCGATGTCGTGAAAATTTCTGAGCAATACTCTCTAGAGGATAAATTGAAGAGCCTGCGTACAACATTTTCAATTGAAAACACTTCTCGTCACATGGTTAATGGAAAATGCAACAATTTTTTTTTTATTTCCTGGAATTCTTTTACGGTTATTGCAATAGTAATCGACGTGATACATATTATCTTCAACCGAATGATTTGTAAATTTGAGTGAATCAAAAGCTAAAAGAGTTACATTTCTTTGAACATATCTGTTATTTGTTTAAGAAAATGAATCAAAATCAATAAACAATAGCTAATATGAATCTTTTATGTATAAAAATTTCATTCCAAGTGCTAAAAATATATTCCACATTCCATCCAACACGTGAATAATTTAAAGTCAAACAGTTGTTATTTCCAGATGGAATAATTGCCATGAACTTCCAAAGAAAATCGTGATATTTTTACTCATCTTTTTATTCTCTCACGCAGTTTTAGTATGGCAACAGAATAGCAAATCAGGCTTTTTTAAAGTTGATGGTAATAATTTATCGATTCGCGTGTAAAAAAATAGTTTACGATGTGAGTGAAGACTAAATATTTAATTTCATTCTTTATTTTAGAAATAGTATCATTAACTTTATAACCAAATTAAGCCTCTCTTTCTTTTGAATATTAGAATGATATGCAAAAATGTAACTAAAGTATAGTTGTGACACGGCAAATTACTGTCCACTGGCAATTTTGGCTGATTGGCCGTTATTGTTGCCGGCTTTCACAACTCTAAACTATATCTCACTAATTACACTTATTGTGGTATTTTTTGCGAATGCCTGTCAGAATCCCTGAATTATATTTTTAAAAAATTAAGTAGAAATTTATTATATAAAGTTAATTAATTATCTAAAATCATTTAGATTATTCTACCTAACTTTATTTAAAGTTTATATCGATAACTTCTCCAAACAAATTATGGAGGGGACCTTGACATGAACCAAAAGATAAATTTTTTAAGGCAACCAATAACTTTCCGAATCTTATGACATTTGATACATCCAAAAGCACTCCTTTTTCCATTAACTTTTCTATGTTATATAACTTTTTCTGATTTTTTTCTGAATCTGGAAGAAATGAGGCTTCTGATGTTTGTGGTACTGATGAAATATAAAAGGCCAATCGAACCAAAGCATTTTCTAAATTGAATTTCAGATTCAGATGTTCTTTATTGTCAACTGCATATTCTGGTCTCGAAAGAATTATTTTTTCTAGCAATGACAATTCCATCAAATCAGGATTCAATGCTCTCAACTCTTCTATTAAATCCATTAAATGCTTAAAACCACATCTTTCAATTACATTTGTAATATCAATCGGCCAGTAAGATATTTTTAATAGAAATAATTCGCCCCATACATTTTTCAGTATGAAATTTCGTTGAGTTTTTGAAATTGAGTAGAAGCAATCATTTTGTTGAGCTTGATTTAAGCATGTCATCAAAACTTGTATTAAAATTTCCTGTTGATTGTCATCATTATATATCCGTCGATCATCCTTTTTTAATAACCGTAATCCATTAGTATTTAAAATAGAATATGGATCCATAGAAATTAAATTTTTGATTTTAGATTTTAGTTTCAAACGTCTAGGTCCTCGTTCATCTTGAACTGCTAAAACATTCATTCCAACTGAAAAGCATTTCTGTAGTCGACAATGTGGACACCAATTTCTTCTAGCTTTATCAACAATGCATTCATTCATTCCTGCTGAATATTTCGTTGCGTTATTTAAAGAATTCAATTGGAAAAAAATATTATTAATGCTATTACTTACCAATGCATGAATAAATGACTTGTCTACGTACACTTCTTTTAAAAAAGCAAGAACAACCATCGCAACAGAAAGCACCGTAATGTTTTCCACTTGACTTATCCCCACATACACGACAAATAATTGAATGCTCAATTATATGATTTTTCCAATAGGCTTTGTAAGAGTTCATGTTTAAAATTTTCAGCAATCACTATTTTACTTCCTTACCTTATCAAATCACAATGCAAATTGTCAGTATTTCGACTAATACCTTACAAATTTATAGTGTTGGCTTGCTCATAAGGTTGATAAACAGTTGATTTAGTCCTTAACCGGATTAAGAAATACTTGAAAGAATTACTGCAATGTCATCGTCATGCATGTAGGAAGAACGTGCAAAGAACCCTTCAAAGAACATTATCATTTACTTTCATGATTTCTGATAATAATCAAGTCAATTTTACTTCTGACATGAATTCAATCAATAGATTTCCTCACAGTCATACATATTGTCAACCAAATTGAAATGTTTGCTACACTTTTTCATTCTTCAGCTTTCCTTCAATAAGCACGAATCCATTCTTATGACATAATTCTAAATATTTATTTGTTGATAATCTTATTGTTAATGGTAATGGTCACAACGTGAAAAGTGACGAAAACATATACGTAAAAAATTAACTAGTAAAACTTCCGCATTAATGCGACACAAAAGCGCATTTTCCGATTACAGAGTGCCGCAACCTCTCCTTATTTACAAGTTTAAATGTATAGCTAAATCTCATTTGGTTCCATATACAAATTCATTTCATTACGGTACTACGGACAAAGTAGACACAATAGCACCTTTCAAACTGAGGTTTGGAAAATGCGCTAAAAAAGGGTGTATTCGAGAAAATTATGTTGTGAATCAAATTGATGATATTCAAATATATATCATTCAACTCAATGAGTGACGAACAAAGTGGACAACTGATGTTAGTATACTCTCATAAATTGATCTATTAAAGATTCAATACAACTTTCCTTCATATGTTTCTTCTTCTATCCAATGTTCATCAATCATGTTTCTATTCAATTATGTACATGAAATGTTATTGCACGGAATTCATCATTAGGTTATTGATAATATTTCAATTTTCTAAACCAGAAGTTACCACATTTATTAATATTTTATTTAGTTAAATTTTATTAATTTTTTTTCTTCTAAAAATTCGTTAAACCAGTTTTATGAATCTTCCATGTTATATTTATATGGTTATATAAATGAGTTTGTGAAACAAATTGTTCAAGTTGCACGTGACATCGTTGAAGTGGTAAAATTGGGTAAAATCATTATCAATTTGCATTCAGACAAATATTCTTCGCACTTTTTAACTTTCAAATTATTGACAACATATAAACAAGCAGAAAATAAAAATGAAAAGGAATGGAGCTTTATTATAAGTTATTCAGCAACATATATTGTTTATTCTTGTCACGCATCTATTCAAGTCAAGTGCTGGCTAAAAAGCAACATGAGTAAGAACAAATTTAATGAAGGAAGAAGGTTTGTCGGATGTTTGCATCCACATACTTCTTTGTATATTTTCTGACACATTTTTGTCTAAAGCGATGAAACTTATTTTCAATATATTCTGATATACGCATACAAATACATCGAAATGAAAAAACCCAGTGAAGGAATATAAAATGAAAGGGATGAGAGATTCGAAATCAAACATGACAAGAAATTTCGATCCAATTTAATCAAGTGTTTGACCTTTTTCGCATCAGACAGTATAAGGAAGAGTTTAAAATGTATTATCAAGAGATAAAGAAGTTGAGGAAATAGTTGATTCCAAAAAATAAAAATAAAATTATAGTCGTCAATAAATTTATTATTCATATTTTTTTAATGATTATCACCGACGTTAAGAAGACTCTAAAAATTTGCTTTTACAGATTACAATTGAATTGCTTTGAATAAAAAAATTATTTACTACTAATTTAATTTCAAGGCATTAACACTCGAAAAAATATTTAAACATACAATATCAGGATTGGTTCGAATTTTTGAACATATATATAATATCATGTCAATGAAGTGCTAGGATTAATCCCGAGTGTTAAAGCCTTGAGTAATTCTCGTTTTAAAGAGTTAGACATTATTAAAGTTCTCAAAAGTGAATTTAAGTTAATTATGTCAAAAAAGCCTATAAAACAACTGGAAAGGAAATTACTTATCGTGCACAAATATGACAATCAATCTCTTACTGATCATCATATTACAATAAAAGATATATCAATTGTCACAGTTTGATATTCTTTGAGAGGGGGAAATGATAATTAATTTTATTGTAGCAGATAATTACAATATAATTTAATGAATTGTAATAGGCTCTAATAAACAATCAGCAATATGAATACAAATTTATTGATTCTTGATGAAAACAAGCAAAATTGAATTGTTGATCCGTTAAAGCCTTAACTTTAGATGTCTTGAATTTTAAATCCATATTTAGCACTCTTTCAATTTCTCTAATTCTCTCTATCCACGCATTTAGAAATACCTAATGTTAAAATATATAAATAAATGTAGATATTCTATAGACGAAAAACTCAACATAAAATTCATTTCACGTTCAGAGCATAAATTGTTTGATTACGATTCCAATGAAAGCAAAGCACAAAAAATGTTTAGAGGAAGGATGAAAGACGAAAAAGAAAAATTTGTGGGAAAAAGGTGAGAATAATGTATTGATACCATAAAAGATGTACAATAACCTAATTTCAATCGTCGCACATCATTCTTTAATATACTTTGTGCGCTTCTTTTGTCGCACAATACCATAATACACATTATTAAATTTCATTTGTATGAAGAATTCTTTTTATGTACGTTTCGTTTCTTTTTCTACTCCTTTTTCCCTTATTCAGAAAGGATACTTGGATACTTCAGGTTTCTACATTTGAAAATATTTAAACACCCTTTACTTTACCCTACTCTAAAAAAGGTGATATATTCTGAAAGTTGGACAAAACAATCATTTGGCAATTTTAATTTTAAAAAATTCTGAACTTACAAATATATCCTGTGATATTTCAATCTGACATGTCTTTCAATATATATGCTCACTGTAAGTAAAACGAAGCTTAAATATTTGCAAGTCAAAAAGCTATATTTACATAAATGGAAGAAAAGAGTAGAGAGTAAAGTAAAGCATTAAAGTAAATAAAAAGTCATTTTTATCATTGCTTCTTTGAAATGATCTCGGCTGGTAAGGATATAACAAAATTCCAAATAGAACATGTTTCAATTTTCTGCTAGATGCAAAATAAGTCATAAGTAAGTTTAGAATCTCTTGTATAAAATATGTTCAGAAGTGTTAAATTTGAATCGGAAAAAATTTAGATTGAATTATATCAAGTCACTTTAAGTGATATATTTTAGCGCATTTATGAAAACTTGTTTTTCGAAAATGGAGTTTAATAATGCACATTGATCATTTCATACGCGTTACTTGGTTAATATAATACTGATGGCTACCAAAAAATGCGTTTTATATAGTTTACTTTCTACTTCTGAAAACTTAATTTTAACATTAGCTAAATCAAAAGCAAATTTTAATCTAAAAAAATCCTTTTATATGCTTGCATTTAAATGATAAACTTTTCAGTTTTGTGTAAACAACATCTTAGCTATGCAGAAAATCAATGAACATTCACTCAAAAAAATAGTATGTAAAAAAGTTTTTACGCTTTTATCCAAGTAGAAAATAATTTTTAGACAATGTTTACAATATTTTGCAAAAACCTTTTTATTCGAATGCTTAAAAATCATATTTTCAGGATAAGTACCCATGCAGTTAAAATCGTTATGGAATAAAAGTGGTCGAAAAATCGCTCCGAAAATTTGAGCGCCTTAAACACAGTAAGTTCATTAAAAGTGTATTAAAATGGTTGCAATGCTCAAAGCTCAATGTGCTGTCGTTGTAATTTATCCTTTTATATGAAAGTTTTGTTAAACTTTTTTACAGAGAGCATAACACAAAATAATAGTTCACTTTGTTTCTCGTTTCTATTTATCTATTTGTGTGTACAGAAAATATTACAAGTTTGTGGGTTTTATGAGGAATAAGGAAAGAATATTTGAAGCATGAAATCATATCAACAGCGAAAAATTGCTGTATTGAAAAAACGTGCATGTACAGAGATGCATTAACAAAAAAGAATTGGTGCATCAGGAAATAAAGGAATGTAGCAACATTATAGCAACGTATAAGGAAGAAACGTCTATCATTTTAATTTTTCACATAAAATTTGTTTTGATACTAGGTATATCATACAACAAAATACAAGAGAAATGAATATAATAAAACAACTCTAGCAAATTTATGACCGATTAATTTCTTGTGGAATTTCAAATATGTTAAAATATTTAAAATATGAATTGAAATTATTCACTTAAACTTTTAGCTTTGGTTAAATAAATGATGTAATTTAAGTACCTTTAGGAAATTTAACAATTAAGGGATCATAAATTGGATCGAATGGTCATTACAAAGGATGACATTGTAGTAAGTAAAATAATAATGTGCTCATCACAAAAAGGTCTCATGACAGAAAGAGATGTAATTCTCTTTTTTATTTGCTCATTAAAATAAAAGTCCTTAACTGTCCCTTTAGATTGGGAATTTGATCAGTTTTTTACTTATTTTATTTTACTTCTAAGGAATATATGTATCTTATGCTGCCCTTAAAATAACGTTTCATGGGGTTTACTTCTTGCTTGCTTGAGTTTAAATCAGAAGATTATTACTGTTAAATTACTATATCCTAATAGATTAAATTATGTTTAAAAAGAACTCGACTTCCTCTTTATGTTTGATTTGTTCGGTAATTGAACATTTTTGGAAGAATAAAATGAAATAAAATTGTAGATCCTTTTCATTTTTTAAAGTTGAATTTAATAGTCCTGAACGATTTTTTCGTGATTCAATTTGAAAGTATTTCATATGACTAATAAATACATAGGTATATAAAAAATACAAACAAAGATTTAAACAGAATTAAACAAATAGATTTTCTTTGTATAAAAATACTTTTTTGATTTGTATATTTTTATCTAAATTTTCAATTAAAATCAAGAAGATTTAATCTTAAATAAAGATGATTATGTAAATGATCACGATACGCCTTAAAAACTAATTTATTTATATTTATCAAATTGTGTTATTAGAAAAGTTCAATCATGTTTTGCTCATCAATATGACTTCATTAAAATTGACAAGAAAGAGTCTAAGATATTTTTACTAATAAAAATAAATTTAAAAAAACGATTATTGATTTTAGGAAAAAAAATAGAATCTATGTACACCAACAAGATTGTTGCTTCCATTTTATCGCCATTCTAGGTATTTGTCGACATCACAAAGCATTTTCTTAAAAGTGTCGAACATTAAACCATCGAGGAAAAAAATAAGATAGAAAAATATCTAAATCGTTTGATAAAGTAAAAATATAGGAAAGATGGGGAGAGCTGTAAGAATGTGAATGGATATAGGAATGAAAAATGGAATAAAGTAAATAGTTTAAACGAAGCAATATAATGTACATTATAAGCTTTAAAGTAGTATTTGAACTAGTAAAATGAACTTACCGAAGCGGGAAATCTCAAGTGCTTTTTACATACATACATCCATAAAAATGATGTAGAAAGTGGAATTGGATTTTGTTTGCAAATACACCATAAAATATACAATTTTTCTTTGCATCATAGTAAGAGCGTGTATGAATTTCAATTACATGTTAATTTTATTTCTTTATTCAAAAATTTAGTGGCTTTCTTAAAGAAATGGAAATTATTAATTTTTAAGTAATGTAAATAAACCTCAACTAATTTCAGATTTGAAGTCTTCATTTTATTTAAATTTTTAAATGAAACTGGTAACATGTTTGAATTAAGATTATGTATTTTTTTTTTGCTTGTATAAAATCGATGCATACATAATATAATACACTATAAAAATTCAATTTCAAATTGATAAAATTCTCGCATATTTTTAATGGATTTGATGCATGCTCAGAATTGATGTTTTTTATATTAACTTCCACGCTATAGCGTGTAAGTTATTGGTTTCACGAATGGCCCGATTTTCACGTTTTTTCAATTTTTTGAGAAAACTAAGCATTATTAGCCCCAACAACTAGCATACCAAATGTAGGTATTGGAATTATCTATCAACTGGTATATTCACTTTTTTTGTCAGTTCCGCTGTGCCTGCTCTAGGTCCAAAAAACACGTGTCAAAATGTACTACAAATTTTGTGGACAGGGTTACCGGGTCAGGAACCATATATTTTGATGCGGTTTTTGATGCCAATCTATCAGGCAAATAGTGAACCCTTGGGGAAAGCTATGCGCTTTGCGTGATTTTGAGGATAAGTGAGGCTTTGGCCTCAAAACCTGAAAGTGTCCGAAAACCACGTGGTTTTTTCAATTTTTTTGGAACAGTAAGCATTATTAGCCCACCCATTGTAGTTTTTATTATTGGTATTGGAATTATCTATCGACTGGTATATATACTTTTTTGGTCAGTTCCGCTGTGCCTGCTCTAGGTCCAAAACCACGTGTCATTTTTCACATTTTTCATTTTTTTGAGAAAACTAAGCATTATTAGCCCCAATATCCAAGGTAATAAATGTAGGTTTTAAAATTATCTATCGACTGGTATATATACTTTTTTGGTCAGTTCCGCTGTGCCTGCTCTAGGTCCAAAACCACGTGTCATTTTTCACATTTTTCATTTTTTTGAGAAAACTAAGCATTATTAGCCCCAACAACCAAGGTAATAAATGTAGGTATTAAAATTTCCTATTGACTGGTGTATATACTTTTTTGGTCAGTTCCGCTGTGCCTGCTTTAGGTCCAAAACACGTGTCATTTTTCACGTTTTTCATTTTTTGAGAAAACTAAGCATTATTAGCCCCAACAACCAAGGTAATAAATGTAGGTATTGAAATTATCTATCGACTGGTATATATACTTTTTTGGTGAGCTCCGCTGTGCCTGCTCTAGGTCCAAAACCACATGTCATTTTTCATGTTTTTCATTTTTTGAGAAAACTAAGCATTATTAGCCCCAATATCCAAGGTAATAAATGTAGGTTTTAAAATTATCTATCGACTGGTATATATACTTTTTTGGTCAGTTCCGCTGTGCCTGCTTTAGGTCCAAAACACGAGTCATTTTATATGGTTTTCAATTTTTTGAGAAAACTAAGCATTATTAGCCCCAACAATCTAGGTTTTAGTTGTTGATATTAAAATTTCCTATTGACTGGTATATATACTTTTTTGGTCAGTTCCGCTGTGCCTGCTTGGGTCCAAAACACGTGCCATTTTAACTTCCTTCTTTTTTGAGTCAACGAAAGCATTAATCAATACGTTTTTGCTCTCATATCACAGATACTGGAAATGGCTCTTACCTGAGATATGTTTGGTTCCAGCCAGTTCCGTTGCGTTGGAACTAGACACAAAAAAACCGTTAAAAACCAAAAATTTGTATGAAAAATTTCTATGCGATGACTTTTATACAGTTTCTTCTATTTGATACGATAAATCATACCCGATCGTACCTAAAAACTAAAAGTTGCTACATAACATACGAACTTTACGTTCGTTTAGTGACCGAAAAATGCAAAAAACATGATTTTTTATGACAGTTACGTCATTTTTGATTACTCACTGTAATTAACATTTCAAGCATTAGAATAGGATTTTAATGAAAGATCAACATCTACATTTAATATCCGCTATGTTGGTCCTTTTAGAGCCTTCTGTAAATAGTTACAGCATGAAGAAGATTGTTATAAAAGTTATAACGTAAAATTAAGTAACGTGAATTTTACTTAAAAATATTGCTTGAATGAATATAGACCAACTAGATCTCATTTTATTGGAAATAGAGGCTCTAAAAGATTGCTGGATCTTATTTTTATTAGGCATAGAGGATTTAGATTTTCTTGATAGTTACTGGATCTCATTTTTATTGGAGACAGGATCTGGATCTAATTTTTATTGGACACGCAGACTGTAGATGTTTACTGGATCTCATTTTTACTGGACATAGAGACTGTAGATGACTAACTGGATCTCATTTTGTTAGAGATAGAGGATCTAGATCTTATTTTTATTGGGCATAGAGGCTGTAGATGTTTACTGGATCTTGTTTAATTAGACATAGAAGCTATGGACATTTAATTCACACACCTTTTGGAGGGAAAATTTTAAACATATATTGACCGTTATAAGGTTTGAATTCTAAAGAGAGCGAGCATAGCTCAAGCTCGACTCTACTGTAATCTATGTAAAAACTGTAATTCTAAGCAAGTCGAGCGAGCGTAGCTCAAGCTCAACTCTACTGTGATCCATGTAAAAACTGTAATTCTAAACAAGTCGAGCGAGCGTAGCTCAAGCTCGACTCTACTCTGATCCATGTAAAAACTGTGATTCTAAACAAGTCGAGCGAGCGTAGCTCAAGCTCGACTCTACTGTGATCTATTTAAAAACTGTAATTCTAAACAAGTCGAGCGAGCGTAGCTCAAGCTCGACTCTACTGTGATCCATGTAAAAACTGTAATTCTAAACAAGTCGAGCGAGCGTAGCTCAAGCTCGACTCTACTCTGATCCATGTAAAAACTGTGATTCTAAACAAGTCGAGCGAGCGTAGCTCAAGCTCGACTCTACTGTGATCCATGTAAAAACTGTGATTCTAAGCAAGTCGAGCGAGCGTAGCTCAAGCTCAACTCTACTGTGATCCATGTAAAAACTGTAATTCTAAACAAGTCGAGCGAGCGTAGCTCAAGCTCGACTCTACTGTGATCCATGTAAAAACTGTAATTCTAAACAAGTCGAGCGAGCGTAGCTCAAGCTCGACTCTACTCTGATCCATGTAAAAACTGTGATTCTAAACAAGTCGAGCGAGCGTAGCTCAAGCTCGACTCTACTGTGATCTATGTAAAAACTGTGATTCTAAACAAGTCGAGCGAGCGTAGCTCAAGCTCGACTCTACTGTGATCCATGTAAAAACTGTGATTCTAAGCAAGTCGAGCGAGCGTAGCTCAAGCTCAACTCTACTGTGATCCATGTAAAAACTGTAATTCTAAACAAGTCGAGCGAGCGTAGCTCAAGCTCGACTCTACTGTGATCCATGTAAAAACTGTAATTCTAAACAAGTCGAGCGAGCGTAGCTCAAGCTCGACTCTACTCTGATCCATGTAAAAACTGTAATTCTAAACAAGTCGAGCGAGCGTAGCTCAAGCTCGACTCTACTCTGATCCATGTAAAAACTGTGATTCTAAACAAGTCGAGCGAGCGTAGCTCAAGCTCGACTCTACTGTGATCTATGTAAAAACTGTGATTCTAAACAAGTCGAGCGAGCGTAGCTCAAGCTCGACTCTACTGTGATCCATGTAAAAACTGTGATTCTAAGCAAGTCGAGCGAGCGTAGCTCAAGCTCAACTCTACTGTGATCCATGTAAAAACTGTAATTCTAAACAAGTCGACCGAGCGTAGCTCAAGCTCGACTCTACTGTGATCCATGTAAAAACTGTGATTCTAAGCAAGTCGAGCGAGCGTAGCTCAAGCTCAACTCTACTGTGATCCATGTAAAAACTGTAATTCTAAGCAAGTCGAGCGAGCGTAGCTCAAGCTCGACTCTACTGTGATCCATGTAAAAACTGTGATTCTAAGCAAGTCGAGCGAGCGTAGCTCAAGCTCGACTCTACTGTGATCCATGTAAAAACTGTGATTCTAAGCAAGTCGAGCGAGCGTAGCTCAAGCTCAACTCTACTGTGATCCATGTAAAAACTGTAATTCTAAACAAGTCGAGCGAGCGTAGCTCAAGCTCGACTCTACTGTGATCCATGTAAAAACTGTAATTCTAAACAAGTCGAGCGAGCGTAGCTCAAGCTCGACTCTACTGTGATCCATGTAAAAACTGTGATTCTAAACAAGTCGAGCGAGCGTAGCTCAAGCTCGACTCTACTGTGATCCATGTAAAAACTGTGATTCTAAGCAAGTCGAGCGAGCGTAGCTCAAGCTCGACTCTACTGTGATCTATGTAAAAACTGTGATTCTAAACAAGTCGAGCGAGCGTAGCTCAAGCTCGACTCTACTGTGATCCATGTAAAAACTGTGATTCTAAGCAAGTCGAGCGAGCGTAGCTCAAGCTCAACTCTACTGTGATCCATGTAAAAACTGTAATTCTAAACAAGTCGAGCGAGCGTAGCTCAAGCTCGACTCTACTGTGATCCATGTAAAAACTGTAATTCTAAACAAGTCGAGCGAGCGTAGCTCAAGCTCGACTCTACTCTGATCCATGTAAAAACTGTGATTCTAAACAAGTCGAGCGAGCGTAGCTCAAGCTCGACTCTACTGTGATCCATGTAAAAACTGTGATTCTAAGCAAGTCGAGCGAGCGTAGCTCAAGCTCAACTCTACTGTGATCCATGTAAAAACTGTAATTCTAAACAAGTCGAGCGAGCGTAGCTCAAGCTCGACTCTACTGTGATCCATGTAAAAACTGTAATTCTAAACAAGTCGAGCGAGCGTAGCTCAAGCTCGACTCTACTGTGATCCATGTAAAAACTGTAATTCTAAACAAGTCGAGCGAGCGTAGCTCAAGCTCGACTCTACTCTGATCCATGTAAAAACTGTGATTCTAAACAAGTCGAGCGAGCGTAGCTCAAGCTCGACTCTACTGTGATCTATGTAAAAACTGTGATTCTAAACAAGTCGAGCGAGCGTAGCTCAAGCTCGACTCTACTGTGATCCATGTAAAAACTGTGATTCTAAGCGAGCGTAGCTCAAGCTCAACTCTACTGTGATCCATGTAAAAACTGTAATTCTAAACAAGTCGAGCGAGCGTAGCTCAAGCTCGACTCTACTGTGATCCATGTAAAAACTGTAATTCTAAACAAGTCGAGCGAGCGTAGCTCAAGCTCGACTCTACTCTGATCCATGTAAAAACTGTGATTCTAAACAAGTCGAGCGAGCGTAGCTCAAGCTCGACTCTACTGTGATCTATGTAAAAACTGTGATTCTAAACAAGTCGAGCGAGCGTAGCTCAAGCTCGACTCTACTGTGATCCATGTAAGTAATAAATAGTTCGGACGTAGTCCGAACTAGGTTGAGCGAAGCTCACAAATTTTTACGTCCTGAACGTAGCGAAGCGGAGTGAAGGCGTGAAAATTTTCCCAAGCCGTACGTACTGTATGGATATACGAGAAAAAACACGCTGTACATAGAAAGCCACGAACTTCCATGTTTTTTACACGCTTTATATTGACTCACTCTGTCTATTTGTTAGTTGGTTTGTCATGATCAAATCTTGCAATTGATTTTTTGACCACTTCTATTGCTCCAATCGATTAATTTTTTGACTCTTTTTTACACTTTTTTGATATTTTATGATGTTTCATGATTTAAATATGCTTAATTATATTTTTTTATGTCATAAAACAGCAAAAAAGAGTATATTCTGATTTTTTTGAGTTTTTGTATGAAATATTGATATACTTCACAAGAGCAATAATCTTTCACTATACATATATATACGAATATTTGTCACTAATAGATGTAGTTGTAAAATTGTTTGGATAAAATTGGTGTGTAAATACAGCTATTGTGACTCGTTATATAGGTTTATATTGGTGAATGTATTTTTGGGGAGAAAAATCTTTACGACTGTGAGTAATGAAAATACTTAGCTTGGAAAAAGGAGTTAAATTGTGAAAGTAAATAGCCAATTTTTTTTAGTCCTTGTAAAAAAATAAAGTTTGTATTCCAGTTGTGATGAGAGTATGAATTTTTTTGGTATTTTACATTTCATGAACATTAATATCAAATATTGTAACAATGAACAATATATAACAAAGCTGTGTAAATGATATAATTGTTGTTGATCACCAAGTACAAGTAAAAGGTTGAAAAAGCATGACTCATGGAATTGTCATGGTGGTGGGATAATCAGGTTATAAGATTAAGATATCAGGATATATGAAAAAGTGTTGGTAATTTGAGTTATAAAAATAGTTCGAGCGGAGCTCGAATGTAAAAGTTCGAACGTAGTTCGAACTAAGTTGAGCGTAGCTCACAAATTTTTACATCCTGAACGTAGCGTAGCGAGTGAAGGTGTGGAAATTTTTCCAAAGTTGTTAGAAGACTGTGGATATGTGAGAAAGGGTTGGCGAGATTCGACAACCCCTGTGATCTATAAACAGTCGAACGAGCGGAGCGAGATTCGACAACCCCTGTAATCTATAAACAGTCGAACGAGCGGAGCGAGATTCGACAACCCCTGTGATCTATAAACAGTCGAACGAGCGGAGCGAGATTCGACAACCCCTGTGATCTATAAACAGTCGAACGAGCGCAGCGAGATTCGACAACCCCTGTGATCTATAAACAGTCGAACGAGCGGAGCGAGATTCGACAACCCCTGTGATCTATAAACAGTCGAACGAGCGGAGCGAGATTCGACAACCCCTGTAATCTATAAACAGTCGAACGAGCGGAGCGAGATTCGACAACCCCTGTGATCTATAAACAGTCGAACGAGCGGAGCGAGATTCGACAACCCCTGTGATCTATAAACAGTTGAACGAGCGGAGCGAGATTCGACAACCCCTGTAATCTATAAACAGTCGAACGAGTGGAGCGAGATTCGACAACCCCTGTGATCTATAAACAGTCGAACGAGCGGAGCGAGATTCGACAACCCCTGTGATCTATAAACAGTCGAACGAGCGGAGCGAGATTCGACAACCCCTGTGATCTATAAACAGTCTGTTAAAATCTTAGAGGTTCGAGCGCAGCTCGAACAAAAATAGTTCGAACGTAGTTCGAACTAGGTTGAGCGAAGCTCACAAATTTTTACGTCCTGAACGTAGCGAAGCGGAGTGAAGGCGTGAAAATTTTCCACACCCTGTGTACTAAATGGATATACGAGAAAAAACACGCTGTACATAGAAAGCCACGAACTTCCATGCTTTACTTATGTTAGATTACAGAACTTACTAATATCAGACTACCGATTACAAAAAATGAACATTAAAGAAAATTTCAATTTTTTTAAATTTTTTGGTCGCTAATACCAAAATCTTATTTTATATTTTAGCTTGCTTCAAAATCAGAAATGTAAAAAAAAAAATTTTTCAAGAAATACAGAGATCGAAAAAGTAATGACTATAAATGCGTGGAGCGTAAGTAAAATTTAATTTCGAATTGCTTTCGAACGCTCCACATATTTGCCGTGTGTGTGACGTTGGCCAGAACAGGTTCTCCAATCGAATTGAAACTTTGTCAGAATTACGTCCATATTACGTCCATTTACGTCCCACATTTAAATATTTTCGTCCTATCCACTGGAACTGGATATAGCGCATGCAAGATTTGGGTATTTTTCCCGCGTACTTCACTTTTTTAGCTGGAATAGATAGCGGAACTGAACTTTTATGAACAAATTATATATTAAAAATGATCTACTACTTACGTCCAATTTCGTCCCAAAAAAATTTTTGGAATCGGAAGTAACCACTCAGAATTATGGACTTCCAAAGTTTACGGCTGTGCCACTTGTGGACCAAAAAATTATTTTTTCTTAAAACTAAATTATTACATCATGTTATATATCAAAACACATCTACTTTTTTCCAGTAATTCAAATTTGGAAAAATAATTTATGTCTGACCTTATGTCTTGGACTTATGGCAGTTCCACTACCTGGCCATGACAAAAGTTTCGAAATTTCATATCTATCATGTTATATATCAAAAAACATATACTTTTTTCCAGTAATTCAAATTTGGAAAAATAATTCGTGTCTGACCTTATGTCTTGGACTTATGGCAGTTCCAGTACGTCCACTTCGTACCTAACCATGACAAAAGTTTCAAAGTTTCGTCATCTCAGATTGTTGTGATTTCTAATATTTAAGCACTAAAGTATGTGAAGTAATTGATATTCCGCCATACCACATCCTGTAAATGTTCTCCTAGAAATTAGTGCATGGTACCCTTGTAATATGAAAGAAGAATCCATGTGAAATGATGTCGGAATGACATGTATTTAATTAATAAAAAAAATATCAAGTTCATTTGAGTGCGCTACTGACAAGAAAAAGATTAATTAAATTAACTAAATGCTCCCATTCCAAAAAAAAAGACGCAATACCCTGGGATTGAACCACTGATCTTCTACTTTTTGTTGCATATTAATTTACTTGCTCTTGTTACTTAATTGATTAAAAATATTGTCTTTTAATAAACCCCATGGAATTTTCATTATATTTTTAAATTAGTTAAATGTATTTAATAAACACATGTCTCAAGAATAGAATCTCAAGAATCTCAAGAATATTAGAAATCACAACAATCATTTCACGTGGATTCTTCTTTCATATTACAAGGGTACCATGCACTAATTTCTAGGAGAACATTTACAGGATGTGGTATGGCGGACATAAATTATTTTTCCAAATTTGAATTACTGGAAAAAAGTAGATGTGTTTTGATATATAACATGATAGATATGAAATTTCGAAACTTTTGTCATGGCCAGGTAGTGGACGTACTGGAACTGCCATAAGTCCAAGACATAAGGTCAGACATAAATTATTTTTCCAAATTTGAATTACTGGAAAAAAGTAGATGTGTTTTGATATATAACATGATGTAATAATTTAGTTTTAAGAAAAAATAATTTTTTGGTCCACAAGTGGCACAGCCGTAAACTTTGGAAGTCCATAATTCTGAGTGGTTACTTCCGATTCCAAAAATTTTTTTGGGACGAAATTGGACGTAAGTAGTAGATCATTTTTAATATATAATTTGTTCATAAAAGTTCAGTTCCGCTATCTATTCCAGCTAAAAAAGTGAAGTACGCGGGAAAAATACCCAAATCTTGCATGCGCTATATCCAGTTCCAGTGGATAGGACGAAAATATTTAAATGTGGGACGTAAATGGACGTAATATGGACGTAATTCTGACAAAGTTTCAATTCGATTGGAGAACCTGTTCTGGCCAACGTCACACACACGCAAATATTCGAATATATTCGACTATGAAGAAAAAAATAATCGAATATATTCGACTATATAGTCGAATATGCATAATTCGAAACACAAAAAATACGTTGAAAATTTCCAACAAAATGCTTTAAATTGATGATATTAGAAGCGTAATAAATTAAATGATGTTTCTTATGCTCAAATTTCTATGTTTAAAGGATTTTACTGAAGGTTTTCAATGAAATTAAGATATTTTTTGAAAAAAATATTTTTTGTTTGTTTACAAACAGTTGAGTAAAATTTGAATTTTTTTAAGCCGTTACTCAAATTACGAAATTGAAAGTAATTAAGCTTTCTGTTGGTATTAAAGAAATAACATTGGCAATTAAGCACTGATTATGCTTACACTGTATATTTAATTGCTAAATTTAGTGTTAAAAAGCACAATTGGTAAAATAACGGAATATTTTTGAATATTGCATATTCGACTATATATTCGAATATTTTGGAGTTGTTTCGATTAAGGGGTCATTCATTTATGACGTCCAACATTTAGGGGGGAGTCTGAGATTTTGTGACAAGCGGGGGAGGAGAATCTAAAAATCCCATTTTTTGATGGTCGTCATAAGTGAATGACCCCTTATCTAGAGACGTATCCGAAAATTCTTGGAGATTCTTCAGTTGTCTATGATGATAACGTTTGAGCTTAATTTCTAGCATAAATGATTCAAAAAAGACAAATTATCATTTTTGAGTCTCGAACCAAGGATAGCTGGGGGGGGGGGGGGGGGTTAGCATTGAAATGCTCTGGTACCAAAACACTACCGATCCACTTCATTTCTACATCTAAAATCTGCATAAAACATATCAAACTCCAAAATTTTATGCAAGAGCTGCTTGAAAGTAACAAGAAGGCAAAAATATAAATTCAGTAAATTATCTCCAAAAGCAGCACTTTTATTTTTGTATTGTTTAAAATTTCATCATCTGAAACTGCATATCCGTAAAGTGAGTAAACATTTTTATGAGTCATATCCATTCCGGTTACGACAATTACTGTGCATATTTATGCATTCAAATTTTTAAACTTGGATCCAAGTCTTAACATTCATTCAATTAAGCACTTAAAAAATTTCTCTGTGAAGACATTCCATTCATGTTGACTTTCATCTCTCTTAATTCTCAATAAACAAAAAATTAAAATAAATTTCTTTTAATTCTCAAAAGTGTATGATTGAAATGAGAATCACAATAAAATATTAATCAGATCTCAAAATTGAGAATCAAATCAAATTCCAAATTAAACTTATGGCTCATCATTAATTTAAAAGAAATTATGGACCAAAAAAGAAAGCATTGCGAAATTCTCCATAATAAAATTTCAACTCCAAATCTTCAATAAAAGCACATTTTACGATAATTGATGCTTCAAATTTATTATCTTCTAGTTTAAATCGACTAAGCTTTTACGACTGGATTTAAATGTTTAATAACATAACTGATTATTAAACTTCAGCACACAAGTCTAACATTAAGACACTCCATAAGTCGAACAGCATACATAATGAGTGATTATGCACTCTTTGAAAAGATTTGCGGAACTAACAGCATATTTGGTGATTTTGCACAATTTAGAGGCAGATAATAAAATAATTGGAGCTGCTAAGCATCTTTCTAGGGTCATTATCGACATTTTATGAATTTTTGCTTCTATCTATCGGCTTGGGCGTATCCAACAATTTTTGAAGGGGGAAGGGTGTCCTAGGCATTACATTTGGTTTAAATTTGAACCCATAACGCTTCATCCTTAGGGATAAGTCCCTTAACTCGACTTTTAAACTTCCCACAAGACTTACTTTCAATATTTTTTGTTGCAAATATCAGATTTCAAAGGCAAATGTTTAAATTAATCCAAATTTAAATTGAAAGCATATTTTAAGATATCAAGCAACAGCTATAACGAATTAATAGAGGATTTTAAATGAAATTTATTATTTATTTTTGATGAGATGAACATCCAGTTGAGATTTGCTTTGATATTTGTCATTGAAGACAATTGATTGAACTCTGTACATGACCCAGGGTATATTAATGCCATGTACACAAAACCAAGTGTATGTGTTGCGTTCTTTACGAAATGATTCTTCTACAAGGTAATTATTTAGCTATGTTTTCAGTATGACTAGTGTCTACGCAAAGTGAATTTATCTCTTTTCTGAAGAGGTTTGTATGATTATCACCAATTGTAGATCTCTCAATCAAACAATTCTCATGACATTACAGACTGAGTCAATCACAAATGATGTGCATAAGAAATTATATGTTTCCTTTCCATCACAAAATGAATCAGTCAGAGTCATTATTCGGTACATTACGAATAGCAAGTCAAGAAGTTAAGTCCTTGAAAAATTGTTCTCGCGGAAAATAATTAATTAAGGCATCTTGGATATGTTAAATTGTATGTTAACAGTCAAATTATCATTAAATATTAATATTTTTCATCGGAAACCCTCAATACACTCGAATGTGAAATAAGCCACAAAAAATAGAACCAAATTAAAAACTACTGATTCATCAAGTATAAGAAAACATGAAAGCTTTAGAAATAAAACAAATCGTTTCTTCAAATATCAACAAACATTTAAAAAGGAAGTTCCTTCTCTGAAGATGCAACACGAATGTAAAATTAAAAGAGCTAATCTCACCAAGTTTACTCTTGCAAAGAATGATGGATCCACTTTCATAAATGCAACGTCGTCATTGAATGAAAATCTCTCACAATCTCTCACAATCCATATTCAGACTGTAATGCTCAACGATGAAATTTCCGAGCAATTGGCGAGTATCACTGTAGTGAAAGAAAATCTCAATCAAGAAGTTAATGAAAGTATGAGCTTGGTGGAAATTAAGGCTGATGTTGTAACTGCAGTTACCAAATTGTGCACACCTATCCTGTCTAGCCATGAACGTATGAACTATATTCATGAATCAACTCAGCATAGCCTCCTCAAACTTCTTGCAGTACAAAAGGATCTGGAATTAAGTAATGAAAGGAAGGATGATATAATTAGAACAAATTGTGATAAAACTTTAACCATTCCAAACAAAAATAGCATGCTCAGCAGATCTTTAAAAGGTTTTTGTTACGTTTACGGATGATTTAGAATTAAATGAATTGAAAAAAGTAATAACCTGATTGATGATACAAAGAAGTAGGAAATTCGGTAATTCCAACACAATGCGTAACTTTTATGAATTATCATATCGCCGTGATTGTCAGAAAGAAAATGATCAAGGATGTGTGGAAGCTGCTTAAAATATGCTGGGAATTGAAGAGACTACACTTGATAAATTCTGTATATGTCAATCCCGATGGAATTAAAGTACAATATCCTGTTCAAAATATGGAATCAGAAATCGAAACAACTAGCATGAATGTTACAGCCTATGATGACATTGACAAGCTCCGTTCAAAAATTGGTGACATGTATCCAGACATCAGTTGCAGAGTGTTGTACGACAACAGTTACTTCCAGCTCAAATTTTCAGAAAGAGAATCCAAAAGATCCAATGAAAATATCTGCGACTCTGACGATGATGATTAATTGTTCCCAGCGATATAGTCACCAATTCATGTTGAATCAATATGCATAACGACCTACAAAACAAGAAAAAAAAATCTGCAATTACCATTCTGCTATCAATACTTGATCAATTGAAATTAATACATATCTACTTACCAAAGAACATCAAAGTAGTTAATTAAAAGTTAGTTATTAGCAATTTGTGATTCGTTCGACTGGTTCCAGAACTCCTTTTAAATCATTTCGCATTAGTTCATTCACTTTAAGCATTTTTCACTTATTTAAAGTTTGAATTTAAAAAGGCCGTTAGCCTGTCGACAGCTTATGTACATTAAAATATCTTGATGTAGTAAAATAATTTATCAACACCAAAAATGTATAATTTCAAGTTAGTATCATTTATTCTTTGCATCATTCTTTCAATGTTGATTATGGTAATAATAAAATTGTAATAAGGAATTTAGAAGAAGAAGCGCATTCGACGACTTTGACGATCATGAAGTAAATTGAATTTGTTTACTAGCTGATTGATATCATTTGCAGCTTTTGTTAAAGTGCCCAAATACATGATCAATCCGACATCATTCGACTATGTATGAAACTCTTCCTTCAAAATTGGATTTTGAACGACTGGTAAGCGGTGACTTAATGTGAATGCTTCTCTTAAAATTTCATGATTTGCCTTAAGTTCTCCATCACAGACTCCCTGTACATATTTCAAAACTAGCTTGGCACGTGAATGAAGCATTTTTACAGCGACATGCTGCGCAATGAGATGATCAGCAATTAAAAATGAGCGTAAAATTTAGATTACAGGATTTAATAAATAATTAAAAGAAAATAGTACCGAAAGAGTTAGAGTTAGTATCATTGGATTGTGCCACACGAGCAACATGATCGGCACCTATACGTTCTGCTTCTTCTGTTGCTAAAGTATAAGTGAGAGGAACAAATAGCATTGTAGCTTCGCCAGCCACAATGTCAATAACAGGTTCAAAAAGTTGTATGGGAAGTTGCTTAACGTGTTTGTTGCTAGTATCCATGAGTAGCAATGTTGGACTATCGTTGACAGATTTTACGATGAATTTTAATATGCTTGTCAGTCGGTACTGGACTTGTTGTATACCATCCCAAAAAGCCTAAATCACTAAACACTTGCTTATCTGAAAGAAAAATAGAATTTATTAGAAGAAACTATTAATTTTACAAGACATGTCACTTACATTACTCTTCCTTAGTATTGTAATAATCTCGATTGATCACTACTTCATCATCAATTGTCTCATACTTCAGTTCAAAGGATTTAAAAATTTCAATCTTTCGTCCATCCTGTTTTCCAATTAAAGTCTCTAATGTGAGTCCAATGCTCTTAGATATTCATTAAAACTAGCGGATGTATTGATATAACTACGGATGGCTGCATTGATTTCCCAAGAATTTGCTTTTTTGATGAACTTTCACCGATCTCATCAAATATCCATATTTTCAATCAGTTTATCGACTACCATTTTATACAGTAGTCTCTTTATGAACTAGCACAACACTTTAAAACTTAATTAAGCTTCAATAAACGTAAGAAAACTAATTAATTTGTGAATTTTAATTTAAAAATTCTTTGTTTGAAATTCGCATGAGCAAATCCAGCAAATATGAAATTCAAATCCGAAACGACCGCTACTCTAGTTTGTTAACGGACGCACTTGGAAAAAAGAAATTGATACAGACTCCTTCTAACTACATTTAAAGTCATCTCAGCAAGTTTTGTTAATTAAAAATCTCTAGGAAATCCGCCGTTGAATGAAAATTATAACGGTTTTGAAAAATTTAAACTGATTTCATAGAGAATTTCAAAATTTAACGGTTTAATTCAGAGGTATCACCAACATCACCAATCAGATCAATAAAGCAGCAGACAGTTTAAAATCTGTTAAAATACAATTTTCATTTCGAAACAGTGCAATACAAAAAAAAACCTCCCAGTAACCTTTGCAATTTTTTTTCATTCAGTAATAATTTAAAACGCGAGTGACAAGTGAAGTATTTGTGAAGTGCAATTAATATTTAAAAGGAAACTATTAAGGAACAATTATCATCAACAACAATGGAATCAACATCGCAAATCATCAATGTGTCGAATGATAGCAAAAGGAATCTTTTTGGTTGTATCTCGCAGAGGGCAACGAGTCCAGTTTCGATGACATCAGAATCAATTGAGAATCAAGATGCAGCTTTGATTAACGTAAGCAAAAATAGTTTTCTAAAGGTTTTGGCAGTGAATCAGGGGCATAGACAGAGATTTTTAAAATAACCTCATGGATATGCCTCTGCATTGATTGGTAGAAATCATTAAAAATTCCAATGATTACTTGACTATTTTTTCCCCAACAGATTTCATTTAACAATTCGGAATTCAATGAAGCATGGAAGTTTTATGTACAATTAGTTAATGAGACTCCAAAAATTATGCATGAGCTAATTGAGTACTTGAGACAGCTGGATGCAAACTGTAGTGGTGAGAATCGTGAAATCGTCATCTTTGCATATTTAAATGCACATCCGGACCTAAAGTATATCATAGATGAGTACGAAATTTGGCACGAAATTTTGGAGCTATCGGTAAGAATTTTCATCAGGGTTAGACATGAACAGCTTCATGTATGATGTGTAGGTCTTTTGTTATAAATTTGAAAAAATATTAAGGAATTAAACAAGTCCTTTATTTTCAATATCGTGAGGTTTCGGGCACAAGATCTAAATTTTGCTCACTTAAATGGTTAATTGTTATAGCTAATATTTTTTTATTTTAGACGGAAAATCATAACCTTACATATTACTTTGAAGAACTTATGGATTTTCTCTCAGAGTCACCCATGGAAATTAAGCAAGAATTTTTGGACCATGTAAAAGAACGACTAGACTACTTTGACAACAATGATGATAACGACTTTGAATTCGATAATGTAGCACGTGTTGAACGAAAAGGAACATTATTTGAGCAAGAGCACCAAGAATTCGTCATCTTGCATAACATTGAATTGGGAATAGTAAGTAACTGTTTGTCCTATTCGATTTATTCCATCCTACTCGTTTAAATGGTCAATAATTTTTTAAAAATAAAATTGTTATTTTTTGCGTGTTTTGAATGTTTAGAAATTAATTCTGCATTCATCTTAGACCTATTCTCATGAGAGACTGAGATCTCAGTCTTATTAATAATACGGTTCGGTATTTTCTGTTGTGTGTAAATTGTCATGCACCAATGTAACTTTTTTTTGTGTCTGTCAATGTCTGTGTACAATTGACTCTTTTGTTATTGTTTCTTCTTCGCGTACACTTTTTCATCAGTCTTTTTTTGTACTGTGCATACGATGCCGTCAAGGCACCCCTTCACGTTAGAAGTTTGATCTTTCTCAGACTCACTTTGAGATCTATTCGCAATAGACTCAGCTCCTTGTTGATTGAATTTCGAATTGTTGCGCTTAAATGTTCTGTCGGAGTTTCCAGCACCGTTATTGTCATTATCATTGCCCGAATGTTTATTCTTATGCCTATACATAAGGACTTGCTTGCAAATTACGTCACGCTTTTGGGGAGAGGAGGCATAGAAGAGTTTCGAGGGTGGTTCGAAAGTTGTTTTTTTGCGTGGCGTAATTTGAAGAGAATATTATGCTCTTATCACTTGTTTTGATGCAGCATACATGATGTACCTTGAATTATTCTAGATTTTTCTATTACGCATAAAATAAACAAGTGACTCATCTTAAATATATTAACACTCCTCCTCAAAAGAAAATTTATTTCATTGACTTATTAACTTCTTAAACCTTAAAACTTATAATTCTCCTATAAACAACATTCTTCATTGCACCCCTAATTTAACTGAATTTCATTAAACTTGTAGGCTACATTCAGCACCAGAATCATTAGTTGTCCGTATTCATGAACCTTTAGACCAGATACTCCTCCTGAATCTGAGAATTTTTTTTTTGAAACTTCTATTCTTATTCTGTATGAATTTAACTAGCTATTAAGCTCTACTGAATCTCTCTCATGATGTTAATCTCTTGGTTTAACTTGGATATGACTTACTCAAAGGTTGCGAACTTTTCTTGAACCATTATTAATATTCATTCCTGTAAAGTTTCGCGGACCTCATGAATCACTATTTCTTTTTCTCAGACTTTACTTCTTCTCGAATAGTTCGTCTCTCCATGATTATTTTTCAATCATCTTCATTTATAGCTTCTTTTAATACATTTTTGTCGACCACTTCTGTTGCCTTTATTAAATTTTTTCCTAAATTCCAAAATTAATAACCAATTTCTCACCAATTCTTTAAATCTTATTCTTTATCATGCAATTAGCTTCCTTTGCTGATAAAATCTTGAAATTGATTTCCTGATTACTTTTTTTACTCCAATAAAATTTAAATTTGTTGCAATTCCTTTTCCTTTACCTTTATATCACCTTTTCATAATGATCAAAACTCCAAATTTTACTTTCTTAACATCATATTTTCCAACTGATTTTCTTTTTACTAACTGGTCAACATCTTCTCCATTCAAACTTTAATATTCCTTTATGAAACTTCCTTGCTTGGTTTACCAAAATTATCATGTAAATTATAACTTCTCCTGCATGCCAATAAACCTTTTCTGATAATATGCACGCATCGTTAAAATTTTCAACTCTTTAATCTCAGAAAATTCAGCTTTATATGAGACTAAATCATCATTTTTACATCTTTCTAATAATCCATTACCACCAACCCTGGCCAATCTTCTCAATTTTCCATATATCTCCTCCTTAATTTCAGTCGGTTCCTTAATTATCTCATTATCTCTGGTTCTAGAATTTCCTTTATATTCATCAATATCATTTTCATTCACATAAACCTTCAATATTTCTTATCTTTAAAGGATTACAGCTTATCTTATTGCTAGAACTTTTTTCACCAATATCAAATGATTCCAATTTACCAAATCTATCTTTAATTTCTGGCTCCAATTTTTCTTTGAACTTGTCTTTTCTTTCCTTTCTTTTATTCTTAAACAACTTAATATTTTTCTCAATAATAACAACATAGTCTTTAGTAAGTAGTCTATATCCTTTTAAGTTTTCATCATATCCGATAAACTTAATTTTTCTGCCTTTTTTATTTGGTGTCTTTACATATTGATTAATCTCATTATATTTCGGTTTCACATCACTAAAACATTCATATGGATAAATTTCTTTATGTTTGCTAACCATTCTGTTCATAACATAATTAGCCGTATTAACTGCTTCTGCCTAAAAACCTTTCGGGTAAACGAGCATTTTTTATCATATTTTTTGCTTCTTTCATTAGTGAATAATTTTTTCTTCAATATTTTCCATCTCTTTGTGATGCATTTTCCACTATATTTTGAAATTCAATTCCTTCTTTACTTAAATAATTTTGAAAATCTTTATTGATGTATTGTCTTCTATCTGTTCTAATAAATTTTGGTTTTCTTCCAAACTGCATTTTTAACTTTTCGATGTATTCAACAAACTTTGTCGTTGCTTCAATTCTGTTCTTCAAAAAAAGCAACCTTTGTATATTCACTTTTAACATCCATATATGTTGTAAGATATCTAGCCTTCCAAACTGATCGCACTGGAACTGGACCATAAATACTACTCATGATACAATCTAAAGTTTCATCCGTACATTTGTCCTTTTAGAATAAATTGTTCTTCCTTATTTTTGTCTTCACAAACTTGTTATTTTTTGTGCTTAATTCAGCAAAACTGCGTTGACATAACATTTTATCGCACCGATTTTTCTCCTCCTTGACTTTAAAATATGTATTAATTTCATCTAAATGGTAAAGACCATTTCTCCATCTTGCTACCGACATCCAATCTTTTCCTCGTCTATGCATACAAGCTCTTGCTGTAAATTCCACCTTATACCCCTTTTCTGCTAGTTTTCTAATCGAAACTAGATTTTCATTCATTTTGGGTACATATAAAACGTCACTTAACCTTACTTCAATAATTTTATTTCCTTTTCCACTAAAAACTTTAAGTCTTAGCTTTACTTTCCCTTCTCCTTTAACTTCAACACGATTTCCGTTCACTAATATTATGTTCCCATTTCTTTCATCAAAATCAGAAAACATTTCTCTCCTGAGTCAATACACCAATCATATTGATATGTTTTCTTCAAAAATCCATTTTTGTAACATCTTTTAGTTGTGGTTAACATTGCCAATCTGCTTCTTTCTCTCGACTCAATAAACTTTTCACATTGAGACCTCACATGACCTTTTTCATCACAAAAATTACATTCAATATCCTTCTTTCCTTTAACAGACCACTCTGCAATAACCTCATTAGTATGATTTGACAATTTACGATCATACTCTTCAATTAACTTTAACTTCACTACTTGCAATGTGAGCTTACTCTCATACCATGCCTCCACAGCAGTGATCAGTGCATTATATTCCTCATTATGGCTCGATAATATAACATGAATCGCTAATTTATCATCAATAGTAGCATCCATTTCCGAAAGTTCATCGAGATCTTGAAATATCCTATTAAGATGTGCTCGCATTGATCCTCCTCTCTTTAACCCATATTTATGCAATCTCTTCTTGATTCTATTTAAATTGACAAACTTGAGCGTAGATGATATTTCTCTAAATTTTTCCAGGCTTCTCTACTACCAGATGCCTTCTTAATATGAAACAATTGATTATTATTCAAAGACAGTACAATCCATTGTACTGGATTACTTGCGTTTTCTTGTCTTTCTTTAAATTGTCACCTTTAATCTCTTCATCATCATTCAACTTTATCGGGTCATAACAATCTTCTTTTTCTAGCATTATTTTCATTTTAAACTTTCATGACAAATAATTGCTGTTGCCTAATTTCTCAATTTGAACAATTGACTTTTCTGAAGCTAAAACAGAACTCTGTTCCTCTGGGCCCATAACATGTTGAATTTTCCTTGATGTGCAATCCAAAAACTTTATTTAAATTATCTGAGTTGATCATTTTCACTTGTAGAAATAAATTTACTGTTGCATAATAACTCTCAGAATTACTGAAATAAATGTTTTAACACTTTTAATAATTTACTCCATCTAAGTAGAGACTCTTATTATACAAATTATTGACTAAGTAAATAAACTCAAAATAATAGGGTGCATCGATCTAATCTTTAGTTATTGAACTTATCAACTGTCTTGATGATTTATGTCTTTATAATTTCGTGTATTTAAGTCAGTAGGATATTACGCTCTTATCACTTGTTTTGATGCAGCATACATGATGTACCTTGAATTATTCTAGATTTTTCTATTACGCATAAAATAAACAAGTGACTCATCTTAAATTAATCAATATGAAGAATGCATTCACTCATTTTAAGCATCGTCTCTCTGTGTGCATTCTTAGATTTATCATAACTTAAAGACAATAGCTTTAATTGGCTTCAATTTATGTTCATACATAGCCTTTATAGAATCAATATCTTCAGTGACATTGTTTGGATTTCAGCCATCGACAGTATCAAGTCTATGACTTAATTTCTCATCCATCTGATCTTGCTCAGCAAATAATGATGTTGCTTCTTCATTATTTGGATCGCCCTTGCCTTTGCGGAACATAAATCGATCATTTAATTTAATTTCAGTAAATGCCTGAGTTCTATATCCCATGCTGAGTTCTATATCATTCATAGTTTCTCCTTTTTCACACTTTTCTCCTATCAGATAGTCTTTCCCAAAAGTAAACGTCACTTCCTCCTTTAATGAAGCTCCTTTCAGTAAATAGCAATCGAGTGACGCGTTATCTATTAATCTATCTTAAGAATTAAAACGGTTGCTAAAGGCTTTGGATTGAGTAATTGCTTTTCTATAGCTAACTTCACTCTTAACTTTCCAAGCCAAAGTATAGATAGATAGTAATGTATCACACAATAATTTTTTTTCAGTATGCCGACTCAATATCTGATCCTCCAATTTACACACCTGGCATGACTGTAAAGGACCTGGATGAAACAATGTGTCCACAAATTCCGCTCTGCACCAACAATTGGAATGAAATGTTGCCAAATCTCAAAGAAATTGGAAGTTATCAAATTGAGGATGCTATAGAGCCCAATTTATGGAGAAATGAACGTTTCTGGCTTGCTACTGCTACAATCGTTATTTGTCCTACATCATATGATCCAGTGGCTGACGATTCTGAGGATCTGTATGATACAGAATCATTTGATCAGGTTTGAATATTGCTATTAATACCCATCAATTAGTTTAAAATTCACCTATCCTGTTTTTCAATTATAAATAATTTTGCTCTTTCTGCCTAAAATTATTTTGATAATTATAAAATATATTATAAAATTTTGATTTTTTTTTCCAGTATTTACTAAATGGCAGTCAATCGTTGTGCGAAGAGCCTGATTTGCATGAGGAAATTAATACAAAGAGCAAAAGTATGCACATATTTCCGTTGTCGTATGAAAACCGAACAGCATTTTCCATGGCTACAAAGAGCGGTACATCAACTATTGATGAGTGCAAAAGCATTCAACAACTCTCATCATCATCCAATATAGAGTCATCAAAAATAGAAACATCGCAACATGTGGAAATCGTGAGCACAGATATTGAAATTCACGGGCAGTTAAGTTCTGTTTACCCCAGCATGGATAAATTGTGTGAAGAGCTTGCAACTGGTACAAGAAAGCAAAAGAAACCTTCTCTAGGGTATCGCATCAAAAAGTCTGTCGCAGGACTTTTCTGTGGATGCTTCGGGATGTGCTCTGATAAAAGTGCAAAGGGTGAATTGGGTGAAAGCAGCGCTTCTCGCTCACATTTTTATATGGAACTGTAGATTGTTGCCATACCAATGCTTTTCCCATCTCAAAGAACTGATTCTTTTTCTTTTTTTTCGTCCTTTTCGTTTTTCATTTTTCATTTTTTGTCATTCCTCCGATTCTTTAATTTCTGTTGCTCCTTCGGTCGTCCTCTTCATCATCATTTTCTTTTTTCATTTTTTTCTCTCTTTTTTTCATTTTTCTTCAACATTTGTTTCGTTTACTGAATTTTCTTGACACTTTCACGTGATAATCTTCCGTGAGTATTCCTTATGACTTCAGATCGCATGGGTTTCAGATTTTTTGACTGTTTTCGAACGTTCAAAAAATGTGAAACTTGTATATGATGATGTCATAAAGAATAGAGATATTACGTTAAGGTTTCAAGAAGATCAGTAAAGGGAACAATGTTACAGTTTTCTCGCCTTCATTGATCGCCTTCTCTTTTTCTGATTAACGTCATCTATTAACGTCATCTATGCATCATCTAAGGCCTCTGATGCAATAAATCATCATGTTTTCTTTAATTACCTTAAAATATTCTGTTCAATTTGCGAATAAATTAATTTAAAATCAATTCCTTTGTTACACTTTAATTTAATTGCACCTTTCAGTGTATTTAATTATTTTTTGACCCTCGTTTGTTTTCAACATCTAATCATTCTATCGAGATGGGAAGGGTTGGGTTTATTTTTTCACCTCTAAAATTATTTTTTTTTTCATATTTTTTTTGAGAGGGAGTAGGATGGGGGGCGTCTGTATATCCTCGTTAAACAGTCCAAATTTTATTATGTTTCGAGGGTGGAGGAGGGAGGTTTTTACAGACAAAAAATCATTCATTTATTCCCCCATCCAAAGTTTATAAATTTTTTTAGTTAGTCGTTCTGTCTGGGATATTTTTCTTACCAACAGTCAGTTCGTAATTATTTAAGATAATTAAGGTTTAGTAATTAAGGTCGTTCTGTCTGAGATATTCTTCTTTTAATCAGCCAGTTCGTTAGGTAATTAAGGTTGTAGTTAGTTCAAGGTCACCATTTTCACAACGACATTTTTGTTTTTCTTCTTGTTCTTCTTCATTTTCAAGGGCTCATGGGTGACTTTTAATTTTTTGAGCCATTTAAGGGTTTTTTTTTTCAGTAATAGCTTTAAATTTTGTTTTTTAAGCTGGGTTCCAGAATTTAACGTAACTTTATTTATTATTTCTTTTCTTTTCTCCTCTATTTTCATATTTTAATTATTTCCCCTCTTTGAATTAGTTTTTTCATTTCATCATTTTTTTGAGAGGGTATTTTTTCCGTTCGCGTGTCATTACAATAAAATCATTAATTCCGTTGTTTTATTTATACCGTAGTTAGTTGGTTAAAAAGTCGCTCTCTGAGGTCTTTTTAATCTCTTGTTCAAAGTCACCCTTTTTATTAGAGTACGACTTAACGACTTACTTGACTTGCATCGCTTGCAACGACATTTTTTGTTTTTTTCTTCTTCTTGTTCTTCTTCATTTTCAAGGGCTCATGGGTGACTTTTAATTTTTTGAGCCATTTAAGGGTTTTTTTTTCAGTAATAGCTTTAAATTTTGTTTCTTAAGCTGGGTTCCTGAATTTAACGTAACTTTATTTATTATTTCTTTTCTTTTCTCCTCTATTTTCATATTTTATTTATTTCCCTTCTTTGAATCAGTTTTTTCATTTCATCATTTTTTTGAGAGGGTATTTTTTCCGTTCGCGTGTCATTTCAATAAAATCATTAATTCCGTTGTTTTATTTATACCGTAGTTAGTTGGTTAAAAAGTCGCTCTCTGAGGTCTTTTTAATCTCTCGTAGTTAGTTCAAAGTCACCCTTTTTATTAGAGTACGACTTAACGACTTACTTGACTTGCATCACTTGCAACGACATTTTTTGATTTTTTTTTCTTCTTGTTCTTCTTCATTTTCAAGGGCTCATGGGTGACTTTTTTTTAATTTTTGAGCCATCAGGTTAAGCTTTGCATTTTGATTTTTAAGAACAGGGTTGCTTTTTTTAACTTCATTTTTTGCTATTGTTTTGTTTGTGTTTGAACCTTTCAGTAAGTGTTCAATTAAAGTAACGTAAATAAAGTGAGTAAATGTTTTTTTCCCTTTGTTTTTTGTTTACTCACTAAATTTAAGTAAAGTAACTTGCAAATACGAGTTTTCAAAAATTCATTTCCAAGGATTTTTTTGGAACTCACCTAATATCCAATAAATCATAAAAAAAATTGCTGGACCGTTCAGGAGTTGTTTATATTAAGTAAGAGTCTCCAGAAGTAGCGAGAGCTCTGAATCCACGAAGTTATGTCACATGCCGTTTACGGGATTACAGCATAATAACGGTTTTCAAGAGAACGCCAATGGACAGAGACAATGAAAGATTGCAATTTCCTGCGGGTAGCGTTTAAATAGCTCTCTCAGGGCGGTTCGTACACCCTTAATAGGCTTCGCACTGCGGCATGTATGTAGTCCCGGTGGTGCGTTTCCGACTTAAGAAGGAGCGGACAAGCTAGAGAACAGTTGTACTCGCTTTTACTGGCAATTTTGACTTTGATAGGATATTTTGTGAGGGAAGAAAACTTTTTTGGAAGTGAATTTTTGGAAATTTCGTAGCCCCATGTTCTATTAACGTACGGTTAGGAGGACCTCCTTTTGCCCCACCTTCACGTGGTGAGGTCTGTAATCTTTTCCATGGTACGCACGTACGATGGAAAAGAGACCAAGGGAGCAAGCAGAGAAAGATAAATTAGTAAAAATCAAATTTTTAGAGTTGGAAAATTTTCAAAAAAATCGGTTTCAAAAAATTTTTGATTTCGATTTTTTTGGAGTTGAAAATTTTTGATTTCAATTTTTTGGAGTTGAAAATTTTTGATTTCAATTTTTTGGAGTTGAAAATTTTTGTTTTCAATTTTTTTTGAGGAGTTGAAAATTTTTGATTTCAATTTTTTGGAGTTGGCGCGAAAAATTAAAATGCACTTTGCATCAAAATTTTTGATTTCGATTTTTTGGAGTTTGAAATTTTTGATTCCGTTTTTGGAGTTTGAAATTTTTGATTCCAAACTGGTTCTTCAATTTTTTTATTACAGGTTTTATTTTTTCATTATTCAGTTTTTAAAAACCAAATTGTAAAAATTTTAGGTGCAATAAAAATTTTTTAGTCATGTATAAAATTTAATTTTCGGATTTTTTCATTCCATTTTTTTCAGCTTTATTTTTTTGAAAGATTTTCAGGCTCTTTTTGATTCCGAGTTTTTGGAGTTTGAAATTTTTGATTCCGTTTTTTGGAGTTTGAAAATTTTGATTCTTTTTTTTTTGGAGTTTGAAAATTTTGATTCCTTTTTTTTGGAGTTTGAAAATTTTGATTCCTTTTTTTGGAGTTTGAAAATTTTGATTCCGTTTTTTGGAGTTTGAAAATTTTGATTCTGTTTTTTGGAGTTTGAAATTTTTGATTCTGTTTTTTGGAGTTTGAAAATTTTGATTCCTTTTTTTTTGGAGTTTGAAATTTTTGATTCAAAAAACAGAATCGAAAATTTCAAACTTCAAAAAACAAAATCAAAATTTCAAACTCCAAAAAACAGAATCAAAAATTTCAAACTCCAAAAAACAAAATCAAAATTTCAAACTCCAAAAAACAGAATCAAAAATTTCAAACTCCAAAAAACGGAATCAAAATTTCAAACTCCAAAAAACAGAATCAATTCTTCAATTTTTTTATTACAGGTTTTATTTTTTCATTACAAAGTTTCTAAAAACCAAATTGTGAAATTTTTATATGGAATAAAACTTTTTTTTGTTATGTATCTAATTTAGTGTTCGAACTTTTTTTATTCCAATTTTTTCAGCTTAATTTTTCGAAATATTATCAGGCTCAAAAATGTTTAGTGTCCTGAGTTTGGTCTCAAAAACTTTTAAGTTCTAATTTTTACTCTTAAAATTTTCGACACTAAAAATTTTTGATCTAAAAAAATCAGAACTAGTAACCGTTCTATAAACTTACAGTTTAAGTAAACATTAGAAATTTGCGATCAAGCACACAGCATAGAAAGAACTATATAGATCTGAACCCAAAGATATTCATAAAAGAGTTCAAAAGTTCACAATATCAAACGCCCAGTTCTTCGTAATCTCAAAATATCAGCAAAAAACAATGCATATGAGCAACAGCAAGCTTTCATTGCTGTTAATTAATTTTTTGAAGCTCTTAAAATTAAAATTAGTTTTACTTCTTATTGGAACTATTACGGAAAACATGACACGACTGCTTTGGGGTTATTCACACATGACGCCTAACATTTAGGTATGAGGTAGGTCTGAGGCCGGTTGGTAGCTATATTCTTGGATATACAGTAACCATTTGGTTATTCTTTATTGTAGTTCTAAGCTTTACGTGAGGAGGAATGGATACTTTAGGATTTAGCGAGCAACCAGTCTTGTTTGACACTCGTATGAATCCATTTTTGATGGACGTCATTCGTAAACGACCTCATGTCTATCTTAGAGAACAACTCACTCCCTGTTGCGCTGCTAAAATTAATAACTTTGAAAGTGAAGAAAAATATTTTTTTTGCAACACAATTAATTTTAATAACAGGAATAATTGCTCAATACTGAAGTACGTTATAGAGTTGTGCATTAAAAGCTAGTATAAAATTAAAATATCTGCAGATATTTTACGGAATTCAGTCTAATTTTGAATTTTTGGAAACTCCAAAAAGAGAAATTTTATATAAAATTAGCTAATCAAGTATGAAGAATGAAATAGGAAGGAACTTGAGTTGTTTGATTACTTGGGGGCGTTAGTAAGTTCAAATGTCTATGATATACGGATCACAACATGTAATTTATGGCTTTTCAACTAGACTGTCTAAGTTCCATTCAGATTCTTGACTTTATTTTCCTTCTGTATCTCTTTTTTGTGGTTTCTTTATTTGTTTTCCTCTTACTTTTCTATTCATTCAATTAAATATTTATTGAATGATAATGCAGATTTTAACAATAGAGTAAATGGACAATAGAAAAACACGCTGTACATAGAAAGCCACGAACTTCCACGTTTTACTTATGTTAGATTACAGAACTTACTTAAACACGCTGTACATAGAAAGCCACGAACTTCCACGTTTTACTTATGTTAGATTACAGAACTTACTTAAACACGCTGTACATAGAAAGCCACGAACTTCCACGTTTTACTTATGTTAGATTACAGAGCTAAACACGCTGTACATAGAAAGCCACGAACTTCCACGTTTTACTTATGTTAGATTACAGAACTAAACACGCTGTACATAGAAAGCCACGAACTTCCATGTTTTACTTATGTTAGATTTCAGAATTTTCTAATATCAGACTACCGATTACAAAAAATGAACGTTAAAGAAAATTTCAATTTTTTTATTTTTTTGGTCGTTAATACCAAAACCTTATTTTATATTTTAGCTTTCTTCAAAAAATTAATGACTATAAAAGCGTGGAGCGTAAGTAAAATTAAATTGCGAATTGCTTTCAAACGCTCCACGCTTTTATAGTCATTAATTTTTTGAAGAAAGCTAAAATATAAAATAAGGTTTTGGTATTAACGACCAAAAAAATAAAAAAATTGAAATTTTCTTTAACCTTCATTTTTTGTAATCGGTAGTCTGATATTAGAAAATTCTGAAATCTAACATAAGTAAAACATGGAAGTTCGTGGCTTTCTATGTACAGCGTGTTTAGTTCTGTAATCTAGCACAAGTAAAACATGGAAGTTCGAGGCTTTCTATGTACAGCGTGTTTAGTAAATTCTGAAATCTAACATAAGTAAAACATGGAAGTTCGAGGCTTTCTATGTACAGCGTGTTTAGTTCTGTAATCTAACATAAGTAAAACGTGGAAGTTCGTGGCTTTCTATGTACAGCGTGTTTAGCTCTGTAATCTAACATAAGTAAAACGTGGAAGTTCGTGGCTTTCTATGTACAGCGTGTTTTTTTTATTGCTTTATATGCACAGAAGATATGAAAATGGTGAAATGGAAATGCGAAACAAAAGAGGAAAACTTATTGTACTCAATTGTAAAGAATATACATTAAATTCTTTCTACATAAACTCGCTATATTTATATATTCTATTGAAAATCTGCAAATTATATTCAAACGGATTCAAATAGAGTAAATAATTTTTTTTAATTGATTAGGAACAAATATTTTTGTACTGAAGTAGAAAATTATATTTTAAACATATTGCTCCTTCTTTGCATTTAGAATTTCCCGATATTTCCGTTCCGCATGATTTCTAAGATATGAGCAGGATGAAATCGGAAATTTCCACGGTTTGTTTTCTATCAAAATTAATTTTTAAATTCATTCAAATCAAATTTGAATTTATTTTGTGCCATTTTGATTTTTTTTTTTTAAAAAAAAAACACTTTGTACATTAAAACTATCTGTTAAATAACAGAATTATTCCATTAAGCATCCAATTAAGCAGAATAGTTAATCAAAATTAAAATGAAAAAATTTATAAAAAAATCCGAGACCAAGAAAGCTTTGCTGAATTTTGATGGATTGTATTTGTAAAGTTCCCAACGACGAATGTAGAATGACATAAATATTTAGTGTAATAATCGAGTTTATTTTCCCATCCAATTTTAACAATAATATTATCTTGTCCCATCTGGTCCTTTTCCTTTTAGGTTTTAGTAACAAACTCTGGATAAATATTTAGCTGCTGCGAAGTAATGTTTAATTTTAACACTTCAAAAAATATTAAGAGATTCTCCAGAGCAAATGGCTTTTGGTGTAAAATTTAAAATAAACATTATTCACTTTACACTACAACAAGTTCACAACAAAACCAATTTACTTGCTAACAGACATTAGCAACTGAACCATGAAAAATTTAATTTTGTGCTCAATTTATTAATTTTTCATCGTGTTTATTCCGATTCGGGATTTTTTTTTTTGCGAACATAACACAAAGATGAGAAGCGAAAAAAAAATTGCGCTATCCAAATAGTTATTTTACTTGTGATTTTTTGCTTTGGTTGAATATTTGTTTTCTCAGCAAAAATGTATATGCTATGACGATAATAAAAGGGGATTTTTTAAATAAAAAAGATGTTTATGCGGCAGTAGATTAAGTCGTAGAAATGAGCAATCATAAATTCTAAGTAAAAATAAAAAATAATAAACAATCCTTCACAAAAAGCCAAATATTTAGTTGATTTTTCTGCAGATGACGAATAAAAATCAATTTCTGTTCTGAACAGAAAAAAATGAAGCAAAAACAGTCACTGAGCATTTCTGATAGAATTATGTACCGCAAAAAATTTTAACATGTGAAAAATATACACAAAATGGGTAATTTCATACAACAGTCTGACACTTGAACAACATACACTATGATAAAATTCTACAGCTAACTCCGCATGTTCATATATAAAAGCAGTCACTTCATTGCGATTTATCAGTTTCATTAAATGATTCCTAGTGACCGATAAATTTTTCAGTTGAGTTCGCAATTATTGTTTTGCAAGTGTGTGGATGTTATCATGACAGAATTAAGGTGGAGATTTTTGCTGCATTTGACAATTTTACTCTTTTTAAGAGTACCAAAAATTAGTAGCTGTGACATGCTCAGTGAAGTTAATACTAATATAAGTGAGTTGATTTCAAATTATTTCTCAGTTCGGTGTGGGAGAAAAAAAATTGAATGTAAATTTAATTAGTTTCTGATTAAATTTTTTTAAAATAATTGTGGCTAGGTGCATTGTTATAATTGAATATATCAGAGTAACAATAATTTAAAAAATAGGGTCATCAAATTAAATATACTTTGCATTTTTTTCTAGTATTCGTTGAATGACTGATAAGTAACCCTTTTACTTATTATTTTTAGTTTTCTTTTTACGTATATTTTCTTTATTTAAATGTTTGAAGGCATTGTCTCACGAAATGAATGGGGAGCACGAGAGCCGAAGCTTATTGAAAAGTTTGCAGGCAAAATACCATTTGTCATTATTCATCACTCCTATAAACCAAGCGTATCATATACGGAAAACGGGTGCAAAAGAGCAATGAAAAATATGCAGGAGCATCATCAATTGTCAAATGGTTGGAATGACATTGGATATAGCTTTGCGGTATGTGGTGACGGTCGAATTTATATGGGTCGAGGATTTAATGTAATTGGTGCTCACGCGCCACGTTATAATGACAAAAGCATTGGAATTTGTTTAATCGGAGATTGGAGAAGTAAATGAATTTTAAAATCCTATTTAAAAAATTGTTGTAATTAATTGTCATAATCTTACCACAAATTTGCTTTTGTTACATTAGCTGAATTACCACCACAACAAATGCTAAATGCAACGAAATCTCTAATTGAATATAGTGTGCAAAATGGTTATTTATCATCAACTTATAAAATTCTTGGACATCGCCAAGTTCGTTCAACTGAATGCCCTGGACAGAGACTTTTTGATGAGATTGGTACTTGGTGTCACTTTTCAAAAATACCATATGGACCAAATGATACTCTAATACCTTAAATTATGAGCTATGTTTATATTTACAAGAGAAATGTTTATTATTAAAAATTATTAATCAGCTAATTAGCAGATCAATTTATTTTATTTAATTAAATGATGCAATAAAATTCTGCTATATATTAAATTAAGTATTTCATAATAGTATTTCATTTAACAGAAAATGGTCAATCAATAGCACTTAATTATAATTATATTTTATATTTTTTATTTTCATTTGATTATTTTACTTCACTAACACTAAATAATTAAATATTTTAAAACTTTCAAAAAATATTTCTTTTTCTAACATATTTATGTATTTTTAATTTATTGTTTTTGACATTAATCTAGTGTAGTAATGAAACTTGAAGTTTTGCACGTCATTACTAGGGATTTCAATTATTTGGGGTTCTGACTATTTGTACAAATACCAAATAGTTTTTGCAAGGAAAAAAAACAAAATGGAGGTAAAATTTTCAATAATTTAAAAAGCACAATTTATTTTCAATTTTTTATCTACGATTCTAGCAAGTGAAAGAATCTTCAATGTATAAATTCTTTTAGTACTTTATCAGCATTTTAATAAAACATTAAAGAATCAAATATGATATGAAGGTTTAATCTGAAAAATGTAATTTGAAAATTCATGATAATTTTGTTCACTATTTTTAAAAATTATTGAAACTATTGAGGTGTATTATAAAAGTACATTAACTAAGGAAGATTTAACACTAAAAGTTAGAGAAAAAATCAAAAATGTTAGTGCGGCTGAACGAATCATACCCACTTTATATTTTAATATGATAGAAAATATGATATTAAATTACAAAATAGCTCTTTTTTTGCAAAGATTAATGATTTTACAATGTTTCAGTCAGGGCTTCAGTAAAAAAGGAGACTCGCGGCATTTCCTTATTTTCCTCACTCTTTATTTAAAAAGTAAATCAAACTGTCAGTATTCAATAGGTCCTAAAAAGGGATTAAATATAAATTGATTTTCAATAATGTTACTCTAGAGCAAAATTTATTATCAATTAAAAAGCATTAAATCTTTTGTTCGATAAACATTACCGTGGAATGTTTGTGGAAAAAATTACTTTTGCAAAGTTAAAAAGATTTATTTTTTAACAAAGTATCATAGATACATAATATTATACAATGAAAGTATTTTTAACCAATGAAATAAAATATATAATTAATAATAAGGGGTTGATTGGGTGGTAAGTTACCTTCCTTTCTATCTCAAATGACTGGAAAATTGAAACTGCTTTTGATTTGAAAGCAAAAATATGCAACGTTTTTGGTCAGGCACATGGAATATAAAGTACTGGTGAAACTGGGTGACACATGATGGCACATATTGTGTGAATGTAGGCAACATCTATTTGCTGGATAAGACTAGATTTCCTCTATACAAAGATATTATTCTTGTTATTCACTTTTCCACAAGACAATGGAGATATAGCAATGAAAATGTGTAAATAATGCTCAAATTGCAAATTCCAATTATGCATTCACACATGGATTGCGAAGTTTGAAAACCTGTCACTGCTCCATGCTGAAAATTTGTCTCATTAATTATACAATCTCAAAACGCTGAAAACGAGGAATGCAAAATTGTATGTATTTTTTTTCACTTGAAACACTCAAAATAAAATTAAATTGTTGAAACGTAAAAATATTATGCAATATTATGTATGCATAAGCTCAAATAATTCTCGAATGATGATGATAATACTCATGCATCTCACTTGTCGCATAAGAACTGTTGCAATTAATTTTATGAGAACGTAGTTTGTTTCGAGTGAAAAAGCATTTAAATTATATTGAAAAGTTTGCTTAATTATGAGAAGATTTTGAGCGATTTAAAAAAAATTCCACTTATTAATTATTTTAATTATTCTCCGTCGACTAAAAGTTTTAAGAGAAAAATTGCTCAACGTATTACTATTTGGAACTTATTTTTTTTAAATGATTCAACAAAAAATTGTAGGCAAATTTATTTCAGTAGAAACTTTTAAAATTCCGTCGTATTATGAACAATTCATAATAAAAAAAATTTAAAGTTCACATTGAGTGAAAGGTGAATAAAGTCATTTACTCTCATGTACATAAATGAAGCTAATAATATAATGAAGCAAAAAAGTTGCAAGCTGTTGCATATTGTTTAATTGTACGATATAGAATCAAGTTTCGTTCTGAACATATAGTCTACAGAACAGAAAAAGTTATTTAAGTTAGTGACACTGTTCTTATAAGGACTTTTTTGTTGCTGCAGTTTTTCATTCATTTCGTCACAGTTCGTTAAAAAAAAGTATCACAATTACGAGAGATTTAATGATGGTGATTATCATCCTACACTCAAGTTTGTTTTCTGTGTTATCATGTCAGTGTATGTCAGTGTGTGCCTTATTACACATTTTAAATTTTATTTTTTAATACAATTTTTTATTAGATGCAACAAAAATTAATAAAAATAACATAAAAGTTTTGGTGCATTTTGTCCAAACACGACTTAGTTTTAAGGTTTTTGAAAAAGTTTTAGGAACAAATTCAAATTAAGTTTTTACTAGGCTGACAATCTGCTTGGTTTTTCAGAGGACTGTCCTCTATTTTTGAAATTTGTCCTCTGTCCTCTGAAAGGTTCAATTTGTCCTCTATTTTCATAAAAACTGTACTCAAAAAGTGAAAATTGGGATAGAAAATTTTTTTATCCTCTATGTTTTCAAAAAATATCTAGGGACCCTAGTTTTTACCCGGTTTGCAAACTCTAAATATAAATACATAATTATTATAGTGCCTTAATGTGTTAACAGAAAATAAAAAGGAGATGACATTGAACTTTTACGAGTTTTGAATTTGTTTTCTTTTTTCTTTCAAATGATGTGCCACTCCTTAATGTCCGTGAATGTGTAATCTAAATTTAGCCCAAACAAAAATTTAGTAAAATTTTTACTAAAAACATGGTGAAAATGAAACATTATTAAAATTGTCTGGTATTTTCTTTTTAATATTTTGGAATCTCTTTTGATGAAAGTGATGCTGAATTTGAAAATTTTTCCAAATCCTTTCCAAAGGAAGATTTTCTTGAAAAATTTGATGTACTGTGACTTTGATTTTCCTCATTCAACTGTCGAAATGATATGAAATAAATTATTTCAACAATCGAAAGAATAGATACTCCCAGGAAAAGACCAAGTAATCCACCGACGTTTGCTATAAAATCTGCCCATCCATGGATTTCTGACCTTTGCGTATACATGAAGTCATCGTCTTTGAATAAGATTGAAACAACAGATCTATATGCACTAAAAAAGATATAAAAAATGTATTTACTCCAAGAAAGGTGAAAAAATGTATATTTTTATTTGACTTACTCCAAAGTTCTTTCGCTCTTTGAGAAATATCGAATATCATCTTGACTTATTTCTCCCTCATAAAAAAGACTGGTGCATGACGGGAGACATTTACATGAGCTTTTTTCTATTTCGCCGTAATTGTTGTTTCTGTCTAAGCTGTCTTTCATTTTTTGCAATGCCAGTTTTTTCTTTGCTTGATAAAAGCAACTTTCCATCGATGAATTGCAAACTTTCTCGTCTTTTCTTCTAGGTAGGGAAAAGTGGACACATCCGCAATTTTCAATGTTATATTTTACAAGACACTCAAGTAAACAGTTGGCTCTCGTATACTTTTTAAAATAAACAAGTATTTTTTCTCCTTCCAAATAACATTGTCTTGCATCAGTAGAGTAACCATCTAAATCTTCTGTCACCTTAAAATACAAAAAAAATATGAATTTGGAATGTTATTTTCAATTTAAATTATTTACAGTCATTGAGGGACGAATAATTAACGTTGCTGACTTTTCAAGAGGAAATCTAAAATATTGTTGATCGAAGTTTGGCAGCTCACAAGGTAAGTGTATGACTAACTTAAATCCTTTTACAGAAGTTTTGATAGCTTTCACTTCTGTAATTTTTCTCCAAATTTGAAACTTTAAACCTCCATTTTCGCCAGAGCCCGAAATTCTAAACGGATAGGTAAATGGATCATTATTGTTATATCCTTCTTGTAAATCCCAAGACGTATTTGGATGTTTAATTTCATCTTTCAAATTTTCCAAACCCTCAAATGCACTAAAATGTCATAGAGAAAAAAATGAGCACATTAAAAAGCCATTAAAATTATTGCACCTAAAATAATTAAATTAATTTACATGTCTTTTTTAAAAAGATCATAAAAGTTCATCATGTTGAAAGTGTAGCAAAATCCCTCATGTGTCAGAATTTCTGTGAAAAGTTTATTAGAATGATATTCATCATGTCTCCATTTCACATGTGTAATTCTTTCATTCACATTGCCCGTAAAATTTTTCAGAACTGACGTTGATAGGTTTACACCACCAGTTGGACAAATTGTTACTGCAGAAAAAGGTATGTCCCAAATATTCATTGGTTTTGGAGCGAAAGAAAAAATTAAAGGTGAATCGATACGTTTACGCCAGGATAAATAAATAACATATGCACATGCAATGATTGACAAAATCAAGGCCACTGACCAAAATAATTTCTCTGTCCAATTTCGTTGTTTGTCAGTCAAATATTTTATTCCTACAAAAATAACTTCTTATTCATGAATCTCATTTTGGAAAAGTTTCGCTTTACCATGAATGCTGGTATCTGCTGAGAACTCCTTAAAAGTCTTCCATGATGTTTCTAAAAAATCAAAAAATCCAAAGCACTTTCTTAAGCTCTCACATTTGTTTTGCTCTTTGTGGCATTTCTTTATTCTGTTTTTCTCTCTAGTTACACAATCATTAGGCATGGTGTTTGTAGTAGGGGAAATAGTAGAATTTGAGTGATTTTTATTCTCACTTTTGGACATAACTTAATAAATTAATTCCAATGCTTTCACTTGCTTTCACTTCAACCTAAAATATTCTACTAAAATTGAGTTTTTTACTCAAATGTTGTATCGTAAAAAATGGAAAATTCATTTTAGGTGTGTAGCGTATGAATTACCATTAAACTAACATTATGTTGTGCTTTATCACGTGGACACAAATTAGAGAAAAATAGCGATACGCGTTGATTGTAAACATTTGTACAATGTACCTTTTATGAATGAAAGCTTTAATCAGCTCGATGGGAATTGAAGAAATTGCCATGTGCAAAACTAATCCTAATGCTTTAATACAGCTTAGTTGAGTATTGTGTACATCTCCGCAATTATAAATTAACTTTTTTGTCAGCTCTAATAATTCATATTATAAAATCTATAATATTTTTGCAAATATTACAAAATTAAATTGAATTTTTTTCTTTTTTAACATTTCGCTAAGGAATCTTAGCTCAGGGGGGGTATTTAGGGTGTCGTAACTCTCGCAGGGCGCACGTATAGTTAAACTTTATTTAGGGGGCGCTTTTTCAACATTTTGTATAGGGGGCGCTTGGAACCCTAGCTTGCAATATGATTTCTAACGTAGTTGAATTATTGATATTATTCTAAGCCACATTCTACACAAAATCACCTAGTTATTATATTATCAGCTCAAGTTATCATCTTGGAAAACCCAATAATATGAGAGTTCCAAAAATGAGAACTGACGAGAAAAAAATAACAATTATCTCTCAAACGCTCCTTTTACTCTTATTAAAATTACAAAATGCTCATATACCTTCGAAATGTATGTGATTTTTCTTTGTATTTTCATTATAATCTGAAGCTTCATTAATACACATCATCGTTCTTAGTCGGACTCTGATGAATTAAAACTGATATTTGTTTGGTATCATCATT
This sequence comes from Chironomus tentans, assembly GCA_963573255.1. Classification (NCBI taxonomy): domain Eukaryota; kingdom Metazoa; phylum Arthropoda; class Insecta; order Diptera; family Chironomidae; genus Chironomus; species Chironomus tentans. The sequence goes on along the minus strand of OY754304.1, from coordinate 28,674,668 downwards.
CGTGTTATTTAGGAAATATCAAAACATTTTCAGAAATGTCAATGAAAATTTTACTCCTCTTGACCATTATCATTACATTCGTGATTACACAAAGAGCAGGAAATGAAGAAGGAGAAATTGATGACTTATTCAAAGATACTTTATCTGACGATGAACCAACAGTAACTATTAATTAGTTTAACATTTATATTTGCAGTAAATATAATTTTCGTTAGGTTTGCAATGAAGGATTGGGAGAATGTGTTCCTTTTTACCAATGTAAGAATGGATCGGTCAATACAGATGGACAAACCCTTTTAGATATTCGTTTCAATCCAGATAATGAGTGTTCTGATTATATGCAAACATGTTGTAATGTAGAGGACAAAGAGGTAAATTAGCTACATATTACGTGAAAAGTATTGAAAAATTATAATAATAATATATTTAAAATATTAATTCAGAAGGTAGATCCACATTTGATTTCTTCTGAAGTATCATTAAAATGTGGAAAAAGGAACCCACAAGGTATTGGTTTTACAATGACTGGCAATAATGACAACGAAGCTGAATATGGAGGTAGAATAAAAAGTCAAAAGATCGAACATTTTAAAATAATCCTTCTTTGTATTTATGATTAGAATTTCCTTGGATGGTTGCTATTTTAGAACAGAAAAAAGATGGAGAAAAAATACATAATGTTTATACATGTGGAGGAAGTTTGATAACTCCAAACGTTGTTCTTACGGGTATGATAATAAAAAAATTGTTTCAAGATTATATTTATTTTAAATTTTTACTTGCAGCTGCTCACTGCGTTTTTAATAATAGTGCTGATGATTTTAAGCTCAGACTTGGTGAATGGGACACTCAGACAACCAACGAATTATTTCCACAAAAGGACTACTTAGTAGACGAAATAATAGTTCACGAAAATTTTAAACGTCGTAATCTTGAAAATGATGTGGCAATTATGATATTAAAAGAAACTGTTCCAATTAGTGAACATATAAACACAATTTGCTTGCCACCTGAAAATAAAATCTTTGACAGAAATCGCTGCTTTGCTACAGGTAACAAGTCACCCATTACAATACAGAATATTTGGAGTTTTCGATGCTTTTAATTGATTTTCAGGTTGGGGAAGAGACGTATTTGGACAAGAAGGAAAATATCAAGTTATATTAAAAAAAGTTGAACTACCAACTGTATCGTTCTCACAATGTCAAAATAACTTGAGAAAAACTCGTTTAGGAAGAAGATTTGTTTTACATAACACCTTCATGTGTGCTGGCGGAGAAGAAGGAAAAGATGTCTGTAAAGGAGATGGAGGAAGTCCTCTCGTTTGTCCAATCGAAGGAGAACCTGATCATTATTATCAAGCTGGAATTGTTGCATGGGGTAAGTAATTTGTTATTTTAAAAAATTGTACAGTTTGAATGCGTGAAAATCTTTTTTATTATTTTAATTTCTCATGATAAGGTATTGGATGTGGTGAAAAAAACATTCCCGGTGTTTATGTTGACGTTTCATATTTCCGTTCTTGGATTGATCAAACGATATCATCAAAAAATTTGCCAACAACAGGTTATATTCACAGCATTTAGAATAAGGGTTTGGAGTCGTCCTTGATTTTTTTTGTAAATAGATTGTATCGATTGATTGAAAAAATATATATTTAATAAAATTTTCAACAAGTAGAACATTTCTTGATTTTGTATTTATTGGCTTTTTCAGATTAAAATGTGATCTTGTTGTGATTATCTACAACGAATTGCGAATAATACATTAGCAAGTATATGTGTAGAAAAACACATTATTAAAGAAAATTTCACCATTATTTCTCTCAGAGTTTTATGTTAATCACCGGGGCTTTCCTGATCGTTTCTAGTATCTGTTATTCATTTAATAAAATACAGCTGAATTGAAATCATCTGTGTAGTAAAAAAAAGTCAGTTCAAAATATTGAAACAATTGAAAAAATAAAAATAACAAGTGAATATTAATATAGATCAAGTATGAGTAAAATATTGCTCAAAGTTCTTTTTGTTTTGCAATTGATTAAGAATTATGAATTTAAAAATGTAGCGACAGACATTACTATAAGAAGAAATTTACAACAAGTATGGTTCTTAAAGGTAAAGATAAATTAATAAATAACTAAAGTTATACATTTACTTTTAGACTACAAATTCGTTCTCACAAGAATGTGGAATTAGAAATGCAAAAGGAATTGACTTTCAAAATGATATTGATGGAGAGGCCGAATATGGAGGTAACATAAATGCAATATAAATTGTAAAAATCTGGTCTTTTGAGATGAACATTTAAATTCTGTAGAATTTCCTTGGATGGTAGCCATTTTGAAGGAAAATGTAACACTTGATTTTATTACTGACGTATATCAATGTGGAGGTACTTTAATAGCTCCCAATGCAGTTCTAACTGGTAATTTATTTTAAAGAAAAAACTTCTCAGATGCATGAAAATTTTAAATAAATGTATTTATAATATACAGCTGCACATTGTGTAAATAATGTAGAAGCCAAATCTCTAAAAATTCGGGCTGGTGAATGGGACGTACAGAGTATTGCTGAGCCTTATCCTCATACTGAGCATTATGTTTCTAGTATAATAATTCACGAAACATTCAATGATGTCAACCTTCAGAATGATATTGCACTTCTAAAGCTCAAAGGAAATGTAGGATTTGCTCAACATATCAATAAAATATGCTTGCCGCACCAAGATCATGATTATGATGGAAAAAGATGTTTTGTGTCTGGTCAGAAAATATTTTTGAAAATTTATTAAACGTAAAATAACTAATTTAAATATCTCATTCTAATAATAGGTTGGGGAAAAGACGTTTTCGGGAGAGAAGGAATGTATCAAACGATACTTAAGAAAATTGAAATACCAACTGTTAATTTTGCTGAATGTCAAAGTACATTGAGAAAAAAGCGTATGGGAAAAAGATTTGTTTTGGATAATAGCTTCATGTGTGCGGGTGGTGAGCCAGAGATAGACGCATGTACTGGAGACGGTGGAAGTCCACTTATTTGTCCGTTTGGCAATTCAACAGATCGTTATTATCAAGCTGGCATTGTCGCATGGGGAATAAAATGTGGAAATGAAGGAGTACCTGGTGTTTATGTTAATGTTGCTAAATTTCGATCTTGGATAGACTCAAAGCTTGTTTTGAATAATTAACGCTATGAAAATATCATCAAAAAAAATTATATTTTATACATTGTGAATCATTAGACACATTTTAATATATTTTTATTATAAGAAAAGTTCACAAGAAACGAGTATAAATTATTTGGTTGTTTCCAGCAGAGGAAGTGACTGACCAAAAAAATATCCCAACATTACACATTAAAATGCATTTTAAATATGGAATGGTCGAATTAAAATTTAAAAATCATTTATGTACTGTTATATGTAATTATTTCTTTGACAAAAAGTCTATTCATCTCACTTATGGAAAGTTCCAATATTGATAACAATAAATTGTATCATATTTCAATAGAATTTAATCAATGTTTATTATATACTTTATATTGAATTTCAATAACGTCTCATGACTATCTACTAAATATACAATCATATTATGTACATATAAGTTGAATTTAATCATACCTTGGATTTCCCCAGAAATAATAAATAAAGCGCGAGCGAATTTCAGTGAAAGAGAACAGCAATAATAGTGAGACATTTTATTCTAAGAGAAGGATCACAATAATACAAATGTCAGTCTTCGTATTATGATTTTAAGGTTTGAGAAAAATGAGAGAAACAGAGAAAGGCTGAGCTGATACTGATTTATTTGTATATACTTCTGGTGGATAAAAAAACAACCTTGAAAAATTGCTCTTTCAATGCATGGTCAATGTCATAAAGTTTGTTTAAAAACTATTCTTTTGTATTTATTAGTAAACATATACCGGTTAGCAGGTAATTTTGATCAGAAACTTTTAAGTGTGTTGATGAGATGTTTACGGGATATTGACTGTTCACGCATATATAAATACATAAGAAAAACACACAACAACAAAAATACTTTGTAAAAAAGAGATCTTTTAAACTGTTCTCATCCTCACAAACTTTTTATTCGTTTGCTGATCGCATAACGAAACAGTAGTAATTGAAGAAATCGTTATTGTTTTGTATAATTTATTTATTATAAACTAATTATCAAGTGTAAGTGTTGGAGATCATTGATATGATCAAACTAAAAATATATAATCCATATACCGTGATTTTTTTTAAAACAAACTTTGACAGTTTGTTCAAATCACCATCGCCGACGATGACTTAAACGAAAATATTGATTTGATAATTAATTCTTATCATAAATTTGGGAATTTTGAGTTTTGTCAGCGTGTATTAAACATAATTTTTGTCGATGACCTTAATGACCATAGAGCAGTCGTCACTTTTTAAGTAGGGGTTTTTTTAGTTTCAAAACAACTTATATAGAATACTAATAAACAAAAAGAGTCAAGAAAAATTAATGACTAAAATTTTTGCATACAACAATTTTTTGTTGATTGGTTAACATCAGTTCTAAGAAGTTAAAAAAATATTCGTTCATATTAATTGGGTTCGTTCACTTATGATGTCCAAGGTGATAATTTTTTTTTGAAAAATAATTAAAACAGAATTAAATTTAACAGATTAGAAATTGTGTATATGTAGTAATGACAACTCTACTTATCATGAACAAGAACAGCGAGCTTAATTTTTTTTTATCACAGTCATTCAATATATTAGTAAATGATATTGCATTTTTTATTGATTTAAGAACTCAGTTGGTGGTAACTCATATTGTGTATAGAATAAGTTTCAAATATTGAACGTAAAGATGCTAATATATAAACATGTCTTGGTATTAACTATTAAAAATAAGCACAAAACCAGTTTTAAGAATATCAGACATGACATTTTAATTGAATCAATCCATATGAAAATGCAATAACTCCATAAGTTACTTTTAATTATTTTTCTCGGGAACTACGTTATGAACTATAACATATTTGGTATCGTTGGAAAGCTTAGATCAAGGGCTAGCTACAAACTTGAAATTTTTTGGATTTGGACTTAAGCGGTTCCTCCCAGAGCACCTCAAAGGTCGAAAAAATGAGGTATTTTCAAATAAAAATTTTGTATGCCCACTATGCACAAATTTTTAATTTCTCTGTTGTATTATCTAGTACTAAGTAAGAACTAAAACCCGCCACCTCAAACAATAAATTTGAATGAGATGCCGTCGAGATATGAATTTTTGAAAATTTCGATTTTTGCAAATTTTTTAATATTTTTTGATGAAAATTTACAAAAATAATTATAATTTGACTAAAACTGGATATTTTCTGATAATTTAAACGAATATGGAAAGATTACCACCAGATCTATTAATTTTGTGTGACATTATGGAGTTTCAGTACTTTTGTCAATTAAGGCTAAATTTCTTCTTTGACTTTTACTAAAAAACTGACTTTTTGAATATTTGCATAAAAAATAGCATATGTCTGTACTGGAAATATTTTCAAAAGATGTGAAATTGATAGTTGCTGTACTAATCATATACCTCATTTTTTCGACCTTTGAGGTGCTCTGGGAGGAACCGCTTAAGTCCAAATCCAAAAAGTTTCGAGTTTGTAGCTAGCCCTTGATCTAAGCTTTCCAACGATACTAAATATGATATAGTTCATAACGTAGTTCCCGAGAAAAATAATTAAAAGTAACTTATGGAGTTATTGCATTTTCATATGGATTGATTCAATTGTTAGGTGCTATCATCTTTAGTATATAAAGTTTATTAACCGCATAATAATTTTTTTTTGCAGATGTTGATTCGAGGTTTGCTTCTGGTGCTAGGAGCGATTTTACTAGCACATGCAAATGAAGACGAAGCAATTAATGCTGCATTTGATAGTAAAAATAATGCCGTTGCAGATGACACACCAAAAGTAAAAATATAAAGAGGAAATACCTAGTAAAACCATGAAAAATATTTAATTAATTTTTTTCTTTAATTTATATCATCAGCCATGTAATGGAGGAAAAGGGGAGTGCGTACCATACTATCTTTGCAAAGACGGCAAGATCAATACGGATGGGTCTGATCTTTTGGATATTCGTTTTAATGAAGAAAACGAATGTATTGATTATTTTGAACAATGCTGCGATACGGGTGATGTACTGGAAAAAAAAGTTAGAATTCATTACACCAAATATAATTTCCAAAGATTTTAATTTAAAAAAATTTAATAAATAATTTAGCCCGACACAGAAGTAACTGTGACAACGAAGCCCAATACTGGACAAGGTTGTGGCCTTAGAAATGCTGAGGGCGTAGGTTTTAGAATAACTGGAAACAATGACGGCGAATCTGAATACGGTGGTAAATGAAACAAACATTATTAGCAAATCGAATACTTCATTAAATGACAATTGTTTTCAGAATTCCCATGGATGTTGGCAATTCTTAAAGAAGAAGTAGCAGCAGAACAAGTTCTTAATGTTTATCAATGCGGTGGAAGTTTAATAACTGCAAACGTTGTTCTCACTGGTAATGTTTAATTAAATACTTTTCATAAAGAAATATTTTAAGAATTTTGTATCAAATTATATAGCTGCTCATTGTGTGGACGGAAAAGCTCCTAATGTTCTGAAAGTTCGTGCTGGGTGAGTAGATTTTAATATTTCCTTATGACACATGAACATTTAGATTTTTTTTTTTCTTCAGCGAGTGGGATACTCAGACGAAGAATGAACTCTTCCCTCATTCAGATCATTCAGTTATTGATGTCGTTGTCCATGAAAAATATTATAAAGGAGGTCTTCATAACGATGTTGCACTTCTTTTCCTTAAAGATAGCATTCCACTTGCAGAACATATCAATACAATCTGCTTACCACCACAAGGCCAAGTCTTTGATGGAAAACGTTGTTTCGTTTCAGGTAATTAAACTAAATAAGTTAGAAATAATTAAATGATTTAAAAAAAAAATCTCATTCTAATAATAGGCTGGGGAAAAGATGTATTTGGAAAAGAAGGAAAATATCAAGCTATTCTTAAGAAAATCGATATTCCAACTGTCCCATTCGCTCAATGTCAAGATAACTTGAGAAAGACACGTTTAGGAAGAAGATTTATTTTACATGATAGTTTCATGTGCGCTGGCGGAGAAGTAGGAAAGGATGCATGTAAAGGAGATGGAGGAAGTCCTCTCGTTTGTCCAATTGACGGAAAGGCTGGACATTACTATCAAGCAGGAATTGTTGCATGGGGTAAGTTATCATGTTTTTGCAATTTCATTAAAATAAATATTTATATCACTTTTCAAACACTTAGGGATTGGATGTGGCGAAACAAGTGTTCCTGGTGTTTATGTCAACATTGCCAAATTCCGCACTTGGATTGACCAGAAGATTTCAGCAAAAAGTTTACCAACAACTGCTTATATTATCTAATCTAAATAATTTTATGTTATTTATCTGAAAATATGATTCTTCTTAATTGAATTATCGGTCAAAATATTTTCAAATTAAGAGATTTCAACTAAATTTATTACTATGTTGAGTGCCCGACATTTTACAAATTTACTGTTTTCACTATATACTCAAATAAAACTTGATATTTCAATTTCACTAAAAGATGTTTAGTCAATTAATTTTTGTTTACAATACATGATTCGTCCACGTCATTTATAAGCTTGTCTAAAACATTAAAATAATTTCCTCTCTAATTTCTCACAATTCGTTACAGTCAAACTCTAAAATGAGTTGGGGTATTAGGATGGAACGATTTAAGATGGAATTTTTGGCCCAAAAACTTTTGGCTGGTGGGCAAATCCTGAGTTCAAAAAATTTTTTTTTTGTTTCGACAAAACTTTTTTGTTGATTTTTTCATTAATTAATGCACATATGTAAGCAGTTTTAGTAAAAATCTGCTGTAATATTATAAGAAGAATAAGCAGTTGTACCTGGTTTCCTTTCTAATCCATTAGTTAATGAATTTTTTCCATTTTTGTAAATCTCGGTCAGTCACAAAATTGTGGAATTCAACTTTAAATCAAATTTTCTCGTAAAAAAAGAACTTTTACTGAGAAAAACTTTCAGTGACTGCTTTATTTTTAGTTTCTAAGCTAGTTTTGATTAAAACATAAAGCTATTAATAGCGATTTAATGATTAAGGGTGATTCCATGAAATAATTTCAATGTTTACATTTATCACCCTTAATTTAAAAATAGCTCAAGGATTAAAAAATAAATCCATCCAATTTTTTTTGGCTAAGTGGTTAATTATATTAACCATATGACAACCAAAAAATTTTGGATGGATGTATTTTTTAAACCTTGAGCTTAAACCAGCCAAAAGTTTTTGGTCCAAAAAATTCCATCCTAATTCGTTCCATCCTAGTTACTCCTCCCCTCTAAAACTATTTGCATTCTATTTCTCAAAAATAAATAAATTTTAAAAGTATTAATTGTTTAAATGGGTAACGCTGATACTAAGTTGAATTTTAGGAAGGCAATAATTCAATTAGCCAACAAAAATCAGGTAATAGTATGATATAGCTTTGTCAGTTGTAGATTAATATAATGCTTACAACGAAATCAATATTTTTTAATTCGTCATACAATTTTTTTCCTATGTATATTTTTCTTAAATTGATTTTTAATAGCCAATCAAACCAGAAGATGCTTTTTGGGAGCAATTTTGGGCTGAGCATCAGACATCAGTCCAAGGTAAATAATAAATGGATAAATTATTATCGGAATTGCAAGTTTTTATTAAAAACATCTGTTTGAAAAAAAAATTGTAGACGTTTTTGCATTAGTAACATCAAGTGAAATTAGAAAATTACGATTGGAACAACCAGAAAATTTAGCAACTTTATGCTACAAACTCACTGAAAAAATCGTAAAGGCCGTGGATACTAGTTGTAGAACGAGTTCAGACCAACAAGCTGTGCTCAATTGTGTTAGGCTACTCACACGAATCATCCCGTATATTTTTGAAGATAATGAATGGAAAGACTTCTTTTGGTCATCGCTACCTTCAAACGATAAAGATGATTCAACCCCATTAGCTCAAAGTTTGATAAATGCTGTTTGTGTATGTTGAGCCGTTTACTATTTTTTGTTTTCTAAAGTCCATTTTAAATCACATTTGTCAAATTATTTTTAGGATTTGTTATTTTGTCCTGATTTTACGGTAACTGCTGCCAATAGAAAATCATGTCCTGATAAGGCTGAAGAATTGGCAAATATTGATAGCTGTGAGTACATTTGGGAGACAGGTGTTGGTTTTGCAAATTCACTTCCGAAAAATAGTCTAATGGAAGCGAGAAGATGTGAATTATTAAAGCTTTTATTAACATGTTTGAGCGAAACAATGTATAGACAACCGAACATCAATGAGAATCAGCCAAATCGATGGATTCAATATTTTACAAGTGCTGAAAATCGACATGCTCTCCCACTTTTTACGTCTCTCCTAAACACTGTTTGTGCTTACGATCGTAAGTTGAACGAAATCTGATTATTCTTTATTGAAATGGACAAGAACTAATTAGTTTTTTTTTTAAATTTTAGCTATCGGGTCATTCGGTGTTCCTTACAATCATTTACTTTTCCAAGATTTTCAAGAACCTCTCGTAGAAGTTTGCTTGCAATTATTAATAGTAACGTTAGATCATGATGTCATAGGAGGATGTAGTACTCCATCACCGAATCCATCGGTTGTTTCTTCATCATTTCATGCAGAGGAGACTATCGTTGACAATTTATTCATCAATTATTTATCAAGAATTCATCGCGATGAAGATTTCAGTTTTATGCTGAAAGGAATAACAAGACTATTAAATAATCCTTTAGTGCAAAGCTATCTACCTAATTCTACAAAGCGACTTTATTGTCACCAGGAATTGTTAGTGTTTTTTTGGAAAATTTGCGACTACAACAAGAAATTTCTATATTTTGTCCTCAAGAGCTCCGACGTTTTGGATATTCTTGTTCCAATTTTGTATCATCTAAACGATTCACGTGCCGATCAATGTAAGGAAATAATCTCTTGACACTGTTTGACTGACATGTGACCTTTTTTTTATTATATATACTTTATCTCACACATTGTAGCTCGTGTTGGACTGATGCATATTGGCGTATTCATACTACTCTTATTGTCTGGTGAAAGAAATTTTGGTGTTCGACTTAATAAGCCATATGTAGCAACTGTTCCTATGGACATTCCTGTTTTCTCTGGAACCCATGCCGATTTATTGATAACTGTCTTTCACAAAATCATAGCTACTGGACATCAACGTCTTCAACCATTATTTGACTGCTTGCTGACAATTTTAGTAAATGTTTCTCCGTACTTGAAGACTCTTTCGATGGTAGCCGCAATTAAACTATTGCATTTACTAGAAGCATTCAGCACGCCATGGTTTTTATTTAGTTCTCCATCAAATCATCATCTAGTGTTTTTCCTCTTGGAAATTTTTAATAACATCATTCAGTATCAATTCGATGGAAATTCCAATTTAGTATATACGATTATAAGAAAGCGACAAGTGTTTCATACTTTAGCAAACATTCCAACTGATATGAATTCGATTAATAAATGCTTAAATAATCGGAAAATGAGTGGACGAACACAGAAAACAGCAAGTTTTATGAAGAAGTTAGAGCCAGATAATAATGATGATGATGATAATAATGATGAGGATGATGTCGAGGAGTGTGAGAACGATAATGAAAATGAGGATGTTGGATATTTGGCGGAGAAAAATTCAGAACCAAATAAAATTAAATCTGAAATTATTGGAGAAACGAGTGATGAAGATAATAAGAACGAAATTCAAGATATGCAGCCGGGAAGTAAACCAGCAGAACCTTGTCTCCCTGGTACTTTAAATGCGACACTACTTGAAACGCCAGCAATAAGTCAAATGACGGAGAAAGAGTCGGCACATCCTAGTCAGCAACTGCTCAATGATATCACAACAAATACGGACCACACATCTACATCAATTACGGAAATAACAAACGGTGAAACTGACATTAATCTTGATGAAAACAAGAGCACAACTCCTATTAAGAGTCCAGCCCAAACATTCAAACGTTCAATAAATACCAGAGGAAGCATTCGAGTAACTCAAAGTTTAGCACAGAATAGTCAAAACGTTTGGCGAGCTAATTCTGAGTGGGTTCAGTCATGGCGCGTGAAATTGCCACTTCAAACTATAATGCGACTCTTACAAGTTTTAGTTCCGCAAGTCGAGAAGATTTGTATTGATAAGTAATTATTTATTTAAAATATTGATATTCATTTTTTATAGCTTACTTACTTTTTTTTATGTCTTATTTAGGGGCTTAACGGATGAAAGTGAAATTTTAAAATTTCTCCAACATGGGACATTAGTTGGACTTCTTCCTGTCCCTCACCCAATTTTGATTAGAAAATATCAAGCAAACAGTGTGTATCTATACTATATTTTTTGCAATTTTTTTTTTCTATTTTGTTTTCTTTTATTTTTGTACAGGTGGAACTACAGCTTGGTTTAGAACCTATATGTGGGGAATAATTTATCTCAGAAATGTCGATCCTGCTATATGGTATGAAACAGAAGTGAAACTTTTTGAGATTCAAAGAGTATAACTTTTAAATGACTACCTACCCAACTTGTCGTTTTGTCATAAGTAAACCATAAATTATTTATTTTTCCCTCCTTTTGTGTTAAACACGGCTTTTTATTTGTGTTCTATTAAAATGCATTCTCGCTTTATATGAAATATTAGCTACATATTCCATATTTTATAAATCTTCTATATATTGTATTAATAAAAGAAAATAACAGTAATACATGTATTATTAACAGAGTGGCAGCAAAAAAAGAATCATTTTGTCTTTTTAATATAATTTTTTTAAAAATCTTCTAGGACCATGTTTCTTCTTGATAACGTCCACATTTCACCATGTCTGCCACATAATCTTTATCTTCTAATGCCTCTTCGAGTGATTCTCTGACAGCTTTTGGCATGTTTTTCGAATTTCCAGAAACATAGAAATATCCACCTCGTTGAAGAATTAAGCTTTTTAACAGGGATTTTTCTCTTGGAACTAAATCTTGAACATATCTAAAAATTATAATAACAAATTAAAATATGATTAATAATGATAAACAACATCCTTACACTTTATGATCACTGTCTCTTGAAAAGGCACAAAAAAGGTTCAATTTTCCTTCATTTTGCATCTTCATTAATTCCTCTTTACAGTGAAAATCCTTTTCTGCATAACGACATCCAAAGAAAAGAACAAACTTATCTTTAAAATTATTTCCAGAAAATTCGGCATCTTGAAGGATTGCACGAAATATTGCTAATCCTGTGCCTGGACCAACCATAATGATTGGCTTAGTGACATCTTTGGGAAATAGAAACGTTCCCTTCTTAATAGAAATTCTTATTCGATCTCCGATTTTCAACTCTTTTAACCAATTTGAACAGAGACCTTTGCGTTGAGCTTTAAGTCGTCTCGTATAATATTCAATGACGGCGACAAGTATATCTAAACGTTTACTATGATGGCTCGAAGCAATTGAGAATGCACGAGGTTTTATTGGTTGAAATAACTCAAAGAGCAAGTCAATGGTTAGTTTTGAGGTAGCATGTGGAAAGTCTTGTAAAACTTCAAGAATTGTTCGCCTTGGTCGATTAACATAATTCAGCAATTCGTCTTGTCCTTCAAATGAAGCAAATTCACATAATTTGTCCTTTTCTAATTCATTTTCGCAATTATACGACAAAACTTCAAAAGCTCTGATTTTAGGACGTGCACTCAAGTCCCAAAATTGGCTAGCAATTGTCTCCATCGATAAAGCCTTCTTCAAGAAAACTGGAGCTAACATTTCTGAAAATAAAGAACAAAAATTTAAAGAAAGTCCTCGTGTTATAGATCGAGGGACTTCAGCGCATTTTTGTATTAGCGATCAGTATTTGATTAGCAAAGTACTGCGTATTAAATAAGTCAATCATGAATATTTTGTGACTTAAATAAATTCGACGGCTCGATAACGGTTTTTTGACATTCAAATTTTCTAACAATCAAAATATATTTGAAAATTTCCCGCGTAAATGTACTTGAAAATCATTAGTTATAGTATAATTAACAATTTTGCGGTGAATTTTCATATTTTAAAATGGTTTGTCATTTAACGGCTTTTTGGAATTCAAATTTTAACTGCCAAACTATATTTGAAAATTTCCCGCGTTTTTATTACGCTTACAAATCATTAATTATAGTGTAATTAACAATTTTGCGGTGAATTTTCATATATTAAAATGGTTGGTCATTTAACGGTTTTTGGAATTTCAAATTTTCTAACGGCCAAAAAATATTTGAGGTAATGTTGAAATTATAGAGGTAGACAGGTAAAATTTTGATAGGTTACACCGTATTTAAAACAAAAAATCATTAATTATAGTATTTAGCGTTGGTTTTGAGATTTTTAAATGTCCGGGGGGCCAATAACTCGATGGCACGGAGCTAATGCAAAAAACTAGAGCTCTCTACGATGTCTAGATAAAAAGTTTTTCTTTGCAGCCGACCAGCCGAACAGCCGAACAAAGCGCATTATTAAGCTAACATTTCTGAAAATAAAGAACAAAAAAAATTAAGAGAAATAACATGCAGGTATGAACATCTATTTTTTTATTTCAGAATGTGAAGCTTTTATTCAATTTCATCTTCATTCCAGCCGTCATCGTCAGACAAGAATCTTCTTTTGGCTGTTGTATTCATGTATGGACGATAAACCCATTCTGTATCAGCCGCCTTTTCTTCATCAATTGTTCCCAACAAAATATGATATAATTTCAATTGAAAGCGAGGTCCAAGTTCCGTTAATTCAAGATTATTGTCAACGTAGCGATATGAATGATGCCGGAAGCTTACAAAATCATCGTGATTTGCAAATGTTATTACACGTTTAGAATCCTCTTTTGGAACAGGAAACAAGAATTTTAAAATTGACATGGTACGTTCGCCCAATTTCGTCTTAAAATTATGAAAAACAAGATGTGGTTTTGCTTCTGGCATAGTTCCAATGTCCGGAATTTCGTGTCGAGTTACAATGTCTGAAATGTTGAACTTTGCCGTTGGACCATAAGGTAAGTGACAAATCACCAAATTGGTAGGAACTCCACGAGTCTCGTGAATTATAATCAAATCGGTAGCATCATTGCCTCGACTAGCATGAACCAATTGTTTGATATCGTAGTTTCCTCTATTAACACGCTGTGCATTCGGTATTAACAATCGAAGTTCCTTTACAAACTGCTTTAATGTATTTGACGGATTATGGCTGGTAGTAATTAAAATTTTTGGATCTTCACTTCCCGCGTATAAATACTCATCATCTTGTGAACTTGCTGTATTTGCACCTCCATTTATTCCACTTGATCCTGATGCATGTTTTGGTCCCTCGTCACTCCATTTCAGCTTTTTCTGTAGCTCTAATGCATCTTTTCTCAAATCTCCATGAATTGTCGTGTGCTCTTCCAAAGATTTCTTAATTCGTTCTTTCTTCTCTTGCAATGATTTATGCTTAATCTCGGCAGTTTTTCTGTACAAATACTCTCGACGCAAACGTGCCTGTCTTCGCAGCATTTTCTTTCTTTTTTTAATTCCAAAATTCTTCTAATACTCGTGTTTTTATTCAGCTATTCAGCGGGTTTTGTTTACAAAAAAAAAACAACAAGTTAAGGAATATTGCAAGCAAGCACACAGCAACAAAAAATAGACTCAAAAGCGAAAACCACGCTAAAAAATTCATTGAGTTCCGTTCAAAAATATGAACGGCAAAAATAATTACATATGATCTTTTGCTTATTACTGTAAGCAATATTTCATTTTAGAGTATAGACATAAGAAACGGACACTTGAACGGCATTTAAGCATTGAAGTAGTAGTTGGTAGTTCCAAAATATTCACATTAACAAAAATAGCTTAATTTTATTAAACTCACCATCAGTATCCTCAAGCATAACAACGTCTTTGGCACTAATGTCCAAATTATGATCCTTGAAAATTTCAAATAACTGTTTGACACTCTCCTGAGAATTTCTAGGTCTGATGTAAGCAACATCACCAACATTCCATGTCAAATTACAGCTATCAAATGATATTAATCTAACATCTTGAAAATGGTCCTCAGTTGTCGTCCTTTTATTTTCCTTAAAAAATTTTATTTAAACTTTTAGCCTGCGATAGATGAATTAAGGAAATTATTTATTACCAAGACGTGGACATATCCATTTGATACAGTTTCTTCAAAATACTCAGTGCCAAAGATGTCAATGTCAACATGATTAGGTGAAACTGATTGAATTCTTTTGACTGTCCATTTTGTAGTTTTAAATGCACTTGGCAATGGATTTACTCCCAAAGGAAGTGGATGAATTTCGTTAAGTTTATTCCAGAAATTGACTATCCATGGAGAAAGAATTCCACCGATACCTAAATCATGCTGATCATCACATAACGCAATAGGTAAAATTGCAGTAGCTCCAAGTTGTAATAGTCTTTTGTTAAGTCTCTTGGCGACAAAATTAAACTTCTGATAACTAGAATCACCCAGACCAACAGCTGCAAAACAAAGTTTTGACAACGAGTCGTTCGGAAGGCTTTTACGTAGCAGAAATTTCCAAAATGTTTTCATATTCTCAGGCTCCTCTGTAAAATAGGTAATTGATTAATTAGATTTAAAAAAAAAATTGGAGCCAAATTAACGTTAACGTAACGTAAGGTTTTTACGTTTGGAGGTTTTCAGCTGGTCATTACTAGTGCATATATTTTAAGGACAGACAAAGTGCAGAATAGCCTACCTCCAGATCCTGTGGTTGAGCATACAAACAGTACAAGTTTCTCGTCAATTAAATTTCTGACATCATAGTCATTCATAGGTTTTGCACATCCACGGCAATGATAACGTTTAGACTCGCGCCATATATTTTCACTAACTTCTTGTGCTGTACCCGTTTCACTTGCATATAAAATTGTTAAGTTCCTTTGAGACAACATTATTGAACTACTGACGCGAAAAACATATGATTTCAAGTGTATTTTTTTCCTTACGTAAATAAACTTTAATTTTAGAAAATAAAAACTTCAAAATGACAAGTATTTCTTTAAATTTCAGGCAATAGAATTGTATTTTGTGAGAGTTAAACACTTAATATACAATTTTTTTTACTATAATTATTTAAAAATAATAATGTTGCACAAATTTATATTTCATTTTTGCGAAACGCAAATCGTTCAGTGTGATATTCTTTTTTTCACAGCAGCACAGCGGAGGAACGTACTTTTATTGTGAACAATATGCTACTGTATTCACTTTGTCTGGTTGGTTGGTTAACTAAGATATCTCACTTTGCATTTTTGATATTTATTTAATGATGTTTTGTGCTACATTTTCCGAACTTTTCTCCAAAGTTTTATACATTTTCACGCCAATTTGACTTAATATTTTGTCATAACTTTCTACTGATCATCAACGCGAGAAAAATACGCTCACGTCGTCCATATCCAAAGTACTGGCGATCTTTATTCTAGTTTTCTAAAAGGTCCGATTAAAAAAAGGAATTTAAGCAGTAAAAATTGCAGTTAATAGTAAATAAAGTGTAGTAATGTATTAAATATACTAAATAATATGATTAAAAAAGTTTCGTCTGCAGAAATATAATATGTGTGTCCTAAAATGAGTGTGAAAGTTTTTACTATGGAATATTATTCAAATTAGCTCAAAAAATTTGGAGTTATAGAAGGAGAATATTTATTTAGCAAGAACATATTTATATTTCCTTTTTCGAAAAAATTGCATAAATTATTCCAATATTAAATATTCCTCGATATCAGATAATTATACAATGCCCAGTGCTTCATTCTCATCATCAAGAACCTATAGACGTTCAAAACGAAAAGGATCCAATCGAAATAACTCAGGTAATTTTTTTTATTTTTTTTTTGTGTTTGTGAGTAATGTAAAATTTATGTTCTTTCGGACAGATGGGTATAGCGGGACTACATATATGTGATATTATTATATTTAAAAAGGAACAAAAATCTACTTTATCAGTTTCTCTCACTGCCTCTACCTGCGAAAATTGTGATGCAATTTTCAGTGTTTAATTAATTTTGAGGCAGACATTATTCACTTTTCCATTAAATATTTCTGAAATTATAGGAAAAAAAACCTTCTTAAATACATACTTGCATACCTGATAATGTCTGTATCATTTACACACATGTAAATCTATGCCTTGATATTATTTTACATCGAGAATTTATCCTTTTAGGTATTTATTTATTCTCACTCTCAATATTTTTAAAATTGTATATAATTGGGAAGAATGGATTGAACATTTTTACAATTTCATATAGATAGTATTAGTTAATATAATATAGCAATTAATTAATTTTTCGATATTTTTTTTCGGGGTTTAATAGGGGTTTAAGGGAAGTTTTTAAAAAAAAATCACGAAAAACTGGAAATTGTTGATATAAATAAACTGCACGATTGTAATATAATTAAAAGTGACTTAATGTTTATTTAATAAGAGACGATGTTGTCTCATACGAGTTATAATGAAAACTAACTTGCATATTTTTAATAATAAAATGCTTTGTCTTCTCTCTTAACGTTCTAGATGCATATGAACCGCCGAATTGCCAAAATATTCCAGCACCAAATGTTGGAACTGCTCCATCCGTAAATAATTCATCTTCAAATCCAGATACTTCCAGTTCGTCAAGCTCGAGTGGTAGTAATCCAACAATACCAAATACTACTTCGGCATCAACCGCCGTTTCAACAAATGTGTCATCAAACGAAGCTCTACCAAGTAATTCCAGTGGATGCTCCTCTACATCTGCAAATTGCCATCACTCGCCATATGATTTAAGGAAAAAGTCTCCGTCAACATGTAATAATAATAGTAATAATAATAATAATAATAATAGTAGTGAAAATTGGCTAGGTTGCACTGCTGGCCCGAGCGGTGGAAGTAGTTCAGCATCTTCGTCGGCAACGTGCTCAACTGGTCAACAATCGTCTTCACATGGCCATCATCATTATTCATTAGCTAATAATAACAATGCAAATTATGATTATCTGCCCGCTCGAAAGCGTCCACGACGAACATATTCCACCAATGATGCATCCACGACTGTGAGTGCAGCACAATATCTTCAATATGAAATGCCCGATGAAGTTTTGCTAACAATATTTAGCTACTTATTAGAGCAAGATTTATGTCGCGTATCGTTAGTATGTAAACGTTTTCAAATCATCGCAAATGACTGTGGATTGTGGAAGAGACTTTATCAAAATGTTTACGAATATGATATGCCATTATTCCATCCTGAACATGGTGTTATGAATTTTGTAAAAGTAGAAGACTGCGACTATACTAATCCGTGGAAAGAGAGTTTTCGACAATTGTATCATGGAATTCACGTTCGACCTGGATATCAGGATAAGAAATATCAAGGCAGAAATATTTCATATTTTAATACTGTGCAAGCAGCACTAGATTATGCTGACGAGAGAAATGCTGCAACTAACTTAACTGGAAATGCTCAAATGAATGGAGTGAGTGGCACCAGTAATAGTAATTTATCAATTCCACCACCATCACCTAACATCTTATTAAATGATGAGCATTCATCTGTTCAAGACCTGCCTAGTACTTTAATATTTTTACACACTGGAATATATCGCGGTGAATTTCTTGTGATTGATTCCGATATCACATTAATTGGTGCTGCATCTGGAAATGTTGCAGAATCCGTAGTTTTAGGTGTGTATTCATTTATTTCAAATAAATTATACGGTAATATTAATGTATTATTTCATTAGAACGTGAATCAGAATCAACAGTTATGTTCGTTGAGGGTGCAAAAAATGCTTATATTGGACATATGACTCTTAAATTTTCTCCTGACATTACAAGTACTGTACCCCACCATAAGCATTATTGTCTCGAAATTAGTGAAAATTGTAGTCCAACCATAGATCATTGCATCATTCGAAGCACTTCTGTTGGTAAGTTTTTCTTATTATTACATATTATTACACCCTTTTATTTTTTTTTACACGCTTTATTTTTATATTTGACTCACTCTGTCTGTCTCTTTGTCATGATCAAAACTTGCAATCGATTTTTCGACCACTTCTACTGCTCCAATCGAGCTGAAATTTTTCATGCACACATATTTTGGATGACAATACAATATTTTAGCGTCTCAAAAATGCTTAATTATAACATAATTAAATTTATGATATTTTATATGAGAAAATAATCCAATATTAGTGATGTCATTTTCTGAAAAAAATTTAAATTTTCCGAAATGTAATGGGTTAAAGTCTCAACAATGACAAAAAAATTTATTCACTTTTTTGATGTTTCATGATTTATTTATGCTTAATTATATTTTTTTATGTCATAAAACAGCCAAAAAGTACAAAGAAGAGTACATTTTGATTTTTTTTGTATGAAATGTATACATATATATACGAATATTTGTCACCAAATTGTATAGTTGTAAAACTGTTTGGATCAAAGTGGTGTGTAAATACAGCTATTGTGACTCGTTATATATATTTATATTAGTGGATGTATTTTTGGGGAGAAAAATCTTTGTAATGAAAATACCTTAGCTTGGAAAAAGGAGGAAAATTGTGAAAGCCAATTTTTTAGTTCTTGTAAAAAAAAACTAAAGTTTGTATGCCAGATGTAAATGAGAGTATGATTTTTTTTGGTATTTTATATTTCATGAACCTTAATATCAAAAGGTTGAGAAAGCATGACTCATGGAATTCGTGAAAATTTTCCAAAATTGTTAGAAGACTGCGTATATGTGAGAAAGTGTTGGTAATTTGAGTAATTGTCAGGGGGAAGACTACTTGGTGGAAAATTTTTCCGCCACGTCTGGCGGAAAATTTTCAGAGAGCACTAAGAATCAAATTTTTGGTGCTAACATGTATAAAACCTTAATACAAGAACTACTGACCCTTTTTCCGCCAGAAAATATGTGTAAATTTGAAGTTATAGCTCAAAAAGTGCGTGGCGGAAAAATTTTTTTTGGCGGAAAATGATTTTTTCCACCAAGTAGTCTTCCCCCTGGTAATTGTTGAACGCAATTTTAGCAACACAAATATTCAATCGTAGTAGTCAACGTTTTCTTCAAATAATTTAGTACTAATGCATATCTTAAACAAATAACACGTCGTTTGTCGTCAATAAAATATAGTCCACTCTAAACCAGAACCATCGCATTTATTATTGTTGTACGCAACAAATTGGTTAAGTGGATATAACCTGATAATCAAGTCAAGAAAAATCAAGTTGATAAACTTTCAAAGATTGATTGAAAAATTTGTATTGAAGTGAAGCTGAAGAGAAGAACAAGCAGCAATTATCAAGTCAAAATGTCGTTGAAAGGAATTGAAGGCAAAAAGGCAAAGCTGAACTCAATTATAGAAGATTTTGAAAACATCAAAACATTGAGAGAAGAAAACGATTGAATATTTGTGTTGGTCAAATTGTAGAAATTACGTTTAATAGTTCGAGCGGAGCTCGAATGTAAAAGTTTGAACGTAGTTCGAACTAAGTTGAGCGTAGCTCACAAATTTTTACGTCCTGAACGTAGCGTAGCGAGTGAAGTCCTTAGAAGACTGCGGATAAGTGAGAAAATTTTGAGTTAACACTACTGTGATCTATACCAGTAGGGGTTGTATAGTATTTTGCGTGATATAGAACTAAAAAGTAGAAAATAATTTATACATTAAAAAATACTTTTTAAAAAACACACGCTTTTATATGGAAGACTTTTTTGATCACATTTCTAATTGCCCAAAGAAAAAAATTCTATTAAATTTCTAATTTATGGAAAAGCGTGTTTTCATATTCACACCAACTTACATTTTATTTTTTACTTTTTATAAAATTTTAAGGTTTTTAGTCATCTATATAAAAGCGTGTGTTTTTTAAAAAGTATTTTTTAACGTATAAATTATTTTTTACTTTTTATAAAATTTTAAGGTTTAGTCTTCTGTATAAATTTTAAATTCATTTTATATTATTTTTAACTTTGATTTCTATGTTCTCAAAAAAAAAATAGTTGGAGCGGCTGTTTGTGTTAACGGAGTTGCTGCAAATCCCCATATTAAATATTGCGATATAAGTGACTGTGAAAATGTTGGTCTGTATGTGACAGATTATGCTCAAGGGACATATCAGCACAATGAGATTAGTCGAAACGCATTAGCTGGAATTTGGGTGAAGAATTTTGCGTCTCCAATTATGCGCGATAATCACATTCATCATGGCCGCGACGTAGGCATTTTTACTTTCGACAATGGAATGGTAGGATATCTAATTCATTTCTGCTTGATGTTTTCCAATTTCTTATTACAATTTTTTTCTTTTTATGAACTTATAAGGGATATTTTGAGAAAAATGATATTCATAATAATAGAATAGCTGGTTTTGAAGTAAAAGCAGGTGCAAATCCAACGGTTGTCAAGTGCGAAATTCATCATGGGCAAACGGGCGGTATTTACGTACATGAAAATGGTCTGGGGCAATTTATCGAAAATCGAATACATAGCAATAATTTTGCCGGCGTTTGGATAACATCAAACTCAAATCCTACAATACGCAAAAATGAAATTTACAATGGTCATCAAGGTGGTGGTAAGCTAAATATGATAAACACATCCGATTATTATGTGATGTAATTTTAATTTTTTTTACTTTTATTCTCCATCAACAATTGCAGTTTACATCTTTGGTGAGGGAAGAGGATTAATTGAACATAATAATATTTACGGCAATGCTCTGGCTGGCATTCAAATTCGTACTACGTCTGATCCAATTGTGAGGCATAATAAAATTCATCATGGACAGCACGGGGGAATTTATGTGCATGAAAAAGGTCAAGGTCTAATAGAAGAAAATGAAGTTTATGCAAATACTCTAGCCGGTGTATGGATAACAACTGGAAGCACTCCAGTATTAAGACGAAATCGTATTCATTCTGGAAAACAAGTTGGAGTTTACTTTTATGACAATGGACATGGAAAACTGGAGGATAATGACATTTTTAATCACTTATATTCGGGCGTTCAAATTAGAACTGGTTCTAATCCAATTATAAAAGGCAACAAAATTTGGGGTGGACAAAATGGCGGCGTTTTGGTCTATAATGGTGGTCTTGGTATTTTAGAGCAAAATGAGATTTTTGATAATGCAATGGCTGGTGTTTGGATTAAAACTGATTCTAATCCAACATTAAAGCGAAATAAGATTTATGATGGAAGAGATGGTGGAATTTGCATTTTTAATGGTGGCAAAGGAATCTTAGAAGAAAATGATATTTTTCGTAACACACAAGCTGGTGTTTTGATTTCTACTCAATCTCATCCCGTACTAAGACGAAATAGAATTTTTGATGGCCTGGCAGCTGGCGTAGAAATAACGAATAATGCAACGGCCACTTTAGAGAATAATCAAATCTTTAATAACAAATTTGGAGGACTTTGTCTTGCGAGTGGCGTTCAACCAATTATACGTGGTACAAATAAAATTTTCAATAACCACGATGAAGTAGAGAAAGCCGTTAGCGGTGGTCAATGTCTTTACAAAATATCGTCTTACACATCATTTCCAATGCATGATTTTTATAGATGTTTGTCATGTAATACAACTGATCGTAATGCAATCTGTGTTAATTGCATCAAAATTTGCCATCAAGGACACGATGTTCAGTTCATTCGACACGATAGATTCTTTTGCGACTGTGGAGCAGGTTAATTCTTTTTACAATTATCTCATTTATATGTACACATTCTAACATTCTTTCTTTTCTCTTCCTTTCGTTTAGGCACACTAACGAATCAATGTTCACTCCAAGGAGAACCGACTCAAGATACCGATACACTCTACGATTCAGCTGGTAAACCAAACGTTTATTTAAAAAAAGCCTCATATTAATTAATATTTCTTTTTTTTATTTGCAGCTCCAATGGAATCACAGACTAAAGAAAATTGGTAAAAAGTTGCATTACGAATTTGATATTGAAAATCACAAAAAGTAATTTTCTGTTCTGTGTTAACAACATTGTATTTTTTTTTGTTCATTCTTTTTAAGTTTTAGTGATGTTTAAGAACGAAAAAAAAATAACGTTTATAGATATTAATTTCTGAGTGTATTTTCACATGATTTAAGACTTTTTTTTTGTCTCAGTAAATGATAATTTACAAAACTATGCATTGTAAATATGCAAAAGTTTATTTTATTCAACAATTTTCCATATATTTACACTTATAGGGTTGGTAACTCAAGATTTTGAGCACAAACTCTTAATTTTGGTACAATAGTACTCTAATCTTTCTTAGCTTAGCATTGCTATACTCATTTACTTTATAAGTTTATAAAAAGTTTTCAAAACATTGACATTTCACTTGAACCGCTCAACAGACAACAAATTACTTTATTTTAAAGCATTATTAAACAAATGGGTTCAAGAAGAAGAAAAGAACTACATATTAATAATTCTTTTGATATCTTTGGTGTGTTAAAATTCCTAAAAAAATAATTATTTGAATAGAATGTGAAGATAATCTTGAATTTCTATATAGATGTACAGCTTACTGTCTACTTAATCATTAAATAGAACATTTTAGATGAAAAAAAATGCAAGTTCGCAAATATCCCGCCCACGCAATCATATTTTTAACAAAAGAACATTTTTAATCGTAAATCATAAATCTTAAAAAAAATAAATTTTGGAAATCAATTGAATATATTTTAAACAAACTTTTGACATCATCCTTAACTTTTTTTTATTTTTGACAAAAAATGATTGTTCAAAATTATCACGCAGCATTTAATTAAAAATCATAACTGGTCAGGTATAGACAAATATCCAATGCTAAACCTTTAAACTCTTGCAATATTCTGTTGGTCAGTATTAAAAACAGTAAATTAACAAATTCCATTTTTTGGATATTTTATAACAAGGAAAAAACGAAAAAGTTTTTAATAAAAGCTTTTTTGACTGCTAGATTCACTTTTATAGTTAAAAGATATTTAATTTTTTTAGTGGTTGTTATTTTGGATAACGATTGAAATTTATCATTTATTCTGTATTTTTAATGCCGGTTTTATTGCATCAGAGTTGTCACCTATCCCAAATGTGTACTAGGGTCTGATAAACTCTGTAGCATTGTATATTATAATTAGGATTGCCCTCTATTTTTTCCATTTTCGAAAAAAAAAATTAGCAACGTCCTCTATTTCTCTGAAAAAGTTTCTGGTCATCCTAATTATAATGGCGATTATCAGTAAAAAAGGATTCTTCTCGTTTTGAATTGAATTGATAAAAAAATATCCATATCAAAATCTATTTATCAATACCAATGTAATTGAAAAAATGTGCATCTAAAGTTTTAATTATTGTGCCATAAATTTTGTATTTAAAATCGGAAAATTTCTTGCATATTTCATAAATTTGTAGAAAGTTTATGAGATAAGGAATAATAAAGGATGTACGTATGTAAACATTTGAATGAAAGAAGAAGAAAAAAAATACTCCAAAATTTGACTTGAAGGAAGAAGTAGTAGTACATGTATTCAGATGCATATAGATAAAAAAAAATTACTTAAGCATAAACTTTCGTAAATGTCACAAAAATTCATTTAAGCAACTCTCCTTCCTAGACTATCAATAATAATATTAATAATAATAAATAATAAAAGCACATTCGATAAAGAAATGAAACTTACAACTAATTATAAACTGTTTCGACACTTCAAGTGGAGAATAAAAGGAAATTGATGAAAAACTGAAAAGTACTATTACATACTATACATTAGTAATAAGAAGGAAAGATATTAAAAAAACATATTGAGGTATTATTTTTTATTAGCATTTTAAACAAGAGAAAACCATATAAAATGAGAAAATTTGATGTATTTTTAATTGCGTAATATTTTTCTTTTTTTTTTAATAAAAAAGTTGCTCTCTCCCTTTGCATTTTTTGTGGTTTGAAAACTGTTTGTTCTTTAAGCAAAATTATTTTTAAAAAAAATCCTACAAAAATGGCAATATTATACAAAAATTTAAGTGCAGTGTCAACTAAATGTCACAAAAATGATAATAAATATTAATTATGCAATTATCATAAATAAAGCATTGTGTTTTAATTTTTAAGCATTGTCACGGCTTCATTACGGTTCATTACATTAAAAATAAAGGCTCTCAATGATTTAATTAAATTGAATTAAATCTTTTAAGAAATAACTCTTAGAAAATAACATAAAATTCATATTCAAAAAACGTTACAAAATTTGAAGAGGAAGTTTGCAGAGAAAAGAGGTTATTGTCCGTCTGCCGCTTAGCTACATATTTTTAAATATTATTCGACCGTTATTTTTTAAATAAATTTTCCAGCTTTCTCCTTTAATTTTTAGACGACTTTCATTGCTTAATAAAGTGTAAAGCGTATTTAGATCATTTTTCAGACCAGTCAATAAACCATTAGCTTGATTGATAACACCAAGTTTGTGTCTACGATGAAGCAAAAGGCAGTTATTTTTTATTTTTCAAAAATAGTGTAAATAATTCAAATTAGAGAGGTATCGGCATTGAATAGGTTGCGTGAAAAGGCAGAAAATAAAATTAAATATTTTTTTTTTGTCGATATACGTTCAATCTCTTGATTTGGGCACCAAATTATCACCAAGCTAGTAAATGTATTGAGAATAAAAAATTATTGAACAGAATAATTGCAAATCAGGAGGTTTAGCTTATTACCTAACATTAAGAATTTTTTTTAAAGAAAGAAAAACATAATAAATCATAAAATGTCAAAATTAGCAAAGAAATTGTTTGACAGCTTAAAAAGCAAAGAGTTCAGGGACTATTTGATGAGGTGAGCCTTATTTCTATGCAAATCATCTATTCATTTTTATCGTAATTTTCTTTCGGAAAATAGATAACGTAATCTTATCCGACATTATTAATGTTTATACTCAATATGACTTAATCTTCTCATTATTCAATTGAACAGTACACATTTTTGGGGTCCAGTAGCGAATTGGGGCATTCCGATTGCATGTCTTGCGGACATTCGAAAGGATCCAAAAATTATTTCAGGCACAATGACTACAGGTAAATGAC
Source organism: Chironomus tentans (assembly GCA_963573255.1). Classification (NCBI taxonomy): domain Eukaryota; kingdom Metazoa; phylum Arthropoda; class Insecta; order Diptera; family Chironomidae; genus Chironomus; species Chironomus tentans. The sequence continues at coordinate 28,648,416 of OY754304.1, read as the reverse complement.
TACAACTAGCTTTTGTTGGTCGGTAATGCAGACTTATACGATAAATGAAGGTCATTCATTGATATGAAAATCTTTTTCACTTCTGTTGTTTTTCAGCACTTATCCTCTACTCTTGTGTTTTTATGCGTTTTGCCTGGAAAGTTCAACCACAAAATCTACTTCTTTTTGCTTGTCATTTTACGAATGCATCAGCTCAAACTGTTCAAGGAGGACGATTTATCGGATATCATTATCTAGGTGGCAAGGAACACGCTCAAAAGTCTGAAGAAGCAAAGAAAATTATGAATGAATCTATCGCAGCTCCACAAATTAAGTAAACATTACCTTTCTGCAACAAATGATTGTTATTCATTCTTCGATTATTCAATACAAATACAAATTTTTTTTTGTTGTTGATTTTTTTTAAACTTTTCTTCTAAAATCTCCTTAATTTAAGTCATATTTTTGTTAATTACTTTGTCTTTACACGGAAAACTAGTTAAACTATATCAAATAAACAAAATAAATAGTCACAGGAATCTTTTAAAGATTGAAAAATTTCACTGAAAAAAAAATTGTAGTTGCAAAATTTCAGTCAATTTCAAACTTTCACCTTGAAAGGTCGATTAAAAGTTTTTCGCATAAATTATACCATAAAAATTCAATTTGGAACACAGACATTAATTATATTCACTTTTGAGAGCTCAAACCTTGCGGCAAAATCATAAAAGGAAGTAAAATACAGTGATTTTTATTAGTTTTCAGTGCTTAAGTTATTTATAAATAAGTTTGTGACAAATTAAGTGATTAATCATTAAGCATGGATAAAGTTGATCATCCTTTTACTGATTGGATAGATGATGATGATGAGGAGGAGGTAGAATATGAGCCCGAAAAGAAGTTTCAGCTGAAATCGCAATATGTAAATGGAAATTCTAATTTCAAAGGTATGTAGTGTCATTTTTCTCGGTATAATATGTAAATATCGAACAAAAGCATTTACTCTCGTGGAATTCTTGGGAGATTTCTTTCTCGCTTATCTCAAAAGAAGAAAAAAAAATCGTGATACACAACACAAATCTTTATTAATGAATTAAAAAAATAGAAGGAAAAAAAAACTCATCCAACGGCTTATTTCAAATCTGTAAAAAAACAGTCGGAAGGAAACACGTTTTATTGTTCCATTTACTGTCTGTAGTCATGTGTGGGAATTTTCTTTGCCTTGAGAGTTGTTTGATCCACCACATGTGCATGGGAAGTTTTTTGTACTTATGTCTCTACATAGTACATTCTTGTAAGGATTGATTCTTTTATCTTAGTTTTTTTTTGCAACCCTTCTTCTCCCCATGCAAAGCTTCACATTTGTTGATTTTACTTCTTAATATAAACGATTCATTGTGAAACAGGTTTTTATTAAGGAACTGCTGATGACTCTTTGTCTTGCTCACTCACTCACTCACTCACTAGCATATGGGTAGAAAGAAAAACTTTGACGAATGAAAGAAAAGATAAAACTCTTTTAGCAAATTTCACGAAAACTCAACAGATTAGACAAAAATAGTAATTCAAATCCAGAGTCTAATCCAGAAACCTAAAATGCGCTTCGAAGGATCTCACATTTCAAGTTTTACTCACAAATATAATATTACAATTAATACTTCACATGAAAAATGAAGATTCCACTAAAATCCAGTCTTGTTTTAAAAAACGTGTAGCATTTCTACAAATGTTTTTTTTTACTTTCTTAAAAAATAGGGGAAAATTCTTTTTTTTTGCTATGTTCTTGTTTGTTTGATTCAACACAGCTTCCATCTCGGAATATTTGAATGCATATAAAATCAGGAGGTAGAGGATACAAGAAATTACTTACTAATATTATTATCTAAAGAAGAAACATTTCAAGTCCATCTCCTTCTTTATCGTTGTGTGCAATAAAAAAAAGAGTCATTTATCATCTTCTGGCATTTTTTTTTGCTCAAATAATAGATGCAAATAACGAATTTTTCTATAATGAATAAACATCTGGATGTTCTCCTTAATAATTAAAATATGTACTGACTATGAGGAAGATATGTGTTGTACATAAAATTCAATTCGATGTCAAAGAGAAAATGTGTTCCTATTAATCAGATAAAAACATTTTATTTAATTATAAACTGCATATAAAGTTATGTGCGTAAATAGCAAAGAATCCGGCAAAGATTATTCCAAAACTATCACTTAATGCAACAATATTCATGGAATATGTTTTAAATTCTGGCATGACGTCTTGATTAATTCGATAAAATGTATTGACGTAGACGAGACCACCTTGTAAACCTTCAATAAAGATTATTGTCATAATGATCCAAATACTAGGCACAAATAAGTAAATGGCTTCGATTGTGAAGAATATCGCAATTGATCCTTGAATGAATGACATGATCCATGTTTGTTTGATTTGTATAATATTGACTGATGATCGAGCAACGAATACGCCAATTTGATACATAACTTGATACCAATGATATTGTTGCTCCTTTGTTAAAGAAATATTCTCAAAGATGACTAACTCGAACTAAAAGGAAATGACCACAAAACAATTACACTTAAAGTTCGTTTATCCCTCATCCATTTGTTAATTTAATATAACTTACCAATCCTTGATTAATAAAATACTCAAAGAAGTAAACAAGGGCTAATGGTACTATATAAACAAATAAAGTGGGAAGGAGTGCTAGTTTTTCAGAAAATGTCAGTATGGTATTTGAAAAAATTCCTTCTCGATGAATTAAAGGTACATTGTCATCAACTTCCTCAATAAAAGAATCACTTAAATTATTGTTTGATATAGTGTTGGGAGAAGTTAACACTGTCTTATAAACTGTAAATTCTATTAGAGGTACTAAGATCATTAACATTAATGTATTATAACTACTAAGGCCCATTTGTCTTAGCAATGAATATGAAAGTGCTCCTACGACTCCAGCTGCACCTGTTCCACTGCTCCAAGTAGAAATAGTATTTTTATCATAATATGTAGTATGATATAAAAATGTTGGTTCACCAAGACCACTAGAAAAAGAAGTTACGATAACACCAAGTATTACAATCCATTTTGATGCTGCTGTTGCGACTAATAAAAAACTTATAGCCGATGTAAGGCAAGCAGTAAAAATTCGAAATGTTGTATGATATGGAATGAAAGGTGACAATAATTTTATAACAAAGGCCGGAATTATATCAGCGAGAAGAATAGCTCCCGTGCTAATTAATGTACAATTCCTTCCAGCAGACCAACTCTTTTCATTTTCTATCTAAAATAATGTTTTTCATCTAAATTAATGTTTGCTTTATAAATTCAATCCAAATTTTAATTAATTACTCCTTTTGAGCTAAGAATATCTACAGCAGCAGTTAGCATGACAACGTATCCATAATTGTTGCACAAACCAAAAATAAAGAAGGCAGTTAGGTCACGAATTTGGCTACCATTATTATGTCTTTGGCTTCTGTGTTCATCCATTGTAATTGATAATAACAAATAATATCTATTTTAAAAGAACAACTAATAATCTTAAATTTGTTTGAGTGTATTAATTGTAAACAAAAGCGTACACAACAAGTAATTTATATGTGTGAGGTGGGTGGGTGAATCACATTTTATTATTATTATTTTGAAAATATTTTTTCAGTTACTTTTTTTCGTAATGGCTTTTGGGATTACTGCAAAAGGAGCTTCGTTCCATTTGATCCTAAAATACATGATCGCTTTGTCTAAATTGAACCATTTCAACTCACCTAAGTAGTTATTTAAAATCAAATTAATAATTTTTCTCAAAAAAGACGACATTTTATTTAACATTTAAATTCTTAAAAAAATATTTTTTTTTTTTGGAATTTTGTGTTTCTTTTATGGACGGAAATTTAACTAATTTTTATAGTCTTATATTTACGTGTGCACATTTTAAATTATTAGTAAATGTAAAATTAAAAAATGGACGGCATTAAACTTTACCTACTGATATTTAATACATTTAATTAAAATGTTCTTTGAGATTGCTTTAACATTATGAATATTCTTTTGCCCTAATAACTAATTAGAATCAGGTGACGTTTCATTTTTCTATCGATGTCTAACTTGCATGTAAAATAAAAGTGTCAAAAGAACCCCTGAAATAACCATTAATTGAGCCTTCACTGCACTAGCACCAGCCAATCTGCATTTAAATAAATCATATCGAGTTTCCTTATCGTTCATGATGTTTTGGAATTCAGATTCGACCAATTGACCATCATAATATGTTATTAAATCTTCAAAAGGGTATTCAAAACCCTGTAAACATTCACACTTGTATCCTCCACTTTCAAATCCACGACCCAATATAGGCACGCACTAAAAAATAATATTTTAGAGTAAAATACGAAAACATCAATGATATTAATGCACTTTTTATACTTACATAAGATGTACTTTGATCACATTTGTGGGTGTTTTTAAATGCATTCGGGACGTGATAATCATCAGGACACTGATTAATATCTAATTGTCTCATATCCATTGATACTGCAACTACACCTCTGTAATAGAAAACAATACATATTTTAAATCCATTTTTTTTTTAATTTTTAGTGATTATAATAATCCTCACTTGAACTCCAATTTTGCTTTAAGACTGTCAAATCCGAAAAATGGTGCAGCATATGTAATAATCCACTTTTTAACAAAACCCTTACAATCGAATCGTGGTACGGTCCAATGTCCATGTTCTAATTTTGCTGCATAGTAATAATTAGGATAATGTTCATACTTTTGAGAATATTCTCCAGTTTCATTGTGTCTGATTCTTATTTTCATCCAAAATTGCTCCAAATCATCAAAATTTGTAGACCAACGTTGTTTTAAAAATCTGAAAAAATCCTTTTCCAGATAAGTTTCACCCGTTTTGTTAAGACGTGCCAAATCTTCAACCTTGAATTTGCGCGTATTTAGCTCCTTTTTGTAAGCAAAAGGTGCAAATAATGTTCTATTCGTAAATTTATTTCTCGCCCAATACGTTCCTGCGGACCAAATTTTTGTGTCGCCAAGCAAGAGTGCTAAAGTTTCACCAATCATTTGATCTTCTGTAAGTGGTTTGTCGGCAACTCGTTTGCCGGAATAAACCTCAGTGGGATCAGATACTTGTAGAAAGGCACTTATGAAATTTGCCAATCGCAAAGCCATTTTAGCTTCATTTTCAAATTGTTTTCGAGCACCATAAGCAATATCTCCTCTCAAAACCAAATCTTGTTCATGATAACTAAAAAATTAAAAGTTAATTTTTGTAACAAAATAAAAATTAATTAATTAATCAGTGTCAAATATCTTACTCGCCACAAGTTCTTTCTGAAACACCTAAAATAAAGTTTAAAACTTGATCGGCGTTAATTTTATCAGTGTGAAGAGATCCTGCTCCTGTTGTGTAATTTCGATATTCAGTATAACGATCCAAATATTTTTCACGTATATATGGTGGAGCTCGCTCCCATTGAATTGGTATTTTTTGAATCCCTAAATTGTATAATAACAATAAATTATAAAAATTCTATTTAAATTCAAACATTCTACAACTTACATCCAACTTTTTGACAATCAAACCCATTGTAATACTGCTCATCTGTGGCTCTTTCTAAGATTTCACCCAAAAATGGTTGTCTAACGTGACTTGGCAATCGATGCTGCGGCTTGCATCTACATTGATATCCACCTCTTCGAAACCCCCAACCATCCAAAGGTTCACACTGCAATCCAAAAAAAATATATTAATGTAATTTAAATAATCTCTTACAATTAAATTCAATATGTACCTCTGTAGTTTCAGTTTTACACCGCGCAGTATCAGAAAAATGATTGGGACCTTTGTTTCCTTCACCTGGCGGACACTGATTTATATCAATTCTCTCAAAGTCCATTTCAACAACCGATACTGCAGTATACCTAGAAAAAAACAATTAAAATTCAATTATTGCTGTTTCCCAAATTACTTTTTGGTTTAAAAAAAAAATATGCACAATAATATCTTACTTTGGATATTCAATATGTCTAAATTGTGTGTGTCGAGGATAAATATCTGCTATAGGGACGACGGCAGCTACAAGCCATTTATTTGAACGTCCGCAATCAAAATAAGGTCGTGTAAATTTGACAGGCCCGGGAATTTCATCAGCTCCTGGCGGTCCATGGAATGTAAATGTTTCGTTGGTATTATTTGCATAACGAATTTCGATATCGTATGTTGTCTTTGTGTCGTGTCTATTTTCTACATCGTCTGGTAACCATTTTTTGTACCATTCATTAATTTTGTAATAATCGGTCGAGTAATCTTTAGAATAAGCATTTGATGGAATGGCACCTAGATCTTGAACTGAGAATGTATTCAGGGTTGATATCTTTTGCAAGTGAATTGGATCGTTGAAGTCATCCAGTCGGAATGTTCGAGGCGCAAATCTGGGAAAAGTTTTATTAAAAAATCCACGATATGAGGAAGAGTATGAGGAATTCGGTGCAAAGTAAACAGCTGAAGCGTTAATCATTGGATTTGCTGAAACATCTGCAACAGTTGATAAAAAGTAATACATCATTCCAGGATCGTAGGTGTCATTAATAGCTGGGCGAATAAAGCGGCTTTGAAGAATATAGCTCCAGAAAAATGCTCTACTAAGTGCCATATTATGTAGATGTAATAGAGCGGTTCGGTTCGGAAATACTGGATTTATGTTAATTTCCTTTATGTCTGGAAGATGCGAGACTGTATTTTCGGGCAAATATAAATCGCCCAAATGTTGAATTTGACAATTATCTTGTGTCACTTTATCATATTTTATTTTAATCTCATCAAATGCATCACGAGCTTGCCATTCAAATTGAGCGAATACGCCCATAATTAAAACTGCAAGAAATGTAAATATACATCTCCAATAATCATCTGTCGATCCCATTTTATTTTAAGCACTAAAAGGCACTTCACAAACTTATCAAACTTTTTAACTTATAAAAAAGTATTTTACTTTAAAAACTAAGCATTTTTCTTAAACTCTGAACTACGCCTATAAAAATGGCAGCACTTTACTCATCGGTTTGATTAAGCAATACAGTTGAACCTTCATATGCACGACTAATACAATTTGAGATTCTTGTTCGCTTATAAATACTTTCTAGCTTTTGACATCGACAGTATTTACTGTACACATTTGTTGAATTTGTTTTCATTCTATCTCTTTCTTAATTATAAAACTTTTTATTCCATGGGATTTGTATTCCGTAATAATTTATGCTTGATACTGTATATATTTATTAAAAACAAATTTTTTTAATCATAGTTTTATGGTTCTACAATTTTGATTACAACTAATTATGATATAATAATGAAAAAATAGAATAAAAAAGGACAATTGCATTTGATCAGTTTCAACGGTTTTGACCGTTTCGCCTACACATAAACAAAGCTTAAGTTTTTAAATGCGCAAAAATACGTTACACTTGATCTATCTGTGCAAAGTGCTTGAAAACACTTAATGAAATATATACAATTTAACCCTTATCCCTAAAACTTAAAAGCAATAAAAAAATTCCTAAATATAATTTAAATACACAATAGGAAAAATAATCTGGGTACAATATGAGGGGTAACATTTTTTTACTTATAGTGAAACTCTATTGTTCCACGATTTCATCAACCTTTATTAAAGGACTGATGCACCTGATGTTTGTAAACAAGAGGCATGAAATGTGGGTAATAAAACAAGTTTGATCCTTGATCCTTAAAATAGACACGAGTCTTTTTGATGATTTGACGTGTGTTATTTTTTTATATATTTAAGTTCAAATCCTTATACTAATGGGACATACAGTTCAAAAGGCATAATAAATAATTTTTTATTATTATATTGCTTATTCAATATACTTATTCAAAAAAGGTTGACGATTACTGCTCTAGAACTTTTTATAGTAGAAAATAATACTAAAAAGTTGTAAATTGTTCTAACCTATAAAAATTTACGAAAGTCCTCGTGTTATAGATCGAGGATCTTAAGCAAAAATTCGACCATAACTTTTCCTCATATTGCTTCTCATGGTTTTTAAAGGTTGGAAACTGGAATAAATCTAAAACTTAATTAATTACTATAAACAAAAAAAATAACTTTAGTGTATTTGAAATTCATTTCAAATTGTCAAAAATCAAAATAAAGTTGATTTCAATCGAGTACTAAATAGTTTTACAAAACATTTAATGGCATTTAATTTTATCCTTTTTAATGAAAAAAAAAATATAGAAAGGGAAAAAATTGTCCATCCTGTTTTGCTATATCAATTTTCGTTTTTATTTTTTGCATAAAGTTCATTGAATTTATCGTACACACAAAACAATAATAATAATAAAACTTCTTTAGTTTCGGTTTTTTATTATTTTTTATTTAGTATATATATATACATATTTTGCACGTTGTATGCACAGGAATTCATTCTAAGTTGCATCTGCGCATTGAAGTATGAACAAAAAACTTGTGGGAAAAGAAAGCATTTGGATATGCATTAAAGATTTGTTAAAAAGGAAATGTTAAGAAAGAATGAAAGGAGTGTAGATGAAAAAAGAGTTTGATGACTTTTTTATTCAAACTTAATGAAATAAACAAAAATGAAAAGATGAAAAAGAAAAAGAAATGCGATAAATAATAAGGTATATGTAAATATTTTTATATGTATGAAAGAGGCGATTCATTCAAGGAAACGGAATATACACAAAAAAAGCTCATACTGTGCATGCATTAAAACACGTGATTTGAAAAAGAATATAAAAAATGCATTTCTTAATGCAAAAAATAAAATGGGGTTGGCAGTTAAGCAGGACAGTTGCGAGAGTACTATTGTTTCAATTCGAGAGCCCTTTTATCACGACATGGTAAAATTGGCGGAATGCATATGTATATAACTTTCTTTTATCCAATATTTTCAACATCTGCTCACGTTTTTTCTTTCCGTCCTTTCTTTTTTTTAAGTTTTGAATATATCTATTTAGGTTGATCTTCACATGTAAACTCAGAATAAAAAGGAATGAAAGTCCGTTTTATAAATATTTTCATTATTAATTTTAATCTTTTAGCTTATTCTAAATACTGTCCTATCACTACTTACATTAATATTCATTATCTTTAAATACATACTTTTTACATAATTTTTATAGGTTTTCCATTCCTCTGATATATATATATATAAATATCTTTATATATATAAATACACAGTAAAAAGATTTAATTTAAGAGTATAAGAAATGAAAATTTTGTTTAAAAAAATCCTGATTTTCAAGTTAATTTATTATTCTATGAAGTCTTCTTAGTGATCTCGCAAGGAAAGAAGTGAATAAAAAGAAAAGAATCATACATATCTGTTTGTATAGTTTTTGGCGCGAAAGAATTATCAGCATGTTTTTTATTTATTTTTCTTCTCTTTTTTATCAATGCGGTAAATGCGGTTATTTCATTCGTTGATGAAAACTCAACTAATTCATATACCGTATTCGAAGATTATGAACGATTTGTAAATGAGTCAGTATCGTTGTTGCAAAATATTTAACTAGCAAACAATATTGGCTACTTAAAAAAATTTCAAAACAACCGCTATGCAGTGTTTTAGCATTATTTAAAAAATCCTTTAGCGTACAAGTCCTTGATTTTAAGTTGCTGTAGTTTATTTTTAATTGTTAAATTAAAAATTTAAAAATAAATTTAAATGTTAAATTTTTAGAAAGCAGATTTATGGCCAATTTTTAAAACTTGATTTTAAAAAGGTAGCTTAATAATGCATTTTATTCTGGTTTTTGATTAGCTCAGTACAATCGAATTATTGGCTTATCGAATAGGTTAAAAGCTCAAAATTATTGCTAAATGGGCAATTCTTTAGATGAGTTTTTCAAAAAATTATCCGAAGAATAAATTTTTCTCGAAAATTTTGCATTAACAAGCATAATTTTTAGTTTTAAATCGATGTAAATTGGCAAAAACGATTATATTTTACCTATTTTTGTCTTTGAAAGTAACCATTAATTAAGCTATTTTAATTTTTTTGTCAAAATTACTGTCAGCAAAAAATGGAATAAGCATCAGAAGAATCGAAAATTAAAGAAAAGTAAACACTAACTTTTTAATATGATTATACAGAAATGTAGTATTTGAGCTAATCTATCTAACCATAATCATATCACACCTATAATTTTGGTTACATAAAAATTAATTTTTGCTCTTAATTTCACACTTCAGTATTAAACTATGGTTGATTTAGTAAGAATCAATCGTAATAGATAGCTTAAAGCTGCTTTAAGCAATCAAAACATAGAAATTGAAAAGATTTTGACAAAAACTTTTTTGTAAGTAAAGGGGAAATGAATGGATTTTAAAAGCGCTTTTTCAAAATCTCAACTCATCTGGAGAATTGCCCAAATACTATAATAAATGATTTTTTCAAGAACATTTAATAATGAAAGTAAAAATCCAAAAGGAAGTTTTGAGCCGATTTCCAGTTTTAGACATAAAAATGTTTGCTCATTCATATCCTTACCGTCCAAGAGATTCTGTTAATAATTTAGATAGGATATTTAGCCGGATAATGAAACATTTACTTTTGATTTCCTGTTCAGACCTTTTAATCCTTAGCTACGCGTTTAATATGAGTTTCATGACTATTAGAAGTTTAACGAGTAAGGATTCGCCAGACCTACAGTTTATAGTGGGATCTTCTGAACTATTCATTTGATAACATTACTGCCTGTAGCCTACAAAGGAAGGCTGTGATCTTCATTTCTAGTGTTTATGATTCTAAATACGACAAGAGAAAAATTTCCTCGGATCAACCGAAATTTTTTACCAAAAAGTCGAGCCACTTCTGCTCACTATTTAAGGATAAACAAACATCTTATATAAAGATATTAGAGTTGATAACGTAATGTCTGTAGTAAAGAGAGCTAACCGTTTAATAGAGAAAAAGAGGCTTCAATAGGTTGAACCTTTTGAAAAATTCTGATTATGTGATAGAAATAGAAAATGTTATGAATAATTCATGAATTCTAAAAAATGCACTTTACATTATAACTTTTTTATATTCTTTTTTTCTTCTCTTTTTTCAATTTGAACAAGGTTAAGGAGTTAGCAAAAAAAAATTATTATTGAAAAAACTCGTCTTGACCACTTAATTACTGAAAAGATCTTTTTTGTTCATCCTTTTTCTCTTATAATGAAATCTGCCTATCATAATAATTTTCCCATCATAAATGATCTACTTACGCTTTGAGTTGCCAACTATAATAAAGGAAACATTATATGCTATGATATTCCACTGTCCCTTCATTTCTTATGCTTTCTTCTCAATAACACTGGAAATTAAAGAGGGATATAAAAAATAAATCTTTGGCAGATAGATTTTTTTATTATTTTTATGAAAAGATTTAGAGGAAGTTGCTACAAAAGAAAAAAAACCTTCCTTATTTCTTAAAAAAAAATTATAAAAAATTATTGTCCAGTAGGGCATTTCAAAACCATTTTTTGAATCAGCCAATAATGATTTTTTTTTTGTCGAAAACAATTAAACTTCATTGTTTAGGAGGAAGAGGTGTGCAGTTTTGTTCATTCATGTTTTTCAACATTCGTTGTTATTTTTACATACTTCTAAATAATATTTCTATTTTATTTTAAACATGATGTAAATTTCTCTTTTGTCAACTAATATTATATATTTTCTTCAACCCAATTAAATGAAACATAAGGTCCATGAAAAGAAAACAAAAAGACGAGATCGAATGAAAATTTTCAAATTTTGAATAAAAAAATCTGAAAGAAAACTTAATAAAATAAAACTAAGTAGTGGACAATAGAAAGAAAGAATGAAGCAGATGAAAAATCAGTACAAAGGATTATTTATGAAGGATGAATCACGATTTTGTTCTATTCTTCATTTATAAGTGTTGAATGTCATTTTTTTTATCATTGTTAAATACTTATTCATCATGTCTATATTTTTTTTGTCGTTATTCGTTTTAGCCATGTTTTTATTTTTAATAAACATTGGTTCGATTACATGAAAAGACGGTCAAATTTTTAAAGGAAACATAACATTATAAATCAAAGTTCTTTAATCGACGTTTATAAAACCTACAATTTTATCTTAACAACAACTCCTTAAAACTATATTATATTATATAAAATCTAATATAAAGCGCATAATCTTGTGTGTCTTGCAGCTAATTATAAAGTCTCAGATCTTAGGCTCAATATTCATGACAACTCTAATTCCAATTTATTCAGCATGTTACAACGTGTCCAGGTTCGTTCTACTAAAAGCCTCCAGCTCTCGTATCTATCTAAAACTGTTATTCCTCTGGTCTTAGAAATATAATATAAATGATGTAAATTTTTACAGAAAGAAACTTTGTTTAATTCCTTTTTAGTTCACAAAATTTCAAATAATACTTACGAAAACGCTTAGTTCTAAAAAGGAAAATTTAAAATGTGATTTAAATAATTTATGAGTAAAATACAACTTTGGCCAAAAAAAATTAATTTCAAACCATTATGTAATATATGCATATTAAAATAAAACAGTCATATAATAATTTCGTATATAATAAGAAGAAATTTTTCGCAAAACTCTTCTGTGGGAATAAAAACTGGATTTCAATATTATTTATATGAAAGGAGATGCTGCATATTATTCTTATTTGGAAAATTTTATTTTAGTGATAATAATGAAAAACAAAAATAAAAAAAATGAATATAAGTTTTTTACGTATACAAAATTTAATTTTATTAATATTACATGCAAAATTTTTTTTATGAGATAATTGTACATTTTTTTTATTTAACGTAGCCATCATATTTTTCCCCTCATTTTTTAAAAGTAATTATACTTAAAATTCACCATTCACAATTTATGAGTAAGTTCATATTTTTTTTAAAAAAAAGATCCAGGTGCAATTACAGTTTACAATCTCCCAGAATAAATTCTTTTTTAAGGAAAAAAAAAATAGTTTATACACGTATAAAACCTGTAATATTTGTACTTTATATTTGTGTCTAAAATAATGACTATTTATAGTTTTGTCTATGAAATCTATAGTCAAAGTTGAAAAAAATGTGAGTATCGGTATGAAAGTGTAATAAGGATATACAAAAAACCATCGTGTGGTATTTTTTGTTTTGATCTACTACTTATGAGACTATCAGGGTGAGTCTGAATATTTTGGGAAAGAAAGAATACTCTTGACTTTCCAAAACATTACTTTTGTCTCATTAAGAGATTATCATTAAGAGATTTGCTTCTAGAGCATGTGAGGAAAAATTTAAACTCTTATTGGGTTTATTCACTTTGAGTGAGTTATATTTATACTTTCCATACAAGACTTTAAAGTTCAAGTTTTTGTACAAAATACGGGATATACTGTATTCAAGATATAGGCTTTATTATTGTTTTTAAACTTGAAACAAATATTTTTTTTAGACTTCAAAAAATGGTGCAATTATTCCAGTATTTCTTTTGTTTCGGATGAGATTAAGTTTTATCGACGAAAAATTATATTATATTCACACCGTGATCACGTGTGAATGTACTGTTTTTTTGTTATGAATTGCGGTTATTATTTTCTTTTGCTTTAGTACGCTAAATGCTTCGTTATCCAAATGCAAATTTGTTACATAATTTACACATTTCAAAAATGCAAAATTCACGAGTTTATTCTATTTTTCAATACTGGCTCCAATTTTTTTTACATCGTATATACTTTATAGAAAACAGAAATATGTCTGTATAGAACTTTGCAGTATTCAATTTAAAAAAAACATGAAAGTGCACAAATTGTCTCAATGAATACTCAAGCAGAAAAAAAGCAGCAAGAATTTTGCTCGGATGTAGTAGAATGTTTCGCAATGTATGTATAAAAATTTTTTATAAAAGAGATAAAAACTGCATGATGCTATTTTAGCAACAAAAATTTTTATGTATTATAAATGCACATACACACATGATGTTCTGTGTTAAAAGTAGTAGTCGAAACTTTTCCATTAAGACGAACTCATCGTATTACCGCTATCGTTGTAGCTCTGGATACATAAAAAACTTGAATATATATAGTATTATATATATAATATTATATATATATAGTATTTCACTCACTGCGTTCTCGAACATTTTTGTTTCACATGCACACACAACAGCTCGCCACATAATCGGGATTCTTTTTAAATGTATTTTTTTTTTCGATTAATGAAGGGAAAAGTGCTAGTAGTTATTTGTTGATGTATTCATTTAAACTCTTTCCTTTTTGTTAGCCGAATGAAAAAAATATTAAATTTTTGTACTTTGTGTACGATTCGCACAACACTTTCAACAGTGCACTAGTAAAGTTGAACGCGATCGATTAACAACATTGCAAATAATTGCGGACAAATAAAAATAAAGAAAAATTATCATCGCGTTGCATTTTTTTATTTCGTTATTAAATTATTTTTATTTGAAGCAAAAACGCATCATTAAATGTGCTAAAGAAAAAAAATTTTAGTGTATTTTTTTTCAAAATAAACATTTTTAAAATCGCAAAGTATTCATTATAAGACGTTTTAAAATAGTATTCTTAGTGAATTGATTTTCATTTTAAAAAAATGGTTGAAATTATGTTTCGTTATAAACTTTTAATAATTAACTTGTTAATACAAAAGAATAAATTGTAACATAGTTACGATAAAAAAAATCAAACAAGAAACTTTAAAAATTTATTAGATTAAAAGTTATTAAGAATTTTAAAAGCTCTATGATATTGTGAAATTTTAAATGTAATAAATAAAAGTTAGATAACTATTTTTGTACAATATCATTATAAAGTTTTGATTCAAATCAATTTGGAAAAGCTGCCGAATAATGTAAAGATTGTAAAACAGTCAAAAAATTTAGTTGACTGATTTAATAAAAAAATATTTGAGAGCTATTAGTGTATTAATAAATAAATTTAAATTTGTAACTAAAATGTGAATTTAAAACATTGATGTGAAATTCACGTTTATAAATAAACTACTTTCTTTGCAATATTTATTAACAATAACCGGAAAAGTGTGAAAAAATTGGATTTTTAAAAGGATATTGATACCAAATAATAGAGAAAATAATCTCGTAAAGGAAATTGTGATTCAACTTGTTCTCTTCATACGCTTATAATATAAGCTTATAACATAGATTAAGAAAATCATATTTGTACTAGTGAAAACAAATCAATAGGAATACCAATAAGTAAGTTGAAGTAATGGTTTTACAAAAAAAAACATTGTTAGGGACCGTTCACTTATGACGTTACCGAATAACGAACTTTTTCCAAAAAAGAATAATAGATATTGTTTACATTTCTATTACCCACCACCCCCAACCCGAACGTAATAAGTGAACGATCCCTTATCTATTCAAATACTTTAAATGTTCGCATCTTAAACTGACTTAAACTCGTTTTCACTATCGAGGTTTTAAAAACTTCCTTTTTCTTGTAAGCATCATTGATTTTTCTAAAATTTCCAATATACAATTTTTTTTAACAAAAAAATGATATAAGGGCTATGCAATCTAGCGTATGCTGCAGTTTTCTTTCCTGTTCTTTGAGAAACATTTTCGTTGATGATTCAAAAAGCTGCACACGAGTAAAAGTAGATAGAAAGCTCTTCGTATTTAAATTTGTGTTAGTAAAGCTCAAGAAAATTTCTATGTGTGAATACGGAAAGAATATAAATTATAAAAATTTGTTTCCTTGAAGAATTATTATATTTAATCTTTAAAATACAATATTCTCCTATGCTGATTTACGTGATTGAAACTTTTTTTTTTAAAAAAAATTAACCGTTATTTTTCAATAATTTTTGATTTATTTTTTCACCGCATACGTTTTGAAGGCTTATGATGGGCACTGAGCTATTCTATTTTTATATAAAAGTTTATATAAAACCAGCGAAATTTAATGACTTAACCGAGTTTCGAACACTTCTTGTTCGGAAAAACAGTTGGAATTTTGTATATTTTTATATAAAATTAACTTTGGATGACCAACAATGACGACTAGACTTAGCGTCGGTGTTTGCCATACAGTCAATTTTTTTTGAAATTGTGTTAATAATGCTTATTGAAGTGCAAAATGGTTTTCGCTATTAAAGTGGAAAAAAAAATCAAACACGTCTCGACAAAAGTCTCGCAATTAAAGTTATCACACATGAAATAATGTTTTTGTTACTATAACGCATCACAAATACTTGAAAAAATAATAACAACAAGTAAAACAATAAATAAAAATAATAACAAAAACTTAATTTTAACGTAAACTAAAATGCTTTGAAATAATTTTTTGTCTCCTTGTACCATTCTACAAATAAAGTAAGTGAGATGGAAAAGAAAAGAAAAAAAAACGAAAAAAAAAATTGCGAATTTTTTGCACTGAGTTTTTTTGCACATACACAGTAAAATTGCTTTCAAGCATGTCAATGTTAACGCCGATATGAATAAAATATTTTGTGTGTTAGCGAAACAGTTTTATTGAGAGTGGAGAGCGTCTCAAAAAAAAATAGAGCCGTGTTTTAATGACTCTAACAAAGCAAAAAATGGCAATGCTTATTTTTTTAAAGATTTTTTTAAAAAGTTCTTTTTGAATTGAAGAACGGGACAAAAGTATACAGAAGATTGAGCATCTAAATTTATTCACTTGCATTTTTCCCATAGGAAATAATTAAAACTGATGCTATTTTCGTAGATTTAACATATAATTCACGCGATTGTATTATGCATGCCATGTCAGAGTATACAATTGAATATTCGAAAATCCTTCTTTTTATTCCACCCGAAGCCCATCATATTTTTTATACGATGTCTCTGGCTTCATATACTACATTGACTCATATGTATTTGTATCAGTACAATATCATACTGATGTAGATGTTTCTCTCGTTTAGTCAAGCAAGCTAGATATACATTGAAATATGAATAAAAAAAATATTGAGTATACAGAAAAATTTGCACATTGTACAATCCTGCTGCTGCTTGTCTCTATACAAGAAACTCACGAAAACTCACGATGA
Organism: Chironomus tentans; assembly: GCA_963573255.1. Taxonomy (NCBI): domain Eukaryota; kingdom Metazoa; phylum Arthropoda; class Insecta; order Diptera; family Chironomidae; genus Chironomus; species Chironomus tentans. Next base: position 28,631,337 of record OY754304.1, on the reverse strand, counting down.
CGTAGTGCCGAGCCGCCATTACACTCGCCTTTTATAATATTCTAAGAGAGTTTTAGTGTCTGTTTTGTGTTTGAAAAGGTAAAAGACCAAGCAATTTTTCCTTCTGCCTTCGAATCAAATATTCTTTTGTGACTTGATTTTTCAATAAAACTTATTTTTATCTAAGCAATTAATGAGTTAAACGGATCATAAAAACGTTTTTAGGAAAATAATAACTAAACTATAAAATTTTGTGTAATTGAACGAAGGATTAGTAAATCAAACTTTAAAATTTTTAAACAAATTTTTTAAAATGCTATTTTAAAAAATACAACAAAGTAAAGGTAATTTATCGGTTTATTTTTTTCTAAAAAGTGATAATTTTATCATTTTGTATTAAAATTGCACAATAAAAATTTGAACTTGATGCAAAGTTATAAGGTGTGCGTGTGTGGAAAAAAAATGTACGCGAATAACGTAGTAGTGACAAAATATTTTATACTTAAATAAAAAAAATAAAAATAAATAATTTAGATGATAGCATTACTTATAATAAGTGCAAAAAAAATAAATAATCGGTTCGTGTCTAAATAAACCATAATATAATAACTCCTTTTTTAACCCTAAGCATAAGCCGGCCGGCTTCAAAATTCTAACCTTGAGTTTTTTTTCTAAAGGAAGATTTTTTCTCTATGCCTTTCGTACTTTTTTACAACTGTACAACAACTTATAATCCTTCTGCATTTCCTCGACACTTTTTTTGTAGTCTGGATTTTTTATAATATAGAGTAAAAAAATGTCAGTGTAAAAAGAATCTATGTGTAATCTACAAAAAAAAACTATAGCTTTGTATGTAGATCAAAGTTAATATTCTTAAATTTGTTGGAAAGAACATCAAACTACAAGCTTTGCGTGGAAGTTAATTAAAATTAATTTTGATAGTAAAAAAATGTGATGTAAATTATACTGTTTTCCACCATTTTGATTTCTGATATTTTTTTTCGTTTCTTTTTATTCTTTTGTAACTTTGATTTTTATTATTTTCTTTCAATTAAAATAAATTTAATTTTCTCTGTTAACCACATTTTTCTATACATATACACGCACCTATTAAAGGAAACATAGTTTTTATAGTGCTAATAAGAATGAATAGGTCTCCTTCAAGAAAATGAGATATTATGCACTTTTTCAGCAACAGCATTCGTTAATTAAATGAATTATTAATTATATTTTTTGTTAATAACATAAGTAAGTTTTCAATCTCATACTTTTGTAGGGAAAAATTAAATATTTGGATATATCGGGTTTCATTTGATGATCTTTCATTTTCCTCCCTAACTATACTCAAATTTAAAATAAGTACATGTGTGCGAGTCGTGTGTTTGTAGAAAAAGTGCACTGTACTTTGTGCATTTGAAAATGTGCTTTTCTCCATTTTGATTTTTCGCTTCTCTTTTTTTCGTTCAATTTTTTTCCTGCAATTGCAGTACTGAGTTGAATTTTTTTTGTTAAACACGTGGTTTCAGCTTTGTCTCAATTAATATCTTCCATATTTTTGTATATTATTAATTCTGCTAGTGCTTTGTTACATCAACATTATAGATTAAAATATTTCTGTATTTAATTTCAACTATTCCTGTAAGTTTTCTTAATTCTTAATTTTAAAATTCTTGAATATATAATCGATATTCCTTCCAAATTACAAAGTACTCCTTTCAAATTAAACAAAGAAAGCTATAGAGTAAAACTAGTACTATGTATACATTGTTTTAATTTCTTGTGCCTAATTTGAAATTAATTTATATTACATCATCATGCCTTCTAAATACTCAATATTAAAAAACTTTATATAAGGTAAATTTTGATAAAAAATGATTGTTTTACAAAATCTTAATATATAGTTTTAGAATAAAATTGTAAGAAAGTAAAAATAATATTAATTTGTAAATAAGTATGATAATTGCATTTATATATGTATATATAGATATACAACATGGCATATTTTAGACTTTTTTGTATTAACAATTATCTTCTGAAAAAGGTATTATTTGTAAACGTTTTGTATCCTGTTTTTTTGTTTATACATTTATTTCAATTAAAATTTACAAAAAATAATAAGATTTGAAAGAAAGAAGAAATGATTGAATATCAAAGTTCAATATACTCACTGACCGGTAGGCGAGTGCAGTATTGTGCACAACACGACTTTATATTATTTGTGGTAGTAAATGAAATTCTAAGTATTAAGAGCATATAAGAATTTTCACACACATTTTCAAATTTTCCGCTCCTTTACAACACAAAAAAATATCCTATTTCTCTCAAAAATTTCTCTTGTTTTTTCTATATTGTTCTCGTATACACAAAAAAAAATTTTGTCTGACAAAATACAAAGACAGTTCTTGAATCGAAATTTTCCTTAACATACATGCTTACTAATATTTTTCTTTCTCTCGAAATTTACACCAGAAATGAAAAAAAAAACGTGTAAAAACAAAAATTTATATACCAGACGACTACACAAAAAAAAACCCTGAACCTACCCCATCACAAACCGAAAATTTCCACCAAAATGTTTCTTAAAAATGATTTTACGTCTGAAAATCGAAGGGAAGCTAGGAAAAAGGAAAAAGGAAAAACTTAAAATGGAATAATCAAGATTATTGAGGAGGACTTGTTATTTGAAATTTTTAAACATAATCTACTCGCCTTTGTTTTGTATGGAGTTATGAAAATTAACAGAAAAATCGAATAAGTTTAGTGTTTATGAAATTAATTCAAAACTTAAAATTTGAGTGGATGTTAGAAATAAAAGAGTATCGGTATGCGTAATTCAGATACGTCTCACTAAAAAACCTTTTAAAAATACTATATTTTTAGTTTACATTACATTTAATATTAAAGTAAAATATTATTTTACATGATACTAATTTAAAGTGAGTAAATTCAAAGAATATATAAAAGGAAGAATAAAAGAGCTATGAGACATAACTTCAGCGCACACAGAAATCAATAATTTTGTCTGCGATTTTCCGTGTTCCTTGATAAATTGTTTTTTTTTATATTCTATCTTACCAGTTAAATTTTATTTTTGTTTACCTTTTTTAAATACATTTATGATGATCTAAAATTAAGAATATTTTTAAAATAGTTAACTTAGTAATTGTAATTCATAAAATTTACTTACATTCATATTTATTTTTCGGTTTAATTTTTTTTAACTATATCAACTCTGTTTGAGATGCATAACTAAATTTCACAAACTGATTTTGATATTGATGATGATACATTACACTTGAAAAACAAGATGTGGCCACTCGTGATCGAAGATAGTGCATTTTCCCGAAACAAAATATTTAACCCCCCCCCCCCCCCCCTCCTCACGTCTTATATGACCTGGCCTCCTTTCTCTTAGTTTACATGAATCATACGTATCGTACATGAATCGTTTAACAGGAATATAAAAGTAATCACTGGGTCTCTAAATGCACGTAGAAATCTACGTAGAAATAACATATTCACCTTAAAGTTAAAATATAGGTAATAATGCAAGGTTTCGGAGACATGGAAAATCATTCGAATCGGTCACTTTTTCTTCTAAAAATTGTTAAAAACCATAATTTCATTTTTTAAGCACTGTTACAAAAATTCGCTTAAACGCGAGGATTTTATTTTTTTAAATTTTGGTTTGTATAGGTTCACAAATGAATTTCATGAAAAATTTAGATTTTTAGACAGCTCCCATTTCTCCGATCACAATATTTTCATACAAAAAGAAAAAATTTTTATATCATTTTATGAAATTCATTTTATGACAAATGAAAATATATTTTGTTTTTGGGCAACACATTTATATTCGTGTATATATGATACAGAACTGTATACGAACGTGAAAAAGAGCAGCAAATATTATTTGTGGTGGAAACGGAATCATCAAAATTTATCGTGAAGGTCGTTATACAACTGAGATCAATGAACTTTTCCGCACAAAACTCTTTGTCTGAACTTTTGTACCTACTTTTTTTATTTACATGAAAAGGAAATTAATATTAATATAATTTCATGGTTTTCACATATACTAAACCCATCCAATAACTAATGCATCTGAGACAGAGTAAACTGCACTTTTTTATTCAATTAATACGGTTCTACGTAATTATTACATTTAAATTTCACTGATAAATTATGGAGCTTTTACATAAAAACTGATGGAAAATATTATAAATAAATTAAGTTTATTGGAATCAACCGCGGAAAAGAAATGTAGCGTCGAAAGCTAAAACTCAACTAAGAGTTTAATATAATTTTAAGAGTTGCGAAAACCATACGCACTTTTCTCTTGCGTATGTATTCTTGAATGTATTCGAGACAACCTCAATTTAAGAGAGAATGAATATGTTTTATTATCAATTTAAACAAGCTAATGGTGGCAAATCTAATGAATCTTTCCTCTTCTACTATTGAATTCTGTCATAAAAAGTCGATATATTAATTATAGTTATAATTATTAAAATATATTTCATATATATTCATATACTTTTAATTTATTAGGTCACTCAGTAATAGCTAACTCACTAATACAAAAGTGCGTGACCTAAATTTTTTTTGCTAATACACAAGTTTCGCGATTTTTTTTCTTTCTTTTATTGCATTCAATATACGCACATTTTTTTTGTTTGATAGTCTTTCACACTTTCGCTTAAAAAATGTGTGTATCATTTTCTCTCTCACACACACTCTCTCCCTCTCTTTCTATTCTTGAGCATAGTAATCTAAGAGCACTATTTCTTTATTTTGAAATGCAATAAAACTTCCTTAAAACAACTTTTAACAATGTTGCGTAAGAACAGATTTTTTTTTTCTTCATTTAAATTTGTGTATATTCTAATCGCCAGAATCAGTCGGTCTTTTTTTTACCATGTAGAAATATTAAAGTTTTATTTAATTTTAATTGTCATTTATCACTTACAATATTTACGAATAATGAAAAAAAGCATTTTAATATCTCTTGTCAGACATGGCGGAAGGAAACGGAGAAATTGTTGATGACACCACAAAAAAGGCTGAAGATCGTGGAGATGGAGAAAAAACTGAAGATTACCCTAAATTGATACAATATGGACTGGATAAAAAAGTTGCTGCCAAATTAGATGATATTTATAAAACGGGCAAACTTGCTCACACAGAACTCGATGAACGTGCTCTAGACGCACTTAAAGAGTTTCCAGTAGATGGTGCCTTGAACGTATTAAGTCAGTTTTTGGAATCTAATCTAGAACATGTGTCGAATAAGTCAGCTTATTTGTGCGGTGTAATGAAAACGTATCGGTATGTGATTTCAACAAATGAATTATAACGCATTAAATATTACATCATTCTTATTATTTCATTATTTAGACAAAAGAGTCGAGCAAGTCAAGCTGGAATTCCAACACCACCCGCAGCAGTTCAAGCAAAAGGTCCCGATGAAGATAAAATAAAGTCAATTTTAGAACGAACTGGATACACGTTAGATGTTACAACAGGTTTATATTAAATTCTTATAAAAAATGTTAATTTCAAAATTCCATTTTTATTTAATTATTTAAAACTTTAAAAAATTTTAGGACAACGAAAATATGGCGGACCGCCTCCTAATTGGGAAAGTGCACCGCCAGGAAATGGATGCGAAGTCTTTTGTGGTAAAATACCGAAAGATATGTATGAAGATGAATTGATTCCACTTTTCGAGAAATGCGGCACAATTTGGGATCTTCGCTTAATGATGGATCCTATGACGGGTACGAATCGGGGTTATGCATTTATTACGTTCACAAGTCGAGACGCTGCTTACAATGCTGTACGAGAGGTAAGTAACATTTTCAAAAAAAATTTTCTCTTTTTTTTTTGTAGAATAGTTTTATTTTTTAAACATGAATTTATTTTTTAGTTTAACTATTTCTTTCTCTCTCTCTCCCTAATATGTTGGTCATAATATATTGCTTAATATATTGATAAAGAATTTCTATAATATCACTTAAAAATTTAATTTCCATTTGACCATCAACATTAGTAGTTATTAAATAGATTTTAGTATTTTACTCTTGAAAAAATCCCCTTTATTCTTTTAATAAATGATAGAGTAGTTTAACATAGGATTTTTACTCATTTCTACGATTAATTTGTTGAAACCATCGCATGAATAATTAGTTGGTTAAATTTTTTAACAGTTTGTATTTTTAATCATTTCTCGACATTTACAATTTACAGTCTGAAATTCGATTACACAAGTAATAATTTGGAATGAGGTTCGATGGAAAATGTGTGGAAAAGTATCACCAAAAAAAATCATAAAATTTGCGAATTTTCTGGCCAAAATCATTCATTTAAGGATTTTGTTTTTTTTCAAACACTTTTCCAAACAACTTGCAATGTTTGTTCCAAATTACTACCTAGGGTAATGGAATTGAAGCAATTATTATAATATCAAAGAATGTGTAAGGGATCGTGTACTTATGACGTCCGAAAATAACGACTTTCTTCAAAAAAGAATTACAATTATTCATATCGTGAAATAAACGATGTGAATATGAACATACTAGATTTTCTAAAATTTCTTTTATACTCCCGCCCCTCTTGGACGTCATCAGTGAACGGCTTCTTATCATTTGAATGCTGTTTTGTGTTTTAAAATATTTATTTAAAGTTCCTACATAATTAATTTGAAAATATTTTGCAATTTTTTTTATATTGATAAAATTAAATTTTGTTTACAGATTAAAACTAAATCCCTAAATGAGTAAAATTCTTTCAGTAATAAACCGTCTACATTTCTCCTTAAAGAGTTAATTTTTTGAATTTTTTATGATCATATTTCTCTTCATGTTCTTATCTATCAATTTGATTTCTTTTTTAATTCGATCGATCGAAACTGTATATAATTTTAATAGTAAATGAAAATTTATATTCTCTTAAATTATAACGACTCCCTTTTTCAGCTCAATCCTTTTAATTTTCGTATAATTTTTAATCCCCTTCCATTTTTATTATTATTATTTTTAATATTTTGTGTGTGTATAATATATTTGAGAAGAGATATTTTAGTCTCTAAAAAGATTACAGTATTAAAAAAAAAATCATAAATTTCGGTTCTTTTCTTGTTTGGAACACATTTCAAAAATTCTCTATTGGTAAATTTCTTCATTTAACAAAATTAAAATAAAATATCTATTTTATTTCTACCAATTCGTGCATAAGCTAAATATTTCGAAAATAGTTATGGGCCTCATTATTTTTTTAATTTTTTCAATCGGTATAAAATTGATGAAATGAAAATTAGAATTTTGAATAGGTGGTTACTTTGAACAACAATGCAATTTTCGTTCGTAAAAATATCTTCTTATGTCCATGTAAGAAAAAACCAAAAATGCACTATAAGTCATTGTAAATTAATAATTTCAAATTATTACACACAAAACTCGTTCAAAAAAGTTTTTCTTTATGTACAGACGTAATTGGAAGCTTAAAGGATGAGCCTATGTTTGAAAATTACTTCGTAATAAAAATAAATTATCTTTCAGGTCTCCTCTTTGCACTATAAATGTAACACTTTGTTAATTAAAAAAATAATAATTTATTTACAATTTACGACAAATTTCAAAATTACGTACTTAAATTAAACATAATTTGAAATATTTCATTCTGTATACTGTATGTACTAGGTGTAATTATTAAACTTAAATACATAAAGTATTTTGATTATAAATTTGCTTATTTTATTGGCTACTTTATCAATTTATTTTATCGTTTCTTTTAGTTTGTCAAATATTCTTTATATAAAAAAAATTCTTGGTTTTGGGATAAAAAAAATGAAAATATGTCTGGTTTTATTTTCACTACACGAGCATGATTCAAGAAACTTGAATTACTTCCTGGTTTTTGTTTATGATATTATTTTTTTATTATTTAGAATATTAAATGTATAATTATTATTTTTGAGATCACTTGAAAGAGCAAACATTGCCTTTAAAAAGTGTTTGTTACTTATATTATTAGTCGAGCTAATTGTTTATTTATATTTTTTAAAATTATTTTTCATAAATTCTTCTACTATTTCTTATCCTTTTCTTTTGAAATTGCAAAATAATCAAAAAAAAGCTTTTCTTTATTTGTTTTTTTAAACCTTCTTCTTTATAATTTTAATTGGAAACAAATATTCTTTACTTTATAATTTTTTTTAAAAAAAAATAATCAAATTTATTATAGTTGTCTTATAAGTAATGACTTTTTGGTTATTTTTTTCCTTTTATTATTTTTTTATTTTTCTTCTCCAAATTCCCAACAGCTCGATAACTACGAAATAAAACCTGGCAAGTGCTTGAAAATAAATGTTAGCGTACCCAATCTACGCCTCTTTGTAGGCAACATACCGAAATCAAAAGGCAAAGAGGAGATTTTAGACGAATTTGGCAAATTGACAGGTAATTAATATAAAAAGAACAAGAACACAAAATGACAAAGGAAAAACTTACTAAAAGTTTCTAAATATGACTTTAGTTTTGTTACTTATGAAGCTTTTTAATAGCTTTTTGGTTTTTGTATAATAATGTGAAAGGATTTACCGAAAAACAGTAATTCAACATTTTTACTAATAACTTAGTAAACATCTAACCGCTTTTTGTTAGCTGTAAAATATACTAAATCCTTCTTCATCCTACTATATGACAAAGAAAGAGAGACAAAGAAAGAGCGATCGATACTAGTGCATTTTCCTTTATTAGATTGTCCTAAATTTTTTTTTTGGAAATACTCAATAATTTTTTCTTTGGAGACCCAAGATATAATGATCAATTATGTTGAAAGTTTTTTTCTTCTTAAAATTTTTAATGTCAAATCGTTTGTAATGGGCTGTTTTATCATTTTAATACATTGAATTTTGGTAAAATTCCGTAAAATTTCCGGGACCGGGAAATAGAGAAAGCCTAATTTTTAATATCCGTTCGAAATCATCTTAAATTTTATTACATATTGTATTAATCGCTTGTTTATTTAATTTTTAATTTATTGTATTTTTTAGCTTTGCAATTAGTTTGAATCTCGTCTATGGAGACTTATTTTGCCCCACACGTTTAGACATGAAAAATTATAAAACTTAATTATTTTAATGAGTCCATACAATGGAAAATGCGCTATCGAGTCGCGTCTTCACGATCATCTTAACTGGTTAAATTTATTGAACTGAATATTGAGACTATTTCAAAATTATAATATTACACTTTTCGTCGCACCAGATCTTTTTGCGTTAAATAGAATCTAAAAACAATGAAAATGAGTTCGAAATTAATTATGAATTTTATATCTAACTATTTTCAATTTAAAAAAATCAAACATTCAGCAAACGTGCATTTTCACGCACTTATTCATACTTATGCTTTCATTGCATACTTTTTATAATTTTCAATGTTTAGGGCGTTATTTTAATCGGAGCTATATTTCGAGCAAACAAAAAATTAGCTAAAAGATTAAATAATTTTGCATCGTTTAGAACAGTGTTTCTCAAACTTTTTTGAGCCACGGCACACTTTGACTGTTGAAAATTTTTCGCGGCACACCAAATAAGGAAATATGCTCGAAATTAGAATTGAGGTCAATTCAATTGAGGTTTTTCAGTAATAATCTATAATTTTCTGGAAAAAACACATATTTGTAGAATTTTTAAAATATTTTCGCGGCACACCTGAGCATGTTCTACGGCACACAGTTTGAGAACCACTGGTTTTGATAGCTATACAAAACATTTTAAAAGTTGCCAATTTATTTGATTAAATATCATATTTTTTGTTGAATCGTACTGAATCATTGCTTTGTTAATTTTTGTAATGGAACCAGTAATTACATAAAAATGACGATCTTGGATAAATATTTATTTAACTGGAATGAAAGTTACAAAATGTATTGTTCTATCTAGTTTTTTTTTAAGAATTTAATTTGATAAGAGCTACCTAGTCCTAAATTTTTTACTATAATCTTCCACATTTTATAACGATTGACATAATCAAATTTAATTTCTAGATCGTTACCTAAATATTCTTTTTTACTGCAGTTAAATAAGCATAAGACAGATTCAAAAAAAGAAAGAGTAGAGAAATTTGAAAATGGCATAAAATATACACTTCATATTATGTATTTTTACTCAATATATACCTTGATATTCTTATGCATATTTAAAAATATGCTAAATCAGTTTAAAAATTAACAATTCTGTGCAGTTTAATTATCTTGTTCTCATTTCATCATTCGCTAATCACACCTGTTTTTTTTTGTACATAATTTTTTACCAACATCAATCTACAAAATATTTTATGTTACCTTTTCCTCTCTATTTATAATTTATCCCTGTTTAAATTTATTTTTATTCCTTTTGACTTTTATGACACGCTGTTTTTATTTTGATATTTTTTTTTAAATTATAATTACAAGAAATTTAAATGCATAATTTCATTACGACTGTCGAAGGGGTTCTAAAGAAAATGTCATATGTTTATAATAAATTCTAGGAAGAGCAAAAAAAAATGCACTGAAAAAATAAGTAAAAATTAATTTTTTTAAATATATATATATATATATTTAGACATACAACAAATGACTCTTTGGAACCTCTAGATTTAAAATCAATATTCCTAAAATCTTTACTTTATCGTATCATATATACAGTTATCATTGATTTCATATATTTTTCATAAAAACCATTCATGAATTTTCACCACCGTCAGAGAATTGCGAAAGCATGTCTACATTATTTTTTATTTCAATATCAATAATTAAATAAAAATAAAATAATATAAATAAATATATATTATAAGTGTTAAAGATTAAAAGTTTTGAAAACAACTCCAGTCATTATTCCCTTGTTTGGCGTCTTAAAATTTTTCTACTGATTGATATTTACATAAAAACTTCATTTCATCTTTATAAAAACTAATAATTATGATCATAAATTTTGAAAAGTTGAAACATGCATTTGAGTAAGGTTTAATTTATTTGAAAGATTTTTGAAGTTTTAAAGAAATCGATAATTACCTATTCCCCGCAAAAAAAACCATTCAATCTACCAAAACAAAAATCTGCTAATTATTACAGCTAAATGATTATGAAATTCGCAAAGGCAAAAAGATTGGTGTAACGATATCATTTAACAATCACCGGCTATTTGTCGGCAATATACCTAAAAATAGAGATCGCGACGAAATTTTAGAGGAATTTGCTAAATATGCACGTAAGTGAATAAAAAGGATAAAATTCAAAGTCTTAAGAATATTCAAAAATTTATCAAAATTTATTCTTCTTCTTAAGAAATATAAATTCATTAAAGCAATTTTTGGAGAAGAAAAAAAAATCAAAATCAAAATTAAGTCTATTTTTTTTAAATTTTTTTCACTCAAAATTAACATCTAAAACGAATTGAAAAATTGACTCTCTGGAACCCGGATATCGACACGCAATGATTGTGAAGATAAAAACCAAAAAGAATTATTGACATTAACAAGCAAATTGGAATAAATTTAAATTAAGTTCTTTTAAAACCATATAAATATTGATACAATATTCAATTGGTGAATTATGATTTCTAATTATACACTATTGGCATAAAATAATTTCATTTTCTGCATTGCAAAATTTAGGATGTTTATTGTATTTCGTGTAATAATTAAACATTAAAGACCTAGATGAAAAAAAATAAAATAAAACCAGTAAATATCCAATACTTTTTGCATTGGGGAAAACGAAAAATTTTACTTAAAGAGAAAATTTTAAGGAACGAGATTTAATTTTAAAAAAGTTAATTCCTAAAAATTTTCAATCTTATTTTTCCATAAATTTGAATAATTATTGTCAAAAGCATCATATAATGTTGTGAAACAGTTCTGTAGCTAAACAATTTCATATTTTTAAAACGAAAATGTTTTGAAAAATTTGGTTTTTAATTAATTACAAAAAAAAAAAAAATTAATGCCGATTGATTTATTTTTTTAGTAATGCAAACTTTTTACTTTTGACAAATCTGTATGAAAAACATATATTAAATTGTATTTTATTATATATTGAGAATTAATTGTTAGGCTACAGTTCTAAATACTCCTTTCTTTCCGAAACATTGAAAATTTTACTTTTAAATAACTATTAAAACAATTCATTTTATGAATGATTGTTTTTATAAATCACCATTTCCTAAAATTCTATCAAAATTTTGTTTCGTAATGACTGGAGAGAGTAATAAAAAACTAATTTAAATTGATTGGCTATTGAGTTTAGGTATTATAAAATATTTATTACGTAATTTACTTAATTGTACAGATCTAAATATTTTTTTATAGGATTTATTATAATTGTTATGTGTGACTAACTTTTCTTGCAGAATCTCAAACAATTGTATTTTAGATCATCATACAGTTTTAAAAAAATGTATTTTTTGTCATTTTTTTCAATCCCAATGAAACATTAAGGATAATAGTTTCATTATAAACTCTAAAAATGTATTTTATAAATCGGCATTTTCCTTAAGTAATTTTCATAATAAATGAATTTGAAAAAAGTTATATCTAAAGGTTGAAATTGTTTAGTACTTGAATAATGTTTCTCAATATTTATATACACATATACATATGTGTCTTTTTTTTGGTTATGTTTAATATGTTATAAGTTGTTAAATACTTAACGTAATAATTGCTCCTTATATTTCCTCAATTAATGTTTATTTTTGAATTTTTTAACTCAAAACAACTTATGACAGCTGGACTGATGGAAGTAATAATATATAGCTCACCGGACGATAAGAAAAAGAACCGTGGTTTTTGCTTTCTGGAATATGAATCACATAAAGCTGCTTCATTAGCCAAAAGACGATTAGGAACAGGCAGAATAAAAGTAACTTTTCATATATATATATATATATATATATAAATTAATAATAATAATAATATATTTATAATGCTTAATATTCCATTTTCGTATTTTCAAGGTGTGGAGTTGTGATATAATAGTTGATTGGGCAGATCCTCAAGAAGAGCCAGATGAGGGGACAATGAGTAAAGTAAAAGTTTTATATGTACGCAATTTAACCCAGGATGTATCTGAAGAGAAACTAAAAGTAATTATCAGATTAAAAAAATACTATTTCATACCTTTCTTCAAGAGTTTTTTTTCTAATAGATAACTTCGAACTATAATAAGCACAACCAGTTTTCGTCATTTTTTTCCTGAACTAATGTAATTATTGTTCTTTTCTTGCCTTTTAGGAACAATTTGAGCAATACGGCAAGGTTGAAAGAGTTAAAAAAATCAAAGACTATGCCTTCGTCCATTTTGAGGATCGTGATAATGCTGTGCTAGCGATGAGAGATTTAGATGGAAAAGATCTTTGTGGATCTCAAATGGAGGTATTTCAAACGCAATAATTAAAAAAAAACTTTAAGGTAAAAATTAAAAAATCATTATTCTACTTAAAACAGGTATCTTTGGCAAAACCACCGTCCGATAAGAAAAAGAAGGAAGAAATTTTGCGAGCACGAGAGCGTCGTATGATGCAAATGATGCAATGTCGATCTGGAATTTTAGGGTGAGAAAACGTTTCGCCTGTGATTTACAATTTCATTTTTTTGTATCATTATTCAAAGAGCAAAAAATAATTTTCTTATGTTTAATCTGACTTAATTTTACTATTTTTCACTTTATTTCTTATGTATTCTAGATGTGATGCATTTAGTATGTCCCCGACTGGAATGATGCCACCTACTATACCGCCTATGGCATCTGCAACTGCTGCTGGAATGCGAGCTAGTGCAAGCAGTCAACCAAGACTGCCACTTCGAGGACCAATGGCTTCTGCTCGTGATTATGGTAAGTATATTTAATTATAAAAAAAACCTTGTTAAGTAATTTATATTTATACAATATATAAAAAAATGGTAAACACATATGAAGATATTAGAGATATGCAATTTTATATAAAAAAGAATTACATGAATCACAGCTATTAATTGATAATGGACAAAAAATTCCATAAAAGTTGTTTCCATAAGTTTTAATAATAATATTAACTTTAAGATTATATTGTAATGCATTTAATCACATGGATGATCGATAATTAAATTTAATAATTTGAAAATTCTTAAAATTTCATCTTTATGATATATTAAATATCAATTTTTTAAGCAGTTTGGATAAAAGTTCGGGGCTTTTTGTTAATTATTTTTTATTATTATTTTTTATTTATTTATTTACTATTTGCATTTGAAATTTTCTTCTTTATTACTATTTTTATTTAAGTTTTACTTTTATATTTTATTTTTAAATTTTCATATTAAAAATCAAAGCAAAGTATCCCAATAAGCGTAAAAATTAAAAATAAAAATCGTTATATATGTATATAAGATGATTGGATGAAATTATCTTAAGTTATCTTAGTTATTTTTGTTTATCACCTAATTCCTAAAGCTTTTTTGTTTTTTTTTTCTCTGCTGTCATTCATCGAACACAAATCACAATTTTTTGTGCTCTAATGGATCATAATTAAACATCAAATGATAACGATCACCTTTTGCAATGTTATTTAAAAAGAAAAATACTTTATCTTTTACAAAATTTTAACTGCTTTGCATTGTTATTAAAATTAACAAATAAAAAATATATATATAATATTTATTTCATACTATCAAGAGCTGGGAACATTTGTGAGAAGAAATATTATTTTGTTAAATAATATTATTGATTTTTTTTTCAAAGTTACATTCAAAAGTCAAAATCTGAAATCAAAAATTTAACATTTATCAACTATTTTAGCATTGCAACAGGTATCTTTATAAAATAATTAAAGAGATAATGGTTGAATTCATTTGATTTAAGAATCACTAGAGTATCGTTTTTCTTTGTTTCTTATCATTCTATATTTGATGCTTAAAACATGTTTTAATAATTTTATCTATCCTAGCAAAAATGCATGCTGATTTTCTTAATATTTTAATATAGAGTAAAATATATACTTTTTGGTACATTTTCTCAAGTGCTTTAAGCACATGCATTAAACGAGTTTTCTATACAAATATCTTTGTATATGTATTTAGAATTATTTTTAAGAAAAATAACAAAAAATTGATTTCATACTACTCATTCGCACTATTTTTTTTATATTTTGTTAAATTAATACTAAAGTTTGCACATACCCAAATGTATACATTTTTATAATGATTGTATGAAAACTTCTTGGACAATTCATTGTTCATCTGTTTTTGCTGATTTCAGGCATATTTTAAATGAAACATGTACATATAGAAATGTGTTTCCATATAGAAATGGGAAAACAGCAATTTCGACATTTTTAATCATATTTCTAATTCTTTAAAGCTTTGTATATGATGTTTGGTATCGTTAGAAAGGTCTTACTTGTGGCTATTCAGAACTTAAAGAAAATTTTCAAAAAAGTGGAACTGTGCCTTAGTGGCTTGCCTCAAAAGTGGTCAAAAACATACATTTTTCCTACCCATTTTTCAGGTATAGTTCCATAGTGCTTTTTTATTTTAACGATACCAAACATCATACACAAAGCTTTAAAAAATCAAAAATATGATTAAAAATGTCAAAATTGCTATTTTCCCATTTCTAAATGGAAACACTCTAATATAATATGTCTTTTCCAAAGTCTTTGAATACTCTATAAAAAAAATTGGAAAAAATATTTGTATTTTTAAATTCTTTTCTCCAATATTTAAAAATCGATTTCAAAGAT
The DNA here is from genome assembly GCA_963573255.1 of Chironomus tentans. NCBI lineage: Eukaryota > Metazoa > Arthropoda > Insecta > Diptera > Chironomidae > Chironomus > Chironomus tentans. Next base: position 28,615,598 of record OY754304.1, on the reverse strand, counting down.
CTTCAAGTCCACTTTTTGCATTATACAAAGAATTGTAAAGAATTTTGACATTGGACTTTGTTTAAATGTGGCCAAAAAATGGGCTCAAATTTTGAAACACGTGGGAATTTTCAACCCTTCATTTAGACTATGAGCTGGAATAAAACAAACAAAACGGGTACAAATTTTCTCTTCTCTTTAGTTAGCTAAGATTTAAGAAATATAACAAAAAAAATGCAATGGACTTAAGATATTTTCATATGAACGAAAACATTTTTATGAATTATTTAAAATATACGAAAAACTATCAAAGATATTCATGATCACTCTATTATGTGCCAAAAATTACATTTTTAGTCTGTATTCATCCTTTTTTTTGTTAATTTGGAATTAATTTATAGCACAGATTAAGCCATTTTACTTTTTCTTTATTTGGCTCATTTCCAGGGGGAAGACTACTTGGTGGAAAATTTTTCCGCCACGTCTGGCGGAAAATTTTCAGAGAGCACTAAGAATCAAATTTTTGGTGCTAACATGTATAAAACCTTAATACAAGAACTACTGACCCTTTTTCCGCCAGAAAATATGTACAAATTTGGATTTATAGCTCAAAAAGTGCGTGGCGGAAAAAAATTTTTTGGCGGAAAATGATTTTTTCCACCAAGTAGTCTTCCCCCTGCTCATTTCACTCAAATTATCAAGTTTAATGAAATTTTCTTTTGTTATACCTAAAATTTTTGTAAATTAAAGCGGCATGATATTGCTAGTAAATTATATTCCTTATTAAATTTTGTTATTTAAATTTGTAATAATTAAAGTTAATATGATTGGGTTCAAAAAATTCCGTTTAAAACAGATTGGTAAGTAATTTAGTTTATGAAATGCATTCTACGTGGCTCCTTTTGGGCAAAAATCAAGGTGTATCAATGATTATCATTTGCAAAAAAAAAGAATTCAACTAAAGAACAAATATTAATATAACAAAAATTATAATTCTGCCTTTTTTTTAAGTTTTGCAACAAAGCTTTTAAAACAAACAAACAAAAGTAAAGAAGAAAAAATAAAGTTATGATAGTTTTTTTTTTGAAGTAATAGGATAAAATTTTAAAAGAAAATATCATGTTGAGACAAAAATCATGAAGCTTTTTTAATAATTCAGTATCTGCCAAACTATGTGGAGTAAATTTTTTTAGATGTATCAAAACATTAATCTATTTATTCCCACCTATTCTAAAGATAGGTCGTAAATTCCTACCATAAAAGTTTGGCAGACACTGTGAAATAACTTAATGTTATTCATTTTATAGATTATGATTATGATTTTGTCGGCTTTTCTGACTATCGCGGAGGATATAATGAAACATTTTATGATGAATATTATCGAGCATTTGATGGAGACTATTTAGGGCAGCGACCAGGACGTCAAAATTCGGTGGGTTTCAAACATTTATTTTAATTTTCAATTTCTTTAAATACAAAATTATTCTTTCAAATGTAATATTTTTATTTTACAATTTGGTAATGAAAAAAATTATATTCTAAATTTAGATATTTTTGGTTGTTTTAAATTTCCGCATAGGCAAACTAAAATTATTGCATTTTGGTATCTTGTATTTTAATTTTAAAAAAATCCGTGAACAGTTCAAAATTTTCTTTGTAATAAAAAGAATATTGAAAATTATGGTCGCATACAGCATAAAAGAAATTTATTTTCCGCATAAACATTCAACTTAATGAGTTTATTTTAATTTGTTTTCTTCTTATCAAATTTTTAAATTTTTATATGCTGGCCCTTGCAACGCTCTATAAATTGTTATCAATATTATACCATTTGTCTTACACTATGAAACATAACAGTAGTGATCGTCGATTAAACGTCATAAATTAATTTAAAATTTATTATTAACATAAGAATAAACGAGAGAAAAGTATAAAATTTTAAATAAACAATTAAACAATCACAATCGTGTAATGTATTTCGAAAATGATTTCCCAGAATCGTAGTTATGAAATATTATTATTATTAGTTTTTATTAGCTTTCATGTTTTGTTAGTTATACACTTTTTTATATTTTTCCCCCTTAAAAGCTTCACGTTTTGTACCATCATATCGCAGTTTATTTAGCTTTTGTTTAAAATTTATAATTTACTAACTACTAACTTCATACATTTTACGCATTTTACTATACAATTGATTTTATTCAATGTATGGAATAACAACCAAAATTTAACAAATATAATATGTATAAACAAGATTTTCTCCCGCAAGGAATTGAAGATTAAAATAATTTTCGCTCACTTATTATATAACTAAAAAATTAGAGTTCTAGTTTTTCGACCTTCTTATCATAAATCGTTCATAAAGAAAAAAAATTCTTTTGTCAAAATTCCAAAAATAAGCAACGAATAACGATAAAACATTAAAAGTCATGTTTACAAATATTTTATTGATTTTGGTTTAGGTTGTCTTTCTTCCAATTAAATTAAATATTTTCGTTACGCAAATACGCAATATACAGTAGCGCTAAAAAGTATCTTCACACCGAATCATTTTATCTCATTTATTACTTTATTCGTTCTTCTTCGTAAAGTTTACATACAATTCTAGCTTTTGTGACGAAAATGGACCGTTCATAAATGAAATCTATAATTTAGGGATTTTGAAGTTTTGGAAGGATTTTGTAGCACCCTCAGTTGAGGGCGTGCAAGTAGAAATGGGAATCGTGCATTTTTGGTTTATTGAACGATATTTCATGATTCTTAAATTATTAATATAACATATTATATATTTTTGGAAAGATCTTGATTTAAGCTATTCAAAAAAATTAATTATATTAACAAATATTATCCAGGATTGGAAAATTAGTGCTTAGAAACTGGTGAAAACCATACTTTTTCGATGCTCCTTTTCACTTAGTTCCAGTAAGCCGTATTTTAAAAATTCAAATTTTATGTAATTTAAAATATTTTATGCTCATAAAATTTTGCATTAAAATACCTATTAAAATCCGTTTAAATCATTTAGAAATTCATTTTCTGTGATTAGTTATGCTCATTTTTGTGAAAATCCCATATAAAAGTAAGCAGAGTTGGAAAATTCATATTTCTTGACTCCAGAGTTGTACTTCAAATATCTCTGTTTTGCATTTTAATATGTTGTTTTATGAATTTAAAAACTATAACAGAATATTTTTTGGCTTACTGGAACTAAGTGAAAAGGAGCATCGAAAAAGTATGGTTTTCACCAGTTTCTAAGCACTAATTTTCCAATCCTGGATAATATTTGTTAATATAATTAATTTTTTTGAATAGCTTAAATCAAGATCTTTCCAAAAATATATAATATGTTATATTAATAATTTAAGAATCATGAAATATCGTTCAATAAACCAAAAATGCACGATTCCCATTTCTACTTGCACGCCCTCAGTTGTACGTTAGGTCAAAACATAAAATTCATTTAAAAAGTTTTATCAAGAATTTAGAAATTGAAAAAATTTGACCTCATTTATGAACGGCTCCTTGGAATTTTTTTAGTTTTATAATTTTTGAAAAATATTTTTTAACCTCTTAACTTATGAATTCGTCTTTTTAAACCTTTTTTTTATTGTACATTTATGTTTCTTTCCCCTTTGGGAATTGTAGTTTTAATAATATAATTAATTATTGTATTGCAACTTTAGAGCGCTACTGTTTATTAATTATTCTTTTTTATATTCTATTTTAAGCATCCTTTTCTATCTAAGTTTACCATATCATTTACTTTGTAAAAACTTACAATTCATATTTTTTTCTTCTAACTCACAAAAAAAAAATTAACATGATCAAATCAATCGCAAAATTCAAAATTTTCAAAGTCAAATCATACTGAAAATATTGTGTGAATATTAAAAAAAAACTATGTATTTAAAGTGCTCCTTTTGAAGTAAAAATTTAATTGTTTAATTAATATACAAATAGTTTCAAATTAATAATAATGATCAAATAAATATCATTCACACATTTATCTGTAATAATTTTTCAAGTCTAGATAAAAATATACTTTTTGCAATTGATGTAAAAATATTAATCCATAAAAAATGATAATTTCAGAAATTTAATATTATTCAATTTAATTTATTTTTAATAAAAATATTTTGTGTGGTTTCATATAGAAATATTAAAATATTGTTGCAAAAAGTTTATTATTATGTAGTTTTGCTATTAAATAATAATAAGATGAATTATATGAATAGTATATTATTTTTTAAGAGTATATGAGATGAAAAAATGTCTAAATTGCACCTTATATTCTTTTTTTTGTTGTTTAGAACAATTATATTGTAGAAATACTAAAAATTACAATTGACGAGAAGCTAATTTTGTTCCAGTTAGTCTTCATTTTAAACACTTTTTCATTTCGTTGCCAGATAAGACTTATTCTTAATTTTTATTTAATAGCTTTATTTGTTTAAATTTGTTTTATTTTTACTATATTTAGTTAATAATTTTATAGATTTTTGTTTTTTTTCTTTTAATCATGATTTCTAACGCGTTTTATTATGCTTTTTTGTTTTTCTTCTTTTTCTCAAAAACTAATTTTATTCGTAAAATTCAAAATGAAAATTAAAAACTTGATATGAATACCTTAAAAAAAACACGCAAAATTTTCATAAACTATAAATACGAAAATAATTCAATTCGAACAACAAAACATGATGGATGATTAATCAAAAACTAATCAACAAAAATTGCCCAATTGGATTAACGACCTTTTTAAAATGTAATGAACATAATGGAATAACAAAACTTTTGGAATACAAAAATTACCAAATATATGCAAAATTCAAAATTTTCTTAAAAATTCAATAATGGCGTTTAACAAAAACAAAAAATATAAAAACACAAATATCATCAATACAAAAATAAACCATCAAAAGGTGGGTGGCCTTGGGCATGGAATTCTGCAGCGTGGACGAGTCGTTGGGCTCCGTGGCAGCAAACTGGATCAGCGACCCGCGGCTCAAATAACAACAGGACAAGTGGTAACTCATGGAACTCGTCTCAACAACGTTCAACGTGGCATACGAAAACAAAATACAACAGCAGGTGAGAATATTCTAAAAATCATCCATTCTCCTCCCTCTCTCTCTCTCTCTCTCTGTCTTTCACGTTCAGGAAAAAATTTACCAGAGTTATATCGTGAGATAGATAACAATTTGCTTTTCTCAATTAATATTTCACTCATTAACTATTTTTTCTTGATAAATTTTATTATTACGTAATATGTAGAACATGTTTTGTTCATTGTACGGTTCTCTCACTGCTTTTAGTCATTTCCTTTATTGAGTTTTATATATTTGATTTATGATTTAAAGAAGCTGCATGTATAATAGAATACCTGAGAAATTTTATAAAAACTCAAATTTTCATAAATGAACAAACTATGTTATGGGCTTACTTTTTTTAAGTTAAAAGTATGAGAGCACATCATTGACTTCTTCTTTTTTATTCTTATTTCTATTTTGTTTAAAAAAATTTATATAATATTAATTATAATGTGTAATTTAAATTTAATACTTCCCTATCAAACAGATGAAGATTAAACGTTATTTTAATTCTTATTTAAAAAATTGTTCTAAGAGTTACGACAAAATTCATGATTTAAATCATTTAAGCACATTGTAGATTGTTAGAACATTGAAAAAAAAATCCACATAAAACTCTACAAGGAACAAAAAATTTAAATCATACTTTAACATTTAATTTTTTTTCTTGAATTTTGTCGTCATTGATAACAAAGCAAAAAAAATCATGCTGCTTTTATTATTATTTACTATTTTAAGTTCAAAACGTTTTGCTTCTTAATCAAACAATAGTATTTGTTAATTTAACAAAAACAAAAAACATCTGTTCTTTTAATTAAGTTTAAAAAATTCAATTTTCAGTACAAGAATTTATTAACAATCACAGTATTAAAATTGTACACACAAAATATTTATGAATATTTTTAAGAAAGGACTATTCAATCATTAATAGAACTTTTAAAATATTGATAATGAATCGATTAGTATAGATATGGTAAAATAATTTTTTCGATTTATAATATTTTCTAACAAAATATAAGAAGTAAATTTCTGTTTAATTTAAAATCATAAAGTATCCTTTTCATGTAAAACTATTTGTTTAATATTGAAAATAATAAAAAGTTAAAAAAAAGCTTTATTCATAATGATTTATTTTGAAAATTGCGATTGATATCTTAAAAAGAATCACATTTGTTTAATTTCTCTATTGTACATAAAGTTTTAAAGTTTGTTAGCTTTTCTTACTATCTTTAAAATAAGTTTTCATCACTTTAACCTTTCATTAATCCTTCAAAGAAAAAGATATATGCAACCTTTACTCATTTAGACTAATCATTTTTTTTATATCATTCACTTTATCATGTAACAAATTTTGTATAAAAATGAAAAAAAAAAATTAATTTAATTAATCAATATCTCATATCTCAAATAATACATTTTTTTATATAGTTAAACTATTTTTTTCTGGTTAATCGATCATGATATTAATAATTTTTTAAACCACTTTTATTAACATGCTTTGGTGTTTTTTTTTATTCTAACAATTATATGTTTTACACGTAGAAAAACTTTTACTTTAATTTTGTTGATTGAGAAGTTTTGTTAATAAATATAAATAAAAAAATGTATTATTAATTGTTTAAATTCAAATTTTATACTAATCGATTCGTTTAAAATGACATTTTTCAAATTGCAACACACTTTCTATTTGTTTTTATCTTCACGCTTTATTAGAAGAAAATTGTTTTTAATACATATGCAATGATATCCTAAAATCAGAGTTTCAAAGGAAATACAAAAACAAATGAAATATTTTGTGTAGCTAAATGCTTTGACATAAAAAACGTATTAAATATATTAACATTTTGAGTTGAGAAAAGTAAAATGCAAAATTAATTTTAATCTTTTTTTTTATTATTTTTTTTTGGAACTTTATCAATTTTAAACTCGTAAAACATATTTAGATTGTGTTAAAGAATTAGTTACAAAATTTATGACTTGAAACTAACATTTTAAATTAGCCATATATCTAAACACGATCTGGAACTATGTTTTATTTCTTGTTTTTTGGTAATAACTCAATACTTTTCTTTACATTTATTTTTTAATCGCCCTTTCTACATATATTTTTAACTCTATTTGTTCCAACAGCTACATAAAAAATATTAGTTAAACTATTTGAATGATTTTACTATAAACCAATACAATGAGAAAGCAACTAGTGTCTATAAGAGCTACAAAAATTATCAAGAAAAATTATTCAAGAAAAAATTTCATTCTATAAATTCAAAATATTAATTTATATTGTTGTTGCTGTTTTGTTTATTATTTTGTTCATTATCTTATCATTTTGAATATGTTATTTCTATTTTATTATGTTTGTATTTAAACTGAACTGGAAAATATCAAAATTTATCGTGTGATCGGAAATAAAATAAAATAAACCTTATTGTAAAATATAATTTAAAGTTTTAATATGGTGATTCAAATTAGAAATATTGGGATTCAAAGCAAGTTTTTTATTGGATAACAACTGTGATGAAAAAATTGATGACAAAAACTAAATTTAGGTGACGTAGTAAATAATAACAAAAATTAAGATAATGAACTAAAATAAAATTGAAAAAAAATATTACCATAAATAAATTTAAGAAAAATAAAAATGCATTTAAATTTAAGTTTTTATTTCCTTTTAAATATAATTAAAAATAGTATAGTATATATGAGTACTAATCCTAAAAATATATTTAAAAGGAAATCATAGCAATAAGTAAAATTATAAATCAAGTTTAAAAAATCGGTGATTTTTTTCTACAAACTAATTATCTTATCTATTTTTTTTTCTTCCTTGCTTCTTATTTGAAACCTTCTAATTAGTAATCGGTAAACGTAAATTTGATGGGTTGGGACAAAATCAAGGGGATCCGAAGCGACGTTTTGGAATAGGAAATGGTGGCAACTGGGGAAGTCAACCTCTGCCCCAACAACCGCTTAATGGTGCAGAACAATGGTATACCGACACATATGCTGGATGGAGTTAAATCTTTTTTTTTAAATTATTCAAATATTAAATTTGCGGTAAAGTTATACATCAACAACAACAACAAACAATATCAATAAAAGAAAACATCAATAGTAATGAATGAAAGAAAAGAGAAAAAAAAATTAATTAAAATGAAAATTAACATTATTTTCGACTTTCTTTTTTGAAACCCCTTAATTTAAATAAGAAATGATGGACTGTCTTGTATGTCTGTGAATAAAATATGTTTAAAAAGGATTTAAAAAAACTAAAATTTAACAAATTATTTAAAAGAATATGATGATAGGATTTATAATGTGATTATAATAAATGGGATTAAAAAGGACTTTTAAAAATTATTAAAAAACATATTCGCAATGCGGCTTAATTGAAGTGGAATAAGAAATTTTCTTTTCGACTGATTTTTTCTACACACACAAATCATATATAAGAAACAATATTAATAATACCATTTAAAACTATTATTCAACGTACATAGTAAATGATAAGGATACAACTTTTAGATTTTTTCACTGACTTAAAATTTTTGTATAAAAATTTCCTTGATAAAAAGCAAAAAAATTATTAAGAGTGACTAAAAACAAGAAAAAGTTTTGAAATTAAAAATTAAAAAATCATTGACAGCCGTAGACTAAACATTTAAGGAATTAATTTTCAAAATGTTTCAATTTCAATAAACCTATTCAAATACAATAGCAAAAGCAAGAAACTTTCACACGCGGCAAGTATAAACGGTCGATAATTAATAGTGGAAAAATAAAAACAATGCACCGGAAACACATGAAATACAGTTTTGCAACCGTATTCACAAGCATAACTCTTAACTTCTTCATCTTAACAAAATCCTTTAACACACATTTTAAAAAATCAGTGTTTTTCAGAATCATTCGTTTTTTAGAAACCTAAAATAATATTAATTTGAATTCGTTTCTATGTACTTGGAATACTTATTAGAAAAATCCTAATGTTCAGTAGAAAACAAAAATGTAAAGTTTTTTTTTTATTAAATTTGGTAAAAACCCAAAAAATATATTTTAACTATCAAGCTTGCATCTTTGAAATCCGAAGACAGATCTTCATGAATTTAATAACACAACAATTAAATGCTTAGATTAGGTATCCTTTATTTACGTTCTAAGCCACCCATTACTAAATCAGTTAATATGTAAAAGAATTTCATTTCCTTTTTTATTACAAAACAAATTTTTCTTGAACTAAATTCTTAAGAAAATTAAATTTAAAAAAATACGAAAATTTTGAAATTTAATTCTAAATGGTAAGAGAAATGCATTCTTTATCGATTAGAAAACAAAAATCTATTCTAGACCCAACTGGCTTATAACGTAAATGCAGAGGAAGAAAAAATAGTTTTCTTTTTAATTATAACTACTTTTGTGTTTGGCTATCTTAAGCGTGCTAAACAAACACATTCGTTCTTATAATAAAAAAAATTAACATTATAATTTAGTTTAAAAAAAATATCAAACATAGTTTCACTAAAATCCGTAGTTTCATTATACCACAATAATTAAAACGGACAGATCATTTAAAAAATTATTTAATAAAATAACGCAAAACAACTAAAGATTCATATTCCTCTTCATAATATTTTTGTTTTTAAATGGAGAAATTGCATTAATGATTTAAATTTCATTTTAAAATCACACAAATGCCATTTAAATATGATAAAAGCTGATTTTTTAAACTAAGAATTATCGAGAATTTTTGGATTTAAAATCCAATTTCGAATCGATACTTGGATTTTGAAAAATCTTACCAGTAATAATCAATTTTGATTTTTCGACAATGTTTTGTGGACCTTTTTTTATTCCATAACAGACTACGGAATTTTGAAGTTTAGAAATAAAATGTCATTAAAATTTTATTAAATGCGCTACAATAAATGTCAGCAACGTAAATTTTTCGAATTTCAAAACATTTCATCATTCATGTCACAAATGATTGACAATATCGATTTCATAATTGATGATATAATAAATAAGGAGTGAAAAAAGTATTTGTGGTGTTAATATATAGATACTGAAAACTAAAATTTTAGGAAACTCAATATTAAATTAATTATTAGAATAACTAATTCATTTTTTTTAATAATAAAATAAAATAAAAATTCTCACTGTAAAAAAATCGAAAAACAATGATGAAAAATTAAAATTTTTAAAACTCTGATACTTTCTAGATTTGTGCCGATTTGTGTAGTATTATTAATACTACTTGAAAATAGTAGGAGAGAAAATAAAATTATTTTACTGGAGAAAAGCACATCAACATATATAGAATATTCATTCTTTCTTTAATAAAATTTGTAAACGTTAATTTAAAAAAGTAATGAATTATCAAATTTAAAAAAACTATTTGTATGTGCGTGTGAATGAGAATATAAAAAATGAAATTATCTGTGAAACAGTGAAGACTTACTGGAAAATTTGAAGAAAAAAAAACAAGCATTAAAATACATTATTCACCATTCAAAAATTTAATTCTTTAAATATTTATGTTAAAGCGTCGCTTCAAGTATACAAATTAAACTTATAAAATTAATCAAATTTTAAGCTTTTCTTCAACTCAATTTACTTTAATTTAAGTTTAATCGTTTTCAGACGAAGGAAAAAATATAATACAAAAAAAATCTGACAGTGTAATTAAATAATTGATACTGCGTTTAGTTGAATAATTTTACATTAAAATATTATTTCCTTGCTTATGTAAACAAATTTGGAATTTTAAGCTTTTATTAGATATTTTCAATTTTTTTTTATTGTTACTTTTTTTATCATCTTTGTCATTATTTTGTATCATTTTGGATCACTTTAGACATATAACAAAGCAGTTGAGAGTTGAGAACTATAAATAATAATTTTTTTAAAAGAAAAACATATTTGTATTTTTGGTTTTGTGAAAGTGAAATATAACTTTCAAAAATAAAACTATTAGTTTAAAAAAAGAATTTGTGAATTATCAAAAAAAAAATTCTATGCATAAATTGATTGAATCTGACATATATAAGAGAAGAAAGACCAATTTTGTCTGTTTGCAATTACATATTTTAAATAGTTTTACTATATAACTGGAATATTTGTAGTCATAATTCCCTGTATTTTACAAGATAAATGCAGTTTGAATTTTATTTTAAATGTTTATTTCCTTTTTATTTCGTTAAGTGTATGATTTCTGAATTATGATCCTTGTGAAGATTCCTTAATAAAACAATTTAAAATTTTGATTTACAATTTTCACGAACATACTTCAAATTTTTTGGAACTTTTATATAACTGCTGCAGTTAAATTTAGAGTATAATTTTAATATGAAGCTAAATTTAGATTCGACGTGCACGTTTACTTTAAAGTTTCTGGCAATTATTAGACAATTAATCCTTTAAAAAATTAAGTACCAGTTTCAAAAAAATCTTATTATTGTATTTAAAGTTCATGTCAAAAATTTTGTTTATCGTTACTTCATTATAATTTTTTCATTATTTTGTTTCCGTTTTCGTGTTTTAATTTTTTTAATTTATTTTATTTTTTTGAATTATAACTTTAAACTGCATTTTTAAACAGAGAAAGAAAAGAAATGGATTTAATAAAACGCCGTTAGTGTCTCTCAATCAATTTTACATTTAAACGTAATATTTTAGTTTATATAATTTTTTACAATAAAAAACATGAAAATCAAAATCTCAAATACTATAATGAGAAAAATTTGATTCAGTAATATAGTTGAAAAATTCAAAAATCACATTTTTATTAAAATTGAGCAAATAAAGATCCAAAATTTTTAAGCTAAAAATTTTAGTTTTTATTTTTTTGTTTTTTTGTTTTTGTTGTTTCTTATTAATTCTTCTATTAAATTTTATTGGCTCTCATTTTTTTTTTTAAAAAAAAAGACAAAACAAAAGAAAGAGAATTTTAACACTTTTCTTTTCCATATGAGTAATGCGTTATTAACAATTTATTTTACTAATATTTTCCACATTTATTGTTTTTTATTTAAATTTGAAAATTAAAGTTTTTTTCATATCAATTTTTGATTGTGATTCTTGTATGCATAAATATATTTGAATTTTTTATATACAAACACTGCTGACGAATATTAACAATAATTAATTTTAAAATAATTTTACTATAATTTACCTATTATTTTGTTCTTTTTTCATACAAAAATGTTGACCTATAGAAAATTATATTTTACATCATATTTTTAGTCATAACATGAAAACAGGATATTCATATTCTACTTTGTAGTTAATCCTGAAAATCTAGCACCTTTAAAACAAATTTAGTTTTTAATTTTATTTGAAGTCGAAAGTTTTTGTTTTCTCTAAATTCATAACGTTCAATAACTATTTTAAGACTATAATCTCGAATAAATTTTATTTAATAAAAGATTTTTTTAGGATTTTTGTTTTAGAAAATATTGTCAACAATTATGTTTTAGTGAATTATTCAGTAATTAAATTAAAACCAGGCATTTCAAATTGAATTAAGAGGTGCTAGTATCAGCAAATAACAATAACAAATCTTTATTAGTTAATCAAGCTTTTTAGTCTGTGACAAAAATAAATTTTGTTCTTTATCACAAGTAGATGAAAATCAAAAGGTCTATAATAAACATTTTGATTTTTTTTTTTAAAAAAATCAACTTGCAACGTGACAAATGCATGAGAGGTCATTTGGATATTACATGTTTTACGTGACAGTAAAAATGACAGAAAACATTGATGACAGGTAACAGTCAAGTCTGATTTACTTCTTTCTTTCTTTCCTGTCAATGCCAAGTAATGTCTGAAGAACCTCTGAGCAGGAAATTGAAAATAATTCAAGAGGAATAATCATGATAATGATTTTTAAGCAATGCAGACGTAGATAATGCAGTTAACTTGTCTCATAACATAGCAAGATATGTAAATTAATGGTGAATAATTTCAATCGCAAGTTAATATAAATATAAATCTAATCGAGTTTGATGCGAAGACATGAAGTTAACCCGAAATTTTTTCTCTCTATCTCTTCTTAAAAAATCATGTGAATTATATGTCTTTTATCAATGATGAAGAGAGATTTTCGGGGAGGAAAAAAAGACTGAAAATATTAAATTAAGAGGAATTATGAAAATGTCCTTAAAATTATTAAATAAGTGGCAAAAAAACGTGAAAAATTATGTTTCGTCTTTAAATTTTGATTAAGAATTCATAATATTTCTCCTTTATTTTCGTCTAAAAATTAATAATTTATTAAAAACTATTGAATTATATAATGCAATTTTTCTTGTTTTCAATTATTACGTAATAATTAAAAGAGTAAAAACTCTTTTAAAAGAGCAGACATACGATAAAATTAGAACCAATTAGAACTAGAAGGGAAAAAAAGTTCAGTCAGTTTTGATCACTCAACTACTAAATAGTATCATCTGTAAAGAATATTATTCAAAAGTTTTTAATATTTAATTAAAAGTGACATTTCTTCTTTTGAGAACACGAGAATAAGTAGTTTTCATTTAAGCCCTAAATTGACGAATAGAAGAAAAGTGAAATCGAAAAGTCAAAGTGAAAAAAAGAAGAAAAAAAATATATATTATAACAAAGATGAAAACGAATTAAAAAAGTAAGTGAATTATGAACGTTGTGCAAATATTTATTAACTGAAAAAAATGATTGAATGAAATGAATTAATTAAAACTATAATTTTTTATTAGTTGATAATTACTTTCTTTATTCTTTGACTCTAGAAATATTATATTAGAAATAAGAATTAATTGTAATTTAATTTAAGATGTTTTGAGGAAAAAAAGCAAAGATTTTATACACATTAAAAAATAAATAAGAAAATTATAAAAATCAAAAAATAACTCAAAATCTTTTTTCGAGGGTTTTATGAAAACGTCGAAAAATATCTGCACCATACGAAAAATGTAATCAGTTTAACTTCCTTAAAAATTTGTCAAAGCCCAACAATAAGTTGAAAATCGATGAAAAACAAAAGAAAAATAAATCTTAAATAAAATCACAGACAACAGGGAGGCTGCTATAATATGCGAAAAAGTATGACAAAGCAAAACATAGTTAGATGATAATGAATGATTAACAAAAGCACTTAAATTTATTTGAGCAATGCTTCTGCAAATTGACAACTTTTCAAGACGTTAAAAACAAGCAATATATTTCATTTTTTCGATCTTATTTCATTTCCAGAACTATTGAAAACTACTTATACTAAACAGGAGTTATTATTTAAAAAAAATTACTAAGTAAAGCAAGTTACAAATCAATATATCTTATAGTTTTAGATGCATTGCTCCAATAAAAACGAAAAAAAAACTAAGCATTTTATCTAAACTTTTTGTTTCTCTACACAGACAAGAAAAATATCGAGAGAAAAACAAGCAAAAACAATTATTTCTCAGTCCACACTACGCTCAATGAATAATACAAAATTATGATAAAATAATGTAGATAGACTCCAGTAAAACAAAAACAAAAAAAAATAACAATTTATAGATAAAAGCCATAGAATCGATTTCAGTTTTAAAGTTTTGTCTTTTATTTTTTAAGCTTTTAATTTTACTTAATGAAACATTAATTTGAAGGTAACTAAAATGATTTTTTTGCCTATGTCTTGCTGCGCGCCTTACGACAACAACATTATACAATAGAATCAATTGAAACATACATACAGTTTAAATGCATTTTTAAGCATAATTTTACACAAGATTATTAAAATTTCATTTATTTTAAAATAATTAATTTTTATCTTGATCCCAACAATAGTTTTAATCTGGATTTTTCTTCTTAACAATTATTATACTATATTTTTTCATTTATTATTCTATTCGGTATATTTTCAATAAAACGTCAAAATATTTGATTTACATAAATTCTTACTATTAAAAATATTAAATTGCTAAAACATATAAAAAGTTAAAACAAAAATGATCACGATTTTGGTCACGAGCTCTTCATCTTATTTTATAAAATGATGAAATAAAAATTTTTTTTAAAAAATAATTATTATTAAATTTCATTTATTTCGTATGGAATATAAATATTGTACTATTATCTGAAAAATTAATAAAATGATGGAAAAATGTATCTATTGTTTTTATTCATTACTATTTCCATTTTTTCAGTATTCTTCATTTGGAGTCGTTCACTTATTACGACAACATCTACCTTATTCAAGCATAACCAACTGCTAATGATTTAAAACACTGACAGGGAAATTACTCAACGAATTATTTAAATAATAAAAGATAAGTAGTTCTCTGTACTCCTCTCTCTAATATTACTTATTACAGGTCGGTAATTCTCCAGATGAGTTGAATTTAATCCAATGTCAATAAGCCTCGACGCAAATAAATAATTTTTTGATTTTTATCTGAAATACAATGAATTGAAAGTCGCAATTAGGCTTAAATCATGCAATTAATTTTTCTTGTGAAATTTCCATTGAAGTTGTTAATATTATTAATGAATATGATAGAAAAGATCTTTTCCTATCGATTGGTATGTATTTGACTACTCAAAGAATATTTTTTAATAGTTAATTTTCGATTCTTCAGATGAAAATTCCATTTTTTGTCCTCGAGAAATCTCGAGTAAGTTGAGTGATTCTAATTGGACAGAATTGAAGGATATGTAGAATTCCACATGATTATTTTTTATCTAAAGCCAGGGGGAAAACCACTTGGTGGAAAAAATTTCCACCGGGCCTGGTGGAATTTTTTTAGAAAACATCTAGGCTCAAAATTTTGGTCCTATCTTGAGTAGAACCATAATATAAGATATTCTGACACCGTTTCCACCAACCAATATTTAAGGACTCAAAATTATTGCACAAAATGTGGTTGGTGGAAAAAAAAATTTTGGTGGAAAATGACTTTTTTCCACCAAGTGGTTTTCCCCCTGTCTAAAGCATTCTAGAGTGAAAAATTGATGTTAGTACTTGTTACTTACAGCTGGATCCAGAAGCATTAAATTTAAGGACATTTCTGCCTTTAGCCTACAATTAGATTTTCTTTGAAATGAAATTATGGACATTTATCCTATTGTCTATAGCATTTTTGAAAGATCTCAGCAAACGCAAGTTGCTCGATAAAAGATAAAGAAGACTAAAGTTTTTAGTGAGGTGTTCACGACACACCAGCTTCATGACCTTTTTTTTTATACTAAATTCTATACTGTATTTGATAATTTGTACACGTAACCGTGTCGTTTTTTTTTTGGTTCGGAAGCTAAGTCGATTTTATCTAGTGTAAATTTAGTGTGTCGCCAAACTTTTCGCGATACACCTGAGATGTCGCGACGACACAGTAGTCTTTTAATCTTTATTACTCTTTTCTATTCTTTACTACGTTTACGTATTATTATCTCTTAATAATTTGATTATATTTTAGATGCAATTAATTAATTAATTAGTTACCTTAAAAAGCTTGCAGTATTAAAGGATTTAATCTTTAAAATTCAAAATTTCAGGAAAAAAAGCCGAAAAAAAAGATTTCATAAAGTCACCCGGTATTTTTTTATTTCTAATAATTTTTTACTGAATAAATGTAGGGTTGGGAAAATATTCGAATATATTCGAATATATTCGACTATGAAGAAAAAAAATAATCGAATATATTCGACTATATAGTCGAATATGCATAATTCAAAACCAAAAAAATACGTTGAAAATTTCCAACAAAATGCTTGAAATTACTGATATTAGAAGCATAATAAGTTAAATGATGTTTCTTATGCTCAAATTTCTATGTTTAAAGGATTTTAATAGAATTTTTGTATAAATGTGCATATATACTTTTGGAAGAGGTTCATTTTCCGAAAGTCACTGGAAGTTTACTTTACAATCCGCGGAATAAAGTTGAAAAAATTTAATGAAAGTCCTCGTGTTATAGATCGAGTGACTTCAGCGCAATTTTGTGTTAGCGATCAGTATTTGATTAGCAAAGTACTGCGTATTATAAGTCAATCATGAATATTTTGTGACTTAAATAAATTCGACGGCTCGATAACGGGTTTTTGACATTCAAATTTTCTAACGATTAAAATATATTTGAAAACTTCTCGCGTAAATGCACTTGAAAATCATTAATTATAGTATAATTAACAATTTTGCGGTGAATTTTCATATTTTAAATAGTTTGACTTTTAACGGTATTTTGAATTTCAAATTTTCCAACGGTTAAAATAGATTTGAAATTATCCCACTTGAAGTTGGCTCTATTGCATTGAAATAAAAAAATCATTAATTACCAATACGAGAAAAGTCATTAGGTCTAGATAGTTTCATGGAGAAATCATTCAAAAACAGAAATTGAAAATTTTACATAGAATTTTTACTTTTCTGTACTTTATTCCGTGGCTTGTAAAGTAAACTTTCTGTGACTTTCGGAAAATGAAGCTTTCCAAGAACTATCTATGCATAATTTGGTCCATATGGTTTTTAATTTAGTACGATAGCTGTATCCAGTAAGAAGTTAGTAAGAATTCAAAAATACCGTTAGTGTTTATTTGCTTAATCTTATTATCAATATATTTAAGCTAAACTATGAGCTTATTTGAAATTAATAAGTTATGAACGTAAAAAATTATTGTAATTTATAAAAAAGTTTTTCAATTAAAACAAAATATTTGTTCTTAAAACAACATTTGGTGCAAGGAGGGTTTCAAAAAATTTTGTACATTATTTAACAAATTGATGAATATATAATATATTTTCAGCTACCAAAAAATTAATAATGTGAAAAAGATTTATTTTTTTAACCGTAGGTATTTTAAATAAATTATTTTAGTTTCTACTATTCTTAAACATAATTAACTGCTCCCATACTGCTTTTTGTTATTTTATTTATTTGTTCACTGCTCTTTGCTGCTCTTTAAAAAATTTTTACTGCTTTTTACAATTTTTTACTGCTCTTTACTGCACTTTACAATTTTTTTACTGCTCTTTACTGCTCTTTACAATTTTTTTACTGCTCTTTACTGCTCTTTACAATTTTTTTTACTGCTCTTTACAGTTTTTTGCTGTTTTTTAAATACTCTTTACTATTATTTGACTGCTTTATGCTACTCTTTACTAGTTTTTTGTTACTTTTTAAAATTTTTACTGCTCATTAGTGCACGATTTTTGGAGTCCCAACCCCTGGGTTTGAGTACTACTGATCTAACTAAAAGTTCTGATGAAAAGGAAAGGAAAGAGACAAGCGCGAGCGGAGCATTTTTTCAAATGGGCAGACATAAAGTTTCTTTCAAAAATGACATAGCACCAAGATAAAAATCACTTCCAAAATGTTTCGAAGATTGGATTTTTGGTAAACTAGGACAGCTAAATCACGCAATTGGTCAACAAAGTCAAAACGCTGAGAAATATCATAAGTAATTTGAGCGACTATATATTTGATTCTCTTGTCTACTGTTGGGCTGGATCAATAAGATGTTGTGTGACATTTTATTTCAATGCCTTAAATATGTGTTGCTCGTTCCTTGGGCCTATTGCTTTCTGCCTTTGGAATATAAAAGACTTTTGCATTATTTTCAACACATCCAATTCACGAATTTATCATATAATCAGTTTAATTTGCTGTTTAAAAAAATTGTAATCCACAGCAAAACTTTATTTCATAACATAAAGATAAATTTGGCAGCATAGCTTAAATATATATATATTTGAAGGTGGCCAGATTTCTTTCTAGCATTAGAAGTTGAGGAATTTTATTCAAACAGCATTAACAGATTCATTAAATCTAAATAATATAGATATGCTTGGACCAGTTACTTAACCACAGGTCCGGCAGTCGTATGTTCCAAACAAGCGATAGTATAGATTCTAAAAATTCTTCGACCGTTGAATGAAATTTCCAATTTTTTCCGTCGATGTCCATTTAAAAACAATAAAGTTATATACATAGAAGAAAATATTGGAACTTGCATGAAATAAATATAGTTTAATTAATTTAATATAGTTTTTCTCCGTAATCGTCTTGTATTTGCAATAATTGTGAAATAATCTCCGTTATATTGACTTGACTTGTATAGATTGTGTGTTTGGTGGAAGAGTAATTTTAGTGAAAGAAAATCGTCATGTCTTTTGGAAAATCTTTTCGAGTTCTTGAAAAAAACAGGCCAGAACAGGCACACAGTATTATCTTAGAGCATAGATCTAAAACTGATACTTTGTTATTTGAATCGATGGCAGTGGCTAACTTATGTAAATTAAGAAAATTTCTTTTCGATTATTGATTTTTCCTTCAAAAAAGTTTGATTTAAAAAAAAATACATGTTTTTAAAATTTATTTTTTATTAGCCGGACAGGAAACTGAAGCAATTAGGAAAAATTACGTAAAAATAGTTGATGCGTATGGCTGTTTAGGTTGCTTACAATTGAATGCTGGCGAATCAACAATTCTTTATTTAGTGTTGGTCACTGGATGTTTTAGTATAGGGAAAATAGCTGATTCTGAAATATTTCGTATTACACAAACTCAACTAATATCCTTACAAACCCAAAATCATAATGAAGACAAAATTGCTGAAGTGCGTAAAGTTCTGAATTCTGGAACATTTTATTTTGCATGGAACTCATCGAGTCAGCAACAATCATTATTTGATATTACATTGAGTGCGCAACGTCGGCGCAAAACGAACGAAACTGATAATCGTTTCTTCTGGAATCGAATGCTTCATATTCATTTGTTGCGCTTCGATGTTGATTGTGATTTTTGGCTTTTAAAGGCCATGTGTGGATCAATTGAAATCAGAACGGTTTATGCTGGAAGTAAACAAGCTAGAGCAATTATCATATCAAGACTGTCATGTGAAAGAGCTGGAACGCGCTTTAATGTTCGCGGAGTTAATGACGAAGGTCATGTTGCCAATTTCGTAGAAACAGAACAAGCAATTTATTTAGACTCAGATATTACATCTTATGTTCAGACACGTGGATCAGTTCCTCTCTTCTGGGAACAGCCTGGAGTCCAAGTGGGATCACATAAAGTAAAATTATCACGTGGCTTTGAAACGACTGCGCCAGCTTTCGATCGTCACATTACACTAATGAAAAAGCGATACGGCAGACTTGTGATTTGTAACCTTTTAGGCACAAGCCTAATTGGAAGTAAAGAGGGTGAAGCAATGCTCAGCAACGAATATCAGAAACACCACGAAAACTCAGGACACTTAGACGTTCCGCACATTGTTTTCGACTATCATTTGGAATGCCGCGGCAATCAAACTAATTTATCTAAACTTAAAGAACGCATCGACAAGTATTGTAAACATTTTGGATTATTTTATGCTTCAGGAGATGAGATTGTAAAAGAACAATATGGAACAATTCGGACAAACTGCATCGACTGTTTGGACAGAACAAATAGTGTCCAAACTTTTATCGGCTTAGATATACTACATGAGCAAATAAAAATTATTGGACTTGCTGACAAGAAACAAACCCTTTCGAGATTCGAAGAGGTTTTCAAGCAGATGTGGATATCTAATGGTAACGAAGTTAGTAAAATTTATGCTGGAACGGGTGAGTTCAGTCATAATGAATGAATTGATGTATTAATAAATTTAAATTTTTACATTTAAGGAGCGATGGGTGCGTCTAATAAGCTAATAGATGGTGCTAGATCAGCAGCAAGAACAATTCAAAATAACTTATTAGATTCATCGAAACAAGAGGCCATTGATATTTTACTTGTTGGCTCGACCTTAAATTCAGAACTTGCCGATAGAGCTCGTATATTGCTTCCAACAAACATGCTACATGCTCCAACCAGTGTATTGCGAGAAATGTGCTTAAGATCCAATGAATATATATCAATAAATGAGTTACGAGTTGCTGTTGGTACCTACAATGTGAATGGAGGTAAGTAAAGTCCAAAACACAGTATTTTTTTTAAAAAAAAACGTTTGGCACTATTGGCTCGTATCGTGGATCCATATTTTTAACGAAAAGCGGATCACAGATCTAAGAGCCACATACATAATTTCCCATAATTTCATTAATGTTTTTGTTTGACTTTTTGTAGGTAAACATTTTCGCAGTGTGGTTTACAAAGATTTATCCTTGATCGACTGGCTTGCTCCTAAAAATGGTATATAAAATAGTCCATACATACATACTTGATTATATTATTGTTGTTGTTTTCAGATGCAATAGCTGATATCGAGCATTCTGATTCTGTTTATGATAAAATGGCCGACATCTATGCGATTGGTTTTCAAGAGATTGTTGACTTAAATGCACAAAACATTGTTGCAGCCAGTAGCGATAATGCAAAAGCTTGTAATAATTCAAAGTACAAATTCCATATATAGTGAAACTTGGCTAATTTATTATAACATTGCAGGGGCTGAAGAGCTTCAAAGAGTTTTATCAAAAGACGATGAGCCCTATTTGTTACTTACAAGCCAGCAGCTTGTCGGAGTGTGCTTATATGTTTTTGTAAGACCACATTTGGCTAAAAGTATTCGTGACGTAGCGACAGATTCTGTAAAAACAGGCTTAGGAGGAGCAACTGGGAATAAAGGATCAGTTTCAGTTCGATTTGTTCTAAATGGAACTTCCTTTTGCTTTGTAGCTGCTCATTTTGCCGCAGGTCAGTCCCAAGTAGCAGAGAGAAATGCTGATTATGCCGAGATCACACGGAAAATACAGTTTCCAATGGGAAGAACTTTAAAAGGACATGATTATGTATTTTGGTGTGGTGATTTTAACTATCGCATTGATATGGATAAAGATGAAATGAAGGAATTGATTAAACTTGGTGATTTGCGGCCTATACTTGAAAATGATCAGCTTAGAGTGAGTGTAAAATGAGTTAACACAATTCTTTTTCACATTATCTGGGTCGTTTTTATTTTAGAAACAACAAGAAGCTGGACAAGTATTTAGTGATTTTTTGGAAGGTGAAATCAATTTTCCTCCGACATATAAATATGATCTATTTTCCGAGGACTATGATACTTCGGAAAAGTGTAGGGCACCAGCTTGGACGGATCGAGTATTGTGGCGGAGAAGAATGCAGCAGGCCGATTCAGATAATCCAAATTGGAGTCCTGGCAAACTATTATTTTATGGTCGAGCAGAGCTAAAACAATCGGATCATCGTCCAGTAATTTCAATTTTAGATATCGAAGTTGCTACTATTGATGTCGATAAGAGATCAGACGTTTTCAATGATGTTATAAAGAGTCTTGGACCACCGGATGCAACCGTTGTGATTCATTCTGTTGATCAGCAAGTTGAAGACGATAATGAAAGCATATATGATGAACATATTACGGCTGCTTTAGTACAAGAACTAGCTGAATTTGGCGAGGTCACTCTCGTGAGATTTGTTGGAGAAACCATGTGGGTTACATTTAAGGTATTATTTTGTAGCATGGCAATTCAAATAAATTCATAATTACTATATAAATAAAAATTAAAGGATGGTCAGGCTGCTCTTGCTGCTGTCAATCGAAAACGTAGCATCAACGTTCAAGGAATGGATTTTATTATCCGATTGAAAACTGAAAATTGGTTGAATAAAGTTTTTGATGAAATTTCACTTTGTACAACTAACTGTGTATCAATGTGCGAGTACATTGATATTTCTACAAATGATGATTATAATAGCATCGGAATACCTACAACATCTGATATTTCTCGCTCGAAACCTCCTACAAGACCACCTCTTCCGAAATCTCCACAACCAATTCACAAGGCTAAACATCAGGTTTTATATCAACATTTGTAACTCTCAATAACAATGACAACAAAATGTCTATGTATTTTCTTTTAGGCTGGCGTTGTAGATGTGTCTCAGATTATTCGATCATCTTCCTCAATGTCTCAACCACAAACACAAATTACTGAAAGACCATCCATTCCGCGTAGACCAAAAAATTTTGAATCAAATTGTATACTTTCTCCAGAATCGTCAAAATTAGCTAACACACCACCACAGCAAAGCGATTTACAAAACGAAACTTATAAAGCACCATCTGCAATTTATGAGGAAATCAAGGATGACATTGTTAGTGATTTAGAAAACTATTGCTTTCACAGTTTAGTAATGCTCTTTAATATTTTTTCCAGCCTCCAAACGAACCACCACCAGTTCTATTAAGTCAAATACCACCAGTTCCCCAAAGAAATCAACAATTACCACCAATTCCTGCACGTAACAAACCTCCGCCGTTACCGGCGCGTGCAAATCAGAAATAAAAAAACATTAATTGTGTTTATCTTGGTATTTTATCTAAAGATTTAAAGTGATTTAAAATTTAATTAAGTAAGATAGAAACAAAATGTTGATTATTATCAGTAAAGTTATACAAATGCTATGCTTAGGTAAAGTTTGGAATTTATTTGCGATTAAATGACACTGATTTGAATTAATGCTAATAAGAGAGGAAATTTAAAATCCTAGTCAATGGCAATATATATATATATATATATACATTAAAACGTTCTATATAAAAAACTCTATCTATACACACACATTTAAGGCGTTCAAATTATATTTAAAATTGAACATACATATTCTATGCAAAAATAAATTTAGATGCATGCGCAACAATCTGTTATATGTATAATATCTATATTTATAACCAGTTATAACTTATTTTATCCCTTATTAGTTAAGTTTTCTTCATTATTTGGATCAAAATCTCCGTCAACTCATCAAAATTAAATTATCAGCAATCATGTTCAGCAAATGAAGTGAAATAATTAAAAAAAAATACCTATTGTAGGAAAGAGTAGACAAAATAAAAAGCTATTTCACAAAATACAAACAATACTTTTAAACGTTTGGCCATTATAAACATATTTAATTAAAAAATACAGTAATACTCTAAAGTTGATGAAATATGGTCATACATAATTATGTTGCTTCTTGAAAGTTGCCATGAGTAGGTACTCATCTAGGGTTGGGCAGAATCGTATACGTATATATACGTATATAAATATACGTATATTTTATACGTATATATACGTATATTTATACGTATATTCATTTTTCAAATTTTTTTTCCGTTACATACAAATAACAATAAATTAAAAAAATTTCAGTTTCTTTAGACATAATGTGCACTTGTTATTCATTAGCAGTGCTCAATTGTCATTATTAGCTATGTAAAAGCATCTAAATGCTTTAATTTTTTGTTTAAAGAAATTTTTGTAACGGCCAAAAAAAATTCAAATTCTGTCCATGTATTTGTAAACAAAGAAAAATTAATTTTTGCAAAAATTCCCATTTTTAAACCAAATCCTTAGTTAAACACTTCTAAAGTGCTTAATGGAGCCTTAGATCACTTTATTTAACCATTTGGAGTCCAAATTTCAGCATTTTAACATATTTTTCAACACATTAATAACGTATTTTTTACGTTTTGAAAAATCCATATACGTATATGTATACGTATATATACGTATATTTTCTTCTTCGATATACGTATATATACGTATATATACGTATATTTGCCCAACCCTATACTCATCTTGGTATTTGTGATGAATAAAGCCTGTTCTTCTGTTTGTTACTATTTGTTTTCCATTTGCCCATATACTGAATGATATCCATCTACAGAGTGTCCAAAACAAATGTTTAACAAGAAGAAATCATAATGAATAAAGAAACTGAGTTCTTGAGTTTAATTATTGTTATTAATTTTTTTTGAATAACGTACATTGTTTAAAATGATACAGGGCAAATCCGCAAAACAGAGAAGCTGAAAAAAAAACGACTTGCAATATTTCTCAACTTGAACTGGTTTAAATTCATAAAAGCCGTTAAAATTGTTATTAAATAATAGGATTTAGCTGATTACATAAGAATTTATGGGTGATTACATGAAATAATTTCAATGTTTACATTTATGTTGAATCCATGTTCTTCGCCAAAGAAAAACAAATTTTCAATATTTCGTTTTGCAGATGATTTTAAGAAGTTTTATGAAACTTAACTAATTGTTTCGAGAAAAATAAGCAATTTAAAAGAACAAAGAATTATTTTTAAGTAAATTAAGCTTCAAAATTAAAATTTTCATTTTCAACATTCTGTAGATTATCGCGGAAATTCTCTCCAATATTACTCGGTAACATCTCAGTAACTTCCGTGGAATTCAAATTGTGACTTAACTACACATATTTGACATAAATTAAGGCTCAAATTTGATAGATGGCTTCACAATCTATCGTTCTGTATAGTTTTAAATTTTGTAAAGTAGCTTAAAACTTGAAAAAAATGAAGATCTAAATCAAAAGAGAGATGATTTTTTTCCATTCAGCGTTACAGAGTAATAACAAAGAAATTAAAATATTACACTAATTAACCACTTTTAGGAAGGTTTTCATATAGAATTACATAGTAAATCCTTTTTTCAATGCTCTGTAAAAAGCTTATTACTTATTTAAGTCTAAAGATGTGAAAAATCAATTTGGAGACAAATTTGTAGAAAAATCGTTCCATGGAATTACCCTTATACTTCAAATTGCATTCGGCTGAAGTCTACTTTAGGGGGGGCCAATATATGAAATTTCTAATATTATTTTTTTCAATTAAATAGCTTTCTATATTTGAAAAAAAGAGAAAAAACTTTAAAAATGCGGAAAAATGAAAAAAATTCAAAAAATTTTTTTTGATCAAAATTTACTCAAAATCACTCAAATTTACTATTTTAGCTATAAATTTTCTATTTTCTGTACATTTATATCATTTTTAGTTGAAAAAAATAATATTAGAAATTTCATATATTGGCCCCCCCTAAAGTAGACTTTTACCTTGCATTCTTTATAACTACAATTAAGACATTATAAGTCATTAAGAACGATTCAATGCTGATTTGTCTATTAATTTAGTTAAACAAATTTGTAAACAATAAAGCTCACACAAGTTTGCATCAAATTTTGTTGAGAAAAATTTTCATAAAAAGCGCTTCCGCAGGATCGTTTAACACTTTTTTCATTAATATCTCCTTATTAAGTGAGATAAAGCATGTATAGATAAAAATTAATGATATAAAATCACATTTGAAATGCATAGTAATGCATATTATTCTGTCTAGATTGTTTATTAAGTAATTTTTTGCAATTTTCAAAAATAATTTTTCTTGTGCAGGATCGTTTAACACAAGAAAAATCAAAATATCTCTTTAACTAATGATTTCTACCATCAGATAAGTATTTTAGCATGTACATTTGTTGAAAATACACATAATTTGGTACTTAAACATTACCTTAATAGCGGAATTAAAGAGAATTTTAGGAAAATAAAATTTTTGAGCTTTTTGCCTTCCGCGGATTTGCCCTACACTAAGCAGGAATAATAACCGAATTATTCATTCAAATTTTATTTGGTCGTTAAATTCTGAGTGGATTTGTGTTCTGTGCCTTACTGGCTAATGGAAATGTTAATTTTATTAACTCCAAGACTTTTTATAATGCTTTAACTGTGACCAGCAAATTTTAGTATTGCCAGCTGCTTCCGTTGCATACATAGCATAACGGCTCCGAAAAATTCAAATGCTTAGTTTTTTGAGGAGTGGAAAGTACGATAGATTCAATTTAACCAGAACCTTATAAAAAGTTTTGCCGGAATTTTTATTTTAATAAAATCAACTGATAATACCAAGCAATTAAAGATGGCAGATGAATTTTTCTATGGTAAGCTATTAGAAGGATGCAAAATCAGCATTATATATTATCAACTCATGTTTTTTATTATCAAATTGGCAAAAAAAAATTTTTTGCATGCGGTTTCATTTATACTAAATTTAATATGTTTTTTTAATTAAAATTCTAGGTGTTACATTGAAAGGAGTTAATTCAAATGTACTATGGAACCCAGAAAGTACAAGCGGAGCAGATGATCTTGAATATCCAAGAGCGAATAAATTAATAATAAAGCAAATATTACTTGGTGCTGAAGCAAAGGAAGGAGAATACAACGTAGTCGAGGTAACTGAGTAACATAGAAAAAAAAAACATTGCTTAAAGTATTTTAGTTTACGTCGTCGGAAATGCAAGTGCGATTTCGTTCCATTTGAACAACATATAATTTGAGAAGAAATCGCGCATTGTCAGCATCATGACGTTGCATCACTTTAAAATGTCCAACTATTATGGTTGGTTCCTTCTACATTGGATGATAATTAACTAACCTATAAATAATACAACCTTTTAGGTAGAGACAAAATCTGAAAATTCTATAGTTAAAATTCCAATCGCTGTTTTGAAAGTCGGAGAGAATCGATGCAGTCAAAGTTTCCTCGAATTTCCTGACAATCCAGTTAAATTTACATTAACACAAGGAGAAGGTGCGTGCTAAAGTTTATTTTTATCTGGCGCATTTTCCTAGACATTATTGACCGTTAATTTTTAGTGCATTTTCCCAAAGGGAAAAGACACTATTGTCCGTCCGTCCGTCTGCCGCTCCACACCTCCAGTTTAAGCTTTTTCGATGTGGTTTTTTGCTTAAAATGTGTGGACTAGGTCAGAGGCAAGAATGACGAGAGATTTTTTTGATCAGTGCAGTAGAAGGTTAATTAAATTAACTTTTTTGAAAAAATTGCTTACGTTTTACGTACGTATTTTTTACGTAGCCCTTAAAAACGTGATTTTTCTTACAATCTTCCGGCCAGGGTTCGAGCCCCACTCCGAGCAACTTTTTTTTTGTACTTTTTTACACTTTTTTGATATTTCATGATGTGTTATGATAAAATTTTCCATTTTCAAATTTTTTTCTCACATTTTCCGAATTTTTCACGAAGTTAAATAAATAAGTACGTAAAAATACGTGTCATGAAAATTTACATTACGTAAACCTTGCTTGGCGTGAATTAAAGGGGAAAGGGGAAGTTGAACAAGGGAGTACGAGGGGGTAAAACGGTGGGGGGGGGCATTATTTTTATTTTTTAAATATTTTTTTTACCGTTATTTTTCAAATATGTTTTGACCGTTATTTTTCAAATATTTTTGACAAATTTTTTGCGTTAGTGTTTCGTGCATTAGTTTTCTTTTTCATTACTAGTTTTTTATACGTTTAGATTTCTGTGCACAGTAGTTTTAAGAAAATGCACTTCCGTCCGCAGCCCGTGGACGCATTACTAGTTTAGTGGTATCTTCCCAAATGGAAGAGACACTATTGTTCGTCTGCCTTGTAACTCCTCCTCCAGTTTGAGCTTTTTTGATGCGGTTTTTGGCTTATAAAATGTGTATACTGAATGACGCGAGATTTTTTTTTGATCAATCAGACTTCCTCTGCTGGAATCACCTGGTATATTATTAAGTTATTTTTTGCGTCAATTTTTTGTGCGCACTAGTTGAAATTTACTAAGCTCTAGATGGAGAAAATGCCTTCCGTTGGTCCTGAGTGACTGACCACACCACTTTCTATAATTACTTTTTTTTTTTGACAAGATCCTAAAGAATACATTCGTTTAATTTAAAGGCCCAGTTCACATTCATGGTCACCATTTAATCGGCGAAATTGATGCCGATGAAATTGAGGAAGAAATTGACGAAGAAGAAGAGTTTGATGATGGGGAAGAAGATCAAGAGGAACCTAAAACAAAGAAAGCAAAATTTGCGAGTCAAAATTCAAAAGGCGCCAAAAACGACAAAAATAGCAAGAAGAAATAAATTACTCATAGCTTGATGAAAAACACACAAGTCTATAATTTTATAATTAAGCCTTTTTATTTCTTGAAGATGATACAACTAAAATGATGGATGTTGTTCAAAACAGCTAACTATCCTACTTAAAAAAGAGAAAAATTGCCCATTTTGTTTATACCTATATAAATCAGTATGAAATGAAATTTGTAAATCAATATTCAATAAAAAAAATTTTTTTACAGAAATAAAATAAATTTTTTTGCAAATACTTATAATGTTTAAAAACTGACAAAAAAAAAAAGAGTCTGTGAGTACTGAAGTAAACTTTTGTCCCTGAAATGCCTTGTTAAAGATTGAATTTTTTAAAAGAAGGAAAAAAGCTTTTATTTTTCTTATTATTTTTATTATTAATGGTTTTGTCAAGAAAAATTATAATTAAATGTGATTAATCGTCTGTTAACATCTCCTCAATATCCTTCATTGTCTTGTCGTGTAAATCTGTTGAATTTTCACTCGTTTTGTCTTCCTCACAATTTTTTTGTTTGATTGATTTTGTGTGATCATTTATTGATAATTCCACTTCAGAATTCTTTTGCTCCTCATCATTTGGTGTAGGATTTTCGATTAGTAACTGTTTAGATTCCTCAAAATTATCGGATTTATCATTTTCTAAAGCGTTGGTATTTAATTCATTTATATTAAATGGATTTTTGAAATTTTTCAAGTTTTCTGGACACGGCAGTTTTGCAAGTTCATCTCTTAGCTGTCGATATTGGCGTTTTAAAACCATTGAGTTGAACGAAATTGTTCTTCCACAACGCTCGCTAACCTGAATGGATCGACTTAATTCATCAATCCAACTTTCAATTTGTTGACATATTTCATTTCGTTTAAACCAAAAATGTGTATAAATGACGTCTTTAAAGCATGGTGATGGATTTCGAATTTGCTCCAGCATCGCCCATTTTACACAAGCCTGATATATGTTACTGTTGTATTCTCGAGACGAATGATTTCCACTTTGTGTTCCTCGAGATCTTTCAAAACCTGGTTCGTTAAAATATGGCTCGCTCACTAAAATTAGCGACTGAATCGAAACAAGAACTTGCAAGAAACTAGATGTTTGAGCATTCCACTTTTCTTCTGGTCTGCCATGCCATGTGTTTAAAATGCTAAGGCAAACTTTTCCGTCATTATATAAATTTGGATTAAACCTCACAGAATGTCGTCCTGTTGTCTCTAAATTAATCATCATTGGTGAATTGGGATAATCGTGCGGGAAGTATACGTCAAATTCGAAGCAACCATTTGCATATGGTGTATCAGATGGGCCTGTTATAAGTACCTTCATTATATCTAAACGATCAGTATCACAGCGAACGAAAACAGAGCTACTGAATGATAATGGTAAACTTGTGGATAATGTAGTTGCTTCTTGAGCCAAACGCTTAACACGACCAGGATTTCCTCGATCATTGCTCATCCTTACATTCGATTCAAAATGATGAGAGACTGTAAATCTATAACCATTTTCTGACTCGGCTATCATCTCAAATGTATCTAATTTGGAAAGTAAGTAAAGGAATAATAAATTTTAACTGTCTATTAACTATTGTCATGATAAAATCCGAAAGGATTCTTACCAAATTGTAGCTTTTTCATGACTTCTAAATACTTTTCTTCCATGCTCGTATTACTTATTTGATATTCAATATTAGACATGGGTTGTTGTTCTTCTTTATTATTATTAGGATTGCTTTTATCCGAATATGTTGCAGATTGAACTAAAGAAGTGGTCTCTTGTATGTCTGGAATTAATAAGGCTAATCCTTCGTCATCACTTTCGTCGAGATTTATGGAAATTTTCTGCGATTGTCCTTTCAAATTGGATTTCTTATTAATTCTGTAAATAACCAATTTGTTTGAGCATATCATTTTTTTTTTTTTTGGAAAAAAAGGTACATATTAAAATTATATTTCATACTTTAAACGGCTGGCGTAGGTGTCAACACAGGATTTCATGTTGTAAAGTAGGCTTGCTATTGATGTTTTTGAATCGTTTTCGTGTTTTGTTGTCAGCAAATTAATCAACTGTGGTGAAATGGACAATGCTCGCAAAAGTTGTAAAATTGCTCGATAAAGTGGAATGTGCCGTGTTATGTCAAGAACTGTTTAAGAATATCAAAAATAATAATACTTAATTTATTACACCACTCAAAAGCACCAATTAACAAATAAGTAATCATCGACAGCGCATACCTGAATCGTTCCTTAAGTATGAGCATAATGCAGGAATAAGACAAGACTGTTGAACAAGATCGATAAAAAGTGGTGGGAGATCACATGCGTCTGATGTTGACTCACGATAAGTAATGGCATTTGACTCGGCATTAGGAATATCTCCAGGATTGATATAACTCGAAAGTACCTAAATTGATATTTGAAATTAAACAGCAACTAAACATTTTTTAAAAATTTATAATGAAGCTTTACCTGCAAAAGGACCGTGACATTTTCTTCTTCACTTTTTTGCTTCAAAAGCGCTTGTTCAACATTCCATGATTGCTGAGTAGATCCCGTTCCGAATCCTAAAAAATGCAAGCGTTTACTATCAATTTAATATTATTGTAAAATAATGTCTACAAACCTGTCCCTTTAGCCCAATAAACGTGACTTTTGTCATCAGACGTTTGATCATCGTTGAGCATTGTCTGGCATTTCATGGAAGATGTTTTCATTAGCTCAGGACCTGTCGCTAAATTAGAGTTATGATGCGTGAAAATGCTAAGACAATTTAAGACAAGATGACTTGCGCCTATTTCGCAAATCATTCGTCTTAACAAAACACCATCGTCCGTTGAGAGTGGCGAGCTGTCTAACAATTGCCTTAAAACTTCAAATGGTAATGTTGGTAGCGATGAACTGAGTGTTAAACTGTAAATATCATCTAATAAAAAATTAAAAAAAGCTTTATTAAAAAAAATTGACTCGGAAATAAATTACTCACTTCCTTCCCCATCGCCAGTTACTCCAAGAATTAATCTTAACAGACACTGTGCTCGAACTTTATCGCGTAATAATACCTCAGAATATGCAGGGAGTTTAAGAAAAAGTCCAAATGCAGCCAAAGAGTGTTGAGGCACTGATGATATGACATTTGCAATTTTGCACGAACTATCAATACCATCATCGACATCTTCGTAAATCTCTTCGTTTGGTTCAATTTTAATCCATTCGCCTTTGACCCATTCTCCGGGTAAGCTTTTTTCCTTTTCACTAAACTTATGAATACTTTTAGGTTGCTCTGGATAGACCGTTGGAAGGTAATGGGCTAATAATGATAAACCTCCACGACTTGAGAAGATTTGTAATGGAGACGATAATGGATTAAAATCTGAAGCTTTCATAATTTCTGATAACGCTTCATCATTTGGATTATTTTTTAAATGAACTAAATTTAAATTAATGCATGGTGTTGATAAAGAGATGCCGTTAGATTTGAGCATAGTCAAAATTTGAGCTATAGTTGTGTCGCTAGTTAAAGCTATTTCTGGACAAGCGGTATGTACAAGTTGGATACTGTCAGGCAATCCTTTTGATTCTTCGGACTTCATTTTAAAAGCATTAAAGAAATCTTTTGTTTTCTGTACATTTTCTTGATTTTTAAGTTCTTTTGATCGTTTGTCCTTCGCTTGAACTCCTGCAGCAACGCTTAAAAATTCCATTCCAAAGTTCATTTGCATTCCCAAGTCCCACAAATCCTTTTTTTCGGAACGAGCATCAAGTGGAAAATCTGAAGATTTTGTTGACATTCCTTCATTCGAATTGTTAGACGGAAGCAAGTTGTTATACGCAGATATACTATTCTGCATAATTTCTTGGCATTTAGTATTGATACTAACATAAAATAAGAGATGATGTGAATTTGGTTTTTTTGAAGGGTGATTACTAATGTATGTCATATTTGAATCGTATTTCCTTAAAAGCGGTAAGTCACTTCGCACACTGACGACCATTTTTTCGCTTTCCAGCAAAATTTGTAGAATGAGACGTCTAGTGAATCCAGAAATTGAATATTTCATATTAAACGGTAATGAATTTGTTGATTGAGTTGAACTTCCAGGATTTTGCTGGTTAATGTTGTAATTGTTTTTCTCAGTTGTACGAATAACTGATATTAAATTAGTTGTGAGTATGTCTTGATTCTTTGGATGGCAAGAAGTGAAATTTGACAAAAACCTTATGACTGTTTCTTCCAACTCCAAAAATGTCTGATTGCTGACATCGTCATTTAATGTTGAATTTTGAAGCTTATTGTTGCACATTAAAGACAATAGTGGTTCTATCCACATTGAACCTTCATATGATCCTAACCAGTCTCTCATGTGTCCTTGTTCTGCACAAACTTCACTCATAAAATGTAATATTTCAGTGATTTTTTTAACATTTACCATCGAATAGGTGCCTTTTAATGCCTTGTCGGTATCAGTTAGACAAATCGATGAGCACTGTAATTCATGATTTGATGATCGATGACAAAATTCCAAAATTGCTGTGGTAAAAAGGCTTGGCAGACCCGAATCGATTAGTTGATATATAGTTAGAGGAGATTGGCAAGCCATCGCAATAGTTTTCATTTGTGATGTCGATAGATTTAATAATGAAAGATTTTGAACAGTATAATTAGAAAACCATTCTTCAATATCATTACTATATTGTTTATTATCATCTGTCATTAATCGTTCATTATCCTTTCTGTCATCACTGAGACATAATATTTTATTTTCGCTTTCATCATGTGTTGGTACAAGAATGCCAATTTTTTTCAAGAGAATATTGAAAAAATCTGGTCTTATACAGCAAACAGAGCATAACATTGAATCAATGGAAAGTTTCATTGGACTATTTTCAGGAATTTGCTCTGACCAACTAAACAGCCTTTCAAATAACTCCAATTTTATCAAACTTGGAAGATCTAAAATTAAGTTTGTAGCATAAGCTTGCCACAAAATCGATGCAATACATTTTATGTATCCACTATTTGGATTGACATTTTTAAGTTGATTATTCAACTCCAAATCCATTAACCACTCAATAATCATTTGGATTCGATCACGCGAAAAGGAATCTGAAGTTGTACATAGCTGATAAAGTATGTCGGAGACAGTCTCATTACATAACTTGAAAATATGTGGAACACTTTCATTTAGAAGAATATTAATTAATTTTAGGCTCAGCTCTCGATTGTGTAATCCCAATTTTAAAAGTACAGTTTCCAAGTTTTGGAGCAAAAAATTAGACATTGATGGTGCAATGCTTAGAAGAGAACAGCAAGATTCCATAAATCCATTAACTTCCGATGCGGATGCGATGACTAAATTTGAAATACAACTATCAGTGTATGTTACAACATTAAAACACTGTGCTAAAATTCTTAACCATCCAAAACTCATTTCTGACTGTGCTTCTTCATCGCCACTCATATCATTATTGTTTGATGACAGGTTTGATACAAATGTTTTGTCATTGAATATTGATGTGCCCAATACGGAAATCATTGATAATCCAATTGTTGAGCTGTCTTTTGGACGATATAATCGTATTACTAGATGCGATGCTATTTCAGCTTGAGGAAATTTAAGACGAATGCATGTCATACCAGATGTCATGATCGGTTGAGTCAATGGTATTAGATTCATTCCATCCCGTGAGATTTCTATTGAAACAGCGGAAGGACATGAAGCGAGAGTTGACAAATGTGGTTGAAGCTGTATTTCTTTCAAGAGTACAGCAGTTGGTAGAGTTAATATTAAGTCTACATGTGACTCGTTGGGATAAAATAAATAACTCCACGCTGCAGCTCTAGCTCGTCGATGCGACGATACTTGACCTTGGATTAAAACATCTGCAGGCTGGGCTGAAGGATTCTCAGACGTTATTGTGCAATATGGTGCAAAATTTATTAATCCTTCATCATACTTTAATGATCCAGTTGACTTTTTTGCCGTTTGATTTGATAGCGACTGAACATGATTTTGTGCTTTCGATAAATGTTGCATAATCATTGTAACCAAATTTGGATGAGTATTCAAGAGTGTTCGATTACTTCTCACTAAATTTTCGGCCAATATTTTTATTCCACCCATTTCACAAAACACTTCAAGAGCAACATTAGTTTCAAGAATTTTCAACATCAACCAGAGAAAAGGCTCGGACAAGTATATTTTTGGCATCGCATGACGAATGTTTGAGACAAATTTGATGTAGTCAAATAATGGTTTTATCATCAGTATGGGTTGAGACGCCAGCTTGTTCATGTAAATTATCAATTGAAATAGCGCATCTTCAACATTCATTGGATCACTTAAAGATGTATTTTTTGATTCATTATACATTGGTGAATAAATTGAGCATATTACGAGTAATGCAGTCGATGACGTTCTACAATGTGATAGTGCACTTAGGAATTTATTCATGGTTGGAAAATGTTGTAAGACTGTATCGGTGAATGTTGGCCAATTCTTTCTTATCGTCTGTGTATTTGTTTGATTTTGTTGTTCAGCTTTAATTTCATCCGTTTGACATTCAGCATTCTCAATAAAATCAACAGAAGTCATTGCAACATCTTCATCATCAGTTACTGGCAGTGGAAGCTTGGTTCTTATAAAAATTGATGATAATTTTATTAAATTCATTAAAATTGTTGAATCGGTAACCGCTTTCGTTTGAGTATTTTCAGCTCCTAAAACTGTCGCAAAGAGACTTCCAAAAACATTATTTGAATTTGAATTTCCATCCGAGCTCTTTTGACACTGAATTTTTTCGATATTTGTTATAAAATGATAAATGAGATTAGAAACGCATTCAATTATACTCATAGCAATGCCCAAATCTGACTTTTGATATTGGTAATTTAAAAGTTCCTTGATTATTTGATTTTGTGCATCAATTGGACCACATGATTTACTGATAGCACCATCAACTTGAACCAAAGAAAAGCATACTCGTAACAATGTTTCTTTCAACTCATCCTTCAATTGACATTTTACTTGAAGACATGAAAATAACTCTTGAAGTAAGCGGCAAACCGTTGGGCCTGCAAATGTTGACTGAATAGAGTTATTCTTATAGATTCCATTGCAAAAACGTAGAAGCATTTTTTCGAAATTTTCATTATTTATTATCAACTGGCCTATTTTTCTGTTATATCCAGTTACTTCACCAGTTGTTGCGCTAATTTGACTAAAATCGTCCAAGGGTTTACTCGAAATTGAATATATTAAGCAAAGGAAGCCTAAGCACCATCCTCGAATTTTCAATGCTGGTCGAGTTGCTAACGCCTTCAAAAGTCCATCAACAGCTTTCTCGCCAAATGGTATTTTTGATTGAAGATTATTGAAAATGATTTTGGGAAGGTCATTACTATCACCATTTAATGTCAACCATAATTGCAGAACCTGTTCTAAGTTTAACCATGAATCTTCAAGATGCAAATCAGTGAAAATTGTTTCAAAGACATCCATTAACATGATATTTGTATCGATCTTTTGCTGATACTCAACATTATTCCAGGCGGATAAAGTTGATGCAGGCCATGGCGGTGTTTCAATATGAACTGAATCTAATGTCTCTTGCTGAGGAAAATTTGTAATGAAATTCACAGACGACTTCATAATTAATCGCCTTAAATTAATTTCCGTGTTTATGTCCAATCCACATTCTAATCGTGAGTCCATTGTGGATGAAACTTTGCATCTGTTTAGTAATGTATAAATGCTTCTTGATTGAGAATTTAATGGAGATGAATCCTTTTTCACAAAACTAGTCTTTGATGCTCCAGTAGATGTTAGCTTTTTCGACTGTTCCAAGATATCATCGAGAATATCTTCAATTCCATCTGTGTCATCTTCAATAAGCGATGGAAGCTGGTATTTTGTCTCCGTCTTAAAAACATCATAGTTACAGAAATCTTTGAAAATGGATGATGATTGACCAGATGTAGATGATGGAAACTCTGACATAAATCCTAATGCTTGTGCCAGTGATATTTCATTTCCATTGTTTATGTCAACTTCCATAGCATCAGGATCAATGTTACCCATAAGTAAAGACTTATAGCTACGATCTGCTTCTAAAATATCTTGAAGTAAACATGTTATTGCATGAACTGCCCAAGAATTTTGCTGATTTTCCCATACAGCAATCCTGACAATTTGAAGCAACTGTTCAACAGTTATTATTGAGCTAAGTTGAACGGATATTTTACATGCATTAACGAGCTTTGCAATTATCTTACAAGTTAATAAAAACAGATCCATATTACATGTAGAATCCATATTAAGAAGTAAGCCTATTAATCCTCTGATTACAACCAAAACGTTTTGTACTTTAATTGATTTTAGACCCTTATCAATTGCATTTTCATTCGTCTGGTCTTCGGCTTTATTGATTCCATTATTACTTGATAGATTATTTGATATTTTGGATCCGCTTTCGCTTCCATTTTTCTTGAGAAAACTTTTCGGAAAAATGTAGTCATTGTCATTCGGGAGAAGTTTTTTCAGATGGTTCTTTAAGTCTTGTGCTTTGTTAATGACCGAATCTAAATTCGATGTAGATGTAGACAACATGCTTGGTGCATTTGCAATTTGCTCTGACATCATGTAAACTTTTTCTGCGATGTTATTTTGATTTGAACTAGGTTGTTTATTCTGAATAAAACGTTTTTTAAATGAACGTGAAAAGGATCGTGGATTATTGTTCGTCATACAAAGTCGTGCTTTGGCGATATCACCAGACATGAAGTCCCAGCGAGGATTCATGTTGTCTTTCTTTTCATTGTTATCATCTAAGCATACAGACAAAAATAAAAGTAACCAACTCAAAAGTGTTAAATCTGTATTTTTCCATATTTGAAGATGATTTTCGTAATCATTAGACAATGGCGCCACCAGGTTAGCAA
This sequence comes from Chironomus tentans, assembly GCA_963573255.1. Classification (NCBI taxonomy): domain Eukaryota; kingdom Metazoa; phylum Arthropoda; class Insecta; order Diptera; family Chironomidae; genus Chironomus; species Chironomus tentans. The sequence goes on along the minus strand of OY754304.1, from coordinate 28,577,929 downwards.
TGGTTTTTAAAATCGCATCCAAAACTATAGTTCTGCACGTATTTAATTGAATACTTTTTCTTCCCAAATATGTTAAAAGTATGAAAACCCTATAAAAAGAGGAAAAAACAACAATAAATAGGTATAAATTAGATAATTTTGGTCATTTATGGCCAAAATAGGTGTTTTTAATCCGTAAAGTAAAAAAGCATGACAAAGAATAAGAGCACAAGAATAACTTACCTATCTTGCGGAAAGATTTCGGTGTTCTGAGATGAAAATAGCGATGTAAATATATCAGCAAAAAAGTTTCCCCAAAAAGGCTTCACAGAATAAGAGCACATTTTAACGATCATGGAACAAGTAGCAATGCGAATATGTGAATCTCCATTAATTACTAATGTTTTGAACAATAAATTACACGTCTTCAGATCGAAAAATTTTTGCAATATGGAGATACTAAGAGTATCGTAGGTTGATACAAAATGAAGTAATAATTCAATCAAACAATCACTTAACACTCGAAGTTTATCAGTAGATAAGTGACTAAGCGACGTGTCTTCTAAAGATTTCTGTTGATCCTCATTTAACGTGCCTTCAATACGTTTGATGACATTTTTTACAAAATTCAATTGATTTTGAAACATCATACATTCTTCATAAACAGTCATCATCTTGATATATTCTTGATTATTATTTTCATCATCCTTTATACGATTCAAGTAAGACTTCATGTGAGACATATTTGAATTTTCAGTTTTTAGCAATGGTCGAAGAAGATCAGCTAACTTACTACTTGCCAAACAATACCGACAGTGTGTATCTTCATAAAAAGCGGTCAATACTTTCAGTTGATTTTGTAAGTAATTTTTCTTAGATGTAACTACTTTCATTACAGGATCGGCGTAACTATCTTTATCAAGTATGACATTATGTCCAAAGAAGGAAGCCATTGGTAATTTACATCTTGTAGCTGACATACCGTATCGACCCATGAAAGTCATTCTTAAGTATCGACAAATTGGTGGAGGTTGTAAATCACTCAAGATTAACATTTTAATGGCAATATCATTGCACAAAGCAAGCCGAACACAATCACTTTCTTCATCAAAGCACCAAATGTCAATCGTTAAAGAGGCCAAATCATTACAGGCTGGAACGACTACATCTGTTAAAACTACAGGATATCCGAAATCTAATGTAACTTGTCTTCTAGCTCCCGAATGCATTCTATCAATTACAATCATTTGTTTTGTAGGTAAACTTAATAATTTATGCCATGGTAAAATATTCAAACCATCATCTAGATTCGAACCTTCAATAAATTCACGAACTTTATCATTATAAACTGTGGATGAATTTTGATTATTAGATTCATTATTTGATTTTTCATCAGATTCCTGCTGTTGCATCATCATAAACTCTTCGTCTCCGGTAAATATAGGTGCACTACTTGAATTTCCCGTTTTTATGTATGGCTCCTTATATTTATTTTTCTTGATTTGCGAATAAAAAATCTTATCGACCACATTCTTGGCTAGTGCATATGGTGAATCAATTTTTTTTTCAACGTCATTATCGTTATTAAATGAAATCTTTTCATTAGGCATTTTAATTATATGATCATTTCCAACTAATTTTGACGTGCCGATTTGTGGAGGTGTTTCAATAAGAATATCATCAATTATGTTAGTAGCCTGTAGAGATAATGAATCCATATTTTCAATTCTTGTTGCTTCTGACGTTGAATAGCATATGAAATGCAATGGCTCTACTTCCAATAATCCTTTAATGTGATTATTTATACTTTTTTTTCGTAAATGAAATGGAACTCTTATTTCTGAGTTATCTATTTGAAAAGCAAAAAGAGTGTAAAAATGTGCAAGTAAATATTAATAAAGTTATTAGGACTTTAACATACCAGATGAACAAAAGTTTTTTAAATCACTAAATTGATTTTGTGCTGACTGTGGTTGCTGTCCATTAATACCAGATTTTTGCAAAAATACGTTGCAATATGAGATATTGCTTTGAGTATTCTTTCCAAATGACGGCAATTCTGTGTCAAATAAATCAGATTCAAAGGGCATTCCATACAATCCAAATCGTGATTGTAATAATGAATTTAATGTGTTTGTTCTCTTTGACATTTCGTTTAAAATATCAATTAAAAGCTTCATCACTTCAACAGATATAGGCCCTTGTGATTCATCAGTTGTTGTACCAGCAATTAATAATGTAAACCATCTCAAGGAACCAGCATGTTTAATTTTAATGATATTGGGAATTTCAGATAATACCGAATTTTTCAATGTTGTTTCATAATTCGAACAAGATTTCTGATCCATCATATTTCTTGCACCATTTAGAGTGGTGATAATAAGCTTGACTGCCTTCTTTGCCATGCTACGATTATTTGTCAGGATACAATTTTGTATTATTTCATTTAAATTTCTTTCGACTATTTCAACACAGAAACTTTGGTGGGAATTAATTTCTGCAAGTGATTTTGGGATTCGGTAACGTGCTAAATTTACACAAATAATCCAATACAATACGTCCATTGCAAGATTTTGCATTAATGAATTGCTCTTATTAATAGCTATACAAATAAGATTTTTCATCAATAAACTTGACTCCAGCATTGATAGGCGTTGTAATCGTTCGTTATTTATACTCGAAACCTCACGTGTTGCTCTTATCGAGATGGATATTTCATGTAGCCAATCGCATCCTAAATAAATAGAATAATAATAATAATAGCTGACAGAATATTTTCCAGAAAAATGATCTTCATGCGAATCATTATTAATATACTATATTGTGTGGAGACAATCTTCTAGATGACAAACTAACAGAAAAAAAGAATAACACGGAGTAGCTGATAGAGATGTCAATTATTTGGGTTTTTACTATTTGTACAAATACCAAATAATTTTTTGTATGGAAAAGACTAAAAACTTAACATTATATATAGGACTATTGGAGTCTATTTTTTTTAAAACTTTAGTTAAACATTAGTTTAAATAAGAAAAAATGAAGAAATTAGCGTTTTCAATTTTATCATTCTGTATTTTTTTGCGGAAAAATTTCTCATGGAAAAATTCTTAGTAACATCGTATTGAGCTTCAGAAAAATTGAAATTGTAGCTTAATTAAACGCTTTTGAATAGTTCTGATGATTGAATATGCTAGCTAGAGCATCAATCATTGCGTTTTTTTAGTCTTTATTATTCAAAATTGCAGGAAATACGAGAAAAATTACTTTTATTTAGTCTACAAATATTTTTTCATTCAATAATGTTACTAAGTAACAACCGAAGAATTGAAATATTTCTTTAATAGATTTTTGCCATTTTTGCTTAGTGTGAAGCTTACAACTTATTAATAAGCCTAAAGATGTCAAAAATCATTTTGAAGAAAAATTTGTAGAAAAATCTTCTCATAGAATTGCCCTTAACTAACTTAAACATTTAACGCAAACTTTATAGTCTGTTTTAAATAATTAAGCCAGAAAAATCGTGAAGAGAATTTGAGTAAGAATTTGATGAAATTAAATTTTGTTGTTTTAAATTTATAAGTTAAGTAATAATAATGCGTGAAGGGCCCAGCTTAAAGCTGGAGGCACTGCGATTATAGAAATCTATTGTACCACACCCTTTAGACCTACAGTTTATAGTGGAATCCGAACCACTTGCAAGCTCTGCACATTGCAAGGACACGAGTACGTCATAAGATCTGATGTACCCTGCAATGTACCTAGTTACAATTCGTGTGCGTAAGATGCTGCTAAGAAATCATCCAAATACTAGTATATCCTTGTATACCTAGCAATGGAGACACATTATGTACCAAAGACCTCAAAACTGCACCCAACACACGAACCGAGCTTTATAACTAGAACGGTGAAATGGAAAAAGAGCTTCGAAAATTAGGCCTGACCTGGGATTGAACCCAGGACCTCTGGCACGTAAGGCCAACGCTCTACCATTTAGGCCACTGATGCCATTTCACCGCATAAGTTAAGTACATTCAGTATAATATTTGAAATATTTTTTTCCGTTAAACAAAAATCCCCAAAAATTCGTCGGGGCCCTAATAATAATAAAATAGAGCAACGCTTACAAAAATTCAAATATTTCATTAATTAAAGCACTATGAAGGAAGCAATAGGATCAGAGCAATTCTCCAGATGGGTTGAATTTTTCAAAAGCGAGTTGCAATTCTTCTTCTACTTGAAAATTCAAATTTGAAAAAACCGTTAAAAACTTATCAAAATTAATTGGAGTAAAAATTCAAAGTTAAAGTCAAAGTAAGAAAATTCATATTTTAATGGCTAAGTCACCTTCTGGTGATCATTTAAGTGAAATAAAGATATTTTGAGAAGCTTATAACGGAGAAATAAAAGATTATGATACAACAGATTTTTTAGTTTTGAATTTTATTTAGTTGATGTTCCCCTGCAAAAGCGTCTTTAGATGCTTTGTGACATTAAGTTGACGATAGGAGAATCCATTTTTCTCGTTAATTAAATAATATTGGGGCAATTCTCTAGATGAATTTTTCCAAAAATCTCGTACTAAAATAGATTTTTCATCAATTTTTTACTCTAGAATGCTTTAGATAATAAATTAATTATGTAGAATTCTACAAATCCTTGAATTCTGTGCAATTAAAATCACTCAACTTACTCTAATTAAGGAAATATTTCGATTCTTTGGTCGATTTCTCGAGGACAAAAAATGGAATTTTCATCTGAAGAATCGAAAATTAACTATTAAAAAATATTCTTTGAGTAGTCAAATGCATACCAATCGATAGGAAATGATCTTTTCTATCATATTCATTAATAATATTAACAACTTCAATGGAAATTTTACAAGAAAAATCAATTCTTCGAGTGAAAAATTTGTCCTCGAGTAATCGTTGAAGCTTTTTTTCTTGCATGTCCACGATAGAATACCAAATATTGAAAACAAAAAGATGAAAATATCTCCTTCAGCTATTGACATTTCCTTAATTTAGTAACAAAACAATAAGAAGCAATTAAATAGCATGTTTTAAGACTAATTGTAAGTTTCAATTTATTGTATTTAAGATAAATTTTAAGAAATTATTTTTTTGCTGCGAGCCTCACTGACATTGGATTAGATAAAATTTAAAAGCTCATTTTTTCAAAATTCAACTCATCTAGAGAATTGCCCATTGATTACTTATGTAAGAGGAATATCATAGAACTGAGCATTATCCATCAATTGATATGTGTTTGATGTAGTAAAAATAAGAATTTAATAGGTAATTTTTGATTCTCCTACTAGAATTTTGGAAAAATGAAGCCATTGAAACGTCTAGATAGCTGAATTATGAGAAAAATTGATTTAAAGATGAAATTTTTGAAAAATCACATCCGTGGAATCGCCCATTAATTAAAAATAATCATCAATGTTTGACCAGTTTCGAGCTATTTTATAAATTTTAATTATAAATGAAATTTAACGGTTTTTTGAACGTGTTGGTACATATATAATTATTGCTTTGTACTAGCATGACTTTTCGTTAAATTTATGAATGTTTGAAGTTTTGAAAATTTATAACAAATTTGTAATAACCATATAACCATGGAATTTTGTAAATAAAATAGATTTTTTCTTCATGTTTTATATATATATATTTGATATATATATATGTCAGATCTATTTGGATTATGTTTTCCACTTACCTCTAGTTTTTGATTGACCATCTTTGGAAACATCAGTCATTGTTTTTAAATGAATCAAATAGTTCCTTGCTTTTGACTTAAGTAGCTTTGGGCTGATGAAAGTTACCGTGCCACCTTGTTCATTTAGATCCATGCATGCGGACAATTCGATCGGTCCCACGAGAATTTCAGCATTTCTCGCTTGTAGATATTCCTCAGATAAAACTGGATTTTCAATTGCTGAATTGTTATAGAAAGCATTTGCTTGCGTTGAGCCTGAAGTCAAATTAAAGTTTATGTTATTGTCAACATCTATAGACGGTTCAATATCGCTTTTATTATTTGATCCTTGTTTTCTCCGACAACATAATCCAATAGATTTTTGTTTTAGTAAGGTGACTTGTATAGCAGGTGGATTATTGCAAGGTTGCAAAATTGAAAATTTAAAATCAATATGTCCAATTGATGGAGGTTTTGGAAGACTTAATTCTATTAAGTGTTCATCCCATGTGGTTGCATCATTATGCAATCTCCATGTTCTCGTCAAATGTGTGTCTTCACTAGGACTCATACTCTGAGGATGTCGCCGTTTTGCTTGAAAAATTTCTGTCCAACAACCTGGCACTTCAGCTGAGTATGAAGTAAGACTTTCGTCGAATTGCGTCAAGGAATAAAGTAGTTTTAAATCGTTTAGGTTTAAATTTTTTCGATTAGCGATAATCTCAATCTTTGAATTCTTCTCACATTCAATTCTTGGATATGTTTTAGATGTCGATGGTAAAACTCGTTTATATTTATTTTCAACGGATTCTACAGAATTAATAATTTCGTCATCGATTTCATCACTAGAATCGTTATCGAGATCATAAAATGAGTAAAAGTGCAAAGTTCCATTCGCAGTGGACGCACATAAACGTTCGAGGTTTTTACAGTAAACACAAGAAACAAATTTTTCTCCTTGAACATTTGCTTCAGATAAAGTATTTAATGTTTTAATTGACAAGACTTTGATTGATCCATCTAAGCAAGTTATTACAAATGCATTTGAATCAGTTGGACATCCGCTAAAGAAACGCTCATTAGTATCAAATTTTGGTAAGATACAAAACTCTATTGGTACTTGATCATTAATAAATATTCGTCTAGAAACAATTTGCTCCTTAATAAGCCCTTTATCATCAATTTCATAGACTATTACTTGAGACCGAACATTTTCATTATTTCTCACATTATCGGTTTCCATACAGTCATTTGGATTGACAGATAAACATGATTTCAAGAAAACAATCATATAATGATTATCACTCGATGTTAAAACTTCTTTGATTTCATAACTATTGTCTATATCGATTATTTCAATAGCTTGCATAGGAAAACAAACAAGTTCACTTTCAGGTTTATTTTTTGGCAAAAATTCGGGTGCTTTAATCATATTTTGTTTTAAAGCAATTGATGGTCCGTTCATTGTCAAGGATTTCACTGAATCTATCTCGGATGATTCAGTTTTTGATATAAAAGTCCAAGTATGATCATTTTTTGATCCTCCAGTCAACAGAGAATCAGTTTTTGTGGCAGTTTTATCTTTACTATCCATGAATTTTAAAATGTCATCAAACCCATCAAGCCTTTCTTCATACGTTGACTCGAGAATCGTAATTAAAGATGTCGATCCATTTTTGCCGTTTGCGTGTGAACTCAAAGATTCATTATCATTTCCATTTATAGTTGCAACGTTATTTGTTGATGAAGATTTATAAGCTTCTACCACCGCATACGAAACCAAATACAAATTTGGGGATGTTAATTCGAAAGCCTGTTTCCTATGTGTTTCAATCTCGTAACATTTTACACCGGCAACAATTCTTGTGCCACTGATGCTATTCGATTTAGATTTATCAAAATTTAATTCTTTGATTTTCGTAATAGTTTCCTTCTTGAATGTACACATGGCAAGTAAATTAATATTTATTTCACTTCCTTCTTTATAACGTTTCATGATATTTTTCTCGCATGATTTTATATTAAAATTTGCACATTTTTCTAGCTGCCGTTCTACACTCCAAACACAGACATCTCCTGTTAATGAGCTTCCCAAACTTATAATATCACAATCACCGAAGGACATGATATCAAATCCTGATATTTCAACTGCTGGGCTAGTTGCATAGGTGACTGATAATGGGACATTTTGTGTGTACTCTCCTATTGAAATTATAAAATAAACATATTAAATATTGTTAATTATTTTATTACATTCACATCGTGTTTCATTTGTATATATATTGTATTTTTTTAGATTGAGAAATCAGTGTTTTCGCAGTTTGTGAGCAAATAAAAAAAAATCAAGAGAAAAATAGAGTTGAAACTTATAATAAATCAATAAAAAAACTTGACTTTACTTATTTTTCACGAGTATTTAAAAATAAGTAAAGTCCAGATTTTCATGGAAAATTCGGAAATTTAATATAATAATTTTAGTAGTTTACAAAAATATTCGTCAATGTTTTGTTCTACATATTTTAGATCGTTACATTTTTTGAAAATTTAACGGTTTTTTTGAATGTACATTGTAATAAATTATGATCAAAAATTACAAAACCCGAAGGCACATCCGGTTTCCTGGATTATTACATTTTTCTCAAAATCAATTAGGATAATCAAAATAATCGGCAGAAATATGTAAACGTCCGCAGATTATAATGTTCAAATAGTCTCCATACAAATGTAGGCTTATTTCCTAATAAAAATTATAAATATACCTTTCAAGAAAACACATTCGGGAGAGTGTCTCTCGTGCTCTGACCATGGTTCATCTGTTTTCTCCCAACACACTAAGCACACAGAACATGTGAAGCACATTGCTCGATCATCCCCGGTTTCACTTGATTGATGATAAAATCCAGCTTGAGCCATTTGATCGGGTAGTGCAAATTTATAATCCATATGTGGCCAAGAGTCGAAAGTTTTACGTCGTGCAGCTTCTGAATACATATGAAATCTTTGAATTTGTTCGTTTTCAATAGTTCTGCCCCCAATAATGAGGTCTGTCAATCTTTCATTGATTGCTGATGCGATGCTCAGAGCAGGTATGTGTCTTTGAAGACTCTTCAGTTCCATAACTATTGTACTAGCAACAACTTTTAAGCTCGAATGTGGCAGCTCCAAGCATATTGTGTCCCACTAGAAGTGTTATTGAAATAATGATAACTAAGATTTTTTTCATTATATTAATTGCTTTTTACCTTTTGAGCCTTTATTCCTTTTTTCCCTCTTTTCTGAGCTTCGCCAATTCTAGTTAAATGAATGAATAAATGAAAATATGAGACAATCATGTTAAATCAAATAAATTATAATTGCTTACTTTTGAACCAGCTCATTAGTAATATCAGTTGAATTTTCAACTCCTTGCTGCTCTAAAGATACTAAACTGTTGTATAAGAGGACTGCTTCTGATAGTAAAATCTCAATTTTGACAACATTATCTGTACTATATATAGGAGCCTGAAGAATAGTTTCTAATAACAATACACTCGTTGGATAAACGCTACGCATTCCCATATTCTCATTATTCCAAAATAAAATTTTGTCGTGGTCAACCAAGTGTCTTCCATTTATTGGCTTATTGGCTTCTATCAAATGCACATGAACAGAAAAGTTAATATTGATAAAATAGAAAAATAGATAAAAAATTACCATTATTTATTTGTTGCAATATTACTCCAGAATTTATGTCCAAAATCACAATGGAGTAATCCGTAATTATTAGCATTACATTCAAATTTGGATGAAATATAATTTTATGTGCTCTTTTACAAGATTCTACCGACAAATATCCATCTTCTTTAAGAAACTCTTTATTTTCTCTGCTTTTATCCATGCTTTTGCGAATTTTTCCTTACTCAATCAATTTCTCATTACTTTCATTTTTTTTTCAATAAATTAAGAAAATAACGCTATATTTTTAGCATGCGTCTGTTTTTTTGTAACTAAATTAAATAGTCTTCAAACAATGGAAGATAGTTATCGATAAATAATTCCTGTATATTAAGAATTTTTTACTTTTATTCTTTTTTCAAAATGAAAAAAGAAAAGGTTATTTAAAAACTCTTTGTTCGTTAAAACGATTTAAGAAGATATTCCTATGTGCACAAAAAAGGAAAGAAATTTTGTTACATTTTAGGCACTTTCATCCGAAAAAGAGTTTTTCTTTATAAACATACCGAATTATTTCAAGAATAAAATTATAAGATATATTACTCATTATTTATTGAACTGGAAAATTTTGTACAAAAAATTTAACGTTTCATATGGAAATCATGTATTTAAAAAAAAGTAAAGTTTAAAAGCAGTATTCGGTTATTACCAATCGGTTATTTAGCATTTTCTAATAGTTTTTGGCTTCGTGATTGCTTAGTTTTGATCCTGGCTACATGTCTGTTAAACACACTCGTAAAATCGTCTTGGGAGGGGGATGAGGATCTGTTGGAATACAATGTTCACAAATGACAAATACAATAAATACAAAGTACATTTATAAAATTTGTTTAAAATGAAGGAAAATATGAAATTTTCATAATGCTCAATTTTCTCTTAAATGGTACAAACAGGAACAAGTTATCAAGCGAATTTAGCGATATTTTTAATATTTTTTGGAAGTGTTCGGGTGATTTCAGCAGCCCTAGTCATCAAAAAAGAATGACAAAAGTGCTTAAAAAGAAAGATCAGTTAAGCAATTGACGGACGCTGATTTTCCTGTGGAAAAATTAAATACTTTTTAATGTAAATTTTAATAATTAAGTAATATAATTTTGTTCTACGGGGTCGTTCATAAATGACGTCCACAATTTGTTTTTTTTACGTGACGTCATTTATAAACGGGTCCTTCTGTAATTCTGGATGAAATTAGCAAAAACTAAGTAAGCCGGTTTTGACGGTGCGACTAAGATTTTAATAAGAAAAATGCGTTTTATAAACATATTATTTAAGCATATATCTTGCTGGTTTTCATTCAGCTTTTTTTATTTTCAAAAAAAAAGTGTATATATATATATATTGTTAAAAAATGATTCCGGTAAGTAAAAAGAGGTTTAAAAAGTTTGTATCATTAACTAATAAGCTGAAATACGTCAATAAATTCTGGTTTTTATGTAGGAGTATGGTTTTTAATATTTAAAATCATGAACAAACATTTGAACCATAATGGCGTTGTTTGGCTTCGATCTTTTTCCATTTTTTTTTGTTTATACATACTGTAAGTCCATGTTCCATCTGGAATTATTTTACTTATAAACCATGCTTTATTTTGCTTTTTCAGCGTAAGGTTTTCGTTGGAAGTTTGCCACAAGGATCAAAGCCAGAAGATCTTCGAAGGCTTTTCGAAAAGTATGGAGTTGTCACTGAATGTGATATATTAAATCGTTGTGGCTTTGTGCATATGCAGTCTCCAGAGCAAGCGGACGCTGCAATTAAAGCTCTTAATAATTCTCTATTCAACGGAGTGAATATTGTTGTCGAACGTGGACGAATGAAGCCTCAAGGCTCTGTAGGAAGTGGACCAAAACGAGGCGGTCAGATGGGAGGAAATAATAGAAACAATGGATCACAGGGTCGAGGAGGAGGAAATGGGGGTGGATTTAGAGGTAATTCATAGTAATTTAGATCCAAAGATATAAGTCTGCTCAAAACGCATAAGCTGATCATCAAACACAAAAAAATGTAAAACAATTACTCGGTACAGTCTAGAGAAAACATGATAATTAGGATTTTTTGGGTTTTGTACTTTTTTTCCTACTTCATGAAAGATTTGGACTCTATATATGTACTATGTTTAACATCTTCCTCTTTTGATACTTAGCAAATAATATGGGCGGAGGAATGAATCAGCAACAAATGGGAGGCCCGATGCGTCAAAATAGACAAAATGATCGACAACAAAGCAGAAATACTCCCTATAACAAAAATCAACGCGGTGCCGGTGCAGGAAGAAGCTTCCCACTACAAAGAGACAATCTTATGGGTGGAAATAGCAGTGGAAACCAGAACATGGGACGTTTCGATAATAATATGCAAATGGACAATCGTCAAGGAATGAACAGTTTTGATCGTGGAATGGGCAACAACAATATGATGGATCGAAATCGAGGAGGATTTAATGATGACAATAATTTTGGTTTTAGCGAAGATCGTCGAGGCTTTGCTTTGCCGTATTCAAATGACATTAACCAGAGTAATTTTGGAAATGATCGTCAAAATAACAGCATGGGAAATCGCCGAAATACGAGTATGTCATCAAATTTCAAATTTATATTAAGTAAATTGCTTACTAAGTCAATTTTTTTAAGGCGCAACACAATTCATGGGTGGACAAAGTTTCGACCGAAGAAATCAGAATATGGGCAATAGCGGAGTTGGAAATAGCAAGTTTCAGGTAACTTTTAGCATTATCAGATAATGGTTTTTGAGGCTTATGCACGACTACACATTATATCATTCTTCGTTTCTTTTTTAATAATATTAATGATTTATATATTTTTTAGAATAACGATATGTACACACGTAGAAGTGGTGGTCAACAAGGCAGCACCGGAGTCAACAGAAACCAGAACAATTCAAATAATTTTGATAGTGGAAATTTTGGCGGTGGAAACTTTGGCGGAATGAACCGGTAAGAAATTTTAAACTCTCTTTAATGATTGATTCTATTTAGTAATATCCGTTCATTAAAATCCAACACCAATCGTTTTGGTCTCGTTGATTTTATAAACACTCATTAACCAAATTGCTATCACGTTGCAATTTCAGTTGATTATTCGACTCTAAGCAAATTTTTCGTATAATTAGTCTATTAAGGCTAAAATCAAATGAATTTACTTTGCGAAAGATATACTGAAAGTTATATATGCGGATTGTCTTTCAATTTGCGATTTTTTTTTCATTCTTGCGAATACTAAAAGAAACAATTATAATGGTCACCAAACGAATTATATATTTTTGTGGATTTAATACAAGTACTAACATAATTATTCATTTAAATTAATCATTTTTTTATAGCAACCAAGGTCCACCACGTCGAGATTTCATGAATCAAAACCGTCGATTTTAAAGCGATTTATAATAAACGTAAACAAAATCAACAGAATAATTGAAAAACTGTCACTGATTTACTTAAAAAATGATTGGTTTGCTGATTTTCCCTTTTCTTTCTCTTAAAAAAATGTGTAAAATTTAAGCTCATAATTTTTAATTTTAAAAAATATTAGATTGACTTCAAAATCCTGCGTATTTATTATTAATTAAAGGCTTTCGACCTTTAACAATATAATTACATGAAAAAGTTTTGCTGATGAGCACTTCAAATTAATAATTGACAATAGAAGAAGAAAAAAAATCATTAAAACTCAAAAATTTAAGCGTTATATTATAATTATTATTTTTTTTTAAAAAAAAAATCCGTTTATGGGAGGGAAAAACAGATTTGAATTTGTCCGATGAATTTTTTGGTAATGAACGATTACTATACCAATGTTGGGGTAATTTGCTTTTTAGGGAAGCATCAACACTAAAATTGTATTTCATAAACATAAATTATGTAAAAAAGATAAATAAAAAGCAACCGGAAAATGAAAATATATAAAATACATTCAGAGATAAAGTATGTAAAATCTTTCGTTAGTTTGAATATTTCTTCCAATATCGATAAACAAATAGAGAAATAGCTTGTTATGCTACATTGATTCAACAGCTTCTTTAGCTTTGCCGAAAAAAATAATAATAAAACTTGACGACGATGTGATGCGACTACAAGTGTTTAAAAATGAAACCTTGAAAATGTAATTGGAATATTGACTTTCGTTCTCTTTGGATTGTAATGATGAAGAAAAATCATAAATTTGCGACTCATAATGCTTCCGTTCAAACATTTTGGTGAGCTATCGAAAAAATAAAGCTTGTTTATCCGGAGATTGTAAAATGAGATTCCAAAATTGTTGATAGAAATACTAATCTATCCACAAATATTGAAGGCGAAAATAATTTAAAATATTCGAAACAGAAGCTGATGCTAATACGATCTTGATACAATAACGATATTTGCGGTAAGTAAGTCGCTAAAATAAAATTTCTTGAAATCTTGCAATAAGTTTGAAATAAACTGCGTATTAATAAAAGTCCACGACATTGCTTTTGCTATATACAAAGGGGAATTTACCTGAAAACTAAAACATTACTATCTTGTTTCGATAGAACATTATAATTTTTATTAAATGTTCTATTTTAACTTTTTACAAATTAATAATTTATGTACTCCTTTCTTTTCAGACAATAAATTTTCACAACCTAATGATGAAGTGATATTTTAACAAAAAAGACTGAATGAATCCTTCCGAACTTTGTCTTGGAATTAAAAAATTTAATGACAAAAATATTATTATTACTATTATTAAATAAATAAAACTAAATACCTTTATTAAGAAAATCAAACCTTTAACAAAATTTTTGCTTTAAAAAATGTTTGGCTTCAGAAGAAAAATTTTGTATTTTTTCTTGATGATTACATAATTAGCCATATGCCTCACTTCTAATTCTCACTAAGAGCTTTTTCACTAATAAAATAAATTTTTCTCCGTTTTTTTTTTTTGGAAAATTTGTGACGTTTATTCATTATCAAATATTGAAAAAAAATCACTATTAAAAATTAGTAAGACTTCAAATAATTAAAATTCCTATCCAAACTCTATATCGCAGGTAATATAGTCAAAATAGATATTTATCATTAGACACAAGGAATAAGTATTTTGAATATTTTTAAGGTATGCTTGTCTTTAAACTAGTCCTTCTCGTTATACATGACCTGAAAATTCACCATTGAGAGCTTTTACTGGAACTTGGATACCTTTTAACATGCTGAATAATTAAAGACGAGAGCTAACATAAATACTGGACACACAACTGCTTTTAGAAGATTATGCGCTATATATTAGCATAATATCGTTTTAGGGAATTATGATTACGATTGAAATCGTAGCTCGTTAAGGTTTTAAGAACTTTGTCGCATGATTTAAGAGGAATGATAATTTTTGAGCCTTAATTAATTTATAAATAAAATTAATAAATAAAATAATTATCCAAATTAAATAAAAAAATGTTTACTCGTAGAAAATTTTAAATATGAAAATTAAATTTCCAAATATGAACAAAGATGAAAAGGAGGTCTTAAAATTCATTTTATGTGTGACGTAATTTACGAACGATCAATTATTCAAACAAATATGACTTCAAAAAATTAAAATAATTGGCAAAAAAAAAGGTTTGTCAGAAGTGGGATTCGAACCCACGCCTCCGAGAGGAGACTGCGATTTTCAAGAAATTCCTGAACGCAGCGTCTTAGACCACTCGACCATCCTGACTTGAACCCTCGCGCGTGAAATACTTTATTTTAAAGCAAATGCACACTCTATGAACCAATCAGCCACTGACGCTGTTTGATCTGAAATCTGCTTTTTGCAAAATGCCAAATATTTTTTAAGAGATGTTACTCAATATATATTTTCTTAAAGAATTGTAATAATCAAAGGCCATATCAATTTCTCTTTTATAGCAGCTTTATTTAATGTATATTTTTTAAGACCAAAATTTGATTTTATTTATATTGAGAAAAAAAAATTTTTTTCTTTACCCAAAATACAATACATAAAAAAATAATTTGTAAGGTTCTTATATAGATTTATTTATTTGGTCATATACTTCGCAAGTGACATCAGAAATTAACAATTGATATATCGTAGTCATGGAATGAAACTTTATCGCTTCTCGGCTGTAATGGCTAAGATCAAAGTGTAGTATCTGTTCTTATCAGCTTAACATCTGGTAGTTTCTGCATAGCAGAACAAACAAATGTTAAACTGATTTTTGGAAACTGACGGAAACAAAGAAGCTTGCTTCTGTTCTGTCCGGGTTGGCCTAGTATTGCAGTACTTCTAGGAACGGCCCAAATAATTTAATTACATAAACAAATAAATTATTTAAGAGAATTACAGATTTTCAAAAATTAAACTTTTCGTTGAATTTCACAAGCCGCTGACTCAAAAAAAACTATTTTTGGTCTTCTTTTCATGATATCTCGGGTCTCACGAATTTTTGAACAACCTTCTAATTTCGTCTTTGTTTCAAAATATAACTCCTTTGTTTTCCCGATATAAGCCTTAGGCTTAGTAGATTTAAAATTTATTTTTTCAGGTGAGAAATGCTTTGTAACGGGTAGTGGTTTATTCTGGTTTATTCAAGAGTAGAGGATTAGTAAAGAGATAAAAAAATAATTATCCGAAAATGTCAATTTAACAGTAACTGATTTGTTTAAAAATTTTACTAAGCGAAATGCTAAAAAGTAGGGTAATCATTTTGTGACATAAATTACATTAAGATTCTGAGAATATATTGCGCAGACAAAGATCAAAATTAGGAGGACATTTCATGAATGCATTCATTGTGAACGGTGAAAAAGTACCAGTCAACAAGTTTAATTTTGCTGGTTCGTATTTTGCTGACTATTTTGTAGTTTATTTAATTTCAACACATGCAAACATTGAATGAACAATTCAATTCTGTTTTCAAAGAAAATTATGAGAAACAAATAGTTTTGGAAAAAAAAGTCTGAAAAAGTCATCTCAATTTAAATCAATGAAGTTTGTGAACTACTGAATATAGATGACGACTCGTTATGATGTAACTCTAACGTTATGATATATGTTAACATATATTCGGTGCGAGACAGTATCATTTTTTTTAATTTGTAGTGATTAGCGGTGTATAACTCGAAATAATTAGTGCGATTAGAAGAACTGGTACCCACGGAGAACTGGAAGACGGAATTTGGATCTGATTCGAAGATCTTAAAAAAGACCTTGAAAGAAATTACAAATAAAATTTTACAGCTCACATTTTTGTTAAGGTAAATCTTTATTTAAGTTTATCTTAATTAATTTGTGGGTATATCGGATCTCAAATAAATGTTTAAATACGTAATTTAATCTATAAAATTGGACATACAGCAAGTGATTAATTCCTTAATTCAGACTGCAAAAAATATAAACATACTAACCTTACAGATTCCTCTTGCGGTTTCCTTGTCGATAAAGATTCTTGTACTTACCATGGAACGGAATGATATCAAAGGAATTAAGGACAAAGGTGAAAAGTCTAAGAATAAGTCAATAAAGGATGTATTTACATCTCAATGTCTAAATCCAACGTCCTCTAATAAAAATAAGGACTCTGCTTCGGCTATTAAGGTAGATACACAAAGTATATACAATGCAATTGACAAATAGATGGGCAGAGTGACGTGAAAGCAGCATTCTTGGCGATGACAAAGGTGATGGAACAAATGAGTAAAACTCAAGTGGAAGTTAGTTCGACTGTCAATGAAATGGCTGAATTGGTTGATGCCGTGTTACGCCATTTCATAAATCGACCGTTACAAAAAAATTCAAATAATTCAAAAATTATTTATCCGTTAAAAAATAAAACTGCTTAATTAAGCTTTGTATACCATTGAACTAACAAAGAACATGGAAAGTAATCAATATTGTTGTAATTGAAGTAAATTTAAGTTGCTTCTCATATGAAATTTGGACTAAAATTGAAGATTTGCAAAATGTCAACACAAAACTTTGAATCTGTAGGTAAACTAGTAATGAAGCAGATCACGCTTCATGGGTATATTCACACCGTTTCAAATTTTTTCATTCATAGCTTAGTATTATGTTACAGATAAGATAAAATAATATCCAGTATTCATCCACAGCCTCTCTATAATATCCAGTAATCATCCACAGCCTCTATAAAAGATCCAGTAATCATCCACAGCCTCTATATAAGATCCAGTAATCATCCACAGCCTCTATATAAGATCCAGTAATCATCCACAGCTTCTATATAAGATCCAGTAATCATCCACAGCCTCTATATAAGATCCAGTAATCATCCACAGCCTCTGTATAAGATCCAGTAATCATCCACAGCCTCTATATAAGATCCAGTAATCATCCACAGCCTCTATATAAGATCCAGTAATCATCCACAGCCTCCATATAAGATCCAGTAATCATCCACAGCTTCTATATAAGATCCAGTAATCATCCACAGCCTCTATATAAGATCCAGTAATCATCCACAGCCTCTGTATAAGATCCAGTAATCATCCACAGCCTCTATATAAGATCCAGTAATCATCCACAGCTTCTATATAAGATCCAGTAATCATCCACAGCTTCTATATAAGATCCAGTAATCATCCACAGCCTCTATATAAGATCCAGTAATCATCCACAGCTTCTATATAAGATCCAGTAATCATCCACAGCCTCTATATAAGATCCAGTAATCATCCACAGCCTCTATATAAGATCCAGTAATCATCCACAGCCTCTATATAAGATCCAGTAATCATCCACAGCCTCTATATAAGATCCAGTAATCATCCACAGCCTCTATATAAGATCCAGTAATCATCCACAGCCTCTGTATAAGATCCAGTAATCATCCACAGCCTCTATATAAGATCCAGTGATCATCCACAGCCTCTATATAAGATCCAGTATTCATCCACAGCCTCTATATAAGATCCAGTAATCATCCACAGCCTCTATATAAGATCCAGTAATCATCCACAGCCTCTATATAAGATCCAGTAATCATCCACAGCCTCTATATAAGATCCAATAATCATCCACAGCCTCTGTATAAGATCCAGTAATCATCCACAGCCTCTGTATAAGATCCAGTAATCATCCACAGCCTCTATATAAGATCCAGTAATCATCCACAGCCTCTATATAAGATCCAGTAATCATCCACAGCCTCTATATAAGATCCAGTAATCATCCACAGCCTCTATATAAGATCCAGTAATCATCCACAGCCTCTATATAAGATCCAGTAATCATCCACAGCCTCTATATAAGATCCAGTAATCATCCACAGCCTCTATATAAGATCCAGTAATCATCCACAGCTTCTATATAAGATCCAGTAATCATCCACAGCCTCTATATAAGATCCAGTGATCATCCACAGCCTCTATATAAGATCCAGTAATCATCCACAGCATCTGTATAAGATCCAGTAATCATCCACAGCCTCTATATAAGATCCAGTAATCATCCACAGCCTCTATATAAGATCCAGTAATCATCCACAGCCTCTGTATAAGATCCAGTAATCATCCACAGCCTCTATATAAGATCCAGTAATCATCCACAGCCTCTATATAAGATCCAGTAATCATCCACAGCCTCTATATAAGATCCAGTAATCATCCACAGCCTCTATATAAGATCCAGTAATCATCCACAGCCTCTAAGTCCATAAAAAAGATCCAGTAATCAATTTTGCGTAGCTTCTAGCCCCTCGAAATCCAAAATGGCGTCGGTTCCATATTCAGGCACAGCTAAGGAACCTACATACCAAATTTCAGCTCATTTGGTCAAAACATTCCTTTTCTATGAAAAAAATAAAATGTGTTTTGCAATAATCGGCTATAATTTGACCAAAAATCGCACCTTTTCGTTCCGTGTGCCTTACTGGCTGCATCCCATGACTCCAAAAACAATACAGTTCTTGCCATACATGATATCTACCAGATGCAAAAAACCGGAAGTCTTAATATTGAGTTTGAATCGAGTTATCGCACCGATTAACTAACTAACTTGCTAACTTGCTAACTTGCTAAAGGACAGAAAGTGTTTTTTTGCGATTTCTCGGCAATGGAAGCACCAATCGAGATGCGGTTTTCACTGTTAAATTGGTAATTTAAAGCACAAACTTTCTATACTGAACACTATGGGTCGATTCCGCAAGCCTGAAGCAGCAAGTCCAAAAAAGTAGTTTCACTGAAATACCAAAAACAATATATTCACACACAATTAAAATTGGTGTGAATATGAAATATTTCTGAGAAATAAAATTGTCAAAAACTCTCTGAATTTTGCAAATGTCTATTGTTAAATAAGTTTAATGTGTTTAGATAGCTCTGAACTGTAGTTTAATCTAGTAAATCATTAATTTGTAATGTGGAAATTGATAAAACTTGTGAATTAAATTTCTAAGGTTTTAACGGTCAAATAAAGTTTGAATTTTCGTAAATATGTTCGAACAAATTCGAAGTTAAGTTCGAACAAATTCGAAATGAAATGGCGTAAGGGCGATTCCACGGATGAATTGAATTTCGAAAAATTCGACCAGTTCGTGTCATTTTTTGTGAAAAATTGTTTTTCTAGAATTTATCACTTTAACTAATCAAACAATGTCAGAAACACCAGAGTCATGTTTCATTAGTTGATTAATAACATAATAATTATCAGTTTTTATTAATTTAGTGGTTAATATTGGAAATTAAAGTAAAATCTGAAATCAAAATTCTGTATTTTTTTGCGGACTTGCGTTGCTTTGAAAATTTTTTGTACAAAATTGCAATTTTTAGCTTAATTATAGCGTTTTGGGCATGTTTAAGTATACACAGTTGAAGAAAACGAAGAATTACACGATATAAGTAAGGTAAAGTAAAGTAACATTGTCTAGTAAGCTTTAAATTTTACTCCGAAAGTCAAAATTCAACTTTGCGTGTCCAAGCAACGGGCCTTAAAAATCGGAATATCTCATTAATTAAAGCATAACAACATATGAGAATTAGACAGAATGAAAGAACTCAGCGATTTACATAAGCTTTTGTAAACATCAGAGCTATAAAATACTTCAATTAAGAGAAATATTGATTTAAAGACGAAATTTTTGGAAAATTTCATCCGTGGAATCGCCCGTAACACGGATATATTTCAAATCTTTTTCAGGTTCTTAATTCTCCAAACCGTCAGTTCCATCACATCAACAGCATATCTATGCTCAGTTCTCCTCGTCGAACTCGATTGGCTCGTTCAACAGCAAAATATTCGGATCATTATTGGAAATTAACTCATTAGGTGCTAATTCGTTTTGCGTAAGTCTCATTTGTATTCCTTGAGTCGATAAAACATTCATCATGTCATTGAAAGTGCGGATAACACCCAGATCCGTGATTCTATACAATACATTTGATGATCTTTGTGCATTAACATTATTATTTTCCATTTCAAGTCTTGATGTTGTCTGATTATTTCTCGCACAATTGAAATTGTTGACGTGAATACTTGAGGATAAATTTGATGCAGTACTTGGAACTTGTATACCTATTTGATTTGGATTTGGAAGTTGCACGTTAGGAATGGCGTTTCGGAGATGATTGATGGGATTAGATGGAAAATTTGGAACAACTTCATTAAATCTTACAGCTCTCCGTTGATTACCATTCAACACAGGATTATTCGTGATGATTTGCAGACGACGTTGGATTGAGGAAGGCTGTAAGACATTATTGACAGGAACATCTCTTCTTTACATAAACAAGTGTAAGTATTTGATAGCGTTACCACTAATTCATCTCTCTCGAAAATTCTCTTGGCTCTTTGTGCATATTCAGCATTCTTAAATCTCATGAATGTTGAACTTCTGTTTTGAGACATTGCTACGATTCTTTGTGTATGGCTAATACTTTTCTTGAAGTATTCAGGTAATTTATTTAATATATCTTCAAGCGTCAAATACGGAGTATTCCTTATCATAACTTCCTTATCGCAAACGCCCTCATTTGCCATATTCGCAGACATAGCACTCCATTTAATATTTCCAGGGAACTTCACCTCAATCCTTGCATTAAACATGTAAAGATAATTTTTCTCATGCATTTGTACACATTTATGTTCCAATCTTTGAATCTCATTTAACTTAGAAAATAGCACGAAATATTTCATAATGTCCTCCTCTAGAAACATTCCAGATAGTTGCTTCGCTTCCACATAATTATAATTCATTATTCGTGTTATTTCGACTAACAGCTTTTCACGATTCATATTCAAATTCGAGTTCTGAAATGAAATTTCATGACATACATTAATATTTAATTTGGTGTATGCCATAGTTATTAAATATAATTCATTAATTAGTATTATTCAACTCTTGCTCTCTCTCTCTCTATTTCATTTAAATAATTATTTATAAGATGTCTTAAATATCTTTAAGTAATCGTTTTCTCATCTGAGAATTGTAAAGAGACCAAGTTTAGTGGTGCTACCTCACTGGCAGGTCTTGTAATTATCGTGTATGCTTCTTTTCGATAAGCATACAACATCTGAGATTTATTCTTTCGACTTTTTTCTTCAATTGAGCTTCTTTTGCCTAGTCGAATCGTTAGTTTTCTGACTTGATTAGCTGAACCTTTCTCCGCTTTAACTATAACTCCCAAGCGCCACAAACTATTAACCGTGGGGTCAGGAACTACTACGATATCACCAGCACTTAAAGTCTTTTTATAATCAATCCATTTCTCTCGGTAAAGCAATTCATTTACATAAGCCTTATTGAAGTGTGACCATAAAACATTTATCATTTGCTTTACATCTCCCCATTCTTTAAGAGTGCTGTTAGTGTACTTATTATTACTCGGAGCAGATTGAAAATTTGAGCGAAGCATTAGGAAATGATTGGGAGTAAGAAAGCAATTGGATGTGTCTTCTAAAGGAAGCATAGTTAAGGGGCGATTGTTCAGCATTCCAATAATTTCACAGACCATAGATTTAAATGTCTCATCATTCGGTACTAATAATTTCTGATTCAGGCTTTCATTGAATCTTTTCAGCACTCCCTTTACTAAGCCAATCATGCGCTCTACCGATCCACTCATATGTGAAGCTTTAGCTGGTTGAAAATCCCATTCAATACTTTCTGTAATTACTCCTTTCTTTAATAACTCAGCATTCCATTTATTATGATAAGTCTTTATAAGGTTTTTCCCTCCTACAAAGTTACTTCCATTATTGCTCAAAATTCTTTTAGGCGCTCCTCTGAGATTAATCCAGTTATTGAGACCCATTAAGCAAGAGTTCGTATTCATTGTATAAAGAACTTCCATATGTATAGCTCTTGTAGTCAGACATGAAATAACGAGCAACCATCTCTTCTCAGTTCTTCTATTCACTCTGATTAGAAATGGACCACAAATGTCGATAATGGAATAAGTAAAAGGATTAGTGTGCGATGCTATATCCAGGAAGATCTCCCATTCGCGGTTGATCTGGCTTAGCATTTCGCCTCTTACAACTGTAACAATTTTCCCTAATTGTCTTTTTTACTTCCCAAACTATATTTGCAATGAAGAATCTTTGCATTAGATTTGCTACAATTGTTTTGTAGTGTGAATGATGATTAGCCTCGTGATAACTCATAATTATAAGTTTAGTTATACGGTGTCCTTTTGGGTAACACGATTGGATATATTTTATCCTTATGATAATTATTAGATGAGGCTAGTCGAGTTGTAACTCGCATTACCTTCTCATCGTCAATAAAGGGAAGGAATTTTGCAAGCTTATTGGACTTTTCTAAACAATTTTTCTTGCTTAGCTGCGAGATTTCCTTGCCTAAAGATTCTTTTTGTGCAATTCTAATGAGAAGCTTTTCTGTCAATCCTCTAATGGGTGATTCCACGAGTAAATGGAACTGAAAATTTTTAACACGAATTTTTTTAATGTTTTTTTGCTTAAATATAAATATTTAATCACTTCTTGAAACTCAATAGGACTTATTATTCATCAATTGATGTGCTAATAACTCTAAATCATCATTAAATTAACTAAATTTTGGAAAAATATGTAATGTTTGACCGATTATTACAAAACAATCGATCAAAATTTAACCGATTAATGCTTGTTTTTCTCAAATTTCTCCTTAATTACAGCAGTAAGGCAAACAAATGAGGCATTAAATGAAAGCCCAGACAAAATACAATGTGAATCGTGCAAGTTAGCACCTTAAAATTCCTTATTTAAGGAAATATTAGTGAAAGTTTAGAAAACGATTTTCGTAAACTTAACCGATTAATTTCACTTTTCTTGAGATATCTTTTTTTAGACATATTTAAGTTAATAATGTTGTATTTGCATGGGTAGATATTACATTAACACATAAAATAAATGTATAATGGAGTTAAAAGAAGTTATTTAAGGAAAAATTGACAAAAAATCGTGTTGAGAAAAATTTTGGCACTCATGGATTCACCCTAATGGCTTCTTCGTCCATTCCATATCCTAAACCTCTTTTGTACAACTTCGCTTTTACTAGAAATTTTGTCATATCCAGTAATTTATTCCAATTTGAATATTTTTCAATTAGTTCATATATTTCCTTCTCTTCTAAGTGAATTAAGCAGCTACCTCCTACTTGATTCCCAATATCCAAAATATTAGATGACATGGATCTCCATGTTTCCTCCGGAAGCGAGAAGATTTTCGGCAAATACCAGTCATTAATCTTTTCGTATTCGTCCGCAATTTTATTTTTTATAAATTGTGATGAAGCTGGCGCACAAACAGCTCCAAAAATCATTCTTTGCATCTCATAATGATTTAATTCATTCGTCTTGCTGTCATTAAAAACAAATCTTAAGGAACTTTTGTCCTCATCTCTAATTTCAATTCTATGAAACATCTCCTCCACATCAGCTTTGACAAAGTATCTTCCTTCTCTAGCCTGCATTAAAAGAGATGCTAAATCTGCATATAGATTGGGTCCAGGATAAAGGTAGTCATTTAGTGACTTACCATTTACCTTCGCTGCAGCATCCCATATCATTCTCAAACGTTTTCCTTTTTGATTAGATATAAAAATAGGAAGATAAAATGTATTGAGCTTAACATTTTTAATTTCCTCTGGTGATAATTTCTTAGCATATTCTTTTACTATCAAGTTATTTAATTGGGCTTCAATTTCTTCCAATTTTCCAATCCTTAATGCATGATTATACAGAATTCTGGATCTACGAATTGCAAGCATAAGAGAATCATGGGTAGGAAGTTTTGGGATTTGCTCTTTCCATAATAAACCCACTTCATAACGATTAAATTCATGTAATCTTCTTGTTGTGTCTCTTAATATTTGCAAACTCTTTTCGTCTGCATCATTATTCCTGTCATTCTCAGGAGGAAGTAGATAATCTAGACCTAATAAATTCTCTTGCATTTTTAGTAATTCTTCTTCGTCTGATTCACTCATCTTTATGGTAGAATGCGACATAAACTTTAGATCTTGTTCCTGCAAACTTCCTGAGAAAAAACAATTTTTTGAAAAACAACCGTTAAAAAAATTTACATCAAATTTTGTGATCAATGTTTTGGCACTAAGATGAGCTCCTGGATAAAAACTTTATATGACAAAGTTGTAGGAAATTCAGTCTACTTTCCAATGGTATATAAACTTTAGATCTTGTTCCTGCAAACTTCCTGAGAAAAAACAATTTTTTGAAAAACAACCGCTAAAAATTTACATCAAATTTTGTGGTCAATGTTTTGGCACTAAGATGAGCTCCTGGATAAAAACTTTATATGACAAAGTTGTAGGAAATCCAGTCTACTTTCCAATGGTGTATAAACTTTAGATCTTGTTCCTGCAAACTTCCTGAGAAAAAACAATTTTTTGAAAAACAACCGTTAAAAAAATTTACATCAAATTTTGTGATCAATGTTTTGGCACTAAGATGAGCTCCTGGATAAAAACTTTATATGACAAAGTTGTAGGAAATCTAGTCTACTTTTCAATAGTATATAAACTTTAGATCTTGTTCCTGCAAACTTCCTGAGAAAAAACAATTTTTTGAAAAACAACCGTTAAAAAAATTTACATCAAATTTTGTGGTCAATGTTTTGGCACTAAGATGAGCTCCTGGATAAAAACTTTATATGACAAAGTTGTAGGAAATCCAGTCTACTTTCCAATGGTGTATAAACTTTAGATCTTGTTCCTGCAAACTTCCTGAGAAAAAACAATTTTTTGAAAAACAACCGTTAAAAAAATTTACATCAAATTTTGTGATCAATGTTTTGGCACTAAGATGAGCTCCTGGATAAAAACTTTATATGACAAAGTTGTAGGAAATCCAGTCTACTTTCCAATGGTATATAAACTTTAGATCTTGTTCCTGCAAACTTCCTGAGAAAAAACAATTTTTTGAAAAACAACCGTTAAAAAAAATTTACATCAAATTTTGTGGTCAATGTTTTGGCACTAAGATGAGCTCCTGGATAAAAACTTTATATGACAAAGTTGTAGGAAATCTAGTCTACTTTTCAATAGTATATAAACTTTAGATCTTGTTCCTGCAAACTTCCTGAGAAAAAACAATTTTTTGAAAAACAACCGCTAAAAATTTACATCAAATTTTGTGGTCAATGTTTTGGCACTAAGATGAGCTCCTGGATAAAAACTTTATATGACAAAGTTGTAGGAAATCCAGTCTACTTTCCAATGGTGTATAAACTTTAGATCTTGTTCCTGCAAACTTCCTGAGAAAAAACAATTTTTTGAAAAACAACCGTTAAAAAAAATTTACATCAAATTTTGTGGTCAATGTTTTGGCACTTAGATGAGCTCCTGGATAAAAACTTTATATGACAAAGTTGTAGGAAATCCAGTCTACTTTCCAATGGTATATAAACTTTAGATCTTGTTCCTGCAAACTTCCTGAGAAAAAACAATTTTTTGAAAAACAACCGTTAAAAAAAATTTACATCAAATTTTGTGGTCAATGTTTTGGCACTAAGATGAGCTCCTGGATAAAAACATTATATGACAAAGTTGTAGGAAATCTAGTCTACTTTTCAATAGTATATAAACTTTAGATCTTGTTCCTGCAAACTTCCTGAGAAAAAACAATTTTTTGAAAAACAACCGTTAAAAAAAATTTACATCAAATTTTGTGGTCAATGTTTTGGCACTAAGATGAGCTCCTGGATAAAAACTTTATATGACAAAGTTGTAGGAAATCCAGTCTACTTTCCAATGGTATATAAACTTTAGATCTTGTTCCTGCAAACTTCCTGAGAAAAAACAATTTTTTGAAAAACAACCGTTAAAAAAAATTTACATCAAATTTTGTGGTCAATGTTTTGGCACTAAGATGAGCTCCTGGATAAAAACTTTATATGACAAAGTTGTAGGAAATCCAGTCTACTTTCCAATGGTATATAAACTTTAGATCTTGTTCCTGCAAAATTCCTGAGAAAAAACAATTTTTTGAAAAACAACCGTTAAAAAAAATTTACATCAAATTTTGTGGTCAATGTTTTGGCACTAAGATGAGCTCCTGGATAAAAACTTTATATGACAAAGTTGTAGGAAATCCAGTCTACTTTCCAATGGTGTATAAACTTTAGATCTTGTTCCTGCGAACTTCCTGAGAAAAAACAATTTTTTGAAAAACAACCGTTAAAAAAATTTACATCAAATTTTGTGGTCAATGTTTTGGCACTAAGATGAGCTCCTGGATAAAAACTTTATATGACAAAGTTGTAGGAAATCCAGTCTACTTTCCAATGGTATATAAACTTTAGATCTTGTTCCTGCAAACTTCCTGAGAAAAAACAATTTTTTGAAAAACAACCGTTAAAAAAATTTACATCAAATTTTGTGGTCAATGTTTTGGCACTAAGATGAGCTCCTGGATAAAAACTTTATATGACAAAGTTGTAGGAAATCCAGTCTACTTTCCAATGGTGTATAAACTTTAGATCTTGTTCCTGCAAACTTCCTGAGAAAAAACAAATTTTTGAAAAACAACCGTTAAAAAAATTTACATCAAATTTTGTGATCAATGTTTTGGCACTAAGATGAGCTCCTGGATAAAAACTTTATATGACAAAGTTGTAGGAAATCCAGTCTACTTTTCAATAGTATATAAACTTTAGATCTTGTTCCTGCAAACTTCCTGAGAAAAAACAATTTTTTGAAAAACAACCGTTAAAAAAAATTTACATCAAATTTTGTGGTCAATGTTTTGGCACTAAGATGAGCTCCTGGATAAAAACTTTATATGACAAAGTTGTAGGAAATCTAGTCTACTTTTCAATAGTATATAAACTTTAGATCTTGTTCCTGCAAACTTCCTGAGAAAAAACAATTTTTTGAAAAACAACCGCTAACAAAATTTACATCAAATTTTGTGGTCAATGTTTTGGCACTAAGATGAGCTCCTGGATAAAAACTTTATATGACAAAGTTGTAGGAAATCCAGTCTACTTTTCAATAGTATATAAACTTTAGATCTTGTTCCTGCAAACTTCCTGAGAAAAAACAATTTTTTGAAAAACAACCGTTAAAAAAAATTTACATCAAATTTTGTGGTCAATGTTTTGGCACTAAGATGAGCTCCTGGATAAAAACATTATATGACAAAGTTGTAGGAAATCTAGTCTACTTTTCAATAGTATATAAACTTTAGATCTTGTTCCTGCAAACTTCCTGAGAAAAAATAATTTTTTGAAAAACAACCGTTAAAAAAATTTACATCAAATTTTGTGGTCAATGTTTTGGCACTAAGATGAGCTCCTGGATAAAAACTTTATATGACAAAGAAATTCTTTTGGTATCAAATGATTGGAAATTTAATTCTGTATTTATGGTATTTTTTTCAAAATTTTTGGATCACAGGAAGCGGTTCAAAAAAAATAAAAACGATTTTTGATGCACTATGTCAAAATTGTTTTTTATTTCTCGTGGCTCAATAAAAGCAGTTAGAGAAATTCTTTTGGTATTAAATGATTGGAAATTTAATTCTGTATTTATGGTATTTTTTTCAAAACTCTTGGATCACAGGAAGCGGTTCAAAAAAAATAAAAACGATTTTTGATGCACTATGTCAAAATTGTTTTTTATTTCTCGTGGCTCAATAAAAGCAGTTAGAGAAATTCTTTTGGTATCAAATGATTGGAAATTTAATTCTGTATTTATGGTATTTTTTTCAAAATTTTTGAGCCACGAGAAATAAAAAACAATTTTGACATAGTGCATCAAAAATCGTTTTTATTTTTTTTGAACCGCTTCCTGTGATCCAAAAATTTTGAAAAAAATACCATAAATACAGAATTAAATTTCCAATCATTTGATACCAAAAGAATTTCTCTAACTGCTTTTATTGAGCCACGAGAAATAAAAAACAATTTTGACATAGTGCATCAAAAATCGTTTTTATTTTTTTTGAACCGCTTCCTGTGATCCAAAAGTTTTGAAAAAAAATACCATAAATACAGAATTAAATTTCCAATCATTTGATACCAAAAGAATTTCTCTAACTGCTTTTATTGAGCCACGAGAAATAAAAAACAATTTTGACATAGTGCATCAAAAATCGTTTTTATTTTTTTTGAACCGCTTCCTGTGATCCAAAAGTTTTGAAAAAAATACCATAAATACAGAATTAAATTTCCAATCATTTGATACCAAAAGAATTTCTCTAACTGCTTTTATTGAGCCACGAGAAATAAAAAACAATTTTGACATAGTGCATCAAAAATCGTTTTTATTTTTTTTGAACTGCTTCCTGTGATCCAAAAATTTTGAAAAAAATACCATAAATACAGAATTAAATTTCCAATCATTTGATACCAAAAGAATTTCTCTAACTGCTTTTATTGAGCCACGAGAAATAAAAAACAATTTTGACATAGTGCATCAAAAATCGTTTTTATTTTTTTTGAACCGCTTCCTGTGATCCAAAAGTTTTGAAAAAAATACCATAAATACAGAATTGAATTTCCAATCATTTGATACCAAAAGAATTTCTCTAACTGCTTTTATTGAGCCACGAGAAATAAAAAACAATTTTGACATAATGCATCAAAAATCGTTTTTATTTTTTTTGAACCGCTTCCTGTGATCCAAAAATTTTGAAAAAAATACCATAAATACAGAATTAAATTTCCAATCATTTGATACCAAAAGAATTTCTCTAACTGCTTTTATTGAGCCACGAGAAATAAAAAACAATTTTGACATAGTGCATCAAAAATCGTTTTTATTTTTTTTGAACCGCTTCCTGTGATCCAAAAGTTTTGAAAAAAATACCATAAATACAGAATTAAATTTCCAATCATTTGATACCAAAAGAGTTTCTCTAACTGCTTTTATTGAGCCACGAGAAATAAAAAACAATTTTGACATAGTGCATCAAAAATCGTTTTTATTTTTTTTGAACTGCTTCCTGTGATCCAAAAATTTTGAAAAAAATACCATAAATACAGAATTAAATTTCCAATCATTTGATACTAAAAGAATTTCTCTAACTGCTTTTATTGAGCCACGAGAAATAAAAAACAATTTTGACATAGTGCATCAAAAATCGTTTTTATTTTTTTTGAACCGCTTCCTGAGATCCAAAAATTTTGAAAAAAATACCATAAATACAGAATTAAATTTCCAATCATTTGATACCAAAAGAATTTCTCTAACTGCTTTTATTGAGCCACGAGAAATAAAAAACAATTTTGACATAGTGCATCAAAAATCGTTTTTATTTTTTTTGAACTGCTTCCTGTGATCCAAAAATTTTGAAAAAAATACCATAAATACAGAATTAAATTTCCAATCATTTGATACCAAAAGAATTTCTCTAACTGCTTTTATTGAGCCACGAGAAATAAAAAACAATTTTGACATAGTGCATCAAAAATCGTTTTTATTTTTTTTGAACCGCTTCCTGTGATCCAAAAGTTTTGAAAAAAATACCATAAATACAGAATTAAATTTCCAATCATTTGATACCAAAAGAATTTCTCTAACTGCTTTTATTGAGCCACGAGAAATAAAAAACAATTTTGACATAGTGCATCAAAAATCGTTTTTATTTTTTTTGAACCGCTTCCTGTGATCCAAAAATTTTGAAAAAAATACCATAAATACAGAATTAAATTTCCAATCATTTGATACCAAAAGAATTTCTCTAACTGCTTTTATTGAGCCACGAGAAATAAAAAAACAATTTTGACATAGTGCATCAAAAATCGTTTTTATTTTTTTTGAACCGCTTCCTGTGATCCAAAAATTTTGAAAAAAATACCATAAATACAGAATTAAATTTCCAATCATTTGATACCAAAAGAATTTCTCTAACTGCTTTTATTGAGCCACGAGAAATAAAAAAACAATTTTGACATAGTGCATCAAAAATCGTTTTTATTTTTTTTGAACCGCTTCCTGTGATCCAAAAATTTTGAAAAAAATACCATAAATACAGAATTAAATTTCCAATCATTTGATACCAAAAGAATTTCTCTAACTGCTTTTATTGAGCCACGAGAAATAAAAAAACAATTTTGACATAGTGCATCAAAAATCGTTTTTATTTTTTTTGAACCGCTTCCTGTGATCCAAAAATTTTGAAAAAAATACCATAAATACAGAATTAAATTTCCAATCATTTGATACCAAAAGAATTTCTCTAGCTGCTTCTAATGAGCCACGAGAAATAAAAAACAATTTTGACATAGTGCATCAAAAATCGTTTTTATTTTTTTTGAACCGCTTCCTGTGATCCAAAAAATTTGAAAAAAATACCGTAAATACAGAATTAAATTTCCAATCATTTGATACCAAAAGAATTTCTCTAACTGCTTTTATTGAGCCACGAGAAATAAAAAACAATTTTGACATAGTGCATCAAAAATCGTTTTTATTTTTTTTGAACCGCTTCCTGTGATCCAAAAGTTTTGAAAAAAATACCATAAATACAGAATTAAATTTCCAATCATTTGATACCAAAAGAATTTCTCTAACTGCTTTTATTGAGCCACGAGAAATAAAAAACAATTTTGACATAGTGCATCAAAAATCGTTTTTATTTTTTTTGAACCGC
Source organism: Chironomus tentans (assembly GCA_963573255.1). NCBI lineage: Eukaryota > Metazoa > Arthropoda > Insecta > Diptera > Chironomidae > Chironomus > Chironomus tentans. The sequence continues at coordinate 28,546,491 of OY754304.1, read as the reverse complement.
TTCCTGTGATCCAAAAGTTTTGAAAAAAATACCATAAATACAGAATTAAATTTCCAATCATTTGATACCAAAAGAATTTCTCTAACTGCTTTTATTGAGCCACGAGAAATAAAAAACAATTTTGACATAGTGCATCAAAAATCGTTTTTATTTTTTTTGAACTGCTTCCTGTGATCCAAAAATTTTGAAAAAAATACCATAAATACAGAATTAAATTTCCAATCATTTGATACCAAAAGAATTTCTCTAACTGCTTTTATTGAGCCACGAGAAATAAAAAACAATTTTGACATAGTGCATCAAAAATCGTTTTTATTTTTTTTGAACCGCTTCCTGTAATCCAAAAATTTTGAAAAAAATACCATAAATACAGAATTAAATTTCCAATCATTTGATACCAAAAGAATTTCTCTAACTGCTTTTATTGAGCCACGAGAAATAAAAAAACAATTTTGACATAGTGCATCAAAAATCGTTTTTATTTTTTTTGAACCGCTTCCTGTGATCCAAAAAATTTGAAAAAAATACCATAAATACAGAATTAAATTTCCAATCATTTGATACCAAAAGAATTTCTCTAACTGCTTTTATTGAGCCACGAGAAATAAAAAACAATTTTGACATAGTGCATCAAAAATCGTTTTTATTTTTTTTGAACCGCTTCCTGTGATCCAAAAATTTTGAAAAAAATACCATAAATACAGAATTAAATTTCCAATCATTTGATACCAAAAGAATTTCTCTAACTGCTTTTATTGAGCCACGAGAAATAAAAAAACAATTTTGACATAGTGCATCAAAAATCGTTTTTATTTTTTTTGAACCGCTTCCTGTGATCCAAAAATTTTGAAAAAAATACCATAAATACAGAATTAAATTTCCAATCATTTGATACCAAAAGAATTTCTCTAACTGCTTTTATTGAGCCACGAGAAATAAAAAACAATTTTGACATAGTGCATCAAAAATCGTTTTTATTTTTTTTGAACCGCTTCCTGTGATCCAAAAATTTTAAAAAAAATACCATAAATACAGAATTAAATTTCCAATCATTTGATACCAAAAGAATTTCTCTAACTGCTTTTATTGAGCCACGAGAAATGAAAAACAATTTTGACATAGTGCATCAAAAAATCGTTTTTATTTTTTTTGAACCGCTTCCTGTGATCCAAAAGTTTTGAAAAAAATACCATAAATACAGAATTAAATTTCCAATCATTTGATACCAAAAGAATTTCTCTAACTGCTTTTATTGAGCCACGAGAAATAAAAAACAATTTTGACATAGTGCATCAAAAATCGTTTTTATTTTTTTTGAACCGCTTCCTGTGATCCAAAAATTTTGAAAAAAATACCATAAATACAGAATTAAATTTCCAATCATTTGATACCAAAAGAATTTCTCTAACTGCTTTTATTGAGCCACGAGAAATAAAAAACAATTTTGACATAGTGCATCAAAAATCGTTTTTATTTTTTTTGAACCGCTTCCTGTGATCCAAAAGTTTTGAAAAAAATACCATAAATACAGAATTAAATTTCCAATCATTTGATACCAAAAGAATTTCTCTAACTGCTTTTATTGAGCCACGAGAAATAAAAAACAATTTTGACATAGTGCATCAAAAATCGTTTTTATTTTTTTTGAACTGCTTCCTGTGATCCAAAAGAAATAAAAAACAATTTTGACATAGTGCATCAAAAATCGTTTTTATTTTTTTTGAACCGCTTCCTGTGATCCAAAAATTTTGAAAAAAATACCATAAATACAGAATTAAATTTCCAATCATTTGATACCAAAAGAATTTCTCTAACTGCTTTTATTGAGCCACGAGAAATAAAAAACAATTTTGACATAGTGCATCAAAAATCGTTTTTATTTTTTTTGAACTGCTTCCTGTGATCCAAAAAATTTGAAAAAAATACCGTAAATACAGAATTAAATTTCCAATCTTTGATACCAAAAGAATTTCTCTAACTGCTTTTATTGAGCCACGAGAAATAAAAAACAATTTTGACATAGTGCATCAAAAATCGTTTTTATTTTTTTTGAACCGCTTCCTGTGATCCAAAAATTTTGAAAAAAATACCATAAATACAGAATTAAATTTCCAATCATTTGATACCAAAAGAATTTCTCTAACTGCTTTTATTGAGCCACGAGAAATAAAAAACAATTTTGACATAGTGCATCAAAAATCGTTTTTATTTTTTTTGAACCGCTTCCTGTGATCCAAAAATTTTGAAAAAAATACCATAAATACAGAATTAAATTTCCAATCATTTGATACCAAAAGAATTTCTCTAACTGCTTTTATTGAGCCACGAGAAATAAAAAACAATTTTGACATAGTGCATCAAAAATCGTTTTTATTTTTTTTGAACCGCTTCCTGTGATCCAAAAATTTTGAAAAAAATACCATAAATACAGAATTAAATTTCCAATCATTTGATACCAAAAGAATTTCTCTAACTGCTTTTATTGAGCCACGAGAAATAAAAAACAATTTTGACATAGTGCATCAAAAATCGTTTTTATTTTTTTTGAACCGCTTCCTGTGATCCAAAAATTTTGAAAAAAATACCATAAATACAGAATTAAATTTCCAATCATTTGATACCAAAAGAATTTCTCTAACTGCTTTTATTGAGCCACGAGAAATAAAAAACAATTTTGACATAGTGCATCAAAAATCGTTTTTATTTTTTTTGAACCGCTTCCTGTGATCCAAAATTTTTGAAAAAAATACCATAAATACAGAATTAAATTTCCAATCATTTGATACCAAAAGAATTTCTCTAACTGCTTCTAATGAGCCACGAGAAATAAAAAACAATTTTGACATAGTGCATCAAAAATCGTTTTTATTTTTTTTGAACCGCTTCCTGTGATCCAAAAATTTTGAAAAAAATACCATAAATACAGAATTAAATTTCCAATCATTTGATACCAAAAGAATTTCTCTAACTGCTTTTATTGAGCCACGAGAAATAAAAAACAATTTTGACATAGTGCATCAAAAATCGTTTTTATTTTTTTTGAACCGCTTCCTGTGATCCAAAAATTTTGAAAAAAATACCATAAATACAGAATTAAATTTCCAATCATTTGATACCAAAAGAATTTCTCTAACTGCTTTTATTGAGCCACGAGAAATAAAAAACAATTTTGACATAGTGCATCAAAAATCGTTTTTATTTTTTTTGAACCGCTTCCTGTGATCCAAAAATTTTGAAAAAAATACCATAAATACAGAATTAAATTTCCAATCATTTGATACCAAAAGAATTTCTCTAACTGCTTTTATTGAGCCACGAGAAATAAAAAACAATTTTGACATAGTGCATCAAAAATCGTTTTTATTTTTTTTGAACCGCTTCCTGTGATCCAAAAGTTTTGAAAAAAATACCATAAATACAGAATTAAATTTCCAATCATTTGATACCAAAAGAATTTCTCTAACTGCTTTTATTGAGCCACGAGAAATAAAAAACAATTTTGACATAGTGCATCAAAAATCGTTTTTATTTTTTTTGAACCGCTTCCTGTGATCCAAAAATTTTGAAAAAAATACCATAAATACAGAATTAAATTTCCAATCATTTGATACCAAAAGAATTTCTCTAACTGCTTTTATTGAGCCACGAGAAATAAAAAACAATTTTGACATAGTGCATCAAAAATCGTTTTTATTTTTTTTGAACCGCTTCCTGTGATCCAAAAATTTTGAAAAAAATACCATAAATACAGAATTAAATTTCCAATCATTTGATACCAAAAGAATTTCTCTAACTGCTTCTAATGAGCCACGAGAAATAAAAAACAATTTTGACATAGTGCATCAAAAATCGTTTTTATTTTTTTTGAACCGCTTCCTGTGATCCAAAAGTTTTGAAAAAAATACCATAAATACAGAATTAAATTTCCAATCATTTGATACCAAAAGAATTTCTCTAACTGCTTTTATTGAGCCACGAGAAATAAAAAACAATTTTGACATAGTGCATCAAAAATCGTTTTTATTTTTTTTGAACCGCTTCCTGTGATCCAAAAGTTTTGAAAAAAATACCATAAATACAGAATTAAATTTCCAATCATTTGATACCAAAAGAATTTCTCTAACTGCTTTTATTGAGCCACGAGAAATAAAAAACAATTTTGACATAGTGCATCAAAAATCGTTTTTATTTTTTTTGAACTCCTTCCTGTGATCCAAAAATTTTGAAAAAAATACCATAAATACAGAATTAAATTTCCAATCATTTGATACCAAAAGAATTTCTCTAACTGCTTTTATTGAGCCACGAGAAATAAAAAACAATTTTGACATAGTGCATCAAAAATCGTTTTTATTTTTTTTTGAACCGCTTCCTGTGATCCAAAAGTTTTGAAAAAAATACCATAAATACAGAATTAAATTTCCAATCATTTGATACCAAAAGAATTTCTCTAACTGCTTTTATTGAGCCACGAGAAATAAAAAACAATTTTGACATAGTGCATCAAAAATCGTTTTTATTTTTTTTGAACCGCTTCCTGTGATCCAAAAGTTTTGAAAAAAATACCATAAATACAGAATTAAATTTCCAATCATTTGATACCAAAAGAATTTCTCTAACTGCTTTTATTGAGCCACGAGAAATAAAAAACAATTTTGACATAGTGCATCAAAAATCGTTTTTATTTTTTTTGAACTGCTTCCTGTGATCCAAAAATTTTGAAAAAAATACCATAAATACAGAATTAAATTTCCAATCATTTGATACCAAAAGAATTTCTCTAACTGCTTTTATTGAGCCACGAGAAATAAAAAACAATTTTGACATAGTGCATCAAAAATCGTTTTTATTTTTTTTGAACCGCTTCCTGTGATCCAAAAGTTTTGAAAAAAATACCATAAATACAGAATTAAATTTCCAATCATTTGATACCAAAAGAATTTCTCTAACTGCTTTTATTGAGCCACGAGAAATAAAAAACAATTTTGACATAGTGCATCAAAAATCGTTTTTATTTTTTTTGAACCGCTTCCTGTGATCCAAAAGTTTTGAAAAAAATACCATAAATACAGAATTAAATTTCCAATCATTTGATACCAAAAGAATTTCTCTAACTGCTTTTATTGAGCCACGAGAAATAAAAAACAATTTTGACATAGTGCATCAAAAATCGTTTTTATTTTTTTTGAACCGCTTCCTGTGATCCAAAAGTTTTGAAAAAAATACCATAAATACAGAATTAAATTTCCAATCATTTGATACCAAAAGAATTTCTCTAACTGCTTTTATTGAGCCACGAGAAATAAAAAACAATTTTGACATAGTGCATCAAAAATCGTTTTTATTTTTTTTGAACCGCTTCCTGTGATCCAAAAATTTTGAAAAAAATACCATAAATACAGAATTAAATTTCCAATCATTTGATACCAAAAGAATTTCTCTAACTGCTTTTATTGAGCCACGAGAAATAAAAAACAATTTTGACATAGTGCATCAAAAATCGTTTTTATTTTTTTTGAACCGCTTCCTGTGATCCAAAAATTTTGAAAAAAATACCATAAATACAGAATTAAATTTCCAATCATTTGATACCAAAAGAATTTCTCTAACTGCTTTTATTGAGCCACGAGAAATAAAAAACAATTTTGACATAGTGCATCAAAAATCGTTTTTATTTTTTTTGAACCGCTTCCTGTGATCCAAAAATTTTGAAAAAAATACCATAAATACAGAATTAAATTTCCAATCATTTGATACCAAAAGAATTTCTCTAACTGCTTCTAATGAGCCACGAGAAATAAAAAACAATTTTGACATAGTGCATCAAAAAATCGTTTTTATTTTTTTTGAACCGCTTCCTGTGATCCAAAAGTTTTGAAAAAAATACCATAAATACAGAATTAAATTTCCAATCATTTGATACCAAAAGAATTTCTCTAACTGCTTTTATTGAGCCACGAGAAATAAAAAACAATTTTGACATAGTGCATCAAAAATCGTTTTTATTTTTTTTGAACCGCTTCCTGTGATCCAAAAATTTTGAAAAAAATACCATAAATACAGAATTAAATTTCCAATCATTTGATACCAAAAGAATTTCTCTAACTGCTTTTATTGAGCCACGAGAAATAAAAAACAATTTTGACATAGTGCATCAAAAATCGTTTTTATTTTTTTTGAACCGCTTCCTGTGATCCAAAAGTTTTGAAAAAAATACCATAAATACAGAATTAAATTTCCAATCATTTGATACCAAAAGAATTTCTCTAACTGCTTTTATTGAGCCACGAGAAATAAAAAACAATTTTGACATAGTGCATCAAAAATCGTTTTTATTTTTTTTGAACTGCTTCCTGTGATCCAAAAGAAATAAAAAACAATTTTGACATAGTGCATCAAAAATCGTTTTTATTTTTTTTGAACCGCTTCCTGTGATCCAAAAATTTTGAAAAAAATACCATAAATACAGAATTAAATTTCCAATCATTTGATACCAAAAGAATTTCTCTAACTGCTTTTATTGAGCCACGAGAAATAAAAAACAATTTTGACATAGTGCATCAAAAATCGTTTTTATTTTTTTTGAACCGCTTCCTGTGATCCAAAAATTTTGAAAAAAATACCATAAATACAGAATTAAATTTCCAATCATTTGATACCAAAAGAATTTCTCTAACTGCTTTTATTGAGCCACGAGAAATAAAAAACAATTTTGACATAGTGCATCAAAAATCGTTTTTATTTTTTTTGAACCGCTTCCTGTGATCCAAAAATTTTGAAAAAAATACCATAAATACAGAATTAAATTTCCAATCATTTGATACCAAAAGAATTTCTCTAACTGCTTTTATTGAGCCACGAGAAATAAAAAACAATTTTGACATAGTGCATCAAAAAATCGTTTTTATTTTTTTTGAACCGCTTCCTGTGATCCAAAAGTTTTGAAAAAAATACCATAAATACAGAATTAAATTTCCAATCATTTGATACCAAAAGAATTTCTCTAACTGCTTTTATTGAGCCACGAGAAATAAAAAACAATTTTGACATAGTGCATCAAAAATCGTTTTTATTTTTTTTGAACCGCTTCCTGTGATCCAAAAATTTTGAAAAAAATACCATAAATACAGAATTAAATTTCCAATCATTTGATACCAAAAGAATTTCTCTAACTGCTTTTATTGAGCCACGAGAAATAAAAAACAATTTTGACATAGTGCATCAAAAATCGTTTTTATTTTTTTTGAACCGCTTCCTGTGATCCAAAAGTTTTGAAAAAAATACCATAAATACAGAATTAAATTTCCAATCATTTGATACCAAAAGAATTTCTCTAACTGCTTTTATTGAGCCACGAGAAATAAAAAACAATTTTGACATAGTGCATCAAAAATCGTTTTTATTTTTTTTGAACTGCTTCCTGTGATCCAAAAGAAATAAAAAACAATTTTGACATAGTGCATCAAAAATCGTTTTTATTTTTTTTGAACCGCTTCCTGTGATCCAAAAATTTTGAAAAAAATACCATAAATACAGAATTAAATTTCCAATCATTTGATACCAAAAGAATTTCTCTAACTGCTTTTATTGAGCCACGAGAAATAAAAAACAATTTTGACATAGTGCATCAAAAATCGTTTTTATTTTTTTTGAACTGCTTCCTGTGATCCAAAAAATTTGAAAAAAATACCGTAAATACAGAATTAAATTTCCAATCTTTGATACCAAAAGAATTTCTCTAACTGCTTTTATTGAGCCACGAGAAATAAAAAACAATTTTGACATAGTGCATCAAAAATCGTTTTTATTTTTTTTGAACCGCTTCCTGTGATCCAAAAATTTTGAAAAAAATACCATAAATACAGAATTAAATTTCCAATCATTTGATACCAAAAGAATTTCTCTAACTGCTTTTATTGAGCCACGAGAAATAAAAAACAATTTTGACATAGTGCATCAAAAATCGTTTTTATTTTTTTTGAACCGCTTCCTGTGATCCAAAAATTTTGAAAAAAATACCATAAATACAGAATTAAATTTCCAATCATTTGATACCAAAAGAATTTCTCTAACTGCTTTTATTGAGCCACGAGAAATAAAAAACAATTTTGACATAGTGCATCAAAAATCGTTTTTATTTTTTTTGAACCGCTTCCTGTGATCCAAAAATTTTGAAAAAAATACCATAAATACAGAATTAAATTTCCAATCATTTGATACCAAAAGAATTTCTCTAACTGCTTTTATTGAGCCACGAGAAATAAAAAACAATTTTGACATAGTGCATCAAAAATCGTTTTTATTTTTTTTGAACCGCTTCCTGTGATCCAAAAATTTTGAAAAAAATACCATAAATACAGAATTAAATTTCCAATCATTTGATACCAAAAGAATTTCTCTAACTGCTTTTATTGAGCCACGAGAAATAAAAAACAATTTTGACATAGTGCATCAAAAATCGTTTTTAATTTTTTTTGAACCGCTTCCTGTGATCCAAAAATTTTGAAAAAAATACCATAAATACAGAATTAAATTTCCAATCATTTGATACCAAAAGAATTTCTCTAACTGCTTTTATTGAGCCACGAGAAATAAAAAACAATTTTGACATAGTGCATCAAAAATCGTTTTTATTTTTTTTGAACCGCTTCCTGTGATCCAAAAATTTTGAAAAAAATACCATAAATACAGAATTAAATTTCCAATCATTTGATACCAAAAGAATTTCTCTAACTGCTTTATTGAGCCACGAGAAATAAAAAACAATTTTGACATAGTGCATCAAAAATCGTTTTTATTTTTTTTGAACCGCTTCCTGTGATCCAAAAATTTTGAAAAAAATACCATAAATACAGAATTAAATTTCCAATCATTTGATACCAAAAGAATTTCTCTAACTGCTTTTATTGAGCCACGAGAAATAAAAAACAATTTTGACATAGTGCATCAAAAATCGTTTTTATTTTTTTTGAACCGCTTCCTGTGATCCAAAAATTTTGAAAAAAATACCATAAATACAGAATTAAATTTCCAATCATTTGATACCAAAAGAATTTCTCTAACTGCTTTTATTGAGCCACGAGAAATAAAAAACAATTTTGACATAGTGCATCAAAAATCGTTTTTATTTTTTTTGAACCGCTTCCTGTGATCCAAAAATTTTGAAAAAAATACCATAAATACAGAATTAAATTTCCAATCATTTGATACCAAAATAATTTCTCTAACTGCTTTTATTGAGCCACGAGAAATAAAAAACAATTTTGACATAGTGCATCAAAAATCGTTTTTATTTTTTTTGAACCGCTTCCTGTGATCCAAAAATTTTGAAAAAAATACCATAAATACAGAATTAAATTTCCAATCATTTGATACCAAAAGAATTTCTCTAACTGCTTTTATTGAGCCACGAGAAATAAAAAACAATTTTGACATAGTGCATCAAAAATCGTTTTTATTTTTTTTGAACCGCTTCCTGTGATCCAAAAATTTTGAAAAAAATACCATAAATACAGAATTAAATTTCCAATCATTTGATACCAAAAGAATTTCTCTAACTGCTTTTATTGAGCCACGAGAAATAAAAAACAATTTTGACATAGTGCATCAAAAAATCGTTTTTATTTTTTTTGAACCGCTTCCTGTGATCCAAAAGTTTTGAAAAAAATACCATAAATACAGAATTAAATTTCCAATCATTTGATACCAAAAGAATTTCTCTAACTGCTTTTATTGAGCCACGAGAAATAAAAAACAATTTTGACATAGTGCATCAAAAATCGTTTTTATTTTTTTTGAACCGCTTCCTGTGATCCAAAAATTTTGAAAAAAATACCATAAATACAGAATTAAATTTCCAATCATTTGATACCAAAAGAATTTCTCTAACTGCTTTTATTGAGCCACGAGAAATAAAAAACAATTTTGACATAGTGCATCAAAAATCGTTTTTATTTTTTTTGAACCGCTTCCTGTGATCCAAAAGTTTTGAAAAAAATACCATAAATACAGAATTAAATTTCCAATCATTTGATACCAAAAGAATTTCTCTAACTGCTTTTATTGAGCCACGAGAAATAAAAAACAATTTTGACATAGTGCATCAAAAATCGTTTTTATTTTTTTTGAACTGCTTCCTGTGATCCAAAAGAAATAAAAAACAATTTTGACATAGTGCATCAAAAATCGTTTTTATTTTTTTTGAACCGCTTCCTGTGATCCAAAAATTTTGAAAAAAATACCATAAATACAGAATTAAATTTCCAATCATTTGATACCAAAAGAATTTCTCTAACTGCTTTTATTGAGCCACGAGAAATAAAAAACAATTTTGACATAGTGCATCAAAAATCGTTTTTATTTTTTTTGAACCGCTTCCTGTGATCCAAAATTTTTGAAAAAAATACCATAAATACAGAATTAAATTTCCAATCATTTGATACCAAAAGAATTTCTCTAACTGCTTCTAATGAGCCACGAGAAATAAAAAACAATTTTGACATAGTGCATCAAAAATCGTTTTTATTTTTTTTGAACCGCTTCCTGTGATCCAAAAATTTTGAAAAAAATACCATAAATACAGAATTAAATTTCCAATCATTTGATACCAAAAGAATTTCTCTAACTGCTTTTATTGAGCCACGAGAAATAAAAAACAATTTTGACATAGTGCATCAAAAATCGTTTTTATTTTTTTTGAACCGCTTCCTGTGATCCAAAAATTTTGAAAAAAATACCATAAATACAGAATTAAATTTCCAATCATTTGATACCAAAAGAATTTCTCTAACTGCTTTTATTGAGCCACGAGAAATAAAAAACAATTTTGACATAGTGCATCAAAAATCGTTTTTATTTTTTTTGAACCGCTTCCTGTGATCCAAAAATTTTGAAAAAAATACCATAAATACAGAATTAAATTTCCAATCATTTGATACCAAAAGAATTTCTCTAACTGCTTTTATTGAGCCACGAGAAATAAAAAACAATTTTGACATAGTGCATCAAAAATCGTTTTTATTTTTTTTGAACCGCTTCCTGTGATCCAAAATTTTTGAAAAAAATACCATAAATACAGAATTAAATTTCCAATCATTTGATACCAAAAGAATTTCTCTAACTGCTTCTAATGAGCCACGAGAAATAAAAAACAATTTTGACATAGTGCATCAAAAATCGTATTTATTTTTTTTGAACCGCTTCCTGTGATCCAAAAATTTTGAAAAAAATACCATAAATACAGAATTAAATTTCCAATCATTTGATACCAAAAGAATTTCTCTAACTGCTTTTATTGAGCCACGAGAAATAAAAAACAATTTTGACATAGTGCATCAAAAATCGTTTTTATTTTTTTTGAACCGCTTCCTGTGATCCAAAAATTTTGAAAAAAATACCATAAATACAGAATTAAATTTCCAATCATTTGATACCAAAAGAATTTCTCTAACTGCTTTTATTGAGCCACGAGAAATAAAAAACAATTTTGACATAGTGCATCAAAAATCGTTTTTATTTTTTTTGAACCGCTTCCTGTGATCCAAAATTTTTGAAAAAAATACCATAAATACAGAATTAAATTTCCAATCATTTGATACCAAAAGAATTTCTCTAACTGCTTCTAATGAGCCACGAGAAATAAAAAACAATTTTGACATAGTGCATCAAAAATCGTTTTTATTTTTTTTGAACCGCTTCCTGTGATCCAAAAATTTTGAAAAAAATACCATAAATACAGAATTAAATTTCCAATCATTTGATACCAAAAGAATTTCTCTAACTGCTTTTATTGAGCCACGAGAAATAAAAAACAATTTTGACATAGTGCATCAAAAATCGTTTTTATTTTTTTTGAACCGCTTCCTGTGATCCAAAAATTTTGAAAAAAATACCATAAATACAGAATTAAATTTCCAATCATTTGATACCAAAAGAATTTCTCTAACTGCTTTTATTGAGCCACGAGAAATAAAAAACAATTTTGACATAGTGCATCAAAAATCGTTTTTATTTTTTTTGAACCGCTTCCTGTGATCCAAAAATTTTGAAAAAAATACCATAAATACAGAATTAAATTTCCAATCATTTGATACCAAAAGAATTTCTCTAACTGCTTTTATTGAGCCACGAGAAATAAAAAACAATTTTGACATAGTGCATCAAAAATCGTTTTTATTTTTTTTGAACCGCTTCCTGTGATCCAAAAATTTTGAAAAAAATACCATAAATACAGAATTAAATTTCCAATCATTTGATACCAAAAGAATTTCTCTAACTGCTTTTATTGAGCCACGAGAAATAAAAAACAATTTTGACATAGTGCATCAAAAATCGTTTTTATTTTTTTTGAACCGCTTCCTGTGATCCAAAAATTTTGAAAAAAATACCATAAATACAGAATTAAATTTCCAATCATTTGATACCAAAAGAATTTCTCTAACTGCTTTTATTGAGCCACGAGAAATAAAAAACAATTTTGACATAGTGCATCAAAAATCGTTTTTATTTTTTTTGAACCGCTTCCTGTGATCCAAAAATTTTGAAAAAAATACCATAAATACAGAATTAAATTTCCAATCATTTGATACCAAAAGAATTTCTCTAACTGCTTTTATTGAGCCACGAGAAATAAAAAACAATTTTGACATAGTGCATCAAAAATCGTTTTTATTTTTTTTGAACCGCTTCCTGTGATCCAAAAATTTTGAAAAAAATACCATAAATACAGAATTAAATTTCCAATCATTTGATACCAAAAGAATTTCTCTAACTGCTTTTATTGAGCCACGAGAAATAAAAAACAATTTTGACATAGTGCATCAAAAATCGTTTTTATTTTTTTTGAACCGCTTCCTGTGATCCAAAAATTTTGAAAAAAATACCATAAATACAGAATTAAATTTCCAATCATTTGATACCAAAAGAATTTCTCTAACTGCTTTTATTGAGCCACGAGAAATAAAAAACAATTTTGACATAGTGCATCAAAAATCGTTTTTATTTTTTTTGAACCGCTTCCTGTGATCCAAAAATTTTGAAAAAAATACCATAAATACAGAATTAAATTTCCAATCATTTGATACCAAAAGAATTTCTCTAACTGCTTTTATTGAGCCACGAGAAATAAAAAACAATTTTGACATAGTGCATCAAAAATCGTTTTTATTTTTTTTGAACCGCTTCCTGTGATCCAAAATTTTTGAAAAAAATACCATAAATACAGAATTAAATTTCCAATCATTTGATACCAAAAGAATTTCTCTAACTGCTTCTAATGAGCCACGAGAAATAAAAAACAATTTTGACATAGTGCATCAAAAATCGTTTTTATTTTTTTTGAACCGCTTCCTGTGATCCAAAAATTTTGAAAAAAATACCATAAATACAGAATTAAATTTCCAATCATTTGATACCAAAAGAATTTCTCTAACTGCTTTTATTGAGCCACGAGAAATAAAAAACAATTTTGACATAGTGCATCAAAAATCGTTTTTATTTTTTTTGAACCGCTTCCTGTGATCCAAAAATTTTGAAAAAAATACCATAAATACAGAATTAAATTTCCAATCATTTGATACCAAAAGAATTTCTCTAACTGCTTTTATTGAGCCACGAGAAATAAAAAACAATTTTGACATAGTGCATCAAAAATCGTTTTTATTTTTTTTGAACCGCTTCCTGTGATCCAAAAATTTTGAAAAAAATACCATAAATACAGAATTAAATTTCCAATCATTTGATACCAAAAGAATTTCTCTAACTGCTTTTATTGAGCCACGAGAAATAAAAAACAATTTTGACATAGTGCATCAAAAATCGTTTTTATTTTTTTTGAACCGCTTCCTGTGATCCAAAAATTTTGAAAAAAATACCATAAATACAGAATTAAATTTCCAATCATTTGATACCAAAAGAATTTCTCTAACTGCTTTTATTGAGCCACGAGAAATAAAAAACAATTTTGACATAGTGCATCAAAAATCGTTTTTATTTTTTTTGAACCGCTTCCTGTGATCCAAAAATTTTGAAAAAAATACCATAAATACAGAATTAAATTTCCAATCATTTGATACCAAAAGAATTTCTCTAACTGCTTTTATTGAGCCACGAGAAATAAAAAACAATTTTGACATAGTGCATCAAAAATCGTTTTTATTTTTTTTGAACCGCTTCCTGTGATCCAAAAATTTTGAAAAAAATACCATAAATACAGAATTAAATTTCCAATCATTTGATACCAAAAGAATTTCTCTAACTGCTTTTATTGAGCCACGAGAAATAAAAAACAATTTTGACATAGTGCATCAAAAATCGTTTTTATTTTTTTGAACCGCTTCCTGTGATCCAAAAATTTTGAAAAAAATACCATAAATACAGAATTAAATTTCCAATCATTTGATACCAAAAGAATTTCTCTAACTGCTTTTATTGAGCCACGAGAAATAAAAAACAATTTTGACATAGTGCATCAAAAATCGTTTTTATTTTTTTTGAACCGCTTCCTGTGATCCAAAAATTTTGAAAAAAATACCATAAATACAGAATTAAATTTCCAATCATTTGATACCAAAAGAATTTCTCTAACTGCTTTTATTGAGCCACGAGAAATAAAAAACAATTTTGACATAGTGCATCAAAAATCGTTTTTAGCGCATTTTCCAAACTCTGTTTGAAAGGCGCTATTGTCCGCGCTTTGTCCGTTATTCTGTTATTCCGTTATTCCGTCTGTTCCAGCAACTAGTCTCGCAGGGAAGGTCCAATCAACTTGAAATTTGGCACACTGGTAGCTTCTATATCTAGGACCTGTACGACGGAAGGATTTTGGAATTGGTCACTTCCTTCCTGACTTATAGCCATTAGAAGTGACTGCTGTCCATACTTTTCATACATTTTTCATACAAATTTGACTTTTTTACTAAAACTTTTGCATACCTTAACCGAATGAGCTGAAATTTGGCATGTAGGTTCCTTGGCTGTGCCTGATTATGGAACCGACGCCATTTTGGATTTCGAGGGGCATGCAACTACGACAAACTCATTTTAGCTCTAACTTTGATGTAACTTGACCGAATGAGCTGAAATTTGGCGTGTAGGTTCCTTGGCTGTGCCTGACTATGGAACCGACGCCATTTTGGATTTCGAGGGGCATGCAACTACGACAAACTCATTTTAGCTCTAACTTTGATGTACTTTAACCAAATGAGCTGAAATTTGGCATGCAGGTTCCTTGGCTGTGCCTGAATATGGAACCGACGCCATTTTGAATTTAAGGGGCATGCAATACGCCAAACTCATTTTAGCTCTAACTTTGATGTACTTTAACCAAATGAGCTGAAATTTGGCATGCAGGTTCCTTGGCTGTGCCTGAATATGGAACCGACGCCATTTTGAATTTAAGGGGCATGCAACTACGCCAAACTCATTTTAGCTCTAACTTTGATGTACTTTAACCAAATGAGCTGAAATTTGGTATGTAGGTTCCCTGGCTATGCCTGAATATGGAACCGACGCCATTTTGAATTTCAAGGGGCATGCAACTACGCCAAACTTATTTTAGCTCTAACTTTGATGTACTTTAACCAAATGAGCTGAAATTTGGTATGTAGGTTCCTTGGCTATGCCTGAATATGGAACCGACGCCATTTTGAATTTCAAGGGGCATGCAACTACGCCAAACTTATTTTAGCTCTAACATTGATGTACTTTAACCAAATGAGCTGAAATTTGGTATGTAGGTTCCCTGGCTGTGTCTGAATATGGAACTGATGCCATTTTGGATTTCAAGGGGTATGCAACTACGCCAAACTTATTTTAGCTGTAACCTTGATGTACTTTGACCAAATGAGCTGAAATTTGGCATGTAGGTTCCTTGGCTGTGCCTGAATATGGAACCGACGCCATTTTGGATTTCGAGGGGCATGCAACTACGACAAACTCATTTTAGCTATAACTTTGATGTACTTTAACCAAATGAGCTGAAATTTAGTATGTAGGTTCCTTGGCTGTGCCTAACTATGGAACCGACGCCATTTTGGATTTCGAGGGGCATGCAACTACGACAAACTCATTTTAGCTATAACTTTGATGCACTTTAACCAAATGAGCTGAAATTTGGCATGTAGGTTCCTTGGCTGTGCCTGAATATGGATATATTCATTTTAGCTCTAACTTTTGCCTACCTTAACCAAATGAGCTGAAATTTGGTATGTAGATTCCTTAGCTGTGCCTGAATATGGAATTGACACCATTTTGAATTTCGAGGGGCATACAACTACGCAAAACTTAATTATAGTATAATTTTGATGTGTTTTGACCAAATGAGCTGAAATTTGGTATGTAGGTTCATTGGTTGTTCCTGAATAAGGAACCGACACTGTTTTGGATTTCAAGGGGCGAGAAGCTACGCTATATACATTTTTGCTCTAACTTTTGCCTAGCTTGAATTAGTTACGGCAATCTGTAACCGGAAAATGCGCTTTCGTACCGCATTAATTCGGACGTATTACTAGTTATTTTTTTTGAACCGCTTCCTGTGATCCAAAAATTTTGAAAAAAATACCATAAATACAGAATTAAATTTCCAATCATTTGATACCAAAAGAATTTCTCTAACTGCTTTTATTGAGCCACGAGAAATAAAAAACAATTTTGACATAGTGCATCAAAAATCGTTTTTATTTTTTTTGAACCGCTTCCTGTGATCCAAAAGTTTTGAAAAAAATACCATAAATACAGAATTAAATTTCCAATCATTTGATACCAAAAGAATTTCTCTAACTGCTTTTATTGAGCCACGAGAAATAAAAAACAATTTTGACATAGTGCATCAAAAATCGTTTTTATTTTTTTTGAACTGCTTCCTGTGATCCAAAAGAAATAAAAAACAATTTTGACATAGTGCATCAAAAATCGTTTTTATTTTTTTTGAACCGCTTCCTGTGATCCAAAAATTTTGAAAAAAATACCATAAATACAGAATTAAATTTCCAATCATTTGATACCAAAAGAATTTCTCTAACTGCTTTTATTGAGCCACGAGAAATAAAAAACAATTTTGACATAGTGCATCAAAAATCGTTTTTATTTTTTTTGAACCGCTTCCTGTGATCCAAAAATTTTGAAAAAAATACCATAAATACAGAATTAAATTTCCAATCATTTGATACCAAAAGAATTTCTCTAACTGCTTTTATTGAGCCACGAGAAATAAAAAACAATTTTGACATAGTGCATCAAAAATCGTTTTTATTTTTTTTGAACCGCTTCCTGTGATCCAAAATTTTTGAAAAAAATACCATAAATACAGAATTAAATTTCCAATCATTTGATACCAAAAGAATTTCTCTAACTGCTTCTAATGAGCCACGAGAAATAAAAAACAATTTTGACATAGTGCATCAAAAATCGTTTTTATTTTTTTTGAACCGCTTCCTGTGATCCAAAAATTTTGAAAAAAATACCATAAATACAGAATTAAATTTCCAATCATTTGATACCAAAAGAATTTCTCTAACTGCTTTTATTGAGCCACGAGAAATAAAAAACAATTTTGACATAGTGCATCAAAAATCGTTTTTATTTTTTTTGAACCGCTTCCTGTGATCCAAAAATTTTGAAAAAAATACCATAAATACAGAATTAAATTTCCAATCATTTGATACCAAAAGAATTTCTCTAACTGCTTTTATTGAGCCACGAGAAATAAAAAACAATTTTGACATAGTGCATCAAAAATCGTTTTTATTTTTTTTGAACCGCTTCCTGTGATCCAAAAATTTTGAAAAAAATACCATAAATACAGAATTAAATTTCCAATCATTTGATACCAAAAGAATTTCTCTAACTGCTTTTATTGAGCCACGAGAAATAAAAAACAATTTTGACATAGTGCATCAAAAATCGTTTTTATTTTTTTTGAACCGCTTCCTGTGATCCAAAATTTTTGAAAAAAATACCATAAATACAGAATTAAATTTCCAATCATTTGATACCAAAAGAATTTCTCTAACTGCTTCTAATGAGCCACGAGAAATAAAAAACAATTTTGACATAGTGCATCAAAAATCGTTTTTATTTTTTTTGAACCGCTTCCTGTGATCCAAAAATTTTGAAAAAAATACCATAAATACAGAATTAAATTTCCAATCATTTGATACCAAAAGAATTTCTCTAACTGCTTTTATTGAGCCACGAGAAATAAAAAACAATTTTGACATAGTGCATCAAAAATCGTTTTTATTTTTTTTGAACCGCTTCCTGTGATCCAAAAATTTTGAAAAAAATACCATAAATACAGAATTAAATTTCCAATCATTTGATACCAAAAGAATTTCTCTAACTGCTTTTATTGAGCCACGAGAAATAAAAAACAATTTTGACATAGTGCATCAAAAATCGTTTTTATTTTTTTTGAACCGCTTCCTGTGATCCAAAAATTTTGAAAAAAATACCATAAATACAGAATTAAATTTCCAATCATTTGATACCAAAAGAATTTCTCTAACTGCTTTTATTGAGCCACGAGAAATAAAAAACAATTTTGACATAGTGCATCAAAAATCGTTTTTATTTTTTTTGAACCGCTTCCTGTGATCCAAAAATTTTGAAAAAAATACCATAAATACAGAATTAAATTTCCAATCATTTGATACCAAAAGAATTTCTCTAACTGCTTTTATTGAGCCACGAGAAATAAAAAACAATTTTGACATAGTGCATCAAAAATCGTTTTTATTTTTTTTGAACCGCTTCCTGTGATCCAAAAGTTTTGAAAAAAATACCATAAATACAGAATTAAATTTCCAATCATCTGATACCAAAAGAATTTCTCTAACTGCTTTTATTGAGCCACGAGAAATAAAAAACAATTTTGACATAGTGCATCAAAAATCGTTTTTATTTTTTTTGAACTGCTTCCTGTGATCCAAAAGAAATAAAAAACAATTTTGACATAGTGCATCAAAAATCGTTTTTATTTTTTTTGAACCGCTTCCTGTGATCCAAAAATTTTGAAAAAAATACCATAAATACAGAATTAAATTTCCAATCATTTGATACCAAAAGAATTTCTCTAACTGCTTTTATTGAGCCACGAGAAATAAAAAACAATTTTGACATAGTGCATCAAAAATCGTTTTTATTTTTTTTGAACCGCTTCCTGTGATCCAAAAATTTTGAAAAAAATACCATAAATACAGAATTAAATTTCCAATCATTTGATACCAAAAGAATTTCTCTAACTGCTTTTATTGAGCCACGAGAAATAAAAAACAATTTTGACATAGTGCATCAAAAATCGTTTTTATTTTTTTTGAACCGCTTCCTGTGATCCAAAATTTTTGAAAAAAATACCATAAATACAGAATTAAATTTCCAATCATTTGATACCAAAAGAATTTCTCTAACTGCTTCTAATGAGCCACGAGAAATAAAAAACAATTTTGACATAGTGCATCAAAAATCGTTTTTATTTTTTTTGAACCGCTTCCTGTGATCCAAAAATTTTGAAAAAAATACCATAAATACAGAATTAAATTTCCAATCATTTGATACCAAAAGAATTTCTCTAACTGCTTTTATTGAGCCACGAGAAATAAAAAACAATTTTGACATAGTGCATCAAAAATCGTTTTTATTTTTTTTGAACCGCTTCCTGTGATCCAAAAATTTTGAAAAAAATACCATAAATACAGAATTAAATTTCCAATCATTTGATACCAAAAGAATTTCTCTAACTGCTTTTATTGAGCCACGAGAAATAAAAAACAATTTTGACATAGTGCATCAAAAAATCGTTTTTATTTTTTTTGAACCGCTTCCTGTGATCCAAAAGTTTTGAAAAAAATACCATAAATACAGAATTAAATTTCCAATCATTTGATACCAAAAGAATTTCTCTAACTGCTTTTATTGAGCCACGAGAAATAAAAAACAATTTTGACATAGTGCATCAAAAATCGTTTTTATTTTTTTTGAACCGCTTCCTGTGATCCAAAAATTTTGAAAAAAATACCATAAATACAGAATTAAATTTCCAATCATTTGATACCAAAAGAATTTCTCTAACTGCTTTTATTGAGCCACGAGAAATAAAAAACAATTTTGACATAGTGCATCAAAAATCGTTTTTATTTTTTTTGAACCGCTTCCTGTGATCCAAAAATTTTGAAAAAAATACCATAAATACAGAATTAAATTTCCAATCATTTGATACCAAAAGAATTTCTCTAACTGCTTTTATTGAGCCACGAGAAATAAAAAACAATTTTGACATAGTGCATCAAAAATCGTTTTTATTTTTTTTGAACCGCTTCCTGTGATCCAAAAGTTTTGAAAAAAATACCATAAATACAGAATTAAATTTCCAATCATTTGATACCAAAAGAATTTCTCTAACTGCTTTTATTGAGCCACGAGAAATAAAAAACAATTTTGACATAGTGCATCAAAAATCGTTTTTATTTTTTTTGAACTGCTTCCTGTGATCCAAAAGAAATAAAAAACAATTTTGACATAGTGCATCAAAAATCGTTTTTATTTTTTTTGAACCGCTTCCTGTGATCCAAAAATTTTGAAAAAAATACCATAAATACAGAATTAAATTTCCAATCATTTGATACCAAAAGAATTTCTCTAACTGCTTTTATTGAGCCACGAGAAATAAAAAACAATTTTGACATAGTGCATCAAAAATCGTTTTTATTTTTTTTGAACCGCTTCCTGTGATCCAAAAATTTTGAAAAAAATACCATAAATACAGAATTAAATTTCCAATCATTTGATACCAAAAGAATTTCTCTAACTGCTTTTATTGAGCCACGAGAAATAAAAAACAATTTTGACATAGTGCATCAAAAATCGTTTTTATTTTTTTTGAACCGCTTCCTGTGATCCAAAAATTTTGAAAAAAATACCATAAATACAGAATTAAATTTCCAATCATTTGATACCAAAAGAATTTCTCTAACTGCTTTTATTGAGCCACGAGAAATAAAAAACAATTTTGACATAGTGCATCAAAAAATCGTTTTTATTTTTTTTGAACCGCTTCCTGTGATCCAAAAGTTTTGAAAAAAATACCATAAATACAGAATTAAATTTCCAATCATTTGATACCAAAAGAATTTCTCTAACTGCTTTTATTGAGCCACGAGAAATAAAAAACAATTTTGACATAGTGCATCAAAAATCGTTTTTATTTTTTTTGAACCGCTTCCTGTGATCCAAAAATTTTGAAAAAAATACCATAAATACAGAATTAAATTTCCAATCATTTGATACCAAAAGAATTTCTCTAACTGCTTTTATTGAGCCACGAGAAATAAAAAACAATTTTGACATAGTGCATCAAAAATCGTTTTTATTTTTTTTGAACCGCTTCCTGTGATCCAAAAGTTTTGAAAAAAATACCATAAATACAGAATTAAATTTCCAATCATTTGATACCAAAAGAATTTCTCTAACTGCTTTTATTGAGCCACGAGAAATAAAAAACAATTTTGACATAGTGCATCAAAAATCGTTTTTATTTTTTTTGAACTGCTTCCTGTGATCCAAAAGAAATAAAAAACAATTTTGACATAGTGCATCAAAAATCGTTTTTATTTTTTTTGAACCGCTTCCTGTGATCCAAAAATTTTGAAAAAAATACCATAAATACAGAATTAAATTTCCAATCATTTGATACCAAAAGAATTTCTCTAACTGCTTTTATTGAGCCACGAGAAATAAAAAACAATTTTGACATAGTGCATCAAAAATCGTTTTTATTTTTTTTGAACTGCTTCCTGTGATCCAAAAAATTTGAAAAAAATACCGTAAATACAGAATTAAATTTCCAATCATTTGATACCAAAAGAATTTCTCTAACTGCTTTTATTGAGCCACGAGAAATAAAAAACAATTTTGACATAGTGCATCAAAAATCGTTTTTATTTTTTTTGAACCGCTTCCTGTGATCCAAAAATTTTGAAAAAAATACCATAAATACAGAATTAAATTTCCAATCATTTGATACCAAAAGAATTTCTCTAACTGCTTTTATTGAGCCACGAGAAATAAAAAACAATTTTGACATAGTGCATCAAAAATCGTTTTTATTTTTTTTGAACCGCTTCCTGTGATCCAAAAATTTTGAAAAAAATACCATAAATACAGAATTAAATTTCCAATCATTTGATACCAAAAGAATTTCTCTAACTGCTTTTATTGAGCCACGAGAAATAAAAAACAATTTTGACATAGTGCATCAAAAATCGTTTTTATTTTTTTTGAACCGCTTCCTGTGATCCAAAAATTTTGAAAAAAATACCATAAATACAGAATTAAATTTCCAATCATTTGATACCAAAAGAATTTCTCTAACTGCTTTTATTGAGCCACGAGAAATAAAAAACAATTTTGACATAGTGCATCAAAAATCGTTTTTATTTTTTTTGAACCGCTTCCTGTGATCCAAAAATTTTGAAAAAAATACCATAAATACAGAATTAAATTTCCAATCATTTGATACCAAAAGAATTTCTCTAACTGCTTTTATTGAGCCACGAGAAATAAAAAACAATTTTGACATAGTGCATCAAAAATCGTTTTTATTTTTTTTGAACCGCTTCCTGTGATCCAAAATTTTTGAAAAAAATACCATAAATACAGAATTAAATTTCCAATCATTTGATACCAAAAGAATTTCTCTAACTGCTTCTAATGAGCCACGAGAAATAAAAAACAATTTTGACATAGTGCATCAAAAATCGTTTTTATTTTTTTTGAACCGCTTCCTGTGATCCAAAAATTTTGAAAAAAATACCATAAATACAGAATTAAATTTCCAATCATTTGATACCAAAAGAATTTCTCTAACTGCTTTTATTGAGCCACGAGAAATAAAAAACAATTTTGACATAGTGCATCAAAAATCGTTTTTATTTTTTTTGAACCGCTTCCTGTGATCCAAAAATTTTGAAAAAAATACCATAAATACAGAATTAAATTTCCAATCATTTGATACCAAAAGAATTTCTCTAACTGCTTTTATTGAGCCACGAGAAATAAAAAACAATTTTGACATAGTGCATCAAAAATCGTTTTTATTTTTTTTGAACCGCTTCCTGTGATCCAAAAATTTTGAAAAAAATACCATAAATACAGAATTAAATTTCCAATCATTTGATACCAAAATAATTTCTCTAACTGCTTTTATTGAGCCACGAGAAATAAAAAACAATTTTGACATAGTGCATCAAAAATCGTTTTTATTTTTTTTGAACCGCTTCCTGTGATCCAAAAATTTTGAAAAAAATACCATAAATACAGAATTAAATTTCCAATCATTTGATACCAAAAGAATTTCTCTAACTGCTTTTATTGAGCCACGAGAAATAAAAAACAATTTTGACATAGTGCATCAAAAATCGTTTTTATTTTTTTTGAACCGCTTCCTGTGATCCAAAAATTTTGAAAAAAATACCATAAATACAGAATTAAATTTCCAATCATTTGATACCAAAAGAATTTCTCTAACTGCTTTTATTGAGCCACGAGAAATAAAAAACAATTTTGACATAGTGCATCAAAAATCGTTTTTATTTTTTTTGAACCGCTTCCTGTGATCCAAAAATTTTGAAAAAAATACCATAAATACAGAATTAAATTTCCAATCATTTGATACCAAAAGAATTTCTCTAACTGCTTTTATTGAGCCACGAGAAATAAAAAACAATTTTGACATAGTGCATCAAAAATCGTTTTTATTTTTTTTGAACCGCTTCCTGTGATCCAAAAATTTTGAAAAAAATACCATAAATACAGAATTAAATTTCCAATCATTTGATACCAAAAGAATTTCTCTAACTGCTTTTATTGAGCCACGAGAAATAAAAAACAATTTTGACATAGTGCATCAAAAATCGTTTTTATTTTTTTTGAACCGCTTCCTGTGATCCAAAAATTTTGAAAAAAATACCATAAATACAGAATTAAATTTCCAATCATTTGATACCAAAAGAATTTCTCTAACTGCTTTTATTGAGCCACGAGAAATAAAAAACAATTTTGACATAGTGCATCAAAAATCGTTTTTATTTTTTTTGAACCGCTTCCTGTGATCCAAAATTTTTGAAAAAAATACCATAAATACAGAATTAAATTTCCAATCATTTGATACCAAAAGAATTTCTCTAACTGCTTCTAATGAGCCACGAGAAATAAAAAACAATTTTGACATAGTGCATCAAAAATCGTTTTTATTTTTTTTGAACCGCTTCCTGTGATCCAAAAATTTTGAAAAAAATACCATAAATACAGAATTAAATTTCCAATCATTTGATACCAAAAGAATTTCTCTAACTGCTTTTATTGAGCCACGAGAAATAAAAAACAATTTTGACATAGTGCATCAAAAATCGTTTTTATTTTTTTTGAACCGCTTCCTGTGATCCAAAAATTTTGAAAAAAATACCATAAATACAGAATTAAATTTCCAATCATTTGATACCAAAAGAATTTCTCTAACTGCTTTTATTGAGCCACGAGAAATAAAAAACAATTTTGACATAGTGCATCAAAAATCGTTTTTATTTTTTTTGAACCGCTTCCTGTGATCCAAAAATTTTGAAAAAAATACCATAAATACAGAATTAAATTTCCAATCATTTGATACCAAAAGAATTTCTCTAACTGCTTTTATTGAGCCACGAGAAATAAAAAACAATTTTGACATAGTGCATCAAAAATCGTTTTTATTTTTTTTGAACCGCTTCCTGTGATCCAAAAATTTTGAAAAAAATACCATAAATACAGAATTAAATTTCCAATCATTTGATACCAAAAGAATTTCTCTAACTGCTTTTATTGAGCCACGAGAAATAAAAAACAATTTTGACATAGTGCATCAAAAATCGTTTTTATTTTTTTTGAACCGCTTCCTGTGATCCAAAAATTTTGAAAAAAATACCATAAATACAGAATTAAATTTCCAATCATTTGATACCAAAAGAATTTCTCTAACTGCTTTTATTGAGCCACGAGAAATAAAAAACAATTTTGACATAGTGCATCAAAAATCGTTTTTATTTTTTTTGAACCGCTTCCTGTGATCCAAAAATTTTGAAAAAAATACCATAAATACAGAATTAAATTTCCAATCATTTGATACCAAAAGAATTTCTCTAACTGCTTTTATTGAGCCACGAGAAATAAAAAACAATTTTGACATAGTGCATCAAAAATCGTTTTTATTTTTTTGAACCGCTTCCTGTGATCCAAAAATTTTGAAAAAAATACCATAAATACAGAATTAAATTTCCAATCATTTGATACCAAAAGAATTTCTCTAACTGCTTTTATTGAGCCACGAGAAATAAAAAACAATTTTGACATAGTGCATCAAAAATCGTTTTTATTTTTTTTGAACCGCTTCCTGTGATCCAAAAATTTTGAAAAAAATACCATAAATACAGAATTAAATTTCCAATCATTTGATACCAAAAGAATTTCTCTAACTGCTTTTATTGAGCCACGAGAAATAAAAAACAATTTTGACATAGTGCATCAAAAATCGTTTTTATTTTTTTTGAACCGCTTCCTGTGATCCAAAAATTTTGAAAAAAATACCATAAATACAGAATTAAATTTCCAATCATTTGATACCAAAAGAATTTCTCTAACTGCTTTTATTGAGCCACGAGAAATAAAAAACAATTTTGACATAGTGCATCAAAAATCGTTTTTATTTTTTTTGAACCGCTTCCTGTGATCCAAAAGTTTTGAAAAAAATACCATAAATACAGAATTAAATTTCCAATCATTTGATACCAAAAGAATTTCTCTAACTGCTTTTATTGAGCCACGAGAAATAAAAAACAATTTTGACATAGTGCATCAAAAATCGTTTTTATTTTTTTTGAACTGCTTCCTGTGATCCAAAAGAAATAAAAAACAATTTTGACATAGTGCATCAAAAATCGTTTTTATTTTTTTTGAACCGCTTCCTGTGATCCAAAAATTTTGAAAAAAATACCATAAATACAGAATTAAATTTCCAATCATTTGATACCAAAAGAATTTCTCTAACTGCTTTTATTGAGCCACGAGAAATAAAAAACAATTTTGACATAGTGCATCAAAAATCGTTTTTATTTTTTTTGAACCGCTTCCTGTGATCCAAAAATTTTGAAAAAAATACCATAAATACAGAATTAAATTTCCAATCATTTGATACCAAAAGAATTTCTCTAACTGCTTTTATTGAGCCACGAGAAATAAAAAACAATTTTGACATAGTGCATCAAAAATCGTTTTTATTTTTTTTGAACCGCTTCCTGTGATCCAAAATTTTTGAAAAAAATACCATAAATACAGAATTAAATTTCCAATCATTTGATACCAAAAGAATTTCTCTAACTGCTTCTAATGAGCCACGAGAAATAAAAAACAATTTTGACATAGTGCATCAAAAATCGTTTTTATTTTTTTTGAACCGCTTCCTGTGATCCAAAAATTTTGAAAAAAATACCATAAATACAGAATTAAATTTCCAATCATTTGATACCAAAAGAATTTCTCTAACTGCTTTTATTGAGCCACGAGAAATAAAAAACAATTTTGACATAGTGCATCAAAAATCGTTTTTATTTTTTTTGAACCGCTTCCTGTGATCCAAAAATTTTGAAAAAAATACCATAAATACAGAATTAAATTTCCAATCATTTGATACCAAAAGAATTTCTCTAACTGCTTTTATTGAGCCACGAGAAATAAAAAACAATTTTGACATAGTGCATCAAAAATCGTTTTTATTTTTTTTGAACCGCTTCCTGTGATCCAAAAATTTTGAAAAAAATACCATAAATACAGAATTAAATTTCCAATCATTTGATACCAAAAGAATTTCTCTAACTGCTTTTATTGAGCCACGAGAAATAAAAAACAATTTTGACATAGTGCATCAAAAATCGTTTTTATTTTTTTTGAACCGCTTCCTGTGATCCAAAATTTTTGAAAAAAATACCATAAATACAGAATTAAATTTCCAATCATTTGATACCAAAAGAATTTCTCTAACTGCTTCTAATGAGCCACGAGAAATAAAAAACAATTTTGACATAGTGCATCAAAAATCGTTTTTATTTTTTTTGAACCGCTTCCTGTGATCCAAAAATTTTGAAAAAAATACCATAAATACAGAATTAAATTTCCAATCATTTGATACCAAAAGAATTTCTCTAACTGCTTTTATTGAGCCACGAGAAATAAAAAACAATTTTGACATAGTGCATCAAAAATCGTTTTTATTTTTTTTGAACCGCTTCCTGTGATCCAAAAATTTTGAAAAAAATACCATAAATACAGAATTAAATTTCCAATCATTTGATACCAAAAGAATTTCTCTAACTGCTTTTATTGAGCCACGAGAAATAAAAAACAATTTTGACATAGTGCATCAAAAATCGTTTTTATTTTTTTTGAACCGCTTCCTGTGATCCAAAAATTTTGAAAAAAATACCATAAATACAGAATTAAATTTCCAATCATTTGATACCAAAAGAATTTCTCTAACTGCTTTTATTGAGCCACGAGAAATAAAAAACAATTTTGACATAGTGCATCAAAAATCGTTTTTATTTTTTTTGAACCGCTTCCTGTGATCCAAAAATTTTGAAAAAAATACCATAAATACAGAATTAAATTTCCAATCATTTGATACCAAAAGAATTTCTCTAACTGCTTTTATTGAGCCACGAGAAATAAAAAACAATTTTGACATAGTGCATCAAAAATCGTTTTTATTTTTTTTGAACCGCTTCCTGTGATCCAAAAGTTTTGAAAAAAATACCATAAATACAGAATTAAATTTCCAATCATCTGATACCAAAAGAATTTCTCTAACTGCTTTTATTGAGCCACGAGAAATAAAAAACAATTTTGACATAGTGCATCAAAAATCGTTTTTATTTTTTTTGAACTGCTTCCTGTGATCCAAAAGAAATAAAAAACAATTTTGACATAGTGCATCAAAAATCGTTTTTATTTTTTTTGAACCGCTTCCTGTGATCCAAAAATTTTGAAAAAAATACCATAAATACAGAATTAAATTTCCAATCATTTGATACCAAAAGAATTTCTCTAACTGCTTTTATTGAGCCACGAGAAATAAAAAACAATTTTGACATAGTGCATCAAAAATCGTTTTTATTTTTTTTGAACCGCTTCCTGTGATCCAAAAATTTTGAAAAAAATACCATAAATACAGAATTAAATTTCCAATCATTTGATACCAAAAGAATTTCTCTAACTGCTTTTATTGAGCCACGAGAAATAAAAAACAATTTTGACATAGTGCATCAAAAATCGTTTTTATTTTTTTTGAACCGCTTCCTGTGATCCAAAATTTTTGAAAAAAATACCATAAATACAGAATTAAATTTCCAATCATTTGATACCAAAAGAATTTCTCTAACTGCTTCTAATGAGCCACGAGAAATAAAAAACAATTTTGACATAGTGCATCAAAAATCGTTTTTATTTTTTTTGAACCGCTTCCTGTGATCCAAAAATTTTGAAAAAAATACCATAAATACAGAATTAAATTTCCAATCATTTGATACCAAAAGAATTTCTCTAACTGCTTTTATTGAGCCACGAGAAATAAAAAACAATTTTGACATAGTGCATCAAAAATCGTTTTTATTTTTTTTGAACCGCTTCCTGTGATCCAAAAATTTTGAAAAAAATACCATAAATACAGAATTAAATTTCCAATCATTTGATACCAAAAGAATTTCTCTAACTGCTTTTATTGAGCCACGAGAAATAAAAAACAATTTTGACATAGTGCATCAAAAAATCGTTTTTATTTTTTTTGAACCGCTTCCTGTGATCCAAAAGTTTTGAAAAAAATACCATAAATACAGAATTAAATTTCCAATCATTTGATACCAAAAGAATTTCTCTAACTGCTTTTATTGAGCCACGAGAAATAAAAAACAATTTTGACATAGTGCATCAAAAATCGTTTTT
This sequence comes from Chironomus tentans, assembly GCA_963573255.1. Classification (NCBI taxonomy): domain Eukaryota; kingdom Metazoa; phylum Arthropoda; class Insecta; order Diptera; family Chironomidae; genus Chironomus; species Chironomus tentans. Next base: position 28,517,478 of record OY754304.1, on the reverse strand, counting down.
ATTTTTTTTGAACCGCTTCCTGTGATCCAAAAATTTTGAAAAAAATACCATAAATACAGAATTAAATTTCCAATCATTTGATACCAAAAGAATTTCTCTAACTGCTTTTATTGAGCCACGAGAAATAAAAAACAATTTTGACATAGTGCATCAAAAATCGTTTTTATTTTTTTTGAACCGCTTCCTGTGATCCAAAAATTTTGAAAAAAATACCATAAATACAGAATTAAATTTCCAATCATTTGATACCAAAAGAATTTCTCTAACTGCTTTTATTGAGCCACGAGAAATAAAAAACAATTTTGACATAGTGCATCAAAAATCGTTTTTATTTTTTTTGAACCGCTTCCTGTGATCCAAAAGTTTTGAAAAAAATACCATAAATACAGAATTAAATTTCCAATCATTTGATACCAAAAGAATTTCTCTAACTGCTTTTATTGAGCCACGAGAAATAAAAAACAATTTTGACATAGTGCATCAAAAATCGTTTTTATTTTTTTTGAACTGCTTCCTGTGATCCAAAAGAAATAAAAAACAATTTTGACATAGTGCATCAAAAATCGTTTTTATTTTTTTTGAACCGCTTCCTGTGATCCAAAAATTTTGAAAAAAATACCATAAATACAGAATTAAATTTCCAATCATTTGATACCAAAAGAATTTCTCTAACTGCTTTTATTGAGCCACGAGAAATAAAAAACAATTTTGACATAGTGCATCAAAAATCGTTTTTATTTTTTTTGAACCGCTTCCTGTGATCCAAAAATTTTGAAAAAAATACCATAAATACAGAATTAAATTTCCAATCATTTGATACCAAAAGAATTTCTCTAACTGCTTTTATTGAGCCACGAGAAATAAAAAACAATTTTGACATAGTGCATCAAAAATCGTTTTTATTTTTTTTGAACCGCTTCCTGTGATCCAAAAATTTTGAAAAAAATACCATAAATACAGAATTAAATTTCCAATCATTTGATACCAAAAGAATTTCTCTAACTGCTTTTATTGAGCCACGAGAAATAAAAAACAATTTTGACATAGTGCATCAAAAAATCGTTTTTATTTTTTTTGAACCGCTTCCTGTGATCCAAAAGTTTTGAAAAAAATACCATAAATACAGAATTAAATTTCCAATCATTTGATACCAAAAGAATTTCTCTAACTGCTTTTATTGAGCCACGAGAAATAAAAAACAATTTTGACATAGTGCATCAAAAATCGTTTTTATTTTTTTTGAACCGCTTCCTGTGATCCAAAAATTTTGAAAAAAATACCATAAATACAGAATTAAATTTCCAATCATTTGATACCAAAAGAATTTCTCTAACTGCTTTTATTGAGCCACGAGAAATAAAAAACAATTTTGACATAGTGCATCAAAAATCGTTTTTATTTTTTTTGAACCGCTTCCTGTGATCCAAAAGTTTTGAAAAAAATACCATAAATACAGAATTAAATTTCCAATCATTTGATACCAAAAGAATTTCTCTAACTGCTTTTATTGAGCCACGAGAAATAAAAAACAATTTTGACATAGTGCATCAAAAATCGTTTTTATTTTTTTTGAACTGCTTCCTGTGATCCAAAAGAAATAAAAAACAATTTTGACATAGTGCATCAAAAATCGTTTTTATTTTTTTTGAACCGCTTCCTGTGATCCAAAAATTTTGAAAAAAATACCATAAATACAGAATTAAATTTCCAATCATTTGATACCAAAAGAATTTCTCTAACTGCTTTTATTGAGCCACGAGAAATAAAAAACAATTTTGACATAGTGCATCAAAAATCGTTTTTATTTTTTTTGAACTGCTTCCTGTGATCCAAAAAATTTGAAAAAAATACCGTAAATACAGAATTAAATTTCCAATCTTTGATACCAAAAGAATTTCTCTAACTGCTTTTATTGAGCCACGAGAAATAAAAAACAATTTTGACATAGTGCATCAAAAATCGTTTTTATTTTTTTTGAACCGCTTCCTGTGATCCAAAAATTTTGAAAAAAATACCATAAATACAGAATTAAATTTCCAATCATTTGATACCAAAAGAATTTCTCTAACTGCTTTTATTGAGCCACGAGAAATAAAAAACAATTTTGACATAGTGCATCAAAAATCGTTTTTATTTTTTTTGAACCGCTTCCTGTGATCCAAAATTTTTGAAAAAAATACCATAAATACAGAATTAAATTTCCAATCATTTGATACCAAAAGAATTTCTCTAACTGCTTCTAATGAGCCACGAGAAATAAAAAACAATTTTGACATAGTGCATCAAAAATCGTTTTTATTTTTTTTGAACCGCTTCCTGTGATCCAAAAATTTTGAAAAAAATACCATAAATACAGAATTAAATTTCCAATCATTTGATACCAAAAGAATTTCTCTAACTGCTTTTATTGAGCCACGAGAAATAAAAAACAATTTTGACATAGTGCATCAAAAATCGTTTTTATTTTTTTTGAACCGCTTCCTGTGATCCAAAAATTTTGAAAAAAATACCATAAATACAGAATTAAATTTCCAATCATTTGATACCAAAAGAATTTCTCTAACTGCTTTTATTGAGCCACGAGAAATAAAAAACAATTTTGACATAGTGCATCAAAAATCGTTTTTATTTTTTTTGAACCGCTTCCTGTGATCCAAAAATTTTGAAAAAAATACCATAAATACAGAATTAAATTTCCAATCATTTGATACCAAAAGAATTTCTCTAACTGCTTTTATTGAGCCACGAGAAATAAAAAACAATTTTGACATAGTGCATCAAAAATCGTTTTTATTTTTTTTGAACCGCTTCCTGTGATCCAAAAATTTTGAAAAAAATACCATAAATACAGAATTAAATTTCCAATCATTTGATACCAAAAGAATTTCTCTAACTGCTTTTATTGAGCCACGAGAAATAAAAAACAATTTTGACATAGTGCATCAAAAATCGTTTTTATTTTTTTTGAACCGCTTCCTGTGATCCAAAAATTTTGAAAAAAATACCATAAATACAGAATTAAATTTCCAATCATTTGATACCAAAAGAATTTCTCTAACTGCTTTTATTGAGCCACGAGAAATAAAAAACAATTTTGACATAGTGCATCAAAAATCGTTTTTATTTTTTTTGAACCGCTTCCTGTGATCCAAAATTTTTGAAAAAAATACCATAAATACAGAATTAAATTTCCAATCATTTGATACCAAAAGAATTTCTCTAACTGCTTCTAATGAGCCACGAGAAATAAAAAACAATTTTGACATAGTGCATCAAAAATCGTTTTTATTTTTTTTGAACCGCTTCCTGTGATCCAAAAATTTTGAAAAAAATACCATAAATACAGAATTAAATTTCCAATCATTTGATACCAAAAGAATTTCTCTAACTGCTTTTATTGAGCCACGAGAAATAAAAAACAATTTTGACATAGTGCATCAAAAATCGTTTTTATTTTTTTTGAACCGCTTCCTGTGATCCAAAAATTTTGAAAAAAATACCATAAATACAGAATTAAATTTCCAATCATTTGATACCAAAAGAATTTCTCTAACTGCTTTTATTGAGCCACGAGAAATAAAAAACAATTTTGACATAGTGCATCAAAAATCGTTTTTATTTTTTTTGAACCGCTTCCTGTGATCCAAAAATTTTGAAAAAAATACCATAAATACAGAATTAAATTTCCAATCATTTGATACCAAAATAATTTCTCTAACTGCTTTTATTGAGCCACGAGAAATAAAAAACAATTTTGACATAGTGCATCAAAAATCGTTTTTATTTTTTTTGAACCGCTTCCTGTGATCCAAAAATTTTGAAAAAAATACCATAAATACAGAATTAAATTTCCAATCATTTGATACCAAAAGAATTTCTCTAACTGCTTTTATTGAGCCACGAGAAATAAAAAACAATTTTGACATAGTGCATCAAAAATCGTTTTTATTTTTTTTGAACCGCTTCCTGTGATCCAAAAATTTTGAAAAAAATACCATAAATACAGAATTAAATTTCCAATCATTTGATACCAAAAGAATTTCTCTAACTGCTTTTATTGAGCCACGAGAAATAAAAAACAATTTTGACATAGTGCATCAAAAAATCGTTTTTATTTTTTTTGAACCGCTTCCTGTGATCCAAAAGTTTTGAAAAAAATACCATAAATACAGAATTAAATTTCCAATCATTTGATACCAAAAGAATTTCTCTAACTGCTTTTATTGAGCCACGAGAAATAAAAAACAATTTTGACATAGTGCATCAAAAATCGTTTTTATTTTTTTTGAACCGCTTCCTGTGATCCAAAAATTTTGAAAAAAATACCATAAATACAGAATTAAATTTCCAATCATTTGATACCAAAAGAATTTCTCTAACTGCTTTTATTGAGCCACGAGAAATAAAAAACAATTTTGACATAGTGCATCAAAAATCGTTTTTATTTTTTTTGAACCGCTTCCTGTGATCCAAAAGTTTTGAAAAAAATACCATAAATACAGAATTAAATTTCCAATCATTTGATACCAAAAGAATTTCTCTAACTGCTTTTATTGAGCCACGAGAAATAAAAAACAATTTTGACATAGTGCATCAAAAATCGTTTTTATTTTTTTTGAACTGCTTCCTGTGATCCAAAAGAAATAAAAAACAATTTTGACATAGTGCATCAAAAATCGTTTTTATTTTTTTTGAACCGCTTCCTGTGATCCAAAAATTTTGAAAAAAATACCATAAATACAGAATTAAATTTCCAATCATTTGATACCAAAAGAATTTCTCTAACTGCTTTTATTGAGCCACGAGAAATAAAAAACAATTTTGACATAGTGCATCAAAAATCGTTTTTATTTTTTTTGAACCGCTTCCTGTGATCCAAAATTTTTGAAAAAAATACCATAAATACAGAATTAAATTTCCAATCATTTGATACCAAAAGAATTTCTCTAACTGCTTCTAATGAGCCACGAGAAATAAAAAACAATTTTGACATAGTGCATCAAAAATCGTTTTTATTTTTTTTGAACCGCTTCCTGTGATCCAAAAATTTTGAAAAAAATACCATAAATACAGAATTAAATTTCCAATCATTTGATACCAAAAGAATTTCTCTAACTGCTTTTATTGAGCCACGAGAAATAAAAAACAATTTTGACATAGTGCATCAAAAATCGTTTTTATTTTTTTTGAACCGCTTCCTGTGATCCAAAAATTTTGAAAAAAATACCATAAATACAGAATTAAATTTCCAATCATTTGATACCAAAAGAATTTCTCTAACTGCTTTTATTGAGCCACGAGAAATAAAAAACAATTTTGACATAGTGCATCAAAAATCGTTTTTATTTTTTTTGAACCGCTTCCTGTGATCCAAAAATTTTGAAAAAAATACCATAAATACAGAATTAAATTTCCAATCATTTGATACCAAAAGAATTTCTCTAACTGCTTTTATTGAGCCACGAGAAATAAAAAACAATTTTGACATAGTGCATCAAAAATCGTTTTTATTTTTTTTGAACCGCTTCCTGTGATCCAAAATTTTTGAAAAAAATACCATAAATACAGAATTAAATTTCCAATCATTTGATACCAAAAGAATTTCTCTAACTGCTTCTAATGAGCCACGAGAAATAAAAAACAATTTTGACATAGTGCATCAAAAATCGTATTTATTTTTTTTGAACCGCTTCCTGTGATCCAAAAATTTTGAAAAAAATACCATAAATACAGAATTAAATTTCCAATCATTTGATACCAAAAGAATTTCTCTAACTGCTTTTATTGAGCCACGAGAAATAAAAAACAATTTTGACATAGTGCATCAAAAATCGTTTTTATTTTTTTTGAACCGCTTCCTGTGATCCAAAAATTTTGAAAAAAATACCATAAATACAGAATTAAATTTCCAATCATTTGATACCAAAAGAATTTCTCTAACTGCTTTTATTGAGCCACGAGAAATAAAAAACAATTTTGACATAGTGCATCAAAAAATCGTTTTTATTTTTTTTGAACCGCTTCCTGTGATCCAAAAGTTTTGAAAAAAATACCATAAATACAGAATTAAATTTCCAATCATTTGATACCAAAAGAATTTCTCTAACTGCTTTTATTGAGCCACGAGAAATAAAAAACAATTTTGACATAGTGCATCAAAAATCGTTTTTATTTTTTTTGAACCGCTTCCTGTGATCCAAAAATTTTGAAAAAAATACCATAAATACAGAATTAAATTTCCAATCATTTGATACCAAAAGAATTTCTCTAACTGCTTTTATTGAGCCACGAGAAATAAAAAACAATTTTGACATAGTGCATCAAAAATCGTTTTTATTTTTTTTGAACCGCTTCCTGTGATCCAAAAGTTTTGAAAAAAATACCATAAATACAGAATTAAATTTCCAATCATTTGATACCAAAAGAATTTCTCTAACTGCTTTTATTGAGCCACGAGAAATAAAAAACAATTTTGACATAGTGCATCAAAAATCGTTTTTATTTTTTTTGAACTGCTTCCTGTGATCCAAAAGAAATAAAAAACAATTTTGACATAGTGCATCAAAAATCGTTTTTATTTTTTTTGAACCGCTTCCTGTGATCCAAAAATTTTGAAAAAAATACCATAAATACAGAATTAAATTTCCAATCATTTGATACCAAAAGAATTTCTCTAACTGCTTTTATTGAGCCACGAGAAATAAAAAACAATTTTGACATAGTGCATCAAAAATCGTTTTTATTTTTTTTGAACTGCTTCCTGTGATCCAAAAAATTTGAAAAAAATACCGTAAATACAGAATTAAATTTCCAATCTTTGATACCAAAAGAATTTCTCTAACTGCTTTTATTGAGCCACGAGAAATAAAAAACAATTTTGACATAGTGCATCAAAAATCGTTTTTATTTTTTTTGAACCGCTTCCTGTGATCCAAAAATTTTGAAAAAAATACCATAAATACAGAATTAAATTTCCAATCATTTGATACCAAAAGAATTTCTCTAACTGCTTTTATTGAGCCACGAGAAATAAAAAACAATTTTGACATAGTGCATCAAAAATCGTTTTTATTTTTTTTGAACCGCTTCCTGTGATCCAAAAATTTTGAAAAAAATACCATAAATACAGAATTAAATTTCCAATCATTTGATACCAAAAGAATTTCTCTAACTGCTTTTATTGAGCCACGAGAAATAAAAAACAATTTTGACATAGTGCATCAAAAATCGTTTTTATTTTTTTTGAACCGCTTCCTGTGATCCAAAAATTTTGAAAAAAATACCATAAATACAGAATTAAATTTCCAATCATTTGATACCAAAAGAATTTCTCTAACTGCTTTTATTGAGCCACGAGAAATAAAAAACAATTTTGACATAGTGCATCAAAAATCGTTTTTATTTTTTTTGAACCGCTTCCTGTGATCCAAAAATTTTGAAAAAAATACCATAAATACAGAATTAAATTTCCAATCATTTGATACCAAAAGAATTTCTCTAACTGCTTTTATTGAGCCACGAGAAATAAAAAACAATTTTGACATAGTGCATCAAAAATCGTTTTTATTTTTTTTGAACCGCTTCCTGTGATCCAAAAATTTTGAAAAAAATACCATAAATACAGAATTAAATTTCCAATCATTTGATACCAAAAGAATTTCTCTAACTGCTTTTATTGAGCCACGAGAAATAAAAAACAATTTTGACATAGTGCATCAAAAATCGTTTTTATTTTTTTTGAACCGCTTCCTGTGATCCAAAATTTTTGAAAAAAATACCATAAATACAGAATTAAATTTCCAATCATTTGATACCAAAAGAATTTCTCTAACTGCTTCTAATGAGCCACGAGAAATAAAAAACAATTTTGACATAGTGCATCAAAAATCGTTTTTATTTTTTTTGAACCGCTTCCTGTGATCCAAAAATTTTGAAAAAAATACCATAAATACAGAATTAAATTTCCAATCATTTGATACCAAAAGAATTTCTCTAACTGCTTTTATTGAGCCACGAGAAATAAAAAACAATTTTGACATAGTGCATCAAAAATCGTTTTTATTTTTTTTGAACCGCTTCCTGTGATCCAAAAATTTTGAAAAAAATACCATAAATACAGAATTAAATTTCCAATCATTTGATACCAAAAGAATTTCTCTAACTGCTTTTATTGAGCCACGAGAAATAAAAAACAATTTTGACATAGTGCATCAAAAATCGTTTTTATTTTTTTTGAACCGCTTCCTGTGATCCAAAAATTTTGAAAAAAATACCATAAATACAGAATTAAATTTCCAATCATTTGATACCAAAATAATTTCTCTAACTGCTTTTATTGAGCCACGAGAAATAAAAAACAATTTTGACATAGTGCATCAAAAATCGTTTTTATTTTTTTTGAACCGCTTCCTGTGATCCAAAAATTTTGAAAAAAATACCATAAATACAGAATTAAATTTCCAATCATTTGATACCAAAAGAATTTCTCTAACTGCTTTTATTGAGCCACGAGAAATAAAAAACAATTTTGACATAGTGCATCAAAAATCGTTTTTATTTTTTTTGAACCGCTTCCTGTGATCCAAAAATTTTGAAAAAAATACCATAAATACAGAATTAAATTTCCAATCATTTGATACCAAAAGAATTTCTCTAACTGCTTTTATTGAGCCACGAGAAATAAAAAACAATTTTGACATAGTGCATCAAAAAATCGTTTTTATTTTTTTTGAACCGCTTCCTGTGATCCAAAAGTTTTGAAAAAAATACCATAAATACAGAATTAAATTTCCAATCATTTGATACCAAAAGAATTTCTCTAACTGCTTTTATTGAGCCACGAGAAATAAAAAACAATTTTGACATAGTGCATCAAAAATCGTTTTTATTTTTTTTGAACCGCTTCCTGTGATCCAAAAATTTTGAAAAAAATACCATAAATACAGAATTAAATTTCCAATCATTTGATACCAAAAGAATTTCTCTAACTGCTTTTATTGAGCCACGAGAAATAAAAAACAATTTTGACATAGTGCATCAAAAATCGTTTTTATTTTTTTTGAACCGCTTCCTGTGATCCAAAAGTTTTGAAAAAAATACCATAAATACAGAATTAAATTTCCAATCATTTGATACCAAAAGAATTTCTCTAACTGCTTTTATTGAGCCACGAGAAATAAAAAACAATTTTGACATAGTGCATCAAAAATCGTTTTTATTTTTTTTGAACTGCTTCCTGTGATCCAAAAGAAATAAAAAACAATTTTGACATAGTGCATCAAAAATCGTTTTTATTTTTTTTGAACCGCTTCCTGTGATCCAAAAATTTTGAAAAAAATACCATAAATACAGAATTAAATTTCCAATCATTTGATACCAAAAGAATTTCTCTAACTGCTTTTATTGAGCCACGAGAAATAAAAAACAATTTTGACATAGTGCATCAAAAATCGTTTTTATTTTTTTTGAACCGCTTCCTGTGATCCAAAATTTTTGAAAAAAATACCATAAATACAGAATTAAATTTCCAATCATTTGATACCAAAAGAATTTCTCTAACTGCTTCTAATGAGCCACGAGAAATAAAAAACAATTTTGACATAGTGCATCAAAAATCGTTTTTATTTTTTTTGAACCGCTTCCTGTGATCCAAAAATTTTGAAAAAAATACCATAAATACAGAATTAAATTTCCAATCATTTGATACCAAAAGAATTTCTCTAACTGCTTTTATTGAGCCACGAGAAATAAAAAACAATTTTGACATAGTGCATCAAAAATCGTTTTTATTTTTTTTGAACCGCTTCCTGTGATCCAAAAATTTTGAAAAAAATACCATAAATACAGAATTAAATTTCCAATCATTTGATACCAAAAGAATTTCTCTAACTGCTTTTATTGAGCCACGAGAAATAAAAAACAATTTTGACATAGTGCATCAAAAATCGTTTTTATTTTTTTTGAACCGCTTCCTGTGATCCAAAAATTTTGAAAAAAATACCATAAATACAGAATTAAATTTCCAATCATTTGATACCAAAAGAATTTCTCTAACTGCTTTTATTGAGCCACGAGAAATAAAAAACAATTTTGACATAGTGCATCAAAAATCGTTTTTATTTTTTTTGAACCGCTTCCTGTGATCCAAAATTTTTGAAAAAAATACCATAAATACAGAATTAAATTTCCAATCATTTGATACCAAAAGAATTTCTCTAACTGCTTCTAATGAGCCACGAGAAATAAAAAACAATTTTGACATAGTGCATCAAAAATCGTATTTATTTTTTTTGAACCGCTTCCTGTGATCCAAAAATTTTGAAAAAAATACCATAAATACAGAATTAAATTTCCAATCATTTGATACCAAAAGAATTTCTCTAACTGCTTTTATTGAGCCACGAGAAATAAAAAACAATTTTGACATAGTGCATCAAAAATCGTTTTTATTTTTTTTGAACCGCTTCCTGTGATCCAAAAATTTTGAAAAAAATACCATAAATACAGAATTAAATTTCCAATCATTTGATACCAAAAGAATTTCTCTAACTGCTTTTATTGAGCCACGAGAAATAAAAAACAATTTTGACATAGTGCATCAAAAATCGTTTTTATTTTTTTTGAACCGCTTCCTGTGATCCAAAATTTTTGAAAAAAATACCATAAATACAGAATTAAATTTCCAATCATTTGATACCAAAAGAATTTCTCTAACTGCTTCTAATGAGCCACGAGAAATAAAAAACAATTTTGACATAGTGCATCAAAAATCGTTTTTATTTTTTTTGAACCGCTTCCTGTGATCCAAAAATTTTGAAAAAAATACCATAAATACAGAATTAAATTTCCAATCATTTGATACCAAAAGAATTTCTCTAACTGCTTTTATTGAGCCACGAGAAATAAAAAACAATTTTGACATAGTGCATCAAAAATCGTTTTTATTTTTTTTGAACCGCTTCCTGTGATCCAAAAATTTTGAAAAAAATACCATAAATACAGAATTAAATTTCCAATCATTTGATACCAAAAGAATTTCTCTAACTGCTTTTATTGAGCCACGAGAAATAAAAAACAATTTTGACATAGTGCATCAAAAATCGTTTTTATTTTTTTTGAACCGCTTCCTGTGATCCAAAAATTTTGAAAAAAATACCATAAATACAGAATTAAATTTCCAATCATTTGATACCAAAAGAATTTCTCTAACTGCTTTTATTGAGCCACGAGAAATAAAAAACAATTTTGACATAGTGCATCAAAAATCGTTTTTATTTTTTTTGAACCGCTTCCTGTGATCCAAAAATTTTGAAAAAAATACCATAAATACAGAATTAAATTTCCAATCATTTGATACCAAAAGAATTTCTCTAACTGCTTTTATTGAGCCACGAGAAATAAAAAACAATTTTGACATAGTGCATCAAAAATCGTTTTTATTTTTTTTGAACCGCTTCCTGTGATCCAAAAATTTTGAAAAAAATACCATAAATACAGAATTAAATTTCCAATCATTTGATACCAAAAGAATTTCTCTAACTGCTTTTATTGAGCCACGAGAAATAAAAAACAATTTTGACATAGTGCATCAAAAATCGTTTTTATTTTTTTTGAACCGCTTCCTGTGATCCAAAAATTTTGAAAAAAATACCATAAATACAGAATTAAATTTCCAATCATTTGATACCAAAAGAATTTCTCTAACTGCTTTTATTGAGCCACGAGAAATAAAAAACAATTTTGACATAGTGCATCAAAAATCGTTTTTATTTTTTTTGAACCGCTTCCTGTGATCCAAAAATTTTGAAAAAAATACCATAAATACAGAATTAAATTTCCAATCATTTGATACCAAAAGAATTTCTCTAACTGCTTTTATTGAGCCACGAGAAATAAAAAACAATTTTGACATAGTGCATCAAAAATCGTTTTTATTTTTTTTGAACCGCTTCCTGTGATCCAAAAATTTTGAAAAAAATACCATAAATACAGAATTAAATTTCCAATCATTTGATACCAAAAGAATTTCTCTAACTGCTTTTATTGAGCCACGAGAAATAAAAAACAATTTTGACATAGTGCATCAAAAATCGTTTTTATTTTTTTTGAACCGCTTCCTGTGATCCAAAAATTTTGAAAAAAATACCATAAATACAGAATTAAATTTCCAATCATTTGATACCAAAAGAATTTCTCTAACTGCTTTTATTGAGCCACGAGAAATAAAAAACAATTTTGACATAGTGCATCAAAAATCGTTTTATTTTTTTGAACCGCTTCCTGTGATCCAAAATTTTGAAAAAATACCATAAATACAGAATTAAATTTCCAATCATTTGATACCAAAAGAATTTCTCTAACTGCTTCTAATGAGCCACGAGAAATAAAAAACAATTTGACATAGTGCATCAAAAATCGTTTTTATTTTTTTTGAACCGCTTCCTGTGATCCAAAAATTTTGAAAAAAATACCATAAATACAGAATTAAATTTCCAATCATTTGATACCAAAAGAATTTCTCTAACTGCTTTTATTGAGCCACGAGAAATAAAAAACAATTTTGACATAGTGCATCAAAAATCGTTTTTATTTTTTTTGAACCGCTTCCTGTGATCCAAAAATTTTGAAAAAAATACCATAAATACAGAATTAAATTTCCAATCATTTGATACCAAAAGAATTTCTCTAACTGCTTTTATTGAGCCACGAGAAATAAAAAACAATTTTGACATAGTGCATCAAAAATCGTTTTTATTTTTTTTGAACCGCTTCCTGTGATCCAAAAATTTTGAAAAAAATACCATAAATACAGAATTAAATTTCCAATCATTTGATACCAAAAGAATTTCTCTAACTGCTTTTATTGAGCCACGAGAAATAAAAAACAATTTTGACATAGTGCATCAAAAATCGTTTTTATTTTTTTTGAACCGCTTCCTGTGATCCAAAAATTTTGAAAAAAATACCATAAATACAGAATTAAATTTCCAATCATTTGATACCAAAAGAATTTCTCTAACTGCTTTTATTGAGCCACGAGAAATAAAAAACAATTTTGACATAGTGCATCAAAAATCGTTTTTATTTTTTTTGAACCGCTTCCTGTGATCCAAAAATTTTGAAAAAAATACCATAAATACAGAATTAAATTTCCAATCATTTGATACCAAAAGAATTTCTCTAACTGCTTTTATTGAGCCACGAGAAATAAAAAACAATTTTGACATAGTGCATCAAAAATCGTTTTTATTTTTTTTGAACCGCTTCCTGTGATCCAAAAATTTTGAAAAAAATACCATAAATACAGAATTAAATTTCCAATCATTTGATACCAAAAGAATTTCTCTAACTGCTTTTATTGAGCCACGAGAAATAAAAAACAATTTTGACATAGTGCATCAAAAATCGTTTTTATTTTTTTTGAACCGCTTCCTGTGATCCAAAAATTTTGAAAAAAATACCATAAATACAGAATTAAATTTCCAATCATTTGATACCAAAAGAATTTCTCTAACTGCTTTTATTGAGCCACGAGAAATAAAAAACAATTTTGACATAGTGCATCAAAAATCGTTTTTATTTTTTTTGAACCGCTTCCTGTGATCCAAAAATTTTGAAAAAAATACCATAAATACAGAATTAAATTTCCAATCATTTGATACCAAAAGAATTTCTCTAACTGCTTTTATTGAGCCACGAGAAATAAAAAACAATTTTGACATAGTGCATCAAAAATCGTTTTTATTTTTTTTGAACCGCTTCCTGTGATCCAAAAATTTTGAAAAAAATACCATAAATACAGAATTAAATTTCCAATCATTTGATACCAAAAGAATTTCTCTAACTGCTTTTATTGAGCCACGAGAAATAAAAAACAATTTTGACATAGTGCATCAAAAATCGTTTTTATTTTTTTTGAACCGCTTCCTGTGATCCAAAAGTTTTGAAAAAAATACCATAAATACAGAATTAAATTTCCAATCATTTGATACCAAAAGAATTTCTCTAACTGCTTTTATTGAGCCACGAGAAATAAAAAACAATTTTGACATAGTGCATCAAAAATCGTTTTTATTTTTTTTGAACTGCTTCCTGTGATCCAAAAGAAATAAAAAACAATTTTGACATAGTGCATCAAAAATCGTTTTTATTTTTTTTGAACCGCTTCCTGTGATCCAAAAATTTTGAAAAAAATACCATAAATACAGAATTAAATTTCCAATCATTTGATACCAAAAGAATTTCTCTAACTGCTTTTATTGAGCCACGAGAAATAAAAAACAATTTTGACATAGTGCATCAAAAATCGTTTTTATTTTTTTTGAACCGCTTCCTGTGATCCAAAAATTTTGAAAAAAATACCATAAATACAGAATTAAATTTCCAATCATTTGATACCAAAAGAATTTCTCTAACTGCTTTTATTGAGCCACGAGAAATAAAAAACAATTTTGACATAGTGCATCAAAAATCGTTTTTATTTTTTTTGAACCGCTTCCTGTGATCCAAAATTTTGAAAAAAATACCATAAATACAGAATTAAATTTCCAATCATTTGATACCAAAAGAATTTCTCTAACTGCTTCTAATGAGCCACGAGAAATAAAAAACAATTTTGACATAGTGCATCAAAAATCGTTTTTATTTTTTTTGAACCGCTTCCTGTGATCCAAAAATTTTGAAAAAAATACCATAAATACAGAATTAAATTTCCAATCATTTGATACCAAAAGAATTTCTCTAACTGCTTTTATTGAGCCACGAGAAATAAAAAACAATTTTGACATAGTGCATCAAAAATCGTTTTTATTTTTTTGAACCGCTTCCTGTGATCCAAAAATTTTGAAAAAAATACCATAAATACAGAATTAAATTTCCAATCATTTGATACCAAAAGAATTTCTCTAACTGCTTTTATTGAGCCACGAGAAATAAAAAACAATTTTGACATAGTGCATCAAAAATCGTTTTTATTTTTTTTGAACCGCTTCCTGTGATCCAAAAATTTTGAAAAAAATACCATAAATACAGAATTAAATTTCCAATCATTTGATACCAAAAGAATTTCTCTAACTGCTTTTATTGAGCCACGAGAAATAAAAAACAATTTTGACATAGTGCATCAAAAATCGTTTTTATTTTTTTTGAACCGCTTCCTGTGATCCAAAATTTTTGAAAAAAATACCATAAATACAGAATTAAATTTCCAATCATTTGATACCAAAAGAATTTCTCTAACTGCTTCTAATGAGCCACGAGAAATAAAAAACAATTTTGACATAGTGCATCAAAAATCGTTTTTATTTTTTTTGAACCGCTTCCTGTGATCCAAAAATTTTGAAAAAAATACCATAAATACAGAATTAAATTTCCAATCATTTGATACCAAAAGAATTTCTCTAACTGCTTTTATTGAGCCACGAGAAATAAAAAACAATTTTGACATAGTGCATCAAAAATCGTTTTTATTTTTTTTGAACCGCTTCCTGTGATCCAAAAATTTTGAAAAAAATACCATAAATACAGAATTAAATTTCCAATCATTTGATACCAAAAGAATTTCTCTAACTGCTTTTATTGAGCCACGAGAAATAAAAAACAATTTTGACATAGTGCATCAAAAATCGTTTTTATTTTTTTTGAACCGCTTCCTGTGATCCAAAAATTTTGAAAAAAATACCATAAATACAGAATTAAATTTCCAATCATTTGATACCAAAAGAATTTCTCTAACTGCTTTTATTGAGCCACGAGAAATAAAAAACAATTTTGACATAGTGCATCAAAAATCGTTTTTATTTTTTTGAACCGCTTCCTGTGATCCAAAAATTTTGAAAAAAATACCATAAATACAGAATTAAATTTCCAATCATTTGATACCAAAAGAATTTCTCTAACTGCTTTTATTGAGCCACGAGAAATAAAAAACAATTTTGACATAGTGCATCAAAAATCGTTTTTATTTTTTTTGAACCGCTTCCTGTGATCCAAAAGTTTTGAAAAAAATACCATAAATACAGAATTAAATTTCCAATCATTTGATACCAAAAGAATTTCTCTAACTGCTTTTATTGAGCCACGAGAAATAAAAAACAATTTTGACATAGTGCATCAAAAATCGTTTTTATTTTTTTTGAACTGCTTCCTGTGATCCAAAAGAAATAAAAAACAATTTTGACATAGTGCATCAAAAATCGTTTTTATTTTTTTTGAACCGCTTCCTGTGATCCAAAAATTTTGAAAAAAATACCATAAATACAGAATTAAATTTCCAATCATTTGATACCAAAAGAATTTCTCTAACTGCTTTTATTGAGCCACGAGAAATAAAAAACAATTTTGACATAGTGCATCAAAAATCGTTTTTATTTTTTTTGAACCGCTTCCTGTGATCCAAAAATTTTGAAAAAAATACCATAAATACAGAATTAAATTTCCAATCATTTGATACCAAAAGAATTTCTCTAACTGCTTTTATTGAGCCACGAGAAATAAAAAACAATTTTGACATAGTGCATCAAAAATCGTTTTTATTTTTTTTGAACCGCTTCCTGTGATCCAAAATTTTTGAAAAAAATACCATAAATACAGAATTAAATTTCCAATCATTTGATACCAAAAGAATTTCTCTAACTGCTTCTAATGAGCCACGAGAAATAAAAAACAATTTTGACATAGTGCATCAAAAATCGTTTTTATTTTTTTTGAACCGCTTCCTGTGATCCAAAAATTTTGAAAAAAATACCATAAATACAGAATTAAATTTCCAATCATTTGATACCAAAAGAATTTCTCTAACTGCTTTTATTGAGCCACGAGAAATAAAAAACAATTTTGACATAGTGCATCAAAAATCGTTTTTATTTTTTTTGAACCGCTTCCTGTGATCCAAAAATTTTGAAAAAAATACCATAAATACAGAATTAAATTTCCAATCATTTGATACCAAAAGAATTTCTCTAACTGCTTTTATTGAGCCACGAGAAATAAAAAACAATTTTGACATAGTGCATCAAAAAATCGTTTTTATTTTTTTTGAACCGCTTCCTGTGATCCAAAAGTTTTGAAAAAAATACCATAAATACAGAATTAAATTTCCAATCATTTGATACCAAAAGAATTTCTCTAACTGCTTTTATTGAGCCACGAGAAATAAAAAACAATTTTGACATAGTGCATCAAAAATCGTTTTTATTTTTTTTGAACCGCTTCCTGTGATCCAAAAATTTTGAAAAAAATACCATAAATACAGAATTAAATTTCCAATCATTTGATACCAAAAGAATTTCTCTAACTGCTTTTATTGAGCCACGAGAAATAAAAAACAATTTTGACATAGTGCATCAAAAATCGTTTTTATTTTTTTTGAACCGCTTCCTGTGATCCAAAAGTTTTGAAAAAAATACCATAAATACAGAATTAAATTTCCAATCATTTGATACCAAAAGAATTTCTCTAACTGCTTTTATTGAGCCACGAGAAATAAAAAACAATTTTGACATAGTGCATCAAAAATCGTTTTTATTTTTTTTGAACTGCTTCCTGTGATCCAAAAGAAATAAAAAACAATTTTGACATAGTGCATCAAAAATCGTTTTTATTTTTTTTGAACCGCTTCCTGTGATCCAAAAATTTTGAAAAAAATACCATAAATACAGAATTAAATTTCCAATCATTTGATACCAAAAGAATTTCTCTAACTGCTTTTATTGAGCCACGAGAAATAAAAAACAATTTTGACATAGTGCATCAAAAATCGTTTTTATTTTTTTGAACTGCTTCCTGTGATCCAAAAAATTTGAAAAAAATACCGTAAATACAGAATTAAATTTCCAATCTTTGATACCAAAAGAATTTCTCTAACTGCTTTTATTGAGCCACGAGAAATAAAAAACAATTTTGACATAGTGCATCAAAAATCGTTTTTATTTTTTTTGAACCGCTTCCTGTGATCCAAAATTTTTGAAAAAAATACCATAAATACAGAATTAAATTTCCAATCATTTGATACCAAAAGAATTTCTCTAACTGCTTCTAATGAGCCACGAGAAATAAAAAACAATTTTGACATAGTGCATCAAAAATCGTTTTTATTTTTTTTGAACCGCTTCCTGTGATCCAAAAATTTTGAAAAAAATACCATAAATACAGAATTAAATTTCCAATCATTTGATACCAAAAGAATTTCTCTAACTGCTTTTATTGAGCCACGAGAAATAAAAAACAATTTTGACATAGTGCATCAAAAATCGTTTTTATTTTTTTTGAACCGCTTCCTGTGATCCAAAATTTTTGAAAAAAATACCATAAATACAGAATTAAATTTCCAATCATTTGATACCAAAAGAATTTCTCTAACTGCTTCTAATGAGCCACGAGAAATAAAAAACAATTTTGACATAGTGCATCAAAAATCGTTTTTATTTTTTTTGAACCGCTTCCTGTGATCCAAAAATTTTGAAAAAAATACCATAAATACAGAATTAAATTTCCAATCATTTGATACCAAAAGAATTTCTCTAACTGCTTTTATTGAGCCACGAGAAATAAAAAACAATTTTGACATAGTGCATCAAAAATCGTTTTTATTTTTTTTGAACCGCTTCCTGTGATCCAAAAATTTTGAAAAAAATACCATAAATACAGAATTAAATTTCCAATCATTTGATACCAAAAGAATTTCTCTAACTGCTTTTATTGAGCCACGAGAAATAAAAAACAATTTTGACATAGTGCATCAAAAAATCGTTTTTATTTTTTTTGAACCGCTTCCTGTGATCCAAAAGTTTTGAAAAAAATACCATAAATACAGAATTAAATTTCCAATCATTTGATACCAAAAGAATTTCTCTAACTGCTTTTATTGAGCCACGAGAAATAAAAAACAATTTTGACATAGTGCATCAAAAATCGTTTTTATTTTTTTTGAACCGCTTCCTGTGATCCAAAAATTTTGAAAAAAATACCATAAATACAGAATTAAATTTCCAATCATTTGATACCAAAAGAATTTCTCTAACTGCTTTTATTGAGCCACGAGAAATAAAAAACAATTTTGACATAGTGCATCAAAAATCGTTTTTATTTTTTTTGAACCGCTTCCTGTGATCCAAAAGTTTTGAAAAAAATACCATAAATACAGAATTAAATTTCCAATCATTTGATACCAAAAGAATTTCTCTAACTGCTTTTATTGAGCCACGAGAAATAAAAAACAATTTTGACATAGTGCATCAAAAATCGTTTTTATTTTTTTTGAACTGCTTCCTGTGATCCAAAAGAAATAAAAAACAATTTTGACATAGTGCATCAAAAATCGTTTTTATTTTTTTTGAACCGCTTCCTGTGATCCAAAAATTTTGAAAAAAATACCATAAATACAGAATTAAATTTCCAATCATTTGATACCAAAAGAATTTCTCTAACTGCTTTTATTGAGCCACGAGAAATAAAAAACAATTTTGACATAGTGCATCAAAAATCGTTTTTATTTTTTTTGAACTGCTTCCTGTGATCCAAAAAATTTGAAAAAAATACCGTAAATACAGAATTAAATTTCCAATCTTTGATACCAAAAGAATTTCTCTAACTGCTTTTATTGAGCCACGAGAAATAAAAAACAATTTTGACATAGTGCATCAAAAATCGTTTTTATTTTTTTTGAACCGCTTCCTGTGATCCAAAATTTTTGAAAAAAATACCATAAATACAGAATTAAATTTCCAATCATTTGATACCAAAAGAATTTCTCTAACTGCTTCTAATGAGCCACGAGAAATAAAAAACAATTTTGACATAGTGCATCAAAAATCGTTTTTATTTTTTTTGAACCGCTTCCTGTGATCCAAAAATTTTGAAAAAAATACCATAAATACAGAATTAAATTTCCAATCATTTGATACCAAAAGAATTTCTCTAACTGCTTTTATTGAGCCACGAGAAATAAAAAACAATTTTGACATAGTGCATCAAAAATCGTTTTTATTTTTTTTGAACCGCTTCCTGTGATCCAAAAATTTTGAAAAAAATACCATAAATACAGAATTAAATTTCCAATCATTTGATACCAAAAGAATTTCTCTAACTGCTTTTATTGAGCCACGAGAAATAAAAAACAATTTTGACATAGTGCATCAAAAATCGTTTTTATTTTTTTTGAACCGCTTCCTGTGATCCAAAAATTTTGAAAAAAATACCATAAATACAGAATTAAATTTCCAATCATTTGATACCAAAAGAATTTCTCTAACTGCTTTTATTGAGCCACGAGAAATAAAAAACAATTTTGACATAGTGCATCAAAAATCGTTTTTATTTTTTTTGAACCGCTTCCTGTGATCCAAAAATTTTGAAAAAAATACCATAAATACAGAATTAAATTTCCAATCATTTGATACCAAAAGAATTTCTCTAACTGCTTTTATTGAGCCACGAGAAATAAAAAACAATTTTGACATAGTGCATCAAAAATCGTTTTTATTTTTTTTGAACCGCTTCCTGTGATCCAAAAATTTTGAAAAAAATACCATAAATACAGAATTAAATTTCCAATCATTTGATACCAAAAGAATTTCTCTAACTGCTTTTATTGAGCCACGAGAAATAAAAAACAATTTTGACATAGTGCATCAAAAATCGTTTTTATTTTTTTTGAACCGCTTCCTGTGATCCAAAAATTTTGAAAAAAATACCATAAATACAGAATTAAATTTCCAATCATTTGATACCAAAAGAATTTCTCTAACTGCTTTTATTGAGCCACGAGAAATAAAAAACAATTTTGACATAGTGCATCAAAAATCGTTTTTATTTTTTTTGAACCGCTTCCTGTGATCCAAAAATTTTGAAAAAAATACCATAAATACAGAATTAAATTTCCAATCATTTGATACCAAAAGAATTTCTCTAACTGCTTTTATTGAGCCACGAGAAATAAAAAACAATTTTGACATAGTGCATCAAAAATCGTTTTTATTTTTTTTGAACCGCTTCCTGTGATCCAAAATTTTTGAAAAAAATACCATAAATACAGAATTAAATTTCCAATCATTTGATACCAAAAGAATTTCTCTAACTGCTTCTAATGAGCCACGAGAAATAAAAAACAATTTTGACATAGTGCATCAAAAATCGTTTTTATTTTTTTTGAACCGCTTCCTGTGATCCAAAAATTTTGAAAAAAATACCATAAATACAGAATTAAATTTCCAATCATTTGATACCAAAAGAATTTCTCTAACTGCTTTTATTGAGCCACGAGAAATAAAAAACAATTTTGACATAGTGCATCAAAAATCGTTTTTATTTTTTTTGAACCGCTTCCTGTGATCCAAAAATTTTGAAAAAAATACCATAAATACAGAATTAAATTTCCAATCATTTGATACCAAAAGAATTTCTCTAACTGCTTTTATTGAGCCACGAGAAATAAAAAACAATTTTGACATAGTGCATCAAAAATCGTTTTTATTTTTTTTGAACCGCTTCCTGTGATCCAAAAATTTTGAAAAAAATACCATAAATACAGAATTAAATTTCCAATCATTTGATACTAAAAGAATTTCTCTAACTGCTTTTATTGAGCCACGAGAAATAAAAAACAATTTTGACATAGTGCATCAAAAATCGTTTTTATTTTTTTTGAACCGCTTCCTGTGATCCAAAAATTTTGAAAAAAATACCATAAATACAGAATTAAATTTCCAATCATTTGATACCAAAAGAATTTCTCTAACTGCTTTTATTGAGCCACGAGAAATAAAAAACAATTTTGACATAGTGCATCAAAAATCGTTTTTATTTTTTTTGAACCGCTTCCTGTGATCCAAAAATTTTGAAAAAAATACCATAAATACAGAATTAAATTTCCAATCATTTGATACCAAAAGAATTTCTCTAACTGCTTTTATTGAGCCACGAGAAATAAAAAACAATTTTGACATAGTGCATCAAAAATCGTTTTTATTTTTTTTGAACCGCTTCCTGTGATCCAAAAATTTTGAAAAAAATACCATAAATACAGAATTAAATTTCCAATCATTTGATACCAAAAGAATTTCTCTAACTGCTTTTATTGAGCCACGAGAAATAAAAAACAATTTTGACATAGTGCATCAAAAATCGTTTTTATTTTTTTTGAACCGCTTCCTGTGATCCAAAAATTTTGAAAAAAATACCATAAATACAGAATTAAATTTCCAATCATTTGATACCAAAAGAATTTCTCTAACTGCTTTTATTGAGCCACGAGAAATAAAAAACAATTTTGACATAGTGCATCAAAAATCGTTTTTATTTTTTTTGAACCGCTTCCTGTGATCCAAAAATTTTGAAAAAAATACCATAAATACAGAATTAAATTTCCAATCATTTGATACCAAAAGAATTTCTCTAACTGCTTTTATTGAGCCACGAGAAATAAAAAACAATTTTGACATAGTGCATCAAAAATCGTTTTTATTTTTTTTGAACCGCTTCCTGTGATCCAAAAGTTTTGAAAAAAATACCATAAATACAGAATTAAATTTCCAATCATTTGATACCAAAAGAATTTCTCTAACTGCTTTTATTGAGCCACGAGAAATAAAAAACAATTTTGACATAGTGCATCAAAAATCGTTTTTATTTTTTTTGAACTGCTTCCTGTGATCCAAAAGAAATAAAAAACAATTTTGACATAGTGCATCAAAAATCGTTTTTATTTTTTTTGAACCGCTTCCTGTGATCCAAAAATTTTGAAAAAAATACCATAAATACAGAATTAAATTTCCAATCATTTGATACCAAAAGAATTTCTCTAACTGCTTTTATTGAGCCACGAGAAATAAAAAACAATTTTGACATAGTGCATCAAAAATCGTTTTTATTTTTTTTGAACCGCTTCCTGTGATCCAAAAATTTTGAAAAAAATACCATAAATACAGAATTAAATTTCCAATCATTTGATACCAAAAGAATTTCTCTAACTGCTTTTATTGAGCCACGAGAAATAAAAAACAATTTTGACATAGTGCATCAAAAATCGTTTTTATTTTTTTTGAACCGCTTCCTGTGATCCAAAATTTTTGAAAAAAATACCATAAATACAGAATTAAATTTCCAATCATTTGATACCAAAAGAATTTCTCTAACTGCTTCTAATGAGCCACGAGAAATAAAAAACAATTTTGACATAGTGCATCAAAAATCGTTTTTATTTTTTTTGAACCGCTTCCTGTGATCCAAAAATTTTGAAAAAAATACCATAAATACAGAATTAAATTTCCAATCATTTGATACCAAAAGAATTTCTCTAACTGCTTTTATTGAGCCACGAGAAATAAAAAACAATTTTGACATAGTGCATCAAAAATCGTTTTTATTTTTTTTGAACCGCTTCCTGTGATCCAAAAATTTTGAAAAAAATACCATAAATACAGAATTAAATTTCCAATCATTTGATACCAAAAGAATTTCTCTAACTGCTTTTATTGAGCCACGAGAAATAAAAAACAATTTTGACATAGTGCATCAAAAATCGTTTTTATTTTTTTTGAACCGCTTCCTGTAATCCAAAAATTTTGAAAAAAATACCATAAATACAGAATTAAATTTCCAATCATTTGATACCAAAAGAATTTCTCTAACTGCTTTTATTGAGCCACGAGAAATAAAAAACAATTTTGACATAGTGCATCAAAAATCGTTTTTATTTTTTTTGAACTGCTTCCTGTGATCCAAAATTTTTGAAAAAAATACCATAAATACAGAATTAAATTTCCAATCATTTGATACCAAAAGAATTTCTCTAACTGCTTCTAATGAGCCACGAGAAATAAAAAACAATTTTGACATAGTGCATCAAAAATCGTTTTTATTTTTTTTGAACCGCTTCCTGTGATCCAAAAATTTTGAAAAAAATACCATAAATACAGAATTAAATTTCCAATCATTTGATACCAAAAGAATTTCTCTAACTGCTTTTATTGAGCCACGAGAAATAAAAAACAATTTTGACATAGTGCATCAAAAATCGTTTTTATTTTTTTTGAACCGCTTCCTGTGATCCAAAAATTTTGAAAAAAATACCATAAATACAGAATTAAATTTCCAATCATTTGATACCAAAAGAATTTCTCTAACTGCTTTTATTGAGCCACGAGAAATAAAAAACAATTTTGACATAGTGCATCAAAAATCGTTTTTATTTTTTTTGAACCGCTTCCTGTGATCCAAAAATTTTGAAAAAAATACCATAAATACAGAATTAAATTTCCAATCATTTGATACCAAAAGAATTTCTCTAACTGCTTTTATTGAGCCACGAGAAATAAAAAACAATTTTGACATAGTGCATCAAAAATCGTTTTTATTTTTTTTGAACCGCTTCCTGTGATCCAAAAATTTTGAAAAAAATACCATAAATACAGAATTAAATTTCCAATCATTTGATACCAAAAGAATTTCTCTAACTGCTTTTATTGAGCCACGAGAAATAAAAAACAATTTTGACATAGTGCATCAAAAATCGTTTTTATTTTTTTTGAACCGCTTCCTGTGATCCAAAAATTTTGAAAAAAATACCATAAATACAGAATTAAATTTCCAATCATTTGATACCAAAAGAATTTCTCTAACTGCTTTTATTGAGCCACGAGAAATAAAAAACAATTTTGACATAGTGCATCAAAAATCGTTTTTATTTTTTTTGAACCGCTTCCTGTGATCCAAAAATTTTGAAAAAAATACCATAAATACAGAATTAAATTTCCAATCATTTGATACCAAAAGAATTTCTCTAACTGCTTTTATTGAGCCACGAGAAATAAAAAACAATTTTGACATAGTGCATCAAAAATCGTTTTTATTTTTTTTGAACCGCTTCCTGTGATTCAAAAATTTTGAAAAAAATACCATAAATACAGAATTAAATTTCCAATCATTTGATACCAAAAGAATTTCTCTAACTGCTTTTATTGAGCCACGAGAAATAAAAAACAATTTTGACATAGTGCATCAAAAATCGTTTTTATTTTTTTTGAACCGCTTCCTGTGATCCAAAATTTTTGAAAAAAATACCATAAATACAGAATTAAATTTCCAATCATTTGATACCAAAAGAATTTCTCTAACTGCTTCTAATGAGCCACGAGAAATAAAAAACAATTTTGACATAGTGCATCAAAAATCGTTTTTATTTTTTTTGAACCGCTTCCTGTGATCCAAAAATTTTGAAAAAAATACCATAAATACAGAATTAAATTTCCAATCATTTGATACCAAAAGAATTTCTCTAACTGCTTTTATTGAGCCACGAGAAATAAAAAACAATTTTGACATAGTGCATCAAAAATCGTTTTTATTTTTTTTGAACCGCTTCCTGTGATCCAAAAATTTTGAAAAAAATACCATAAATACAGAATTAAATTTCCAATCATTTGATACCAAAAGAATTTCTCTAACTGCTTTTATTGAGCCACGAGAAATAAAAAACAATTTTGACATAGTGCATCAAAAATCGTTTTTATTTTTTTTGAACCGCTTCCTGTGATCCAAAAATTTTGAAAAAAATACCATAAATACAGAATTAAATTTCCAATCATTTGATACCAAAATAATTTCTCTAACTGCTTTTATTGAGCCACGAGAAATAAAAAACAATTTTGACATAGTGCATCAAAAATCGTTTTTATTTTTTTTGAACCGCTTCCTGTGATCCAAAAATTTTGAAAAAAATACCATAAATACAGAATTAAATTTCCAATCATTTGATACCAAAAGAATTTCTCTAACTGCTTTTATTGAGCCACGAGAAATAAAAAACAATTTTGACATAGTGCATCAAAAATCGTTTTTATTTTTTTTGAACCGCTTCCTGTGATCCAAAAATTTTGAAAAAAATACCATAAATACAGAATTAAATTTCCAATCATTTGATACCAAAAGAATTTCTCTAACTGCTTTTATTGAGCCACGAGAAATAAAAAACAATTTTGACATAGTGCATCAAAAAATCGTTTTTATTTTTTTTGAACCGCTTCCTGTGATCCAAAAGTTTTGAAAAAAATACCATAAATACAGAATTAAATTTCCAATCATTTGATACCAAAAGAATTTCTCTAACTGCTTTTATTGAGCCACGAGAAATAAAAAACAATTTTGACATAGTGCATCAAAAATCGTTTTTATTTTTTTTGAACCGCTTCCTGTGATCCAAAAATTTTGAAAAAAATACCATAAATACAGAATTAAATTTCCAATCATTTGATACCAAAAGAATTTCTCTAACTGCTTTTATTGAGCCACGAGAAATAAAAAACAATTTTGACATAGTGCATCAAAAATCGTTTTTATTTTTTTTGAACCGCTTCCTGTGATCCAAAAGTTTTGAAAAAAATACCATAAATACAGAATTAAATTTCCAATCATTTGATACCAAAAGAATTTCTCTAACTGCTTTTATTGAGCCACGAGAAATAAAAAACAATTTTGACATAGTGCATCAAAAATCGTTTTTATTTTTTTTGAACTGCTTCCTGTGATCCAAAAGAAATAAAAAACAATTTTGACATAGTGCATCAAAAATCGTTTTTATTTTTTTTGAACCGCTTCCTGTGATCCAAAAGTTTTGAAAAAAATACCATAAATACAGAATTAAATTTCCAATCATTTGATACCAAAAGAATTTCTCTAACTGCTTTTATTGAGCCACGAGAAATAAAAAACAATTTTGACATAGTGCATCAAAAATCGTTTTTATTTTTTTTGAACCGCTTCCTGTGATCCAAAAATTTTGAAAAAAATACCATAAATACAGAATTAAATTTCCAATCATTTGATACCAAAAGAATTTCTCTAACTGCTTTTATTGAGCCACGAGAAATAAAAAACAATTTTGACATAGTGCATCAAAAATCGTTTTTATTTTTTTTGAACCGCTTCCTGTGATCCAAAAATTTTGAAAAAAATACCATAAATACAGAATTAAATTTCCAATCATTTGATACCAAAAGAATTTCTCTAACTGCTTCTAATGAGCCACGAGAAATAAAAAACAATTTTGACATAGTGCATCAAAAATCGTTTTTATTTTTTTTGAACCGCTTCCTGTGATCCAAAAATTTTGAAAAAAATACCATAAATACAGAATTAAATTTCCAATCATTTGATACCAAAAGAATTTCTCTAACTGCTTTTATTGAGCCACGAGAAATAAAAAACAATTTTGACATAGTGCATCAAAAATCGTTTTTATTTTTTTTGAACCGCTTCCTGTGATCCAAAAATTTTGAAAAAAATACCATAAATACAGAATTAAATTTCCAATCATTTGATACCAAAAGAATTTCTCTAACTGCTTTTATTGAGCCACGAGAAATAAAAAACAATTTTGACATAGTGCATCAAAAATCGTTTTTATTTTTTTTGAACCGCTTCCTGTGATCCAAAAGTTTTGAAAAAAATACCATAAATACAGAATTAAATTTCCAATCATTTGATACCAAAAGAATTTCTCTAACTGCTTTTATTGAGCCACGAGAAATAAAAAACAATTTTGACATAGTGCATCAAAAATCGTTTTTATTTTTTTTGAACCGCTTCCTGTGATCCAAAAGTTTTGAAAAAAATACCATAAATACAGAATTAAATTTACAATCATTTGATACCAAAAGAATTTCTCTAACTGCTTTTATTGAGCCACGAGAAATAAAAAACAATTTTGACATAGTGCATCAAAAATCGTTTTTATTTTTTTTGAACTGCTTCCTGTGATCCAAAAGTTTTGAAAAAAATACCATAAATACAGAATTAAATTTCCAATCATTTGATACCAAAAGAATTTCTCTAACTGCTTTTATTGAGCCACGAGAAATAAAAAACAATTTTGACATAGTGCATCAAAAATCGTTTTTATTTTTTTTGAACTGCTTCCTGTGATCCAAAAATTTTGAAAAAAATACCATAAATACAGAATTAAATTTCCAATCATTTGATACCAAAAGAATTTCTCTAACTGCTTTTATTGAGCCACGAGAAATAAAAAACAATTTTGACATAGTGCATCAAAAATCGTTTTTATTTTTTTTTGAACCGCTTCCTGTGATCCAAAAGTTTTGAAAAAAATACCATAAATACAGAATTAAATTTCCAATCATTTGATACCAAAAGAATTTCTCTAACTGCTTTTATTGAGCCACGAGAAATAAAAAACAATTTTGACATAGTGCATCAAAAATCGTTTTTATTTTTTTTGAACCGCTTCCTGTGATCCAAAAGTTTTGAAAAAAATACCATAAATACAGAATTAAATTTCCAATCATTTGATACCAAAAGAATTTCTCTAACTGCTTTTATTGAGCCACGAGAAATAAAAAACAATTTTGACATAGTGCATCAAAAATCGTTTTTATTTTTTTTGAACTGCTTCCTGTGATCCAAAAATTTTGAAAAAAATACCATAAATACAGAATTAAATTTCCAATCATTTGATACCAAAAGAATTTCTCTAACTGCTTTTATTGAGCCACGAGAAATAAAAAACAATTTTGACATAGTGCATCAAAAATCGTTTTTATTTTTTTTGAACCGCTTCCTGTGATCCAAAAGTTTTGAAAAAAATACCATAAATACAGAATTAAATTTCCAATCATTTGATACCAAAAGAATTTCTCTAACTGCTTTTATTGAGCCACGAGAAATAAAAAACAATTTTGACATAGTGCATCAAAAATCGTTTTTATTTTTTTTGAACCGCTTCCTGTGATCCAAAAGTTTTGAAAAAAATACCATAAATACAGAATTAAATTTCCAATCATTTGATACCAAAAGAATTTCTCTAACTGCTTTTATTGAGCCACGAGAAATAAAAAACAATTTTGACATAGTGCATCAAAAATCGTTTTTATTTTTTTTGAACCGCTTCCTGTGATCCAAAAGTTTTGAAAAAAATACCATAAATACAGAATTAAATTTCCAATCATTTGATACCAAAAGAATTTCTCTAACTGCTTTTATTGAGCCACGAGAAATAAAAAACAATTTTGACATAGTGCATCAAAAATCGTTTTTATTTTTTTTGAACCGCTTCCTGTGATCCAAAAATTTTGAAAAAAATACCATAAATACAGAATTAAATTTCCAATCATTTGATACCAAAAGAATTTCTCTAACTGCTTTTATTGAGCCACGAGAAATAAAAAACAATTTTGACATAGTGCATCAAAAATCGTTTTTATTTTTTTTGAACCGCTTCCTGTGATCCAAAAAATTTGAAAAAAATACCGTAAATACAGAATTAAATTTCCAATCATTTGATACCAAAAGAATTTCTCTAACTGCTTTTATTGAGCCACGAGAAATACAAAACAATTTTGACATAGTGCATCAAAAATCGTTTTTATTTTTTTTGAACCGCTTCCTGTGATCCAAAAATTTTGAAAAAAATACCATAAATACAGAATTAAATTTCCAATCATTTGATACCAAAAGAATTTCTCTAACTGCTTTTATTGAGCCACGAGAAATAAAAAACAATTTTGACATAGTGCATCAAAAATCGTTTTTATTTTTTTTGAACCGCTTCCTGTGATCCAAAAGTTTTGAAAAAAATACCATAAATACAGAATTAAATTTCCAATCATTTGATACCAAAAGAATTTCTCTAACTGCTTTTATTGAGCCACGAGAAATAAAAAACAATTTTGACATAGTGCATCAAAAATCGTTTTTATTTTTTTTGAACCGCTTCCTGTGATCCAAAAGTTTTGAAAAAAATACCATAAATACAGAATTAAATTTACAATCATTTGATACCAAAAGAATTTCTCTAACTGCTTTTATTGAGCCACGAGAAATAAAAAACAATTTTGACATAGTGCATCAAAAATCGTTTTTATTTTTTTTGAACTGCTTCCTGTGATCCAAAAGTTTTGAAAAAAATACCATAAATACAGAATTAAATTTCCAATCATTTGATACCAAAAGAATTTCTCTAACTGCTTTTATTGAGCCACGAGAAATAAAAAACAATTTTGACATAGTGCATCAAAAATCGTTTTTATTTTTTTTGAACTGCTTCCTGTGATCCAAAAATTTTGAAAAAAATACCATAAATACAGAATTAAATTTCCAATCATTTGATACCAAAAGAATTTCTCTAACTGCTTTTATTGAGCCACGAGAAATAAAAAACAATTTTGACATAGTGCATCAAAAATCGTTTTTATTTTTTTTTGAACCGCTTCCTGTGATCCAAAAGTTTTGAAAAAAATACCATAAATACAGAATTAAATTTCCAATCATTTGATACCAAAAGAATTTCTCTAACTGCTTTTATTGAGCCACGAGAAATAAAAAACAATTTTGACATAGTGCATCAAAAATCGTTTTTATTTTTTTTGAACCGCTTCCTGTGATCCAAAAGTTTTGAAAAAAATACCATAAATACAGAATTAAATTTCCAATCATTTGATACCAAAAGAATTTCTCTAACTGCTTTTATTGAGCCACGAGAAATAAAAAACAATTTTGACATAGTGCATCAAAAATCGTTTTTATTTTTTTTGAACTGCTTCCTGTGATCCAAAAATTTTGAAAAAAATACCATAAATACAGAATTAAATTTCCAATCATTTGATACCAAAAGAATTTCTCTAACTGCTTTTATTGAGCCACGAGAAATAAAAAACAATTTTGACATAGTGCATCAAAAATCGTTTTTATTTTTTTTGAACCGCTTCCTGTGATCCAAAAGTTTTGAAAAAAATACCATAAATACAGAATTAAATTTCCAATCATTTGATACCAAAAGAATTTCTCTAACTGCTTTTATTGAGCCACGAGAAATAAAAAACAATTTTGACATAGTGCATCAAAAATCGTTTTTATTTTTTTTGAACCGCTTCCTGTGATCCAAAAGTTTTGAAAAAAATACCATAAATACAGAATTAAATTTCCAATCATTTGATACCAAAAGAATTTCTCTAACTGCTTTTATTGAGCCACGAGAAATAAAAAACAATTTTGACATAGTGCATCAAAAATCGTTTTTATTTTTTTTGAACCGCTTCCTGTGATCCAAAAGTTTTGAAAAAAATACCATAAATACAGAATTAAATTTCCAATCATTTGATACCAAAAGAATTTCTCTAACTGCTTTTATTGAGCCACGAGAAATAAAAAACAATTTTGACATAGTGCATCAAAAATCGTTTTTATTTTTTTTGAACCGCTTCCTGTGATCCAAAAATTTTGAAAAAAATACCATAAATACAGAATTAAATTTCCAATCATTTGATACCAAAAGAATTTCTCTAACTGCTTTTATTGAGCCACGAGAAATAAAAAACAATTTTGACATAGTGCATCAAAAATCGTTTTTATTTTTTTTGAACCGCTTCCTGTGATCCAAAAAATTTGAAAAAAATACCGTAAATACAGAATTAAATTTCCAATCATTTGATACCAAAAGAATTTCTCTAACTGCTTTTATTGAGCCACGAGAAATACAAAACAATTTTGACATAGTGCATCAAAAATCGTTTTTATTTTTTTTGAACCGCTTCCTGTGATCCAAAAATTTTGAAAAAAATACCATAAATACAGAATTAAATTTCCAATCATTTGATACCAAAAGAATTTCTCTAACTGCTTTTATTGAGCCACGAGAAATAAAAAACAATTTTGACATAGTGCATCAAAAATCGTTTTTATTTTTTTTGAACCGCTTCCTGTGATCCAAAAATTTTGAAAAAAATACCATAAATACAGAATTAAATTTCCAATCATTTGATACCAAAAGAATTTCTCTAACTGCTTTTATTGAGCCACGAGAAATAAAAAACAATTTTGACATAGTGCATCAAAAAATCGTTTTTATTTTTTTTGAACCGCTTCCTGTGATCCAAAAGTTTTGAAAAAAATACCATAAATACAGAATTAAATTTCCAATCATTTGATACCAAAAGAATTTCTCTAACTGCTTTTATTGAGCCACGAGAAATAAAAAACAATTTTGACATAGTGCATCAAAAATCGTTTTTATTTTTTTTGAACCGCTTCCTGTGATCCAAAAATTTTGAAAAAAATACCATAAATACAGAATTAAATTTCCAATCATTTGATACCAAAAGAATTTCTCTAACTGCTTTTATTGAGCCACGAGAAATAAAAAACAATTTTGACATAGTGCATCAAAAATCGTTTTTATTTTTTTTGAACCGCTTCCTGTGATCCAAAAGTTTTGAAAAAAATACCATAAATACAGAATTAAATTTCCAATCATTTGATACCAAAAGAATTTCTCTAACTGCTTTTATTGAGCCACGAGAAATAAAAAACAATTTTGACATAGTGCATCAAAAATCGTTTTTATTTTTTTTGAACTGCTTCCTGTGATCCAAAAGAAATAAAAAACAATTTTGACATAGTGCATCAAAAATCGTTTTTATTTTTTTTGAACCGCTTCCTGTGATCCAAAAATTTTGAAAAAAATACCATAAATACAGAATTAAATTTCCAATCATTTGATACCAAAAGAATTTCTCTAACTGCTTTTATTGAGCCACGAGAAATAAAAAACAATTTTGACATAGTGCATCAAAAATCGTTTTTATTTTTTTTGAACCGCTTCCTGTGATCCAAAAAATTTGAAAAAAATACCGCAAATACAGAATTAAATTTCCAATCTTTGATACCAAAAGAATTTCTCTAACTGCTTTTATTGAGCCACGAGAAATAAAAAACAATTTTGACATAGTGCATCAAAAATCGTTTTTATTTTTTTTGAACCGCTTCCTGTGATCCAAAAATTTTGAAAAAAATACCATAAATACAGAATTAAATTTCCAATCATTTGATACCAAAAGAATTTCTCTAACTGCTTTTATTGAGCCACGAGAAATAAAAAACAATTTTGACATAGTGCATCAAAAATCGTTTTTATTTTTTTTGAACCGCTTCCTGTGATCCAAAAATTTTGAAAAAAATACCATAAATACAGAATTAAATTTCCAATCATTTGATACCAAAAGAATTTCTCTAACTGCTTTT
The DNA here is from genome assembly GCA_963573255.1 of Chironomus tentans. Taxonomy (NCBI): domain Eukaryota; kingdom Metazoa; phylum Arthropoda; class Insecta; order Diptera; family Chironomidae; genus Chironomus; species Chironomus tentans. The sequence continues at coordinate 28,484,451 of OY754304.1, read as the reverse complement.
ATTGAGCCACGAGAAATAAAAAACAATTTTGACATAGTGCATCAAAAATCGTTTTTATTTTTTTTGAACCGCTTCCTGTGATCCAAAAATTTTGAAAAAAATACCATAAATACAGAATTAAATTTCCAATCATTTGATACCAAAAGAATTTCTCTAACTGCTTTTATTGAGCCACGAGAAATAAAAAACAATTTTGACATAGTGCATCAAAAATCGTTTTTATTTTTTTTGAACCGCTTCCTGTGATCCAAAAATTTTGAAAAAAATACCATAAATACAGAATTAAATTTCCAATCATTTGATACCAAAAGAATTTCTCTAACTGCTTTTATTGAGCCACGAGAAATAAAAAACAATTTTGACATAGTGCATCAAAAAATCGTTTTTATTTTTTTTGAACCGCTTCCTGTGATCCAAAAGTTTTGAAAAAAATACCATAAATACAGAATTAAATTTCCAATCATTTGATACCAAAAGAATTTCTCTAACTGCTTTTATTGAGCCACGAGAAATAAAAAACAATTTTGACATAGTGCATCAAAAATCGTTTTTATTTTTTTTGAACCGCTTCCTGTGATCCAAAAATTTTGAAAAAAATACCATAAATACAGAATTAAATTTCCAATCATTTGATACCAAAAGAATTTCTCTAACTGCTTTTATTGAGCCACGAGAAATAAAAAACAATTTTGACATAGTGCATCAAAAATCGTTTTTATTTTTTTTGAACCGCTTCCTGTGATCCAAAAGTTTTGAAAAAAATACCATAAATACAGAATTAAATTTCCAATCATTTGATACCAAAAGAATTTCTCTAACTGCTTTTATTGAGCCACGAGAAATAAAAAACAATTTTGACATAGTGCATCAAAAATCGTTTTTATTTTTTTTGAACTGCTTCCTGTGATCCAAAAGAAATAAAAAACAATTTTGACATAGTGCATCAAAAATCGTTTTTATTTTTTTTGAACCGCTTCCTGTGATCCAAAAATTTTGAAAAAAATACCATAAATACAGAATTAAATTTCCAATCATTTGATACCAAAAGAATTTCTCTAACTGCTTTTATTGAGCCACGAGAAATAAAAAACAATTTTGACATAGTGCATCAAAAATCGTTTTTATTTTTTTTGAACTGCTTCCTGTGATCCAAAAAATTTGAAAAAAATACCGCAAATACAGAATTAAATTTCCAATCTTTGATACCAAAAGAATTTCTCTAACTGCTTTTATTGAGCCACGAGAAATAAAAAACAATTTTGACATAGTGCATCAAAAATCGTTTTTATTTTTTTTGAACCGCTTCCTGTGATCCAAAAATTTTGAAAAAAATACCATAAATACAGAATTAAATTTCCAATCATTTGATACCAAAAGAATTTCTCTAACTGCTTTTATTGAGCCACGAGAAATAAAAAACAATTTTGACATAGTGCATCAAAAATCGTTTTTATTTTTTTTGAACCGCTTCCTGTGATCCAAAAATTTTGAAAAAAATACCATAAATACAGAATTAAATTTCCAATCATTTGATACCAAAAGAATTTCTCTAACTGCTTTTATTGAGCCACGAGAAATAAAAAACAATTTTGACATAGTGCATCAAAAATCGTTTTTATTTTTTTTGAACCGCTTCCTGTGATCCAAAAATTTTGAAAAAAATACCATAAATACAGAATTAAATTTCCAATCATTTGATACCAAAAGAATTTCTCTAACTGCTTTTATTGAGCCACGAGAAATAAAAAACAATTTTGACATAGTGCATCAAAAATCGTTTTTATTTTTTTTGAACCGCTTCCTGTGATCCAAAAATTTTGAAAAAAATACCATAAATACAGAATTAAATTTCCAATCATTTGATACCAAAAGAATTTCTCTAACTGCTTTTATTGAGCCACGAGAAATAAAAAACAATTTTGACATAGTGCATCAAAAATCGTTTTTATTTTTTTGAACCGCTTCCTGTGATCCAAAAATTTTGAAAAAAATACCATAAATACAGAATTAAATTTCCAATCATTTGATACCAAAAGAATTTCTCTAACTGCTTTTATTGAGCCACGAGAAATAAAAAACAATTTTGACATAGTGCATCAAAAATCGTTTTTATTTTTTTTGAACCGCTTCCTGTGATCCAAAATTTTTGAAAAAAATACCATAAATACAGAATTAAATTTCCAATCATTTGATACCAAAAGAATTTCTCTAACTGCTTCTAATGAGCCACGAGAAATAAAAAACAATTTTGACATAGTGCATCAAAAATCGTTTTTATTTTTTTTGAACCGCTTCCTGTGATCCAAAAATTTTGAAAAAAATACCATAAATACAGAATTAAATTTCCAATCATTTGATACCAAAAGAATTTCTCTAACTGCTTTTATTGAGCCACGAGAAATAAAAAACAATTTTGACATAGTGCATCAAAAATCGTTTTTATTTTTTTTGAACCGCTTCCTGTGATCCAAAAATTTTGAAAAAAATACCATAAATACAGAATTAAATTTCCAATCATTTGATACCAAAAGAATTTCTCTAACTGCTTTTATTGAGCCACGAGAAATAAAAAACAATTTTGACATAGTGCATCAAAAATCGTTTTTATTTTTTTTGAACCGCTTCCTGTGATCCAAAAATTTGAAAAAAATACCATAAATACAGAATTAAATTTCCAATCATTTGATACCAAAAGAATTTCTCTAACTGCTTTTATTGAGCCACGAGAAATAAAAAACAATTTTGACATAGTGCATCAAAAATCGTTTTTATTTTTTTTGAACCGCTTCCTGTGATCCAAAAATTTTGAAAAAAATACCATAAATACAGAATTAAATTTCCAATCATTTGATACCAAAAGAATTTCTCTAACTGCTTTTATTGAGCCACGAGAAATAAAAAACAATTTTGACATAGTGCATCAAAAATCGTTTTTATTTTTTTTGAACCGCTTCCTGTGATCCAAAATTTTTGAAAAAAATACCATAAATACAGAATTAAATTTCCAATCATTTGATACCAAAAGAATTTCTCTAACTGCTTCTAATGAGCCACGAGAAATAAAAAACAATTTTGACATAGTGCATCAAAAATCGTTTTTATTTTTTTTGAACCGCTTCCTGTGATCCAAAAATTTTGAAAAAAATACCATAAATACAGAATTAAATTTCCAATCATTTGATACCAAAAGAATTTCTCTAACTGCTTTTATTGAGCCACGAGAAATAAAAAACAATTTTGACATAGTGCATCAAAAATCGTTTTTATTTTTTTTGAACCGCTTCCTGTGATCCAAAAATTTTGAAAAAAATACCATAAATACAGAATTAAATTTCCAATCATTTGATACCAAAAGAATTTCTCTAACTGCTTTTATTGAAGCCACGAGAAATAAAAAACAATTTTGACATAGTGCATCAAAAATCGTTTTTATTTTTTTTGAACCGCTTCCTGTGATCCAAAAATTTTGAAAAAAATACCATAAATACAGAATTAAATTTCCAATCATTTGATACCAAAAGAATTTCTCTAACTGCTTTTATTGAGCCACGAGAAATAAAAAACAATTTTGACATAGTGCATCAAAAATCGTTTTTATTTTTTTTGAACCGCTTCCTGTGATCCAAAAATTTTGAAAAAAATACCATAAATACAGAATTAAATTTCCAATCATTTGATACCAAAAGAATTTCTCTAACTGCTTTTATTGAGCCACGAGAAATAAAAAACAATTTTGACATAGTGCATCAAAAATCGTTTTTATTTTTTTTGAACCGCTTCCTGTGATCCAAAAATTTTGAAAAAAATACCATAAATACAGAATTAAATTTCCAATCATTTGATACCAAAAGAATTTCTCTAACTGCTTTTATTGAGCCACGAGAAATAAAAAACAATTTTGACATAGTGCATCAAAAATCGTTTTTTATTTTTTTTGAACCGCTTCCTGTGATCCAAAAATTTTGAAAAAAATACCATAAATACAGAATTAAATTTCCAATCATTTGATACCAAAAGAATTTCTCTAACTGCTTTTATTGAGCCACGAGAAATAAAAAACAATTTTGACATAGTGCATCAAAAATCGTTTTTATTTTTTTTGAACCGCTTCCTGTGATCCAAAAATTTTGAAAAAAATACCATAAATACAGAATTAAATTTCCAATCATTTGATACCAAAAGAATTTCTCTAACTGCTTTTATTGAGCCACGAGAAATAAAAAACAATTTTGACATAGTGCATCAAAAATCGTTTTTATTTTTTTTTGAACCGCTTCCTGTGATCCAAAATTTTTGAAAAAAATACCATAAATACAGAATTAAATTTCCAATCATTTGATACCAAAAGAATTTCTCTAACTGCTTCTAATGAGCCACGAGAAATAAAAAACAATTTTGACATAGTGCATCAAAAATCGTTTTTATTTTTTTGAACCGCTTCCTGTGATCCAAAAATTTTGAAAAAAATACCATAAATACAGAATTAAATTTCCAATCATTTGATACCAAAAGAATTTCTCTAACTGCTTTTATTGAGCCACGAGAAATAAAAAACAATTTTGACATAGTGCATCAAAAATCGTTTTTATTTTTTTTGAACCGCTTCCTGTGATCCAAAAATTTTGAAAAAAATACCATAAATACAGAATTAAATTTCCAATCATTTGATACCAAAAGAATTTCTCTAACTGCTTTTATTGAGCCACGAGAAATAAAAAACAATTTTGACATAGTGCATCAAAAATCGTTTTTATTTTTTTTGAACCGCTTCCTGTGATCCAAAAATTTTGAAAAAAATACCATAAATACAGAATTAAATTTCCAATCATTTGATACCAAAAGAATTTCTCTAACTGCTTTTATTGAGCCACGAGAAATAAAAAACAATTTTGACATAGTGCATCAAAAATCGTTTTTATTTTTTTTGAACCGCTTCCTGTGATCCAAAAATTTTGAAAAAAATACCATAAATACAGAATTAAATTTCCAATCATTTGATACCAAAAGAATTTCTCTAACTGCTTTTATTGAGCCACGAGAAATAAAAAACAATTTTGACATAGTGCATCAAAAATCGTTTTTATTTTTTTTGAACCGCTTCCTGTGATCCAAAAGTTTTGAAAAAAATACCATAAATACAGAATTAAATTTCCAATCATTTGATACCAAAAGAATTTCTCTAACTGCTTTTATTGAGCCACGAGAAATAAAAAACAATTTTGACATAGTGCATCAAAAATCGTTTTTATTTTTTTTGAACTGCTTCCTGTGATCCAAAAGAAATAAAAAACAATTTTGACATAGTGCATCAAAAATCGTTTTTATTTTTTTTGAACCGCTTCCTGTGATCCAAAAATTTTGAAAAAAATACCATAAATACAGAATTAAATTTCCAATCATTTGATACCAAAAGAATTTCTCTAACTGCTTTTATTGAGCCACGAGAAATAAAAAACAATTTTGACATAGTGCATCAAAAATCGTTTTTATTTTTTTTGAACCGCTTCCTGTGATCCAAAAATTTTGAAAAAAATACCATAAATACAGAATTAAATTTCCAATCATTTGATACCAAAAGAATTTCTCTAACTGCTTTTATTGAGCCACGAGAAATAAAAAACAATTTTGACATAGTGCATCAAAAATCGTTTTTATTTTTTTTGAACCGCTTCCTGTGATCCAAAATTTTTGAAAAAAATACCATAAATACAGAATTAAATTTCCAATCATTTGATACCAAAAGAATTTCTCTAACTGCTTCTAATGAGCCACGAGAAATAAAAAACAATTTTGACATAGTGCATCAAAAATCGTTTTTATTTTTTTTGAACCGCTTCCTGTGATCCAAAAATTTTGAAAAAAATACCATAAATACAGAATTAAATTTCCAATCATTTGATACCAAAAGAATTTCTCTAACTGCTTTTATTGAGCCACGAGAAATAAAAAACAATTTTGACATAGTGCATCAAAAATCGTTTTTATTTTTTTTGAACCGCTTCCTGTGATCCAAAAATTTTGAAAAAAATACCATAAATACAGAATTAAATTTCCAATCATTTGATACCAAAAGAATTTCTCTAACTGCTTTTATTGAGCCACGAGAAATAAAAAACAATTTTGACATAGTGCATCAAAAAATCGTTTTTATTTTTTTTGAACCGCTTCCTGTGATCCAAAAGTTTTGAAAAAAATACCATAAATACAGAATTAAATTTCCAATCATTTGATACCAAAAGAATTTCTCTAACTGCTTTTATTGAGCCACGAGAAATAAAAAACAATTTTGACATAGTGCATCAAAAATCGTTTTTATTTTTTTTGAACCGCTTCCTGTGATCCAAAAATTTTGAAAAAAATACCATAAATACAGAATTAAATTTCCAATCATTTGATACCAAAAGAATTTCTCTAACTGCTTTTATTGAGCCACGAGAAATAAAAAACAATTTTGACATAGTGCATCAAAAATCGTTTTTATTTTTTTTGAACCGCTTCCTGTGATCCAAAAGTTTTGAAAAAAATACCATAAATACAGAATTAAATTTCCAATCATTTGATACCAAAAGAATTTCTCTAACTGCTTTTATTGAGCCACGAGAAATAAAAAACAATTTTGACATAGTGCATCAAAAATCGTTTTTATTTTTTTTGAACTGCTTCCTGTGATCCAAAAGAAATAAAAAACAATTTTGACATAGTGCATCAAAAATCGTTTTTATTTTTTTTGAACCGCTTCCTGTGATCCAAAAATTTTGAAAAAAATACCATAAATACAGAATTAAATTTCCAATCATTTGATACCAAAAGAATTTCTCTAACTGCTTTTATTGAGCCACGAGAAATAAAAAACAATTTTGACATAGTGCATCAAAAATCGTTTTTATTTTTTTTGAACTGCTTCCTGTGATCCAAAAAATTTGAAAAAAATACCGTAAATACAGAATTAAATTTCCAATCTTTGATACCAAAAGAATTTCTCTAACTGCTTTTATTGAGCCACGAGAAATAAAAAACAATTTTGACATAGTGCATCAAAAATCGTTTTTATTTTTTTTGAACCGCTTCCTGTGATCCAAAATTTTGAAAAAAATACCATAAATACAGAATTAAATTTCCAATCATTTGATACCAAAAGAATTTCTCTAACTGCTTCTAATGAGCCACGAGAAATAAAAAACAATTTTGACATAGTGCATCAAAAATCGTTTTTATTTTTTTTGAACCGCTTCCTGTGATCCAAAAATTTTGAAAAAAATACCATAAATACAGAATTAAATTTCCAATCATTTGATACCAAAAGAATTTCTCTAACTGCTTTTATTGAGCCACGAGAAATAAAAAACAATTTTGACATAGTGCATCAAAAATCGTTTTTATTTTTTTTGAACCGCTTCCTGTGATCCAAAAATTTTGAAAAAAATACCATAAATACAGAATTAAATTTCCAATCATTTGATACCAAAAGAATTTCTCTAACTGCTTTTATTGAGCCACGAGAAATAAAAAACAATTTTGACATAGTGCATCAAAAATCGTTTTTATTTTTTTTGAACCGCTTCCTGTGATCCAAAAATTTTGAAAAAAATACCATAAATACAGAATTAAATTTCCAATCATTTGATACCAAAAGAATTTCTCTAACTGCTTTTATTGAGCCACGAGAAATAAAAAACAATTTTGACATAGTGCATCAAAAATCGTTTTTATTTTTTTTGAACCGCTTCCTGTGATCCAAAAATTTTGAAAAAAATACCATAAATACAGAATTAAATTTCCAATCATTTGATACCAAAAGAATTTCTCTAACTGCTTTTATTGAGCCACGAGAAATAA